>OX608074.1:74922713-76232025 GCA_951509635.1 Eupeodes luniger
TGAATGAGATTATTTAATGTAGATGCTAAACATTACAGAACTGACTGACTATGCGTTTTGTCATTCGGTGCTCTATATCTTTTTTTTTTCTTTATCTTTGAATTAGATAATTTAATGTGGGTATGAGTAGTCTAGAATGCATTATAATATTTTGTTATTTACACTTACTGGATCAGCAACACCGTTTATCATAATTTTAATTTTCTGTTGATTTGTTGACAACCCAATACTATACTATTTTTTCGTCTACAACTTAATTGAGAAGCGCCTTTCAAAAATATCTTTGCTGTATCAAACGCTTTTGCAAAATCGATGAAGGCCTTTTTAATTGATCTCGTTTCTTTGATTACTGTCTTTAAGAGGTTTACATTGAATTTTTTGATGTCTTTTTGAGTGGGGTTCTTAATTTACTTCCGTATATTTTTCAGATCTTGTTTTTCTTGAACATTCAGATTGGTCTTTTTTGGATACGTTCTCGAAGTGCTATCGTATTTAGGGCTTCGCTCGATAGTTTTTGAGATATAGCAGTGAGAATATCCTTGCATATGGATTCTTGTATTTATGTTATATATGCTACTTAAATTGATTTCGATAGTTCTTCTCTTGTAGATTTATAAAGTTTTCTAGTTTTATGGTTGATTAACAACTCAGCGCGTAATAACCAATGATCTGATTGGTATTCAAAATTATTTAATATGGAAACTTCATATGGGATCTTTAAGGATTGATCTTTTATTTTTTTTCTGGCCTTATGAGTTACAGGTCCATTGATTTTGTGGTTTTTTTTTAAATACATAATAAGTTTCCAACAGTTAGTTTTTGTTGCCAAATATTGAGTAAGACGACTACCTCTTTTATTTCGTTTACCATAGTGGTTTCTTCGCCGTTTTTTTTTTCTGAAATTTACTACTGAAATCACCGATTATCCTTAGGATATAGGAATAAAGGATATCATCGTTCACGAACAAGATATATTGGTATCACAATTTCACAGGGAATTTTTCCGATCGTAGAATAAAAACTTGAATAATTAAATCAGTGAGTGTCAAAACAGAAGCACAACATTTTAATTCTGAGAAAAATAAAAAAACCGAGAATCTGTTTAACGTCTTCTAAAGAGACACTATTTCTGCATCTGTCTTGTTTTGATCAACCTACAAATATTTCCTAAAATAAAAATAAAAACCAACATTTTTTCAAGTTCGTTGCTAATATTTTTCAAAAAAAAAACTTAAAAAGAGTCCTTTTTGACGAAAAATCTTCACGCCATAAAGCAAAGATGTTTAAGAAAAACGAATACTTTATCGTTTTCACGATTTTCGCTTTATAAACCTGGGTGTAATTTTGTACCTGTAAATAGGAACGTTTTTCGACATTCCAAATTCATACAATTAAAGGGCACTTTTGAAACGGGCTTTGGAATTTCCCAAAATCAAATAATGAACTACTAACAAAGCCTATAAAAAGGTGCTTCACTTGGATGCTTACATGTGTGACTTTTTTAAAACTTTTGTATAGTATATCTAAAAGAGTGTTGAAAACAACTTAATAAATACAACTAACCGTAGAGAACCAGGGGCTAGTGTCTTACAACTTTAAACCATTCCTGTGTGCGAGTCATGCCAGGGATGGACCTACAGTTTGTAAGCTGACTCGAATCGGCTATTTGAGAAAGCACTTTCCATGGCAACAATTGGAAGATTTGTCAATTCCTCACACAAGGCAGTAATCGCAAGAAAACTTTAAGTGGCACATGCAGGGATTAAACCCAAGACCTCTTGCATGTCAGTTTCATGCACAAACCATCACGCCAACAACTGTTTTGATTTAATTTGAAACATACATATGGGTACCGGAAAACTTTGACAGCTACACAAATACAAATATAGATGCTTCCAAGAATTTAGGAATTTCACGACGGGAAAAAGCAAGGAAACTTAACAAAAGGAAAATAGTTGTAAGCAATTTCTTGCTGATCCACAAAAATATGTCAATTCTACGGTTAATGAAAAACAATTTTGAATCTCTTCCTTAGATTTTCCATTAAGACAACGCCCCTATCCACACTTCCAGAGTTGTTAGAAGTTGGATTTAATCAGAAGACGTAGAACTTTGGCCATGGCCACCCTATTCGCCGGACTTAACCATATTTGAAAACGTTTGACCATGGCTATCTCGTGCATGTGCAGCCTCTTCCTAGTGACGCAATTTTGTATACCCTTTTTGAGTAGTACATTTTTTGGAGTTTTAACGCTATCCTTGTGGTCGGCAGAGTACATATGGCCTAAAATCATTAAGGTGCAGAATTGGCTTTGCTAGAAATTTAATGTTATAAATCTTGACTTAATTGAGAAAAAAAGTAATAACATACTAAAACTAAACTGTTTTGTGTGTCTATCAAACAATATAATTTATTAATAAAGTAAATTTTAAATGAAATCAATATACACACAGAGAAAATCATTCCGGGAACGCTCCCTAATGTAGAATCTTCAACAACAATAGTCCAAAATATAATTAAAAATTTAAGGTATTTAACCCCGGTCATTACTTAATACATCGTATTTTTTATACAAAATCTAGATTTAGAAAGGATACTAAAAGATTATTTATTTTTAACTATAAAAATGCAAAAATAGTTTGTCCGGTACTGCACAAGTCATTTCAGGGAACATATCGATAATCGAACAAAAATAATTTTAAGCGAACGCAGCCATTCGGTGTCAAAAGTCATTAAAAGGAGGAAGAGAACAATAAAAAAGCCGGCTGTCAGAGTATTTATCGTCAAATAAATTATATCTAAATGTTAAGGACGTTTCTATTTTATTCGTAGAGCGTACACCAATAGTCTGCAATCCGTGAACGCATTTATTACATTTAATTATTGATGAAATTCTTTTTTTCGACACGAAATAATAAAGTAACCTCAAATATTTTAATACTGACAAAGTCAGATCGCATTTAAGATGGCCGCCGTACAATCAAAAGACGCCCTTATTTGAAATCGTCATTTCGTGAACGGTCATTTCGGGAAAGTTCCCGGACATTGTTTTGACGTATTTTGCTTGTAGAAGATTTTGTATGCATTGTTTTCATTATTGCTTATTTAATATAGATACATAATATACCTATGTTATTAAACAAACCTTAAATTATGTGCTTTGTTTTGTTTTTGTTGATTTTATCAAACTTAGAAAAAAGTTCCCGAATTGATGGTTTTCTGCAAGCTATTTCATACTAAGCATATTATTACTAAAAAAGTATAGAATTCTGTGCGCTGCCCTGTCGAAGTTTATTAATATACAAATTTTAAAACAGTATAAACTAAAAGTCATCATTATAGCTTGCTATTTTTTTTTTGTCATAAAACCAATTTTGAAATTTGCAACCTTGGTGATTTTGAGCCATATGTATCTGCTAGATATGTTTTATACAAACTGACTCGTTTCTCAATTGCGTCTGAGAAATATTTTAACACAAAAAAAATGCATTTTATTTTTACTTTTGAAAGATAATATTTAACATAACATTTATTTTCTGTTTTCTTCACATTTCATTGGTTTGCGTATTTAAAGTAGATAAGCAGATTTATTTGTATTTTCTAATAGTAATTATAAATTGTATGTGTGTAACATGAAACAAATATATTATTGCATAATAATAGTAATATATACTTAAATGTATCAGCAGCAAAACAAAATAAACAAACAACCAAACAAACAAACATAAATAATCGTAATAAGCTTAAATATATTTATCAATTGCGTATTGCACTTTTTTGTTTGAATCCGTTTTATCGCTAATAATACTTAACACCGTATTTTAAAATTAAAATTTTGATTCTGTATTAATATTTTAATTGCTAATAAATTAGGTTATATTTTCTTTTCTTTTTATAATTGTATTAAATAAAATGAAATATGTAAATAAAAAATACCTATAACAAAGTTGTTACAAATGTTTTTCTTTTGCTTAATTTTTTTTTTGTAAACTGTAATCACATTATCTTTTACTCTTTGATCTAGTAACTAATTAATTAAATTACTTAAAACTAATGTTAGCTATATGTATTCTATCGTTTAAATAGTTAACCTATATCCGGAGCCTTGTAATTAAATTCGAATAAACAGAACTTTCTCATTGATCGTTTAATCTTTATCGTCAATTACCTATGTACACATTTTAAGTTAGATATTTGTTCTTTAAATTCAATTTTACAAGTTATCATGCAGACAAAACTTTTTGTTGTTGCTGTTGTAATGTCAACTAAATAACTGAATAATTGACACTTATCTATTTTTACAAAAACAAATGTGACATAAACATTATGCAATAA
Organism: Eupeodes luniger; assembly: GCA_951509635.1. Lineage (NCBI taxonomy): Eukaryota > Metazoa > Arthropoda > Insecta > Diptera > Syrphidae > Eupeodes > Eupeodes luniger. The sequence continues at coordinate 74,927,050 of OX608074.1, forward strand.
ATTATTTTATTTACTTATTTTTGGTTCTAATAAATTATGAAATTTACAATACCGATTTGTTGATGATTCAATTTTTGTGTATATAATTATAAATGATAAATAATACCTGTAATAATTACTTAATTCAATTTTTTATTCGTTTTAACGATAATATTTACATTTAACGGATTTTTATGCTTACAATCATTTATTTAATCGTTACTATAACTAAGCTTATAAATATCCGCTCTGCAAGGGCTTGCAGTTCAATTTAAATTTGTCGAAAACTAAAAAAAACTGAACATAGATCTTTTTATATTTCTTATTTAATATTTACAGTTTTTGTTATCTTATCAATATTATGTTATTTTAAGATTAAATACACACACATTTATAACTGTTCTTCTATATTTTTACGAATTTAAATGGGTGTTGGTAGTACAGTATAATCCTGGTGCATGGATGATTTCATTGTGTCGTATACAGGACGATTATCGTCGGGCAGAGCATAGACATCCGCCGGAACACACAGCGACTGAAGTTTTGAAATGTAACTGTCAAAGTGCTCATGGTGATGTGGGTGGTGATGGGGATGATGGTGGTGGTGGGTAATTTTCTCAGCACTAGGTGGCAGTGGTGGTGGTGGGGGTCCATATATTCCAGCTATAGACTGTGCCTGGGAAATGCTAGCCGTTGTCAATGGTCCCGGTGGTATTAAGGGTGCATGAGAGTAAGTGTGATGATTTCCAGCTGAGGACATTGAAGAAGATGACGAAAGTCCGCCAGTCCCTGGTGGTGGTGGGCCAACTCCATTTGGTGGAATACGAACATGTTCCAAGAGAGTGATCACATTATTGCGGAGACTTTCGTAATAGTTGTTTAAGGAACTGGGATTGCTAGTATTGCGCTGGGTTGTGTTCAGTGGTGATGCCTCCTATAAAATAATAAAGTTTAATAAAACCAAATTCGGATAATAAAATAGAATCAAATCTAAGAAACATAAAGATAAGAGAATACAAAATATGAATAAGGTAATATAATCTTTTATATGGTTCTTATATTTTAAAACGGCAATTTTTTTTGCTTGTAGGTACATATATAGCAAAAATGTATTTCACTTTCTCAAGGAGAAGCTTAACATAGAGTTAGAGTTGGTCGTTGAAAGTGAAACTGACAGACAAAAAATGGAACGCTTTCAGAGGAACGATTATGTTCGAACATGGGAAATCAACAATCAGATGTTCATTGAAAACGAATTCATCATTCAAAAAATAAAAATTCCAAAAAAGAAAAGTTGTGGGTTAAAAAATGTTTGTTTTTAGTAGACAAAATCTACAATTCATTACAGCTTCATTCCGACACCAAAAATAACAAATTTGACTTTTTTACTCGATTTTAAATCTCAAAACAAAATGTTCAGTGATGAAAGCAAATGATAGCTATAACTGTCGCCTAACGCTCGAACAGCTTTACCAAATTGTAGTTTCAAGAATTTCAATCAAAATGCAATGCAAAATTGAAGTTTATGCTGTCTTGTGCCGAGAAATTCGATAAGTCAAATCAATCTTATAGTATTATCTGTAGGCCTTTAATTAATGCAAAAAATTGTTTATTTTCTTGTTAAATTTTATTTAAATCCAAAATCATTTTTACCCTTTTTTAAAAGTTTTTATAAAGTGAATATTTTTTGTAAAAAAAACTGTCGCTAAGATGCAAATCATCGCTATCATTGGTTTTCATAATTGCAAATTTTGTGATTAAAAAGCTATTGACAGTATCAAATTTTTAATGGCTTGGTCTCAAAATGAAGCTAATCAGTAGTAGATTTGTTTTACTAAAATAAGTACATTAAGACAGAAATTTTCAATGATAGCATTAACAAAATTGTAAAAATAAAATGTAATGATTAATTTCAATGATGAAGCATAATGGTAATTATAAATGACCCCTTAAATCTTTGTTTTAAATTTTACCACATATCTAATAAAAACGTCATTCATAATAAAAACACATATTCTGATGGAGGTATTGATTTTTTGTTCGTAAGATATTCTAGCAGCCAAATATCGAGCACTTTCAACCAAATTATCGTATATGCGCTAAAAAAATACTTTTATTATTAACGCCAAATCAAATGTGTATTGCTAGTAAAAGAAACCATAATTTCTGCCTATAATAATTATTGGAAATCTTCAACTGCACCTAATATAAAATTTGATACAAAATTTATTGACTTCGTGTATTTAAAACAAATTTGAAAGGAGTTGCTTTTGAAAAAGTTGTTTAGTTTAATTAGTAGATAGCATTATAAATTCTTCGGGTATTCCAAACAAAGTCATCACTTTACATAAAAACAAATTTAATAAAAAAAAACACCTAAAATATCTTTTTAAAGTCCTCTCTGATGCTAATTATGATGATACCTATTATATGTAGAAGAAATAAATTTTAAATCCACATCATTGTTGGTTTTAAAGATATGTGTGGATGTACGAATGTACAGATAAACCAACGTACGGACGTACGAACTTATAACTGCAGCCCCCATCATAAGGTTAGAAGCAGGCATTTTCGAGAAGTAAAATCGTCATTTCTCCCGTTACATGATGGGACTATTTTGTTAACAACAAAATATAAAATTTGGGTAAAGGAGAGATTTAGCTAACGGAACTTTCATGGAAAATTGTTAATTGAGTCAAGAATATGCGAAAATAAATCGGGTCATTAGATTAGAAGCAGTAAATAAATCGACGTTGTTTTGTGAAGTGCGTACATTTTTTTTTTCGGAAAAACGGTAAAATTTATAAATGAATTGTTCTTATTTGAGTGTTAACTGAAATGGGCAACAAAAATGTTTGACAGTGGAGGAAAGGGCAAGAATAGATGTTTATTGCTCTAAAGGTCTTCAATGCTTTGCTATAGCCCGAACAAAAAATCGAAGTGATCATTGTGTCAGCAATTATTTAAAAAACCATCGTCTTATTCGAAAAATTATAAAAAAAACACTTCATCTGCCTTAAGGCTTCGCGAAACGCGAAGCATCCATAGAATAGCGTCAAATTCAGCTTTATCGGCAGCTAAAAACCAATTACAACTAAAATGGGAAGTTAAAAAATGTTCAAGAATGATAACATTGAATAAACGTTAAGACCGAAGTGAACAAGGGAAATAAGGAAAAAATATCGTTTCTGATGTCTTGAATTTGTAAGCTGTAGTAACTGGTACCACGAACAAACTATTCCTCTAAAAAATATTTTCCATTGCTTCAGGAATATTTTAATGCCTGAAAACTTCTTTCATATTTTCGCTTGAATTGAAATTAAAAGTTACGGAAAATAAAGGATATCTTATATTATGTATATGAATCACTCTAAAACAAAGAGTGAGCACAACGTATCAGGACTTACTGATTTATTTTAAACACACCCTAATAGTCTGACCTTAAAATGTACATTGAAAATTAAAGTTGTGTGTTTTGAGTTCATCGTCAAAACATAAACAGTTCGGGTTTCAATGCCCCAAAAGTCTTTTTTAATTAATCCCGAAAAAACTTACATAAAATAAATATTTCCATGGAAGGGTTATTTTTAATCATTTTATCATATAAAAGCTTACGTTTTAAAACTTCCTAATTCCTATAGATACCTACATGTCAATCCTCCTGTGTCGTGATTTCTTGTTTAATTAGCATAAGGTAAAAAATATAAAGAATCACTTTATACCTACCTACGAGTATAATATTCATATATCAAAGAGCCTTACGAATTTATTTGGAAAAATTAGGAAAATTAAATGAAAAGCATAGTTGTATAGCTACTCATTAAAACTTATTTCAGTCATCAGACTTTTTTCAAATAAAAACGAATATACATTTCTACACTCGTATACACTCTACATACCCGTACTGTCCATTTTATCCACACAAAAGACATATAAACTATTTCGAAATCCAAAAGGGAAAAATAACTTTTAACTTAAAAAATGCAAACATTTGTTTTGCTGGTCAATTATTCCTTTTGTTCGCATTCTCTTATATTTCTTTTTTGGGTGATGGTTAATAGAAAAAGGATCAATCTACTTTAGTTTTGTATTTACAAATTGTCCCTTATACTCTGTCCAATCCAAATATGTTCACAAGAGATTGGGGTTGTATACGTGAAAATAGGGGATGAAAGTTCTTTATCCTTTTAATTTTCACTGAAATGTCTATGCAATGGTCAAGTTGTGGATTGAGATACCTTCAAACATATCATGCGGGAGACGAGTAGTTTAATTCAAAGAATTTTTTTCTTTTTTTTTTTTCAAATAAACGGTTCTTTAAAAACACCAAACATTTAATTTAAAGTATATTTGGGTATAAAAATAAAATTAAATTATTTTTTTTTTGTAAACGGAAAATGAAGTGTAACTTGTATTTTTTTAATTCGGCTTTCACTTCAATCGAAAACTAAACCGACATCCTATTGTTGTATAACCTTATATTGTTTAAGTTTCAAAATATTTCAAAGCAATTTTGATGATAAATTCAACGTTTTATTTTCTGAATTCTCAGTGGTAATGGAATGTAATTAAAGTTCCTCTGATACGAATCTGCACTTTGATCTACAACCAATTTAAGCCATTTTCTTAGAACTAAATGTATTCATTTTCGTTGAGAGCAATATTCAGGATTATTTGAACTTTTGTCGAAGAAATTAAGTAACTTTTTTTGACTAAATTAAACAAAATTGGTGCTTTTGCAATTATTAAAAAAAAGATATTTTTTTAATGTTTTTAACATAATTAAATTATCATTACTGTTCAAAACTGAAAACATTTAAGTCGAATCGAAAAGTTATTTTTAATAGTTTTTGGTAGATTTTTTTCTTAGAATTCTACCAAAACTAAAAGCTTATATTATTTTTAAATTTACATAATGAAACAGAAAGAAAAATCAAAGAACGTGTATTTAAAAAAATCCTTCTTGTTAAAAATAAAAATAAGCGAAAAAAGATTTTTTGATTTTTGAACATCTTGTGTTCGGCGTTCGAGGTCAGAAACATGGATTAGGAATTAGGCCAACATCATAAACAAGATACTAAAAAACAGAACTACCGGATTTACCGCATGGATTCATCGAAAGAAGCTGATCACACTTTCATACAAATTGAGTGTTTGTTTCTTTATACTGCAGCACTTTAAAAAAGTGGTTGACCCCAAAATATATCACAAAGTTATTATAATTTTCCAAAAAATCAATTGATGTTTTTTTTTTTAATCGAAAAAATAGTTTTTACTTCGAATATTGTCCGAACTAAAAATGACACTACACCCAAAATAATTTCAAGCATCAAAGAATACATTTTTAAAATCCTAACAAACACTCCTAAAAGTTGGTAAAAATTGATTTTCGACTCATATATCTTCGGTCAAAGTTTAACATATTTACTTCAAATTAATTTCATTTTAAAAAAGAGTCTGGGATGCGACCCAGACTGATAACTTCCCATCCCGTTTGTCGATTAGTCTTGCTTAAAAGGTTTGTAGGTTTTTGTGTGTTGTTAAAAAAGCTGTCGTTTAAATTATTCTAAAAAATTAACTAAAAATATTTTACATATGATGAAATAGTTTGATTTCAAAATATTTTTTGTTAACTAGATTTTTAGTCGAAAACCAATTTTCACCAATTTTAGAAGCATTTTTTGAAAGTTTTTTTAATTTTTTTTATAAACAAACAAATTGGATGTTTCTAAGAAAATTTCAGAATGAAATCATTTTGAAGTCAATACCTTCATTTATTCACGAGAAATCGAGAACCGAACATCAATTTTTACCAATTTGGCGTACTATTTTATAAAAAAAAAATGACTGGGATTTTTATAAAAATGTTACTGAGTGTCGAAAACAATATTTTCTATAAGATGAAATAAGTTTGACGCCATTACCTTAAATTTAAAAAAAGATATTTGAGTTGAAAGTAATTTTAACCAAGTTTTAGTATTGTTTTTTTTTAGGTTTTATATTTTAAAAAACTGTCAGTTCGATTTTTCTCAAAAGATATTTGAGTCAAAAATCATTTTTTGCCAACTTTTAATCATGGTTTTGTTTGGGTTTTTATTTTTTTATAAAAAAAAACTGTCAATTCGATTTTTTTAAAACAATTTTAACAGATGTCAAAATTTTTTAGGATAAAATAATTTTTTTTTCGTCAAATATTGAAATTCAGTTTTTTTGATTTATAAAAAACCGTTAGTTATAAATAAAGTTGCAATTTTTTCCAAAAATATTCTAGTTTGGTATTAGGTCTTAATATATAATATAAAATTTAATTCAACTCACTAGCGTTATTGTTTCGTAAGATATTTTGGGTTAACCAAAATGTTCACCTTTTTTTGAAACTGCTATGGTAAAAAAACCACCCACGCAATTTTCTTGAGAGCCCTTTCTGCGATATTATCTGTATAACAAAATTTATTTGAAGTCGATATCTCTTCTGGTTCTTGAGCTATGGACGACGAAAAAAACTTCCCGAACGTACGAACGTACGTACACACGCACGCACAGACATCTTTCTAAAAATCTTTTATTTCGACTCTAGGGACCTTGAAACGTCGAGAAATGTCAAAATTTTCAATTTGAAAAATCGGACCCATTACAATAACTTCCTATGGAAAGTTAACAAATTATTAAAATAGTACGCATACGCCACAGTGTACGATTGATACACAGAGGCACATTTTATCTTAAAAATTATTAATTTCGGTGAGATTATTTTAAAGTTGCGCATGTGAATTTATTATTTTATAGGATTTAAAAATTCTTTATAATTGCAATGATTACAATAATAAATACAAACTATATATTGTATTATTTGTGTATGGAAAAAGTTATACAAAAAAGTTTGTTATTTTGTATGAAAATTACCCACACAACATGAAAATATTTATTTAAGATTGGCTGTACTCAATATACATTTCGTTATTCAAATGGAGAATCATTTATCCTGAAAAGCCAGCTACATATATTTTATAGTTTTGCAGCAGCTCGTGCAGCTGTGAATAAAAAATGTGAAGCATTGCATTCTCAATCTGTCTCCTCCCAACGTAGTTTTTCTCTCCTTTCTTGTCCATATTGTCGGTGACAAGCAAGTTGAACAAACATTCATTTTTAAACGTTACGGTACGATTTATAGCTTCTTCCATCTTAAATTTTGTCGATGGCTGCTGCATGCATTCTCAATGCTCTACTGCATAGTACGAGTACATAGTGTACCTAGATACCAACTCCACACCCCTAACGTTTTACTTCTTATTTCGCTTTGTATTTCTATATTTTTTATTCCAGCAAAACAATACTACAAATTGCATTCCAACGAGCCACCCAATCCACCCTTATCCCCAATACGACATCCCCAAAGGACAGAATATATGTACAACACCTTTGTCGGTTCCTCTTTCTCTCTCTCTTTCGTCGTTCTCAATACGTCTATAACCTTTTGGCCTGGTTTCCCTTGCCAGAGACACCAACTCATCTATATATATGTAAGTACGATATACAAACATTCGTAGGTAAGTACACACGGAATGGAGGAGCTCTTCGGCCACCTAGCCAACCATCAGCCAACCAGTTGGAGTTTTTCGTCGTAAGGCACATGAGAGCAAAACCGATGCGCCAGGAGTTTGAGTTGGGCGTAGCTAATGTTTTCCAATGGCCACAACGTCAAATTCAATGCTCATGCCCAATCAGAGCAGTTCGCAATACAACAAGAAAACAAGTATTGTAAGTAAGGAAAATGAGTAAAAAAAATTATAAATTATATGTCTGTATTTCCCGAAGGATATGCACCAAAAAAGAAACGAACAAAAAAATAAAACAAGAAACCAAAACAAAACGAAAATAGAAATAGAAATAAAAAAAAGGATGAAAGTGACGAGAGCAAGGATCCAAAACGGATGGGAAGGAGGTGGTGGGTATCCAGATTGAGAGAGAAAAACTATGCACTGCTCTCAAAGTGGACGGAATAAAAATGTATGTAAGCGTAAGGACATTCGCTGTACCTTCATACATCTCCCTTTGCCCCCAAAATCATATAAAAATAGAAAATAATTGTCTTGAACTCGCGCATGAATCATGAGAAGTGAGTTACGTAAGATTCGAAGCTGCTTCTATAGGACTTTGATTGATTTAGAAATTAGATACACAAAAATGTATACATTATATCGGAATGTATGTACATACATAAATATTCTGGGGTGGGTGTATTAAGGAGAACGTCCTCGTAGTCCTTGTAAACCGTAAACGATGAGGATTGTAGTGTATGAGAATGTGGTGACAACATATTCGTACCTTAAGGGAATTTATATTTATTTATTTCATGTAGGAGTTTGATTCGTTTTTTAGCATACATCCGATTGACGTCAATCGAAGATTGGTTAATACATATTTCAATATGTATAAGTTTATTGGTTTTCACCGATAGTTAATGTGGTACGGTTTTTTCTTAGGTGACACCCACCATTACGTAAGTATATATGAGTTTTGTTTATATACATGTATTGTATAAAACTGTTCCACTTGAATGTAAATATCTTGTATATAACTTAATATATAACTTAATATATATATATAAATAAACTTAACATATACTTACATACATAATATTTACATAAGTACTTATTGGGTAGATAACAAAACTGTTTTAGGACTATTTTGAACATATTAAGTAAATTGTATACAAATGGATTCTATCGATATAATTGAATTGGAATCAGTTCGATATTAAAAGTTATTTCAAAAATAGTAAGAACAGAAATAACAAAACATCATAGGACGTTGAAGAAAAAACGACAAACCCATTATATATCTAAACAAAAAAATACTGTACTAATCAAATACTAACAACAAGGATCAGCAAATCGTCAACATCAAACATATATGACGAATTAGAAGAGAACATCAAAACTTCAGCTAAACTATCACTTATGAAAATCAAAACATCAAAAGATGCAATATCTGATAAAACCAGAGTCTTAATCTCAAGAAGAGATATTAACGATGAAACTATTGATAGCATAAACAAAGATCTCCACACAAACTCCCATGTTTTGTAAAGAAAGTTTTGAAAGGGCCATAGAAGATTTGAAAAAGAACAATGCACTGGAAATGATGGGATCTCTGCAGAAATGATGATCAACAAAAAAGAATCGCTTTATAAATCTTAACATATAACAAAATAATACAAACTCAACAAATCCCTAAACAATGGAAAGAAACAACCATATCACTTGTATTATAAAAGAGAAAAACAAGATGACTTTAATGACTATAAACCCATAAGAAATAATTCGAAAATTTATAAGTTGCTTTTAAAAACATTTTACAAAAAACATCAAGGAAGATTTCAACAAGAAACAACTTAGTTAACAGGCTGGATTCAAAGGAGGTGTCTCTACAACAGACCACCTACTAACAGACGATGAATTAATTAATCGAAAAGTGCAATGAATTTTGACAACCAATATACTTTTTATTTATAGGTATTGTTGAACACAATAAAATATTGACATCCTTGAAAAACCAAAATATGTTTCCAAACGTTAATAAGACTATCAAAAACATGTACAAAAATAATGTAGCACAAATAAAAACAGAGGGTACTGGACGTAAATTTAGTAAAACAAGAGGAGTCAGACAACAATTACATATATATTTCAAAAGACGAACTTCAAGACAAAATATGGTATAAGGATATACGAACAATTTCTGAACAACCTTAGATTTGCGGACAATATAGATCTTATTTCTCAAAAGATGTACACAAACAGGAGATGACAACAGAAATCACTACAACATGCAAAAGCTATGGACTGCAAATTAACAAAACAAAAACAAAAGTTAAGACAAACAACATCACAGAAGATATACATAGTTCTGGACGGAGAAAAAAGTCAATACGTGGAAAACTTCACATACTTAGGATAGATACAATTATTTAAGGACCAAGAAATTAAAGAATTTGTTATTGTTATTATTTATTGAATTATACATAAATGTACAGAACAATACTTAAAAGCTAATAGCTACCAGGGCTTTTACCTATGAAAGAATTTAACTGGACCAAAGTACAGAAACTCGAAAATATTTGTTTGACTCCGCTATTCTACCGGTGCTCAAAAATCAATATCACTTGACCAGCTAAGGATGTGTTAGACGAAAATGGAAGGAAAAACATAAAATAAGAAACGAAGAAATCCGCAACAATAACTTAATAATTGACGTAATAGATAGAACAAACAAATTTACATGATGTTGGGAAATACATACTTCAAGACAAAATGGAGACCGGAAAAGACCAACATGACGACCGAACAAGAGATGGAGTGACGATCTTTACCAAATAAACGAAAATTGGTACAATGATGCAAGAAATATTTATAGTAATAATCATAATAATAACAATAATAATAATAGTAATAGTAATAATAATAATAATAATAATAATAATAATAATAATAATAATAATAATAATAATAATAATAATAATAATAATAATAATAATAATAATAATAATAATAATAATAATAAATGTTCAAATGGTAGACATGTGCATTCAAGAGGACACAAGCGTCCACAGGTTTTCTCAAAACCCACCTCTGTCTATCAACTCCTACTCTCACCTCCCCGTGGTGACCATCGGTTGCCTATTACCTCAACTGGAGATTGGGTTCCAACCCTAGTGGAAAGTTGTTGGGGGCAGCAAACGAGAGGGGGGGGGGGAGAGGTGTTTCCACTAAGACACCTCTCCTTATTCAGACGACAGCGGACGAATTCTCGAGATGGAATCAACGGTGGCGTCTACAGTTCCAGTAAGGTTGCACTACTTAGTGAATACCTTATAGGGCTTCTACGACTTATTCAGAGCCCAGGCCTATAAGGAGCGGTTTATCCGGCTCCCCGTCCTTGGGGCTATACTAAGGATCTGGCCCCCCAGGTTGGAGGTTGTGCCGTCGGGGTGACTTCCTGACCACGTAAAAATTTTCCAGTTGCGAAGCACATAAAAGCCTCGGATACGGACGGATTCACTGTTGACAACCCAAGCAAACGAAATAAGGACAACGAACTTCGGATCTGTACGTGGAATGTTAGGTCCCTTAACAGACCACGTGCAGCCGAACAATTAGCGGAAGCCCTAAACTGCTGCAAGGCAGATATTACCGCCATCCAAGAAGTGCGATGGGATGGACCGGGCAAACGCAAACTAAAAGACTGCGATATATACTACGGCGACTGCTACCGAGAACAAAGACAGCGTCTATTTGGGTGTGAATTTGTTGTTGGAACTAGACTCAGGCAAAAAGTCTTGAGTTTAAACAGTGTGAGCGAGTGCATCACGACAATCCGCATCAAGGCTAAATTCACCAACATAAGCCTAATATGCGCGCATGCCCCAACAGAGGAAAAAGATGAAGACACCAAAGACATATTCTTCGAGCTCTTGGACAAGACTTATGAGCAGTGCCCTGGCTATGACATTAAAATTATCTTAGGAGATTTTAACGCCAAGCTAGGAAGAGAAGGCATCTTTGGTGGCACATTCGGGAGATAAAGCCTGCACGACACCACCTCCGACAACGGTTTCAGGCTGATCGATTTCGCTGCGGGGCGAGACGTTCTGGTAGCTAGTACGCAGTTCACACATCTCAATATCCACAAGGGGACATGGAAATCTCCTGATCAATCAACTGTCAACCAGATAGAAATGTGTTCTATTTCCTAGTTCATTTTAATATTTTGAATTCTTATATAAGATCTCACACGGAAATGCGCGGGAGAACTAAAACTATAACGTCATTTTTGGAAACATCAAGCATGTGTTCAGTGGTCAGCCTACAACAGATGATCTGTTATAGGAATAATAGCACGAGCTGGAAGTTGCTTATTATTTATGATACAAATACTGATCATAAAAGTTAACATTGACTTATTGAAGAAATTAAAAACAAACGCAAAAAGATCGTTCACACGCGAATTCACATGACGCAAAAAATTACTCACTGACTTATACATAGATAAATAAAACCCTGAGCACGAAGATATAATGAATGTTATAGTGTTGTTAGATTACTTTAAACTTCTAATGTATTTGGAAGTTGGATATATTGGACCGAAGAAATCCTAAGTTCATTTATAAGTAAATTATAATACAGGTTGGAATTATTGGCCTTTGACTTCATTATATCGGGTGATTTTTTAAGAGCTTGAGAACTTTTTTTTAAAAAAAAACTCATAAAATTTGCAAAATCTCATCGATTCTTTATTTGAAACGTTAGATTGGTCCATGACATTTACTTTTTGAAGATAATTTCATTTAAATGTTGACCGCGGCTGCGTCTTAGGTGGTCCATTCGGAAAGTCCAATTTTGGGTAACTTTTTCGAGCATTTCGGCCGGAATAGCCCGAATTTCTTCGGAAATGTTGTCTTCCAAAGCTGGAATAGTTGCTGGCTTATTTGTGTAGACTTTAGACTTGACGTAGCCCCACAAAAAATAGTCTAAAGGCGTCAAATCGCATGATCTTGGTGGCCAACTTACCGGTCCATTCCTTGAGATGAATTGTTCTCCGAAGTTTTCCCTCAAAATGGCCATAGAATCGCGAGCTGTGTGGCATGTAGCGCCATCTTGTTGAAACCACATGTCAACCAAGTTCAGTTCTTCCATTTTTGGCAACAAAAAGTTTGTTAGCATTGAACGATAGCGATCGCCATTCACCGTAACGTTGCGTCCAAAAGCATCTTTGAAAAAATACGGTCCAATGATTCCACCAGCGTACAAACCACACCAAACAGTGCATTTTTCGGGATGCATGGGCAGTTCTTGAACGGCTTCTGGTTGCTCTTCACTCCAAATGCGGCAATTTTGCTTATTTACGTAGCCATTCAACCAGAAATGAGCCTCATCGCTGAAAAAAATAAAGCGCGAAACACATTTCGAGCCGAACACTGATTTTGGTAATAAAATTCAATGATTTGCAAGCGTTGCTCGTTATTAAGTCTATTCATGATGAAATGTCAAAGCATACTGAGCATCTTTCTCTTTGACACCATGTCTGAAATCCCGCGTGATCTGTCAAATACTAATGCATGAAAATCCTAACCTCAAAAAAATCACCTATTACTATTTAAAATGTTTCAAATAGAAATATTTGAAAACTGATATCTTTTCTCCGTACCATTTATTTTCCCCTTAAATTTACCGAAAATCCGGTAACTTAAAAGTCAATACATTCATTTCACGATAAATTCAATTCATTATTGATTAAAAATAAAACAAAAATACCATCCCTAAAAACTAGGCAATCAACTATGATTTTATTGAATTTATTTTCACAAAACTTTTTGAGAGATATTGTATCAAAAATATTAAACTCTTTCTAGTTTATGAAAAGTCTGCGAAAACCAACTTTAATGTTAACATTAAGAAAGTTAAATTTTCAAAACCATTTTTTGAATTTTCTATCAAATTCAAGGACAACTTGGCGGAAAACTTTCTGCCGACACCATCATCATCGGCGTCGTCCCGCGTCGTAGCCACAAGTTTATCAATTAATTTTCGAAGTTTTCTTTTACTTTCTTAAAGAGAGGTATACTTTCAGTTTCATTTATTTGATTCTTATTATTGGAGAAAGTTAAAGCTACAGAAAAAAAGTTTGTAAAACATTTTTCTGGGGATAGATATAATACTCCTTACCATAATTATTACCCTTAAAAAAAATTCACATAATAATTCGTAGCTTCATAGACGACTAACGGCACCAAAAGCCATCAAAACCTAATAAATAAAAAGTCCATTAGGACATCTCTTGTATCGTTATGCTTATGACAATACGTTTTCCATAAAAATAATATTAGAACTCATCCAGAATCATATCGCATAAATCCAATGTCATGCATCAACATCAAACATTAAAATGAATATATACTTAACAGAAAATAGAAAAAAAAAACCTACATATTTATTATTTGGTGGAGTGGAAAGTCAAATAAAATCTAGAGTGGAAAATTGAATTAAATTCGAATAAATCTCTAACAAAAACGGCGATTATATTTTGCATAATAGATTTTATGAGTATGTTTAATATTTTGATTATATGAAATAAAATATGGTAATTGTTTTCAAATGGACTCAAAAATTTGCAATTACAAAATGCGGTATCATTGAATTTATGACGTATATCAGGAATTGACAAATCCTCCAAGAGTAATTCTTGTCACGAAAAGTGCTGTTTTTAAATTAAAAATTTGGATTATGCGTAAAAACTGTAGGTCCCCTCCCTCCCTGAAATGACTCACACACAGGAATGGTTGAGAGTTGTAAGTCACTAGGCATGGTTCTGTATGTACTGTTGCTTCACCTTATTGATTTGTATTTAAATATGATATGATTTTACATAATGAGCCTTACCTGTTGAGGTTAAAATTTGAGTGAAAGTGACCTATTGGCTATTGACTCTTATAAATGATACATGCTATGACCTAAATATTAAAGTCGATTCTTAACAATGAAATTAAAAAAAAAGACTTAATATTTATAGTTTATTATTTTGGATTTTTGCAATACATTTCCCAAATTTTAAAGTCCACTCTAAATTTGATTATTGGAAGGGCCTGATTATTTATTTTAATTTCAAAATGCTTGATTTTTTTTCAAACCATTAGATAAAATAAATAAATAAAAATAAATTAGGCGGCGCGGCGCAACAGTCCGTTGAGAACTTGGGAGTAGTGACTTACAACTCTCAACCATTCCTGTGTGCGAGTACTGTTGTCAGGGATGAAAGGGACCTACATTTTTAAGCCGATCCAAACGGCTAATTTGAGACAGCACTTTTCATGACACGAACTACTCTTGGAGGATTTGTCAATTTCTCGCAAGAGGCAGTACCTTTAGATAGCACAAGCAGGAATTGAACATAAGACCTCTGGCATGACAGTCCAAAGCACTAAACCATCTTATTACGGATGGTACCATTGGATAGTAATAGTGAAATGCAATTTTGTATCCACATTTTTGAATTTCCCTGAAATCTCCTTATTTGCTCCTGGTCCAAGAAAATTAGGTACAAAAATGGGTATCCTTCGAAAAAATTCTGACAACTTTGAACTTTTATTCATTCGTTCTTAACACTTTCTTAAAAATATATTTTCGATTTGGAGTGGAGCGAAACAATTTAAGGGGGTGAAAGTGCAATTTCATACAATTTTTTTTTATTTTTTTTTTTTTAGAAGTGTGGTTTTCAAGAAGAAACAAAACGCATATAATCTAATATTAAGGCCAAGAATTAAGCTTTCTTATAAATACAAATTATGTTTTAAAAATGATTTTGGGCAAGTGGCTGAAATAAATTCAAGCCGAGTAGAATGATTTTCGATTTTTATAGCAATTGGGGCCGTGTGTCAGAAATAACTAGTCGAGTTCTTTTAAATCATCAAAACTGATTTAATCTTAAAATCATGATTAGTAACTTTTTCATGTCTGAATTGAATGTGGACAGCCTTTCGTTCCAACAAGAAATGCTACAGGCCCTAAAACCAATGAAACAGTCAATTTAATAAGGGAAAATTTTGGTGAGCGCGTTATCTGGACATTTTTTTGTGGATTTATGTGAAGTCATTTATAAATGGAGATAAGCTTGAGATGATTGAAGCTTTGTAAAAGAATGCAGCCCTAAAATAAATCCAAGTGAAATAAGGCCAAATTTCAAGAATTAAACTAATTTCACTTTTGTAAAGTCACTCAAACAAAGTTAAATAAAACAAAATTGGTTTGGAAATCAAATCCTATAGGCCGCCCTAGAAGGGGTCGTATTTATCAAAATAATTTGGACCCTTAGAGTTTAATTCCTTGCATTAACAATAAATCTTATGTGTTTTATTTCTTCTTGAAAACGACACGCCTTTAAAAACACCTGTTATAAAAATAAAATAATTTACAAAAATATAGTTAGTCAATTAATTGATAGGTGTTATGTTTTGTTTAATAAAAAGTGCTTCACACAGACCATACACAAAACCTTTTTTTTCTGAATGGTCTTAAGAAAGCTTCAACTAGTTGCAAAGTTATTGAATATTAACTAAATACCTTGTGCACAGAATGCAATAAAATTATTTATTATATGAAACTAATATTACCATTTTTAGATTTGAAAAACAATGGCGCAAAACTTTAAACCATTTAGTAGATTGTTAAATCAATTTTCAGCAATTAACTAGGCTATAAAAGTGATTTATCTAATTTTTAACGATTTTAAAAGGGTTGGGATCGAAATACTGTATGGATCAAAATACTGTATTTAAAATACTGTACCTCAAAATACTGTATGTACAAAATACTGCGTGATCAAAATGCTGTATCTCAAAATTTTGTATTTCAAAATTTTGTATATCAAAATTCTGTATTTCAAAATGCTGTAAATAAGGCTAAAAAATAAAAATTGTTTTGACAGTGTAAAAAAGTGCGCACTTTTTTATATTATAAAAAAAGTATACTGTTTTTTTGGAAAACATCATAATACTTTTTCATTAGCATAATGTTCTAATACACTTCCCTTGAACAATAACATATATAAATAAATAAATAAATTAGGTGGAGCAACAGTCCTTTGAGAACTAGGGCCTAGTGACTTACAACTCTCAACCATTCCTGTGTGCGAGTAATGTTGTCAGGGATGGAGGGGACCTACAGTTTCAAGCCGATTCCGAACAGCTTATTTGAGAAAGTACTTTTCATGACAAGAATTACTCTTGGAGGATTTGTCAATTCCTCGCAAGAGGCAGTACCCGTGAAAAAAAAAAAACTTTAAATGGCACAGGCAGAGTTTGAACCCAATATATGTTCCTATGATAATTCATAAGTCTTTGAAATAATAAAAACAAAAACAATATAAATGGTATCTTCTTCTTAATTTCTCTTTACCATTTTCTTCTTCTTAGCTATTTGTATCTCTCACATTTTTACATGAATTGTTCCTATCATAATTAACAATTGCATAAACATTTGCACCACTCTAATTGATCTGTCAAAACTTCCAGTATTATACAGTATTATAAGATACAGTATTTTGACAATACAGCATTTTGAGGCACAGTATTTTGAAATACAGAATATTAACCATGCAGTATTATGACCATACAGTATCGTACAGTATCATACAGAATTTTGACCATACAGTATTTTAAAATACAGCATTTCGACCCGCTCCCATTTTAAAATCTTACTATCTCTTAGCAATTTGCTAAAGTGAAAACCACGGAATGACTACTCTAGCTTTTATCAATTAGGTAAATCCATATGAAAACTGTACAATTATTCTTAAAAGAGCAGTGGCTGAAATGTACTTTTTTTATTTTCATGAACTCTCACTTTTTAGATATGTTTGGATGCTCGTTTTTTAATAAAAGGCAATAAGCAATTTACTAGTTAGAAATGTTTAAAAATTTTGGAATCTCTTAGTAAATTTCTAAATATTTAGCTGTTTCCTAACTAGTAAATTGTTAAACACTTAGCAATAAGCTCTTTAAAATCTTACGGCAATACCTTTTAGAGACTTAATTTTAGATATTTATTAAAAAGAACACCTCTGCTTCAAACTTTGGGCATGCATATAAAGCCATCACATAAATTTAAAAAATTATCGTGACTTATGAATATTAATATATCTTATCTCGATTTCACTCTCAAGGTTTCAGATATTAAATCTCTGTCCGTTTTAAATTTTGCAGAAAAGAAGTCAGTTCTAAAATTATAAAATTTCTTCTTGCAATAAATTTGTTTCTTTTTGTAAATACTTATTATTAAAAATATTCAAAATTCTTTTAAGTACGTATGTTTTGTAAAATGCACATTTTTTCACCAAGACTTTGCTATTTAGTCCCATTTTTATAAGTTATGGTGGTTTTACAATAAATAAAATATTTCTGACTAGTGTACGGTTTTTCAACAAAAGAATGACATGTAGTTACTTTATTTATCGAAGTTTTATTGTGAAAAAAATTGTTAAGAAAAAACTTATTTTTTTCTTGATTATACTTTTTTTATCAATATGTTTTTTTTTTATTTGTTAAGAACTGTTTACTGTTTGGAAAAATAATAATTAAAAACACAAGACATTTTTAAATAGTTTTTGCCTTGGTTATTATACCAACCTTAGCGTACGTACCCTATCACTGGTGTTTAGTTGCGATTCCATAGCATTAATATCGGACTTCAAGCGCAGCATTTGTGATTCGACTCGAGCATTCTCCCTCTGCAGTTCTGAGATCTCTGCTTCTAGAGTTGTCAAATCTTCAGTACCGTTTGTGGTCACACTATTTTGAGGCATGGAATTGTTATTATTTGATGAGGCATTATTTGTCGATGCAGTGGAACTATTATTTGATGGTCCAGATGGAGTATTTCCAGTTGTTGCTGCTGATGTTGATATATTACCGCCAACTGAGTTCATCATTATATCCATGCCTGAAATTTAAGAAAAAAATATGTATTTTATTAAGCGATTAAATTAAGTCATAACAAAACCAACAGTTCTAACACACAAACAAACTAAAAAAGTTAGAAGAATATTTGAATATCATGATGTCATGCTAAAACTTAAAACCCCTCCAACAAAAAAAAAAAAAAAACGCCATTAAAATTATTAAACTTTCAAACTGTCTCCATTTCGATTGATTTTCAGAATAAAGGCATGACAAAGATATGTATATCAAAATTGTAAAATGAGAGAGTTAAGATTCTTAAGACTTTTTGTATAGCGAATACCCCATTGAATCTAAAAATAATGACGTGCAATTTAAAAGAGGGATGAAAAATATCAACGAAATCAAGGGTCGTTGTTTACCTCATTCAAAGCATAGAGATATGAAAAGTGTTCATATTTAATTATTCATTCGAAAAGTAACATCAGTCGATTCCAAATTAGAGAAAACTTGTAATATTGTAAACCTTTTATTTTTTGTAGCAGAACAAATCAATTACTTTAATTGAATTGCTTCCAAAAATGATTCCTAAAACCATTTTATTTAAATCTTTATAGATTTTCAGATCAACAGTGCTTGTTGAAAAATACGAGTATTTTTCATAAATCCTTAAAAAATGGGATAATAGTTGCGAGCCATTTATGTTACTTTTACTTAATTTTCCAAGAACAACATGAGACAAAACAAAAACACAAGTAGGTGTGTGATAAAGCATTAAAATTGCATAAATCAAAATGTTAAAAATAGGAAAAAAAATTAAACCATGAAAAACTGTTTCATCCGAAATCCCCTTGTAATCCATCAATCAATCACGATTTTATTCAAACTGTTTTTTCTTTCTATTTAAAAATTCCCATCAATATATTGGTAGAACACTGAGGTAAAAGAAATACTTCAAAATAAATCAGTAAAATTGATATTAGTGTACCAAAGAAAATGTCTGGCAATATGCTCTGTAAAACGACACAATTGGTAGGTAATATTTTAAAATCAATGTTTTAAAGGTAAACCGCTGACTAAGAGCACTTGATTAATCAATTTTACTGCGCGGATTGTTATTTGACATTTCTACATCGGATATTCAACCCCTAATTCTGCTCCAGCCTCGACACAAAGCCACCAGCAGACACCATACCACCGTCATAGCCATCACACTGCCAAACGCAAATAAACCATTAAAACTTCCTTCAAAACATTGAGTAATAAATTATTTGCCCAGCAGCAATTGGCTTGCCATCAGTTGCCATTCAAAGATTTTAGGAATCCAAATTCGAGAAATCTCGAAGCACGATGGATGAGTTTTCACTTTTCGCCTAGATGTGACTGCTTTTCCAAGGCAGTGAGTGGGTCGAAATGGGACAGTGACGGATATCGGTTAAGTGCGCTCGGATGGAGCACAAATGATTTCCAAATTAAATAAGGTATTTGCAGTTTTCCTCGAAAGAAAGTTCACTCTGTCTATCAACCAACAGTTTGGTGGAAATTGAAATATAAGGGATGTTCGTTGGATTTGAGTTTCATCATTTTGCTGGCAGGATGTGACAATGAATTAAAGATTTTATAAGAAGAACATTATTTTCAAAATAGCCATTTTCTTGATACCTCTTTCACTATACACCCAATACCATCACTTAAAGCTTAGCCACCTGAGGCGGCTCATAAAATAAAGGGATGATGGCTATCATATATATGTACGTATCTATACTTTTGATGCTGGTCGATAGACGAATATTTAAACAAAAAGGATATTGCCCGAAATTTGTTTTGTACTTTTAATTTAATTATGAAAAATATTTTCTCCTTCGATTTTCTTTTGTCGTCTGAAGAAAAGCTGCGAGATTATCAAAAAAAAAAAACTCACTCTTTCTTGCAAACAGATAGATAATGGTGAAATTACTTCAGGCTATTGAATGGAATTAATCGATTTTTGGATCATCTTAAGTACAAAAAAGAACTGTTTACAATCAACAGCAAACAAGTCGGATTAAAAGTAGAGCTTTGGTCGACGTGACTGTGGTTCGGTTTTGAAACAAGCTTTGTCTATAGATACATGCTACTTATATATTTTTCAATACTTAATTAAGTTCATGTCTCCTATTTTTTGTAATCAAATTTTAAGAAACACTTAAATTTCGAACTCCGTTAAAACTAGTATTTTTAAATGATTAAGATATCCCAATTTCTAATTTCGGCTTTAATTTTTTTATCACATCAGATTTTTAAAAATACGCCCTTAAAAAATATTAAAAACAACCAAGAACGGGATAAGGCTAAATTAAAAAACTCAACATTTCTCTTAACAATAAATAATTCATTTGTGTATCTTACCTAGTTTCTGATGGAAATTTTTATTAGTTATGAGTTTTTATGAAGTTTTGAGTAAACCTTGAATTTGATACTTTTATAGTCTTGAGAAATACGTTTTATATCTACTTAATTTTTAGTTCTGATTTTAAATCCAAACTTTAATTTTTAAAATACCCGTTTTTAGCATTAGTTTTCTATTTTCCAATATATTTCAAAAACTTGATAAAATAGAATGGTTTTGACAACAGATTCGTTACAAGAACAAAACTAACTTTGAGACCGTTTTTCCATTTTCTGTTGAAAATCTTTTCAGATTTATGTAAGACAGATGAAATCTAACAACTTCTGAAGATTTTTCGAATATTTTATGAAATAATATTTCAACTGAATATAAGAGAAAAGGATAACACATTTAAAAAATTTTAACGGATTTTAATATTAGATATAGGCTCTAAAAGACCTTTATATGTACGTGTTTTTTTGCGATTTTAAAAAGTAGTATTACAAAAACCTGACTTGGTACATTTATTTTAAAGTCGGATTTCAATTAAGGCTATCAAAACCCATTGTAAAAGTGTTACCTTATTACAAGGAAGAAAACCTTGCCGACCAGTGTTAGATGACTCCAAACGAATCCTTTTGAAACGTTGACATTCTTTGCAAACAAATATCCCAATAAAATGATTTCGTTTAAATAAAAAAAAAACTTAATTTAATATTTCTATAACAGTTCTATAGGCCATGCTTATATTTTCTTATACATAAAACTAACTAACATAAATCTTGTTTGTGTGTGTGCCAATAACAATATCTAAACCGTACTAATTAATAAAAGTGAATACGAAATAATAAATTTAAAAAAAAAATATGTACGATTTTCTTTTTTGAAAATTTCTTAAAAATAAAAACAAAATTAAATATTTTGATCTTACCTGTATAAAAATCTGGTAGATTTTTGTTTTGATTAATTTTAGAGAAGATATTCGGCGCCGATACAAAACGTCGCATAATCTGAATAAAATAAATAAATAGGAAAACAAATTAAGAAAAACCAGAGGTAATAAGGAATTTTCTTTTTTGTATTTTTGGTTGTTTTTCTTTTTTTTTTTGGTAAGTTTGTTTTTAGTTTTAAGTGTTATTAGCACACACACGAACACATAGAATGCGACAAATAAAATCAATAACAACAACAAAAAAAAACAACATTCAAAGCAAAAATTATAAACTTATAAATGAAAAGAATAATAATGAAAGGCTTTTTAAAAAGTAAGAATACAAGTACGTACATATGTATATGGAAGTAAAAGCTTTTAATAACCTGAGTATCCTTTGGGATAGACCATGGTGACCTCATCGAACTTCGGCTTCTTGATTCCTTGCGCTGCCGTCGGACAACCTGAAAGTGACCGATGCGTTAGAAAAGTCCCATTTATATGTCCGGTGCCATCACAACCCGGAGTGGGGCAATTCACACCATCAAATTTCATAGCAGTTGCGGCTGCAACAGCTGCCTTATGCTGCTCCACCGTACCTCCATTCTCCAGGACCCTCAATTTGTTACGATTCGCTATCGGACATCCGGATGCACTGCACAGCCACAAACATGGAACAAAGACAATACAAATACAATTATGGTAATTAAAATCAAATAAACGTTAATCCAAAGACTTATGTTAGGTATATGCATTACCTTCTGTGGGAAAGGAACTTCCCTGTTGAATGTCCAGAACCATCACACCCAGGTATAGGACATCTGAAAATAAACACAAAGAGTGTTTCAAATTCTCTAAAAAATCCCATATGCATTTGTATAGAAATAGTTAAATAATTACATCCACAATAGAAAAGTAAATAAGTATGACTTGACAAAGGATGTTTAAAAATCAAAATATCAGCGTACCTTAAGGGTTCAGAATCCTGACCATCACGTGGTTTGCTCTTCGGTTTATTCGCACGAGGACATCCTGACAGACTGCGATGCGATGAGTAGTTTCCGGTTACGTGACCAGAACCATCACAACCCGGTGTCGGACATTTAAGTTCTTGTGAATGGGATTGCAGATGATTCCTATCCGTACGTGGGCAACCCGTTAAGCTGTAATTTAGCATTGTTTTCGAGGATAAGCAAAGTTAAATTTTAATTTTAAAATTCCTAGTGTGTTTTTTGTTGTCCTTGAAATAAAATATTGGGTAGGAAAAACAAACAAAAAATCAATTAAACCCAACTTTCAATTTATAATCGTCACCGGTCGTTGTCGTCGTCTACGTTCAGGGCTTCTTTATACTGTGACATTCCCCGTTTATATGGGAGATAAAGTTGTATTGACTTTTTACTCAGCCACTGCACATCCTGATTATGCTAATCTTCCTACATATAAAATAGGTCCTTACAAGTACATACGAGTAGTATGTGTAGTTTGAGTATGTAAAAATGTTTAATGGAATAATTTTTGGTAAATAAATGCTAAGCAGGAAAAATTTCTAACTTTGCAGACACAAATGACTGTACGACATAACATATAGGTATGAGAATTCATATCCTGTAAATTTGTACCTTTGTGTAAAAGACGGATACAAAAAACTTAAAAGTCCCCATAAAACAGAGCAAAGAAATTATTTGAAAAAGGCACAAAAAAGGACAAGATTACAAGAGGTATGTATGCCCGTATATATTTTGTTTGAATTTCTTATTTTATTTGTTTCGTATGAAAATAAGAGATTTCGTTTATTCTTTCCTGGTAAGTACAATATTATTTTCATGTATCAAAAATAATATATACTATATCCACCATTAATTTCATGAGGTTGTGAATTATATTCTCTTCCTTTTTATATAATTTGACACAACATGGCCTTATTCTGTGAGCATTTATTAACATATATAACAAATGAAGAGCTTGTATCCTTAATTTGGTAGTAGGAAATCTTTATGATTTTTGTTTATATTGTGTACATATGCAAATTAAGGGACGTGTATGTCCTTGGGGGTTAATTTCTTAGTATATCTTCATTATATTGTGATAACTCGTTTAGAAAAGTATGTATGTAAGTGCGGAATACGGTAAATGATTTTTTTTTAAATGTTTTCATTGATGCACTGACTCGGCGATGCTAGAAACGGACACTTAGTCAGGTGCGGATCCAAGAATTAAGCTAAGGGGAAGTTTATAGAAATGAAAAATTAAACAAAAGTTTTCAAAAATCCTCGTTTATCATAACATGTTGACAGAAGGAAAAACATTATATTTATGAAATTTGTCCACAAATTTGCTTAATACTTTCTGTAATACAAACAAAGTGTTCATAAGAATACTTTTTCTAATTTTCTTGAAAATGAATTCTGTATTCTGAATTCTGATATAAAAACATAGAAATTAATTGATTTTTTTGATATTATCGTTAAATTCTATTTATAGCCTAAAATTAATAAATATATACTACTCCGGGGCGTGTCCAGTATAACCATCAATAAAATCCATCTGGTAAATGCTGGAACTTTGTTTTCATTTACATTTTAATGATGAAATATAATTTTTACTAAACAGAATTCCATTTCGTTTTTTTAATTGCGTTCCAATTTTTTACTGTTCCGATAGCATCAATAAAAAAATACTGATGAAAGCAGTAATGGGATGCGACCCACACTGATAACTTCCCATTAAAAGCATTAATAATAAAGTTTTGTGGGAGATACAAAATGTAAGTCAATATTTGTCTTTGATCTTATAATACTTGAGTCGAAATATATTTCTTATCAGTTTTTTGATGTTTTTGTAGACTTTCGTGTTTTGTAAGAAAAGTTATCAATTGTATTTTTCTTAAAAATTAAATAAAAGTCAGTATTGTGAATATGATAAAATAAGTTTAATTTCAATATCTGCTTTTGTTCCCGAAATTTTCTGTCGAAATCAATTTTTACCAATTTTAGTAGCATTTTTTGAAAGTTTGTGTTGCTTATTATTATAAATTATAATTATTTAGGTAGTACCATTTTTTCAATTTTGTATAGTAAAATAACAACCCACTCAATTTTACTGAAAGTCCTTTCTTTATCTATTTGTTGTTGCCT
This sequence comes from Eupeodes luniger, assembly GCA_951509635.1. Taxonomy (NCBI): domain Eukaryota; kingdom Metazoa; phylum Arthropoda; class Insecta; order Diptera; family Syrphidae; genus Eupeodes; species Eupeodes luniger. Next base: position 74,951,913 of record OX608074.1, read on the forward strand.
GTGAAACGAAATTTATTTGAAATCGATATCTTTACTGGTTCTTGAGATATAGACTACGAACGTACGAAGAACGTACGAACTAATGCACTTACAGAATTATCTCTAAAAATCGTTGATTTAAATTCTTTGGAACTTAAAATGTCGATAAATATCAAAATTTTCAATTCGACAAATCGGACTGATTACAATAACTTCCTATGAAAAGTTTAAAATTAAGTGCGAAGCTCTTGGTTATTTAATACCATTTATTTGAAGACACAGCTATAAATGCTCATCAGTAAAAAATTTTAGATCTCTACTGTTTCAATTTTTACAAGTGGATTTTACTGAAAGCTATTACCAACCCCTTAAGTTGCTCTTGCAGTGCTTTCAAATTAAAATAGGTTATTAAATTTACTGATATTTTGTTGTTAAAGAAAAAATGTTGTTTTTAAAAAAATGCTACATGTCAGAAATGAAAGATGTTCCTCTTAAGAAAAATTAAAGACACACCATTTCTTAAAAATAAAACAAAATATAGAAAAACAAAGTCAATTAATATTTTAATAATATCATCTTAAATATCAGCATTAGACCAATTCATAATAAATAATTCCTTCTACTTTCAATTTAAAATTAAGTAATATTAACGACAATTTACCTTGAATCAAAGTAAAGGGTTTGTCTGTCATCTTAGTCTTTAACCCGCATATAACGTAAAGTATGCATGTGTTCTTTGGAAATTGTGTCTATACAACCCCACATTAATGGTTCACTATTTAACTTCTGAGGATAACCTTCGTTAAGATTTCACCTTTCAACCCTTTTTCGCCTTCTAATGAAAACCTTTATGTTTTCCACAGATATCTTCATACATACGTATATGCATGTATATTGTATAAAGCATAACCAATTTCGGTCCAAATCGAGAATGGGTACACATAAAATTCTCCATTAACGAAATCATTGCCAGTACTTAGACATCCGCCAGGCACATCTCTTCTTTACCTACGCTACAATCCGTATCTATATAGGAATATGACCACCCCCACCCAAATCATACATATGTACACATGCGAAAACTTCGAAAAAGATAAGAGTCTTGAGATTACCCTTTTTCGGTTATTAAAATAATTAGGTGCTTTATGAGTCTGCCGTTCATTTCTAAATTCGACGTAGGTATATGTATGTATGTACATATGTATATGCAATTCTTCTATATCCTTACCAACTTTTGAAAGAAAAACTAAATTTTATAATTTATGGTCCTCATCTTGGTTCCTCTTCCATATACCTACACACATGTTGTTCTTAAATGGAATTCATAACTGTATTTTTGTATGCTGCTATAGGGTGCATTTTCCAGAACAGGATCAGAGTACCACAGAATGTTTCAATGGTAATTAGTATCATTCCCCAAAAGTGTATTTTATCATCATTATCATCATAAGGAGAAAGCACATCTTGCAATATACTTTTAAGGAGGTCTTGAAGTACCTTTCTGAGAAGAAGTCAATATGAGTGCTGCAGTTGTAGTCAAGGTGTATTTTTATGAACCTATCCTACCTAAGTAGGAATCTTCATGCATCAGGAGAAAAGGTTATGACATGAGGCGAGGCCCTTATTAAAAGTTTTGTCTAAATCTTTTAATCTGCATTGATATTTTGTAAAAGTATCAAAAGAAACAAAATGGCTAATCTTTTAAACCATACTATGTAAGTAGGAGTATACAATACATATAGCCAAGTATAACTATGAGCTTCTGGCTCGTGTAGATAAGCTATAAGGTAGTGATTTGGTATACTTAAGCTATGTGGTGCGCCCACTATACCAATTCCAAAGCCATTTTCTATCGGAATGAATTTACCTAGAAGAGCAATGAGATTCTAAAAGAATAACGAAGGGTTTGGTTGGGGGTTTTCAATTAAAAAGCCTTCTTTTGCTTCATTGAAGAAGCGAAAAGAGATAAAGGGCTGAGTTGATGATGTAAAAATATGTACGTATATACATAGAATATAGATTCTCAACAAAAAATCTGAAAATCCTTTTGAAGGTAATCTTCTATATACTCAAAACTTGGACCTTAGAGCTGCTTTCATGATAAAATTTTCATTAAATCTAGTTTTTTATTTTAGAAAACCTTATTGATTGATAATAATAATCCGATTTAAATTAATTTCACAGCTTTGGTCAATTGCCTGAGTGGACCATAGTTTCACTTTTACACAGATTATTCAAATTAAGGTATTTGTTGGGAAAAAAAACTTTTAAAATTAATTTCTCATTTAAAAACTTTGTGGACTAATAATTTTGTCTATCAAACCCAAAGAAGAAGAAGAAGTCTTAAAATAAAGGTTTAATAAAAGAAAGAGCTGAAACATACGGCACTACAGCCAAATCTCGCCACTTATATAGCACTGATTTTGTTGGAAATATGTAACATTTACACGATATACTTGACGTTTTTACGGAACGTTATCAGAAATGACTCTCAGTAGTAAAGTTAAAACTCAGGACTTGAAACTCTTCTATTTGTGTAAATTATATCAAAGGCACTTCATATTTAAGATGGCATAAAATCAATTAGAGACATCAAATAAATTAAATCCAATGCAGTGCTTCATTTCAAAATTTTAAATTGTAAACTATAACATTTAAAATTTTGTTTGAAAAACTTCGAGTTCTAAAAAAGTTTTTTTTTCATGAATTATTAATCATAGAAGTTTCTGGCTTTCAGATAAACTGAAATTTTAAGCTGTTAGTGTAGCCTTTGTTTTAATTGTTGAATTCATTTTTTAGAAAACTGCTCCTACCTCCTAAACTGGGGTACATTACCTACCTGTACAGAACAAAAGCTTTTGCTTCAGTTATTTTTGATGCCCCGTATAAAAAGTTCAAAAAACTATAACGGAAGTAGTCGTCTCACACCAAAAGTTCCCTGACAAAATGTGTCGTCTTTAAAACTTCTATCGGTGGGGAAAAGATATCAATACTTTACCATGGTTGCCAAAGACCTTACTGATATCTTTGATAGTCTTATAGATTATAGTCAAACAAGAACACAGTACATAATAGGAGTAGGAGAGGGTTGGTTTTTATAGAGTTTGGGTCCCCAAAGATTAATATATTTCAAGGACCCACGGAAAAAACAGCAACAAGTCAAATACTTTATTTTATAAACTATTTCTATTTATTCAATGAAAATAATTTTGTGTGTGGTTCTAAGAACTTGATCGGTTACCAGGCAGGGTTTATAAAAATTTGGAATTCATTTTTTAATTAACTGTCATAAGTAAGTAAATTTATAATTTCCGTCTACAGTGAAATGAAGTAAAATTAGAAAAAGATAAAAATTGTCTGCCAAAACAGAAGTAAAAACTAGAAACTAAAATAAAGTGAATTAAAACCGATACTTCAGTCCGGAAAATATTTGAATCTATATCAACGAAGATAAAAGCAAAAGGGCGAGACAACATATTGAGAACCAAGCTGAACTAAGTTGATCATTCCTCCTAAAAAAAGGAGACAAAGTACCACCATGATATTGAAACGAAATCTGTACGAGCCAAGAATTGAACAAGAGAACATTTCAAAAACATCACCAATATTTGTATTCTTCTTTTGGGCCGTGAACAGTTCCAACATATTCTTAAGCGATGTTTTCAAAATAAAAAGTGGTTTCAAGAATAAGAAGTTGTTTGAAGCTATTAATTCAATTTTGCTGTCGCTTACGATAACTGTGAGAAAAGAAAAATCGATTTGTTTGAACAATTTTCACATTATATAGATAGTATAGGAAAAGATTATAATTTGCATCAGCACCTTAAACCTATATAACCTATATGTGTTCAAAAAGCCTCTTCACGGAAATCCAAGTCGTGCATGACTAATACAATATAGAAGGAATGAAAAAATAAATAAAACTCATAACGCAAGTGGAAACCTCTATTCGAATCCTGGATACACCCTAGACACCACATGCACCGCATACCAAACTAATTACGCCCGTAGTTTTGTTATATCCATATCATCGCAGGTATACTCAACTCGTATGTGGTACAGGTATTGGTAATGAATATTCTTTTCACAAACATAAATCCCATACCCAAAATAGATCTCAGACTTACCCGTCCTTTGTTTTATCATGCTGTGGTATATGCTGTGGTGGTGGCATTGAATAACAAGACGCCGGACTAGGAGAGTAACCACCTGAAACTGGTGTCGGATATCCGCCGGGACCAACAGCAGTTGCATACGGATTACTACATTGATATGCGGCAGCTCCATATCCATGATAACCGGCTGGAGGATAATCGGATTGCACAACCATTCCATATCCAGGATGAGGACTGTAACCTAAAAATAAAAAATAGAAGTCGAAAAGTTATGTTAAAACTTAATTTCCATAAAATATAGAAGTCGTCATATAATTTAAGGATTTAAAATATCGAATTTGTGCTCTTACCACTTGGATCTCTATAGCTATCGATATAGTGCGATCCACCACTGTCTGGAGTAGATTCGCGGCTATAGGGTCCCGGGCCACCGATATGTCCAACCAGGCCAAATCCAAGCGGTCTGGGTGGACCACTAAAATCAACCGGTTCTGTTTGTGGCGATCTCGGAGCACTACCAAAGCCGTGTGGATGACCGAGAGCGTCTGGGTGAGTTCCATATTGAGGGCTCGTTATAATACTGTTCCATGGCAATCAGAATATAGGGTAGAAAGAAAAATGCTTAAAAATCAGCAAAATCAGTTGCAAACAAACTACCTGTGAGGGAGGCGGGTTACACTTAGATCCAACGTCTGTCCTTGCGGGCTTGGCACTTGGGGGCTGGCTAGATGTGGACTAGATCCTGGCTGGGGACTTCCACCGATACGCTGGTTGTAATGTGGCGAATTAAATCCTTGGGGGCTCGAAGAAGTCACACTGGATGTTGAGAGGTCGATGACAGGTCCATTTGGGGACGGTGAACCTGCACCACCTTTGTTGTACGCAGCTGCAGCAGCAGCTGCTTGTGCCGCTGCCACCTTCACTGACAGATTGATTGCCGAGAATCCGGGAGGCAGTGGACCCATGCTCGGATCATAGTGATACATCGGTCGGGGGTAAATTGGTCCGTTATTTTCGTCGTGCTCCGCCTTGAGCATACTCGCATGCACCATTTGCTGCTCCTGTAGGTACTTTTGCTGTTGCTGGTTAAGATCATCCATCGCCGCTGAAGACTGCGGCAGGTAATGGTACATGTTCGTTGTGGCTCTCTGGGCTAAGCAATTGTTGGGGTCGTACCTTTCAAAGGCGGTTGAGGAAATGGACATCACATTTGAGTCATACGAGGGACGGCTGGAGATATCGTAGGTGGGGGTACGGCCAGCCGCAGTAACACCGTCTGAAGTGCCACCACTACCGTGTACATGTCCATTTAGCATGTCACTCCCCGCATAAGAAGCTGATGGTTTTGTAATTGAACCATTACTCACCATATCACTCATGTGGGAGTACCGCATTACTGCGGACGAATCCCTGCCATAAGGATCATCCATTGACCCCAAATGTGCCGTGTTCGACGCCGAACTCGCTCCATTATTTCCGTTGCTGTTGTTGTTGTTATTGGATCCTTGCTGCTGTGAGGTTGCTTGTGCGGATGTTGTACCATTACTGCCGTTGTTGCTCATTAAATTTGCGGATCCTTCAAAAGAGCCTCTTTGCTGTGGACTCTCTTGAGAATTTTGCTCGTTTATTTGCTGTTGTTGCTGTTGTTGTTGTTGTTGTTGTTGCTGTTGCTGTTGCTGTTGTAAGGTAACAAAACCATTCATCTCTTCAGACTGAAGTGCTGCTCCACCGGATGACAATTGACTGCCAGCATTACGAAGGACGTCATTTGTCCTTTGGCTCTGACTGCCAACAGAAGAGCCGTTGTTATTATTGTTGTTGTTGCTGCTGCCATTGCCGTTTAAGTGTGATGAATGCATGCTGTCATTGTTGTTTGGATTATTTGCTGACTGGGGTTGTTGTTGCTGTGAGCCACCACTCCCAACATTGCCGTTGCCAGCCCCTGTTATCGATGATTTAGATTGACTATCCAGAGCGCCGTAGCCAGGCGTTGAGTTTGTCGAATCACTACCCGCACCAAGGTAAGGGTGATGTTGCATCACCGAATGGCTGTGACTATGGGGATTCGGACTTTTCGTCGTGTAGCCACCGATTCCCACACCTGATTCGGATTTGATGTGTACCGTTGAAGGGCTGAATTCTGATTTGATTATTGGCATCGTATTGATAGGGTTGGTTGTGGTGTGGCCCATTAGTAGGTTGTTATTACACTTCGACGGATTGTTGTTGTTCACACAATTTGAGTTGTTGTTGTTGAGGTAAACATTCGAAGTGATTTTGACTTTTTCACTCATTTGGTGGTCCTTGTCCATGACATCGTTTGCATGTGTCGTGTAAAGGCTCTTCATTTCGGATTTTATTGATGGAGAATTTGGATTGGCTATAGCTGCAACACACATATAAATATAAATGTTGGCTTTAAATATTCTTAAATATCTGCTAGGTATACATAGAGACAGTTACTTAGGGATTTGAGAAAAGCTTTTAAAACGGGGTAGACATAACGTTATATAGGCAGGCTATAGGCACTAAATAATTTGCTCAACAGAGCTTTATATAATGGTGGAATGATGTGTAATTATTACAAACCTTTATCCACATCATTTTGCTGATTCAGTGAGGCAGTGAGTCTATTTTGATATTTGGATTCAATGTCTGAAACCATCTTTTTCGAAGCTGCTTTTGGGCAACCGGAAAGACTTCTGTGTACACTACGGTTAGAACTGATATGACCACGGCCATTACAACCCGGTGTTGGGCATTTCAAGATTGTTTCATACTTCGCCAATACTTTAATTTTTTGTCAAGATTTTTTGTGTCGTATCCATTTTGGGTGATAAAAAAATTTTCAGAATTTTGAATTAGTTTTTTTTTTACTAATTTTTTGACAGTTACATCCAATTATTTGTACCAATCAACAAGTTTTTATCTACCCATATCACACAGTTAAAAGTTAGAAGAGGTTATTAATTTTATACAGTTCTAAGAATGCAGTAAGAAGTTTTAGTGCGGGGCGAGATGCTGTATAGAAACAATTCTTGGTATTGGCCAGATAGAAGATAGTTTAGGTAAAGTCATTTATAGGGCAATCATTTGTGGATTAATAAATACGTTATTGAATTAACAAAAGAAACGTTTGGCTTATAAGATTTTAATTAATTATTTTTCCAGGAGAAAATATTCAATAGGAAACTAAAATAAAGTATCTCCACCCCGCTTAATAGTACACTCAGAAATCATAATACAAAGAGACATAACTTAAAGTCATCATGCTAAAATTTTAACATGCGTAATATAGTTATGATAAATGTCAAACCAAGTTCTAATATTTTGTTGAATAGGTACTTACATTCAGGCGTTACTTTCTCTCGTTTAGGACATCCAGAAATGCTTAAATTAACGAAAAAGTTTGGTTTTTATAAATGGAAATAATTATATTATAGGAGGTCATTTACAATTCTTTAAAATAAAGACATTTTTGATATATTTAGCTGTACAGCTAATTCTGAATTCACTTCGATAAAAGAGATATACTTATACTAAACTTTTGAAATATTTTACTTGTTTCCTTTATATTTTTAAGCCGAATTCATATTTTCTTTCATACATTTTTTTAATTGTATATTGGCAACAGGAAATGCCAAATTCACTATGAAACTAACATATTTTAAGTTGGTTTATTCAAACGTATGTTCTTTATTATTTTCTAAAATTCTCTTTTGTTTTGTTAAAAAATATATTTTACTTTCAGTTCCATTTGAAGATAATTTTTATTTTGAGGTTTTACAATGGTAGTTTAAATTATGTATTTCATTTCGAAATTTTCATTTGTACAAAAGACGTAAAATTAAAAATATGTTAAATTGTATGTTTCTTTATATTAAATCAATTTTCGAAAATAATTAAAACAAAAGTTTTTAGTTTAGTAGTTTTGAGAAAGACACTTCATTTTACTCCATCTCAGAAATATAAATTAAGTTAGAAATTCATGTGTCACTGTTAAACAATAACATATTGAAAGTCCAATTTTAAAAAATTCAGAATTCAAAATAATTATTTTTAGTAGGTAATTTTCTGCACAAAAAATATCGAATTTTCTTCTATATTACGATAAACTTCCAGACAAATTCTTAAATTCGCACGTGAAATAAATACTTTCGACATTTTTGTCGAAATAAAAAGCTACATACCTTCTATGATGTGAATAAAGTCCTGTAGAATGTCCCTGACCATTACAAGTTGGGGTGGGACATTTTGCTCCATCTGTAATTATAAAGAACGAAAATGATTTCCATGTAACTTATTCTTCAACACATATTATATAGACGTAAAGAACTAAATATAAAATTCGAATAAAACTAATCAAAAGAATAATCTACAAACCCATCAATTAAATTATTTCAAGTGTTTATTTTAAGTTGGAGCCTATAATGATATATTTTGAATTATTTACATTTTTAGATAGACACGTCAATCATTTTGATGATACAATTTTAATTAACTAAAAAATTTCTAAAATGTATGCCTATCTAAGTATAATATTTATTATGCCTTCATTTTTTGAAAGGTGAGTAGAATAGAAATTTCTTCAACCAAACAACCCCTTTTTCATAAAATAATTTTTGTATATACTTATACTCCCTTCCTTTGTGTGTTTGAGGGATGTGACAATCTATCCTTAGGTATTCTAATCAACCTCAAGATTATTGCCATTAGTGGGTTAAAATTGAAATTAAATATTTTAACTCGTGTTATGTCAAAATTATACCTCTATATCTACAAAATACAAACACTCTAACTTTATACATATACATATTATATGGTAGAGGGAGATTTATTTAGAGGGTGCTTTTAAGAAACTATTTAAAAGTCATTGAGGTACACTTTGTGTGCTGTCAAAAATAATGACAAAACAAATACCTATAGTAATTCTTTGTCTAGAGCGTTTTTCAATGAGGATCTGTTTTACTATGTAGAGAATATATGTACGTCAACATTATACAAAGAAGGCCCATTTATAGATAACTTCCTATACGTGAGTTGAGTATGTCAAATAAAACGAATGTTATAGGAAGTGTGTATACCTAATATGTATATGTACATAAATATCTAAATCGTTAAGCAAATGGGAAAATAATTATAATCTACATACATAAGAAACATTGAGCAAGGACTTTTATACACATCCTATAGTTAAGAGGTACTCCTGTATCATAATGACTTCTTATGCAAATAAGTAAAACAAAGCCTTAAGCGATTTAAAGAAGACTCATAAAGAACCTTCTAATGATAGAATAAATACTTTACCTTTTCAAATTGGTAAAAAGACAACTTTCGATTTTCTAAAAAAAAAAAGTTGGAATTTAATAAATCTAGGAATTAAAATCGGAAGATTCCAACCCAATTAAATCAACATAAGTGAGAAGCGGGTTCGAAGTAGGTTAGCAGTGGAATAGGTTAAAAAATAAAACTTAATGAAATAAAAATATAATATTATAATATTAAAACAGTTAATCTAAAATTTTATTGTTGATAATGGTCTATAAAATTTCTGACACAATTTCTGACGTAAATAAATATACAGTCAAAATCGTCTACAACGGACTGTAGAACTTATTCGTTATGTCTGATGTTTTGTAATAACCAATTTTCAATATTTTCTATTTTTTCAAGATTTTAATTTATTTGTGGTTGAGGTATACAAAGTCAATTGTAACTTGAATTCCAGATTTATAAAAATTTAAGCTTTAGTAACAAAGACTACATTTTACACTCGTTTTTATCTATAATGACGTTATATAAAAATGACTATTCGATTTGGCTTAAAAAGGCAAAAGCGAAAACTCTATATTTTTTAATATAGATTTTAAATTTTTCATTTAAAACTGTTCTTTATAACCAATTATTTGTAATAATGTAAGCAATTATGTCAAAAAAATAGAAATAGAATTTAAAAACTTATAAAAATTGATTTGTTTTTTTCGAAAACATTGATGTATTATAGTTTAAGCAAAAACTTAAACTAAAGAAACAAAAGAATAAATATCACAATATTAAATGAAACCGGCGTTGTTGAAAGGTGTAAGGTCGCTATTTGGCATTGTATATGTGAGAGTTGAATAACTTTTCGGAGTCAAAAGGATACAAATTTTTCTCAAAAAAGAGACGTTTTTCCTTAGATACCATGGCGTACAAATTTAAATAACCTCTTATTTAGGACTAAGTATTTTACTAGCTAGAAATTTTCTAAAAATGAATCATGAAGTATTCCAAGTTATTAGTGATTCACTAATAGGTGTCATTAGGTCAATTTTCAAGCTGTCGTCTTTAGGCTACATCTTTACCAGAAATGGATCTATATACGTTCCAAACAAACAACGAAACAATCAATGAACATGTTATTTCTCGAAGAGGTAATCAAGATTCGCCACCGAGATTTGTGATTTAACACTCTTAGATTTTTTTCTTTGAGACTAGTTTAGAGATAAGGATATGCCAATCATCCACAATTGATTTAAGTAATATGATTTCGTAATTCTGTATACCAAAATTCTGTATTTCAAAATGCTGTAAATAGGCTGACAAATAAAAACCGTTTTGATAATGTAAAAAAGTGCGCACTTTTTTACATAACCAAAACGATTTTTATTTGTCAGCCTATTAACAGAATGTTGAAATACAGAACTTTAAAAACAGATTACTTTTATAGAGAATACATCATAATATTTTTTCATTGGCATAATGTTCTAATATACTTCCCTTGAACAATAACATATGATAATTCACAAGTCTTTAAATTTTTGTTGTCGTTGTAAATACATTCGTATATACAATTCATAGATTGCTACTTATAAATATTATTCCCTATTGTTATTTACTTATTTATGATATGATTTATTAATGTATTCTGTTTTTTTACTTGTTTGGAGTTTCAATAAATGATATAATGTACATGCGGAAATCGAGTTCTGCTTTTGTTGTTCTCTATAAAGGAAGCTTAAGAACGGAATTTTGCGAAAATACAGTATTTTTAGATAATATTTTGCTCATACAGCATTTTGAGAAGAAGAATTTTGAGATACAGTATTATCAGATACTGTATTTTGACAGAACAGTATTTTGAGATACAGTATATTAACCATACAGTATTATGAATATACAGTATCATACAGTATGATACAGAATTTTAACCCTACAGTATTTTAAAATACAGCATTTCGACCCGCTCCCTCTACATACATCTATATTTTCGTTAAAAAGTCCTCGATATTCTGTAGGTATATATCACAATGAATTCTCTTATTGGTTCTTAAATACAAATTTGTATTTTTAAAAAAGCACCAAACATATTAAAAATAAAAAAACAAAGCAAACAATCTTAGTCTAGAAAATTCTGAACTAATCATAAAACGTTAAAAATTTAGAAGTCATATGGATTTAGCAAAACACTATCAATGTCTTATTTTTGAAACTACATATTTGATAAGTTTAGTGTGAACACAAATTTAAAGTTTTTCATAATTACTCATTGTAAAATTAAGCTGTTTCAAGGCGTGCGATGATTTTATCACATTAACCAGAAAGATTGAACCGAACAACATATTTTTATTTAGTTTTATTGTAATTGCACTAAGTTTTTTGCTTGAAATTCAATATTACAAAATAGTTAAATTTCTATTCCCTAGATAATTGAAAATCAAGTTTTCGGTTAATATTTTTTTTCAAAAGATGTTAGACAACATTTAAACGCAGAGATTCCCGCATTTACTATGCTGGTTGTTTTACAAGTATCTAATTATTGCTGAACATAATTCAAAAAAGAAAAATTCTCCTACAATTACAATTTTTTCCCATTCGCCAATTTATCTATTAAATAATAAAGTTGTAATTTTGAAGAAGACAAGAACAATTATTTTTTGCAATTATGAATTTGGTTAAAGAATACTTTAAGACGTTCCTTTTTTGTTTTCCTATTCCTATACGAGTACATAAATCGTCTAATATCACTTTAGAATATTATTCATACGCCCTGTCGTACGAGTTAATCATAATGAAACCCATAATGAAACTTACATAAGCTTAAACTGCTTAAAGATAAAATAAAAAAATATATGTACAGAGACAAAAACTTTTATAAAAATAACTCCGCAAAAAATATGTGTTCATGTATAGAAAAACTTACCTCGGTTGAGGCTTCCAGGTGAAAATGATGGTTGTGATGCGGCACCCTGATCAAAGGCAATTTTGTCATTTGATGTCGTCGAGGAAACAATGTTTCCCATGCCCGGACTGCCAATGTTGTTGGCGGTGGTGCTGTTGTTGTTGGGGTTGCTGCTACTGCTGCTCACTGCCGACACAGTAACGACTCCCTCACGAGCTATATCCTGCATAACGGATGCTGCTCGGCTTCCAACTCCTGCTGGCTGCAGGATGGTGTAGTGCTTTGTGTCAGGTGTTTCCATTGTCTGCGGATGCTGTTGTTGATGTAGATGGTTGTGCTGCTGTGGTTGTTGTTGGTGCAATTGCTGCTGCTGCTGATGATGATGATGAAGAAGGTGATGCTTTGAGTTCTGAACGTCATCTTCATTGTCCTTAAGGGATTTTGTGTTGATTACCTTGTTGCTGGGATCATCGCTTCCAGCATCGAGTCCTACTACTGCCGCGCCCGGAGGTGGCAGTTGATGTGGGTGATGTGGAAGATGATGCACAACGGCTTCAGCTGGAGTGTGTGGTTGGTAGCTCAGGAATGCTGATGACGATTCATTACCATATGGAGTTGCCATTGAGGGGATGCCGTAAGCCGATGACATTATACCGTTGCGCTTGATGTCATTTGGTGGCTTGAATGCAGACGCTTGAGAAAATGGGATTTTTTTCCTGGAGTCCATGTCGTTGCCGATGATGTCAGGTTTTGACTCAGAGCCGTACTCTACCGATGATGTGGAAGATGTCGAAGATGGCGATGTCAAAGTCTTGTATTGAGAGTTGAGCCTGGCTTGGTCATTCTCTTTTTGTCTGGGGAAATACAAGAAATTATCGGACTCACGTCGTATGCACATAAGACTTTTGGAATCATACTTTGCATACTTTTGCAACGGCGACGACCCATTCATCTTGTGCTCCTCGAAAAGATTCTGAAACGGAGGGTTTTCATCCTGATCGTTGAGGCGATAGAGATTGTTACGGGCATCTGGCCAACTACCCGAAAGACTCTTGAGGGCAGCCTGTGTTTCACGAATCAGTGTTTCATCGTCCTGATCGTCACAAGTTAATTTACCATTTTGCTGAGCTCCCGATGATGGAGTATTACTTCGGCCACAATTCATAATTGGCGGGGCTACAGAACGTTTTTTTTGTGGCAATGATGCACATTTATCATTTAAACTGATTGATTGGTTATTGTTGTTGTTATTAGAGGGATTTGTTTCATCATCACGACTTGAACGTTTTTTACGCTTGATCGTGCATTCTTGGTCTTCGTATTTGATATTTGCATCGGGCACAAGTTCTTTGGATAAAGGTCGTTTTGATAATGCCATCATTTTGAGATTAGGCTTGAATGAAGATATATATTTTTGAGGAGGATGTTAGAGGAATTTTAATTATATCCTTAGTAAAATATTTACTATTTTAAATGTGTAATTATATATACTTAAATAATAAATTATTTTGAAAACTGTTATTGAATAAACCATTAGTGGAAACAATTTCATCAATCAATCTTTGTTTAACTTTCTATTTGTCATCAGCTCATCCTTGTCTAATAAAACAAAATGGCAAATATAAAAAACTAGGAGCTAAAATTGAATGTAAGGTAAACCAATGAAAAAGGAATTACATTCTTTATAAGTTGAAATCTTTCGCTGTATGATACAAAATTTGATTGACTCTGAGATTTCTGAAAAATGTAGGCCATTCCTATCTACGCAAAACTCTGTATCTAAGAATTAAATTAGGACCAACAAAATTTGGTAAGACACAGTATTTCTCTATACAGTTTTTTCGTTTTCTTCAAGACTTAATCATAATTAAAAAATGAATTTTGCCCAAAACGTTTTTAGAGCATTTAATTGAAAATCACATGCAATAAAATAGAATAAATCATTCAATTCCTAAATTCGTGAACTATGTTGTATATGTTTTTAATTATATCCATAAAGCTTAGTCGAAACTTAACTATTTATATTTTTGTCCTGAAAGATAACAGAAGTGATATTATGTCACTCTAATAAGTGAGCCAATTTGAAACTGCGATTTTATCTGCGTCATCCTAGAGGTGTTGGGTTCAATCCCTGCTTGTGCCTTTTGTGAGGAATTGACAAATCTTCCAAGAGTAATTCTTGTTATGACTTTGCTTTCTCAAATTTGCCGTTGGGATTCGGCATGAAAACTGCAGGTACCCTTTATCTCTGAAATGACTCGCACACAGAAATGGTTGGGCGTTGTAAGTTACTAGGCCCTAGCTCTCTATCTTATCTTAGTACATTTTAAAATTGTAATAACAATTCAGTTCAGGAGTTCTATTAGGTAAAAAAAAAGCGTTACACGATCTTATTTAAAGGTTAGGTTATTAGGTTAGAGACCTTCCCCCGTATTTATAAAGAAAATAAATATAAAATTAGATATTTTAGCTCCCATGTTTAGGAAAACTACACCATGGAATAAGAATTTTCCGAACTCAAACTAAAGGCAGTTGCCTACCGTTCCATTTGAGTCCGGAATATTTGTATTCCGTTGAGTAGTTTTCCTAAACACGGGATCTGAAATAATTAATTTTAACTATGTTTTCTTTATAAATACGGGTCCTTATATATACATAATGTACCTACATATTGTATACTTCAAATTGTTGTCATACATAAATATTTTCAAAGAAATTTCAAACCGATTTTTTAAATTTACAAAAACAACAAAAAAATTAAAAATTTCAAATGACATTTCATATAGCACCTTTTTCAAGAAAATTTAAAATAAATGCAAGGAATGTAGGTACCTTTAAAAATAAGCTATTGCAAAATTATTGTTGTTTGAAAAATACGACAGAATATTTTTAAAATAATCGTTTAATCGATTTAACAATTGACCAATTAATTTTTCTAAGATCTCAGAGATTTTCATAATCTCAAATATATGTATAAACACACTATTTTTTCATACAAATTTTCACATTAGCTGTCAGAAAACTGAGATCACAATTTTTATGATTCGATGATGATTCAAGAATTCCTCATCGCAAAACATAAGGGTATGAAAAGAAATGCAAAGCTAATTTGTTTAATAGGTAGAAATGAACAATAAATTATGTTTATATTTGGTTCTCAGAAACCTCACAAATGTTAACTGGCCATATTAGCTCCTTTCACGTTGGTTGTTCGGAATGCTTTTAATATTAAGGTTCCTATTAAACTTTACCTATAAATAAACACGCTAAATATCAAAGTACAAACACTCAAATAAATATTAAGGTCTATTTTTATGAAACATGTACAGTAATTATTAAAAAAAATATGTATAAATGTCTTGTTTTGAGAGTGTTTGGGTTTGAAAAATGAAAGGAAATTACCGCATTATTTCTAGAAGTGCTAGAAAATTTCAAATTTATAAAAGATGCAGAGCTTAGTGATTAGAAGAAAAATATAAATTTACTAAATTTTGTTATTTTTTTAGTTTTGTAAATGTGTTTTATTAAATTTTCATGATTAAAACTTTAATTTTTTTAGTTACGGTAAGAATTGCCTTAGATTTATTCTTATTCCTTATTTTTCTAAATATTTGTTGAGAGTTAATTTATAAAACCTTATATACTACATACTCGAAAATAGTCAAAAATGTATGTTTTGTAATTTAGCACCAATGCATTCGCATAAAACTTCGAGACTTAACTATTGAAAGGAGTTAATAAAAATGCATGTGTTTTGAATTTGAATTTCAAAAAATTTGTTTAAAGTTCCTTCCATTTATTATTACATTTCTACAAAAGAATATAATAGAAGGTATAAAAGCTAAAATGCTTAGCATTTCGTTTTGATTTTTTAGAGATTTCTTAAAATCTTCGAATATGTTTCTGTGCACAAGTTTTTTGTTTGAAAACCTTTTACTAATGTTTACCTTTTCTATAATGTGCCAAGGCAATACAAGAACCTAAACATTTTATTAGGATATATTTTTCAAAAATTCACTATAACACGGGCCGTCAATAGATTTTTAAAATATTTTCTTTAGGCAATAAATAAATTTACATGTTTTTAAATGAGCTGTGACGTTTGATATGATATTAATACATCTAATTCTGATTCTGACAATTGCAGTGGGTAATTTGAATTGAAGCTTGGTAAGAGCCGACAAGAAACGCCTTAAAGTATTCTTTTCTTGTCGAATGGCTGATGATGATCATAGTTACCCTATTCACAATATTAATTCATTGAAAACCATTTTTAATTAATAGCAATGGGGTTTTAATTTACCTAAGCGATAATTCAGTCATCTATATTTATTTTGTATCTGCATTGGTTTTCAATTCAAATTTGCATAAGATATTAAATAAATTTAAAACACTTTTATTGAATGAAACTATTATATGCTCAGATTTAATTTTATTCACTTTGAATTAAACTGTTTCCGACGACACTAGTATAACACTTTTTCATTCATTCGAAATTCATTCACAATACTCTATAGGAAGATACTCGCGAACCGCAGGATTAACATAACAGCTAATAATAAAACAAGGACGGTACAGGTGCAGTTTGGTTGTTGCGGCGGCGGCGGTGGGTGGAGAGGAGTTATAAAAGTCAAAAACTATTCTTTTGACTTTGGTCTGGAAAACACAGACTAGACACTAGCTATACGAGGATAGTCTTAACAGAACAGAACAGAACTTGTCTAATGAAGTTTTGGCCCAAAAAGTCGTTTGGCTAAAAAACTTTCTTCAACTTCAATATTTTTTTTTTATTCACCGAATTATCTATAACAACAACAAACTTTTTTGAACTTTTATATTTTTTCTTAGATTTCACTGCTAAGCAAACGATTACTGTTATGATAAACTTATGCTGCAACTGCTAAACTTCGTTTTCGTTTACAGTAAGTTCTTTCTCGACAGACTTTGGTTCTTCTAGTCTTATAGCTCGTTGTCTTTGTCGACGATTGTTATCCTGTGCGACTTGTACTTGATAAAGTTTCTTTCACTGTTCTTTTGAAGTTTTTTTTATTATTTTCCCGGAGATCGGTTACTTTTTGATGAAAGTCAGAAGTTAGTTAGAAGAAGTTGGTATATATATTTATGTATATAATTATATATCTATATATATTTATGTATCGCAATGGGTTATCCCTTTTTTATTGTTGCACACAAAACTAAACCGATATCGCACGGGCGAGACAAAAATTTAGAAAACTCGTCTCTACCTGTACTAAGTTCGTAGCTAACTGGCACCAAACTACCCGGAGTTTTCCAAAGTTGTCGAACTTTACGATGGAATTGCAGCCAAAATTGCTTTTTTGTTGTTGCTCTGCCTGGATGGTTGCCTGGCTGGCTGGCATGTTCCACAGAATTTGCCGAGAGAGAGAAAGGGGGCGGTCACCCCTCCGCATTGGAGTTCTTGGTCTTGGCACTGCCACAGTATGGACCAGGACATGTGTGTATGTGTATTGACCTGGTCGTCATATGTTGTGTGGGATGTGTTGTGTTATATTGGTTCGAAAAAAAGACGTCGAGAACTGGAAAAAATCCATGAGAGATTTGGTAAAAAGTCCCTATAGGAACTACACAAAAAGGACGAAGAAAAAAGCACCCATAATTTTTGGGGGGCAAGTCAGGTGGGGTGTGTGTGTGAAAGACACTGAGAGTGCACTCTGCTGTTGTGCTGTTGTCCTGAAGCTAGACAGAGAGATTTGTGTTTTTCTGAGTGATGCGTGCGCAGAAACTCTCCCTTTTGCTTTCCCGAAAATATTCCTCGGAGCAGCAGCTCTATAACTGGAAAGGCTTTTCTTTTGGCTCTTATTTCCTTTTCGGAAGGATTCAGTTCTCCGTTATTATCCTGACAGTGATGTGGTTCGTTAAGACGGTTGTTTCTCTGTGGAAATGTGGAAAAACGACGACATAACGTAACTAAGAAAACAAGTGTTTTGCATTTGCATTGCAGACGAAAGACGATGGATGTCCTGCTTGGACATATTTTTTGGGGGAGTGTGTGTTTCGTTGTTGCTTATAACGCTTTTAGTGGGAGTGAAACTATATGATTCATTGATTCGAACACTGGACAATGGTTGCTTATCGTCATGTTTTACAAAAAGCTTACCAACGACCGCCTTAGACGTCAGTTTTTCATCGTCGTCGGTCAAAGGATAAACGTTTTTTTTGTTTTTTTTAATTTTTGTTGTTGTAGCTTCTTTCTATTTTTCCTTCGATGAGAAACCTTTTTGAGGGTTAGTAAATATTGTGCGAGATTGTTTCTGATAAAATGCAATATGTAGGATGTGTGTTGTGAATGTAGGTAATAGACACGTGATGATTTGAAGTTTTTTTCACCGTCAGCTAAAAACTAAACAAGCAGCAAACACACAAATTTGAATAATTACAATGAAAGTTTTTAACTCTATCAAAGTGACAAATTGTTTTTTTTTGTTTATAAGTTTATATTTATATGGTACAACTTTGTTTTTAAATCCATAGTGATCTAATGACATAATTTAACAAATTAGGTGGCGTAAAAGTCCGTAGAAAACGAGGGCCTAGTGACTTACAACTTTCAACCATTCGTGTGTGCGATTTTAGGGTTGGAGAGGATCCACAGTTTTCATGCCGAATCCGAACGGCTGATTTAAGAAAAGCACTTTTATTGACAAGAATTACTCTTGAATGATTTTTAAAATCCTCGCAAAAAATAACTTTAGTTGTCACAGGCAAGGATTGAGCCCAAAACCTCTAGTATGATAGTCCTACCCAATAACCATTACGCCACGGCTACTACAAAACTCTCGACGGGCATTAAGAGTAATTAGAAGCAAAAATACATAATTTAAGAAAAAATATTTTGTTAGAAACTTGTGTGTTCATGAATTCAGCCCAGCTTACATATACGCTTAATTTCAAGAAGATCTTATTGCACTGAATTTGTTTAATCCTAACTAAGGGTTTTTTATTTTTTGAAGTGGAGAAATCAAATCATCAACGTATAAATACTTGCTTTACCCCTGAGATTATTAAAGCCTACTTATCTCTATAGTCGTGATGTAAAATCTTTGTTCAAAAGTGGATTGTGTATAGTGTTAGTATAACAATCCAATATCAAATCAATTTCTTCTAACTGTCACTGTTCAATCAATCTTCATTCCTCTGACAAGAATTTTATATTTAACAGTAAAGAAAACGCATAATCAACAAATATGTTTCCTGCTTTCGCAACAATTTTAGACAGACTTGTTAAGATAAAGATTGCAAATACTATCCAATAATAATACTAAAAAAACTTTAAAATTTTAATATTTATCATTTTTCATGACTTGAGGTTTAAACTTTAGACACAGACCAAGCGTTAGAAAAATAGGAAAGGATTTAAGAAGAGAATCTTGAAGTTTTGAATATCAAAATGGATACAAAAAAAAATAGCTGATGGAGAATTCTACATTCTTGATGTGAGTTTAAAAATAGAATGCCCATACTTGAAATTACGTTGAGAGGTTAATGCAACTGGCTAATGTCACAGCAAATTTGGTTTTATCATATCAGTAAAACAACAAAAGACATGAAACCTTGCGGCGGTGTTTGAGCGGTGTAAAAGTTTCAGTCAAAGATTTTTTTTCTTATCATTTTCAAAACTCTTTTCTGTCTAGAAGAGTTAAAAAATACCACATACAAATAAACATGCCAAAAAGGTTGAAGAAGACACCTCTTTGACTTTTTTTGACGAAAGACCATAGTTGGTATACTTTAAGATTGAAATGCAACATTTCATTCTAGTCGAACGGAACCGTTTATTTTTAACTTCACATAGGAAGTTGTTTCGAGTTGAAATTTTTGGTTGTACGTCCATACTTTCGGAATATCATTTCCCGTCGCCCATGTCACGGGATACGGTAAAGAATATATTAAAAGACAAAGATATGAACTAATAACGCTAGCGACTTCAATTAAGTTTATACAATATAATGTGACGTGATACCAAACAATTATAATTTTGAAAAAAATCCAATTAACGGTTCATATAATAATTAAAAAAAACTGAAAATTAATATTTGTCAGCACAAATATTTTATGAACACAAAATGTTTTTACCTCCACAATAATTTTTTGCAACAAAGAACAACTTTTTTGACATCTGGTCAAATTTTGAGAATTAAAGGTTTTTTTTTACCAAAAAAAAAATCAAAAAGTTGGTCAAATTGATTTTCGGCTCCAATATCTTGGAAATAATATATATGTATAAGATATTGCCTTCAAAGTTATTTTATCTTATAAAAAAAGTTTTCGATATCCAGTTTTTTATACAAATTTAAATATACAAAACATGGTGCACAAAATTGGTAAAAATAAAAATGGATGTTCGATTCACGATATTACTTGAATAAATGAAGGTATCGACTTTAAATTGATTTCATTCTGTTGTTAACGTAAGATAACCGTCTTAGAAAAATCCAATCTTACAAAAAAGCTACTAAAACAGATATTGAAATCAAACTTATTTTATTATAAACAAAATATTGATGCTAACTTTGAATTAATTTTTTAGAAAAATTCAGGTGACAACTTTTCTAACAAAAATGAAAACCTGCAAAACACGGATTAGAAATATTCTTCACTTCAATTATTAAGAAAAGAAAGAATGATATTGACTTCAAACTCTTTTGTATCTTATATAAAATATATCTTATACATTTAGACAAATCGACAGACGGAAACTGATGGGAATTTATCATCCCAGCCTCTTTCAAAATGCAAAATTTTGAAGACAAATAGTTAATTTAGTTTTGATATCGCTCATATTTGTCCCTAGAACAATAGAACTGCCTTTATTCTAGTAAATTTTTTTTTGTATTTTGTTAATTATATGAATATTCTGTAACTAAATATCTTTGCATCACAAAACGACAACGCAATGATCAATGAAATTTGTCGATCATAATTTAATTCTTCTTATTAATAAAAAAAATAAAACAATTAAATGTTAAAATATTTTGAGTTTATACAAAAACATTTTCTAGATGTTAATAAAAATTATATTCTAAAATATATGTTTTTCAAAAACAATAAAATTACTGACAATATAAATTATTATATTTTTTGATGAATTTTAAAAAAATGGAAATTAGATGCCAATTGTAATTAGATGCCAATAAGTAATAATAATAAAACTATTTTTCTTAAAAAATGAACTAAAACTTTTACTATGTAGTTAATTGAGCCAATTTTAATTTAATGTCAATTTAATACATTATTAATTGAAATATGTATTATTTCTTCACTTCTCCCCTTTATGTAAAGCTCATAAAGAATACCTTACTATAATATTATAAAAGCAAACAGTTCTAAGCTTTCCCGTGCTTATGTATGCATATTGTATATAGATTGAATTGAATAGATATTACTCGTAGTATTCTATGATTATTGAATATTTTATATTAAAACATACTCGTTGAAATTTTAATTAAATTTTGGTTAAAAATATTATTAGAAGTCCTATTTCATGAGAGTATTCATAATACATTTATTCGTCTGAAATTTTCAAATAATATATTATCTTTATAAATGTTCAAAAATGTGTGTTTAGCTACTGAATTAAAAATTATCCACATTAAAAATTATTACTTATTTATTGTTTTATAATCTCATTTTTTAATAGGTCATAAAACTACTGTGTAAATTTTAATGCTAATAAATAATAAGTTTAAAAAGAATGTGCTTCAGTCATAATACTGTAACTCAAACATTTCATTAAAATTAAAAAATAATTTTAAGTAAATAAATACCATACAAATAAAAATTGTTAATTGAAAAAAAAAACAACAAAAATCTTACATGTTTTATTTTTACCATTTCCCAAATTAGCTATGCATAAATCTTCTCCTTTTACCTATCTTAACCCCTTTACATTACATTTATCAAAATATTCATTCAACTAAAAATGAAATTCGTCAGACTCTGCCACTCTCTTTCTTGCACATAAAACAAAGTCAAAATATAATTAAAATCCACAAAATTAATCAACAACTTGACGTTGCCTTAAGGTTTTTCCATTCACCGTTCCATTGGATACCCATTAAGCAGGAGGCCAAAGGAAGTGAAAAATGAATGAAAAAAAAACCAGCAATGTCATCTACTGAAAATCGCATTTAGCATACAAAATGATTGACAGCGCATAATTAAATTAATTGAGTAATCCTTATACAGTCACGAATATCTTAACTCCTTCTTTTTACCCATGAAGATTTCCTTGCCTGCCACCGACAACCCTCAAAATTTCCGTATGTATGTTGATTGTTGGTATAGCGACACCGCGAAGGAGATATTTTCGGATAGCGAAGATAGAGTGGGTGTATTGGATATAATGGAAAACTCTAACCACACTGAGGGCACATGAAAATAACAACAAAAACAAAAACAAAAAATACTGAAGCACAAAAACTAAATTGAATGAAAATGAAGAACGGCACTTCATCCTTAAGTTTCCCTTCTCATCCTGCAGCGAGCGGTTTCGTTCGTGGTTTTTGGCATTTCCTTAATAGCTAAGGTGTTCCGCACCACATCCATTGCCGCCAATTTCATTTCTTCAAAAGTGGTCTCTTTGGAGACGAAGAAGATGAAAAAACAACGCCGTCTCTACTTCATCATCCAAGACGCATTAAAAACAAGTACACATCCAAGTAAAAGATTTTGCAAAGAAAGGATTCAACGAAACAAGAGGAAAGTCGAGAAAAAAAAACAACAACAAAACAGAAGCTGCTCCTCCGACATCACCGCAGCCACTGCCACAGACCTAAAGGACTTGGATTAATTTAAGACCAAAATTCTGGTGTTAAGTGTCTTTTGTGCACTACACCATGACAGTTTTATCCCACCCCAAAGATGTTCGCCTAAGCCCCATAGGGGTATCCCCATCTCCGTTCTAGCCCGCCAGTGCCAGTGTCTTAACCCTTTGCAAGATAAGGTTTTGATTTCTTTAAACGGGATGTTATGGAAAAAGGATATGAAAAGAAGTTTATACCGCAGACTCGTCCTTCTATCGACTCCCCCGATCCCCACGCACAGAAAGAAGAGAGCGTGCTGCGGTCGGGGTTGTGGTAGATTTTCACTCAGCCCATTTGTAGAAGAGCTTATTACGATGAGTTCGGAATAAGAATTCCAATTTCTTTGTTGTTTTCCGATACAGCAACATAGACTGCCGAAAAACAGTTGACAAAAAAGAATGAAGTCCTCTATCTTAGTATCAGGCATCAGGCACATTAAAAGCATTTGAATGTTTCACAATACAATACCCGCTACCGCCCGTCTCACCAACGACGAACCTATATCTATACAAAATTTATATAGACGACAACATCGAGCTTGCGAGTTGCGAGACAAAATCCCAGTTAGTGGCTGTCGCGCTAAGACATAAAAATCCTTTCGCTAATTCGTATCCGCAATTATTTCTTTTCTTATAATATTTTGACGGGAATCGTAATGAGTTGATTATGCTTCTTGGTGTTTTTCCAAATGCTCTCGACTTTACTCACACCCTCACATAATTTATAAGGCTATGCATTAAGGACACAGTTGTTGAAGTCACTTGATTTTGGTGAGGGGTTGAAATATTCATATAATTTAAAAAGGGAACTCGCGACAATGTTAGAGATTATGGCATAAATGCGCGAACAACGAACGTAAGGGAATTTCTCAACAGGACTTTTGGTCATAAGAAGCGAACGAACAAATTTATGACTCTGAAGGACTATTAAGAAAATGTGTCAATTTTAATTCGGCGACATTTTTGGTAATTAAAATTTTCTATTAGCAAAACTACGTTTTATGGAGAAAGCTGGTCGCGTATGTTCTGTATAGATGGTATATTATATTGCATTGCACCGAACGTAGAAAAACCTACCGGCTGCTGGCTGACTATTCTATTAAGCGAGACGTAAGTATCTTTCCATAGGAATGTTTTCAAAGAATGATTCACAGTACAAATATCCAATTTTATTGGTGGAGTGGGTTCAATATTTTGTGTTGAATGAACAAAATTGTTCAAAATATATGTAGTATCAAATATGAAAAACAGTCTTAAGAGGTTTTTGGGCTTTTAAAAAAATATTTAATATGTATTCCAAAAACTGATACAAAGTAAATGTTTGTTTAATTTTATGTTTTATTTTATAGTAGCTGTTGATTTTACCAATATATTATTTGGGAATTAAAGTACACGTTAAAATTAAGTTCTAGATCAAATACAATCTTTTTTGACTTTTTCTTCTTTCTATACGAATAACTGTAAATAGAAGACTTTTTCTCTCTTAAAACTATAAATTAAGAGCATGTTTACAAACAGTGAAGGGAAAACTAATATAAATTGAACAAAGGCTTATATATTATTCAATGATTAATAATTTCATTTAAAAATGCATTACTGTTATCAGTGTTTTGTTTGGACTTATGTAAAATTAGCGAAAAATATATAGAAATACTGCTTGGAAATTGTGTACCTATGCTAGAAATATCTATATCAGTATAATATATAAAAGAAAGTGACGATAGTTAATACGCTTATAACTCAAGAATGCCTGCACTCCCAAAAAATTTGAACCAAATTTGTGTGACAATTGTTTTTGCATTAATTTTGTCACAAATTAAAAACCCATTCAAAATTGTCAAATTTTAAAAATGCCCAAATAGCCCTATGCATGATATTTGTCACCATGTTTTTCATTTAAAATTTGTCTTAATTGCACTCTACAAAAATTAAATAATTCCGGTTTTCATAAATTGGCCTTATTGTATTTTATCAATGTGAAATAGCACCTAATCCCAATTAAGAATTAAGGCTGAATTAAAGAAAGAAACACCTTTACCTTCATAATTTTTATGATAAGAGGCAGTACCAGTGAAAAAACTGGGCACTGGAAGGATTTGAACTACGTACCTCTGAAAAGACAGTCCTACTCATTAACCATCACACAAAGTAAAAATAAAACCAGATTTCAGCAGTTAGCCTTATTACACTTAAGCACAGTGAAGACCCAATTTAGTTTATTTCAAGTTCAGGTTTTTGATTTTAGACGTGCTGTTTTTAGGAAGAAAGAATTTTGCTTTATTTATGAAGATGAGGGTTTGCCATTGTATTTTAAAAATGATTTTGGACTTACAGGGCGATTTTTGTGATCAATAAGTGCAGCAATTTGGGCCGTATGTCAGCAATATCGCACCGAATATTCTTTTTCAAGACGTCAATAGTCTCGGGAGTAGATATCTGTGTACGTTTTATTTAACTCCACAAAAACTAGCCCAGCGCGTGGTCACAGGATCTTGGAGGCCACACCGCGCCACAGGCCCACGATGCGAGATAATGCGCCTACCAAAAGTTTTCCTCAATAAATTGATTGTTTCAATGAGTCGTGCAAATTAGAATTATTAACTTAACATAGGATATTGTAAACGGTCGGATTTGTCAAATTGAAAATTTTGACATTTCTCTACGTTTCAAGGTCCCTAGAATCTGTACCAAAGATTTTCAGAGAGGTGTATGTTTGTGCGTGAGTAAGTATGTTTGAACGTTCGGGATACCATTTTTGTCGTCTATATCTCAAGACCCAGTTAAGATATCAACTTCAAAAACAATTTTGTTATACTAATAATAACACAAAAAAACGCAAAACGAACATTCAAAAAAATTTGTTGGATGTTTTTTTTAGTAAGAAATTAGTTGAACTCTTCAATCTTACAGTATTGTTTTCAAATATAAGTATTCTAAAGAAAACGTTTCTAAATTTAAAAGCCTGTGAACGCTTTTTCGTTTTAAGGTTACATAGTCTCTGGTGTGCAAATAAAAAGACTTTTTAACGGTATCGATATCACTACACAAAAGATGATCTGTAAACCACATATTTAAAACTGAAAGAGGATAAGTCTCCCCACGAACAATAAGTGTCACCCACGGGCAATGGCATTGGGGGAGGGTTACGCTTTAAGTTTTTGAAACACTTAATTCTACACGGTTTAGGATTCCACATGTGACAATATTGTACAAATCAGGATCAAATGAGATTGACAAGTTGCTGTTGGAAATCCACATCCGAAAGTAAACGCTATGAAAACGAAAAACTAAGGGTACTTAAATCAGGGAAAAATTTAAAAGATTATATAAGTTTTAAAAGAAGAGAAATGCCAATTAAGTGTCAAAATTAAATTTAACCGAGTCTTAGAGTACTAATTCCTACTGTTTATTTTTTTTGTATTGAGAATGTAAATTTTTAGGCTAACATTTTGATTTTAAATATGTTTGATTAAGAACCTTATATAATTAACTTGTGCTCTACAACGAATTCTTGACAGTTGATGGTCTTGTCTAATGTGGACTAAGCTAATTTAATGGGATTGTCGACAACTTTAACAAAATATTGGATCTTATTTTCTTTCCGTATACTCTTAATGCTGACATTGCTATAAATCCAGCCAATAACCTATTAGTCAAAGAAGACCGAAAATCGACATCACCCAGCGTTAAACTTTTCACTTAATTTATATTTGTGCAACATTCTTAGTTGCACACAGTGCAAGCAATTGGTAGAGGATAGGATTAAAAGGGAGAAACCGATGCACATTGGTTTTGAATGTCTGCACATTGTAATGATTGGGAAATATTGAGCCTGGTAAAGATTTCACATTTTTTGTAGTGTGGCTAAAGAAAGAATCCCTGTACTTAACAGTACGCCCGAAATTGGGCTCAAGGGTAAACTGATGGGCATTCCTAGTAGTATGGATATAACGATTGAATTGTTTAAGGTGAGGAATGCGACTGGCTATTTCACTAGAGCATTGTTTATAAAAACAACGATAAAATGACAGGCATGAGACCTAGCGGCAGTGTTCAAGATGAGCAAATGTCTTGGTAATCAAACGATGTCCTATCATTTTTAGAGCTATTTTTTCAATTCTATCTAGAAGACTCAAGTACGTTATTGGGACACCAGCCCGAATATGAGAATTTTACTCGAGTTTTTGAGGAATATATACTTTGTAAATTATATCCAGATCGGAAGGGGTAAAAAACTTCTTGCATCTTCGGAGAAAACCTAAAAACTTAGCAGAATTCTTTGCGATGTCAAATATGTGATCACTCCACAAAAAGTGGTTTGTAATACACATACCTAGGACTGATAGTTGTTCAGTCTCCTCGATGTAATTGCCGCAAATGGATAGTGACTTTGGGAGAGAGTTGCGCTTTTACGACAGTAGACAGCATTGAGTTTTCAAAGCATTAAATTCTACACGGTTTTTGATTCCCCATTGGACAATGCTGTCAAGATCAGAATTTAATGAGCTTATCACACGCTGCCGTTGGTAGTCCTCATCCGAAGAACAAGGGTGACAATCTAAAAACGAATATGAAAAGCTGAGGGTACTGTCATCAGCGAAACAATTTAGTGGGTTAGAAGTTTCAGACAAAAGACCATTTATAAAAATAAGGAAGAGCGTCGCAGACAAAACGGAGCTCTGGGGCACACCAGCTTATGTTTTGTGGATATCAGAACCCGTCCAATACTACTTGAATTAAACGGTCCTTAAACGGTCTAAAAGGGAATTTCTAACCCAACAAAGAGATTCATCAATACCAAAAGCACGAATTTTCGATAAAAGAGCTTGATGAAAAACTCTATCAACACAACAAGGGTGACAATCTAAAAACGAATATGAAAAGCTGAGGGTACTGTCATCAGCGAAACAATTTAGTGGGTTAGAAGTTTCAGACAAAAGACCATTTATAAAAATAAGGAAGAGCGTCGCAGACAAAACGGAGCTCTGGGGCACACCAGCTTATGTTTTGTGGATATCAGAACCCGTCCAATACTACTTGAATTAAACGGTCCTTAAACGGTCTAAAAGGGAATTTCTAACCCAACAAAGAGATTCATCAATACCAAAAGCACGAATTTTCGATAAAAGAGCTTGATGAAAAACTCTATCAACTGCAATAATCTTACTTTCTACAAAACGATGTAAAGATTCGATCCACAGTTCGATGAGATAAACTTAAAGAAAAAATCAGATGGCTTTCCAGTTAACTTCACTTACAAAAACCTTTCGTTAGATAAAACTGTTGATATCTGTAACGCTTTCGCAACAAATTTCCGTGAGTCATTTGTTAATAGCCCTCAAGAAATTGATGAAGTATATTTTCATAATCTTCACTCCTTTTCGCAAACTAGCTGTAGTCACATCCCTGTGCTACAGAGTACGGTCCTTGATCTTTTATCCGCGTTGAATGATGACTGCTCAGCCGGTCCCGATGGTATTCCTCCAATTGTATTAAAAAAGTGTAGTAATGCTTTAGTTGAACCCCTTACGTTCTTATTCCAACTTTCTCTTAAAACAGGCAAATTTCCCAGTATATGGAAGAAGTCATTTCTTACACCAATTTTCAAGAAAGGTAACAAGGCGGATATAACAAACTACAGGCCCATTGCAAAGCTTTCTTGCATTCCTAAATTGTTTGAACAAGTTGTTTGTGAAAGTGTAGCATTTTTTAGTAAAAATCTCATTTGCGAACAGCAACATGGTTTTGTGAAAAAAAGATCAACCGTTACTAATCTCCTCACATTCTCAAACATATGTTCAAACGCTTTAGAACAAGGTTATGAAGTTGACTGCATATACACTGACTTCTCCAAAGCTTTTGACCAACTTAGCCACGGAATTATTTTATTTAAACTTAAAGCTCTTGGTTTTCCACCATTTTTCTTAGCTTGGATCAAATCATACCTTGAAAACAGATCCTATGAGGTAAAATTTAGAAATTGTCATTCTGAACCTTTTGTTGCTCAATCTGGTGTTCCCCAGGGAAGCCATCTTGGCCCTTTTCTATTCATCCTATCTATAAACGACGTATCGTCATGTCTACGCTCAAGTGATGTTCTTATTTTTGCTGATGACATGACAATTTTTAAGATAATAAAGTCCACCCGAGATCGCATCCTTTTACAAGCTGACATTGATAGTTTTACATTTTGGTGTGGAAAAAATAGCCTTTCACTCAACCCTTTAAAATGTCAGACGATAACTTTTACTAAAAAACGAATCGGTAGTGTATTTAATTATTTTATATCAAAGCAAAAACTCTGTCGCGTCTCCACATTTAAAGATTTAGGTGTTCATTTCTGTTCCAACTTAGAATTTACACATCACATTAACTTTATTGTTAATAAAGAAAGTTCTATGCTTGGTTTTATAAAACGCTGGGCAAAGGAGTTCAATGATCCCTATGTTACTCTTTCTTTATACAATTGTCATGTTCGTCCTCATCTTGAATATGCTTCGCAGGTATGGAACCCCTATTACGAAATTCATAAGAAACGTATTGAATCAATTCAACATAATTTCATTCGCTTCGCCCTAAAGGGTCTTCCGTGGGAAGATCCTTATGATCTGCCTCCCTATGAACATCGTATTCAACTTCTTCAATTGCAAACTCTCCATCAAAGGCGTGTTAATAATGATTTAATTTTTTTTCATCAACTCATTAATGGTGAAATTGATGCACCTTATTTGCTATCTTGTATACATTTAAATTACCGAGGCGGAACTCACCACCTGCGTACTTTTGACTTTATACATATTGACTTCCATAGAACTAACTATGGAAAGAATGAAGCTTTAAGTCGAATGAGCATTTTATATAACTTAAACTGTTCGTCGATAGATTTAAATTTAAATAAGGTGGGATTAAAATCAATGTTTAGAACCAGTGCTCCACTATCGTAAACGTCTTTATTTAATTTTTTTTGATGTTCTGTAATAATTCATGTTAAATGTTAATAATTATTATGTTTTGTATTTTGTGCGTGTGTTAGGCTATAATTGTATTATTTTCTTACTAACAACTAACACATGCACTTATGATGAGCCTCTGATCGTAGTGTGACGCTTGCTGTAAGCTGACTACTTTCTGAAAACTCTGAAGTGTAAAAAAAAAAACCATGAGATCACCAGTGGATTTATTGCAACGAAAGTTATTCTGCCGGTCATTAAAAAGCTTTCGTTCTTCAAGATATTTCTTAAGCTGAAAATTAATCAGCGTTTCCATGACCTTGAAAGGAAGGGACGTAAGTGCAAATAGACGATAGTTAGAGGGGGAGGAGGGTTCCTAATGTAAAATGGAATTATTTGTTTATGAATTGTGGCAATACTTTTGTAACTATGTTAATAGTAAGAGAAATATTGAATGATATCTAAATACATGGCTTTTAATAACAAACGTAGCTATGACTTTGAACTGATTTCAAACATGTTTTGCAATTTTGTTCAAAGATGCTTTCGAAGTTGGGAACGCCTTCGAAACGTGAGATTTATAAGTACATAGAATAAACTTTGCACATCTGAATACAATCAGTTTTATGGTCTCTGAAGACGAAATTGTTAACAATAGTTGAAGTTTGTAATAGCCTTGGTCCAGGTGGTTTACCTTTTTATATTCAAAGAAAATGCATGTTCTATTTATACCATCCTCTTCATAATCTTTTCAATGAATCGTTTAGATTCTTTCAGAATTTTGGAAAAGCTTTTAAATAACGCCAATCCATTAAAAGGGTAGTAAAAATGAAATATAAAACTACCGTCTTATTGCAAAACTCTCCATTATTCCTACATTCGTAAAGCTTATCATATTTACGAATGTTCGCTTATTACAATTTTAAACCAGTTCTGGAGTACCACAAGAAAGCTACTTAAAACCTTTACTATTTATTTTGTATGCAAACAATTTACCTTCGATTATGAAACACTCGTCCGATTTTCTTTTACGCTGATGACATTCACATTACACATTTTCAAATAGGTATACAGAGTTTACACATTAATCTTAATTAGTTCTTGTCACTTAACATGGACAAATAAAAGGCAATAGACTCCTCTTACTTGTCTAAATTTTCTCTGAACTAGATATTATTCTCGACTCAAAATCAATTCTTACAGATCAAAATGACACTTCTTTACATATTTTTTTAAGACAGATACTAGAATATGGATGCATATTTCGGGCCCCGTATTATTCAGCCCATATATGCAGAATAGAAGGATAACAAAGGAGATGCATGGGCTTCTATCTTTGCTCTTCTTCCTGGACTAATAGGGTCGAACTTCTTATTCAGTATAATCAAAGACTCAAGCTCAAGAATCTTATTGCTAAACATAGACTATTCACTGAGCTTTGTTTTAGTATAAAATTAATCACTAGGCGTGGCCAGTCACATTGTCATCTATTTTGCATCGCATAAACTTTACTTGCAGCCAAAAACTTTACTTACAAACAAATAAAAGGAGACAAATTACATTGCCTCCTATTTTAAGTAGAATAGACTATAGCAAGTAAAACCTTCCAATATTGATTGGAAGGTTTTTCTTGATTTCCGTTTATAACAATTTATGAAATGCGGGAAAGATGTCGCGCTTTTTTAAGATTCAATACAGTTTTTTTACATGGGAAAATTTGACACCACGAAATCTACATAGTCTATATAAGTACTCACTATTTTACAGTCAAATAGCCTTTTCCCAGGTCAGGAAGAAGTCCTTAACTCAATTCTAATATGTAGATTCAATGTTTTGCTCAGGTTTGTATGATATCTAGAAGCCTTTATAAATAATCCAAGTTCTTGACCTTTAATTTCAAATTCAAAAAAGAATTTTCGCTGAACATCTTGCGAATGTTTTTAAGCCATACTCATCAAACGCGGCTGAAAATAGCTTACAGTTTGTTGGTAAGATAGATGAAAGTGAAATACCAATTGTAAGACTTAAATAAATAAAAAGTATGTGTTTACATCAACTACATATCAAATAAAAAATCACCAGGTTAAAGAAATGCCATTGAATGAGAGCCTTCATAAAACTCCAATATATAATAAATGCATGCCTTAAGCACCGGTATGTCCCGCACTATTGGAAAATTGCTGAAGTAATTGTCATACCAAAGCAAGGTAAACCACCTACAGAAGTGAAGTCTTACAGACCAATATCGCTCATACCAATTATGGCAAAAGTTTTTGAAAAACTGCTTCTGAAGGGACTTAGCAAAATCATAGAAGAAAGAAGGTTAATCCCAAACCATCAGTTTGGCTTTAGAAATAAACATTCCACGATAGACCAAGTTCATAGAATATCGGATGTAATAGAAAAAGCATTAGAAGAAAAAGAAATATGTTCAGCTATTTTCTTAGATGTTGCTCAAGCTTTTGACAAGGTTTGGCATGAGGACTTGAGTACAAACTGCAAAGGGATCTTCCCAGGCAGTACTTTGAAATATTAAAATCGTACATCTCAGACCGATTGTTTAGAGCAAGGTACGATCAAGAATACTCGGAATTGAAGAAAATAGAAGCCGGTGTACCACAAGGAAGTGTCCTAGGTCCTACCCTGTATTTACTATACACAAGGGATATTCCAGTTGGTAATCACACCATAATGGCTACTTTTGCAGATGATACCGCAATGTTGGTACCCGACAAATGTGTCTCTAAGGCAGCAGTAAAACTACACTACACAGTGAGAGCTTGGACCGAAAATGGCGTATCAAACATAATGAAACAAAATCTTCACATATAAACTTTACAACTTAAAAGAACAAATAAACAAACAATATCCCAATTTTCATTAATAATTAAGCTGTACCTTACGCCAATACGGCCAAATACCTTGGAATGACTTTGGATGCAAAGCTAAAGTGGAAAGAGCATATCAAAAAGAAAAGAGAAGAACTAAACTTGAAATATAGAAAAATGTACTGGTTACTTGGTAACAACTCTGATTTATCAATTCAAAACAAAATAATGCTGTATAATCAAGTACTAAAGCCTGTATGGACCTATACCGAAATCATCCAAACATTCCAAAACAAAGCCCTTCGTGGAATAATTAATGCACCTTGGTACATAAGAAATACCGATCTACATCGTGACTTACAAATAGAAATGGTTACAGAAGTTGTTAAAAAATACGCTGTATCGCACAACCAGAGACTGCAAAGTCATACTAATTCTGAAATGGAGTCCGTCTTGAATATAAGAAACCATGTTCGGAGATTAAGAAGAACCAAGCCTCATGAGGTTATGGTCATGGGAAAGTATTAAAAGTTTAAACTTCCCCCAAACTGATTGTAAAAAGTTAAGAAAGAAAAATCTGATTTCGATCCTTTAAGATTGGTCCGGATGAAGAGGTGGTTTTAGTGGTTAAGAGTCCCACACTACTTGGTGTCGAACACTGCCAAGTGTCTTTTGAAGATTTCCTCCTGTCAAAAAAAAAAAGAACAAAATTATCCATTTTTTGGCGATTTTAACAAAAGTTTACCCATTTTATTTACCATAACATTTCTCGCCGATTGCAACCTTATTTTATATTTGTGTAAGAAAAATTTCAAAAGCTAAATTTTCTATAAAAAAATCTTGTGTGAAGGAATGTAATATAGAAAAGTCATTATTTGCTTGGATATTATTTTCTTCGTAAAAACACTCAGTCTACATTTTTTGAATTAAAAATTACTGTTTCGTGTAACTTTCAATAAGCGGTCAATCACTGTAACGGTCAATTAAACTCGTGCTTATCCATACTGAACAAATAAATAGGTAAGGTTGGTAATTGTAGAGCAACCAACATTTTTATATAGGTGCATCAAAAAACATAAAGTGGCTTTCAAGCCCAAACCGACAAAAAGTTAAAATATAAAGTGCATCAAAAAACAAAAAACAGAGCACCGAGCTCGTTTTAACTAGCGTACAGTCCTTTTATCTCGACTGGAGCATAAAAACAATGGTAATTGGGTTGAAGTCAATGTAAAAACATTTTATTGTGAAATTCTTGTTTTCCGAGTCTTATTTCAGTTTTTATTTTATTTTATTTTTATGTTTGAGGACAATTATTTAAACGCCCGAGCATTAATTGGAAAGGACATGCCAGATGCCACGATTTAACCAGAAAATAGAAAGAGGTACATTCTCCTAAAAATGCACTATTGTTATTGTCGTGCAGCAGTTGGAGTTGGAGTTACCCAGACCCACCTAAAATAGGACATGGAACAATGATTGTAGGTACTCTGTGTGCACTCAAATGCTTCAGATCTCCTCCGTTACGAATGTCCTATGTTCTTATGTATGAATGTCCTGCACTAAGCAGAAGAAGAAAGCAAAATACAAGCAGCAAGAAAGAAAAAAAGGAATCGAGTCGACGCGATAGGTGAACCAACGGAAGAAGGCGGGTCCTTTCGTCTCAAACCTTCCGATTTCATTGGAATCAAGGAATATAACAAGAAAAACCAAACAAAAAAAAGAACCAAAAAAGAAAACGCAAAAAGAAAAAAGAAAAGCCCCAGCAACCAGAGAAAAATGTGTACATAACTCTTGGGAGAAAGAAGGAATGGGCAACAAAAAAAGAATGAAAATTACATATTTTTCCCATTTCCATTGGGAAATTTTCTGGGCACCGCACAGGATGATACATACCATATAAAGCAGCAATGCGCTCCTTGCTCCACTCCTTTTTCTCTCTTCCCATATAATCTCCAAAACGATAAAAGATGGGGAAGAGGATACCGAAAAACAAGAAAAAAGCTCAAATTTTTATTGCATTTCTACCGTTGTTCGTCGTCGTTGATCCCATGAAGGATGTAGGATACTTTGTTTGGGGTTTTCTATGGATATACGAGTACATATAGGATTATAGGTTCATTTATATATTTTCCACTTGTTTCTTTTTTTTTTCTATTTTTCCTATTTTTCCTTTTTCTGTTACCCTTAACTCTCACAGTGTCTTCGTTCTCATTTTTTGTTTTTGTAAAACTCTGGGAATTTCAATTTGTGTGAACTCGCGACGACATTTGTTTACATTTGCTGCATTACACACGATGGGTATACTCTTACCTAGGTTGATATACGTGCACGATAGTGATATCCTTGATTGCCATCGTTGGTGGAATGGGGAAGGGCTGCGGTTAAGGTGGCATGGCAGATGGGAAAATTTTTCAAAACACGAAAGTTTTTTCTGCTGTCTCTTTACT
The DNA here is from genome assembly GCA_951509635.1 of Eupeodes luniger. Classification (NCBI taxonomy): domain Eukaryota; kingdom Metazoa; phylum Arthropoda; class Insecta; order Diptera; family Syrphidae; genus Eupeodes; species Eupeodes luniger. Next base: position 74,987,236 of record OX608074.1, read on the forward strand.
CGTGCCTTGAAAAACGATAGGTAGCTATACCTATGCTTCAAAAAATGTTCACATGTGCTTTTCACATGATGAAAAACTGAAATAGATTCAACATTTTTTGTAGCATTTTGAACATAGACGACAAAAATCTCGAAGAGTATCTCCTATCATGAAAAAGTACTGTTCGAATATGTCAGATCTACCTAACCGCTTACAAAGTTGAAAATTCTTTAATTATTATCATTATAAGTGTTTTGTTTCCCAAACGAACCCAATGCGCTATCATTTTATTAATTTTAATACAAAAACGTGAATACGAACATTTCAGGGATGTCTCATCTACGGATCACTAAAAACACTTGTCAGCAGGTTTTTTTTCCTGGCAATTAGTGTTTGCACTTTTCCAATGGGTTTAATGGCTTTAATTCAAATCCTAATTCAAAATAAATGTATGACGTCAGGTTTTTGAGATATTTTTATAATTATATTATTTCATATAATATTCGAAAAATCTTCATAAGTTGTTAGATTTCACGTGTCTTACACAAATCTGAAAGAAACGCTAAGCCATTTATGCTAAATTGGTTTTCAAGAGAAAAAGGCAAAACGGTTCGAAGGTAAGTTTTCTTCTTGTAACGAATCTGTTGTCTACAAAATTGTATTACATCAAGTTTTTGAAATACCTATATTAAATAAAATAAAGGTTGAAAACGAGTATTTTTTAAAATTAAGCAAAGAGTAAAAATTTTAGTTTGGATTCGAAATCAGTCCGAAACGTATTTTTCAACACTATGAAAGTATCAAATTCAAGGTTTACTTAAAAATTCATATAGAGTCAAAAAAAAACACTCATAACTAATGAGAATTTCCAGAAACTAAGAAAGAAACTAAAATGATTTAAATTTTTTCTAGAAGAGAAATATTTGTACATGCCAATATCAACAAGCAATTTATTGTTAACAGATATTTTGAGCTTTAACTAAGCCTTAAAAACACCTTTTTTGGTATTGGGGCGTATTTTAAAAACATAATTTTATAGACAAATTTAAAGGCAAGATTTAAATTTACGACATTTCAATCAATTGAATAAGTAACGTCATTTTGTCGACCAGAAAAATTACTTATTTTCAAAGAAATATTTACAGTAAGGATGTCCACCAAACGAATTTTGCTAGTCACGTCTTGGTCTCGTCAAAGCCAAAATATTTTAATCCCATATCTGTATCGTGCTTGGCCTCAGTGTTGTATAACTTAGTCTCTTCTCGGTATCACTTTTTTCTCGACAGTTCTTTAATCGGTTGTCTCGTCTCGTCTTGAAGTTCCATTTCAAACCAAATCGACGTAACACCATTGCATCTCTTGTTCGTTGGGAAAGTTCTAGCAATTATAACGTACTTAGCGTTATACTTACTTAACATAATGTACATGCAAAATACATACATATGTATATGTATATTTGCTTTTTACGGTTTTCATACCGACTTCTTTAGAATATCATTTTATCTGGCTCCTTGAATATTTTTAAATGTGAACTTCGTCAATTATTGGTTGGCAGATATGCATTGTTTCAAATATAATTAAAATCGACAGTGTTTGCCATCCTGAAAGGGAATTTGACAACCATATAGGTACTATATTCTGTCACAAAAAGCTGCTAGAACAGCTGCTGGACAAAAATTAAAAATTCAAATTTTTAAAAGTTGCTTTGTATGTACTGTATGTACATCAGATTCGTAGCTATTATTCAATAAATTCCAATAGTTTACGGCGTGTTTTATTGGTAGTCCATTCTGAAAAAAAACCTTGTAATTTGAACAAGTCTAATTGATTCTAAAGCTTATGCAAGTTTGTATTTGGTTTTATTTTACGAATCGAAGAAGCATCAATACAACACATTTTTGCGTTTTGTTCTTCTATCTAGAAGAAGAATATGAACCCGAAAAGACCGATGAGAACGACGAGGCTCTTGGCAAATGTCAATACAAAGTATAAAGGTTCCTCTCGTGTGTAGTAACGTTGTTGTTGTTGCCAGTCCTAATACACAGGGCCCTATGAATTGCCGTCAATGAGGCAAGCGGCTAGAGCTGATGGCATTGCTGCCGAATTATTCAGAGCAGCAGGATATGACTTGGTAAGAAGCATGCAACATCTCGCATCTGCAAAATATGGTCGGAAGAAAGGAATCTAAGAACGGTTTGCCCAATGCTCAAGAAAGACACCCTTTAAATTGTACCAACTACAGAGGCATCAGTCTCCTGAACATAGCGTATAAGATCCTTTATACCGAGTGAACCTCTAAAGCCGTTCTTCAAGATCCTGATAAGTCCTTATCAGTGAGGCTTCAAACCAGGAAAGTACCATATTGACCAAATATTCAATTACCGCAGATCTTGCAAAAATCTTAGGAACTTCAATTCCACTGAAATCAAACGGAAAATAACTCCTGCAAATCGTTAAATCTTTGGACTACCCGATTCTCTTTTATGGCGCTGAGGCTTGGACCTTGTCAAGGCAAGATGAGGATGAGGATGCTTTGAGAGGAACATTGTTCGGGTGATTTTTGTTGCCGTCTGCATAGATTTAGAGTGGAGTAAGAGATCCAAAGACAAACTGTACGTGCTGTACATCAGCTACATTGATCTGGTCAAAAGAATAAAATCCCAGCTACTTACATAGATGGCTGGGAAGTGCGTCATGTCGATTAAATGGATATGGTTCACTAGGACAAATACGTACTTTTCTATAAAAGAAATAATTTATTAAAACATGTTATTGATTTTTCTGTACGTTATATTTATATTTTAAAACTAGCGGCCCGTCCCGGCTTCACACGGATAGACAAAATTAGGTACAGATATTTAAGTTATAAGCAAGCTAATTAAAACGACCACGAATCACTAAATTAAAAAAAATTGTATGCTTATCTTAAAGCCTCCCTGTACCCTACGTTGGCTGTGGTATTTCTAGGTGGCAACAAAATGTATTAATTTTCAGGATATCCTATTCGAGAAAGTGCCACATACAATTTCCCGTAGGAAAAGCACTCTTTCCTGAAGTCGATACCAACTATGGAAAAAGTTTGTCCCTGGGATTTATTTATTGTTAGGGCAAAGCATATTTTTAAAGTGATCTGTAACCCTTTAAAAGATATGGGCAAATCAGTTGGTATCATTGGAATCCGCAGAACATGTGCGAGCTGACCAGCCACGGGACCTGTAATGATAGTTGCTACAATCACATTATCTCTTAATTCTTTGATCAATGAACAAGGGCGTCATCACAAAGTGGACCTTCAGTCTTATGCCAAATCCTTACAGGTTATTTTAGAAAAATATTTTTTTGACAAGATCATTTTTTGAGAATTTTTCAATTCCCTTCAAGAAGCAGAGTAACTGTGGACAAAAATAAAAACTTTTTACGAAGGAACCAAAGACAGTATGGGCCAATCTGGATCATATTTTTGCTGATAAACTTGTTAATGTATAAAGATTGAACCCAGGAAAATGGTTTTCGTTTCAAATAATACATATGTGTTTTCTTTATCTTTCAAAAACAATTTAAAATCTTTTCGTAATACGTTTTCAAATATTTCATATTCACTTCTTGGAAAACGAACGTTTTTTGTTTTCTCAAAATATTGGACAATGACAGAGCATTTACCAGAAATATTATTGTTATTTTAAAACTTTGAAATTTCACTTCACCAAAAAGGTAAACAAATAATTTGTATATACAATTGAATTCGTGGATAAGTCAAAGAACTTAGGGTTGGTATTCAACCGAACTTTGACATGGAATGACCATATTAATGAAGTTGTGGGTAAAACATATGGGGTTCTTCGAACTTTATGGACAGCTCAAAAGTTTACACCACCAAAGACAAGATTAGTTCTCGTTAAGACTTTGGTTATACCAGTTCTCGTGTATGGTTGTGAAATATTTTATAACTGTGATACTGAAAGCAAAAGAAAACTTCAAGTAGCATTCAATAGTGCTCTGCGCTATATTTACAATCTGAGGAGATTCGACCATATATCACATTTGGAAAAAAATGTATTAGGCATGTCATTTTTTAATTATATGAAGTTTCGTACCATGTGTTTGTTATTTTCAGTTCTAAAAACTATGCAGCCGTCATATCTTTTTGATAAAATCCGGCTTTCGACATCCAACAGATCTGCTTGTTTGATTTTACCACATTTCACCTGCCTTACATCTGAGAGACAATTCTTTATCTCAGCTATACGCCTTTGGAATACAATTCCGCGTAACTTGAGAGAACTAAGTGACAAGCAACAATTTAGTGACGAGTTAAGACTGTATTTTATTAACCAAAGCAACTAGCTTACTTTCACCCAGAAACCCGCTCCCATTTACCCTTATCAAGCAACTTCAAATTTAACTTTTTTATGCTTGGAATAACGTAATGTTACTATGATTAATTTGTTTAATGTTTTATTTATTTTTTTTTATTTTGTTATCTTTTAATTATTTTTTTTATATATTGTAATGCTTTGTAATTTAAATATTTTTAATTTTCACAAATTTATAAGTGTACTCTTACTGTGAATTGGAATATAATAATAAATAAATCTAAATCTAAAAGACAGTAATTCATTGTAAATAAATATTCTATTTCTTGACAAGAGCAAAAGTAATTTTGTTTAAGGTAATAACAACTAATGCAATGCATTTTACATTATACATTCAAATTGAATCAGTTATTCGTATTCGTACACCCCAACCTTTCGATATTGTTTTGGAAAAAAAGTTATAGTTTTAATACCATATGCTTTATTTTCTTTCAGTCTTTTTGCCATTAATTCGACTAATTTATGCGTGAAACTCAGGTCAATTCAACCTTTTTTTCCCGTTAGCTGTTGTTTTCGAATTCTTGAATCCAAATGCTTCCACAGATTCTCAATAGGATTTATCTCTGGTGATGATGTTCGGTGTTTGGAGCACTCGTGCACCAGGTATGAGCGTTTCAATGCCGTGTGTTTAAGATCATTATCCTGTAAAAATACAAATTTGTTTTCCTGTCCAAATACCATCAGATCCAAATAAAATGACTTACTTTCATCGAAGCTTAAATAACTTTCTTGCAGAATTCCAAACGCTTTTATAAATTGATCTATCTGTCGCAAAATTAACCTTTCGTCGTTTAGGAGTTTTCTTCCCTTAATTCTTGGTTTATTTGCAATTATTTTTTCTTCGTTGAACCATTTAATTTATTATTAACTTTCTTAGCTCAACACTCGTTTCGTTTGATTTTCTGCCCTGTAAAAATTCAAAGCTTTGTTGTATAAGCCATAATAGAAAAAAATGTAAGTAATTTTGAATGACTTTAGAAACTTAAAAGCAAAAGTTTTCAATTTTCTACTAATTGAGAGTTAATAAATATACTAAATATCAAAATTCAATGCAATACTTAAATTCTCATTTTTTTCATTTTATTTCCCAAAAACTTAAAACTAAATATTTCGAAATCAAAATAACTTGAAAACCCCACGCAGATTACTTCGTATTTATGTTAAATATGTGTGCATATTGATTTCCAAACATACTTCAAAGTGTCATTAAATTTTATTCTTAATAACTAATCACTGATACATAATTTTCTTCCACCTGCGTGGCCACAAACAAGCAATCAGTATGAGATTGCTCTTTTCGAGCTTCAAATGAAAATCCCTAAAATCAAATGACTTTTGTGTTCAAACACAACAACACATTGTCATATCGGTTAAAACACATCTTAAAAGTGGTAATCCTTGGGTAATTCATTTAGACTCCTTGTAAAAAGCAAAACATTCATCCTTCGCCGTGTATTCATTTCGTCAAAGCAAACACAAAATGATAAATGATGAAAAATGCCAGGATTTACAATCGACGAAAACTTCATGTCACGATTCCATCTGAGACCTTTTTTTAAAAATTATTCCACCACCACCCAAGACAATCTGTGCCTTTAGTCTTCGTGCTATGCTGATATAATGAAACAGTTTTTCATCGCTCCTCGAAACCTACTTCATGAGGAAGGGGAGGTTTTGTCATTAGCTGCTGTACGTACTTGTATCTCAAAGAAATCTAGAGAGTGTTCATTTGAAAAGGACGTATGGCAATGGCTTCAGCGTGAGTGTCAGCGTTAGCATCAATTTTTGAGCTTTTTTCAAATCATCCTTTTAAGTGTGACTGACTGTGCAATCCTTGCCGGGTGACTATGCTGATTCATTGTTAATTATGCTTTCGAATTGATGAAATTCTTATCATCAGGGGCAGGTACTCATGCAGAAACATATTTTCCAAAATAGTTGCTGCTTTACTAATTACAAAAGCGAGTACCCCTGTTCACAAAGTGTGAGTTGGGGGATTCATATTAAAAATTAACTCGCACAGAAAAAAATTTCAGGCTTTTTAAAAGAATGTTGTTTACAAATATTGATGAGGTCCCTATACTTAAAATGGTGACTGTTACCTTCTTAAAACGAAAGAAAAAATTAATAAATAGCCATAAGCAAGGTTATATTAGGAGTTGAAAAAAAGTAATAATAACAAAAATAATTTTTCAGCACCAAAAGGCGCTCATGTTGATGATGCAATCAAAAAAATATAAATGCTATCGTCCCTTTTCCAGCAATTTTTGGTGGATGTTGGTTGTTGGAACTTTGGCGCTTTGTCGCTTAAAACAAAGCAAAATGTTACAAAGGGTTGTTAGGGGTATCCAAAAGATACATATAGTTGGTATACATAGTATAAAAAGGGCTATAAGGGTTAAGAAAGTGCGGCTAATCTTAATAAAAACTGGTTCCGTTCTGCTCGTCTCGAACAAAAGAGCAATCTAAATGAATTTCGCCTTTGGCCAAAAGTTATATCAGTCCTACCGACTATATAGCATTTGGTCAAAGTAATTTCCAAGTATTGCCTCGCTTGGCTGAAGGAGTCGAAATTTATATAGCAGTGGCTGTACTGTACATGGGCATGGGCTGGACAGGGGCATGGGCAAGGCACTGGCACATTGAATTAATGTGTTAGTCCTTGAAGTTGGTGTCGTGTATTTTAAGGCTGTATGAAGAGAAACTAATTAAAGGAGCTAAATACATTTTTAATGCGGTTTTCTCTTTATGGAGCATTATCCGGTTCGGGTGGGATGCTTTCTTCACTTAATTTTCTTCAATGAATTCTGTTCTTACAATCTTTTAAAAATGCCAGGAAGGTGCTAACACCAAGAAAATCTTTGGTTTCGTTGTTTCATTTTCATCGCGGGTAAATGAAAGCAAATTAAATGAATTTGTTTTACGAAAACAAAATTAAATGCACGGTTGAGTTGCAAGATTGCAATTCATACAAATTGGGAGTCATATTTATGAAATATTAATTTGGGTAAATAAACAAAATTCGTGGTATCGAATGGTTATGTCTTTGTAGGTACCTATTGAAACCGTAGGTCGTGTGCGGAGTGTGGCACCTATAAGTATACCTTTAGTCCAAAATAAAATAATGGGTGTTTTTTTATACGCGAAGTTTTCAATCTGACACTACTTTTTTCAGAGTTGTTTTTTCCACAGCTGTCACTTGTCACAAGTGTGGAAATCAAAATGCGCATAAAATATTCGGTCGACATAATTGCCCAGTAAAGTCTGTAATTCGAGCAACAATGGTTTCACACCACGTTTATTCTAGTGGATAATGCGCATCCTCAGAGACGACATGTAGTGCGCGTCGAAGATATTTCATTTATGGAGCAGCCCGAATGAGCCCATCCGCATCCCGTGACACAATTGAATCTAAGGATCTTGGTTTCCAGGCGTCTCAAAATGATTTCTTGAAAATGTGTTCTTTTAGAAAAAGTTTTGTTTGTTATTAACTTCTCATAAGAAGTTATTGTAATCGGACTGATTTGCCGAATTTAAAATGTTGACATTTCTCGAAATATCGTTTTTTTACAAAATCTTACAAAAACATTACTTATGTAAATTTGGTAAAAATGTATTTTTGAATCCAATATCTTATCAAAAATTAAAGGCATTGGCTTCAAACTGATTTTATCTTACAAAAAACATTGTTTGCAACATTCAGTAAAATTTAAAAAAAAAATCCAACAGTCAGTTCTTTCAAACAAATCAAATCTATACAAAATAGTGCACAGACATTTTTAAAAATTGAATAGATGAAAGTTTTGACTTCAAAAATCATAAATCTTGTTGTTAACGTACATAAGTTAATGGTTTAGAAAAATCCAATCCGTATTTTCTTGTATAAGAAATATAAACTTTCAAAAATGCTGCTAAAATTTGTAAAAACAAAAACAGTTTAAAAATCCAAACTTATTTCATAAATATTGTTGCTAATACTTTTAGTTATTTAAAAAAAAATCAATTGATATCTTATTTAACGAAACACGGAATCCTACAAAAGCATAGAAAAAACTGTTAAACAATTATTTTCGACTCAAGTAATATATGAGAACATAGAAAGATGTTATCTTCAATTTTTTTTATCTCATACAAAATATTGTAATTAATATTCTGTTAAAGTTTTAACAAAATAGATACGCGGGCACGGATGGGAAGCTATAAGGGTGGATGGTTATTTTATGCAATAATTTCTATTGATTCTTTAAATTTCCATATACAAAGTATATTTTAGAATTTTGGATTATCTTAAAATTCGTGAACTTCAAAAATGCATTAAAATTTGTACTCAGCAAGCTAGTATGATCCAAATTTGATTTGTTCGACAAAGAAGATTTTTAAGACGCTAAAGCTGGTTTGGACCTATAATTCGCTGGCGGATGTTAGATCCTCAAGAAGTCTATTTGGTTTGCTCTATTGGCAGAGGGAATCAATGGTATGTATTTCTTCAAAAATGAAGCCAGCCATGATGTTACAGTTAATGTGAAAGTCCGAGATGATTTGTGCCTTGCAAGGGAATATTCGGCGACTTATTGATGATATACGACCCAAATTGCTGCAAAAAGTGGTCCAATACAATGTTAGATCATCACTTTGACTTTGACTATCGAAAATAAGAAGGTTATTTTGGACGCACATATTTAGACGAAAAGTTTTGGTTTCCACATCTGAAATTCTTTAGAAAATGAAGACCCCTTTCTAAAATGATGAATGGAAAAAAATATATTTTTCTGAAAATCAAAAAAAAAATAATAACATTTTTCATCATCAAATATTATTAAAACAATATAAGAGCTTCTAAAGAAAAAATTATTAAAGTCGGTTCATTTCTTCTTGAAAATTAAATAACGTTGTTGAACGAAACCAAACCAAGAAAACAAATTTTAGAGAAAATTTAATATAAAAATCTATCGTTTGTGAGAAATTTCGATTTTCTCGATTTTTGGCCAATAAATGTGTACGGGGGCTACTGTTATTCATCTTTAAAAAAATAATTTTGAAAACGCCTAAAGCGAATCGGCTTAAAACCTTTATTTCCAATTTTGAACTCAATCGAACCAATGGTTTGGGCTGCAGGGGCGAGGACAGACAGACAGACGGACGGAATCGGAGGACCCACTTATTTCAACTTCTGTACTATTGTAATGTCGTGTTCGATTCAAATCTCAAGTTCGAAATTTATTACGAATGCAATACTTGCCATATAGTAGCTACTTTGTACATATATGTCGCAAGTAAAATTTAATAAAACGTAAAGTTTTCCCTATAATGTTAGAATTAATTTCACATAAAAGAAGTATCAACTATAAGGATTTTTCGTAAATTCTAAGTTTTCTTTCATTTTATTTATTTTAGAAAATATTTTTAGAAAATATTACAAAACTCTATACAATCCAAAGTATTATGGCCGTTTTTGACTTAAAATTTCACTGATTTTGTATATACAAAATATCAGATCACAAAAGGAAGTTTGAGGAGCTGTTAATTGCCACACATGGGTCAGAGTCTTATTTCGAATATATTGGTATACATCTTTGTTACTATAAAAGAAATTAAAGCAACTGTATTATTTGTGTTGCAAATTTAAGTAATTTAAGAGGCTTTATGGAGCCAATAGAATGTTTTAGGCATATTTTACATTTTGTTAAGTTGGCACTTTTTTCTATAACTAAACGAATTCTATCGTTTCTGGATTTAACATAAACCTGCTACGTTCTTCCTATGCCGTTTCCGTGCAATTGTTCAACTTTATAAATTATTGAATGAACAACAATTCAAGTTCTCTTCTCCTCTTATGATGGCAACAAAAGACGTTCGATTTCAATGTATGAATCTTAAAATGCCTAAGGCCGAATATACGAGCAAGTATAATAAAAATAGAAATGGAAAAAGGAAATACCAAATAAGCTCTAACCAACAACACACACACACACCTACATACATATATACATACAAATATTTATATACATGTGTAAACTTATAAGTATGAATTCAATGGACCGTGTCCAAATCCTTACAATTTATGCACTCTGATTTTAAATTGAATTTTATTCAAATTGAACGTCCGCCAACGCGTTCAAGAAAGAATTCGCTATTCGGTATTCGATTGAGATTGTGATGTTTCTATTTTTGCGAGCAATGAAAATAAAATTTGTTATTCTTTACAAATAATAAATGAAATAAACACACATATGTATGTTTGTACCTACCTCCACTATACAGTTATTCCAGAACTTCTTCTTCACACATTTGAACAAGGATATGTGTATGGTCTGGTCACAGAAGCCAAGTCAAACCATATCTTGGTCCATCCACCCCCTTATCACCGATTCATTGGATTCATTGTGTGTTTTATTACAACGCAATATTCTCGACCAACGGGAAATCTATGCAAATTTAATTTCTATATTTTCTTTCTATTCCACATGACCGCCTTAGAGAAGAAAGAAATAACATACAAAAAAAAAAACACACGATCCAAAGGACATTTTCTCTGTGGTTACAAATGAACATACCTACTAACATAAAATAAAAACACATCAAACCCAAATAGAATGGTCATAAATATCTCCATAAGAATCAATCAGGTCCATTCAGTGAATCCATTTGTATTCATATGTCTAACCAAAAAGTATTTTTTATTTTTACGCATGCACTACCACCAAAAACTTCAAAATCATAACCCAGACCCGGATCGTTTGAAGTTAATCTTCACCAAGTTATATGTTTTCAGGGCCCACTTAGCTTCCTTAGTAAGAATAATGATGAGGTCTTTGGGTGCATCATAAATTGTTTGCATTTATAGCGTAGATCCATGTCTAGTTCTGACATATCTGCCAAAATCGTCTTTTTTTGAAAGATGACTGTTGAGTGTTGACTATGGAGAATTCACTCTACTCTACACTGTTGGAACTAACTTTACTTAACCTTTTGATGGTAAACATTTTTTTGACAAGGTGATGCACTATGATGTGATTTTTATAAAATCGTTCTTGAAACAATAAATCTATCGATCTATTGAATATTCTGATAGTCAAATTGACTATTCAATAGTCAATTTTCAGCCAACGACCGCGATAGTCAATAGGACTGTCAATTTTGGGATCCGAAATTGTTTTACAACTTAGTAGTCAATATGACAGCCACTGTAGTCAATATGATAACTAAAACAAACAAAATTGGGTGGCGCAACAGTCCGTTAAGAACTAGGGCCTAGTGACTTACAACTCTCAACCATTCCTGTGTGAGAGTACTGTTGTCAGGGATGGAGGGGACCTAAAGTTTTAAGCCGAATCCGAACGTCTATTTTGAGAAAGCACTTTTCATGACAAGAATTACTCTTGGAGAATTTGTCAATTCCTCGCAAGAGGCAGTACCCGTGAAAAAAACTTTAGATGGCATAGACAGGGATCGAACCCAAGACCTCTGGCATGACAGCTCAGCGCACTAACCATCATGCCACGGGTACTACAATATGCCAACTGCGGTAGTCAATATGACAATTTTTTCTGAAAACCGAAATCTAATTGACTACAGGATAGCCAATATAATAATTTTCAAAAGTCAATTTTTGTAGTCAATATGACAACCAAACTGTCATATGACTACCGAAATTGTTCTATCGACTACTTCTGTTGAACTATATTGACTACCCAAAATTGATTATCGAAAGTTGTTCTATTGACTGTCAATTTAATAAAATAATGTTGTCATATTGACTATATTTTGGGTAGTCAATACAATTTGGCCAAACTTCAAGTTTCTAAGAAAACATAATTTTTCATTTTCTTAATACAAACTGAAGTTGCCTTTAAATTTCAAAAACTTGTCTTCAATTCCATTTTATTTTTTTGATTGTAAGGCGTTCTTAAGCATCTTGCACATGAGCTACGAACTGCGAACTGCGAACTGTGGATGTTCGCATATTTTGACTTTTCTTTCACATGAGCTTTATTTCTATTCGCAGACAACGACGAATTGTCAACCCTTCTCTCCATATTTTCCTCAGCCATGATCTTTCACACAAAAACAAAACAAGAATGGTATAATTTTGAGGTTGAGTTGAGCGCGAACAATTTATTCGTTGCAGTGTGGATGGTATGTGGAACGCGAATAGAGTTTGACAGTTCGTAGCAACCACACTGCAATTCGTTACTAACAAATTGTTTTTACAAAATTGTCTTGTTTTAGAGAACAAAATGCAAATTTTATTATACTAACATTATTGTCAATTGGTTTCTTATAATTTAAATGTGTTTTTGTTTGGAATTGACTTTTTGAAATATGTAAAATCACGTTTGTTCGTTCATTCGTTGTTCGCTCTCATGTGCAAGGCACTTTAAATTGTCTTCTTCTCTATTTATTTATAAGTTATGTACATATGCACCAGAACGCCAAAACCTAACCCCAGAAATTAAACATGATATCATGTTCAACAGGAAACCATAAAAATCGTCAAGGATCAAGGATTTACACCAAACCAAATTATCTACATTACACCGCGCCGCGCCGCGCCGGTCAGTATCACCAGAAATCCAGACTTTATTTTACCATCAAATCGTAAAGACATAAAAATAATAAGATTTCAATAAAAAATATTTTAAAAAACAATCTTTGAGTTTTTATTAACAAAATTTATACATTAAATAAAAAGTTTTTAAGATCTTTATGAATTGAATTTCTATTTGAAGTGAATCAGCTTTGGATGCTCTAGAATATAAATGTCCCAAAAACAGTAAAAGTGACATTTTTGTTAAACTAATGCATTATAATAAATAAATTGAAATTCATAATGAACGTTTAGTATCTATTAATTTAATGTAAAAGCTTTGCATCTCTCCAGAATTGAAGTGAGAACAGATTTTGCGAAGTGAAATTTGTGAATGCCACAATACAGTTTCATCCCAACTTACCTTCTTACCTCAATTTTTAAGTTTTGTTGACTCTTTTTAATCAAAATATGTTGATTTTTTAAAAAATTATATATTTATTCGTTGCGATCTCGTTTATTACTGAATACTTTTCTAAATATAAAATATAAAATAATATGACGGAAAGAAGGAAGTTGATTAAATTATTATGAACTTGATTACTTGCGAAATCACGTGAAAGTGGATACGAAGTGCATTGACAAAATGTTAGTGCACTTTCGGTTCCATGGGAATAGAAAATGAAGTTGAATATTAAATAAAAAAAGAGACTGGGATGCGACCCACACTGATAACTTCCCATCCTTTCTGTCGATTTGTCTTGCATAAAAGTTTGTCTATATGTATCAATTTTTACGAAATTTGCGTACTATTTTTTGTAAATTTTATTTTTTTATGAAAAAACGGACTGTTGGATTTTTATAAAAAAAATTACTGTATATCGAAAACAATATTTTCTGTGAAATAAAATAAGTTTGAAGCCAATATTTTTAATTTTTGAAAAGGTTTTTGAGTCGAAAGTAAATTTTTGCCAAGTTTTAGTATTGTTTTTTTTTAGGTTTTTATTTTTTGTACAAAAAAAACTGTCAATTTGATTTTTCTCAAAATTTTACCGAATGTTGAAAACAATATTTCTTATAAGTTAAAATTAGTTAGAAGCCATTATCTCAAATTTTTGAAAAGATATTTGAGTCGAAAATCAATTTTTACCAACTTTTGTTAATTTTTTTTTAGGTTTTTAATTTTTTGTAGAAAAACTGTCAATTCGATTTTTTTCAAAATTTTACTGAATGTTGAAAACAATATTTTTTTAAAGGTTAAAGTAGTTTAAAGCCAATATCTCAAAGTTGTGAAAAGATATTTGAGTCGAAAATCAATTTTTACCAACTTTTGGTAATTTTTTTTTCGGTTTTTATTTTTTTGTAAAAAAACTGTCAATTCGATTTTTTTCAAAATTTTACTGAATATTGGAAACAATATTTCTTATAAGATAAAATAAGTTCAAAGCCTTAATCTCAAGGTTTTGAAAAGATATTTGAGTCGAAATTCAATTTTTACCAACTTTGAGTAATGTTTTTTTTAGGTTTTTATTTTTTAATAAAAAAAACTGTCAATTAGATTTTTCTCAAAATTTTATCAGATGTCAAAAACATTATTCTTCGTTGCACAAAATTGTTTTGGAGATGAAATCATATTTTTGTCTTAAAATTTTCGACGTGACAATTTTTTTTTCAGTTTTTTTGATTTATAAAAAAACCGTTAATTGGATTTTTTTCCAAAAATATACTCGTTTTGTATTACGTTACAATATATTATATAAAATTTAATTCAAGTCTCTAACATGATTGGTTCATGAGATATTTAGGTTTAACCAAAATGTTCACCTTTTTTTAAACTGCTATGGTAAAAAAACCACCCACGCAATTTTCTTGAGAGCCCTTTCTGCATCTTTCTGCCTTATTATCTGTATAACAAAATTTATTTGAAGTCGATATCTCTTCTGGTTCTTGAGCTATGGACGACGAAAAAAACGTCGCGAACGTACGGACATACGGACATACGGACGTACGGACATACGGACGTACGGATGTACGAACGTACGTACACACGCACGCGCAGACATCTTTCTAAAAGTCTTTTATTTCGACTCTAGGGACCTTGAAACGTCGAGAAATGTCAAAATTTTCAATTTGACAAATCGGACCCATTACAATAACTTCCTATGGGAAGTTAATAAATTGTATGTCAATGAGCTTATGATTCTGTGGGGATGGATTTAGGTTGGACACTGAAAATGGATTGGGTTGAGGAATATGTGGGGTATGTAACCTGCAAAAGGTTCACGCAAAAACAGCTTTTGTAAAAATGTGTCCAAATAAATAGACTGAAAATGATAAACTCCCGGATATTGCGTTAGAAGAAAACTGGGCAAAAAAAAGCTAACAAATTCTTCATAATAAATTCTGTTTTATTTTCCTAGGAAAAAGTATAAAATTTTTCTTGCAAACTCCATCATTTTCTGGAATTCACCCACATTTTTGAATCTTGCTTATTTTATTATTTATAGAAACTGAATCAAGAACAAAATATATTATTTTTTGAAAAATGCTACGCTTCAACTGTTACAGTTTTACGACACGTTGCCTTAGAAAAACAATTGTACAATGGAAAACTTTAAGTATTAACTTATTTGTTAAACAAAAAAGCAGCTTTATTTAAAAAATTTAATTTAACTATAACAATCAGGAGTAAAAGACTCCTCGAAGGTACAATGAAAGTCAAATTTAAACAATATTTATCAAATCTTAATCTTAAACATTTAAATTTTGAAAAACCTCAATCCATATAGTGGATTTTGTAAAATTTGTGATTAATAGTTTTCACATCCAGTTTATTTAATTATAACCCAAATTATTTTTAGACCCAGGTTGTTTTTAAACAAAGGTGGCTTTTTACCAGGCTAACACAGGTTATTTTAAACTTAAGATAATTGATATTTAAAAATTGTTTTTTTGTTGTAAACCCTTGTTGTTTTATAACCCAGTTTATTTTATAACACAAACTAACCTATAGCTTTTTTTTAAACCCAGGTTATTTTGTAACCCATGCGGTATTTTGAAACCCAGATAATTTTTCACTCAGATATCCTTAGTTGAATCTTTATTTCCAATTCGCCCTAGAAAATACCACATACCAATTTCGACCCTGATTCCCACATATCTCCTTGGAATGTATCTATTGAAGGGTTATGGCATTTTGTAATAATAATATACTCTTGCTCGTAAAATTCTGACAAGAGGGGTTGGCTTTAAAAATTTATTGAACTCTCGCCATGGGCCATTTTCACCGAAATGAAAGGTCTTCTTCGAATACCCTTATACAGATATTTTAACAGTAGGTACAAATTTACATATACATACTATAGCTTCATATACACAATCATTGAAGCTTCTGCCACTTACCCTGAATCAAGAGGAGCTACTTGTTTCTCAGCCACTCGATCTCTATAAAAAAGACCCGAAAATTTTGAATTTCGATATTTACTCCTTGTAAATTTGTGATTTCAAAAATGTTTTGTTTACTTTGCGAAAAGGATACCTAATATTGGAAAATATAATATGTATTTTTTTTGGGGTCCAATTGATGTTGTACAGAGGCTACTGCTGTGTTATTCCAAAGTTTGGTTAGGTGAGTGGGTTTGTGCAAATAAAGATATGGTGCACTCCACTGACTGTGACTATATGAGATTCAATGGATTCAATCACAGCTAAGACTGTTGGAATATCCTGAACACGGCATCGACTTTGTTTGAAATTGTTTATGACAGGATGACTTTTGATGTTATTATATACTCCATCAAAAATAAGGAAGAAGGTATTTTGAATATTTTCTTAGATCTGTTTTAGGTATTGATTAGTTTAATACATATTGATGGTAAAATGTGATAATTTTAGATAAAATAATATTTTTATTTTTTCTCATAAAATTAATATTAAATCCAGGTTGGAGGAGACAATTAAATGGTCAAGTATTTTTGGCAAACCGGCAAACCACTTGAACAAAACAATTGAAAATATAATAATATATGCGATGTCTAATATTAATTAAGGATTGATAAGCATTGATTTTTTTTAATAAAAGACCAATCCAGTCTTGATTATTCGATTATAACGATTTAACTAGAATTTTTCAAATTCTAAACATCAATGTTTTTTTATTCTGAATGTGCACAAATATATATACATGTTCAAAGAGAAATAAGTTAAGATATTTCAATATTTAAATTAAATTACATTTGTTTTTCTCGAATAATTGGAAGAAAGTTAAGCAAAAATTTGTATTTTTTAAATTAAAAATAAGCGATCTTTTTGAATTAGGGAAACTTTGAATCAATCAGAAATAATCACCCTTGAGGATTACAAAGGTATATCAGAGTGTTTTATTGGTAAGCAAATTCACTGTATCGCAAAATTGAACTCGTAAAACCTTAAATAAATGAATGGTGAACAAAACTAAGTCTCTTAAAACAGACATTGTACTCTTTACAAATTATCAAATCAAGTAAAATACATAGGATTAACCCTACATAAAAAGCTGATACCACTGCGTGAATGTGAACAATACTCAATTTTGTATTTATAGGACATTTACATATTCTACAAAAGTGCATAGGGAAACACTCAATCTTAATAACACCTTCAGACTTCCCGATCAAAGTAGTGTCTTTCAAACCGAGGTATTAGCAGTGAAAAAAAATGCCACTGCCCAGTACTATGTCATACTAAAAATAAACTCTCAGGCAGACACTTCTTCAATAATTCTGAAGAACACGAAGGCATTTCAGGGAGCAAACTATTAAGCTTTATCTAAGCCTTCTTAAAGGCTAGAACAAGACACTTCATCTGCATCATAGGTTTTTCTTTTGGGAAAGCTCGATACATCAAGGTATCACAATGGATCTACATTGATCTTAACGTCATCATTCGTCAGCCCATCAAAAAAACCTAATCTAAGCAATACAGATATTATAGTGAAGATAGAGTTTATGCAGTAGGCAGTTATATAATTAAAAAAGATGCTGAGAGTGTGTTCGTTGTGTATTCGGACCAAAAGAAAAACTGGTTTTATCAATACTACATGGCCTAACATTTGGCTTTACATTTCAGTTACGTTGACATTTTATCTGGAAGTTCAATTATTCAGCCTTCCAATTGCAATTATTTGGATTGAATTAGTAATAAAAATAAAATATACTCGAATTAAATTCAAAACTTCCGAACATACCCCGCAAAATGAATTCAACAACATTAGCTATTTATGCGCCTAAGTAATTAAAATCATGTTTCTACTCTAAGCCAACCATATGTTGCATTGATTTGGTAACAAGTATTGATTGAAACCTTAAAAATTGCCGAATTTTCGTTCTAAGACGAAATAATAAGTTTCACAGTAGCTTTAGGTAGACTTCATGTATACCAGGCTATACAAACAAATCTGAACTTTAGGAACTCTAACAATTTTTCTTCTAAAACTTTATACAAATGTGTATATTGTTTTATATAATCAAATATTCGGTTAGCAAAAATGAGAAATGCAACGTTTAAAAATTAGGAGGTGCAACAGTCCGTAGAGAACCAGGGCCTAGTGATATACAATTCTCAACCATCTCTATTTGCGTGTCATTTCAGGGATGCAGGAGAGCTACAGTTTTTGTGCCGAATCCGAACTGTTATTTTGAGAAAGCACTTTTCATGATAAGAATTACTCTTAGAGGATTTGTCAATTCTTCGCAAGAGGCAGTACCCGTGGAAGAACTTTTTAGGTTGCACTGGCAGGGTTTGAACCCAAGACCTCTGGCATTGCAGTCCTACGCACTAACCACCAAGCTACGGGTACTTCAACGTTTAGTGTATTATAAAATTTGTTAATAAATACATAAAATCCTTAAGCCTCCTACTATTTTTTTTGTTCCCAGTTAATGTTAAAAATATGTGATTTTCGATTTTTCTTAATTTCTAAATATACAATTTTCAACACGAACAGAATTCTTTTAGATGCTTGTTTTCATAACTAGGTACGAGTACATCACTACGAACAGATTACATCGAAAATATTAAATGTTACTTTATACCGTGTTAATCGCAACATGACATCTGGTGGCTTTAACCAATACGTGACCAGGTTGCAAGAATATAATTTTTCGTCTTTAAAACACAATGTCTTCTTGGCATTGTCGCTCCAGCTTTATTAGACAGGCAGAGAGATTTATAAAAGCAACATCCCTCCATTGGGACATTGAAGAAATTTCATTGAAAGACATGATTTTGGAATTTTAATGAAAACTTGAAGAGTATTCTGTCAGAAGATTGGCGGCGGATGGCGGCGACGACGACGACGACGGCACCAGGGTGATCCCTGAAACTCATATTCAACCCAATACTCAAGTACTCCTCACCGAACATAATGACGTGGGGTGACATACATACATTTATAGAGGCATACATATTTTATAAGACTCAGTACGTTCCCCCATAGCTTTAGGATAGCACCTGTTTGACTTCTAACAGTAGTAATGGATATTTCATTTAGAAAAATCAACATTTAATTTGAAATAGTTCGATAAAACGCGTTCAATATGTTCCGATTTTTGTCGTTTATTCGATTCGTGTAGTCTTGTCACGATTTTTACTTTTGGGGATTTACTCATCGAGATTTTCTCTTTCGTTATACGAAACGATACGATGATGTGATGCGATGTCTGAATTCTTAATAATGATGGACAGGACAAATATTATTATAAACATGAACTTCAAAGATAACAAAATGACCTGATATACCATATTATGAGTAAGTATAGAAGGTGGAGAAGGTCTAATCATAATTCAACTCATATCCTTACTGAATAACAAAGCTTAGGTGTTGTATCCATCAAGGATCACTTTATGGGAAGCCAAAGTGAGGGGTTTTGTCTTTTCCAATTAGCCTATGTAATCCTTGTGGATTATAAGCGTTTGACAGGATGACATCATGATATTGACGCTAAGAAAATTATGTTGCTGAAATGTACATTGGTTAAGCAACACATAAAACTACTATCATCTTGAATTTCTTGTTCATATTTATGGTATTTTGGTTGGTATCCAACTTGTAGTAGTTGTCAATTTTCCTTAATGACAATTTTAGTCATGCTTTGTGTTTCGCTTTCCTCAATAGAAAAAAAAAGAAATTTTGAAAATGTGTGATACTATTTACTTAAATTAAACTTAAAATCTTAAAATAATATTAGCTTCAATAAATTTAATACAAATAAAGCAAAAAGCATCATCTAGGATACACGATAACACAATCGTGTATAAACTTCAAAACCTTTCGCCAGGTAAGTCCTGCCAGAGTATAGTATTCAGCAACCTGTCAAAAAGTTTTGCACAACTCCTTAATTGTTTTGGCTAACCGCAACACATAAATTCAAACTATACGTCAGCCTCAACCTATTTATTTATACCAACAAAAAAGAGAGGAAACAAACCTAAAATACAAATCAGATTTGGTGCAATCGTAAAAAGCATTACCATATCTACCACCAACGAACAACCACACCTAGTTACCGCATTTACCATCGGGCACAGACACTACACGTCCTCAATCTTATAACCGTACTCTAACTCTCTGTGTCTATACTATATATATCTATGGGATACTTATCGAGCGGCGCAAAAGGACCAAATGAATGGCGCTTTAAAATGAAATTTAGTTTTGCTCCTACACTTTTCCTATCGTAGCTGGGTCTTGATGGTCGTCCTTCGTCGCCCGTTGTTCCATTACCATCATCATGGGCTTCTTCGTTTCCATTTCTCTAGCAAAAGATGGTTCGGTAATATTTCTCCACCCTCCAATGCTTACCGTCAAGTGAATACCAAACATTCAGACAGGTTTCTAAATACCTGGCCAAGGATGAGTTTATGCATAGTTGGATACAGTGCCACCTCTGGTAAAGCCAACGACAAGACGACTTACGTCAGACATAAAACACAAATCCCAGACCCCAAACATTTTATTGGTTTCAAGTCGTTTGGAATAACATAATGGTTGCTGCTCCTGCTTTTGCTGCAAATGCACGTAGTGTACCTTTCTTCTATTTCTCCATCCCATCCATCCAATAAGGCAATATGCACAAGGTGTTATGTGACAGTTTCACCACCAGTTCTATCGAAATTCGAAATGAAAATCCCAAATTGCTTTTGGCACTTTGCGAAATTCTATAAATTATTTTCGTTTAAGTTAACAACTGCCATAGGTCCAGCACCAGTAGCGTGGCGTTCGGCTGTCATGTCAATATCATAGCCAACATGGATTCTAAAATATATTTTATTTTTTGGATTGCATGTTGGTAAAAGTTACCTTATAATAAGTGTAAAAGCACACCCTAATGAATAATTGACAGGTCCAGGAACAAATTCAACATTCCCGCATACTTGAATTAAATATTTGCCTCGTTTTTATTGGAATAAAAAATATTGATAGATTTTTTTTAATTTCTTTAAAACCACAAAAATTGTCAACTTTTAAATTTTAAATTATTTAAATGATTAATATCCAGTGTTACCGAGTAAAACATTTAATTTTTTTTGTATCAAAATCAATTTTTGTATGCATAAGAAAGAAATCAACATTGGGCCAGTTATAGCTACCATTGGTTTTCATGGGTTTTAGAAATTTAGTTTCGAGATTTAAGAGAGTCAAATATGTTATATCTGTTTTTAAAGTGAGGATTATCAGTTGTAGAATTATTTTTTTACAGAGAAAAATAGTTTAATTAACCCAGAACTTTTCTTTTGATTGATTTTTATTTCTTCAATGATGAAATCTTTTTCAATGAACAGCTGGTTTTGAAATCCACAATTTGGAAAAAAATCGTTCCACTAAAAGAAATTCACAGTTCGGAACAAAATCGTTCCACTGAAAGCGTTCCCTTTTCTTTGTTTTCTCGAATATCAATTTTCCTTTCAATGACCAACTTTAACCGCAAATGCTTGATTCCAATTAGGAAATGCTGGATTCGAATCTTTTTAAAACATGTCAATGAATGCTTTATCCAACCTGACAAAAAAATGCCAATAATTAGTTTCAATCATGAAAACCAATGATACTGGGCCTTAAAAAGACAATTTTTGTGATATTGTGGGGTAGTAAAAAGAACATCATTGCATTTATTTAAATAACTGCAAATGTTCTTGTGATTAAAATTCAGTTTTATTTTTGAATTCTTCATAGAAAAATAAGGGTATTTAAATTTACCGTAAAATAATTTCCGCACCTCACCAGCCAAGAATTTGTTATTTTGGGGAAAAAGTTTCCATTCATAAAACTTTATAAAATACTTAAAAGGAATACTAATAACCTTCCAATACTTTTGTAATTTTTACTTGCGACGCATAGGAACTATATGATTTATTCATAATCATCAAACAATAAAATATGACATTACGAAAAAAGCGAGTCCCCCGATTCCGTCTATCTGTCTGTCTTCGGTCCTGCAGCCGAAACAATTAGGTTGATTGACTTCGATCTTGGAAACTAAGGTCTTAAGCAGATTCACGTTTGGTGTTTTTTGTTTTTTTTTGTGTCCTAAAAATAACAGTAGGTATAGGTACTTCCCATAAAATTTTTCGAAAAAGTCAAAATTCGAAAATTTGATTTTTTCAAAACCAACCGATTTTTCTCAAGAACTAACGAACCGATTACAATACATTTTTTTCAAGCTCTTATACTGTCTTAATAATATTTGATTATCAAAAATGTCATTGTTTTCATTTTGGCTTTTTAAAAAAATATTTAACTATTTTTTTTAATTCGATATCACGGAAATGGGTCAACATTTTTTTAACAAAATTAATAAAAAAAACGCTCTATCAATTATGGACAAAATTAAATAAATCAAAGGCACTTTATTTCTATTGATCTGAGATGAAAATTTCAAGAAGGTTGGTAGCAAAGTTTCCAACTAAAAAAAACATTTTCTTATAAATCTTCCGACACTTTTTAATATTCAATTGAAATTTTATTAAAATAAAAATGATGATTTGTAATTATTATACATTTGTGAGTACATATTTCTTCAAAAAAAGCTACATTTTTAAGCATAATAATTGTATACATATACATTTTACACACATTTAAGCATTATTTTCTTATTTCTTCGATGCTTAACATTTGTCTTGAAAAATTATCCAAAATCATGGAAAGAACATTTTTTCGATACAATTTGATTTTCTTGTAAAATGTAAAACAACTTAAAAGTAAATTAAGTAAATAGTTTTAAAACAAAATACTAAAAGTTTTACAATTGAAAAATTATAAATTTTCAATAAGTGTCTAATAAGTAATATTGTTGGTAACCCTTACGTCTCCTTTTTTTATTTTCATTTACCATTTAACTTAACTCCCGGGGTAGTAACATTACAGTGAAATGAAAATCTAACATCAATCTGGAATCAATTAAAAGACAATTTGAAGCATAATGCTTTGGTCTGATGGTAATTTCTAAGAATAAGCCACAAAAGTCAGGATAGGCCTATTACAGCTGTCAAGATAAGAGCCCTTGCAGTAATTTACCAACAACAAGAAAAAACACACGAATTGCTTGACAGCTTGAATTTTCGTTTTATCGCTGACTTTTTATTTCCTACTTTGAATGACACGCGATAACCAAATCGGTCACAACCCCAGTTGTTTTATTTTTTTGTTATACTTCTGTCAGGTGGATGGACATGGACACACAGAAGGAAGGCATTTAATGGCGACTTAACTTATTCCGGTGTTAACCTGTTGAGTGATGTTATAGATATAATGCTAATTACAGGTTAAGTGATATGGAAAGAATATAGCACCCTGTGTTTAAGATCATGTCGAGATAACATTTGAACAAAGTCAACTTTTTCAATTATGTGATAATTAAAATAAAATTACATGTTGCAAAAGCAATTATGTGGATAAAAGTATAGGTACGATGCGATAGAAATGTATGATTACTGGACTTTCAATTAAAGGCTTGTTTAAGATTTTATCTTAAAAAAGGTTGTACATGTACATATTTTTATTTGATATTGCTGAGTAGGTTGATTAAATCTTGAATTTGCGGGTTGTTTTAAGGTGTAATACGAGAGATTCTTTTTACCTGTTTGTCTGAATTCATTAAATGGGAACTGTATTTTTGTATACATTTAGTGTCCATCTATGTAGATTTAGTGAAAACTTTTCATAAAATACTAGTACTTCATTATTCATGGATTTAAAAAATTAGAAGATTCTAGAAACAATTAATTCATTTATGAAATAATAAATTCGGTTAAGTAACAACGGTTGCATTGTAGAAAGATCGTAAGGAAACAGAAGCAGTACTCACAAAAAAAGAAATTTTAATCTATAGGGTTTTTCAATAAGGGCGGGTAGATGTTGTATGTAGATGTCGTGGCGTTTGCTGTGTGGCACGTAACGCCCCCGCCGCCGCGCGCCGTCCTGCTGGAACCATATGTCGTCTAGGTCCATATGGTTCAATTTGGGCCATAAGAAATTAGTTATCATCGCTCGCTGTTGATGGTGACCGTTTTCAAAATAGTACGCACCAATTACGCCGCCGGCATAAAATCCACACCAAACGGTAAATTTTTGAGGATGCATTAGCACCTGGTACCCGAGGCATGATGGTTACTGCATTGGGCTGTCATTCCACAGGTGTTGGATTCAATCCCTGCCTGTGCCATCTAAATTTTTTTTTCACGAGTACTGCCTCTTGCGAAGAATTGACAAATCCTCCAAGAGTAATTCTTGTCATGAAAAGTGCTTTCTCAAATTAGCCGTTCGGATTCGGCTTAAAACTGTAGGTCCCCTCCATCCCTGGCAACAGTACTCGCACACAGGAATGGTTGAGAGTTGTAAGCCACTAGGCTTTAGTTCTCAAAGGACTGTTGCACCACCTAAACAAACAAATTATCACCTCGTGAACCTCGCGTGGTTTGGTGTCGTCCCATATACTGCAATTTTGCCTGTTAACACAGCCATTCATCCAAAAATGCGCCTTGTCACTAAAGATGATTTTTCTTTTCGGCCAAAATTGGGGTCCTCGATTCGAAACCCAGTCACATTCTGCGAACAAACGGCGGCGTTGTCTATCGTCATGCACTTTGAGCTCCTGGGTCAGTTGGATCTTGTACGGGTGTAGGCTCAACGCAAAATTCGCCAAGTTGAAGTCTGCGAAAGGCCGAGTTCTTGTGCACGGCGAGGAATAGCCTGCCTCGAGTTCTGCTGTACACTTTTACGGACCGCGGCGATGTTCTCGGCCGATCTTGCGTTCCTTGCACGTACGGGTGTTGGTTGATTGTTTACTGAACCGGTCGTCTACCGTAAAATGAACGCAATGCGCGCAACGTTTGCGTTAACGAACACTAATTTTGATAATAAAGTTTTATCATTTGAACGTGCTGTTCAATCGTGTAACTTGCCATGATGATTTGGCATAAACAACTGAATAATAAACAAAAGATTTGACAGATGTCACCAAAACGAAATGGCCGCCAAGGGGCGCCAAAATCTACCCGCGTCATTTTAAAAACCCAATATAAAGTTAATATTAATGACTATTCTTCTATAAATGATGTTTTTTCAACAACTTCAAAATAAATTTCATGTTATGTATGTTAGTTATTCACTTTATATTGATTACAGAGTCTAATCTCTAATACGATCCTTACGTTGTACGAGTTACGATCTTACTTACTACAATTATTGTAACGGACTGGTTGCATGTTATTATTAAAGTTTAGGTTGGTTAAACAGTCAATTGACCGTTTTTTCTTCCTTAGCGAATTTGTTAAAGACAGGATTGCAGACTACAACGTCATTTAAACAATAAGTGAAGTTGTTTGTTGTTATTTTGGTCTCATTCGATTCATGAATGAAATACCATTTCAAGAATGTGAAAATTACTTGAATCTTAGTATGTTACCATTTTTCTTATATGTAATTATAATTTTCTCTCTGCATTTTCCACCAAATACATATCACAAAAAAACAACATTTTCATTAAAGCTCAAAAATAAACTCATGCTTATTTTTGATAACATTTTTTATTCT
The DNA here is from genome assembly GCA_951509635.1 of Eupeodes luniger. Classification (NCBI taxonomy): domain Eukaryota; kingdom Metazoa; phylum Arthropoda; class Insecta; order Diptera; family Syrphidae; genus Eupeodes; species Eupeodes luniger. Next base: position 75,013,184 of record OX608074.1, read on the forward strand.
TGCTATTGGCCCAAGACTAACACAATTTGATCCCTTGATAAGAATTCCATTTTGCTGTTTTTATTTTTTTGAAAAATTTTAAGACAAGTTTTTGAAAAAAAAGTATTAGTACACTTTTTAGTGATTTTCTTTATATATCTTATCCCAACTTTTACAACTTTTGTTTAGTTCTTCGAGTGGGTACCTATCATAAAAATAAAATCTTAAGGTCCAGCTTGAAATACTGCTACCCATTTGCTGTTATAGTTAAAACTACTACTTTTGTATCTTAGCTTTTTGTTACCTTTTTAAAAACAAAAAGTATTAACATTAAAATACTTAAAAATTAAAGACCTTAACCACTTAGGCATCTAGATACCTGAGTTCTTTGTTTTAAATCTTGTTAAAAGAAAGCGAGCTACCCTTCAATTTACACAATTTACATCTTGTTATAGGTCTAAATAGAAAATTGCGTTTTTATTACATTTTTTTAATAACTTAGAAATTTATGAAAATTACTAGAATCTTATGGTGTAAAGCTGACACTGTTACATACAAAAATAACCCATGCCCCAACCCTTTTCAGAATTCACCTTGAGTTTGTGTTTATTCACGTTTTGGCTCCAGAACCCAGCAAAAGGGTATAAAACAAATAATGCAAATAAACAAGTAAAGTCATAAAATATATCAACCGTAATTTTTCTTCCTCCGTCTGGATCTGGATCTGGAATCACCCTCTTTAACATTTGGTTTCTTTTTTTTTTGTTCCTCTGTGTCGCTGTGGTCAAAGGATATTTTCCCATTTTTTCCTTTCGTTTCTTATTCAAATTTTTCTTAACAGTGCTATTTGGTTTCTTTTGAATATAATTTCCAACCCCAATAAAAAATGATGTGAATCCTTAATTAAGGATAAGAAAAGGCAAAGCTTTATGGAATTGTGAGTTAGCGGGAGAATATTTAATGTTGTTGCGTTATTTTCCTGTTTTTCCATTTTTTTTGTTTTGTCATTGTCACGTGGGAATTGCATTTGATGCTCCTTTTGAGCAACAGCATCAATTATCCTGCTGATGCGCCAAGGGCTGAGACTGGGATCGAAGCGGAGTCGGGATCGGGACAAGAAAAAAATAAACTTACGGAAACAAATTGTGTGATTTTTCTTCTTCTTCTCGACTCTAAATATTCAAATTGACAAATTGATATTTGCATTTAAATTGAAAATTACATTTGCTGTGTGGTCACAATGGTGAAATTTACTTTAAGAGACATCTTTTTATCAAAATGTTTCGACATCTTTTCATCAGCCGTGGGCCCGAGCCCAACCCTCTGACTCTGAGCTATGAGTGGGGTGGATACATATCATACAACGTTCTTTTCATTTGGCGTCAATTTTTCATTCTTGTATTGCTTCCTCGTCACTGCCTTTTGTCATTTATGTTGTTGCTTTCATAAGTTCTGACATTAGAAATATTACATAGCAGCAGACCGTCATCCGAAATAAAGGGTGTAAATGAAGGCATTTGAAGGAACTTCACTATAGCTGGAGGTATGGTATGGATACGAGATACAGTAGGGATATTTGCAAGACGTTCTATATTAGATGGTTCTTGTCAAAGGACGTCAAAAGGCATTTTAGTAAAATCAGGAGATTAGTCATAACATTATCATGCCCGTCCTAATGACTGGATTTAACTATTGTCTTATATTGTAGTGATGTGAGTCTGGGGTGATGGTGGAGATGAAGGCATGGCATTGTTTTGTTATCCCAACTGTAAATTGCTGCTAATTTAGTTTATTGCCACGCAATTATCCAAATGAATAGTCTGACAAATGAGTCGTGATTTGATGACACGAATTAAAAGGACAAAACTATGAGCACTCGGTGACGGCGGCGACTGGGACGACGCACGTCGGCTGTGGCAGTGACGGCGGGTGTTGATAAAGAAACATTTAGATTGTCAAAGACCACATGTCGCTTAATATCCTCCTTTGGAATGAATAATGTTGAAGAGAAGATAAGCTAACTAACATGAATTTTAGGGGTTGAATGAATTCGAAATCTAAGTGCTGAACACTATAATTATACAGATAACTTCGCTTTTGTTGGAAGTAATCTTTGATCCAAATATTTGTTTACTGTACAGTTATATTTTCGGTTGGATTATATGTATATAGGACAGAAAGCTTAATGCCTTCTTTAAAGATACTGCTATGACGTTGGGGACTTTCTTATTCAAAAAACCCAACTATATGCAGTGTTTCTTATTGCTGAAACAATAACCTAATACTGAACTCATGCTATCGTCTATTATTTTGGCTGCCAGAATCTACCAACTTTTTTTTTTAATTTTTAAATTCTGTCTTTATTGATGTACCTTTTTTACAACTATGTTATTTTATGCGATTTGTATTTCTTTGGAGTAACTTTATATCATTTAACTCAAATTTAAATATCAAAACAGAATAATATACTCAAAAGTTCAAAATATACAACTCAATAATACCAAAATACCTATGCTTCTTAAAAAAAATTTGATGAAACAAGCCTTCAAAGCAATAACCCGCATTTTGACAATGTTGGGCCTTCGATATTATAGGTATAAACTACATTTTGTTGAACTATTTTTCGTTTGTGCTTAAAGTTTATCTTTTTTATTTTATTTTATTTTATCTCAATAAGAGAAAAGTATTGGTTTATCCGAATGATATGGGTTTTACTCCAGACAAAATTGGCACACTCATGCAGAATATGTTTTTTGTGCTCATATTTCAAGTTATAATTTTAGAATCTTATTTAAAAATAGCAACTTTATATTTTAAAATCTAAAAAAATAATCAATAATGCATCGTTTTGATTCAATGTTTTTTTATTCGTTTAAGTTAAGCTATAAGTATAATTTAAAAACTAAATTAAATGTACTTATAACTATGAGTGGAGGTTGGTCGAAAGGAGTTTGAGGTTATAGGTGCTGATTTTGAAATCAAATGAATTTGGATTAGAATTGACCAACCGAAGCATACCGGTCAAAACTCAAGGCCATAGGAGGTGTGGTGAATTGGTAAATAGAAAAGGGTTTCCCAGGTTGCGAGTGTTAGTGTTAAAAGAAATCGAATTATACAAAGAGGAGCAATCAACTGAGCCAGAGAGAAGCCGATGTCCTATAATGAGTTGAGGTTTAACAGATGGAGGTGATCCCGATAAGGCGGTAAGATCAAAGGATTTTACCAAAGAAGGTATTGAAGTTCAAAACAAAGAATCTTCGTTGGATGCTTTCTATTCTTGATATGTTTATATATCTTGATATGAAGACCAAATCTATGCGATGCATATTCAATTAGAGGTCGGACAAACGTCATGTAAAACGATCGGGCCATGTCAGGGTTAGACAACTCTTTAGACCACCTTTTAACAAAACCTAATGCAGGTTTGGCCTTATGAATTATTTCGCGTTCACGTCACATAAAAGGCCGAGATCCTTTATGTTTTGTATACTATAAGTACGGAATGATTATGAAGATAGTAATGAGATGGAGCTGTTTTAATGCGTTTACGCGAAAAGGCCATTGTCTGGTGTTTGTTAATGTTGAGCTCTAAGCAATTTTTGGTATACCAGGTTGAGACATTGTCGAGATCCGCTTGGAGGAGATAAAAGTCTTCATGAGTTGCAATGATTGTGAAAAAATTCTATCATCAACGTAAAGGGATATTTGACAATATTTAATGACCATGTCAATGTAATCAATTATAAATATAAACAAGAGAGGGCCTAAATGATTATCTTGTTGAACACCAGAAGTGGTCAGAATAGATATGGAACGAGCAGATCTAAATCGGGCATAATATTCACGATTTTCAAGGTAAGAAGTATTCCATTTCAGGAAAAGAGGTTCAAAACCTAAGGAGAAGAGTTTTAAGACTATAAGATTATGAGACATTTTGTCAAACGCTTTGCTAAAGTCAGTGGAGACCATATCAACTTCTTTAATTTAAGTTTATTTATTAACTTCCCATAGGAAGTTATTGTAATGGGTCCGATTTGTAAAATTGAAAATTTTGACATTTCTCGACGTTTCAAGGTCCCTAGAGTCGAAATAAAAGATTTTTAGAAAGATGTCTGTGCGTGCGTGTGTACGTACGTCCGTACGTCCGTACGTCCGTACCTCTGTACGTTCGCGACGTTTTTTTCGTCTTCCATAGCTCAAGAACCAGAAGAGATATCGACTTCAAATAAATTTTGTTATACAGATAGTAAGGCAGAAAGATGCAGAAAGGGCTCTCAAGAAAATTGTGTGGGTTTTTTTTTACCTCGAAAATTTTACGATCAAAATATGATTTCATCTCCATTTGTGCAACGAAGAATAATGTTTTTGACATTTGATAAAATTTTGAGAAAAATATAATTGACAGTTTTTTTTATAAAAAATAAAAACCTAAGAAAAACATTACTCAAAGTTGGTAAAAATTGGTTTTCGACTCCAATATCTTTTCAAAACTTTGAGGTAATGGCCTCTAACTAATTTTAACTTATAAGAAATATTGTTTTCAACATTAGAAAAAAATTTGAGAAAAATCGAATTGACAGTTTTTTTACAAAAAATAAAAACCTAAAAAATAAAAATTATAAAAGTTGGTAAAAATTGATTTTCGACTCAAATATCTTTTCAAAACTTTGAGATATTGGCTTTAAACTACATTAATCTTTCAAAAAATATTGTTGTCAACATTCAGTACAATTTTGAAAAAAATCTAATTGACAGTTTTTGTACAAAAAATTAAAAACCTAAAAAAAATTTAACAACAGTTGGTAAAAATTGATTTTTGACTAAAATTTCAAAATTTCTTTTCAAAAATTTGAGATAATGGCTTCTAACTAATTTTTACTTACAAGAAATATTGTTTTCAACATTCTATAAAATTTTGAGCAAAATCGAATTGACAGTTTTTTTCAGGAAATAAAAACCTAAAAAAAAACAATACTAAAACTTGGTAAAAATTTCCTTTCGACTCAAAAAGCTTTCAAAAATTAAAAATATTGGCTTCAAACTTATTTTATTTCACAGAAAATATTGTTTCCGATATTCAGTAATTTTTTTTATAAAAATCCAACAGTCCGTTTTTTCATAAAAAAATAAAATCCACAAAAAATAGTACGCAAATTTTGTAAAAATTGATACATATAGACAAACTTTTAAGCAAGACAAATCGACAGACGGGATGGGAAGTTATCAGTGTGGGTCGCATCCCAGCCTCTTTTTTTATTGCTGTTATTAGCTTTAGCAGTTAAGTAATTGAAATAAATAATTTCGAAACTTGGGACTCGAGCTAGAGGTAAAATTGTTTAAATATGATAGAATACGAAAAACTAATTGTTTCAAATTTCTTTAGCATGTTGATAGTACGAAATAGAAATTATTTGTTATTTAAGGAAAATTGTTTGAAAACCTTTTCAAAATCTAAAAACGGATAGTTTCGACAAAAAACATTAATTACTTTGTATGTTTACTTGGGACTCTTTGTCACTTGTTAATAATGCTTTTCTTAGTATATATGTATGTCCTCAGTGTTCATCAATATGAGAATTATGCCGAGTTGAAATGTCTTTTTCGGCTGGACTATAAAACATTAACCATAATTTACGAAATGAAACATAGACAAGCTCAGGGAAGAGGTGACCACACGTTAAACTATTTACGGGAAAAAACCGCGAAATACAGATCAAGAGACTCAGTCATATGAGAAAGAGGCGATATCCTGGCTGCCACAGGTCTGAATCAATATTCATTTTTTAAGATGTTATTTTTTAACTTTTAATGAAAAATGTAAAGTCCCTTCCTCATTTATGCATTTTTGAAGTAAACAAAGTTTAACAAAAAAATGCAGGTGCGTCTATAAATAAGACACTGTCCCTCACTACAAAACTTAAGGTCTCTTAAGTTTAATTTGTCAACAATGCCATTATTGATTTTTAAGCGAAAGGTTTCTTCAAACTTTACTCTGACAAACTTTACGCCCTAGATACTTCCCGAAAAACTAGGTCAAACATACTGTTTTGAAATATCTGAGTTCTAAGGCTTGGCAAACAAACTTTTGATATTACATTTTCCTTGTTGTTCTTCCTACCGCAAAAGTCAACTAAAAATGGCAGACAGTATAACCGCGTTCCCAGCCTATATAGAATATAGAGTGTATTCAACTCAAGCCCTCAAATCTTCCCCGCTATACCTACTACCAACTGCCGACATGCAGCGGATAAAGATGGAAAGAAAAAGAACAAAATAAAAGTACATAATTGCCAAACTTAGAATAAAACTTTTGGGTAAAACTTCGCACACACTTTTCACATTAAAAATCGAAGTTTTTTTTTTCACAGTTTCTATAAGCCTCACCATATCAACCCTACTCTATGGTGGTGTTGTGGTACGCGGGGCAAGCATAAAGCAAGGGGTAGCTATATAGAATACACCAATGAGTAAGAAGGGAATTAAACACGTTTGTTTTAAAACAATTCTTCTGCTGTCTTTTTGTTAATGTCTAGAGGGGTGGTGTGGATCGAGACGGACTCTCCCGCTCAAGGTTATCAACTTAACTTAATGTTACCCTTGACTTTCAACCCACTTTTCCATACTTTTCCAAGAGCGGTGTTGGCAACACAAATCGACAAAACACGGCCATCTAAGAATAAATCAAAAGTTTCCAAAATGTTTTGCTTTCATATTTTTGAACAAAACTTATCCAATGTTTGCTTATTAGCAGATTAATGACTTTCAAAACAGACACAGCCGTCGAAATGGTATGCAAAGCATCTATACTTTTGCCACAAAATAAGTTTAATTGTTCCCCTTTTTTGTACTACCCCCCTCACACCTCGTTCATCTTAAGGGAAAAATAGAGAAAGAGACAGAGATTATGTATCGAGTTCGAAGTTTGTCAAAAAGTAGAAGCAAAATTCAAAAAATAACAAAAAAAAAAAGAATTAAAATTCCTTCCAGACTGAGTGTTAGAAAATTATTTTATCCCAGTTTGGGGAATAGGCGGCAAAGTTAACGGAAGAGCGAAAGTTTTGTGCAGTGTATAGTAGAGGTGTGCCTTATGTATATGTATTAAAACCGGAAATGTTTTAAAAAGTTTCGCTAAAGTCGGGAAAGTTTGAATAATTTTCACAACTTTCATTTGTGAACCTAGTTAAGTTTTTCGGAGGCGGACGTTGTGACGCGTTGCGAGTTCAGGGGTTAATGTTTTACCATGAACTCAATAAAAATTAAAAATTTTGCAAAAGTTTGTTTGTTCTTGTTTTACTTGTTTAATTTTTTTTTTGTTGTTTAATTTTTGTATGTTGATTTATGTTCTAAGAAAGTTATTTTAAAGTTTTGAAACATCGATAATGCGCGCGCAGCAACACTTCAAACAGACAAAAAGCATATATACTGTTTTGCTTATTGATTTAACTTGTTGCAATAATTTTAAAACCTTAAATTAACTTAAGAAATAAATAAAAAAAATAATACTCAAAACTTTTTGAATAACCCTCATTAAAAAGACATAATGCATAATCCAAGGCTAACAAATTCAAAACATCGAAATGGTACGAAAATATCAGTGAACTATTACTATTAAAACATTTTTTAGAGTTCTTTCGTTGCGGTTCTTTGATTGGTTTGTATTCCTCACCGATTCTTGCTGCAAAACGGTTCTGTCTTGTCAAAAATGAAGATTGTTTTTTTACAGATTTGGTTTTATATACAGAAACTTTTAACTTATTAATGTTTAAGCTTATATAAATACATTTGATAGTTAACTTTGTTTCCCATGTCATACATTTATAAATTAGGAAAAAGGAACTGAAAGTACTTTTCTGTAAAAGTTTCGACTTTTTAGTTGGTAGTTTCATCATGGTATACTCGTATAAGGGTAAGTCAGTTCAAAGAATTGTAAATACAAAAAACTATTTTTTGTATCTTCAACAAAGCGACAAATAATACAAGTATTTTATTATTTTTTCGATTAAAACACAAAACAAAAACCAAATGAAATTTAGACGTAAACTATAACTGAATAGAACCCTTTAAACTCGTTTTATGGGGTGCTAACTGCTGAATATTTGCTCCAATGGGATAAAGCTAGGATCGCCTTCCTGCTTAGCTTTCTCACTTAATATCGATTAAGGAAACACTGACTATTTAACTATTTAACTTTCTATTCTTGGGTGTCTGTCGATATTTCTTAAAATTTTACAAAACCTTAATATCTGTTTTTGTTCTCAAGATTCTTAAGTCGGAAACCATTTATAATCAGTTTCTAATTTATTTTATTTTATTTTAACTAATTGTTAACAACACTAGAATTTAATATGCTAGCAGGGCTCATGTCTAGAACATTAGAAAGGCTTGAAAATAATTTTAAGTAGCATTTTATCCTCATAATACAAATACGGAATGGCTTTTTGCTGCTATATTTTCAAATAATTTTGAAGTCAATATCCTTACTAATTCTAGAGATATTCGAAACGAAAATCAATTTTTACCAATTATGTGTTGGGCAAGGGGGGTAATTGTAAACAGGGGTAATTGTAAACACACTTAATTTTCTCAAAACCGTTTGTAATTTGAAGCATGCTATGAAATTATTTGAAAAGACATTATATTTAAATCATATTGACGCGTGGAAGGCCTTATCTGTCAAAGGGTTACTTATGTTTTGTTCGTTTCCATCAGTCTTTCGTTTTTCTGTGTTTTTAAGTTTTTCAGTGTTAATTAAAATTGTTGCAAAACAAACAAATTAATACGATCGAAGTAAGTTAAATTGTATCTTTAAGAAAGTGAAATATGAGTATAAATGCATGCTACATATATGTTTTTATTTGTCTGTATAACAATATTTAAAAGTTATTGGCTGTTTACAATTATTACCCCATTATGTTCCTATCTTGGGTAAATGTAAACACCGAAATGGGGTAGAAGTGAACAATTTGGGGTTAATTGTAAACATTCATTTTCAATGGCTTTGGTGTTGATCTAACAATATTTTATATCAAAAAGATGCCACGTAGGTACATAAACCAAAAACCACAGCTCCATCATACACGTCAGAGGATCGGTGAAGGGAAAAATCCTACTGTCATTATATCTAGAGGCAGAAAACCAGCACTTTCGTCAGACGTGGAGGACACTATAGCAAGGTACCTTATTTTAGATCTCGTGCTGTTTACCCTTTCGATAAGGATGACCTCCTTGGTCTAGTAGGTACCTACATATATAAGGACAGAGAACTTGGTTACCCCTTTCCACAATAGTAGGACGACTGGTACCGTTTTCATTAACCCCATTTTTCTTGTTTACTTAAAAAACTAGGAGGGTAAATGTAAACATCAATTTTTATGAAAACTAATAAACAAACGCCATTAGGATTACTACTCTTTGATAGATAATACAATCCAAACTTAAGTAGCATAAACAAAAATGTTCGACATTGCATGGTTAACCTGTTGCAAACATTACAAGTGAAAAAAAAAATAAAAAAAATGCCAAATCGTTTACAATTACCCCCTTTGACCTAATATTGATTATTGGATTTTTTTTTAGTTAATACATATTACCAAATGTTAAGAACAATATTTACATAATAGAATTAAATTATTTTTAAGCCAATATCTTTAATTATTGCCATCATTTTTGAGCCGAAAATCAATTTTTACAAACTCTAAGCAGTATTTATTTTATTTTTTATAAACAAAGTGTCACTTCAATTATTCTAAACATTTTGCCAGATGTCAAAATATTGGAGGCAAAAAAATCATTTTTAAATTAAAAGAAAAACCATTTTTCGGATTTTTTTCATTTTTACTGAAGTCGGTAGCGTTATTGGTTCACGACATATTTGAGTTTATCCAATATCTTAGACGGTTTTTGAGATATTGCCGCCGAATGGACATACGTACATATGTATGCATACACGCACGCACAGAAATTTCTCTAAAAACCCGATTAACTTCTAACTCATTTCTTCATCAAGTTATCAAGTGTTAGAACTTCGATTTATTAGACCCTCAAATTTGGGCTTCTAAGAAATTATAAACTGGTTTAGAAATATTTGTACATCTTTGACTTGATGTTTAAGTAATATTTTTATCAGAAAATGTATTTATGGACGTGGAAAAGTCCAGCTGGCAACAGTTTCCAGATACAAAATATTATTAATAGTATTGTACTTGCATTCAAACTTATATTTTATTGACTTTTTACACTTTTTCCGGGGACAAAATATTTGCAGTCATAATGACCATAAACCTTAAGATTGCACAAGAGACCATAAGAGCTGTGGTCACTATGTCAACAAAAAGCTTAAAATCTCAAAAGGTCTTTAGGTTCACGTACATAAATTTAAATAAGATAAATGTTATTTTGCAATTTTAATTTGTTATTTTATATAAACCATCTATAAGACACTCATCATCCCGGTTCTCATTTATGACGCTGAGGCCTGGACCCTCTCAAAGAAAAATGAGAACGTTTTAGGATGCTTCGAGAGAAAAATTCTTCGGGTGATTTTTGGTCCCGTACGTATAGATGGAGAATGGAGGAGAAGATATAACGGCGAACTGTACGGGCTGTACAGGGACACTGACCTAGTTAGCAGAATTAAAGTCCAACGGCTTAGATGGCTGGATCATGTAGAGCGAATGGACATCAACGCTTCAGCCCGGAAGGTCTTCGAATTCAATCCCGAGGGACGGCTCAGTAGAGGAAGACCGCGACTCAGGTGGCGCACTCAGGTGCCTGAAGACCTCAACCAACTTGTCGTGCGAAATTGGAGATGACAGCTAGCTAGGGACCGAGCTGGCTGGAGACGCATGTTGGTTGAGGCCCAGGTCCGCCCCGGACTGTAGCGCCACCTTAAGTAAGTATTTTATATAAAAACAATAGTCATTTTATCGACGAGTAAAATACGCGTTACTAACTCAACACTCCAAAAATACCTTGCCTCCGTAACTTCTTTACCAGCCTTCTACTAAGTCGATTATACAGACAATAAGTCTATAGACGTTAAAAAGACGACAGAACAAACAATGTCAAATTCTATGGACATTCCAACCGCAGAGATTTAGTAACCCAAAAACACCAAAGAAATCGTCACAATTAGTCGTCAAAAATTTGTTAAAACCAAATAAACATGTTAAAAGCAAACAATACTGATTAAAATTGAAAAAAAAACAACATTCAATTGACATTGGTACACAGAAAATAAAAGTAATTTTATTCGACAATTCAATTAATGAAGCAAAATTAATGATGAATTCTTTACTGGAAAATCAAACCTGACACATTTTCAATATTATGTATTTGTGAATAGAATGTCAGAATTAACTGTCAAAAGTTCTTCGTTAGAACTTTGTTTTATAAAACCGAGATTTAAATTCTTAAAATTCAATACAAAATGTACACTGAGTTCTTAAAAAATTATAGAAAGTGAAGAAATGCTGGAGATTTAAATACTTACTTTAAAAACAAAGTTTCAAAGATAAACGTTATTAAATTGAGTTTTGAGCTGAATTTAAAACTTTGTCAAGAAATTGTTCGTTAAAGTTTGAAATGAAAAAGTTTCTATAGTTTAACTAAACCTCCTAACCAAAAACTGTCGATTTGTCAACTCCTTGTAAAAGGTAGAACCCGTAACCCTCCCAAAATGCCACTATGCATGGGTGGTATTAAGGAGACTGAACAGCTTTCACATATGGTATGAGCGTAATTTTGAACTTACTGTTTAGCATTGGGATTCTTGCTGTAGCTGCACTACAGGAGTGTGGAACGCTTTACCAGGCTCAATATTTCCCAGTCATTACAATGCGCAAACATTCAAACCAATGTTCCTCCTTTCCTAATTGCTCGTACTGTGTGTAATCATTACTCAATATTTCTAGTTTCTGGACCTATAATTCCTCATTAACAAACAAAAACATAATAATAGTATTGTATTCATTATTCAAATAATGCTAACGAGATCCAAAAGAATATTTACTTATCACCTTGTTAAATTCTCGGATAAAAGTTAACTATTAATTTAATGTCCCACATATTGATGGTTCTAAGAATCTCAAAGATCTTGATCATACAAATTTTTAATAATAGTACAAAAAATTGTTATGGCTGACCAGAAATATTGAAGGAAGCAAACATTTAGGATCTGTTATATGAATATCCCACCAATACAACATTATGTATAAGATCTCAAGGCAAACAAAATATATCTATAGAAACAGGAATAATATCTAAGAGATCGTATTTAATCAAAATTTGACTGCGTGGAGTAGTATCATCTGACTGCTTGCATGTGAATTATGAAACATTTGATACTGAATACTAAATTTATTCTGCAATTTTTATTTAATATCATTTTGTGTACAAATGCATTTTTGCATTAGCATTACTACAAAACAATTTATGCCTGCCGTGACATAAAAAATTAGCACGAATCAGTGGCACTAATGGGACTACTTTGCGACTGGTACGGTACCAAAGATTTTAATGATACCGCACATTATAAAATTCTCTGCAAATTCGCATTAATTATTGCCGCCAACTATTCTGACGACATCAAGATACTTAAACAATGTTAAAAACGATGACGACGACAACGACAACAACAACATCGACGACAGACAACGATAATTATAATGATGATGATGTGGAGAGACCTATACCAGCCATAATAATATACAAGGGTGGAAACTAACTAAGGGTTATTTTGATTTCTGGGCTGATCTGGGTCTGAAAGCGCATTTCCTTTAAGTTTCTATAGTATCTATAAAAACGACGACCATCCGGCTCGGCTCTGTAAACTGTAACCCCCTATTTTACAAAAACACAAAAAACAACAACAAATGCAAAAGAATAAAGAAATTCTTTGGTGACTAAATTCAGGGTTAAAAGTCTTGTTTCTTTCTTAAAGTCCTCTGAAAAAAAAAAAAATTTCTGACTGCTTTGCTCATAAGGGGTTAAAGGGTTGCATTGCATGTTGTCACGTTATTGCTCAGTGTCTACTGTTGGTAATATATCTTGCGGAAGTCTTCGTTACCCTTATAAAGCAATAAAAAGGATTTCCGCTACGCTATGATTTCTTGTCGAAGTGAAGACCCTTGTCTGGGAAACCCTTTTGTAGCAACATAGGTATTTTTCTTTAGAGAATAAAAGGGTTGTGATGTGAGAGGACCAACAGAGGGCAGACAAAAAAAAAGAGTTGTAGTAATCGATTAATTCGATTTAGATTGAAATTATGGCTTTGAAAACACGTTGAACGAAAAATTATTTATTGATATTATACTTTGTGTTTTAGTATACTCGTTTGCTCGTTTTCCACTTGTTCATGTTTCTTTTTTATTTTTATTTGTTAAGAGGGGATAATCGTGTGCTTATTGAGATTTCAGAAATATGGGTTGAATCCTTGAATGAATTGGTAATTTATGAGTTGTTTTTATTTTATATTTTATGGTTTTGTTTAGATACTTCTACTGAGAAATATGAAATTCACGTGTCCTTGACATATATATCATATGAATAAGAAAAAATGTGTTTATAATATGGAATTGTTACAATATATTGGTGTTGGCAACTGGCTAATGGTAATGGGAATTTGTAAAAATGGCCAATGTAAGCAAATTCTCCATTAATTTAAATTGCTTGATTTTTACACAGTATACCTACTTGGTTTTGATATCTATACCATAATTATAATATAAATGAGAAAGTCAGTATGTTTGTTTGTTTGTTTGTTTGTCCATCCTTAACGTCTCAACGGAGCGGTAGTTTAATATGATTTTTTGAGTATTATAGCTAGTTACGAGGTTGGAGAGTGTTTTAATCTTCTTTTTATAATAATACTAGCTGACCCGACAAACGTTGTGTTGTCATATAAATAATTTCTAGAGAATATTTTTCTAGAAATAAATAACTTATTGTAAGTGTGTAAGGATGTGGTATATAAGTGGGAGAGGTATAGAGCACTGTAAAAGGTGATAAAATATTAAAATAAAAAATCACTAAACAATTTTTTTAATTTATTAAAATTAATTCTTTAAAATTATATATCTACATATCGCTAATTATGACTGTACTACAAAAGAACAATATCAATCCCTTAATGCAACAGAGTGAACAATATTTTGTGTGATCCCATCTTTCCCCAATACAAACAAACTGTATGGTTTGCCCACTTGAGAGCACGCCACGTATAATTGTCCGTGTGAAAAACATGAAATTCTCAAATGTAAGCAGCAGACAATCATCGTATCGCCTTGAGACTTATTGATATAGTTATTGCAAATGCCAATAATTGGAAACTGAAGGCGTTTGAATTGAATTAGCACATCTGTGGGCATAATAAGGATTCGCGGTAATATTATATTTTCACCTCGGAATTTGCCATTTAGAATTATGGCTTGGATAACATTTTTAATTACTAATCGCGTGCCGTTGCACAACCGTGGTGGGTTCAAATAACGAACAAAAATTACCGGAGATCCAACCTTCAGTTGTAAATTTTGCGGTGGCATGCCTGGTAAATCTAATGAGTTCAAAAACTCAGCTAGGTAATTTACAGCTTCGGTAGCATCACAAATATATCAATGGATTTGTGTGATCCCAAGTCTCCTGGTAACAAATGTTGTATCTTGAGATTTAATTCGTTGACATCCACATTTTTTGCTGCTAAAATTGTTCTTTCTGACGGCCACTCATGATTTGTATATTGTATATGTACATCTGGAAATATATGGTCAATGAGAGCATCTTGTGAATCAATAATCGTGCAGAAATCGACCGGTAATTTTATGCATCCAGTTTCATCTGTAGTAACATTTCCGTTGCCTATATCTATCAACAGTTGTTTTTGGAATGTTTCAGCGAATGGATCTTAAAGCATTTGAACACGCATATTTACTTTCAGTTGCGACGATTTTAAGCACGAGTTGATCTCATCACCGTACCGTACATTGAACGCGGAATAACGGGAAGTGTTTGTCTCAAATCACCTGAAAGCAGTAACAGAGTGCCGCCAAATAGGGTGTCGTTGTTTTTTATATCTTTCAATGTCCTGTTCAACGCCTCAAGCGAATGTTTGTGTGCTATAGTGCATTCATCCCAGTGCATTCATCCCAGATGATAATTTTACACTGTTTAAGCAAAAATTAGCGAAATAAGGAATGTTTTTCCAGTTCCACCTGGTACATAAAAAAGAATCCACCTTGTCTTACCAAAACTGAGAGCATGATGTGTTCATAAATGGTTTTTTTTTTCTTCATTCATTAGTGGGACCTTGCGAGCAACAATCGCTGGCATTTCTACAGTATTGAATTGTATTTCACGATTCAATTCAGTGTCTATTAAATCAGATGCATTTCAATTTGGTGAATGCATACCGAAATGACTGAGTGGTAAGTTGGCAATGATAATGCAAAGATCCTCAAAAGCAATCATTGCTTCATTGTACATAGCGACACTGAATACTATCGTAAGATCGTTGCACCGTGTACGATGTTGATGCAATTAAACCATAACACTTAGGAATATAAAAAATAGATAAAAACCTATTCTCAGACCTACCGAATATATATGCAAAATTTCATTAAAATTGGTTAAGCCGTTTCGGAGGAGTATGGCAACTAACACTGTGACAGGAATATTTTATATATTAGATAATCAATATATTCTTTTTAAGAACACTAATAAGAAGCATATTATTTGAAGCTGCCTGCTTTTGGACCATTCATCGTTGGCTATCAATAGGCGTTTCTTCTTTTATTGATGGTGGATTGGATACAGACTACTCCCCTATCAAAGTTCCTATTAAAAACGGGAGATGGATGGTTAAAATCCGATGCCGAACGTTATGTGACAATAGTTTTCTGAACTAATTCAAGTGTTGGCTTATTACTTTTGGTTCCTCTTCCTTTCTATTGATTTTTAAAAGCTTATCAACTAACTTATGTGTACTTGCCTCTGTAGTGTCTCTATGTGACATTTTGACTTTCGTTTACCACGCGGGCAAAGCCGTGGCTAACAGCAAGTTATTTATTATTCAAAACAAATCATTGAGTTTTGAGAAACGGTTTTTTCAAACATTTTTCAACTTTTCAAAAAAAGACGATAGGTATTATCGAAAGATTATTTTTATATTCATCCCATTGCATTCAAAATAGAGCCTAATGAACGTTAAAAGTAATATCGTCTGATTTTGGTATCATTGCATTAAGAATTAAAGGCTTTTAAGATTTAAGTAAAAAAATACGTTTTAAACTAACACATCTCTTAATTTTCTATAGAGAGTAAAATGATATGTCCATTAACATTTCTAAATGGAAAATAAGCATTCAGCCAAAGATCAAAATTATAATATTCATGGAAGACCAACATTGATTTGAAGTAACGTTTTTATTTTAAAAGCCTACAAATAAAATGTACAATTAAAGTGGAGGATTTTCTATGGAAGACGGGTAATATATTTTACATTTTTATTTTCAGTTTTTAGATACCAACATCAGATAGAGGAAGTTATTAAATTTGTTGTCAGATAATTTTGTAATTTTTCTTCATATTGACACTCTTAAATCACTTGAACTAGAACGGTCCAAATTAGATTCCTCCATATTACAATACAATCTACAGATTTTTGGAACATGAGGAACATTTGAACGCGTCCTGTTACAGAGCTGATTTTTGTTTTTTGTACCAAAATATATTTCAAAATAGCTTCAGACTTCGGAGTGGCTCAATCGTTAAATGAAAGAGCTAAACTTTTGTCTAAAATAAACTTAAAACAAACCAAAGGAATCCGTAACTAATTAAAAGAAGGTCCGTTTGAATGATTATTATTTTCGATTTATTACACATTGCTTATTTACAAAACAAAGTTTACTGCAAAATTAAGAGGTGGTAATCTAGGCAATTCCAGTTAATTTATAAACTCCGTTGGATAGTTGACTAGGTTGACCGGGGAATAACTGGAAGAGACTGACGAAAATCATTTGACAACAGAATCATGGCCCCACTAAAAATGTTTTGGTTGTCAAGAAGATCTTTCAACGTTCTGTCCAATTCCGGCAGTGAATTCTTGTGGGCATTGTGCATTTATCCCAAACAAACATTCTGCAATTGCGCTATTTTTAGAGATGTTTCAAATTGTGGTTTCCTTGTCAAATAAGTGATTACAATAAGTGGTTACAAATTCAAGATGAAGACAATTTAAGTAGTGTAAAATCGTCATAGTACAGGCAAATTAGATATTGATATTGACAAAATTCCGACAAAGGTAAACTTAGGCTCTATAAAAAGTGTCTCCAAAAAATTTGGGTTTGGTGGTAAAATGCAGTTTTATTCAAATAAATCCAAAACTATTTTTTAAAACGTATTATGTATACTTTGTGTATCGTTTTATCTAACACAAACTAGTATTTAACGCTTCTTTTCTAACAGTTGATAGATTTAGCGAAATCAAATAAATTTTTTTTTTGACATTTTTCTATTTCTGTCATGTTTGGAAAAATTTTTTCCATCAAAACACCACGTTTTCGAGTTTTAAAAAAGTAATTGTTCGTCATTTTGTTTTATAACTCCCTATGTTAGGAATTTTAAAGCTTATGGTTTTTCGATATTTTAAATAATTTTGCTTTTTTGGAATACCTATACTATTCATACACTTTTTTTCAGTGGTGCCAATAACTTATAAAATAAGACATGTATGATAAACATCGGGCAAAGTAGCATCATGTTCAGATTTCCCTGTCATACAACTTTTTCGTCTTTCAATAATATTTTCAAGAAATAAAGCGAAAATGTATACCCTGTTAGATTGAAGGCATTTAAGCAAAAAAGGATACTTATTCCACTTAAAAACTTAATATGCTTTGTAAATACAAAACTTGAAGTACGACTACAATTATTGAACAATCTAAAGAGAGCAAAACTCCTAACAAAAAAAGGATTAAAATAATTAACTAATAAATATATGAATTGGTTTTATTCATTTAAAAATTTTTGTTCAAAAAAGCTATAATTTTGGAGTTATTTTCATAAAACTGCACCTTACCCCATTCACCACCGCTCAATTGTTCGTACCTTTTCAATATAAAGTAATGTTTGAATATTAAGGACACATAATTGAAGCTATCCACAAAGCGTTGTCTCAGATTTGTCAAAGTAAGGCCAGTTGTGTATATATTCAATAACTGAAAAAGAAGTACACCTTTTCGCAGATTTGTTGCGTTTGATGCCCGATGTCCTAAACTTGGACTAATAATAAGCTCAACATTATAAACAACTCGACATAATTCTAAATTACCGATTGATGCAAAGTTTAATTTTATTTAAATAGCAAAGTTATAGTAATAATTCTACTTCAAAAAAGAAGCTGTTGCTGGGTTGCGATTCACACTGATAATTTCCCATCTGTCGATATTTCTAAAAGTAAGATTAAACAAAGTTTAAAATCAATATCTTTCTTTTTTATCAAGATACTTGAGCCAAAACCCCTTTTATATTACTTTTAAGTTTCTTGGATGTTTTCGATTTTTGTAAGAAAAAAAAAGTCAATTGGAATTTTTGTAAAAATTACTAAAAGTAAGCAACAATATTTTTTTTTAGATTTTTAGTCGAAAACTAATTTTTAACAAATTCAGTACCAATTTTTGAAAGTTTTTTATATCCTATATGCAAATATTCAGATTGGATTCTTTTTTAATACCAGTATCTTATAGCGCCCATACACTACGCAAACACGTTTGTTCAAATGTGTGTTTGAGCAAACATAGTTTCGCCACACACTACACAAACATGTTTGAGAGATATTACTTTTTACACACCACAATACTGGTAAACTTTTATAAAGTTCAATGAATTCAGTCCAAAAAAATTGTTCCTCTTGTTTATTCATGTTAACTCTATGAAAATTGGCATCGGTTTGAGCAAAATTCAATACACACCACACAAACATGTTTGTGCAGGCACGGAAAATTCAAAATTTTTTGATTTTGTTCAAACCGCTTTCGCAAACACGCATCATCGCAACACACTACTCAAACAGTTTGCACAAACATTTTTACAACAACAAAATACATTCGTTTGCTCAAACAGTTTGGGTAGTGTATGGGCCCTATTACGTTAACACTAAAACTTAGCATAAAATGAAATAATTTTGAAGTCTATACCTTCATTTATTCATGTCATATCGAAAATCGAACATCAATTTTTGAATTTTTGTAGATTTTAATTTTTATGAAAAACTGAGTGTTGGATATTGAAAACAAAATTTTTATAAGATGAAATTAGTTTGAAGGCAATTTTTAATTCTTTAATTTTCGTCAATACATTCCATTCGAGTACCAACTTTTACTTATGATTTTGTTTAGATTTTTATTTTTTTTGTAAAAAATAACAGTTACTTCGATTTCTGTTAAAACATTTTACCATATGTCAAAAACGTTATTCTTCGTTGCATACAATTATTTTGAAGGTAAGATTATATTATTTTATTCATAAAATATTCGAGGTGACAAATAATGTTGTACAGTTTTTTTTGTTTTATATATAAACAAACCGTTAATCGTTTTTTTTTTTTCAAATTTATGTAGGTACATAATATATCAGTTTAATATCATGTCACATTATATAATAAAAAGTTAAATTGAAGCCTTTAGGCCCCAGTTATAGCTATCATTGAAATCGATCCGGAAATATTTTTGAATCGATATTTGATGGTGTTTCCCTTTGATAAGAAATTAAAATTGTATACTGATCGATGGGAAATCACACAAAGAATTTTTTGTGTGAAAAAAAGTGTAATTGCGCATTTATTTTTCTCCAAAAATGTATTTTTCTATTTTCCGGACGGAAATTCATTTTCCTGAACAGCTGATACTTTAATGTTCAAAAGTGAAACGAATCGTTCCACTGATTTGTGTTCCAATTTCACACAATTCCAATGACAGATTTCTGTTAATACAAATTTTTCGGTGGCTTTCAATGAGGAAATTATTTTCAATGACAGAAATTTTTAATGAAAGCTATAAACGACCTGCCAAAAAATTCCAATGTTTGTTTTCAATGATGAAAACCAATGATAGCTATAACTGGCGCCTTAGCGTTAGTGGCTCAAGAGATATTTTGGGTCAACCAAAATTTCTATAGTAAAAATAACCCGCTCAATGTTTTGAAAGTCTTTTCAGCAGATTTCTGTGTTATTGCCTGTACAACAAAATTTATTTGAAGTCGATGTTTTAACTGGTTCTTGACGACGAAAAAAGTCCCGAACGTATACGGATTCTATGGACCTAAAAACGTCGAGATCTGTATGTCAACATTTTCAATTCAACATATCGGGTCGATTACAATAACTTCTTATGGGAAGATAAGAATTTTACTGTTTTTGGAAACATTTTTGTCTCGAAATTTTTTTCGAAAATTTGTCAAAATTTTGAATCCGAAAAATTGCACAAACTATAACAGTTTCCAATCTCAACATAACAATTTGTATAGTTTTAGACCTAATATTTTTAGAACTTTTGTAACAATAATTGATTGAAGAATTACAACTTTGAATAAAAAAGCATATGAATAGGAACACATTTGTTTTACCGACGCATTTCGTTTTGTTACTTAAATTAATTTAATTCTTATTTAATGTAACTGGCATGCTTTTCCTAATACGCACACTTTAAAGGAATTGTAATGATTTGGTGGTTTCCTAACATCATACGAAAAGATACGCTTAGCCTAATAACTTAAACATTTTAAACAGATAGATTTTCATTCAACATTACATAAGAAAAAAATACATAATGAATAATTTGTATCTCTCCATATTATTATATTTTTTATTATTTTGTTAAATATTTAAATTGTATTCTTTCTCAAATACTTATATAAATACATTTAAACAATACTTTTGTTTTTAAATCGTGTGCGAGTAATAAGTTTATGTTGCGGAACAAAGTTGATTTTCCAATTAATATAAACAAAAAATTAGTACCAATAAATTTATTGATTTAACTATTATACTAAGTACAATTTTGCTGTTCATTTTATTTCGTGATTTTAATAGTTTAAATTCCTGAACGAAAAAAAAATCCCGATAGAAAAATATTTATAGCAGCTAGGTTCTCACTTAAAACTTCGATAACATTAACAACACCTATGGGAGTAGTCTGTTAAATGTATACTCATTCTGTTAACTTTACTCCGAAGTCCTCCATTTCCAGTGCTGTACTCTTTTCTTCCAGGTGGCGATATCCTTTCTACACTCCGAACGTGATTTTGCGCATGTCTCTAAACGAGGCATCCCAAAGGTACTTCCCATGTACTTAACGCTGAAGGAGCACATTTTGTGAATCGGGGCCGCCCCTCTTTTTCTATTCATTCAACCTACAACCATGAGAACCGATGTTAAAAAGATGCAATTTAACCATTTAGGAGTACATAAGCGCGCTGAGGCCACCTCCTAGTCCTGTTTCTGGCTTCGTTGTTCTATATGTAGGTACATAAGTGTGTGTGTGTATTTACCACATTGTTGCTTTTTGGTTGTTTTTTGGTTTCTTTCGTCTAATTAATAAACAGAAGTATTCCACCTTGGAGGGCAAAGGAAAAGCACGCAAAGAAAAAATATAATAATAAATCAATAAGCAGGATACAGCAGAATTCAACTAGAAAACAAAAAAAAAAACGGAACCGAATGAAACGCTTTAGAAAACTAAAATGGTTGGTCAAACGTTTGAAGCAGAAGCAATTCTAGCGAGAGAAACAAAAACGTACAAAAAAGGATGTTCAGCCATGTTTTTTTTTTCTTCTGTTGTACGAGTATATGCAATGGAGTTACCGTTAAATTAAACAAAACTAAAAACTGAACAGGTAGGTAAACGTTCTTGATTACGTGTCACATTTCTCATGGAAATTCTCTTAGCAAAGTCACTCAAGCAATTTTAAGAGGATTTTTTCTGTTTACCTCTTCTTTTACAACGTAGTTGACCTCATCGTCATCGCATCCATTGCATATTCATCTGCATTTTCGCAATGAAAGTATCAAATATACATGCATAAATTGTGTAAAGTATACAACTAACTGACTTTAATTATAAATTTAACAGAATTTTTTTTAACATACCTGCACACATTTGATGAAGACGATGAAAGGTTTATGGATGACAGAGTATTGTAAGTCTGTGTCCACCGTTTCCGTTAGCGTTAGTTGACAAGCCGACATGCTTTTTCTTTTTGCAACGCTTCACTTTGTCCTAATTAATGTTAATATAATAATATTGAGTTTTGTCTGAAAGGTAATTAAACAAATTATAAAGGGTTTATTAAATTAGTTTCGTTTTTTTAATAAATGACTAAAGTTTGAAGCAGGCAGCGTTAAGTGCATAGATGAGGGCTTAATACATTTTATTAAAAATTTGGTTGGAAAATGTATTAAGTGCAAAGCAGGTACATATATGTACATATATTTGTAATAGAATAATTGTTGAAATTTCTAAAAGAAATTAATTTTCTTCTTGCATGTGTTATTTACACTTTTTTAAATTATAGTAGCCAGGTTCAGAGAAATATCTACTTAACAATAGGTTAATACGTGTAATTCTATTGACAAGGTATTTTATTTTAAAACTAATTCCACCTTCCTGATCTCGACGATGTTAAAATAGCTATTTCTCATCTGAAATCCAAAAAAGTTGCTGGAGCTGACGAAATCGCTGCGGCATTATTCAAAGCAGCAGACAATGACTTTTCGGATGATAGCATGCCCGATGAGAAGAATTTAAGCATAGTTTTTTTTTAATCCTCAAGAGACCCTCTCAACTTCAAACAACCAGAGATTCATCAGTCTCCTGAACATCGCTTATAAGATCCTTTCTCTGAACATCTTAAAAAACCGTTTTTCAACAACCTGATCATACCATATCAGTGTGGTTTCAAACCATTACGTTCCACCACTGAAAAAATATTAACATTCTATCAGATCTTGGAAAAAAAAAACCCAGGCACTTCAAATCGATAGCCACCATTGCTTCATCGATTTTAAGGCAGCGTGTTACAGCATCTTTGTAGCGAAGCTTTGCAGATAAATGTTTATGGTTTTGTCATTCCTATGTAAAGTCGAGCAAACAGCTATAACTCGAGGTAGTTGAAGAATTTGTCTACCTATAGGCACCACTATAAATTCAAACAATTACAATGAAATTGAAAACCCATGGAAATCTTTGCTTCTTTGGCTTTAGAAGGCAATTAAGTAGTATAGTCCTCTCTCGAGAAACTAAAGCCACCCTCTATAAGACACTCATCCATTGTCAAGGCAGGTTGAGAATGACTTCTGATGCTTCGAGAGAAAAATTCTTCGGGAGATTTTTGGTCCCGTCTGCATAGATGGAGAGTGGAGGAGAAGATACAACATCGAACTGTACGGGCTGTACAATGACGAGGATCTATTCAAATGAATAAGACGATTAAGACGGCACTGGGCCATGTAGTGCTAATGGACATCAACGCTCAAGGCCGGAAATTTTCTTAATCCAATCCCGAAGAATGGCGGAATAAAGGGAAACCTCGTCCCAGATGATAGCATGCCTCAATCCAAGGCACCAACTGGTTAGATACGCATGTTTGTCTCTATCTGTCACTTTAAGTAAATGCATGCAGACGATTTTGACGGTATTCAGATAGCTGCGTTGTAAACACTCTTCAATATATGGATAAATAAGACCAATCTAAGGAAGTATAAATATTTAAACTTTAAAACTTGGAAATGTTGAACTTGTCAACAAGAATTCTGTTAATCCTACAATTTGTTTGCCTATTCTGCTTAACTCCTAGAAGTAATTCTGTATTGTTGGACTGATTCCTTCCTTCTTAAAGTTTTCCTGTATGACGTCCTCACTTTTTTAATTTAAGCCAAATTGTATGTTGCATCAAATTCAACAATTACACATTTTGCCTAGCAGTATAGGAATGAACGCAGAATCTGTATGGATTGTTCCCTAATTCTATGTCAAATTTTTCTGGTAAAATTTCAGAATCGCGGATTTAAATATTTTATTTTTTTTTGGAAATCTATTAATTTATGTGCCCTAAATGTATTTTCAGTTACAATTTCTATAATTAGTGACCGAACATTAAAAATCAATAATGTCCCCTCTGGAATATAGCCATTTTCAAGTATAAAATTTTTAATTTTGCTGCATTTACTGCAAGCACACCACTCTTTCAATTTATAAATCAGATACAGCATTGTTCTGTAACTTTTTCTTAAGAATTCTTACCAAAGAAAATTACCGTTGAAAATTCAATGTCTGTTCTGTTACAATAGAATTAAACTCTTTCAGATATATTTCGAAATTAATTGTTGGCATAATTACTTCGAAAAAAGTCTTCATTTCTCAAAATTAAATCAGCCTTAAATGAACTAGAAACCAAGAACACTGCGAATCTCAAATTTATTTTAAAAGAAACTATAACTTCAATTTTAAGAATCATGCTAGAAGGAAGCTCAATACTATACCTCATTAAAATAATTACTTTGTTTTGACTTTTTAAATGACTTTACAATTTCAAATTTCGGAAAACTCTAAAAAGCAACAATTATTACAAAACACGTTATTAAATAAAAAAAATAAACATTCTGCGCTAATAACTTGATAGTTTGGTCAGCCATCAATAGTGATCTAAGTAACCGGCAACTGAATTTCGTCATGATTTTCAATATCCATAAGCCCTTTCTTCAATCTTCAGTTGAAATAATTATGTATATTATTTCATAAAATATTCAAACAAATCTTCATTAGTTTGTTAGATTTCACCTGTCTTACACAAATCTAAAAGAAACACATAAATATGCTAAAACGGATTTCTACAGAAAAGGCAAAACGGTTTCAATTTACAATTCTATTGTATCAAGTTTTTGAGACATATCAATAAATAAAAAAATAATGTTAAAAACAAGTATTTTTAAAATTTGAGCAAATTTGAGAACACGAAATTGGCACTAAAAATTAAGTCCAAAACGAGTTTTCCAAATCTATAAAGTCTTAAGTTTAAAGTTTTCTCAAAACTTCAAATAGAGTCAAATAAAGACTCATAAGTCATAACTAATGAGAAATTCCAGAAATTAAGACAGATACTAAAATGATTTAAATTGTGCCTAGAAGAGAAAAATCTGTACTTTGCAAAATTATTATACCATTTATTATTAAGAAAAAATTTGAGTTGCAACTGAGCCACAAAAAACCGTTTTGTTGATATTTGTATATTTTGTTAAAAAAAAACGTGATTTTGTCGACTAGAATAATTTTACTACATAAAAGGTTTCGATTTGGTAGGTTTTTTCAATTCCACAGCATATGAAACTCATTTTACATTTTTGAAATAATTTCCAATGCACTTAAAAAGTGTTTGTAAAAAATTACTCACTTTTTCATATTTTTCTGTTTAAATTCGCTCATTCTCACTTAACAAATCGTAAAGGCTGGTTAATTTTTAGAGGCCGATGTTGGATGTGAACCACACTTAAACATCAAGTTTTTTTCTGAATTTCATTTGACATTTCTCAATTTGAACCATACAAAGATTCATAATCCAGCAATGCGTTAAAGTTATTCAGACATACTCGTATTATGAAAATGGGTGTTCAAATCAAAATGTATATCGTATATCTCTAAGAGATTTGATAACACCAGTGCATTCTCCTACAGCTCGTACTGGAGAAACCATTGCTGCTGTTCACGATAGTGTGGCTGAAAAGCCGTCCACCTCAACTCGTCGCCGTGCGCAACAATTGCAACTCTCACACTCGTCTTTGATAAACATTATGCATAAAGATATGCATTTACACGCTTGCAAGGTGCAATTGACTCAAGAACTAAAGCCTCTTGACTATTTCAAGCGTTGTCAATGGTCAGAATAGTGTCAAAAATTGGCAGCAGTAAATAATCAATTTTCGAAGAAAATTATCTCCAGTGATGAGGCACATTTTTACTTCAGTGGATTCTTCAATAAGCACAATTGTCTTATTTGGTGGACTGATAATCCGAAAACGAATGTCGAAAATCAATACACCTACAAGGAGTAACTGCTTGGCGCGTTTTATGGGTTGGCGGCATCATCGGGCCGTATTATTTCCAAAATGAGTTCGCTATCGTGAAATGATAACAAACTTTTTATGTCTCAAATTGGAAGACATGTTTGTGGATGATATGTTGTTTCAACAGGACGGTGCCACTTGCCTCAGAGCTAACGAAACCTTGCTCTTTTGCTCGACAAATTTAAGGGCCATGTTTTCTCATGTGGTGGCGATGTCAATTCTTTCTTTGGGGTTATTTAAAAGAAAAGGTGTACGTCGATAAGCCAGCAACAATTCAAGAGCTAAAAGATAAGATATTTCGCACCACTAACGGTTCTAACCTGAATTATATCTCAGCGTCATCGAAAATTTGGACCATCGGTTGAAAGTGTGCCCGATATTTTGTTCCATAAATAATTGAACTATATCAATATTATCACAATAAAAAAAGAGGCTAGGATGCGACCCACACTGATAACTTCCCATCCCTTCTGTCGATTTGTCTTGCTTAAAAGTTTGTCTATATGTATCAATTTTTACCAAATTTGCGTACTATTTTTTGTAGATTTTATTTTTTTTATGAAAAAAACGGACTGTTGGATTTTTATAAAAAAATTACTGAATATCGAAAACAATATTTTCTGTGAAATAAAATAAGTTTGAAGCCAATATTTTTAATTTTTGAAAAGCTTTTTGAGTCGAAAGTACATTTTTACCAAGTTTTAGTATTGTTTTTTTTTAGATTTTTATTTTTTGTGAAAAAAAACTGTTAATTCGATTTTTCTCAAAATTTTTCCTAATGTTGAAAACAATATTTCTTATAAGTTAAAATTAGTAAGAGGCCATTATCTCAAATTTTTGAAAAGATATTTAAGTCGAAAATCAATTTTTACCAACTTTTGTTAATTATTTTTTAGGCTTTTAATTTTTTGTACAAAAAACTGTCAATTCGATTTTTTTCAAAATTTATATTTCTTATAAGATAAAATAAATGACTAATTTTTTTTTCAGTTTTTTTTTGATTTATAAAAAAAACGTTAATTTGATTTTTTTCCAAAAATATAACTGTTTTGTATTACGTTACAATATATAATATAAAATTTAATTCAAGTCTCGAACGTTATTGGTTCGTGAGATATTTAGGGTTAACCAAAATGTTCACCTTTTTTTTAAACTATTATGCTAAAAAAACCACCCACACAATTCTTGAGACCCCTTTCTGCATCTTTCTGCCTTATTATCTGTATAACAAAATTTATTTGAAGTCGATATCTCTTCTGGTTCTTGAGCTATGGACGGCGAAAAAAACGTCGCGAACGAACGGACGTACAGACGTATGTATGCACACATGCACGCACAGACATCTTTCTAAAAATCTTTTATTTCGACTGTAGGGACCTTGAAACGTCGAGAAATGTCAAAATTTTCAATTTGACAAATCGGACCCATTACAATAACTTCATATGGGAAGTAAATAAATGACAATTATTGTCTAAATAATTTGCATTTTATTCAAAATCAACAGCGGTCCTTAAAATTTAACCACCCTTTAGTTAATTGGTCAAATAATTTTCTTCCAAACGGCACCCAAGAGTGCAGATCACTTAAATTGTTACTCGTAAACTTGTTTGTTTATCCTTACAAGTCAATAATACCTCATATAAAACCTCGTTTATTCAATTTTAACATAAAGATGCTGATTTGTATACATTTTTTTCGTGTTATATCTCACTATTATATACTCACTGTTGCAATTGTCCCAACAGATAAGTGGCAAACAAAATTTACTCTTTACGATTTAACTGTTCAAAAATTAATTTATTAAATTATTCTTTTACATAAGAAGTCATTTATTATTTTAATTAATTTTTTTTTGTATATTTACATTTTACATAGAATATTGGTCAGTTTACCCTTGAGCTCAGTTCCAAACGAATCGACAGTCAAGTATAGAGATTCTTTTTTCAGCCGCACATCAAGAATATAGAAAACCTTACAAGGTTTTTCATCCCATAACAATTTTTAACATGTTATGCATAAGTTTGGATGTTCTGGGTCTGTGAGTTGTGATATCAAGCTGCGATGACAGCTCTGTTAGTCAGGTACGTTACTCAGTAACGATAACAAAACTATTTTGTTCAGTATGATAGAACCAAACACTATAAGTGCCATAAGGTAGCACAATGAATTTGGTAACTCTGCAAACATTATCCTTTTTCTAATGTGTGTATACAATGTATATGTAACTCTCAACATGTTGACACAATTCTAAAATAATAATTTTTATCATTTATATATACAAACCTTATACTGAAAATTACAACTGTTGCAAGTTTTTTGCTATATTTTGTTCTGCTTATGAGTTAAAAGATAAAATATCAAAAACATGAATTCGAAAGCTTTACGTATTCAATTCGAATACATATATTCCACTTTTATTGATAAAACAACAATTTTTTTTTTATTTCACGATAAATCAGTAATTTAACAATTATTCAATAATTCATTAGAATTTCCAACAGAAAAAAGTTTACTTTCCGCATCAGTCGTTTGTGTTTGACAGTTTTTTCCATGCAAATCACTCATTTCATCATCGGGCGACAGCAGCAGCAGTGGCGGCGGAATTTCGTTCGACACACATTTTTCTTGTCCTAAAAATAATAAAAAAAAAATGGATATAAATCAACAACGACCCTAATTTAAAATCAAGGACAAAATAAAAAAGAAAATTCAACTCAATCCAAAAGGAAAAAATAACAAGCCAAAAGAAACTCCCACCCTATTTAAGAATATATAATTAAAAGTCCTGTCCCTTCTTTCGAATAGCCACTGAGTAGCTGCTGTTATACGTTTCTATGGATTTTTTTCCCAAATAATTTCTACCCTCATCAGCTGGTTTTTGATACCTCAATACCTACCCAAATTTTTTAAAAATAAAAATCAATAGGGGTATGCAGGAAAATTGATTGGCAATTTTATTTAAAGAGAATCTTTTCAAGACTTTCATTTTATTTAAAAATGTTGTACTTTGTAAAAGCGTTCTTTAAACAAAATTTGCCACCATCTTGGTGGTTTCATTATATATTTTGCAAAAGGTCCATCTATACAAAAGCATCTTACTAATTAGAAGCTGGGACATCGGAGAAGACATGCATTATTAACATCGTTCCATGGTGCACTGCCAGCGAAGACGATTATCTCAAAGGACCTATAAATCCAGTGATTACAAGACGTTATCTTATCGAAGATGTCTTAGTTATAGGATTTCTTAGTGCTTGTAAAGAAATGTTTCCCTGTTTCCCTTCAACCCTCTGGTCCTGTGTCTTTTAGTAATTTTATATCCCGACCTTATGCTTTACATATACATATGTATGTATAATATACAAAGCCATATACACAAGACAGTCGTCGTCGTTGTCTGTATCCTTATGCGCTGTTTTGTGGTTAACAAGGAAAAGGAAGGCGTTCTAGGGCGAATCCTCCTTAGGTGAGTGTGCGACCGAACAAAATTTCCTATTATAAACGTAAACATCTCCGAATGACGACAACACGCTATTACCATTCCCATACTAAACGGACGCGGCGACAGGATGCCAGCATTGCCATTTCTAATTACAATTTTCAAAATCTGTGTTTTTTCATACACAGCGAATAAAAGATTGAATTTGTAAAAATAAGTAGAGTCAGCTGTTTTACAGCTTCAAAAAAGAGTATGAAAAATATGAATTTGTGGCTAAGTAAATTGCATTCATAAAATATTGTCAGACGTAGATAGAACCGACTTCAAAATTAATGTATCACGTAAGGTTGTTGAGATATTAGTTTAAAACTAAAAATACGTATATAAGACTTTTTGAAGCTATCTAAATTTATGAAGTAGCTTTTTTTCAATAAAATTTGTATCATTTCACATATTTGAAAAATCTATTAAAAAGTAAATCGGGTGGCGCAACAGTCCGTTGAGAACTAGGGCCTAGTTACTTACAACTCTCAATCATTTCTGTGTGCGAGTACTGTTGTCAGGGATGGAGGGGACCTACAGTTTTAAGCCAAATCCGAACGGACAATTTGAGAAAGCACTTTTCATGACAAGAATTACTCTTGGAGAATTTGTCAATTCCTCGCAAGAGGCAGTACCCGTGAAAAAAAACTTTAAATGACATAGGCAGGGATCGAACCCAAGACCTCTGGCATGACAGTTTAACGCACTTTTTTTTTTTTTTTTTTTTTTATTCAATCTTACATCTATCTTAAAGCTAGACAAAAATTCATAAAACTAGCCTAATTATCCATGACTTACAAATAACTTACTGGTCCCATACGGACACTCTAAGTTAAACAATAATACTTAATGCTAATGCCTTTCGGCCCTAAGATCTATTTAACTTCAATTCTATTTTATTTATTTTTTTTTATTCATTAGAAAAAACTAATATCAATATCCTTTTTTTTATGTTTACTTAAAAGCTACTTAAATAAGGTCCTTAAAATAAAACTTAAAGCTAACTAAAACTACCTATTCTACCTATAAACTACTTAAAACTAGAACAACCACAGCAGCAAATCTAAGTATCTAACGTTTTTGTTTTTCATATTTTGTTGTCTTTTTTTTTTGTATTTTTTGTGTATTGTTTTTTGTTTTTTTTTTATTTTTTTTTTTTTTGCCACCATGCCTATTCTACTTAAAACTAAACCCACAGTCCAACGCACTAACCATCATGCCACGGGTACTACTATTAGTACAATCTATTAAAGTTGGTAAATTTCACCTGCCTTACAAAAATCTGAAATAAACACTGAACCATTTATGGCAAAACGCTTTTCAAAAGAAAAACCTAAGACGGTATTTTGTTTGTGGGACAGAAAAAAGAACGTAATTTTATCGACAAGTGTTGTTTTAACTCTTGCAAGTTATATTCGAACACATTTTTTAAGACCAACACAATTCGTAATTATCACACTTTTTGCGTTCTCTATATTCGTAACTCTGGGTAAAATATTGATTTACATAGGTATTTTAACAAATAGAAAATTTTACTTAAAAACAAACTTACACAGTTCTAGAAATTGGAAGTTCCCTCTCCTGACAGTTTTTAAACTCTCACTATGACTTTTATTTTTTTTTCAATAAAATTATTGTTTTAAAATTTAACTTTATTCGTCGAAAAGTATTAAATCTCACATTTTTAAATTAAAATTTTGTTTGTTTTTTTTTTTGTTGGGCAGATATTAACAAAATTTAACAAACATTTTTGAATCTGGCATTGCTGCCAATCTTGGCTATAATAAGACAGCATCTCACAAGCGCCCAGTTTGTTTGGATTAAATTTTATTCGCGTAACAGCGTGTGTGGTTGTGGTTTATTCCTCTTTATTGGAAACAGAAGATGCTACAACGTCAAATATTCCTTAAAATAGAAACAGTGACTTAATTATATGACTTTACTTTTATACTCTGCAATTCTATAGAGGTAGGAACAGCCTTATGTATAGCCAACACTCGAACTTCAATGTTGCCACTGCCATAGCCACGAGTCTTCCAAAGAGGGAGATCAAATTTTATCACGTTTTTTCCTTTATTTTACATCTGTGTCTTATTTAAGAGCATTTTAAGTTAAATAACACTCAAAGGAAATACTTTGTTTGTCTATGTTTTCTAAAAGTGGATGAGCAAAATATAAGAATAGAATAAATTCTCCTGGAGGGAATCAGCTTACATAAATACATCAGGATTTTTTAAGGGAATATGGATGAGATGTAAAAAAAAATCAAACATATTTTTCTCGTTTGTTTTTGTTGTTTTGAAGATTAAATTTGCTGATGTTCCATCCTTAAACAAAAATCTCTTTCTTTGTATTAAAAGGAATACAATTATTATATTATAAATGTATATTTTTTGATCTGAATCCTTGGATGGTCGATGTGATAAATTGACCTGTTGTCACAAGAAAACAAAATCACCCCAATTCAATTGCAAAACAACAAGTCCTTAAATTGATTTCTTAATGAATGCTATAAATTGTATCCTTTAACTTCAATTCTATATATAGGATAGGTATATATGTAGCTTAAGGCTGAAAGAGTCAATTGGCTTTGTTAGGTGAAAGAAGGTGTGTCAAATGTTGTCAAGATGTCACGAGTTAAGAAAAAGAATTATACCATTGACATTTGAACAAATCTTCATTGAATGGACCATTATCTGTGGAGAAAATCGTTGACGTGAAAAATCTGCGTTTAAAGCGGAATGAGAGTTAACGAATCGTGGATTGTGTAATTATTTATTAACTAATTTAATAGCTAGAGTAATTTCGTATGGCATATCAATTCTAATTTATAATTGTAATGTTTAATTTAATTACAAAAAAAAGCATGCAAAATTAAAAACTTTAAATAATTTGAACGTGCAATTTAAGTATTTTAGCAAGCAAAAAAAAGACATTAAAAAAAAACATAATGTTATTCGTTTGACTTATTTATTCAGACTGTACTTCAGATTAAGAACATAATTGGAAAAGAAAGCTTTCTTAAAACAAAGAAACAAAAGATTTTATAAGTACATAAAATAGTTTATGTTTCGAACGAAACATATGTTTAAAGCTTTTCTTCTATAATAAGAGTATTTGTTTAAGCTGAACATAATATCGTAAATCAGCGTTGCCGTGATATTATCTGTATTATTGAGATAAAGTAAAGTTTAATTGTAAGAGATGAAGTCCCTTACATAATTGCAGTAGATATAATAACAAAAGTGGCTGGGATTCGAACCACACTGATAACATCTTATTCGTGCCCGTCCGTCGATTTTTCAAAAAACAAAACATTTCTTATCAGTTTTTTGTTGTTCTTGTATGTTTTCATGTTTTGTAAGAAAGTTGTCAGTTGCAGTTTTCTAATAAATTAATTAACATTTAGCAATAATATTTTGCATATGATAATTTTCAAGTCAAAACCTTCATCCATTCTCGAAATAGTAGGATCGAGCATCAGTTTTTACCAATTTTGTGAAAATTCATAATTTTTATTAAAAAAAATGACAATAAGTTTTTTCTAAAAATATTACCAGATGTTGAAAATAATATTTTAAAAAGAGGCTGGGATTCACGTTTTTTAAAAGTAGGTTTTCATGTTTTGTTAAAAAAGTTGTCAGTTGTGTTGTATTATTCTAAGAAATTTTAAAATTACCATCAATATTTTCCATTTGATAGAATAGTTTGATTTCAAAATCTATTTTTGTAAACGATATTTTTAGTCGAAAACCAATTTTTACGTATTTTAACAGCATTTCTTAAAAGTTTGTATTTCTTTTATAATCAAATACAAATTGGATCAATGAAACTAATTCGAAGTCAATATCTTCTATTGTTCACGAGATATCAAGAACCGAACATCAATTTTTAACAATTTTGCGTACTGTTTTTTTTTTATAGATTTTAATTTTTTTATGAAAGAAACTGCTCTCAAAATTTTACCGAAGGTTGAAAACAGTATTTCTTATAAGACACAATTAGTTTAAAGCCAAAATCTCAAATTATTTGAAAAGATACTTGAGTCGAAATTCAATTTTTACCAAATTTCACTCCTTTTTTTAGCTTTTTTATTTTTTGTAAGAAAACTATCAATTCGATTTTTCTCAAACAATATTTATTATAAGATAGAGATAAAATCATTTTTTGTTAATAAGATATTCAAGGCAACAAATATTTTTTTTTCGTTTTTTTTGATAAAAAAAACCGTTAATTTGGTTCTTTTCAAAAAATATACTTGTTTGGCATCACGTTACAATATATAATATAAAATTTAGTTCAAGTCTCTAGCGTTATTGGTTCGTGAGATATTAAGGTTAACCAAAATGTTCACTTTTTTTTAAATTGCTGTGTGAAAAAAAACACCCACGCCATTTTTTTTTAGTCCTTTCTGCATCTTTCTGAATTATTATCTGTATAACAAAATTTATTTGAAGTCGATATCTCTACTGGTTCTCGAGCTATGGACGACGAAAAAAAGTTCGCTAACGTACGTAGACACGCACGCACAGACATTTTTCTAAAAATCTTTTATATCGACTCTATGGACCTTGAAACTCGAGAAATGTAAAAAATTTCAATTCGTCAAATCGGACCCATTGCAATAACTTCCTATGGAAAGTTAATAATATAAAATTAGTCCTTAGGCAATACTAATGGATATCGAAGGTATTCAAGTCGAAAATCAATTTTTACAAACTTTAAGTAGTGTTTCATTTTTAAGTTTTATTTGTTGTAAAAAGATTTAAATATTTATTTTCAACCCGAACATCTTTCAAAAATTAAAAATATTGGCTTGAAAAAGTTTTTTCAAAAAAAATAAGAATCTAAATAATACTTACTACACAACTAAACAACTTATATTCGATTCGAAAATCTCCTGAAGAAATGAAGATATTGACGTCAAAATAATAATTACATGTTATGCCTTACTTGGTTGTTAGGGAAGATATTGTTCTAAGAAAAATCTAATACATATTTTTATATATAAGACAAAAAAAACCTTCAAAAATACTACTAAAGTTTATGACATTGAGTTTCTAGTAAAAATCTAGGGAACAAAAACAGATAGTGAAATCGAACTTATTTTATCATACGCAAAATATTGTTGCTAACTCTTATGTAATCTCTTATAAAAAATCAATTGACTGCTCTTTTTACAAAACTTAAAACCTACAAAACAACCTGATACATACTGACTTAAAATTGATTTATCTCAGATAAAATATTGATATTTGTATTGTTTTAAAGTTTTAAAAAAAACCGACAGATGGACACGAAAGGGAAGTTATCAATTTGGGTCGCATCCCAGCCGATTTATTAAATTCATATCAATTCCGTACACAATGCGTGATATTTAAGGCCAACTAACATTTCCATTATTTTATAAATTGCTGTACCTTTAGTACAAAATAGTAAATTTTTCTTTTTTCAAATTACCAATTCTATAAATCGGATCGAATACAATTATGTACTTGAAATGAAATAATAAAGTACATGTACAAATTTTTTTTCAATGGAGAATTTTTCAAAACAAAAGGCCTTCAAAATTCTCATTCTTAGTTCCATTAATATAAATGATACATACAATAAGCTATGTTTTTCTTTAGCAGTCAAGCAATGAGTATGACGTAAATTCAAGATAGAGGAGGTACTATCAATATATGTAGTTGCTCTCAAAACTATAATTACCAGAAAACCAAAACCATATATCATAATATCAGCAGTCAAAGATAGTTGATTGGATACGGAACAAATCTCTTATTTGCGATAGTCTTAAAAGCTTATGTATCACTTAAAAAAGCCTTGCTATAAGTTTCATATAGTCACAATGAAAAGGCTAGAGGGGACCTTTAGTTTTAAGCACTTTTCATGACAAGAAACACTCTTGGAGTATTTGTCAATTCCCCGAAAGAGGCAGTACCCGTGAAAAAAAATCCTTAGGTGGCACAAACAAGACCTCCTCCATGACAGTCATATACACTCTACCCATTATACTACGAGTACAAAAATGAACATTAGGTAACTAAAAAAAGGCTTGCTATAAGTTTAATAATGTCACAATGAGAAGTCATTTTATTTTTCATTTTAAAACATGGTTATAAATTGTTTGGAGCACGAACTTTAGAACCAATAATATTTTATTTTGTTTTTAGTTGTTGCCTAATAAAACTGCAAATTAAATTTCTCACTTTTTCCTGTTCTCTTCTATTTTCAATAATTCTATTCGTAGGATCAAGATGTTAATTTTATTCACGTTCACTTTCTTATTACTAAGTAAACACAATATTATTGTTAACTTTATTAAATTCGATTTCCTTTCTTTTATCGTTGGCACTGATTTACAAATCTAACTACGTAAAAATCACTTCTCAATCTTAATAATATAATTAATTCCTTTTTCAAAATACATTAACTTTATATTTTTGTACCGTCCTTATACCTTTACCTACTTTTTAAATCAAAAGAAAATCTCACTTATGTAATCCTTAAATACCCACTTATAAAGTCACCAAATCCCATGAGGATTTTCTTTTTTCTTATTTTTTTATATTTTCTATCTGCCACCTTCTTCAACCCCTAATTTTATCATTGTTATTATTATTTTATTATCCCAATAAGGAAGGTATAGTACAGAGCAGAGGGGACAAAAATGAAAATTAAATCCACTTGTTATGATAAAATTTCATTGCCAAAACATCCACTTAGACAATTGCTAAATTTTCCCATAATAACACACACTCATCGCGAGCAAGAAAAACCGCAAAGCAATATCCATTCATATTCACATTCACCCCCCTCAAAAGAGAGCTTATTAAAATTCGCACGCGTTACCACTTCCTCCCTTTCTCCCTTTCAGCGAAATCACAGGATTCACAGAAAAGCCATCCACCGACTAACACCACACATTTTAATATCCATGGGGACAACAAACAGGCAGCAACAACAAAACAAAAACAAAAACAAACACAAAAACAACGACAAAACAACACAAAAATACAGATCACATCCTGGAACGCATCTTCGAATCCAAAGGAAGGATGAACTGAACAGGACTACGAAAAAAAGTATCTTCATTACCATAATACGGCAGAGTAAATGCCATTAAACACCACTTTATGACTTTATATGCGGCGACGAAGGATCATCCCCTCGCTCGATGGGTGGGTGGGTGCCGTGCAGTTCTGTCGCGTATGTCACATGTGAGCATAAAAATTCATGGGATTAATGCCCGTACTTGAATATTCGGTTATTTTAATGTAATTTTTGAATAAATTTTCCTTCGATGCAACGGTTTTTCAGATTTTAAATCGAATAATAAATCAACCACCCTTCTGAACACACAGATAGTCGCTTTGGTATGGATAGACGTTTAGAGCCTCCCGACAGTCTCTCTTGAAACACTCACGGCCGATTAAACACTGACTGGTTAAAAAGCGGCTTTGAAAAGAGTGGTCCTCGATATACAGACCCCGAATTGTGCGTATATAAATAATAATGCGGTTTTTAATGCGCGCGCATAACAAAGTTTTGCAAAACTTTTCAAAAACTCGTTTTCAAACAAAAATAAAAAATACAAAAAAACACACAACCAGGAAGAAGTGGGAACAAAATAATTTTTTGTTTAAAAACTTTGCAGACTTTCTACCCTAAAAAAAAATTGTTACTAACAAAGTCGAAACGAAAGGGACTTTTTCTGCCAAGCCAAGCCAAGCCAAACTGTACCGAACAGTTTTCCAACTAACTAAACCAAAACTCAAAAGAAAAGTTTTTCATTAACCTTCAAAAAGTTTGCCCGATTTGAATTTCACCCCCGAGCCGCTACTTATAGAGAATGCTCTAGTCTTAGTGATGAAATGAAGCTACCTATATATTGTTGTTCAAGTTTTTGCGGCTCATCCCCCTTTGGTTTTGTTTTGTTTGTTTTATATTTTTTTGGAAATATCAAGCCTCCAGTTTTTTTTTATCTTTTTTGAAAACCCTAAGTCACGAGTTTAACTTTTGAGCAGCAAGTTACAGTAAAAATGGAGTTCGTTATCGTATTCAAGTCGGCTTCGGTTTCGGCATCGGCCTTCATTTGCAAAAACTCACAAACCTAAAGTTTATTAATATTTTCTAATTATGACACTTCCGGTTAGGAATGTGTCACTTTGTCTGGTGGCGGCAATGACAGTGGAATGAAGCGGCATGGCAGCAGGAGCGGGATACATGGTTTTTCCAGACCAAAGACAAAGTTTTGTTTCGGTTATCGAGGAGCAGAGGGTTCTTTTCATTTTCATTATAGGATTTTTTAACTATGGGCTTTTGTTTGCTCTGCTTTCTTCCTTCTATGGATTTCAAGGTTGCGACAGATTAATGAATAAAGTTTCGATTTAACGATTAAAGTTCACTTAAAAATTTATTTTAATCTATCTCAGTTATGAATTTGGGTTAGACTGAATGAAAAACTTAACTCTTTTTACTCACAGGCGAGACTTTAACTTTAAATAAGGAAAAATGTTTTTTTGTTTTTTATTTAATGTCATTAAAGTTTAAAGTTAATACAAAACAAGACATATTAATTTGGTTTAACTTTATAGTGAATTGAGGAATATAATTTAAAGAAATTTAAATACATGAATATAGTTTTTTTTGGATTAAACAAATTTGTATTTTAAGTAAAGGAAAAGAGTTCGAATACTGTTAACTAAACAGAAACCTTTTTAAATTTTAGGATTTGAAAAACGTCTACATAATTTCGAAAGTTAATACATTCTATTTTTCTTACAACTACAAACAGAGCCTTAGTGCTTTTTAAGAGATATATAATAGTCTCACAAATACTAAATTATTTCAATAAAACTTATTTTGACTTAATCTTTAATATTTAAATGAGAGTTCTATAATTATAATTATTTAAGTCAGTTTGTTTTATAGCTATTCTTATTAAACTATTCTTAACTACATGTAGTGGTTAACAATAAATATTTTTGCATTCTGCATGGATGTCAAAGTATATACATAAGCGAGATTTATACACATGCGTATACTTTCAAGTTCAGACGATATTTTTTTTTCGGCCGCACTTCAAGAATGTGGATTGAATAATTGCCTAGTTTTTCGCTTAAATTTTGATATTCAATACGTAACATATCAACACCACCAGTATCTCTTGAATAAACATTTTCGCTCACACTGTATTTAAACATGTTAAGAGTAGAAATAAACTCACAAGAAAAATTAAATCAAAATAATAAGACAATGTTTTCGTTAAGAGTATGACTGAGTTGTGGGTGATTAACCTTTAGTTTAAAAACATTGTCCATAAATAAAAGAGCAAGAAAACAAATGTTGTTTTAAATATCAATAAAAGCAACTACGAATTCATTAAACAAAATGCGGGGATACGACCCACAATGTCGGTTTGTCCAAAACTTTAAGAGAATGTTAATAACAATATTTTTTGTTTGATACAAAATTGGAAGTCAATATCTTTCTTTTTAGGTTTTTTTTTTATTTTTGTAGGTTTTCGTGTTTTTTTTAAAGTTGTCGTTTGAATTTTTCTAAAAGATTGACTAAAAATTACCAAAAATGTTTTCCATATGATCTAATAGTTTGATTTCAAAATCTATTTTTGTTAGCGAGAACTTTCGTCGATAACCAATTTAGCACAGAATGAAATCGTTTTGAAGTTAATACCTTAATTTATTCACGATATATCCAGAATCGAATATCAATTTATACCAACTTTGCGTACTACTTTTTGTAGATTTTAATTTTTATGAAAAATTTTATCAAAAAAAGATACTTGAATAGAAAAGCGATTTTTACCAAGTTTTAGCAATCTTTTCTTTAGGTTTTTATTTTTTGAAAAAAAAATTGTCAATTCGATTTCTTCAAAATTTTACCGTCAAAAACGTTTTTCTTCGTTGCATACAATTATTTTGGAGATACAATGATTTTTGTTCGTAAAATATTCGAGGTGGCAATTATTTTTCTTTTCAGTTTTTTTTATTTAAGATATATTATATTACTAGCCGACCCGTGCTCGCGTTGCTTCGCAAATTGTATCCACGAACATTTTTTGAATATTACTATTAGCATATGAAAAAATTTCTCAAGGGGACTGAGCATATTTTCTACAATAATATTAATTTTAGTTTATATGTATATGGAAGACAACCACGGCGAGTTCGTGTGGCATATGCTCGTTGGTTATATAATCTTTTCTCCCTTTCCAATGGTTGCTCATTGAACGTTGAGAACACATTCTTTATGTGCTTATGAATTTTCTTCCGATGTTAGCCTTTCTTTTACCCATTTTATATTTCTATGCGATAAAAGAAAAACAACGAATTTAAGCTTGTTATGTACTCGTATTTAATAAAAAATCAAAAAACACTTCCTTACCGAAATTAACACTTTAGAAAAAAAAACGTAAGTAAAATACCTATTACGTAGTAAAGGCCAAGCCGCACGTGAAAACAAACAAAACCATTTCAATTTTTAGTTGGAAACAGAACGAAATTTTTGTTTATTTTCTTCTTTTCTTTCTTTTATTCATACCTAGAAACGTTTTTTTGCAACCGAAAAATATAGTTTGCGGTAAAAAAAACAAATTTGTGTTTTTAATGTTCTCATACATCTATATGTATGCGTGTGTAAATATCCATAGACACATTTTTTTATTCATCTGCTCATGTTCAGTGCAGTGCAACTGACTTAACCTACCCACATTTGTGTACTCTTTTTATCGACGTCATTGTAAGTACCTTCTTCGAGTTATTTGTAAAGAAAATTTTAACTTATTTTCAGAGGAAGTGATACAAAATTGGTAATTCAAGCTATTATAATAGAATTTTTTTTATTTTTAAATTGGAAGGATTATAATCTATTCACTTCCTCGAACCAGAAAAATAAAAAAGATCTAATTTTTCTTTAGATAAATCGGTATTTCATGTGGACGGCACTGTAGTTAATTAAATGTCCATACTCCATAGTAACTTAAAAAAAAGAGCCCACACTGCTCAGCGATGTGACGATAGAATTAGCGAAACAAAAAAATAATGTGTGTGTGTAGGTTACTTGATGAACTATACAATATACCTACAGAAAAATTGAATATGTAGGTAGGTAGGTAAGAGAAAAAACGTAACTATTAAATGCATAGAGGAAATATATTATCTAGAGTCCCGACTGGTACCCGTCTTGCCTAAAACACCCTCAAATTTTATTTGAGGTAACTCTCTTAAAAGCCCGTAACAACTACATAGAATCTGGATTTTCCCATAAGAAATGCACAGGACAACTAACACATGCTTATGCTAATGGGCAAAATTCTCTCAATTTAGTTTGTAGGCAAAAAGAGAGCAAACCCATTAAGTCGGGACTCTAGATAATATATTTCCTCTATGATTAAATGGAACACATATTAAGAGAGAAAGAGCATGGGAAGAAAAGAAAATTAAAAATGTTGGAATGATAATGAAATGAAACAAAGCAGCGACCTCGCGATTGTGATGGAATCTAATTTCCTGGATAAAATAAATTCAAAAAGTTTATAATTTTATAATTTGTTTTTATTTATTTCTCATGTTGTATGTTTAACTTAGAAGTGATTTTAGGCTTAAAATTTGCGCAACAATATTGACTTTATGAAGCAATGCTAATCTTTGTCGATTATTGTATAGGTTTTAAGATATGAGTGGTTTATATAAGTCAACTAATGACAAAAAATTTAGAATTAATAATATTTAAGTTTGACAAATAATTAATGAAAAAAAATCAAAGCCATAAACACTCTCATAACAATATAGAAAATAATAAAATATATTTCAAATAAATCAGTTGACTACTTTCTGAGATCATGCGTTACAAACTTTAAAATGGTTTCGCTTTTATATAATAGAATAGATATTTTCTATTTTCTATAAAATGAAATTAGTTTGAAGCCAATATTTTAATTTTTGAAAAGATACTTGAATAGAAAAGCGATTTTTACCAAGTTTTAGCAATCTTTTTTTAGGTTTTTATTTTTTGAAAAAAAAAAAATTGTCAATTCGATTTTTTCAAAATTTTACCGTCAAAAACTTTAGGGCATCGGTCGATTGTGGTTTATTTGCACAGACCTGCGACTTCAAGAAACCCCACAGGAAAAAGCCTAGCGGGGTCAAATCGCATGACCTTGGTGGCCAATTCACATCACCCCCGTGAGAGATAACCTTACCCACAAATTGTTCACGCAAATTGTCAATCGTGGCGTTTGCTGTGTGGCACGTAGTGCAGTCCTGCAGGAAGCAAATGTCGTCTAGATCTATATGGTTCAATTTGGCCCATAAGAAATTAGTTATCATCGTTATATAGCGCTCGCTGTTGACGGTGACCACCTCACTAACGTCGTTTTTCAAAAAGTACATACCAATTACGCCGCCTCGGCCGTCCCAAAATCCACACCAAACGGTAGCTTTTTGAGGATGCGTTATCACCTGGTGAACCTTGCGTGGGTTTGTGCCGTCCGATATACAGAAATTTTGCTTGTTAACACAGCCATTCATCCAAAAATGCGCATCGTTACTAAAGATGATTTTTCGGCCAAAATCGGAGTCCTCTTTCAAACGATTCGAAGCCCAGTCAGCGAACAAACGGCTTTGTCTATCATCATGAACTTTGAGCTCCTGGGTCAGTTGGATCTTGTACGGGTGTAGGCCCAAGTTCCGACGCAAAATTATGGTTCTTCTATACAGATATTTTTGAAGTTTCGTTCAGGAGGCATTTACAATTTCTTCGAATTATTTTGTTTTATACGAGAATATCTTGTTTTGAGAGGATGAGTATTGATTTTCATCATTTTTTACATATTATATATTTATCTAAATGAACAAAACAGGGAGGCCTGACAAAAGCCCTTGACTAAAGAATTATTTCACTCCTCTAAGTTATAGCAGAATACCTCATTCATAATAATTGATAGACAATTAAGAACAAGAATAATAATTATGTTTTCTATCAATCCACATTAATTTGTAGCAAACATTTTATTCGCAAATGTACAAATACATACATAGACATACTAACATTATACGTACCTAAATAAGATATCTAACTCAATTAAATCACCTTTAATATTAGAAGTCATTATGATGTGACCCCCGTAGTTTTTACGTTTCTTCTTTTTGG
Source organism: Eupeodes luniger (assembly GCA_951509635.1). Classification (NCBI taxonomy): domain Eukaryota; kingdom Metazoa; phylum Arthropoda; class Insecta; order Diptera; family Syrphidae; genus Eupeodes; species Eupeodes luniger. The sequence continues at coordinate 75,055,924 of OX608074.1, forward strand.
TTTGGTCTTGATTATGATTGATTAATAAAATTTCGATTGCTCATTGAGCACGTTTCTGGAGAAATTTTTGCTAAGCAGAAAGAATTTTGGCAAAGTAATAATAATAATTAAATCAATAGAATTAAGGTTTATCCCTAGAGTTACATATTGGTTCATACACATTTGTGCATAGCTGAAGAGTTATATTCACCTTTTGGGATTTTATGATGGTTTAGATAAATGATGCGGGATATTTTTAACTGTATTTGACGCAACGAATATTTTCTTGTAGGAATTTATTAATTGTTATAACAGTTACATAATGGAAACTGACGTAACGGGCAATTAAATTAAGCATGTTTATAAAGGCTTTTGTAGCCTGAAATAACATATAGGTTTGTTTTTGTTTGAGTAAAAGAAAAATAGTGATTTATTTATCTTAACAGTGTTATATAGAAAGACTTATTTAAAGGTACTGTTTTAATTTTAACTGTCTCTTAATCCCGGTTCACACTTTTGATATTTCAACGTCTCGGTGATATTGCGGTGCTACAATCGTTCAGTGAACCCATGCGAGTATTTCTCGCTAAACTTCAAGCCAAACGTTAAATGTAGTAGTTTTATAAAACAAAATAGCGAATTTCGTGGAACTCGTACATAAAAGCTTTGTTTTTAAAAAGATAAAGAAGAAACAAGCAAGTGTACACCGGGATAACGGATATAACGATTTGCTGTCAAAAATGATTGTCCTAAAATATATTTTTGTAGGAAGTTTTTGTCTGCAAAAATTGAACTATGTTCCACACAAGCAACAAACAAAATTGTCTAATGTGTTATTTCTCGAAATGTGGGTTGGTGACCAAAATCTTGTGATTAAACAATTTTAGACTATTTTCTTAATGATATGGAATTCATGAAAAGGATATGCTGCACGGAGATTATATGCTGCTGTACCCATAGCTGTTGCGGCCGTATATCTTCCTGTATCTTCAAATTCTGTTATTTTGCTTAAGATGATAACATTAAATATGCTAAATGAACTTTTAAAAAATAAACTGCATACATATCAAAAAATTGGTTTAAAAAATATTAGTTCACTCTAATGAATTATTTTAAAAAATACTTCAATGGCTTCAAATAACCTACTAAAATACCACTAAATATAGGTAAGAATTGATATTTTCGACTTAAATGTCTTGAGGTCAAACAAAGACATTGATTCTTTGATATTGATCAAACCTATTTTACCTTATAAAAGAAAATTCTTGTTAACATTTGATTAATCTAAAAAAATCCACTTAACGGTTTTTTATGCATTAATTAAAGTCCTATTTAAATTAATATTTTAAGTACCTCTAAACAAAACAGCTTAAATTTAAATTTTTGATTGTTTTTTGAAGTCATTTAAGCTTGAAATAAACCTTACGGTGAATCTTAACAAATCAAAAGCTATGGTTTTTCCCAAAGGAACAGGGCGCTTGGCTGCAAATGCGAAATGGGTTTTTGGGGAGGGCACCATTGAAACAGTAAAAGAATACTAGTACTTGGGTTTCACCATTACAAGCAACCATAATATGGAAAGCTGCAGAATCCTGGTGCGAAACTGCCGAAAAAATCCTGAGGTACTTTCTAAAACGTAACACAACTCCAAACAACATGCTCCTGTTTGGAACTGGACTTTCACCACTGTTAATTTCATCTCTAAAACTTCATTTTCAATATATTTTTAAACTTATTTTTAGCCACACTAAAAAAATAGCTAGAAGGATTGCAATCTTGATAGTAAAATCTAGAACTTCGTAGTTTGAAGAATGGATGAAGTTAGGTGAAATGTGTGAGTCGTTTCAACCTTCCTTTGCAAAACCTGGAAGAATGAAGACCATTTTTAAACAACCTACTTGAAAGGCTGGATTCTTAGCTAAGAAATGATTATGTGGACAAAGCAAGCACCTCACTCTTCAGAGAGTCATATTCAAATCTTCTGAATGATCTGGGCGAAATCAATTACTTTAAAGATAGTTTCAGAACGGACACAATATCTATGATATGATCTTCCGAGCAAGAGAAGAATTATTGCTCCTAAATTTTTAAACGCATCGTAACGACTTGGAGCTGTATTGGTCTTTGTAAATTTTCAATGTCACCTATAAAAGTTTATCAGTGAAACACTGAAACCTCTTATTTCGAAAACCTTTCATTATGTATAATGAAATATTGTCAAAATTCAACTATGTCAAATTGCCAAAATCCAATTTTTAATCTTATATCTAGATGGTATCTATAAGTCTTCTCTAAAAGGCAAGCAAAAAAATGGCTAAAAAATTAAGATGTCAAAAACATCCACTAATGATTAAAATATGTTCTGTGCTTCTATAGACACGCATACACATATAACAACAAACATACCTCAAAACTCACATTTCAAACAATGCAAGTCCTTTAAGGTTCATAATAACACAAAGAAGCAAAAAATTTATGAAAAATCCAATTTATTTTAATATTAGCTTACTGCAGAACATTGATGCCGTGTGTCTTCGCCAACGTACGTTAATTTTACGCAATTCTGGCCCCATTGATTCCTCCCCTTGACTCAGTTCTGTTGTTTTTTTGTTTCACTCTTCTTAACACACATCAACAACCTTGGGTGCGGTGCGGTGGAGGCGTTGACAGATTCATGGTTAGAACGTTAAAACCGCTATATCAGACCCCGATATATTTATTCAAAAAATATCCCTTATGCTTATGCTTGGAAAATAAACAGGTTATGTCATTTCGGAAATTTTATTTAATTTGTCTTTTGCGCGCTCGTTATTGCCGCATCGTGTCATGTGGGATGAATATTGCGGATCTCCTTGGATGGATGTCATCGGAGGCGGAATGGCGCTTATTTGTTTATGGACTATAACCTCGTCCTGGCGAGGAAGAGGTTTTTTTGTTGTTTCGCTGTAGGTATTGTTGGTTCGTGGCAAACTCACTGAACTTGAAAGGTGGGTAATTGTAAACGGATGGTTGATATTCAAATTGGATCAGTAACAAAATAATTTCGTGGATTTTTTTAATATGCAAACGATAATAATTGGATAACGAAATATACGCGAAATCGGTAGAATAAAAAGGGTCCTGGAAATATTAACAAATTAGTATAAATATATGTAGATATGTATATTGTATGTATCAACGCGTATTTGAAATTATTAGCATTTAAATGATTTTCAATTGCTTGAGATATATTTTGGAGTATGTTGTGGGAAAGCTTAGCTCTTATTTTAAACCCGTGGGACTTTAACAGCATATATGGACACAAATATTTCACTTAGAGCAAACAATTAATTCAATAGTGTGCCATTATAATGACAGTATTGGTCACTTTCTATCTACTGTTAGTAAACAAAGTAAAAACCCACATCAAATTTTGGTTTGGAAAAAGTTATCCGAAAAACAAGGACATATTCACCCTTATCACAAGCTCCCTCGTAGCAAAGTTCCGAACGTTTCGTTCCGCTACGAATATAAACAAATTCATATCATAGGCCCCGAACGAAATGTGAAAAAGCATTGCCACACAGAAACCATTTATTCGAACTTTCGGAATCAGCTGGTAAACGTCAAAATGTGAAAATCAAAATTGAAATTTAATCTTGGATCTTGCTGTTTGTTATATTTTTTAAAATGGATTCATTTGCAATCGCTATTTTTGCAATAAATGAAGAAAATTTGCAACGAAAACGCGGATTAAAAATACGAAGGAAAATTTTAAGGGATGCGTTTAATCCATTTGACAATGATGACAAAATGTAAGTAAAATTAAAATCTATCTTCTTAAACTGTATATATACATTATGGTTCATATCCAGATTCAGAAAAAACTATAGAGTTAACAAAGCAGCATTTAAATACATATTGGAGGAGCTGGATCAAGAACTGGACCCGTGTGTGTTCTCATTTTCAATCACACCTATCAGCAGACTAGCAGCTGTGCTCAGATTCCTGGCAGAAGGAGGGTATCAATACGGCGTAGGAAAAGACTTCGAGATTGGAATGGCACAGTCTACGTTTTCTGCAAACCTGAAAACTGTGTTAAATATTTTGGAAAGGAAACTGTGTCCAGTATGGATTAAACTGGAAATGACTGACGCTGAAAAACTTGAAGCTAAACGTGACTTCTACTCCATAGCAAGATTCCCAGGAACCATTATGTGTGTCGATGGAACACACATAAAAATGATTGCACCAGTGGAAGAAAAATTTTTATACTACAATAGAAAAGGATACTACAGTCTTAATGCTATGGTGGTATGAATAAAATGTTGCAATAACGCGTAGTTACATATATTCATTCATATATATTTTGTTCTAGATATGTGATAACAAGATGCGCATTAGATTTGTTGATGCAAGGTATCCAGGCTCAAACCACGATTCTCATGTGTGGAATCTTAGTTCGGCGAGAGCACATTTCCTTACTAAATTTCGAGAAGGCGAAAGAAGCACCTGGATTTTAGGTAGTATACAAACATATATGTACGTATGCACAAACATATATCATATTTGTCCTTGCATTTTATTTAAGGTGACGCCAGATATCCTCTCGAGCCATGGCTTATTACTCCATATCGTTGTCCCGAGCCCGGGAGTCTTCAAAGCAATTTTAACTTATTGCATAGTAAAACACGAAATATGGTGGAGAAAGTTATTGGAGTAATAAAAAATCGTTCAAGGTGCATACTTTCAGCACGTCAACTACATTATTCCCCTCAAAAAGCCGCACAAATAATCAATGTTGCATGTGCTCTGCATAATATATGCATTCATTTTAAGGTGGAAGATGATTTTGGAAGTGTTGAACCTGACCCTGAAACGGAAGAAGCAAGTGAAGAAGGGAACAATGAGTCGAACTACCATAATGTAGCAGTACAAATAAGAGACAACATTTTGAGTGCTTTAACTTAATAAAATCCAATTGATTTGTATTTTTTGTAATTCAAAACATAAAAAAATAAATACTTACAAAATAAACACTTAAAAAAGTTACATTTCTAATAACACATTCAGAGTTCATAGACAAAATAAAAACTTAATATTTTGACTCCTCGATTTCAAGAACTTTAAGTTTTAGTTCAATTTTACGCTGCAAGAGTTCTTCTTTTATCTTGTTATGTCTCTGGGACTCTTCAAGGCATTTTTTTTATTTAATTCAGAGAGTTTTTCCACTCCTCTATTTATACGACGCAAGCTGCTTGAGATATCATCCGCATTTTTATTTTGCTTTTGCCAAAAAATTTCTGATTGACGATAAAATTCCTTTTGAAGTTTCATTTGTTCCCGCAAAAGGCAGGCGGTATCGTTTGAGTGGCTTTGTTGAAAAGTGGTTGGAAGACGCCGGCGTTGAAGAACACTTCCCGAATCAGCAACGTCTGAGGACATCGACACATCTGGATTTTGATTATCTTCAACAACAACTTCGTTAAGTTGTTGATTTTGATCTTCCAAAGAACTGTTGATGCCAAACGAACGAGAGCTTTTAATTCCACTTGTTGATGTTTCAAGACCAGTTAACTTGATAACACTTTCTTCAAGGTCTGAAAAAGAATGCGTTCTGTTCATTCCACCACCTGTAGCCTTGATTTCTTTTTTATTTTCTACTAGTTTTCTTTTAATATACGCCTTCCAGTCTAACCATACCTAAAACAAAGAGAGATTTTAGACGGACCTTTTCGCAGCATTATGTAAATTAAATGTACCTTCCTCCAGCTGCATGGCATCCTTTACAGGGGGACCAAGGCTGTTTAGTTCTTCTTTTACTTTATCCCAAAAGGCGGCGACTTCCTCTTTTGTTGCTTTTGTGTACCCTTGAGCAATTTCAGGGTTTTCTTGGAGCAAATCCAATAGCCTTTGGTACTGTGTTCTGTTTGTAATTACTTTTTTGGACCTTTAAAAACAAAATATATATATTTTTCACAATAATTTTGTATTTGAACTTACATTTTTGTCAATTTGTATCCATTCAGTTTGGTAGACAAAACTGTTGTGTCTAGTTTTGAATTGCTCCTACAAAAAAATCTGTTCGTAGAAAAATCTGTCAAACTTACTATTCATTCGGGGCTAGTGATACCACTTTTCAGAACTCCGAATTTCGTAGCAGAATTTTTCGATACGAACGGAGCTATGATACCTTTTTTCGGGATTCGTAGTACGAATCTATTACGTCGGGGCCTGTGATAAGGGTGATTATGTAAGTCCGAAGCTGTGTCAAGTCTTATGACAAAAATTGGTGTCTTACAATTTCTAGTTGCGGCGTTAGTAGTTGGTGAAAAAGCGGGTCAATAACAGAAATAGATCAATTTCGGGGACAATCAAGTCAACCGTATTTACTCTTCCCTAAATTTTGATCCTCTGGTTATAAAAAAGTGGGTCCTCATGACGGTCGTATACCACTGAAAGAAAATTTTTAAAACCCCCAAAATCTAACAATTATATTAAACATTTTAAAATGCTGGTTTACCACATGAAAATTACAATAAACATAAGTTTTTGATCAATTATTGGTTACTGAAACCAAAACAATCTTTCATTTTTTCCAAAGAAACATTTTCGAGATATATCTACGCGTAAAAAAATTATTTTGGTGTTTTTTTTACAAGAACGCCAAAAACCTAATTATGTTGCATTTCATTGAGATACGCTGTTAGATATCTTGAAAAACTATAAAGGAGAATGGCCACTTTTCATACATGTACCACGTGCTTACACTAATGAGCTTGAAATGAAAGGTGATTGCTTATTAGTTATTACACATTATTCATTTTAGCTAAGGCCTTTTATGTATTTTGTCTAACTTTAAGAAAGTTAAGTTTGAATTAATAAAAATTAATTAAAAACTTAAAAAAAAAATCATTAAGAACATGTTTAAGTCTGTCTCATACCAGAATTGATCATTTTTGGAATAGGTATTTTGTGAGACTAGGAATTTTTCTAAGGAATGACTTAACATTATGTGTCAATTATAAGGTTATAAATTAAGCTAATCATTGCTAACAAAGAAGTATACGGCATTACTGATTGTTTCAAAATATCAGCAAGTACAAAATTGTTGAAATGTTTATATTCAAACAAAGTCTAAGCAAATCACACAAACACATTGAGTAATATCAAAAATATTGATAATATCTAGAAGATATTTATGATTTTTAATTTGGTACTAATTTGGTCTTAATTCTGTCTATTACTCGAATGTTATAAGATGATAGGGCAAAACAAAATTCTGGATTTTTACTACTCCAACTTCAAGCTCAAATATCTCGAAATCTCTAAATCGGTTTTGAAAATATTAAAAACAAATATTAATCAAAACACTAGTTTTTATTTGGTACCAATTTCATAGGTGTATGCACTGGGACCAAAGATAACCATTGTCTTTTAACATTTCAACGATAACTTGTTAATAGAATTCAGATTCATTAAGTTACAAGTAGTAATTAAAATCAAATACCAATTTTTGCTAGTTTTGTGATGGCGCAAAATTTTAAACAATATATTGTTAAGGGTTAAACAATTTATTAGTTAGCTATTTGATAAATATCTATCAATTTACTAAATTACTCAAAAATTTTAAACCTTTCTTTTCGTTTAGCTAACTAGTAAATTGCTAGTTGCCTTTTATTAAAAAACGATCATACAAAAACGTCTCAAATGTGACAGTTCTTAAAAATAAACAAAGCAAATACGCTTAAACGGACCTATTAATTGCAATTCTCAACTGTTGACTGGTCCATTCTATTCACTGCTTTTATAAAAATAATTAAACATATATAATTGTCCTATGGATTTAGCAAATTGCTAAAAGTTAAAGTAGCCATTCCGTGATTTTAGCTTTAACAAATTCTTAATAGTAGATGTTTAAATCGTTTAAAATTAGGTAAATAATCTTTTAAGCTTAGTAAAATGCTAAAGATGGCTCAAACATTTTACTTAATCGTAAAAATGTTGCTCCATTTTCTATAAATTAAATTGTTGCAAAGATATTCGACCCCAAAATAAATGTTCAGAAACTTTTAGTAGCATTTTTTAAGATTTTTATTTTTTGTAAGAAAACTGTATCCTTGATTCTTCTAAAATTTAATTGAGTTCGCTAGTGTTATAGGTTCAACAGATACTTGGGGTCAACCAAAAAAAAACACATGGAAGCATTTGGAAAATATAAAACCGTGAATATTTCATTGTTTTAATATAATCTTAGTTTTAATTTCAGTACCGTATGTATGCCTATACCTGGCATTAACGAAATTATCACAAATGTTAAAATGGTAAAACATTCAAGATACCAAACAAAAAAGCAAAGTTTCATCCATAATTTTCAAACCTTTATGTTAATTCCCATGAACCCCTTGCCATTATTTACTTCAACCTTTTTGTCATAAGAAAATTGTCTTGTCTCGATAACTGGTAATAATATGTAAATTTAGCTCTATGATTATGATAATACGCCACAATCTGGGAATGAGACAGACCCTTTCTGTCCATTCGTGTACCTACTCAAATTGGCTCTGACATCTTTTTTCCTCCTTGCTTTTTTTCTCTTCTTAACGCCTGAATAGAAATGTAAACACCGGATAAAAGTCGCATAACAAAAGGGTTTATAAGGGTCAATTGGAAGGCTGTGATTGTTAAGTGAAGGTATATTGTATACCAAACAATGAAATAAACTTTTTTCTTATAAGATAAACACAGTTAAGGGTGTTTTTCCTTACCAATTCAATGAAGCTCATTGCATTTAAAATAAAGAACACGAATGCATTTCATATAAAATTCAAGCACATGAAACAAAAATATGTGTTTTAAGCTTTTCACATAAGAGATTTCAAAAAACAAAAAAATTCAAATCGAAAGTTTGAAATAAAATTTGCAAAACACTAAATCGAATTCTGATAGACAATAAATTATTCTTGCATGCATGTTAAGCGGATTCGTTTCGCATAAATCAACCTTTGACATTGCCGACACACACTCAAAGCACACACACACACAAACACAAGAGCAGCAAATAGGCAAAAGCTGGCAGGACAATCTTGTGAAGGATAAAAATTGAACAAAATTGGATTTTCATCCACTTTTATACAGTACACATATATGTATATTGTATATACCATACACACGGCTATCTTCTGACACTTTTGCCTTATCGGCAAAATACCTTCACTTGACGGGGATAAGTTAAGACTGCCGGATAGTCAAGTCAGTGTTTAAAATTTCATCATAGAGTCCATAAATTTCATCTGGCAGATTTCACATATACTTTAGTGGATTAGAAAAGAAAATAGGTAGGTGTGCTATCAGTATGGTGTATATTTATTTTGAACTGACTTCATGTTTTTATCTTTTGCCCAAAGAGGCTTGTAGGTAGAAGATTTAAATATTTGGTTTTATCATATTATTTTGATTCAACAATCTACACCTTGTTGAGATAGGTAGTTCAGGGCATAAGCTAGTCTGATCGAAAACGAATTGCTGGCTTTATGGCAACAATAGTGTACACTTTGAAAAACGAATTCACAACTTGGGTGTGATTACTATAAAATTTTATGAAATCGTTTTAAAACATATTTGAAAAATCATTCATAGCCCATAAAACGGGGCAATTAATTTTTCCTTACAAACTCATTATGCTCTTGTTAGCAGGTTTTTGCATTCATTGTTGCCACTGCGCGACTTGAATCATACTTCAACCCCATATTTTCCTATTTCGAATATCATGGTACAACTTATTAAACTTCTTAAAATCTTTATAGTTTATTTTGAAAATATTTTGTGTTAATAAAGACCTTCGAACCTTTTTAAAGTTGTTGTTAAGTTATTTTAATTAAAACCATTGATTAATTGCGTTATTTAATAAGTCGAAGCTATTTTTGGTTTAACCTGTGTATTGTAAACACAAAAAGAGTTGATCTTACATTAAGAAACGTTTTTTATATAGTATATACATACATTAGGGATTGCCAAAGTTCTTGGAGCCAATCCCTGCTGTGCTACCTAAAAGTTTTTTTTTACGGGTACTTCCTCTTGCAAGGAATTTAAAAATCCTCCAAGAGTAATTCTTGTCATGAAAAGTGCTTTCTCAAATTAGATTTTCGGATTCGGCTTAAAACCTTACAACTGTAGGTGCCCTCGATCCCTGACAACATTATTCGCACTCATGAATGGTTGAGAGCTGTAAGCCGCTAGGCCCTAGTTTTCAAAGCACTGTTGCGCCACCTAATTTGTGTATGTACATACATGTATCTGATATATTATTTAAAGAGTTTCAAACAATATACAATCCGAAATTAAAGCTTAAGCTGATTTCTGTCAAATTTTTCCAGATTTTAAATCCATAAGCTCAGTAATATTGTTTTAGTTTATTTTTATATCTGTGGAAAAAATATTTTAATCAATCAAAAGACGCTTACTTGCGAAAGTAGCCGAAACAAATTGGATTTTTAACTTCCCATATGAAGTTGTTGCAATTGGTTCTTTGTGCCGAACTGTAAATACATTTCTCAACTTTTCAAGGTCCGTAGAATTTGAATAAAATATTAATAGAGAGATGTCAGTACAAAATAAAAAAGTCATTATTTTTACATACAAAAATTAAATCTACAAGAAAATAGTTCGGTTCTCTAAATCTCGTGAATAAATGAAAGTAATGACTTCAAAATGTTTTTATTCTGTGCTAAATTTTGCTATCCCCTCCATCCCTGCAATTACTCGCACACAGGAATGGTTGAGGAAATGTTGCGCCACCTAATTTATTTATTTATTTATTTAATTTTGTTATTACCGTCAGATAATAGTCTTAGAAATATCCAACCAGTATTTATTTATATAAGAAATAAAAACTTTGAAAAATTAAAAAAATGCTACTTCCGTTATTAAAAATTGGTTTTCGACTAAAACTCTCGTTAACAAAAACATTTTTTTAAATCAAACTAATTTTATCATATTTAAAATATTGTTGCTTATTTTTAATTATTTTATTAGAAAAAGTCAATCAATAACTTTTTTTTACAAAAACGACAAAAAATCTGATAAAAATGGTTTTCGACTCAAATATTATGATAATTTGAAATTTTATCAGAATGTTATTACTTTTTTTTTGTGAACCTTTAAACAAATCGACACATGGGAACTAATGGGAAGCTATCAGTGTGGGTCGCAACCCAGCCTCTAGTTGCCTTTAAAATTGTTGTATCCATTTTCATGTCAAATTTAAAGTCTATTGTATAGCTGCGCTTCGATTCCAATGTCAGCAAATTTGAAAAATCTGATATCGAGGCTACAACGCTTTAAGATCCAGATAGAGCATTTATTCCTGCGTGCTTTTTATATTTCTTCTGTTTGGAGATTGTTTTTGACAACATACGCTGTATTTTTTGATAATTTCGAAGCTTGTTTATAATTTGCCCTTTATTTTTATGAATTTTTAATGGGGAAATACGAACCTCATAGGTAGCAAGCATTTCCGATACCAAAACTTCCACAAGGCATAAAAAGCCAAAATCGATTCCAAAATGTTTGTTTCACTTATACATAATAATATATATATATAATATAATAAGTATAATAATAATAATAATATATAATATAAGTATAATAAGTATAAATGTTATATTTATTTCAGAAAGATATAGTTGAAATAATTTAATATATTTTTTTTCAGTGAACACAATTTTCGTTGTTTTTCATGAGATCATATGGACAAACCGATTTTTTGAAGATTAATGTAAAATTACCTACAAATCTGTGCATACGCTCATGGAACCAACACCCCTCCCCTCTTTTGATCCGCTTTTGATCACAATTTGAGTTGATTTTGTTTGATTTTTTTTTACTCCAGTTAAATTTTACGTTAAGCTTTTTGTCTGTTCGGTTTGTACATTTTTTTGATTTCATACTAAATGTGTTTTGCGATGTAATATGGAAAGAAAAATTGATTTCAATTCGATAGCATTTCTGATTAGTAAGATTTATGAGAGCAACCGAAATTTTGTACATCACATCAACTGTAGGACAAAATGTATTTGAAGCCAATATTTCTTTTCATTCTTGAGATGTAATCTGAGAGGGATGGTATTACAAACAATTTGTGCTGTTAAAGTAACTTCGAATTCGAATGTAATTAAATACAATTTTTTAATTCCTGTGCACCAATAGGAATTTAACATTATTCTTTAACATATTATAATAAAACAGAGTACAATTTTCTTGCTTAGGGTAATTCAACATTGAAAAGAAAATATTTTTAATTAACTTTAAGTGATCTACTTCTTCTTCTTCTACTTTTAATTTTAAGTTTGGCTTAGTTAGGTTGAAAATGTATTTCTTTTCCATCTGAACAATTATTTACATAAATATACACGCACCCACAACAAATCTATGGAATCTCACACCATTATTTTCGTGTAACATATTTAACTATATATCACAAAAGCAAACTGTTTTGGCAATAAAGATGTCTACCAGACCAACTTAAGTTACACAAATAAAAAAGCTTATACTTTTATTTGCTTCTTAGTCATTCTAAGCTTGGCCCTCTAGTTATAAAAGATACATACAAAAAAAAAAAAAAACCAAACAAGGACTTCTTTTTCGATTGAGGACAATTTTAGCATCCCTGTCATCAATGTCATCATCATCATGGAAGCTGAAATCTTATGTCTCCCCTTGTATTGATTCAATCAATTTGATATCGAAATCAGTATGCAAACAAGCCACTGGGGATGACATACCTACAAAAATATTTATACAATCCCTGCGGAAATAAAAACCAAACGGAAAGTCATCTTTCGGTGGTGGCGTCTAAATGCCAAAAGTAAATAAATACAAATACAAGTTTTTGGTTTGTGAATAAGGTAAGAGAATGGGCTCCTCGAAATCTTTGACAATTTTTTTTTTGTTGGAAGCTATATTTTGAAAATTTCATATTTATTCCATTCTGTATTTAAAATTACCAATATTAAACAAAATTCCTACAAACATACAATTATGATGGAATTAATTAATGACTTGTATAGCAACGAAATTAAATATAGGCAATCCTGAACTCGATAAAGCGATTAAAGTTCTTAATGTTGAGGTGAAACTTACATATACAGCACTCGTTCGTTCCACTTAAATTAACGGGCAATAATAATTTTACATGGCCAACAAAACGGCCACAAGTATCCATACGCCAACACCTGATACATTCGAAACCTCCGTTGAGCACCAATCACTTGACCAAAAGAACAAGAACGTATAATAGAGGAGGGTAGAGCTCTTATGCGTTTACATGAAGTGGAGAGCGGTGCACTACACTTACCATATCGGAAAAGCAACCGTATTATTACTGGGTGCTCACATTCATCAGGGGCTCTCTGACCATGGTTATAAATTAACCCTTTTGTTAATTGATACAAATAGGGTATATCAATTTACCCTTTGCATTCGGACGGACGAACGGACATAGGAGAGTTGGATCACAGGACGATATGCCTTCGTCGCTCATCGTCGTCATCGGTATTGTTGTTGCCGTGGTATGGAAGGTTGTATAGGGGGCTGACGCATTTTAACACCACCTTGACTACTGCTTTCACCATCATTTTTGTGTTGTGGATATACAGTTTAACTCAAAGACTTTATATATGTGCACTCTATATGTAGCTGGCTATTTGCATGTGCTGTAGGGTCATTGTTAAGTTAATTAGGCCTTTTAGCATTAAAAATTCATTGAGGCCTGCAGGATGAACTCATCCTGACTCTGATGGTCAGGTCATATAGCTTAGTTGGTTGGTTGGCGTGGGTGGTTGCATTTATGCATGGACTTGGACGTCTAATGAAATTAGGTTGTCTCATTTACTTATAAATACACGAGAATAATTGCTGGCTGTTGATGTAGTAATTTGATTTATAGTATATGTTAATTATATTGAAGGCTTTATTTTAGGACAGGTGAAAAGGAAGTAATTCTAAAGTGCTTTTGTGTTAAGTGAACTGAAATTATAGAATTATTTCAGAGTATAACATATGTATTAAAATTTTGTATATTTAGATGAGAAATGCTTAGTTTAATGCTTCATAACAACTCAATTTTACTTGAAAACAAGGTAACTTATGCAGCTTAAAAAAAAATTGCTTGGGAAGACAATAAACCTCTAGAAATATAGAAGTTTCATCTTCCATTACATTATTCTTATGTTCTTAAAATACTTTTGACATTTTTGCATTGCTTAATAACTACCATTATCTCCAAACAGAGGATTTCCATCAAATACAAAAGAATTTAGGAAGAAATGTCCAAATCCTCATTTTCTAGGTACTTGCATTAACACCATTTCTCTTATGACATTTGAACGACATAAAAAGTATTACACTGGTGAAAACATTCTCCAATTGGCAGTTAAAATACACTTTTAAAATTTAGAATGCATTGATTTTTGATTCAATTCTTGAAAAAAGAGAAGGAAATTGATTTAAGACAATATTCCTTGAACATTTCTGCAACTTTTACAATCCAAATTTAAAATAATAAAAATTTGTTTTTCAAACAAAAATAAGAATTGTAGCGGTGAAAAATAATTTAAATTAAAGATGCATCCCTAAGGTCGTCTTAGATGCACATTCTAATCAGTAAATATTTTCTGATATAGCAAAACAGTGTATACAGGGTTTTAAGTTGGAAAAAGCATCTGAAAATTACCATTCTTGAGCGCTTACCCCGGACCACGTCTGAAAAAAAACTGCCAAACGGTTAAATTTGAAAAGGAATTTAGGTTATAACTCCACTCCTAAAATTTGCTGCTTAGACTACCAGGGCTTCTAATTTTTCAAAAACTCTATAATGTCAATTTTTTTTGTAAAAGTTTGTATTTTTTTCGTATTCGTACATGCAATTTAAAGGTTATTTGTGTAGACATATCTCAAGAAATGTTGAATTCAGTCGCAACTATCCAAAGTTTTGTGGGTATACTTTACATTTTAGTGCTTTTTGTTCAACAAATCTGGATTACCAAAAGGCGCATCCGTTTTTATCTATAAAAGATTAGTGTTGAATTTTACGTGATTTAAATGCTGGACATCCTGGATTTGCATTAGCTGATAAATATGATTTTCAAAAAGCTGTTAGACCATTGCAAAAAAACTGAATCAAGACCAGGGAAGAGAAAGACACTCAGCAAATTAGAAATACCATTAATGGAAAATGCTTCGTTCGAGTTACTAAAAAGACAAAGAGAGAGAACCACGTTCTAATTTTAACAGATCTTCTCAAATCAGTTTAATTTGAGATTAAAAGTAACGTGGAATTTTATAGCTAGTGGTACAGAAATGGGTACGAGAAATGTCTCTTACTCCACAACAAAATTATAATGCGGATGAAACTGGCTTATATTTGAAGCTTCTTCCTAGTCCAACACTCGCTTTGTCTACTAAACATACAGCAGCAGGAAGGAAAACTAGAAAGGAAAGGATAACGTTTTTAGCCTGTACGAACGCATCTGAAACGCATAGGCTTACTCCATTTAGTAATCGGGAAGTAAAAATGCCGCAGACCGTTTTCTGTTTTAAGGTTCCGCTGATTTGTAGATGCAGCAACATGCTTGAAATCTTTCAACATTTGTTTAACGGCAATTTTGTCAAAGAGGTAAGCGCTATATTTAAATTTAATCTCTGTATTAACCAAATTGTTTTCATCATCACTTTCAGGTCAAACTCTATATGAGACAAAATCATTTCACAAAGAGAGCAGTGTTACTCCTTGTAAATGCAACTTGTCACTCCAATAAAAGCTAACTAGGTCCGATAAAGACATAAATTACAGTTAAGTTTAACTCCCCTAAACGTTTTGATCGAACCCATGGACCAAGATGTTATTAATTTAGTCAAAGAATACTATAAAAAACGATTGCTAAGTGCAACGGAAAGTGAAGATATTTCTGCTGGGCTAAATAAATGTTCTTGCGACAGGCTCAAAATTGTAATGAACCTGAAATTATCTTGGGCGACCAACTTCCCACTTCCTTTATCGCTGAGTGATTTAAATGTATACTTCTACATGAAAAAAACAGGGAAGAAAAAAATTGAATTTTACATTTACAATTACGAAGGACACTACCTAAAACTCAGCTTCAAAGTAAGTTGCACGAAATTAATGATCTTCTTGCAATTATAGATAGAGAACATAACTTTTCGGTACAAAAAGTTAAGGAGTCGTTAGTCGTAGAAAAATCTGCACCTGAACAAACTGAGGATAATAGATATGTAGAGTGAAAGTGACGAAGTCATTCCAGTTCCTAAAATAACAATAACAATAACAAAAAAAAATAATAATAAATTAGGTTGCGCAACAGTTCGTTGAGAACCAGGGCCTAGTGATCTAAGCTTCTCAACCATTCCTGTGTCCTAATTTGAGAAAGCTCTTTTCATGACTAGAATTACTCTTGAAGGATTTGTGAATTGTTGGTGGAAGTGATCTTTTTTCAAAGTGATGAGAATATTGATTACTGGTCCCATACGGACACTCTGAGTTAAACTATGACACTTAAGGGGGTATTCTAGTGTAGAGACATGAATTTCGCCCGGTTTCTTAAGCGTTGTATAAAGGAAACAAAAAATATTTTTGGTATCAATATTTTTATCATTTGTTTATTGATTTGTTGTCCATACATACAAAATTAATTAAAAAAAAAAATTAAAATTAACAAAGTTACAAGCAGTCAAAGTGGGGGGTCTAAATAAAAGAGGGTGTCCTGGCGTGCATCCTACCAACACTCCTGGTGATCTGAAAAACAAAAACCAGACGAATTCTTAATTATTATAGATGTCGCTATTGTTTCACCTTCGGATAAGTTAAAAAAAAAACGTTTTAACAAAATGGCAGCAGTTAAAAAAAAAAATGTTCTTGTTGCATATTTTTCAACAATTCCGAATTTTTTAAAAATACTAAATGAGAAGTTATATTTTTGGGGAAGGACCACACGATAAGGAGATGTATAAAGAACATCCACTCCAAATTTGAAGTAAATCGGTCTATTAGAACTCGATATATCCTTACCGCCAGCTCGAAAAAAGTAGTTTCGAGAAAAACGCGTTCAAAGTTTTGAGACAAGTTTTCGACAATTTTACTTATAGAATGATACAGAATACGTATGTGCATATTTTTAATCAGCGATTCCTGCTGACACGTTGTCAGAGCTAGCACTTCCACTCAGTATAAAGGTTGACACGAAAGTAACTTAAAATTAAACTAAAAGGACAAAACAGTTTCTATGACCTTCAAAACCAGTTTCTATGACCTTCAATTAACTTGTGAAATAATAGGAATATTAAAAAATCCTTTTAAACGCATATTCTTGAATGTCTAAACTTTGGAAATATGAAAAAAAAATTTTTTGATTTTTACAAAATTCTACACTAGAATACCCCCTTAATACTAATGCCTTTCGGTCCTAAGATCTATTTTACTTCAATTCAATTTTATTTATTTTTGTATTTATTAGAAAATTTGAAAAAAAAACTAATTCCAATATCTTTTTTTATTTTTACTTAAAAACTACTTAAAATAAGGTCCTTAATATAAAACTTAAAGCTAACTAAAACTACCTATTCTACCTATAAACTACTTAAAACTAGAACAACCACAGTAGCAAATCTATAACTATCTAACATTTTCTGTTTTCATTTTTTCTCCTTATTCCATGTTTTTTTTTATTTTGTTTGTATTTTATTTTTGTAATTATTTTTTTTTGTGCCACCATGCCTATTCTACTTAAAACTAAACCCTAAAACTATAAAACAAGTATGCAAGCCGGCCAAGGCTTTAAACCCCATCCTGACTACCCACTTTCAAGTGCCGATTTAAGCCACCAAAACTTGGTTCTCCTGCTTCACCCTATCAGTTCGGTCCCGTTCGGACACAGCCCTACTGAACCGAAGGAGCTCTGCCCCATCTTGTGCCATGACGTCCCGATTGTACAGTTTAGCCACGGTTCGTCGTCTGACGTGGTAGATTAGCGGAACTGCCAATCTATCCTGTGTCAGACCACATCTATTTAAAAAGAGGAATGCCTCTGGTGGAATGAAGCCGCTCAAGCGTGTACTTCCAAAATACTCGTCGTTCGGATAGAACAGAACGCCCCGAAAATTAAATTGTTGGTCGAAGACATAGCTCTCGCAATGTGACCTCGAACGAGTTTTATCACGAAATTGTCAATTCTGTTGATTCGAGCCCCGAGAAGAGCGAAGGCTCCTCTGGCCCTTCGCACTAACCATCATGCCACGGGTACTACTCTCCAGCAATACAATGCACAAATACGCTTTGTACAATGCACAAATATGCTTGAGTACTCAGATCAAAATGACATAAATGCAGAAACGATTTTCACTTAATACTGTTGTATATTCCAATACAATACCCTTAAGGTATTTATGTACTTTATATACATATGTTGATTTATATACTACCTATAACATAACAAATTATAGAGGGACTGTTATAACATTAAAATCGTAAGAGGTCATTCGATTGTTAACCACGATAGAGTTAAGAATAACTATTAAGATGAACTATGAATAAAACATTAAAAAGTAATTATAATTGTCGGTCTATTTATTTTAATAATTAAAATAAATTATGATTCATATGCAACATGCTGATGCTCTATCCCGCTTACCCCTTACAGATTCCACGAATGTTGATTCTGTAGGTTTGATTAATTCAGTAAACTTAGATTCATCAAATGATTCGGTCATTGACACTGAGGTTGTGCAGAGGGAAACTGCTCGAGATGAGGTTTTGTCATTAGTTTATAACTATGTCAAGAGAAATAAATGGCCAAATAAAATGTCAAGTCAAATCAAATTTTATTTTAGAGTAAGAAATAGTTTGGCTGCAGAAGACAATAAGTTGTTTTATGGAGACAGGTTAGTCATTCCATCAAAGTTGAGGGGGGGTACCCTAAGCTTACTACACAGTATGAACCATCTAGGAATCGTT
This sequence comes from Eupeodes luniger, assembly GCA_951509635.1. Lineage (NCBI taxonomy): Eukaryota > Metazoa > Arthropoda > Insecta > Diptera > Syrphidae > Eupeodes > Eupeodes luniger. The sequence continues at coordinate 75,074,906 of OX608074.1, forward strand.
AAAATGAAGTGTATGGCAAGGTCTTATGTCTGGTGGCCTTGTATTGAAAAAAATATAGAAGATTTTATAAAACAGTGTCATATTTGTCAATCAACAATGAACATTCCTAAGGAAAAGGTCAATTCAAGGTGGTACTCATGTGAATATCCATTTCAACGTATCCATTTGGATTTTTTCTATTTTGCTAAATTTCAATTTCTAATCCTAGTTGATGCATTTAGCAAATATCCAGATGTTATTCCACTTCGCAGCAACACTGCGGAAAATTTGATAAGAATATTAGAAAATTTGTTTGCGACCTTTGGTCTTCCAGGAGAAATTGTCACAGATAATGGTCCTCCATTTGGGTCATTTAAGTTTGTCAGTTTTTGTAAGAAATATGGTATTAAAGTAAGTAAGTCCCCACCGTATCATCCGCAAAGTAATGGCTTGGCTGAGCGTTATGTACAAACGGTAAAGAACGTTTTAAAGAAAAATTTTTTGAAAAATAAAAACATGGACATGCAACAAGTGGTCTCCAAATTTCTCTTTAACCAACGTAATAAGAGTCTACAAACTCCATCGGAGCTGATTTTCTCCTTCAAACCTAAAATCCTATTAGATAACGTAAATAATAAAAATCAGAATACTAAAAATATTTCAAAGACTGTACAAACAGAACAAACTAATAAGTTTATAAACCCAAAAAATTGTTTAAATGCAATTAATTCCTTTAAAAATACTAAGTTCCTGGAGGGAGAAAAGATATTATTTAAAACGGATTTTAGAAACGATTACGTAAATTGGATTCCAGGCATATTCTTAAAAGAATTAAGTGCATTAACGTGTTTGATTAAAATTCAGAATAAGGTTCGCATTGTTCATTTTAATCAAATCAAAAAATATATTAATGAGACAAGTAATACAGATATTTTTAATCCATATCGTAATACTGTAAATGAAACATCTAGTTTAAGTCAAGACACACGATCCTCTCCAAGTTTAAATAAATCGTCTTCATCATTAAAAAACAAACGTGAAATGCAAAGCTCAAAACGAATTAGAAATAAGTACGCTAAAATGAGTGTCAGTAAAAGCTTGTCTAATGATAAGGCTCGTAGATCCGAGCGAATTAAGAAAATGAAAAAAGTAAATTATCGAGATAAATGACGAAGTATTTAAAGTGGGGAAGATTGTTGTATATTCCAATACAATACCCTTAAGGTATTTATGTACTTTATATACATATGTTGATTTATATACTACCTATAACATAACAAATTATAGAGGGACTTTTATAACATTAAAATCGTAAGAGGTCATTCGATTGTTAACCACGATAGAGTTAAGAATAACTATTAAGATGAACTATGAATAAAACATTAAAAAGTAATTATAATTGTCGGTCTATTTATTTTAATAATTAAAAGTAAAGGTACAACAAATACATAGAAAGGTCAAACCAATCCAATTCGGATTTCTGACGTTGTAGGTCAATCCGCCAACAGCCTAGACTTCCCCTCCTACCTCTGACACTAATAAATACGCAATCAGTTTAGTACCGCCTTTAGGCACATCAGACTATTAAATCGTGTCTGCAAATGTCTCATGGCAAAAGAACAGTTTTCGAAGAAACTCCTATGAGAACCGTTTGGTAACATGAGAAAGCAACTTTAACTGGTCACTATGCTTCCTCGATAGTGACGTAGGTTCTAGCGCAGATATAGTTACAAATTCTTTTTGGAATGAGAAATTTGTTCCCGAAAATGGTAAAGTCTATCAAACCCACAGAGAACTCATGGTTTGGCTGTAAAGAGGTTCTTGGTTCCGTTGTTATAAAGCCAACCCCACTGAGATAAACCAGAATAAGTTCAAACAAACTAGAAGGACCTGCAACTGTTATATTCAACGAACCAAACTTTTGCATGACCAGAAGTTACACAACAATTTCCCAAAGGTCATTTGTAAAAAACGTAAGAAACAACTATCGTCCAATAGCACTCTCGTCCCTTTTTTCCAAGGTCATGGAACCGCTCTATTTAGATTCTCATATCGAGAATGTGGAATGCTTTGGTAATTCTGTTTTTCCCTCCCATTTTGAGACTCAAAACTTTAAAAGCAATGTGCACCGGTATCTCCTCTTAAATCCTTCCCTATTTTCCTAACGTTCAGACTGTGTTTATATATATAAACATAAAGGATACTAATAACAACTTGAGTGTCTGTAAATTATAAAAGAAAAGCTGTTCAACAATCAAAAATTTCACGTTTTCTTATGAAGAATTGATTTAACTGATAACAATGATTTGTTTTTATTTTTTCAAAATAAGTATAGGTACTCGCATTTACCTACTTGTAATTTTTTTTTTTTAAATTGAATACATTTTGAAACTGTGATTAAAAAAAATATTTTGTATTTTTGTCAATAGATATATAGATTATTTTGATCAGTTTTATAAAATATGAAAAGAAGTAATATCAATCCCTCTTAAATCCGAAAACGCCTTGTTCTGTATTAGGCAATAGACAAATTATTACATTTTTGAATTAATGATTTTGTGGATTCAAATGGATTCAAATGGATTGGACGTGTTATTATTGAACTAACAAAATCAGAAATAAACTCCGAAACAATGTTTTTTTTTTCAATCTGAAGATTAGGTAAACAAGACTTGACTTGGCATATAATATCATTGTTATATAATATCATATTATAATATCATATGATATCAATATTAGGGCACTGTTAAAATTTATTAATGTACATGCATTTGAAAATTCTCAAATATTTGTACAGTACGTGAAAATCCATTTGTTTCCAAACCAACATTCGGTCCTCACTCATACATACAAAATTCAAACTAAGACCCAGATCAGACCTTCTTTTCTTGCAAATTTCATGAATGGTATATTTATATGTATGCATCTTTATGGACATCAGAATCTTTAAGAAACCCTTGAAGAATTATTTAATCTCACCCGATGTGGGACCATAATTCATAATTTTCTCCTTTTGGTTATGTCCATGTCCAACAACATCCGGTCGCTAAGGGACTCAACCATACACAAATTTCAAAGCACTCTCAGTGCCACCTGAAGCCCAACCAGAGTTTCTTTGAAATTGATTTACGAGCGTGCACAATTGGTGGTAAGCATTTTTTGGGAAAGTTACAGACGTGTACCAAACCCAACCCGCAACATACCTAGGTACATATCGGTTTGAAATTTGTTGTTATAAGTAATAAATCTTTGGTCGACCTTTGCATATTCAATCCACGTGATTTCGGGCTAAGAATTGAAGTTCTATTCTATTCTACAACCACATTTATAATTTCAAAAATATAGAATTTTATACATAACATTTTTAAATAAACAAAATTTAAGTCTACGTTACAAAAGGAACTGTGTTCCCAAACATTCATCCTTCGCGTTGGGCGTTGAGAAGTGTGGGAGGGGGGAATGGGTGTAATGGTTCATTGAGCCATTCTAATACTCTAAATAGCTTGCGGTCTCTCACCAGTTTATAATTATAAAAAGGGTTGAAGTTATAATAATAGTCGGGACAACACTTTCAAAATTCAAGATGTTAACCGAACGAGGAAATCCCACGTAATGGCCGAAATAATCGCAGTTAATTAGTCGACTATAGCAAGTAAAATTGTAAAATTGTTACCGCGCTATATTTCTCTATCTCAATTTCAGCTTCAGCTATTTCGCTATTCGCTTTTAGTGTTTTGGATGGTCGTATAGTCAGTCGTATAGTTGTTATATTAACGTTTATATTCGGGAATATTGTTATCTTTAGCGGTAAAAACCCATTACATTATAAGGGGTAAAGCAATCTTCTGAAAATCCATGTTCGTTTCCTTTTTTAGTGTACTCGTATATTGTGGGTGGTTGCGGGATGCGGCCTTAGTAAATGGTTCTGTGGAAAATATCTTTAGATATTTCGTTGTCGGTCGTTGCTCGTTGGCTGGCATCGTCGTCGTTCGTCGCAAATAGAACAACCGTCAACTAATTGCCTTCGTTATCCTGAGTTAAATGCCCTGAGGATGATAAGTTTTGGAATGGGTATATGACGGTTGGCTTTGTGGCAAATGCTTAAAGAAGTCGTAATAGTTAAGGAAATACATATTTTCATAACTTGTTTAAGATCATACAAAATTATATGAGTAGATGTTAAAGAAGACAAAATGCAATACTAAAACCTTTGAGTTGTTCTTTTATTATCTACGAATATAATTTTGCTTGAGGTACAGCGAACCTTTAGATAAAATTAAATAATAAATTATTCGCGGGCTACAAAAATTTGTGAAGAACCAAGGCCATAGTAGATATTTTTAATCGGACTTAAAGATAGGATGAGTCTTGTAAATTGACTTTTCTCAGTAACTGAAAAATTATAGTTGAAGGCAAGTGTTTGATAAATAAAAACAAGTTGAATAGTCTGAAAGTATTTGAATATTATAAGTCATGTTCTTTTATTTTTAGAATTTATCTGCAATTTTACTAAACGCATCCTTGCATGTGAAGCATGATCCTTGATGTAACTCGATCAATCCATCTGGTTTATTAAGTTTGTAATTCAAGGTTTTATGAATGAAGCTGTAATTTACCACCATTGAAATTATCAATGAGCGCTTGCATCAATTAAACTAAACATCATGAAATTTTCAGAATTTCTACAAAAATGATGAAAGATATCCTTGAGGCGACGCGACGACGGAAGAAATGTGTGTCGTCTTCTGATCTGACTTTTATCATTCTATTAAACTTATAAAGGTCCAAAGCTGGAGTTAACCTCCCATCTTTAGGCTAATTCTCCGCAGTAACTTGCTTTTGAATATAGTACTAACAAATTAACGTTCAAAATAATTGCTGACAATACCATCGCTGGCGCTGGTTCATTTAATTCGTTTAGAAGACTATTTTGATGTATCTTACCTTTTTGACTGTTATTTTACCGGATTTTACTTCAGCGAAACTGTCAGTTGCATTCCTCTCCTTAAGCAAATCATCATCAATATACTCTTGAGTCCAACGTCAAGTACAGATATTAGTTCATTAGCCGTACTACGAGAATGTTTTATGTTTTACCACACTCTGTCTTTTCTGGCCGTTGAAATATTCAGGAATGTACAATGAATGTAAGCAGGGGTAGACCTGCTTTAAAACCCTTTGTCTTTGGCATAAGACGAGTACCAAAACCCTTTAAGTGCGTGCTCATTATAAAAATAAAATTAATTTTAAGAACCATCTGTAACTTAAACTGATGTGTCTGCGATTTTACAATATTATTCTACGAGCACAATTTTATTACACCGAGTTTGTCCACATTTTCCATATTCCACAAAATGTCAGGAGCAAGAACTTGCACTTGTAGACCTTCATTTATTACTTATAATTAAATTACTTTTTATGTAAGGCGACCATTGTGTTGTTTGATGTCAAAAAGGTTTTAGACAAGGCCATGCACTGTCATGCGAGTTTCTTAACATCGTTCTGGAAAGAAATGTGCATAACTCAACCGTCAACACTAGAGGCACAATCTTCCAAAGGTTCATCCAATTACTCGGATACGCAGATGATATTGACATAATTAGAAGATCAAAGCGTGATGTCAGTGGAGCGTTTTTGAGCATTGCGACGGAAGCGGAGAAGATGGGTTTAGTGGTCAATGAGGGCAGGACCAAGTATATGCTGTCATCAAAAAAGGACATTGAACAACGACTTCTTGGACAAAACGTCACCATCGACAGCTATAACTTTGAGGTAGTTGAGGACTTTGTCTACCTAGACACCGCTATAAACACAGACAACGACACCAGCGCTGAAATCAAACGAAGAATAACTCTTGCAAATCGCTGCTGCTTTGGTCTTAGAAGGGAATTGAGTAGTAAAGTATCTAAAATCACCATCTATAAGACACTCAACATCCCGGTTCTCATTTATGGTGCTGAGGCCTGGACTCTGGCAAAGAAAGATGAGAGCGTCTTAGGATACTTCGAGAGAAAAATTCTTCGGGTGATTTTTGGTCCCGTACGCATAGATGGAGAATGGAGGAGAAGATATAACGACGAACTGTACGGGCTGTACAGCGACACTGACCTAGTTAACAGAATTAAAGTCCAACGGCTTAGATGGCTAGGCCATGTAGAGCGAATTGACATCAACGCCCTAGCCCGGAAGGTCTTCGAATCCAATCCCGAGGGACGGCGGCGCAGTAGAGGAAGACCACGACTCAGGTGGCACACGCAGGTGGGTGCAGACCTCAACCAACTTGGCGTGCGAAACTGGAGACAGCTAACTAGGGACCGAGCTGGCTGGAGACGCATGTTGGTTGAAGCCCAGGTCCGCCCCGGACTGTAGCGCCACCTTAAGTAGGTCTGTAAATTAAGAATTCTAAAACTACACTCCATTCCTGACAATAGTACTCGCACACAGGAATGGTTGAGAGTTGTTAGTCACTAGGCCCTAGTTCTCAACGGACTGTTGCGCCACCCAATTTATTTATTTATTTATTTAAAACTACACTCGCCAACTTTGTTTGATTTCTAATAAAGGGTGTTTTTAGATTTGTAGTTTTCAAAAGGAAATAAAACGCATATAATTAAATGTCGTGGCCAAGACTTTAACTTTATTATAAAGATAAGGATTTGCAATTATGTTTAAAAATGGTTTTGAGCAAGTGGCCGCTGCGGCTTCCTCGAGGAAATTCCTGCGTATAGGAACAATCCTCTTTCAAGACGTCAATCGTAGACATAACCCCACAACAACTAGTCTAACGGTGTATAATCGCATGATCTCGCAGCTCACGAAGCGATGTAATGAGCTAATCAAAAGGCTCCTTTAATAAATTGACTGTTTCGTTTGCTGTTCGAGATAGTCCATTTTTTATGAATTCGCAAGCCAAACTGAGCACAAATCAAGTGGCAGGTGTCAAAAATATCAATTACAAAAAACCACATGTTTAAAGACAAAATATTGGAATTAAGTTCCGCAAATATTTATTTAACACTTCTTTGAACTTAATTTAAAAATTTTAAATTCAGTTTAAAATCAAAGAAATGTTAATAACACATAAGTACAACCTTTTATACGCATCGTCAGTTTTACTTAAAAAGGCTATTAAAACATTATAACATCCATCATCAAGCTCTTAACCGTAAAATTATCACTTCATCCCGCAGCGCAGAGTAAATAAAACTGTGCGAAAAATTATCATCCCTTAATAAAGACAACAACAACAACAAAAAACCTACAAAAATGCAAATGCAAAATCCCATCGAATTTGTTTTTGTTAATAAATAAATATATAATATCCCAACGAATGAACATTTAAACCACGTTTTCCACACGGAACAATGACTACGACTATACCCTTGCGGTCCTAGGCTTACCCTCTTAAATTATTTTCACGCGCCTTCCCTTCAAGATTCAAGCCAAGTGTGAATATGCACACAAAGTGTGCGGGCGTTCCCGGGCATGGGTGTTGGTGTTGGCATCGCATAAAAATAACAACAGAGAATGTGAGAAAGAGGAGCTCAAGCAGTCAAAACGAAAAAAAAAACAAAAACTCCCCATGTTTTTTGACTTGTTACCCTTAAAAGGACACAAAAAACGGTTTGGTCTGACGTGTGAATGAAGTCATTCTCTCTCTATTGGCCTCGTTTAATCTGCATAATTTTCACGGCCTTTAGACTCAAGTGTCTGTTAAGTCCTCGATGTCAACTGCCATGGTGCTTGGCGGTTCGGTTGGAATGGTACGAATATATACTTCTTTTTTATTATATGAATGAACCTTTACTTCAAGGATGCTAAAAAGGACGAAGAGAAAAATGTCACACGAAATTTAATGCTGGATGTGAAGTGACAGTCACATATTTGTTGACAGCTATACGGAGTAAGACATGTGACACAGGGCCACATGAGATATGTGTATACGAATTTTGTTGAGTACAAGTTCTTGAAACATTTATATTGGAGTTTTATTTCTTCTTTTTGAAAATAAAATTATATTTACCGCATTAAACGCTACATTCACTTTTTTTTTGGTTTTTACAGTTCGAAAAAAGAGGATGCGATAAGACCCAAAATTATTTGTTGGTATGTATTTCTTTTCGGTTTTATTTTTTGCAACAACAAGCAACACCTGGGGGGAATCGGCTAAGGTGATTGTTGATAAGTTACACTCAAAAAAAAAAACATTGTTGTCCGAAGAATTTTCCATTCTTGTAACATTGTAATTTAAAAATTGTTGGCTCAACAAATAGTTGTTGAAGCAAGAACTCATTTTTGATTTTTCTAGAATGAAAAAGTCACTTTAAACATAAAATTCTTGAAACAACTATTTAAACATTTTTAAGCATTTTCAAAAATGGAAAATTGTTAGTCTAAGAATAAAATTTTTGGTTTTAAATATTTTTTCATGCAAAATATCCTATTAAGAATCAAATTTTTGAGCCAACAATTCGTTCTTCAGCTAACAATTATTATCAAGAATGAAAAAAGTTGGAATAACAATAAAAGTTGTTGGCACAAGAACTGCATACTTGAATCGTTTTTTGTGTATTATAATTGCAACTGTTTATTTAACAATCAATTCTTGCGATTCAAGTATAAATTGTTAATTTTCCAACAACTAGTTCTTGGCACAAGAATTTGTTCTTGGAACAACAATTAGTTCTTGGAACAACAATTTATTCTTAAACTCTTGCAAACCTAACTGTAAAATTGTCTCGTAGAAGAAATGCAAAAAGCAATGAAATCATTGTCTTGTGAAATGCGATCGGTACAACATTAAATAAATTAAAGGAAAAAAATTAAACAAATAAAAGTGCGATCGGCGCGTGCAAGTGTTATAAGTGGAAAACAATTAGTGATAAATCATATCGAAGCAGAAATCCTGGAACTTTTTTTAAGTTGGGGATTATCCTGCGCTGGGATATCTGCACTAGAGGAGTGCCGCATAGCTTCTTTTGATGTTATCAAAATTCTCAATGGGCATGGAAAATGTGTTCCAAAAAAGAGAGCTTATGGCGGACCGAATTAAATTTAGGTACGGTCTAAATAAATGGAGGGAAGCTAATCATGTAAGTACGAACTCATATTTTGAAATAATATAGGTAACTATGCAATACTTTAGGTCGACGTAATACCATGCTGCCAGAGTGACAAAACACTTTCCATGGTATCACAATGGCTTTCATCGGATACATTGCATGCCAGCTCTTCAACGTCTTCTCAAAATGTCTTCGAATTTCGAGAAAAAACAAATACAAATATCGATTTTAATATTAAAGAAATATTGCAAAAAACTGTTGCTGGAGACGATATGATTAAAGCATACCAACAAACGCCAAACCTATCTAGCACTGATCAAACCATCATATCTAGATGCATTGTCGACCATTTTCATCACAATGGTCTAAAAATGTGTCCAAAAACCATGAAAAGTGTAGCTAAGGAAATAGTAAAATTATTTCCAAATGAAGACGAACGTACGTATTACGTTCCGCGGGAAAATGGAAAGCAACCATCGGGAAAAATTTTTGACAGGTACTTTAACGTCGGATACAATCGGAAGAGAAAAGCTGACTTGTCAGTAGCAGAAAAAAAAGCCAAAAGCACTACTGATATTGAAAATGATACGAGTACTATTTCCGAAGAAAATGACAACATGGAAGTCGAAGAGTTTTTAAAGAAAAAAGAATTTCTGTTATATAACTCTCCTGAAAACGCAAAATCTTTGTGGGAAGAAACATCTAAAATGAGAATGAAGGAAGAAAAATATCCAATTTCTTCATTTTTAACTGCATGGCCACGGTATAAGGACATAAATGCCGAACAGCTAATTAATGTTGACTTCAACACATTACACCCGGGAAAATCTAATAAACTCTTCGAAAAGTTCTACGAGTTAGAAAAAAGGGCAAACAAGGTTTTTTTCCCATCATCAATCAAGGAGAAACTCTTTCTTGAAATGTATAAGAAAATGGTTTCGCCCGAGCTTTGTGCCGGTAATTATAGTCATAAATAAATGTTTATAATTTGACTGATAAAATTCTTTTCTCAGATTCGAAACACTTTTTCTTTTTTAATTTGTTGCACACCATCTTAATTCCGCCAAGGATTAGCAAAACTTGCAAACCATCAATTTCTGATGCACAAAAAGATATGTTTGTTCACTTGGTAAGCTTAAATAATTTTAAACATAAGGAGGATGAGCTGCAACTCCAAGCTGTTTCGGAAAAACTTAAGTTGCAGCCAAAAATTTTTGTCATTGGGGAATCTTTGGAAAGCTTGAAAGAATTTTATGTTTATTTGGAAGGTATACGCTATAAAGTTTCAACGCTGCTCGATGCTATAGATTTAGTTGTTAAGATTTGTTTCGTTTTTAATTTAGATTACACTCAAAAAAGCAAATATGTGTGGTTCTTTTTGCAAGAATATATATACGAAATTGTCCCTGACGAAAAATTTCAAAAATAAAAAACATTATTTCAAAATTAGAAAATGTCAACATTGAATAAAGATAATTATAAAAACACACATATTTGCTTTATCTGTAAGAAAACTTTTCAAAACTCAAATAAATTTCTCATTCATTTAAAAGATGATCATAGGACTCCAACACACTATGAATTTTCTTGTGAATATAATAAATTCAAGAAAAAATGTTCCATACACTTTATGCATAAAAAGCTCGCATATACGACTCTACAAAATTTATTTTTTCAGGACGATTTTTCCAAATTTTGCAACTGTTTGCCTATTGATTTAACGAAACTACCGTATTACCTTAATCTTTGCACACATTTTTCTTTCGGTAGCCAAGTTGAAAGTTTGATTTTCAAAGGAAACCTTTTTAAAATTAATTGCTTTGTGAAATTTGAAAGTTCAGTATTAAAAATATTAAACATCTTTTTGGATTCAGAAAAAAATATTTTTTTAATATGTCAATTATACAAATGTTTGTATCTAGAACAATTTCAGGCATATACAATAGAGCAAAATGTAAATTGCTTTTATATGAAACATATTGTTAATTTTTCGACGTGTGTAAAGAGTGTCACTTTAAATAACTCGGAAGAAGTTGTCCGTTTTTATTAATACTATATTTTGCATTAAATTTAATATTTATGTACATTATTTTTAAGTATGGCTTATATAAAAAAAATAAAATATGAAATTCGTTGCATTCGAAAACTTTTAGCGTTTTTTCTTTTTTGTTGAAGAAAAAAATCTCCATTTACTGAAACCAACGGGTGTTTTAAAGGTGAGTTTAAATTTAAACCTACACTTTTTTATATAGAAATCAACTTTATTCTTAAAGTAATTTGATGAGCAATTTTCAACACAACAATTTCCGGAAATTTCATATTTTTAGTATTTGACCCAACAATTTCATTTTCATTTTTTATTGACAATTTGTTCTTGGGTCAACAATCTATAGTTTTAAAAGTCTGACATGTTTTGTTCTTGATCCAACTATTAAATTGTCAATTTTTATTAAGAATACATTTTTCTCGCAACAATTTTCGCTCTTGAAATTTTAAGTATTTTAGTATTTGGCCATACAATTTTAATTGTTGAGCTTTTTTAACGATTCTTTCTTGAGGCAACAATGTAAATTTTTGAAGTTTTTACATTTTTTATTTTTAAATCAAGAATAAAAGTTCTTGTTGCACGTTCAACACTTGCATTCTTAAGTTAAGATTTTTTAGTACTTGGGTTCATTTTAAAGTACGAAAATTGTTGGGCCAAAATATAAAATTCTTGATATTACAATTTTTTTTTCTGAGTGTAGAGTTAAAATAATCGAATTTGATCTATGTATGGAAGGTGATAATCAAATTGATACAACAAAAATTTGATAGTCATTTTCCTACAAATATGTCGTTGCTAAATAGAGCTACCAGACGCGTACAAAAAACGGACGATCCTAATCATCCTGAGAATTACAGGGGAATATCCATTCTCAACTCGCTTAGAAAAATATTTGCTAGAATTCTTTATGAAAGATTATCTAGCTGGACGGAAAGAACTAATCTTCTCAGCATATTTCAAGCTGGCTTCCGCTCTGGGTTCACCACTATGGACCACATATTTGCATTGACTAGCTTAGCTAGAAATCAGATTAAAAAAAAACAAAAATCTTTATGTCTGTTTCGTTGATTTCAAAGCTGCATTCCACACAGTAAACAGACAGGTTTTGCTTTATAAGCTCTCAAATATGGGAGTATCACGAACATTTTTGATGCTGTATTTTCAATTTCTAAAATCTTCAAACGCAGCTGTATGGGATGGATCTAAACTGTCAGATTGGTTCGAAACAACGGCAGGCGTTCCACAAGGTTGCATTTTGAGCCCTCTGATGATATTTGCTCTGTTTACTGATGATATTCCTGATATTCTACCGGGTGTCGTAAACTTTGCGGAAACTCTCATCAAGTTTTGCTCTATGCTGACGATTTGATATTACTAGCCGACATACCTTTTTCACTGCAACTTCAAATTAATAAATTACAGTCGAACTTAGGCTTGGGTAGTTCGTGAACGAACTAGTTCAGTGAACTAGTTCAGTTTACGGAACTAGTGAACTTAGTTCAACGTTTCTAGTTCAATAGTTCAATAGTTCACTTATATTTGACATTATGCACTCGATTATCTCTGCTTATATTTTCCTAATTAAATAATAAGTGACAGACAAACTTTGCTCAGCCCAGAAAATGTCAAGAAACTGGTATTTTCAAATATGTAAATTGTTATTTTTAATTATTGCAATTTAATGCAAAAGTTTTTTAGTGTATTTATGGTTGTAAACCTATCAATTACAAAATTTAAACATCAGGTTATCAAAACATAAGGACTTAAAACCTGAAAAATGAAATATTGTGATAGACAAATCAAAACTAGTTTTCAACAATCTGTGAATTAAATATTAAATTAAGGACTTTTTATTTTAAATAAAATTAATATATTTACATAGCTTTAAAATTTTGTTTTCGAAAAAAAAATATTTTTTTCAAGAATAATTTAATGAATTTAATGAACTAAATTGAACTAAACTGAACGAACTAGTTCAATAACATGATTTGAACTAAATTGATCGATCACTCAAGTGAACTAAATTGCCCAACTCTAGTCGAACTGTCAAACATGGGATCTGAAAATTAACGTTCAAAAAACAAAAGCAATTATGTTTGAAAACCGACATTGTAGAAGAGCTCCTGAAGAAGCCTGGAGACTTGGTAGTGAACGGATTGAATGTGTACGTGAATTTAAGTATCTAGGAGTTCTGTTTACATATATGTAACTTAAACTTTTCCAAGCACGCCAAGGAAATAAAGTGCACGACTGGGTCGCACGAACTTGCTCCTGTATGCAAAGAGTCTGTTTAAAAAAGTATCTATAAAATATTTAAAAATATACCTGTAAAATTAGTTTGTCTTCAAAGATATATATGCCATTTGATTTGTCGAAAAAACCTTCATTTTTCAATTTTTTGGGAGGGGGCTACATTTAATACAGTTAAAATAATTTAAAAAGAACTAATTTAAGATTCAAAATTTTACCTGAAAAATAAGTTTGCCTTCAAAAATTTAAATGCCATTTTATAAATCATAAAACCCTTGATTTTTCAAATTTTTTTTTTGAAAATCGTTAGAGCGGTTTTTTTTTAAATTAATTTTTTATATATAAAATTTTTCAATTTTGTTCTAAAAATATTTTTGGTATGCAGTTGTTTAGTGATTGCAAATATACGCTCTATATTTCAATTTCGTAAAAAAATGTTGACCCGTTTTTTAGATATAGAATTTTGAAAAAAAAAATTTCAATATTTTTTTAAAACTCCAAACAATAAAAAATTGCACTTTTGATAATCAAATATTGTTAAGGCAATATAAGAGCTCGTTCAGAGAAAAAATTATTGAAATCGAATCAAAAGTTGCTGAGAAAATTAAAAAACAAAAAAACGGTTCTATGAGCGGTACCTTTCCTGAGCAATACAAAAATATGTTTTTCTTATTAAAAGAAGCCAAGTTAAAAAATAAAATTTTAGAGAAAATTTAAAAAAAATCTATCGGTTTGTTTTTGAGAAAATTCGAATTTTCGTTTTTTGACCAAAAAAATTGTATGGGGGCCACTGTTAGTTTTGATCTTAAAAAAAAAATGAAAAAAAACTCCTAACGCGAATCTGCTCAAAACCTTAACTTCCAAGTTTGAACTCAATCGGCCCAATGGTTTAGGCTGTAGGAGCGTGGACAGACAGACAAAATTGACCGGACGGAATCGCGGGACCCACTTTTTTCGACTTCTCTACCATCGTAATATCATGTTTGATTAAAATCTCGAGTTCGAAATTTTGCACGAATGCAAAACTTGCCATATAGTTCCTATATGTCGCAAGTAAAAAGCAGTGAAGCTAAGTTAGCATTGAATTCAATGTGGCCGACTTATTTTGCAAATCCCGATATTGACCATTCTTCAAAATTCAAGGTTTTTAATGCTACAGTCAACAACTGTGTGTGCTATGGGATACAAGCATTTGGGGTTTGAGTTGGTCCAAAGACATTTTCTTAAACGCATTTTTCGTTTGCCGAACTCCACGCCGACCTACGCGATTCATGTCGAAACAGGATTACCACCAATCTATATAAGAAACCTTACTTCAGACTATTATACGAAAGTGATGAGAAGAAGTGATACCAGTCTTCATAAATTTATATTGGTTAGACTATTGCAAACAAATGCATTACCTTTCAGGGAATGGAACCAGCTGGCCCTATCTCATGACATCGCGTTTTAAACAACTGAACGAAATCTGCATGAGTGGCATGATTTTTCTGCGACTATCATCTCAAGAATAGATGACGCAATATTTGATCAACACCAGACCAGAGTATTATGCAAAACATTATTTTCAAAATGTATTCCAATTCATAAAAAAAAATCAACTGCAGTTTTCTTATGGAAAATAAATACAAACAAAACTACTCAAAATTGGTAAGAAGTGATATTCAATCCGACAGACGTACAGGGATGGGAAGTTATCAGTGTGGGTCGCATCCAGCCTATTTTTTTTTGTATCGATATATCCACTGGTATTTGAGACATGGCCACCAAAACAAAATACCCCGAACGTACCGACTTACGCCCTTAAGAACCGGCTGATGGAGCGGAGCTGAATATTCCATTATGGATAAAATACTAAATATCGTACTTAAGTAGAAAGCGATTGAAAAGGAAAAAAAGGCAAAAGTAAACTGTCCCACCTTGGCCAAAATCATGACTACAATTATGTACAATCATTTGGAAGAGCATTATTGACGACTTTCAATTTTCCTTCTCAGTACTAAAAAATAAATCAACCATTATAGATAAGAGCAGTCAAAGCTCTTCGACTTTTGTGCTAGGTGGACACAAACGTGCACAGGATAGTTTTCCTTGACATGAGCATTATGAAAAGTTTCGGTGAGGATATTGATCCAATCTAAGCATGAAGTACCCGTCTGTCATACCAGAGGATTTGGGTTCAATTCCTGCCTGTGCCATCTTAAGCTCACATAAATGGTTCAGAGTTGTAAGTCATTCTCCAAGCAAGCGCTTGGAGCCAATTTTGGAATGTGAAAAATCTTCTGGATCTTAATATCTCAACCCAAACAAGACAATGTGTTTTCGACTCGACGGTTCTTCCAGTCTTGACATATAGTTGCCAAACATGGCAATCTACGAAAGCCCTCGAAAATAAGCTCCAATCTTGCCAAAGAGCGATGGAAAGATCGATTCTTAAAGTGAGGTTATCCCAACGGATTAACCACGAAAACATAAGAAACCAAACGAAATTTGAAGATGTTCTTCAAAGAACAAGAAGACTTAAATAGGATTGAGCTGGACACATATTCCGAACCTCAGATGATCGATGGACCAAAATAACAACAGCATTGCGCCCATTTTACGGTAGACGTGGTGGCCCTTCACAGTCGACTCTTCAACATTTGGTGGCCAAATTTAGACGACCGGTTCAGTAAACAATAAGTCAACACCTACAAGATCCAACTGACCCGGGAGCTCAAAATTCATGACCACAGACAAAGCCGTTTGTTCGATGACTGGGCTTCGAATCGTTTGGAATAGGACCAAATTTTGGCTGAAAAATCATTTTTAGTGACGAGGAGCATTTTTGGATGAATGGCTGTGTTATGGGGCGGCACAAACCCACGCTAGGTTTACCAAGTGATAATGCATCCTCAAAAAGTTACAGTTTGGTGTGGATTTTGGGCCGGCCGCGGAGCGGCGGCGTAATTGGTGTGTACTTTTTTGAAAACGACGTTAGTGAGGCGGTCACCGGCAACAGCGAGCGCTACATAACGATGACAAATAGTTTCTTATGGCCCAAATTGAACCATATGGACCTAGACGACATGTGGTTTCAGCAGGACGGGGCTGCGTTTCACATACAGCAAACGCCACGATTGACAATTTGCATGAACGATTTAAGGGTAAGGTTATCTCTCACAGGGGTGATGTCAATTGGCCACCAAGGTCATGCGATCTGACCCGCATGAGGTTTCTTGAAGCCGCAGGTCTATGCAAATAAATCACAATCGACCGATGCTCTAAAGGTGAACATAACACAGGCCATCGCTCAAATTCAGCCGGATCAATGCGGAAGAGTCATTGAAAATTGGAGCACTCGGATCCGTGCCACCGTAAGAAGCCGAGGGGGCATTTGAATGATATCATATTTCATACTTAATGGCATACATGCGCCTTTCAAATAAAAAATAATTTTGTTAATACCTCACACACAGCTTGTTTTATTCCATTTCAACATCTACCCGCCCTTATTGAAAAACCCTTTATTTCATTAATTTAATGCTGCTAGAGTTTGGCATTTCTAAGAATCAAACAATATTACAAAAATGCATTATCCATAGTTAACTTAATTTTCAAAAAGTTAAACCTGTTCAGAAAGTCTTAATTAATTGATTCTTAAAAAATAAAATTGGGTTAACACTAAATCAGAGGATTCATATATTTTATAGTATTTTCTAAAAATTCTAAATTCTCGTACAGGATTACCGTTTGAATTAAGTGATTTCAAAACGTAATATCGTCTTCCCTTATGCCATTATTACCAATCCCAAATCCAAAATGTATCTTCGGAATTCTTTTCCACTACATAACTTTCAAATAGCTAACAAATTCATTTGAACAAAAATCGACAATCGCATCAAAAGAAACATCAGTAAGTAACGTACCTATCTAGTAGCTTTTATCCTCAAAAGAATTTAACTTTAGCATTATCTACAAAAATACAAATCACCTGAAATTAACTTCCACATTGAATCAAATCGTTTGAGTCAAGCCCTGTAAAGCTCTATAGGTACGTTACGTATGACGACTTCGTGTCAATCTCTTCCCATCAAAAATCTATACAGAAAATCATAAAACTCAATTGATCTGAATCCAATCGTGAAATTGTTTTCTATTGGCACAAAGAAAACGAGTCCAGGAAATCAAAAAAATATACAACAAAAAAAAGCGTGTGCTACGATACCATCATCTACCAACCTAACCACCTACCTTCATTTACCTGTTTGCCTATAACTAATCTTAAGCTCCGTAAAATTGAAACCCATCCGATTTTTGAGGGGTTGATGGTGAACTTTATTCGTCGTCAAATGACTTCCAAATGATTTGATTCGCATTCACGAAACATAAAACGCTGTAACAAAAACAAACCAAATGCTTTTCGTCGTTTTGTTCATTGTCCTTCGAAACACTTATGGAAAGGGAAGGAGACGTAGAGCAATTCTGTCTTCTGTTCGTTTCTAAAGATTTGTTGTGATTGAATTGGATTTATAGAAAGTTTTTTGTGTGTCGCCTTCCTGATACTTTTGTTATGTGTCTTCTGTGTTCTTTGGGCTGACTGTGTCTCTCTCTATAGACTAACAGTAACTGCTCTATTTGCTTCACTTCCTGAAATACTGACTCTGTGTTTCAGTGAGAAGAATATGTATTAGAATTGACAAAAAATTATTATTTTACACAATAGAAACGCAATTGAATGTTAAAGTGGCAACTATATTATTTCAACTCGAAACATATCAACCTTCCACTTCTACTTCCACTTCCGCCACAATTCACGTCTACTGCAACTTACATGTTTTATTCGTACGATACGAGTATTATGAATAAAACGGATAAGAATGGCGGAAATTTATGAGTTTCTTGTCGTAAACTTTAAATGTGCCTTAGGAGCGTCTATTATCCTCTCTTCCTTATACAAAAAAGGACTTTGAGTTTGAGATAAAATGCGGGAAAACATTATAATGTGTTTTCTAGTGAACTTATCTTTTGAATGATGCGACTTTGATAGATGCCCCATGGGAGCTATGCCCCACGCTGCGCTGCGCTGGTGCTATAACACGTTTGTTTTATGTATGTTTTTTTTTTTTTTTTTGAAAAATTAAGTATGTGTCATCATGATAACAAAGCAATATAATTTAGTGCATTTCATATGTGAAAGTTAACAGCAGGAGGAGGATTTAAATTTAAATATTATTACTTTTACGGTTTTACGGCTTCCTAAAGTTTTGAAAAGATTGTTGTATTTTTACAAAATATCAACCTAAATGTTTTGGTACATCGCTTTTATTATTATATTTTGAATAAGTTGTAAACAAAAAAGTTACTGTCGAAAACAAAGGTACAAATCAAACTCATTCCGATATGTACCAAAATCTTAATAATAAATTATAAAATATATATTGCTCACTTTGCTCAATTTAAAACCATTGATAACAAACTTCTTATTCATATATCAAGTAATAATTTGAATTATTATATTATACCGGTTTACCTAAACTGCAATAATTGGCAGAATGATTTTGATAATTTGTATAGTTTTATGACCAATTCTTCTTTGGAAAATACTTTGATTATTGGCGATCTTAACGCTCGGATCGGTATTTATCAGAATCATCCTGCTCATATGTCCAAACTCTGCTAAATTTCGGTTCCAACAGAAATTCAAAAGATATAACTCTTAACAGAAATGGTAAACTACTGACCGAATTTTTTGAAGATTTCGGATTTTTTGTGCTGAATGGAGTGGCGAATGGAGACATAGGCGGTAATTTTACGTTCATTAGCGGTCAAGGACAATCAGTAATTGACTTTTGTGCCATATCTGGAGAGTGGTTCAATGTAGTCGATGATTTCGAGGTGCTTATGGCTGGATTTTCTGCTCACTTACCAATTATGATTAAAGCTCGCTTCATGGAAGAAATCCAACAGAGGAACTTGGATACTATACGAAAACTTAAATGGATTCAAAGTAGAGCATCTCGATACAAAATAAATCTAGATTCCCAATGTAACTTCCTTCCGCTACAGTCAACAAGCTCGGTAGAGCAAATTGAAGAAAATATTGTGAGAATAATTTATGCCTCGGCACCAGATGCAAACAATAATTATTACATAACTTTCACACCTAAATGTAAATGGTTCGATAAGGAGTGTGCAAGGCTTCGTAAACTATCGTTTAAATATTTAAAGCTATTCAGATTGACAAACGTCAATTCCTTCAAAAATTTGTATCTCAGTGCCAACAAGGAATTCAAACAATTATGCTCTGCCAAGAAAGTAAAATACCTTAAAAATCTGGCCGTACAGGTACAACATAGTAAAAACTCTAAGGAATTCTGGTCTAGCGTACGTGAACTGAGTGGATTGCACCGAGGTATGAAGATTGCTGTAGAAGCTCAGACTTTAGCAGCACATTTTAAAACTCTATTGTCGGCTGACGAGCATCTTCATACCTTCAGCTACGCAATGCAAGACTTTTATGTGTCTGAATTGGATGCGCCGATATCTTTAGGAGAATTGGAGGCAACTCTTTTGGGAATGAAAAACAACAAAGCTGCAGGTATTGATGGTATCCCAGTTGAATTTCTCAAAAACAGCAATGACCAGCTCAAAACGTATATCGTTAATTTTTTAAATCTTCTGTACAACAATGCCTACGTGCCTACGACTTTTTCAAAAGCCCTCATATTCCCGATATTTAAAAAAGGTGATGCGATGCAGCCCGAAAACTATAGAGGAATCTCAATACTCAATTCTCTAAGAAAGCTATTTGCGGGAATTCTTTATAGAAGACTTTCGAACTGGATAGAAAGAACAAACAGTTTAAGTATATTTCAAGCGGGATTTCGTTCTGGATTTTCCACAATGGATCACATTTTTGCCTTAACCTGCATTGCTAGAAAATATACTGAGAAAAATAAGAGACTATATGTATGCTTTGTCGATTTTAAAGCCGCATTTGATACCGTCAACAGACAGGCTCTGATTTATAAGCTGGAGAGGCTTGGAGTGTCTCGGAAGTTTCTGATGCTTTATAACAATTTCCTGTCGTCATCTAGTGCAGCAGTATGGGATGGTTCCAATTTGTCAGAGTGTTTTGAGACGTCAGCAGGTGTCCCTCAGGGATGTATTCTAAGCCCCCTTTTATTCGGGCTTTTTATCGATGATATCTCTGAAATGCTTCCTGGAGGCGTTATGTTCGCTGGAACTCTCATCAAAGTTCTTCTCTACGCTGATGACCTGGTACTAATAGCTGACAACCCCTTTACTCTTTAACTCCAAATTAATCGTCTGGATGAATACTGTAAGACTTGGGATCTCCACATCAATGTCCAAAAAACCAAAGTTATGATTTTTGAGAGTCGACATAGAAGGGTGAGGCTACCTGAGGAAACGTGGCGGCTCAATAATCAACAGATTGAGATAGTACGTGAATTTAAGTACCTTGGAGTTTTATTTACATCGAACCTAAACTTTGGCAAGCATGCAAAGGATAAAAGCACTGAAGCTAAGCTGGCGCTAAATATCATGTGGAAAAGGTTCTTTGCTAACCAAAACATTGACCATTCAACAAAATATCAAGTATTTAGTGCTACAGTGAACACTTGCATGTGCTATGGGGTGCAAGCCTTTGGTGTTACACCCTTCGAAGAATTTGAAGCTGTTCAAAGATTTTTCTTCAAACGAATATTTCGGTTACCGAATTCAGCACCAACCTATGCAATACACGTGGAATCTGGCTTACCACCCATCTACATTAACAACTTAAAAGCGCATGCAGACTATCTAATAAAAGTGATGAGGAGAAATAATACCAGTCTTCATAAATCAATTCTGTTGAGACAACTGCAATTGAATCAGTATCCTTTTAGGGAGTGGCATCAGTTGGCCCTGTCCAATGACCTTTCTCTGAATTTAACAGAGGCGAACGTTCTCGAATGGCACAATATACTTACATCGATTATAGCTAAGACCGATGAAAGGATATATGACCAGCACCTAACCAGAGCTTCTTCGTCAACCTCGAGGTTATTCTACAAGAACCTTAACCATCAAATTCTAACTGAGAATAGCTATTTCAACATTAAGTACTCGTCTGAGGCTATAAGTACCATTTTCAGAGCAAGAGTAGAAATCCTTAATCTGAATTACATCCCTCACAGAACTGATCTTCAGCAGACTTGTGATTTATGCAACAGAAGAGAATGTGATGACGTTTATCACTTCATTGCTATTTGCCCTATATTACAAGAAATTCGGCGCTTGTATTTTCAAGAAAGTTTGATTTCACTCAATAGCTTGTATGAAATATTAAATGGTGGTCGTGGTTGGTCTAATCTATACAAATTTTGCAAACACGCTTTAGATTATCGGAATAGTTTTTGAAAATTCTATTCTCTTAATATTTCTTCAAATTATTACTTTTTATGTGGCAAATCATTAAAATTGCAAAAAATTCAAAATAATCTAAAATTATTACTTTTTATTTATGTGGCAAATCATTAAAATTGCAAAAACTTCAGGGTTATCGCTCTCCCATTATTTATTTATTTATCTTATACTTATGTTTGTTGCTCTAAATCAATTAAAATATTCACTTCTTATATTGTGTATCATCAAAAATAAGAAAACCTAAGAACCACACAGACTAAATATTAGCTAAAATTAAAAGTTTCTGATTAAAAAAAAAAAAAAAAAAAAAATATGTATTTGTTTTGTTATATCAACATACTCGTATGCAAATCATTTTATAAAATTATTGTTTATTACATGATTCTTTCTTTTATTTTTCTATCACTTATTCATGAAATGTCATATCCGGCAGACGGCAGATAGCCATGTCCGTATTCTTAAGATTATAATTGTATCAACATCGAATCGAAAAAATAAAGAATTTATCTATCTATCTATCTATCTAAATTATAAAACTATAGGTGTTAACAGTCCACCCGCTTGAGAAAGCTATGGAAGCAATACTCATAAAAGTAAGTTTTCTAATGAAAAAATTAAAGTTCATATCAACAATAAGTATTAGTATAAAAAAGAACGATTTTAAGATAACAGCTATTATTGCTATTTAATAGTTCGTGAATTGTGAAAACAAGTTTCGTGAATTGTGAGAACAAATTGGAAAGAATTCAGATAAAGTTTGTTTATGAAACTTTTATAAACCTTAGGTCTAACAATACTCGAAGAATGTAATCCAAACTAGTATTTTATCAGTGTGGCGATATCGTTATCATTAGCCAGCCCATAAACCTAACCTAGGCCTCCCGGTCTCATGCAATTAATTGAACAAATTGATAATGAAGTGCTGATGTCCAACAGACTACGCAGAAAGTTTTCCAAATATTATGAACTGAAATGAAACAGAAATAAATATTATTTTGGAAAAATGAAGAGTTCAAAAGAAATGGCGAGCTACGAGATACAGGAATAGTATTTACCTGTCTAAACGATGAAGTATAAAAAAAGATCAGTGAGTCCAAAAATAATTCACTAAGTAGATTTCTAAAAAGTTTGACGACATTATGCTTCAACCCAATACTCGTTACGGAAAGCAGCAAAGAGTCAAAGAAGGCACCAGACACAAGACCCGCCAATAAAATAATCTCCAGATGGCAAAATAATCGGAAACCTGAAATTAAGAGTTGATCTTTTTTGCTAAACACCTCGCGAATGTCTTAACACCATTCCCAGGAAAAAGTGCTATAGATCCATTACTTATTGTTGATAGGAACGACGAATGTGAAATTCATTTTGTCACACTCAAAGACATAAGAAGCATGTGTCAACAAACTGCATATAGGGACCTTTCCATGCAGTACCACGAAATACTGAAATTTTATGTAACGAAAAAACTCCTTATGACCAAAATTAATCGGAACTATAGAAAATAGAAGCCCGTTTACCTCAAAAAGAAAATAGAAGAACTAAACTTGAAGAACAGACCAAAGTACTGGTTGATAAGAAGAACTCTGACCTATATCTTTCCAAAACAAACTAATATTACATATAAGCAAGTACTAAAACCCGTTTGGACTTATGGCATCCAAATGTACAATGAAAACAAATGCTCATAAGATATAGGAGGTTTTTTAAAATAAGGTTTTAATCAAATAATTAATATTGATATCTTTCGTCAATCTGTGCTATCCTACCATTTGGGCTTCAGTTCAGACATTTTTTATCGCAATTTGTTCCAAAAACTTGTGATTCGGGATCATTGCGCAAAAAACGCAGCCCATTATTTCCCACTGTATTCGCTAAACAAAATTTTGTTCCAGATTGTTCTAGTTGTTCTGCACATTGTTCCAAATTTTTCGACTAATATGATCAAAATTTTAAAAGATATGAGCAAAATTCGAAGAAAATTCAAAATTTCTATATTCTTTTTTAAGATTTTAAAAAGTGTTCCAACCATTGTTCCTAAACATAATTAATTAAACAAATATTGCTTACATTTTTTTTCAAAATGCAAATACGACTTCATAATTTTTGAAACCCATACATTTCAATAAAATGTGAAAAAACATGTCCAGAAACAAAAACTTTTCTAAAAATCGAAAATTTAAAACTTGTCAAACCAAATATCTTCCAAATCGTGCTTAAATTGAATCCAAAACCATGCACAACTATAGTCAAAGGTGAAAAACAACGAAAATAACCAAAAACCTAAACGTTCCTAAATGTTCGATCCTTAAAAATAAACAATACATAATAAGACCGGCCGGCGCTCTTCAAATTTTTTCAGAGATTCGTTTCTTGAAATTGATTTTTAGTATGGACAATTTACAAAAAATATTCACTTAAATGATTTCGGCTAATGTGACAACAATGTCATTGTGGCGGAGTTTGAGAATGTGAAAAAAAGGAGGAAGATTTGATAATTCCATTGAGATTCTCTTTTGAAGGTTTTACAGTAGATACCATATTATTATTATTATTATTATTATTATATAAAGCTTTATTCACTCTGTTGACATAGTATTATACAATCATAATATAAATATTATATCTACATAATAAAATACACAAGTTAAATTAATAATAGCATTTTATTTAATATACATAATTATTATTTCATTAATATTATATTATCTCATTATATATATATATTATATATATTCCGAGTGCAAATTTTCTTCATAATATGTTAAGAGTATAAGCCTCCCCCAAAATATTCCATGCTTCTCTATTCCTTGCAAACTGCTGCCACCGTGGATTAAGTCTTTGGATATCGTCTCTCCACCTCAAAATTTGTCTTCCTGCTCTTCTTGTTCCATCTCTTGGGTACCATTCTGTTAGCTTTTTTGTCCAGCGGTCATCACTTGTTCTTGCTATATGTCCTGCCCATTTCCATTTTTGTGTTTTAACTCTTTTTGTTACATCTTCAAATTTTGTGATTTCTCTTAATCTTGTATTTCTCATTCTTTCAAACCTAGATATGTTAAGAAGTGATCTTTCTATAGCCCTTTGAGTAGTTTCGAGTTTTCTCAAACTTTGTACGTTCATGCTCCAGGTTTGTGAACCATACGTTAAAACCGGAAGGACAGCCATGTCAAATACATTTTTTCTTGATGTTTCACTTATTTTTGAACCAAATACGTTCTTAAGGTTCCATACCTGCTTCCAACTATTTGAAATTCTTCATTGTATTTCTTTCTCCATTCGATTTTTGAATGATATAATTTGTCCCAAGTATATGTATTCTTGGACGTATTCAAATGTATCTCTTCCTATGTTTATTTGAGTCTCTGCACTGTTAGTCATGAGTTTAGTTTTTGTTTGGCTCATTTCCAACCCTGCTGTTTTACAACCTTCTGATAATTTTGTAATTATTTCTTGGAGTTCATTTGGAGTTTCTGCAAAAAGAACTATATCGTCTGCAAAACGAAGATTAGAAAGTTTTTCGCCGTCTATGTTCAAGCCAAGGTTTTCAATGTCTATGCTTCTAAATATCTCTTCCAACAATGCACAGAAAAGTGCTGGTGAAAGAGGATCTCCTTGTCTTACTCCTTTGCCTATTGTAAACGTTGAAACTTTAACTTCAGTTGTTATTTTTGATGTACTCTTCATGTATAAGATTCTCAAGATTCTAATAATTTTGTGTGGGATACCTTGCTGCTTTAAGGCTTGCCATATTTTAACATGTTCTACAGAATCGAATGCCTTGTAAAATTCAACAAACGCTATATATAGGTCTTTGTTATACTCCACACTTTTCTCAATCAGTTGGTTGATTGATTGAAGATGGTCTGTTGTAGAATATCCCGATCGAAAACCTGCTTGTTCTTTTGGTTGGTTTCTGTTGAATGTATCTTTACATCTTCTTAATAGACATTTAGCGTATACTTTGTATATTATTGATATAATGCTTATTGGTCTATAATTATTAATATCATCTTTTTTACCCTTTTTGTGAATGAGGATTATGTTTGATTCTGTCCATTGATATGGAATTCTTCATGTATCAAAGTTTGATTAAATATAAATGTTAAAACATTTAAGATCGAGCTTTTTCCAATTTTAAGCATTTCCGCTTTTATGCCGTCACTTCCAAAGCTTTTTCCCGACTTCAGTTCGTTGATTGATTCTTCCACTTCCGATTCCAAAAACACTGGAAAGCTATCATAATGATCCAAATCTGGCATTTCTGAAGTGGTTTGGTCAAAAGTAAACTTTGACTGGTATAGGTCCTTGACAAAATTTGTGGCGGACATATTTATTTGGTTTCTATCCCTTAGTTTTTGTTTTTTGTCATCTAAAGCAATCATCCATTCTTTTCCTTGAGAAAAGTGTTCTTTTGCTTTTTTGATTGATTTGTTATCTTCCAAGTACATTTTCAACATTTTCTCATCATATATTTTAATGTCATCTTTAATATTTTTTTTGATACGTTTCCTCAATAATTTGAGAGTTTGTTTGTCGTTTTCATCTAAATATGTTTTATGACGAAGATTTTCTCTTTCTTCAATTAAACTTTTTGTTGTACTTGAAATTTTATCTGGCTTTTTGGGAATAGGTTTAATTATGTTTTCATTTGCTGAGACTAGTAGAGCTTTTTCGAAAGCATCGTATTGGGATTGAACTGTACTTAAAGATTTTATGAATTCCAAACTACACATATCTTTGATTTTCTTAAGGTAGCTGGTTTTGTCTTCATTTGATATAATTTTTGGTATATCGTTTTTAGGTTGGGATTTGTGGTATTCTTTTGACATGTGGCTGATTTTTATTTTAGCACGTACCATTCGGTGGTCGCTTTCAAAATTCAACCGGTTTATAATAGAGACGTCTTGAACTGTTTTTCTTTTGTTGGTGACTATGAAGTCAATCTCATTTTTTACTACGGTTTGGAGATATCCAGGTCCAGTTATTTTTTGTCTTTTTCTTAAACAGACTGTTGCAGACGGTTAAACCATTTTGCCATAACCATATGTTATCATCTTTTCACCACGTTGGTTTCTGGATCTAAATCCGTACTCTCCCATTATACCTTCTTCACCATCTTTTCTGAAGCCCACTTTAGCGTTGAAATCTCCAATTTTGTAGAGAATTTTTGATCTTGATTTTGATATAATTTTATTGAGATCTTCATAGAAAGAATCAATTTTTTCTTCGTTTGAAGCTTCGGTGGGATCATAAACCTGGACAATCACGACCCTTGTTTTGTTGATCTCCAATTCGCATGATGCAATTCTTTCAGTGTAGAGTTACCACTTTAATATTTTTCTTATACATATGTCAAAACCTTTGCAATTAACAAACTTTTCCCCGACCGACCATTTAAGATTTAAAGAAATTTGGAGTCGTAACAACAGAAAACTTACACACTTAAAGTTGTTGTATTGTACAACATTTTTTAAACTGAACCTAATATTTTTATTTTTCCACAATTTCTAAATTAAATTTAAGGAAAATCAATATCAGAAGGGTTTTAATTCTGTGCCTTCTTCCCCTCACAGTCAATAACAGAAAATGCACTTAAATATTACTAAGGTATATAGAAGCCTTTCATTTTGGGCATTTCAAAGGTTCAATGATAACATTCTTCCCAAAAGAAGTCACCCTTAAATCTATTTAATATGTTAATTTGTTGCAACCTTTTTCAAAACTGATTGAAATGTAAAATTTTATCACATGACATCAAAAGCAGACGTCGACAAATGAGACCTACAAAAGTTTCTAAGACATTTCCGTTAATGGTCAGTATTCGTCTTCAGTTTTGGTCTTCACTGACCACATCATAAGGAAAATGCATAACCTCTAAGAAAACCAACACCAACATAATGTATACCTGTTACATGGACATAAACATACATAAAACATATGAACAACATCCCTAATCCTCTTTCAATGAAAAGTATAGTGTTGAAGTGCACCCATCTGAAAATGTTCTCAAAGCCCAAAGAGTGTGTTGTGTATGCATAACCTAAAACAGAAACGATCTTTCTCTCTGGACGGTAATCACCAGCATACTGATGAGATGTTGATGATGGTATACTCGTATAGGCAGTGTCAAGGATACATTGTAATCCTCTCCCAAACCATCTCATATCCGTATAAACTGTGAACGTCTTAAGAAAGTTTTCTATAAGAAACTTTAGATGAGGAGTTCCAGAAGGTCAAGTGATGCCTTGCCTATACACATTCAGGGTTGATGTGTGTGCTTATCTTAAAGTGGGGTACCAGTCTCTAAGAGTAGTATGTGTAGACAGAGGTGGGAAATCCACTTAAACCGCTTTACAAGGACCCCAAAGTCGATTGGAAAATTTGCATTTTATCCTTTCAGAGACTCTACGAGTAGAGCTAGACAAACCAAGGTATTAGACCGCTTACTTAGAGTAATTGGAAGAAATTACACACACAAAACTTTGCATAAGTTCACTGCAAGGAAATAATATTCAATTTGCATCCACCTCGCATCCTGGTAGCTGATGTCCACGGTGGAAACATGGCTATGGAGCCCATGTCCAATGACCATATCCATGCGATACGTGTTTTCAAATAACAATTTGTCCATCTTGACATTGAATAGAGAATGTAGAAAAGACAACATTCGATCCGTTCCGTATACACATCCATCCGTTGGACATGTTGTTAAAAGTCAGATGGGAAATGACGAACGCTGGACTTCTGGCTGCTTCACCCCCAGGACATGGATGTATCCCTCTTCTGATGATTATGGTGATGAAGGGGAATAGTAAAATTTGTGTCATTCGCAGGAAAATTAAAACGAAAATGATGTTTTTCGTCTTCCTCTTATTTTTGAAAAGGGAATTGCCCGTATACTTATTATTGTATTCCAAGTTGTTTTCTTTTTTTAACATGTTTGCCATCAAGGATAAACGGAAAGGCCAACGTCATAAGTTTGATGGAGGGTGGTTCTTTCGTAGATATACTCACTTCATTTTCTGCCAAAGCACTGCTCTGCTCTACTGTTACTTAGCCCTCTTTAGATTAGCACTGTATTCTAAGTTAATGACAATGGATCCTTTTTTTGCATTTATGTTCATTTCTTTTTTTGAACATTTTCCATTCTCTGGATGGGGCTATGGGTAGGGTATATATGTATGTACATTTGCAGGGTGAAATCTTTCATAGCCTGATATTTTTTAAGGAGGCAAAAGTAAGTGATTTTATATTTTTTTCACTAGGGATTAAAGAATTAAAGGATAATTGTTTTTATGAAGGAAATTCCAATGGAATTGCTGGTCTTTTTTCTCTTTGTTATTGTTTTTTTTTTATTATTATTTTTTCTTAAAAAAATAAGGAAAATAAGACGGTCGCCATAAGGTCCTTGGAGATCTGCAATTGTGAAGATAACAATTATTGCTGTTTGACACTTGTCATTGAAGCAAGACATGATTAGAGTGAGGGAGTGAGAGGTGCTTAATTCAAATTAGTTTTTCGATTGCAGGTTATTTGGGGGCAGGGCAAGCTTAACGCAATCCCTAAGGCTTCAGAGAGAAAATCCTCATGGATTAAGGTGGGAATGCTTAAAGTTTGACGAAAGAAATCGTTCACAAATTGGTTATTTCATTTCAACTTTTGACAACATTGTATGGATGGACAAAAAATTCGTTTTGTTTTCTTTGCGATTTAAATTTGTTTACTTTCAATAAGAACCTTCAATAAATAAGATGTAAAACCAAAGTATAGGAGCTTAAAGCAATTGACCGTGGAATATTATGTTTTTCTAATTCGGGATGACGTAGGGAAGATGGTATTTAGGTTTAAGAAATCAATAAAACGTAAATTATTTCAGGGGTCTAGAATACTGGGGCACTCTATATAAGAAAGAAGTTTCAGGAAACTTCACAGAAAAAGATTGAAGAAAAGTCTTCCTATAGTTTGCTAAGACACCCCTGATTAAATAGTCTATGAATTCTATCTTTGTGAGAAGTAGCATCAATTATCACCTAAAATCAAATATTATCCACCTTCATCTTTTGCATTCAACACAAAACATTTCAACAAACAAGATACAAAGAAACTCTCAATATGTTTTCTGGTCGCAAAACCATTCTCAAGGTCCACTTCGTACATATTAAACGCATTTCAGTATTCTAGAAATCGATTTCTAGTAGTATTAAAATGTTAACAGAAGGCATGCTTCACTTCACCGATCGAACAACCAAACAATTCCGTTACCCTTTAAAATGGCCCAACATTCAATCCATCTGTCTTGTGTGCACTATCCATACTCACAAATATTGAGAGCTATGTTTTGAGACTTTTTCAAAGTGTCACATCTCACAACGTATTGGATTTTGAATCTCCGAAAGCAAGTTTATTCATTATGTTCAACTTTTTGCTCCATGTTTTTCAAAACATGAACTGATCATTTTAATTTTTCACTTTCAAGTTAGAACCCTTTGACAGGGCAATAAAATCGAATACAGAGACTTTAAGAACATGAACAATGTACTGGTCTGGAAAAATTAAGCGGTGATGGAACTCTATTTTAGAAACTTCATTTCCCCCCCAAATTTCCCTTCGAAATTGAAAAGTGCAAAGGTAATTTCTTTCCTATACCGAAAACATCGAAAGGAGATAAATTAGACAATTTCAAAGTTTTCGAGAAACTAGTCAAAAACAAATTAACGTATTTCTTACTTACCGACTGCATTTACTTATACCTAAGCTTTTCTTTAGGGCTTAGGGAACATTCGGTAGCATGGATTAAGACTTGAAAACCACCTTTATTTGAATCCTAAGAAATCTAAATGTTTTTTCTAAAAATAAAGTCGAAGTATCATACTTTCCTCTAATACTGCGCCAGCAAAGTCCTATTGCTTATGTTAAGTCAGCTAAAAATGAATTTATAATCTTGAACTGGATTCTACCTTGGGATGCTCATGGTAGTACCACGGTTGCAAAAGCTTATCCTGCATGCAAACGTCAGTATTTTGTAACCTAAGAGCTGCACAAAAAAGATAGGAAAGGAATTGAAGAAATATTTTAGTAACTTAAAATTTATTTGAACACATTAAAATTATTTTATTATGAAAGAAGCAATTTTGTAAATCACTAGCGTAGCTGTTTGTATTTAAAAGCTTTATCTATCTTCTATCTTCTATCTATATATATAAAAATGAATAGCTGTTCGTTAGTCTCACCAAAACTCGAGAACGGCTGAACGGATTTATCTTATCTTAGTCTTGCAATGTTCGTGGAGGTCTAGGGACGGTTTAAAAGGCGAGAAAAAATCGAATAACTTCCGGGAAAACCCTAAAAACAGTCCTTTTCTATTTCCCATACAAACTTTTTCTAGAGTCAATTTGAACTTTATTGCTATTCAATAAAGTTCATATTAAATTATAATCACTCACTGTTGTCTAAGCAATTTAGGTGTGTATCTAACGTCAAAGAGTCAATTTGCAATTTATTACCGCTGCATAAAGTTCAAATTCAATCATATCTATGAAAATAGTCTTGCGATTGTTGTTGGTGAATGTTCGTGGTGCGACATCGTTCAAACAACTGAGAACAGTTAATGGACAGCTGTGTGCGACTTACCGTGAGGCATGCCAACTATTACATTTACTTGAGAACGATTCGCATTGGGATGATATGTTCAAGGATTCTTTAATAACTTCATCGCCGCATCAAATTCGTACATTGTTTGCGATTATCTAATCGACATGTTTCCCCTCGAATACAAAAGATTTGTGGGTTAAGTATAGAGATGAAATGTCTGAGGATGTTTTGCATCGTGTGCGCGCGCCGCCGTGAAACTTTGAATCCTACACTACAAATGACTGAAATAATTTACAATGAGACATTGATCATGATAGAAGATATGTGTTTATTGATAGCAAATAAAGTATTGTCGTGTTTGGGAATGACAGCACCCAATCGTCATATGCACGATGCATTAAACCACGAGTTGCAAAGGGAACAACAGTACGACATTGAAGCATTGGCCGAAACAGTTCGTACAAATGTTCCACAATTAAATCAACAACAAAGAATTGCGTACGAAACTTTGATAGAAGCTGTGAACAGTGGATCTGGTGGAATTTATTTCCTTGATGCTCCCGGAGGAACCGGAAAAACGATCTTAATTTCATTGCTTTTGGCGAGGATCAGACCGCGAAATGATGTTGCTCTAGCGTTGGATTCATCTGGAATAGCTGCGACATACAAATCACCGAAACACCAATTTGAAACCATCGCCAAAAATAGCGCAATGGCCAAGATCCTACAGGTTTGCAAATTTATTGTTTGGGATGAATGCACCATCCCATAAGAGGTCACTGGAGGCGCTGGACAGAACAGTGAAAGATCTTCGTGACAACCAAAATATTTTTGGTGGGGCCATGATTCTGTTGTCAGGTGATTTTCGTCACACTCTTCCAGTTATTCCCCGATCGAATGTTGCTGATGAACTAAATGCATGCCTAAAATCATCGAATTTGTGGCAGTACGTAAAGACACTCCAATTAACAACTAACATGCGAGTGTTTTTGCAACATGATGAAACTGCAAATGTGTTTGCGAAGCAGTTGTTAGATATTGGAAATAATAAAGTTGCAATGGACACCTCGACCGGATTCATCACATTACCCACAGATTTCTGTCACATCACAGATTCAAAAGAAGAGCTTATTCAGCGTGTTCTCCCAGATATAGCGCAAAAGTTCAATAACCATAATTGGCTGGGTGAACGAGCAATATTGGCAGCGAAAAATAAAGATGTAGGGGATCTCAATGCGACAATTCAGAATTTTCTTCCAGGACAGTTGGTTTCCTTCAAATCAGTCGACACCGTTATGAACCAGGATGAAGTAGTCAACTATCGCACGGAGTGTTTAAATTCACTGGAATTGCCTGGATTACCACCTCACAATTTGCAGTTAAAAGTAGGATCAGTTGTCATCATGCTGCGTAACATTAATCAACCTCGACTTTGCAATGGAACAAGACTGGCTGTGAAAAAGCTGATGAATAACGTCATTCAGGCAACAATCATAAAAGGAAAATACAAAGGAGAGGATGTCTTGATCCCGCGAATACCGATGATTCCAACGGATTTACCATTCGATTTAAAACGGTTACAATTTCCAGTACGTCTGGCCTTTGCGATGACAATAAATAAATCGCAAGGACAGTCTTTAGAAGTTTGCGGAATCAACTTGGAGTATCCCTGTTTCGCGCATGGACAATTATACGTCGGGTGTTCGCGCGTCTTTGTTTATTTACGCACCACAAAACAAAACAAAAAATATAGTTTATGAGAAAGCTTTAAATTGATTAACAAACTGTATCATAACAGTGTGTGTCTATTAATAAAAATTAAAACCTTATAAATAGCCAGTATTTCAGGAAAACTCTGTTTTTTTAAGTAAGCAACATGATGTGTCAAAAATAATAGTAAAAATTCATGCTTCAATAAAAAAATGCTTTTTTATGCAATACGTTTTGTTTGTTTTGAAATTAATTTATACAAAAGTTTAGGTCTTTTATTTATCGATTGAGGCAGTACAAAGTCTGCCGGGTCAGCTAGTCATAAATAAAATTTAAAAAACGTTTCTGAAATATTTCCCACTTGTTTAAGAGAAAACCTTTCAGAAACATTTTAGAAATGTTTACAATTTGTTTTGGTGCAAAGGCTTTGAGAAAAATTTCTGAAATGTATGATTGTGTAAATATTTAACATGTTATATCATGAGTATCACGCAATAAGAATGTAAAAGTTTAAAAATTTAAACAAATTACAGTCAAAACGTGGAAAATGTTCAAAAGTACCAAAAATGTGACAGCATGAGACATGGATAATTTTTTGACATATTTAAAATATTACAGCATGCCAAGGTGTCAAAATGATATGCAACAATAAGAAAACTGAAATATTGAAAATATGCAACGGTCGTGTATAACATAAATATCCCAATACCTTTTACCTAAAACTTTACCTTACAACCAATCAAGGAGTTAAATTTATTTATCTTTGAAACTTATCATTCAATTTAAAACATTCTTATAGAATTTAAAAATTGTATTTAAAATTGATTGATTGTAAGAGAAGTTAATTAAATTTAAAGCAATTATACAATCAAAACCTAAATCAACAGTTTACACATTTTAAAAAGCTTAAAGAAGATAAAAATGACCATTTCCCTTATACATTCCTCTCCTTCGGCTTCGTTTGGAAAAAAACATCTCTAAGTCAGACACACATGGTGCTCTTTTTAGTAGGTAAGGTACATAAGTATAAATAAAATACGTATAGCCAAGCCACCACAACCCCTATTACTCGCTCAAAAAAAGTGATACCCATACACTCCGCTCAGCTCATCTTATCCAAGCAAAACCAGTTCCATTTTCAATGGTTTGGGGATTCGTAAATATTTACAAACTTGGCCCAAGTAAATATGACCCAAGAGTAGAATTTATTTACATTTGCCTTCAT
This sequence comes from Eupeodes luniger, assembly GCA_951509635.1. Lineage (NCBI taxonomy): Eukaryota > Metazoa > Arthropoda > Insecta > Diptera > Syrphidae > Eupeodes > Eupeodes luniger. The sequence goes on from OX608074.1 coordinate 75,109,185, forward strand.
TAATGCTCCTTTAATGTCACGTGATAATAATTGAAATGAATTTCGTACATTTTGTATTGTGTGTTTTATACGAAGCTCATATACCACAATACGGAACGGATATAGCTGGACATTGGAAAATTGTCAAGAACCAAACCAACCGAACCGGCTACCACCGGGCCAGGAACTTCATTTCATATCCTGAGAAGACATTATAACATGAGTAAATGGGTTTATCAACCGGCTTTCATCATGGACGGTATTATAGATTAGCTTTGGAAGCAACGACAATGCATTAAATTTTCAGATAAAATTCAAGTGGGGAGGTATTGTTTTTCAAGTTATATGGTAGCTATATATAGCATAAACATACATAAATATCACATTATGTGAGGGCCCTCTATCCTGTTGGTTGTTGCCATACTCGTATATATTTATATGGGTATAAAAATGATAGAAGGGATCTTTGACCTCGTGCATAAGTAATGAGGATCGGAAAAGGGTGCTGGTTTCAATTTATTAACAACACTTTCAACGTGGAAAACAAAGCTATAATTTTAGTTTTGTACCTTAATTATGGTTAATAATTTGACCATCCAACAAACTAGGTAATGGAATCGATATATACTCACTCGGAACATAAATGTTAAAATTACCTATCTATTCAAGGTAAATTATACACTTTAAAAATAAGTGCCTCCGCATATGGTTGCATAGATATACAAACATACATTCTAATTAAACCCGTGTTTTTTTAAAAAGCCATCCGTAGTACAGTAGAAATGTATATAAATAACAAATACAACATCCAAGGCAGAATCTTATTGCGTATAGAGATTTGACTTATATTCAAAATTTAAATCATACTTCGTACTCTGGCTCTTAACGTGGCTTAGCATTATACAATTATTGATCAATGAGTTCCCTACTCTTCAAAATGTCCTACGCAATTCTTTGTTGTTGATTTAATTGGGGGAAATTTGTACAAACTGTTTCGGCCAATGCTTCAATGTGTTTATTGCATACTACCGGCCCGTCCCGGCTTCGCACGGGTAGACATAAATAGGTACAGATATTTAAGTTATAAGCATGCTAATTAAAACGACCATGAATCACTAAATTAGAAAACATTTTTTTGTCCTATCATTAATACTCTTCGCAGCGTAAGCGATGAAAGACATTTTATGGCTAATTTTTTTACACCTTCGGTTGGTTTTAATAGGAATTTCTAAAGAATTCTATAGTAATCTAGTACTAAATATATCCAATGTTACTCAGTGATAATGTAGCTTTCTAATGAAAAAATAATTATTAAAATCGGTCCAGTACTTTTTGAGTTTATTCGTTACATACAAAAATACAAATCTTTCCTCTTTTTAATATTAGTGTAGATGTAGATTCGGGGATTTTTCATATATATTCATCTTTAAGGCCTTCTGTGGACTTTAACAAAAATTCAAGAACAAAATTAGCCACATATACAATATTTTCAGAGAAATGTCTGTGTGTCCGTACGTCCGTATAGGTCCGTACGTCCGTAGGCCCGTACGTCCGTACGTTTGGGAAGCTTTTTTCGTCGTCCATATCTCAAGTACCAGTGGTGATATCGACTTCAAAAAATTTGTGTTATATACATAATAAGACAGAAAAACCCAGAAAGGACTCTCGATAAAATTGAGAGGGTAGTTTTCTTACCATAGCAATTTAAAAAAAGTTAACCCAAAATATCTCACGAACCAATAACGCTAGCGACTTGAATTAAATTGTATTATTATGGTAAATTATGGTATTTTTTATTAATCAAAAAAAAAACTGAAAACAAAACAATTGTCACCCCAAATATTTTAGGAACAAAAAAATATTTGCATCTCCTAAATAATGTTATGCAACGAAGAATAACTATTTTGACATCTGGCAAAATTTTGAGCAAAATCGAATGACAGTTTTCTTACAAAAAATAAAATCCTAAAAAAAACATTATTAAAAGTTGGTAAAAATTGATTTTCGATTTTGATATCCTTTTTAAAATTAAAGATATTGGTTTCAAACAAATCTCATCTTATAAAAAATATAGTTTTGAAAATTCAGATAAATGTTGGGAAAGATCGAATTGACATTCTTTTACAAGAAATAAAAACAAATAAGAAACATTACTAAAACTTGTTGAAAAGTAATTTTTGACTCAAATATCTTTTTAAAAATTAAAGATATTGGGTTGAAACTAATTTCATCTTATAGAAAATGGTATTTTTGATATTCACTAAATTTTTTAAAAAATAAAACAGTAATTTTTTTCATAAAAATTAAAATCTACAAAAAAAATAATACGCAAAATTTGTAAAAATTGATATTCGTTTCTCCATATCTCGTGAACAAATTTAGGTATTGATTTCAAAATTATTTCATTCTATGCTTGATTTTGTTGCTTAAGATATTGTTGTTAGAAAAATCCAATCTTTATTTGTTTATAGAAGAAATAAATATGTTCAAGAAATGCTAATATGTAAAATGAATACAAATTGGTTTTCGACTAAAGATCTCCTCAAAATGTTTCATCATATGCAAAATATTGTTTTGTAATTTTTAGTTAATCTTTTAGAAAAAATGTATTAACAATTTTTTTTAAACACGAAAACCTATAAAAACGACAAAAAACTGATAAATGGTTTTCGACTCAAGAACAAAGAAAGATATTGCTTTCAAAATTTTAATATCACAGAAAATATTGTTATGAATATTTTGATAAAGTTTTAAGCAACACAAATGACAGACGGGTTGGGAAGTTATCAGTGTGGTTCGCATCGCAGCCTCTGTTTTCTATAGTTGTTGTACAGCGCTTCCAGGAATTGTGCCAAATTTTTCACACAAAATAGAAATTTTTTTACATAAAATGTGTTGTTAGCTTGTTGCGTAAAATATTGTAGATTTTAAATCATCCATTTCTACGAAGAAATGCTTATGATCCGAGCATATTAGCTTGTACCCAAAAATTTGTTAGGTTAGGTTTTTACCCAAATTGACAACTGTCAAAATTTAACCGATTTTAATATGTTTTTTTTGTACAAAAATACTGTCTTGAAATACGCTCAGAGAAAGAAAGTGTCCCTAATGAATTAATGTAAGAAAGTACGTACACATACAGATTTAGATTTTAGGGACCTTAAAATGTACAATTACAATTTGATCGATTCAAATAACCTCCAATGGAAACTATGTAAACTACAAAATCAGGATCTTTTATTATAGTACTAAAGCAGTCCGAAGCAGTCCTTTCGGTGGTGAAAGGAATGCATTATGTATAGAAAAAAATGATTGAAATCGGTTCATAAGTTTTTGTGAAACAAAATAAATATTCTAGAGGGGGTAATAGAAAATCATATTTTTTTATAGAAGTTAAGAGAAAAATGTTGAACAAAATTCAATAAAAATCTATCAGTTTGTTTTTGAGAAAATTCGAATTTTCGATTTTTGACGAATAGATTTGTATATTTATTATATATTTTGTCATAAAACAAATGAAAAAAAAGAGGCTGGGATGCAACCCACACTGATAACTTCCCAACCCGTCTGCCGATTTGTCTTGTTTAAAAGATTTGTAGTTTTCGTGTTTTGTTAAAAAAGTTGTCAGTTGAATTATTTAAAAAAAATTAAAAATTACCGACAATATTTTGCATTATGATGAAATAGTTTGATTTCAAAATCTATTTTTTTAAACTAGACTTTTAGTCGAAAAACAATTTTTACAAATTTTAGTAGCATTTGCGTACTATTTTTTGTAAATTTTAATTTTTATGACTATTGGATTCTTATAAAAGACTTACTGAATATCAAAAACAATATTTTCTGTAAAATAAAATTATCTTGAAGATAACATTTTTAATTTTTGAAAAGATATTTGAGGCCAAAACAAATTTTTACTGTTGTATTGTTTATTTTTTCTAGGTTTTTATTTTTTGTAAAAAAATTCAATCCGATTTTTTCCAAAAATTTTAGTGAATATTAACAACAATATTTTATAAAAAAAAAATTAGTTTGGAGCCAATATCTTAAATTTATGAAAATATATTTCAGTCGAAAATCTATTTTTACCAACTTTTACTAATGTTTTTTAGGTTTTTATTTTTTATAAAAAAAACTGTCAATTCGATTTTTCTCAAAATTTAACCAGATGTTAAAAACGTTTTTCTTCGTTGCATAAAATTGATTTGAAGATAAAAGCAGTTTTTGTTCGAAAAATATTCGAGGTGTCAATTATTTTTGTTCAGTTTTTCATTTATATAAAAACCGTTAATTGGATTTTTTCCAAAAATATACTACTTGAGTATCACGTTACAATATATAACATAAAATTTTATTCAAGTCGTTAGCGTGATTGGTTCGTGAGATATTTTCGATTAACCAAAATTTTCACCTTTTTTTTAAATTTCTATGGTAAGAAAAATTACCCGTTTAAGAATAAATTTCCAAGTTTAAACTCAATCGACCTAATGGTTTGGGCGGAGACAAACAGACGGCCACTTTTTTCGACTTCTCTCGGGTTCAAATTTTTTTAGGAATGCAAAACTCTCCTATGTGTCGCAAGTAAAAATAAAAAAGAAGCTGGAATTCGTCCTACACTGATTACTTCCCATCATGTGAACGTCTGTAGATTTTTCTAAAGTAATCATAATCAACAAAAACATTTGAAGTCAATATTTTTACTTGCGACATATAGGAACTACATATATGGCAAGTTTTGCATTCGTGCAAAATTTCGAACTCGAGATTTTAATCAAACATGATATTACGATGGTAGAGAAGTCGAAAAAAGTGGGTCCCGCGATTCCGTCCGGTCAATTTTGTCTGTCTGTCCACGCTCCTACAGCCTAAACCATTGGGTCGATTGAGTTCAAACTTGGAAGTTAAGGTTTTGAGCAGATTTGCGTTAGGCGTTTTTTTCATTTTTTGTTTAACATCAAAACTAACAGTGGCCCCCGTACAATTTTTTTGGTCAAAAAACGAAAATTCGAATTTTCTCAAAAACAAACCGATAGATTTTTTTTAAATTTTCTCTAAAATTTTATTTTTTAACTTGGTTTCTTTTAATAAGAAAAACATATTTTTGTATTGCTCAGGAAAGGTATCAGCAACTTTTGAACCGATTTCAATAATTTTTTTTTCTGAACGAGCTCTTATATTGCCTTAACAATATTTGATTATCAAAAGTGCAATTTTTTATTGTTTGGATTTTTAAAAAAATATTGAAATTTTTTTTTTCAAAATTCTATATCTCAAAAACGGGGGAACATTTTTTTACGAAATTGAAATATAGAGTGTATATTTACAATCACTAAACAACTGCATACCAAAAATATTTTTAGAACAAAATTGAAAAATTTTATATATAAAAAATTAATTTAAAAAAAAACCGCTCTAACGATTTTCAAAAAAAAAATTTTAAAAATCAAGGGTTTTTTGATTTATAAAATGGCATTTAAATTTTTGAAGACAAACTTATTTTTCAGGTAAAATTTTGAATCTTAAATTAGTTTTTTTTTAAATTATTTTAACTGTATTGAATGTAACCCCCTCCCAAAAAATTGAAAAATGAAGGTTTTTTCGACAAATCAAATGGCATATATATCTTTGAAGACAAACTAATTTTACAGGTATATTTTTAAATATTATATAGATACTTTTTTAAACAGACTCTTTGCATACAGGAGCAAGTTCGTGCGACCCAGTCGTGCACTTTATTTTTATTCTAATAATACTAATTTTAAGTCGTTTTTGTAGATTTTCTTCTTTTGTAAAAAATGTTGATTGAATTTTTCTATAAAATTAACTGAATGTTAGAAACAATATTTTGCAGTAATGATAAAACAAGTTTGATTTCAAAATCAAATTTTTTAAAAGTTTTGATTTCTTTAAAAAAATACAGATTGGATTTTTCTAAGAACATTATTTTAGGTAAACAACACAATTTTGCATCGAATACAATAATGTTGAACTCAATATTTGTATTTTATGTAGTTTCTTACAAAAAACTTGACTGTTTGATTTTTCCAAAAATTTAAATGTTACTTACAATATATTTTATAAGATAAAATTAGTTTGGAGGCAACATCTTAAATTGTTGCCCAGATCAAGTCAAAAAACAATTTTTACCAACTTTTAGTACTGTTTTTTTAGGTTCTAATATTTTGTAAATTAGCTTTAGTTTAATTTCTCTACAAATTTTACCAGATGTCAAACACACGACATTAGTTTATGTGGAACCTGAAACGTCGAGAAAAGTCAACATTTTTTAATTCGACAAATCGGACCGATTATAATAACTTCCTAAGGGAAGTTTATAAGTACTATATAAAATCAATAATTAAATAAAGACGGACAGACCTCCTAACCAAATTGTTCTCAACGTTGCTACATAATTCTATATAATAATATTTTCAAGACTGTGCAACTGTAGGTAATAGGTCTTAAGTTGAAATTACAAGAATATTCTTAATACAGAAACCCTAAGGTAGTTATAGTTGTACCAATGTGTTACATTTTATTTATTTAATTTCCAATATTATAAGATTCCTGCAGATGTACTTTAGGATAAAAGACCAAGAGAACCACATCATAGGATTTTCCATTCGGCTACATAATATGCTACGAAAATTCCATTAGAGAATTTACTCCAAGAAATTAACAAAAAAAAATTAAAATTTTCTTCAAAAGTATTCATGTGGTTGAATGAAAGGATCTGCATTCCTTCTTAAGTTGGAATGGGAATGTCTTGGATTTTATCATTATTTGGATTGGATTCATTTGTGGGTATCTTATAATGTTGACTACGTATTATACATGTGTATACACTCATAGAAGATATATAGAATAGATAGTGATGGTGACCTGAACTTATCTATTTATAAGGGCAAGAATCTTCTCCCCACATTTTACCCACCACCGTTCTGGAGATAATGTGTGCAAATATGTACTTTGTGAATGGCATATCAAGGAAACTTTCTTGACCATAAACATTTGAAAAGATATTCTCTGGATGCCACACTAGCCAGTAGCCATATCTATACTAGATAGGAGGTTTGAGGAATTCGAAATATTGGTGAGTAAAATGTTATGTTGTGTGTTCTTTCATGAATGTGTTTTGTGTTTTAAGTTTTATGATTCTGTAAGATTTTACATATGTATGTTTTTTGGGAGACATTTTTTGATGATATATTTTAATGTAATGAATGACTCGCTGTAAGACTATTATTGAGTCTGAGAATTTTTCGGGCGTAAAGTTTCATCAGTAAAAGAATTTTGAATAATGAAATTAAATTTTATCACTGTACTTGAAGCTTGAAGAAGAAAGAAAACTTAATGAATTTAATAGCTTATATTATTTTTTTCGCTGATTTTGCTAAATTTCCTTTAAAATCATTATGCAAAAAAAAACCATGATCGGGACATATTTTCCAAGTAATGTTGTTTCTAGAAGACAACAAAGTATTGAAGAATATTTCAAAGGGATGAAAAGAAATGAATGCATTTCAAAAACATATTTCATTCAAAAACAAGTTCATGAACGGAATTCTTCTATCACAAAAAGATGCAATTTTCGATATAGTGTTAACATTTTAACAATACCTCTTTTTCTTGGTCTCCAGTACTGACTTATGTTAATAGCTCGTTTTTATTTTTTTGTCACACTTAAGGCTTAGCTTCCAAGACTTTTAAAGATCGTATAATCAACTTAGTTTTCACAAGTTTTCTCTTTCTTTTTATAGAAAACCTTTTATAAAATATCATATGAAAATCTTATTAATTTTAAGTTTTCGTATGAACAAAAAAATTAAAACGAAAGACTCGAAAACTCAAGATCGTAAAACAAATATCATTATGGCATTTTATTCTAAAAGTGTGAATGATATCGGTGTGGAAATTGATCGACCAAAATTATGTAGAGGCTATGATGCACGATTTATTTATCAAAACTCCAATGCTACAAGTGATAGAGAATCAACTGTTTCTCGACAAGCATCAAGCTTAGGTGGAATTTATTCGAGGTACTTACAATTTTTACAAAAAGATGTAAAAACTGTTTTTCGGTATATTATTTTCTAATTTTAAAGATATATTAATCCTACAATATGCACCGCGAAAATTGATACCAGCATGGAAAGCATTAGCGATGTTCCTCCATCAATAGTTCCTCCTTTAGATTTAAATTCATCTGGTGAAACAATGCCATCAACTGATAGCGCTCCAAATGCAAGTTTTACCATACACACTTGTGAAGCCAATCGAATATCCCAATCGAATGCGTTTTATAATTGGCTTTCCGGCAAAAAGTAAGTAACTTTCAATTGACTCCACATACGTATGCAGTTTTCTGCGATTTCATCAACAAAACATTTTTGATGTCTGATATCTCAAAATCATAAATCTTTAATACAAAAACAACTATTAAACTGTTCAATTTTTATTTTAGAAGACTTAAGTCATACGAACAAACAAAACAAAAGCAAATCGAAGAAGAACGTCAACGGCAACTTGAAGAAAGAAAACAACTTGCCGAAAAGAAATATCGAGAATGGCTGGCCACTAAAATTCAACAACCCAAAGAAAACCCACAAGTTCATCCATCTTCAGAATTGCAAGAATATGAAGAAGTCTGTCAAACTCATGACAGTGAGAGCAATAGAAGAGCTTGGGAACAAAAGAAAATGGAAGAAAAACGTCGAAGGCGAGAACAAGAACTAAAGGACAAAAAGCAACAACGGCTTTTGGACGCACAACGAAAACAACAAGCTGCTAGAGCTTGGCAAAGTTGGATAGCTGAAGCTCCATTTAAACCGAAGCCAGTTCCCTTAAATAAGGGTTTTCTATCTTTGAAGGGAACAATTTCTGATATTTATATAAATCCAAATCCTTGGCGTGAACCTTTAGAAGAGTTGAAATGTGAATAATAGAATGATTTGTAGTATGAAAGCAAAATAAATATTGTTTGCATTGAATTTTGCATTATTAAAACAGTTCAAAATTTTGTTCTTAAAAAAACAGATATCCGACACAGATCTTGTTCCAGGTTTGCATATCCGAACTGTGTCAGGATATTTCGAAATTTCAAATGTATACATAGTTAAATTTAAATGATATACTTGAGAGTAAAGACAATGTCTGTCCATTATTCAGGTCCCAATCACGATCCAATAACATGTATTTTGTGAATTTCTAGGTTAAAGTGGCTGTCCGTGATGGATTAGGCCGGTTTAATAGCCCATTGTGATACCAGATGAATCTTGAAGCTTTCTTCTAATCTCAATGAAACCAGTTTCAGTCCATTGCGAAACGGGAAAGACTGTGGTTATGTTAATATGATTGAAATCGTTTATATCGTTATTGAAGAATTCTTCTAGGTATTTCTTGCGTTTTTGAGCTAGAGTAGGGCATGTACAGAGGAGGTGAAGAACTGTTTAATCCTCAACTTCATCGATATAGCTTCTGCAAAAGTCATTTGAGAATACGTCTAGCCGCTATGTAGTTGTTGTTTGTGACCTGACACGTGGTGATGTTATTCCACCTGGTGTTTGCCTTCTTCATAGCGTCCTATATTAGCACTAGTTTACATGCAGCGATTGGTAAAAGTAGTAGAATGGGTTGTACTGTACCATTCCCGGCGAGTTTATATACCTTACAGTTTCCTGGAATGTCTATGGCCCAGCACCCAGCAAAGGTGAATATTAAACTGTTGTGAAATCTCCATTAGATATAATCGGCAGTTATGGACTGTTATAGAGTTTGTAGAGACAGAGTCCAGAGATTTGATAGTGGCCTGACTATCTGAGAAAATACGGATATCAGATTTTGATATCACGATTTCCTTAAGTCAGATGGGGTTGTGCGAAGCGAACCGCTTATAAATAGGCAAGCTGAAAGTTGCACTTTATTTAGTTTGTCGCGGTTTATAGCTTTTTTTTAAAGCGGTCCACCATACTGCCACACCGTACATTTAAATAGATCTGATTGCTGATGTGTAAGAAAAGTACGTATTTCGGGCTTTTTTGCAAGTAAAGCGAGCTACAGTAGCTTTTTTAACTCTTTCTTGTATATTGCGTTTCCAATTTAGTTTTTTGTATAAAATAAGACCCAGGTACTTAGCCTCGTCTGAGAACTCTAATTGGATTCCTTTAATATAGGGAGGTTTAACAAATGGAATTTTGTATTTAATCGAAAATAGGACTGATTCGGTTTTGTGTGGGTTGACACCAAATCCACATTGATCAGCCCAAAGAACTTGTTTGTCCGAGGCATTTTGTAAGAGTTCTTTTAGGGAGTTAAGATGCTTTCCTGAGACCGCTATAGCAAAGTCATCCGCATATGCAATCAGTCTGAAACCCTCTGCATCCAGACTAGTTAGGATTTCATTAACTACCAGGTTCCAGAGAAGAGGGGATAGAACACCACCTTGCGGTATCCCTCTACTAACGAATCTTGTAGCAGAAGAGTTGCCCAGTTTTAAATTAATTATTCTAATAATCAGCATTGAATGAATTAACTCCCTAAGCGAACCCTCTACGTTCAGAGATATTAGTACAGATGTGATGCGATCAAGGAAAGCAACCATAGTATGTAACGCGTTTTCCACCGATTTGCCTCTACAGTAGGCATGTTGAGACATAGACAGAAGTCTTATATATCAATACTTGCCCTTAAATGGATATCAATCAATCTTTCTAAGGTCTTAAGAAGGAATGATTATAGACTTGTAGGTCGTAGATCCTAAGGGTTGACTTAGCTCGTATAAAATGTACTAAGCTTTTATAAAATACAAACGAAATCTTGGTATTCGATCCGCGTCTTCGGACATTGCATGATTTGACTAATCGGATTGCTTGATGAAAATTTAGATATAAAATTCTATTCACTGCTAGTTTTTATCTATGGATATCCACATAGATTGAGGACTGGCGCATTGTTTGAACACGAAGTTAGAATTTTCAAAAAATTTAGTTAGCCAATTTATTTATTCATTTTAATGTTAAAGTCAATTCGAACAACACACCAACATTTTAAGAGTCTCCCCAAATGACAATTGATTATTATTATTTACAAGCATAAAAACTTTACGATAAAGCACATCATTTTATCAAACATTAAGGAGAAGGACCAGATGCGATACCTCTTGGCTATACTGTATATCTATGAACCGTTCGTCTAGTCCTTCAAAATTCTTATCAGTACTGGGGTATTGTGCTCGCTTTATACCATACCATTATCACCACTACCACGAGAAGTATTTAACACAGTAACCATTATTACTCTCGAATGAATTTGGAAAATTTAAATGTACACAGGCCGAGGAGGATAATGTCAAGCCGAAGGCATTTTCCAATTTTAAACATCAAAATCCAATCTTGGTTTTTTGGTAGATACAGAGATATGTATATAGATTGTAAGATAGATACGTATATACATACATAAGCACAAGTATACTCGCCTAGCTCTTTGTTAATTTTTTGAGACTAGAAGACGAAGTGCCACCCCTAAGGAATTTCCCATTTTAAATCTCATCCTTCGCATTTGAAAGCTTCAAGACGGGCCGCACTTACTATGCACTAAATGAACGAACAAACGAACGTGTATCTAAAATATCGGAGTTTGGGGGTTGAATTGAGTCAAAAAGACCACCGCACCGTCTTGCGGGTATACTTTTAATGATAAAATGTTAATTCTTGGTGCTTGAGAATCAGAACGTGGCGTGGGTACGGGTGCGGGTGCGGGCACACAATTACCATCAGGCTTGCCTAATATGGAAAAGAGTTAAGAAAGATGATGGATCTTTCGAATGCGTGTGGCTGTGGCATGAGGAAGGAGATGGAGTAATACGCTATGTGTGGGCTTCATGACGTTTTATTTCATTTTTGCTTATGCGAGGTACTTTAATTTTATATCTTATCGAGATGAAATCCTTTTTCAGTTCAAATGTCTTCCTTTGTATCCTGGCTGTATGGTAGCGTGGGGATTCGTTGTGATGCGGCAGCGAAGACGGTCGGTGTCAGTAAAGTTGCGGGAGAGATATTGCCTGTGATTCAAATCATGTACCCTTATTTTTCAATAACCCTTTTTGTTTACTTGGCCAATATACGAAAATTGCTAGTGATGAACAAGGACATAGCATTATTTATGCATGTGCTGCTTCTGATGCTTTGTGTGTAATCTGTCTATATGAAAGATTGAGTGGTTGTAAAAAGAAATTATATATTTCAAAAGAAGATGGTTTTTTGATGACAGAGGATTTAATCAATGTTTTATTTCTAAGAATACAAAAAACAACACTATACCTACATGTCTCACGAATGGGGATCATATTTTATTAAAGGTTGTGGTGAGAAATGTGTATGAGTACCAACTCACACTTTTACAAACTAGAGCACATATACATATACTTATACATACATATAACTGAATAAATTTTTCCTGAAACCAAAAGGAACATTCCTTGTACAAAAATTGAATCAACGATTTTATTTTGGAAAAAACGATTGATTTAGATTGCTGCCACCGAAAACAGAAAACTGCGTTCCCTTAAAAGGGCATGTTTTAATTTTCTTTGAGTACTGATTTCCTTAAATATACTTCATAGCTAACAGAATGTTAATTATTTTACTCAGGACCCAGCTTAAATATTCTGATGTCCACGACACTTTTTCCTCAAAGCAACATTGTTAAACATTGTTTCTAGAATATGGAAACTTTCTTAACTGCGAAATTTGCATCTGTTTAGTTGATGTAGGCCAGCCTGCATGATTTTGTGGAACGACAAAATTTGTCTGAGGTTCTTCAATAAATAGAAACAACAAGTTTAATAACTTAATTAAAAAGAGGCTGAAATACGACCCACACTAATAACTTCCCATCCCGTATATCGATTTGTCTAAAATTTGACAAAATGTCAATAACAATATTTTCACTGAGATAACAAACTTGAAATCAATATCTTTCTTTGTTCTCCTAATACTAAAGTCTAAAACCCTTTCTTACCTAAAAAAAATGACTAAAAGCTAGAAACTATATTTTGCATCTGATAAAATAAGTTTGGATTCAATATCTGGTTTTGTTATCGAGATTTTTAGTGAAACCAATTTTTACCAATTTTAGTACTATTTTTTGAAAGTTTTCATTTCCCATATACATATACAAAAATACAGATTTCATTTTTCTAAGACCAATTTCTTAAGTTAAGAACAAAATTTAGCATTGAATGCAATTATTTCAATGCCTTCATTTATTCTTGAGACATCGAGAATCGAACAGCAATTTTTATCAATTTTGTGTAGTATTTCTTGTAGATTTAAATTTTTATAAAAAAACTGACGGTTGGAATATTATTAAAAATTACCGGATTTTTGAAAACACCATTTTTTGTTATATGAGTTTAGTTTGAAACCAATTCGTGTCAAAAATCAATTTTTACCAACTTTTAATAATGTTTTTTTCCAGATTTTTATTTTTTGAAAACCGTAACTTCGATTTTTCTGAAAATGTTACCAGATGTCAAAAACATTATTCTTCTTTTCATAAAATGATTCTGGATCACTTTTTGTTCGTTAAATATTCGAGGTGACAAGTGTTTTTTTTTTTTTTAAAAAGAACTGTTTCGTTAATTTTTTTCAAAATTATACTAGTTTGGTATGTGACGTGATTATATAATAAATAATTTAACTGAAGCTTTTGAGACAAGTGATACATTAGATACATTCAATACATATGAAAGGCTATCCAAATAGAGTCGAAAGGTATTAATTACAAGACATCCTTGAGAAATAACACGTCTCCGCGCCGACCAGCTTACCTAAAAAAACAACATCAAACTCATCACACGTTGTTGGTGATCCACCAGCTGGAGTTCTTGTGTTAAACGAACTTTAAAAATCTTAAAACCTCAGTTTTTATGCAAGTTTTTAATTTTAAGTATCGACAATAATCGACAAACATTGGTCATGTCAACACCATATGGGCTACATCGGCTATATTCGCCAGTTGTTCTTGAGCGTCGCACACGGTTTCGATTCTTCACATCGTTTACTTGTCCCAGGTCAAATTTGTCCACCAGTTTCACTATTACCGTCCCAGAAGATGCTTCAAAATGAATTGAGTTTTGCGAACTGTGACTCCAATTGTGAATTTTAACAATTTTAATGCGTTGTTAAAAAGTTTACCGTTCCATTTTTAATAATGAAGTAGTTTTTTCTTGTCAAATGTCAAAAAGATGATAGCATCAAAAGTGATAGCTGTGCTAATAGTGGGGTTTTCAAAATGAAACCTTTTATATGTTTGCCGAAAAAGCTTCTTGTGAACCAATTCCTTTCGCATTTGGAAAAATATAAGACTTTTCTCTTGCATTTACTTCACTATCACTATCACTACATAGTATAAAACAAAGTCGCTTTTTCTGTCATGTGTCATGTTGTATGTCCCTATGAACGCTTAAATCTTTAAAACTACGCAACGGATTTTGATGCGGTTTTTTTTAATAGATAGAGTAACTCATGAGGAAGGTTTTTATGTATAATATCATCCATTAAATAGTGGACAAATACTGTTATTTTTGAGGTTTCTAATGTGATGTCGCAAATAATTACATTTTTTCCGCTTACATTGCAAACGCAGGCTGAATCCTACGAGATTTATCAAAATAACAAGAAAGCTGTGAACGTTGTATATAAAGATATTCTGTAATATATTAATTATTGTTGTAAAATAAATAGGTAAAAATGTAAAAAAAAGTAAAAATGTAAAAAAAAGTAAAAATGTTAAAAAATTGTAAAAATGTAAAAAAAAGTAAAAATGTAAAAAAAAGTGAAAATATTGTGTATAAAAGATATTCCAAAGATAAGGAAAGGGGAATTGTTTTAAGTACTCCAAAAACGCGTGCGGGCTACGGCCAGTAAATGAATAAATCAAATCTACTGGATTGATTTTATCATTTTTTCAGTGAGTTACATATTTTAAACCCGTGCAAAGCCGGAGCGGGCCGCTATGTTTTTTTATAAACAACGTTCACAGTTTTTCTGTAGCGTATTTAGTATATCAGCATTGCACCCGTGCGAAGCCGGGGCGGGTCGCTAGTTAAAATATAAGTCAGAAAATTTATAGCGGCTGAGAGAAATTAAAAAACATAAATCATTATTCAGCCTCTACCTCCCCCATGAAGTATACAGTTTACGTATTATAAGATCACAGGTGCTACCCTTTCTAACAATAACCTATAAACGTATACGAGCTCGAGTGTCAATACAAGGGGATGGAAAATTTGATGCGACCAACGCACGGTATAACAAACAACCCTTCTGGTTATACACTTTGTAATGTTGTTGTCCCTTCTCCATTTCAATAGGTAGGCATAGGCACTCAAGTCAAAGCAAGAGCCTTATAGTATAGAGAGCGAGCTTGACGCCAGAAAAAGCGGTCGGTGGCGGCCGGCTAATCGATTTTTGATTGAATATAGGAATACAGTATCAATAACGCAACAATGATGTGGGTGGCTGACTGACAGATGGGGTTGAAACAAAGTGGCTGCACAGCATGTTTTTTTGTTGGGGAGATTTCATACAGGGATTGGATACGTGTGTCATAGAGTTATTTAACGGCATATCAATGGGGTTGAATAAACAGCAAACACGGGTTTCATGTGGTAAAAATCCAAAATATGATCACTTCATAATGTGACATTGATAGATGATATAGTCCTTAAAGCTGGATTTACCTTGTTTATTTTTTGTCTTTTATATGTTGTTGTTTTCTTATACCTATAGGTGATTTAAAAGGTATAAGGATGAGTGTAACGTGTGCACTGTGCATAGTTCAGGTTTATGGTTTAAAGGAGATGTTTTCGTTTTAAGCTAAGAATATTGAATTTATTATTTTTCAATTCATGAATTTAACAATTTTTGCTCATGTTGTGTTTATGGCTCAAAGGAGATAAATTGAAATATTTAAATGGCTTACATCAAAAACATTTGGACGAAAATGTTTTCTACTTGATTTGAATCAAGTCCAATGTAATACAAATAATTATCTCGTTTTTGTTTTTTGAAATATCCTCAAAATTTTTAGTATGTTTTTAAAATTTGATTTGACTGTAGAGGAAGTTTTCTGCAAACCTTGAATTTAATACCTTCAAAGTTCAGAAAAATATGTTTTGTGCTGATTTCAATTTTAAACTTTAATTTTAATTTTAACAATTTACTCAAGCTTTAAAAATACCCGTTTTCAACATGATTTTAATATTTTAAATTCATTTCAAAAAAATTATAGGAAATGATAAAATTGTTGGGACAACAGATTCGTTACAAGACTACAACTTACTTTCAAACTACTTTCCGTTTCTCCCTGGAAAACCGTTTTAGCATAAATGGTTAATCGTTTCTTCCAATTTCTTGTTAGACAGGTGAAATCTAACAACTTATGAAGATTTTTCGAATATATGTAAATATAAATTTTTCAACTGAATATTGAAGAAAGTGGTTACAGATTTGATAAAC
Organism: Eupeodes luniger; assembly: GCA_951509635.1. Classification (NCBI taxonomy): domain Eukaryota; kingdom Metazoa; phylum Arthropoda; class Insecta; order Diptera; family Syrphidae; genus Eupeodes; species Eupeodes luniger. The sequence goes on from OX608074.1 coordinate 75,125,684, forward strand.
CAAATACGGATTTTTTTGGAAAAAAGCTACTTCATAAATTGAGGAAGCCTCAAAAAGCCTTATATACTTGCTTTTTTCGAATGCTAAAAAGTTATATATCAAAAAACAGACGTGATACATTCACTTTGAAGTCGGATTTGAAATAGGGCCACTAAACCCCATTGGAAAAGTGAAATTTTATTGCCAGCAAGAAAAACTTGTCGACCAGTGAAATTATTTATTGAATTCAGCTTAAAGATTAATTCCATCTAAAGATTGGGACTTCAAATTCTGCAATCAGTAATCATTTGACCTTAAAAAGATTGCAATCATTTGACGCCAACCAACTGATTGTAATCATTTTATCCGTTCCATTTTATCCTTTCGATTAATTGCATTCATTTGAAGCCTTTTTTTTATTTTGCATTCTTAAGTGAGACTTCAATACCCAAAATATTCTAAGTTGACCCATCAACCTCGCACACAAATTTTGACTGTTAGACAACAAGAGATTAAAATCTAAATTACAAAATTGTGTGGCAAAATTTCAATTAAGAATGGAAAAGAATAATAAAGACTTCAAGTGAATGCAAAGACTTCAAGTGAATGCAAAGACCTTGCAGTCTTTTCAAGGTCAAATGATTAGTGATTGATAAGTCTTTTGGTGAATTCCATGAATGCAATCTTTATATTGAAGTCACAAAAGATTGCATTCCCAAAAGATTGCATTTTTTTACAAGCCTGGAAGTCGTTTCTTGACTCTCATGACATTTACATCAGTCAAAATTAAAAGTTTGGGACTTTTTTGTTTTAGGTTTTAATTTGAATTCAAATAGGATATTTCTTGATGTTTTTCAAAACATTAATAACAATATTTTGTATAATGATGAACATAAAATGTAAGCCGATAACTTGATTTATTCTCGGGAAATCAATTTTTCCAATTTTCAATTGTATTTTTTTAAGTTTTAATTCCTAAAAAAAAGCTGTCAATTGCATTTTTCTAAAAATTTCACATTTTCAATATCTGTAACTTTTGCCAATGTATTCAAGTCCAAAATCAATTTTTACCAATTTTTAGTAGGAATTTTTTAAGATTTTTTTCATTTTGCAAAAAAACAATAAAATAAGATTTTTTCTAAAATTTTCCCAGATGACAATTAACTTGGAGGCAATATAATTCGTTTATTCGTAAAGTATTCGAAGGTCAGTTTCAGTTTTTGTTTCCTTATAAAAAACCAATTTAGCATCACGCTACAATGTATAATATAAAATATAGTTGAAGTCAATAGATTCATTGGTTCGTGAGACATTCAACGTAAACCAAATTTTTGACTAATTTTGAAATATATATAGTATATTTTGATATTTCCTTTCGAAGTAGATATAGATATCTTTGCTAGTTCTTAAGATATGGAGGTCCAGAAAAGATATCTAGTACGTACGACCGTAAAAACGTACGAATTTGCATACGTACATACACACGCACACACAGAAATCTCTTTAAACATTTTTGATTTAAAATCTATGGACCTCGAATTATCTAGAAATAATGTCAAAACTTTCAGTTCGAATAATCGGACCGATAACTTCCGATACTTACTTACTTAGGTCCCCAGACCTGTTAAGTCCGTTGGGAACCCCTTAAGGGGCATAGTGGCTCTACTACGCCTACGCGCCATTTTGTACGGTTTCCGGAGATGTGTTTCAGCTCCCTACAATTCTTGCCTAGTGACCCTGGTTCCGCCTCGACTGTCCTGCGCCATGTGCTTCTCGGTCGTCCAGCGGATTCCACTGCATTGCTTGGCTTGCAATGCAGTCGTTAACTTTTCGAAGCGTATGTCCAATCCATTGCCACTTACGTCTTCGTATTATAGATTCTATAGGCTCCTGGCCTGTCCTTCTATGAAGGACCTCATTTGAAATACGGTTTAGCCAGAAAATCCTTAGGATGTTACGAAGACATCTATTTACGAAGGTTTGCAGCTTTCTTGTTATGGCTGAAGTAACCTTCCAAGTGCTGCACCCATAAAGAAGCACAGATTCGACATTTGTGCGAAACAGTCGTAGCTTTGTTCTTAAGCTAATAGAGTTATTCCTCCAAATTTTTGACAGCATACCGAACGCCGCTTTTGCTTTGCCTATGTGGCAGATGACGTCTTGTTCGGTTCCGCCTTCGATGGAAACGATGCTTCCAAGGTATTGAAAGCTCTCCACTTTTTCCACCGGTTGCGAGAAAATTTGAGAGGATGGTCGGGTTCCGAGGCTGATCATTTTTGTTTTGCCGGAATTAATTTTCAGCTCCACAACTTCTGCTTCTCTCTCCACACTTGTTGTCATTTGGTGGAGATCCATGATCCTATGAGAGAGTAAGCAAACATCGTCCGCGTAATCCAAGTGCTTTAAATAGGATGTCAAAGTCCATTGGATCCCTCCGCTACCTGACAGAGCTGAGCGCAGTACATCGCTAATCACCAACAAAAACAATATTGGCGACAGAATACAGCCCTGTCTGACTCCACTTCGGATTTCAAAGTCATCTGACAACCTACCATCGTGCAGAACGTGACACTTGGATCCATCATATGCTGCTTTAATAATAGAAATTAGTTTTTCTGGGATGCCTCTCCTCCGCAAAGCTAACCAGATATACTACCTGTTAACGCTATCAAAGGCCTTCTCGAAGTCGATGAACAGCAGGTTTAGTGCTGATCGATATTCAACGCACTGTTCAATAATGCAGGGTGTTAATATGATCAATACAGGAGGATCCAGCGCGGAATCCTGCTTGTTCGGCATCGAGTGTAGCCTCAAGATGTTCTCTGATGCGTTCCAGTATAACTTTTGCTACTATTTTGGCAACGGCTGGTAAAACGCAAATTCCTCTCCAGTTTTCGCACTTTGTAAGATCTACTTTTTTTGGGAGCTTGACGATAATTCCCTTCTTCCACTCATGGGGGAAGCTTTCGGTGGTCCAAGCGGTGGTTTATGAGCGGATGAAGCAGTTCGCTTGATGACGTTGACGCTGCTTGTAAAAGCTCTGCGGGAATTCCATCAAGTCCTACCGCTTTGTTGTTCTTAAGTGCTTTAATTGCGGCAACGATCTCATCTTTACTGGGAGGTGCGGTGCGGATTCGGGGATTAGTTTCTTCAGGCGCTTCAGCAGGTATCGGTTGCACGTTTTTTGCAAACACTCGGTTTAAAACCGAGGAAAAAATAACTTCCGATGGTAAGTTTAAAATTGCTGAATATTTGTCGGATTAAAAAAACTTTTGTATACATACTGCGTTTATCTTATAATAGTAAATATCTAAGATTGCAAAAGTTTTTTAACACTTTTCTAACATTTTAATTTTAAACAGTAATGAAAAAAGAGTCTGGAATGCGACCTGCAATCCGAGCCAAAATTTCAAAAACAATATTTTGTGTGAAAATTTGAAGTCAATATTTTTGTTTGTTCTCCTAATACTTGAGTCGAAAACCATTTCTTATCAGTTTTTTTTTTTTTTTTTTTTTGTTTAATTAACTTATTTTTTTAATTAACTAAAAGTTAGTGGCAATATTTTGTTTCGGTATATAATAAGTTTGGATTGAATATTTGGTTTTGTTCGAAATTTTGATTTTAAGTCGAAATCCAACTTTACCAATTTATGTAGTATATTTTGAAAGTTTTTATTTCTTAAACAAAAAACATAGATCAGATTCTTTGACGACCATTATCTAACATTAACAAGAAAATTAAACACAGAACGAAATATTTTTGCAGTCGATTCCTTCATTTACTAATGTGATATCGAAGATCAAACACCAATTTTTACCAATTTTATGTAGTATTTTATTTCTATAATTTTTATGAAAAACCTGACTGTTGGATTTTTATTAAAAATTGACTGAATGTTGAAAACAATATGCTATTTTAAATAAAATATGTTTTCAAAATAATGCTTGTTTGGTATAACGTTATATTATGTAATATACAATTTAATTGAAGTTTCTAGCGTTATTGGTTCGTGAGATATTTTAGTTCAACCAAAATTTGTACCTACTCAATTTTTTGAAAATCCTTTCTGCATCCTTCTGTGTTATTATATGCATAACAACATTTATTTCAAGTCAATATCTCTCTATTGAACGAACTACCTTGGAAAATATTTAGCATTCTTATATAAATTATTAAAGGTGTTTACAACTAAATAACATAAGATTTCAACATTGTCCTTTAGATAATTTATATATTTTTCTACTTATGATTTTTGCGAAACATACATTTTGACAAGAAATTGATGAATTCATTTTTGATTCCATATTTTGATTCTCAATACTATTTTCTTCAACAATAAAAATATACTATAATTTTACATGACTTTATGCTATATCACGGTCCATAACTTTCCACATAATTCTTGATACATAAAATATACAAACATGTTATGTACATATATCAAAATCCCATAATTATATTCATTGTTCATGCAAATGGACGTCTATCAAATACACAAAATAAAATATGCTTATTTTCTCTTTGTCGTTAAGATTCATTTTCTTCGACACCCCATTATCCTTTTATAGGACAAAGCAGAAGCTAACAAAACTATAAAATTCATTTCCATCACTTTTAAAAGCACAACATCACAACTACATTTATAAATATATTAAGAAAAAGGACACAATGAGTATATGAGTCTATACTACCTTACATACATATGTATGTATGTATATGGGTACATATTTTTATCTATTCTTGTATACATTTTAATTTCCTCTTTTAATGCATGGCTAAGTCCTTTTTTGAAAAGTTGCCAATATAAGTGTTAACAATATCTACGCGTTTTAATTAGGATCCAAATCTCAATGGGGTATATAACACCATTCCGAAGAGATTTTTAGGATGAATGATGTTTTGTATTCTCAATGTTGCTTTGTTTTTCAATGTTCTTTTTTTTCTGTTGCTGTTGCAAAATCAGAAGGACTATCTAACCTATGCTTACGAGTATATGTGAGATTTTTGGGTTTTTAGCCTTTGGCAATGCGTCTCAACATCTATTCCAGAGTGTCTTTATGTAAGACCTGATGGAAACAGTATCTACTCATATCTAGATAGCTATGCACACGAAATGCTTTTTGGTTTATGAAAAGAAATAATATTCTCATCCTGCTTTTATGTAGATAATTTCACAAATACATATGTATGTGTATTTGAACTTGTGTTGGAGGGTACTAACATATGGAGAACACAATTCATATAGTAGTTTATGTTATAGAAGAAAGAACAGTCCTTAATTTCCTCTGGGTTTATTCTGTATGTAGTTTTGTCAGACTCAAAATAGTCGTTTTATACTCCGTGGTGTTTACGTACTGGGATATAGTGGAGTATGAGAATTTTAGGACGACAAGGTAAAGTTGGGTCCAATTTTATAGTTCACAGTATATTAGCATCAAATTTATGAACAGGATGATTCAAAAATCTCTGTTATTTGATGAAAAACGACAGTTAAAATGGTAAAAGGATTGAACTTTTATAAGACTCCGTCCTTACGAAAGCCAATAGTTTTTCGAGATCACTATAAAATCATGATAGTAGGCTTCTCCTAGGTGGAGTCTTTTTCTTATTCATATGGCAAGACAACATAGAAATTGATACACCATCTTCTCTTCTTCTTCATTTATAAAGCCTCTGCAAAAATAATTTGCACAATAATAGTAGACGAAAAGCACGCCTACCTACTAGGTAGTGCCCTGTCTGTAAGGACACCTATACCGAGTTTATATTGAGTCTAGTACTACACCAACTTAAAAAAAAAACTGGATTATCAATTCAAATGTGACAAACTCAACATAAAGCCATAATTTATTAGTGATACAGAATTTTTTAAAGCAGAAAGCAAATCATTAATAGGTAAAATAAACAGCAATGGACCAAGATGACTCCCTTTAGGTACGCCAAAATTCATTTTAAATTGACATCAAGGGTTACACCTCAACGTGATGCTATAATGTATAAGATATGATATGAATTTTACTTAATTTCTTGAGAAAAACGTCATGACTTAATTTGTCAAATGCCTTGCTAAAGTCTGTAAGGATGCAAACGACTTGAGAGTGTTTTTGGAATGCATCCAAACAAAAAGTAGAGAATTGTAATAAATTAATAGATGTTTTTCACAAACACACCGCTTTTCGGTATACTTCTGCTGACTGCTCTTAGAGTATTAAAATCGACCAGTTTTGAGTTGAAAGCAATTAAAGTGAACTCTTTGTGTGTGTAGAGCGATTTCCACAGATTTCCTTTTACTGTTCGCATTTGTTAAGCATTGGATGGTAAATATAATATTTTAGAAAAAAAAAAAACACAAATGCATTCAGATAGCCAAAATGACGCCTTGACCCTGAAACTGATTCTTTGATAAGAGTCGTTCTTGCCTTAACAATTCGTAAAGGCAACAAAAAGTTTCTTTTAATCGTTCTTTGTTCCAAAACTTAAACGAAAATATTGTTGACATTCTGGTCATAGTCTAGTCCCAATTAGAAAACCCTATATTGTATGTATGTAAGTGTCCACCAGTCTGCAATGTGTCAAATGCGAAAAAAAACTTTAACTTCAGAAATAGGTATGGGAGTTCACACTAAAAATTACAACAAAAATAGTCTTATTTTTTATGCTGCGAACTTGTGATATTTTTTTCTAACGTAAGGAAATAAATAATTCAATACAATTTTTGAACTACCCTGTACCTGCAACCACTTTAAATAAATTTCTATTCCTAAAATAATGAAACTGGCAGATGATACTTTTCCCTTAGTGCAATAATAAGAAGTGTCTATGACTCCGAGCGAGGACGAGGACAGTGGAAATTCAGAATTATACATACTAATATCTGGGTTTGCAGATAAGAAGGCAATTATGTGTTAGAAAACACGTGTAAATATTTAAATATATAAAAAAAATAATTTAACTTTTGAAATAAGAGCAGTACTATAAACTACGTTCAAATTCATATGAAGTTATGGAAATAATAGTTTTCCACGAATTTGTTATGAAAAATTAAGCAAAATTATCAATCAATTTAATTTAATTAAGAAATGATTTGAATGTCTGTTACTCTATTTTTAAGGTAAAACAGTTTTCTTTTTTTTATTTTAAGAATGAATGTTTTTTAATTAAAACAGACAAGTTTTGTTGTTTGTACTCTATGCATATATATTTTTAAATATTCTTACAAAATAAAATTAATTAATTTTCTAATAAAATCTAAATAATCGAATTCTAAAATAATTACAAAATTTTAAAAACTTTAAGAATCCAAACAATTTTAGTGAGTTTTTATAGAAACTTCTAAACTAAATAAGAAAAAATCAAACTCGAGATTAAATTTATTATTATTAGTATTATGTATAGATATTCTTACAAAAAAATAATAATTAATTTTCGAATATAATCATTTATCATTTTTAATATACTACTTCTTAATTTTGGATCATTTAGTTTTTAATGTTTTCTCTTTGTTTAACGTCACATAAAATAAATATTTTTTAAAATTATATTCAAATGGAATAGATGTTTGTTCCGTAATACATTTTTATAAGACCCTACATCCTGCAACAACTTCATAAGTGGGATACCTTTAATTTAAAGAATTTAATACAATTCTTAAGGATTAATAATGAATAAAGAAGAACGTATAGGTAACTACCCTTACGAATGCTGGATTTCAATTTTCAACAACTGCAAGGATTCAACAATTACGAAAATTATACGCAGATTGTTTACGTTCCTTCTGGGTCTTCTAATAATGCAAGAAACTATGAAGAGGAGTCTGTTCTTGATATTGAACTAGATTTGTTGGAAAAACGCAAGAAATTGGTTGAATTACGGAATGAACGGAAGAAGAAAATGTTATCAGCAATACAAAGCCAGATTTCAAAAAGTCAGCCAAATATAAGTGAGATCTAAACAGTGGAATTTATTATTATTGATTTGTTTCGGTATCGTTCTTCCGATATTGCCATTCTGTATCTGGCTCTATGTCTTTCACATTTAAAGCAGTTGGCTCATAAATAAGCTCAACTTGGAGAGTTGCAAGGCTTAAATAAAGGTCCAAGTGGTGTAAGCAAGTCAAGAATTGCTACTTTAAAATAACCTGTAGAACATGATCGTCCTTTTACTATTGCTCCATTAACTTCAGATGTAATGTAAGTTATCGATGTTTTAACAGTTCAAGAATTGGCCATTTTTCGTCTACATGTACTAAGCCAAAACGAAATAGAGGATCTTGATTTCGATGGGGATCAACTCAATATCTTATACCTTTTTTTAGTCAGCACCACAAAATTCTGCTTTTATAGATGAGTTCCTTAACTCCACTGATGATGCAACAAATAAGTATTTAAATTAGGATGTTTTGGAAAATTTCTGAATTAAATAAGGTATGTATGTGTCACTATTATTGTTAATGGTTCTTTTGGCGTAAGCAACATTTTTGTTTCACTTTTTGGTACTGGAAGTCCGGTTAATCTTATGAGAATTGATTGCGTTCCGAAGCAATTAATCTCCAATCAAATTTTTTATACAAATTATTAGGGATAATTCCTGTTAAGGTTAAGTTCCGTGATCAAATAAAATGTATTGATGTGTATGTTGTTCCGAATCATTGTATGAATTTTCCATTGTTATTAGGTCGTAACGCCTTAAGTATGTTTAATATTAAATTATGTATCAAATTAAATGTGAATTATTCATGTAAAACAAAAATGTAATTCCATTCTCATTTAAATAAAACTAAAATTTCCAACGAAGTGTTTATACGTTTATAGTTCTAAATTATTACAAATTAAATATATTTTTGGTTTATGCAGGCTTTGCCAAAAGCCATCAAGCAAAAAAAAACTTAACGAATTTAAGTGATTTAATTCGGTTATTATTGCCATCTGATTTTGGGAATATTTCGGAAATAGTTTGATAACGATCTTTCCCTAGAATGTAGGAATATAATGATAAACAAATGGCTTTCTGAACAATATGACATTAACCTTAAACTTGATGCTTTTAATAAAAAAGAAATGATTGAAATCTTTGAAGAACACGTTTTGTATTTCAAAAACATTCCTAAATCCAAGCATGATTATTCTATGAAACTAAGACTTACTTCCGATACCAAGAAGACTTTTATTTGGTGATATGCAAATTGTAAGTAAACATATTGACGAAATGTTTTCTAAAGGTATAATACGTCCAAGCTGCTCTCCATATTCTTTACCTTTGGTTATAGTTCGAAAAAAAAATGGAGAAATGCGTTTATGTGTTGTTTATTGACCTCTAAAAAAGTATCCGTTACCTCTAATTGATGATTGTATTAAACGTCTTGAAGGAAAACATTATTTTTCAACGTTAGATCTTAAGGGAGAAAAATTCTGAAAAAGAGCTTCGGCACAAATAAATGGTATTGGCTAGAAACAAAGGTAAAAGTAAAATATCAACTATTTAAACACAACTTTAGAGATAAGTTTTTTTTTCTAAAAATAAATTCTTAAACAGAATTTTTTTCTAAAAATGAATTCCTAAAAAGAGTTTCTGATACTAGGAAACAATTTTTTGTTAGCATAGGTCAGAGTACACCAATGTAAACCCTTTTCTAGAATCGATGATTAATAATGTCAGAACTAAAAATAGACTTTTACAGTTGAATAATGTTTTTCTTAAAATATACCTTCCCTAAGATAGTTTTAATCAGGTCTCGTAGACCCTGCATCCCTTCCAGCCGATGTTTGGCCTACTAATGAATTTAACATATATTTTAAAAGAGATTCAAAAATTAAAGAAAAATAGATATGTGCCATTCTAAAGCAAAAAATGTTGTGAAGATGACCTTAAATTTTGTAGATTAACTCTTTTATTTATATAAAAGGATTTAAATTTTCAAAACAGGCAAAACAAATTTTGTTTTGAGTTATGTTTTTTTTTAATGTATTATATATTTTATAATTCAAATTTTTGTAAAATCTACAATCTCATGTCAGTATTTTATTAGCTTTCCAGTTATATTTCATTGTTTATACAATTATCCACAAGGGCCTACAATTCTTTAAGTTCAACATTTTAACGGTTTGAGTAGACTTCCACTGAGGCCTATTTAAGTGTAAAAAGCATTTAAATAATAAAAATGTAGCCGAAAATACCTTTTCGAAAACCTTTAAAAAGCCACGGGCAAAATTTAATTGGAAATATCCCTTCTTAGGAAGCAGTCAATTCTCTTTGCATCTTTTCTTTTTCACCGATTTAAAGCAGATTTAAAAATTGTTCTCCCAAGAGACTTTATTTTGAACTTAAACTCTCCATCCCTTGAGTCCAGCAGCAGAGTGTAGTCGGTTATATCTGAGACATTTTTATAAATAAATATTTTCTTGAACTTTTTTGCTTCCATACCCCCACCCATTCCCTTTGTAATTTATAGTACAGGACGATAGCGGAGTGCTGTTTTTTTACTTAAGTGAAACAATTTTTATAAGAAGTAAAGCAGTGACAAGAAAAAAAAATACTTAATGAGATTTTTACCATGATAACATTCATAATTGGATTAAGGCGACACGTTGAGGAAGTAAATGAACTAAAGATGAGAAAAATACAGATATTTTTGTGTAAGAATCCTGATAAAAATATAAGAGGGTTACCTTGGTGCTTTTAGGGGGGTATTACTTACAATACGCATTGAGCAGGCTTTTTGAAAACATATTTAAAATTAAAGTAAACAAAGGGAATATTGTTGTCACGGCAAATATCTGTTTTTTATTATGTCATTTTTTTCCGTAATCTTCTTTAAAAATAAATAAACAAAAAGTGTTTGTTCGTTTGCTTTATGTATTTATAAAAATAAGACCTTGACATTTCATTTTGGAAATAACGCTGCAAGAGCGTTCTTTCAGCTTTTGTAATAAATGTACCACCTGTTGGGTGTTTGTTCAGATAAAAACTATTCATGATTTCTGCTTTAATTAAAATGATTGATGTCAAAATCAAATTCCAAGTCCAAGTCAAAGTCCAAGTACAAGTCCAAGTCCAAGTCCAATCCCAAGTCAAAGTCAAAGTCAAGTAGGGCCTAACAAAAAACAAAATTAAAGCTTTCTTAAATACAAAACTATAAATTTAGCGGTTTCAAAAGTAAACGTAAATAAAACACATACAATATTTTTTCAAGATATTTCTTTTTTATTAATAAGTTTAAATTGTTGCCAACATCGATTCTTTTGAATTTTCGACCACTTTTTGACACATATTGGGCGGTATCTCAGACATAACTTGACGAATGCTGGTTTGAAAGTGCTCAAGAGTTAAAGGTTTATCTGCATAAATACGGTCTTTCGAGTAGCCTCCCAAAAAAAGTCCAGTGGTGTCAAATCGCATGATCTTGGTGGCCAATTGATATCACCACGACGAGAAATTACGCGGCCAGGAAATGTCTCTTGCAATGCAGCCATATTCGCTCGAGTTGTGTGGCATGTGGCACCATCCAAGTTTGCAAGTTCGAAAAATCGCCGTCCACCGCCTGTTGTTCAAGCACCCATTCGACGTATCTACGACGCGAACGCACGTTGCGAATAGTCAGCTGGCTTCAGTTGTTTTGTGAGCTGCTCTCTATATGGATGTAGGTGTATATCCAAATGCAAAGTACTGCATAATGTGCCGCAAGACAGTCCTAATTCCTGAGAACGACGAGGAATCGACATATTCGGATCTTCGGCAACACTTTCACTTACAGCAACGATATTTTCAGTTTAACGAGCGAAACGATATGGTACACAGGCCTTAAATATCTGTAACCAATCCAGTCAATTCAAATTTCTTCACAACTTTGTCAGTTGCTTGCGTAGTTGGACGATTATGTAAACCAAAATCTTCTCTTAAAGCACGATATGTGGCTGTGGCAGAATCACCATTTTTGTAATAGGTTTTAACAATTTTTATGAGTTGTACGATAGTTAAGTGATCCATTTTCGTAAATGTCGGACTTTTAGACTGAAACAAACAAAATTGGTTTTACAACTAAGTTTAACAGATGTTTTCCAGGCCTATACTTTTGACACCCCAAAATGGATAGCCCATTATTAACTTCCCATAGGAAGTTATTGTAATGGGTCCGATTTATCAAATTGAACATTTTGACATTTCTCGACGTTTTAAGGTCCCTAGAGTCGAAATAAAAGATTTTTAGAAAGATGTCTGTGCGTGCGTGTGTCCGTGCGTCTGTACGTCCGTCCGTACGTTCGCGACGTTTTTTTCGTCGTCCATAGCTCAAGAACCAAAAGAGATATCGACTTAAAATAAATTTTGTTATACAGATAATAAGGCAGAAAGATGCAGAAAGGGCTCTCAAGAAAATTGCGTGAGTGGTTTTTTTACCATAGCATTTAAAAAAAAAGGTGAAAATTTTGGTTAACCCTAAATATCTCATGAACCAATGACGCTAGAGACTTGAATTAAATTTTATATTATATATTGTAATGTGATACAAAACAAGTATATTTTTGGAAAAATCCAATTAACGGTCTTTTTTATAAATAAAAAAAAACTGAAAAAAAAAATGTGTCACCTCGAAAATTTTACGACTAAAATATGATTTCATCTTCAAAAAAATTTTGTTCAACGAAGAATAATGTTTTTGACGTCTGATAAAATTTTGAGAAATATCGAATTGACATTTTTCTTATAAAAAATAAAAACCTAAAAAAACATTACTCAAAGTTCGTAAAAATTGAATTTCGACTCAAATATCTTTTCAAAAACTTGAGATTAAGGCTTCAAACTTATTTAATCTTATAAAAAATATTGTTTTTAACATTCGCGAAAATTTTGAGAAAATTCGAATTTACAGTTTTTTTTACAAAAAATAAAAACCTAAAAAAAATTAATAAAAGTTGGTAAAAATAGATTTTCGACTCAAATATCTTTTCAAAACTTTGAGATATTGTCTTTAAACTACTTTTATCTTTCAAAAAATATTGTTGTCAACATTGGCTAAAATTTTGAAAAAAATCGAATTGACAGTTTTTTCTACAAAAAATTAAAAACCTAAACAAAAATGTAACAAAAGTTGCTAAAAATAGACTTTCGACTCAAATATCTTTTCAAAAATTTGAGATTATGGCTTTCAACTAATTTTAACTTATAAGAAATATTGTTTTCAAGATTAGGAAAAATTTTGAGAAAAATCGATTTGACAGACAAAAAAATAAAAACCTAAAAAAAAAAACAATACTAAAACCTGGTAAAAATTTACTTTCGACTCAAATAGCTTTTCAAAAATTAAAAATATTGGCCTCAAAATAATTTTATTTCACAGAAAATATTGTTTTCGACATTCAAAAATATTCTTTAAACATCTAACAGTCCGTTTTTTTCATAAAAAAATAAAATCTACAAAAAATAGTACGCAAATTTGGTAAAAATTGATACATATAGACAAACTTTTAAGCAAGACAAATCGATAGACGGGATGGGAAGTTATCAGTGTGGGTCGCATCAAAGCCTCTTTTTTATTTTGTATTTGGCTCCAACTATTTCGCCATACCACTAACCATTTTAATAGTCTGTTAAGGGATAACGCCTGGGTAAATTGTATTGTTGAGAAACTCAACTATAAACGCGCTGTTAAATATAACCCCATGGTTTTCACTGTCATTTCGAAAGAACACAAACGAAGACTCGTATTTTTAAGTTGAAAAGATTGTTGTTGGCAATATTTTATAAAAAAAAGTAAGTGGAAAAATACTTTTTTTAATATTTAATTGCGTTTTTGTCTTTATACATAAATGTCCATCATTTCAGAAATGACTGAAAACTAAAATTTTAAAAAGAGTTCATCGGCAAAAATGTACCTGTAGTTTTGAAAAAAACTTCAAATCATCATAGTTTTTAAATGATTCAATTTGTTTTATTCCCTTTTTGCCTCCTTTATTCTGCCACATCTTTCAATGTCTTCAATAACTCAATCGTTTGAATCCATTTTAAAAAATTGACTTTTACCAATATTACTGCAATGCTGTCTTTTTGACAGCGAATAAAGTAAGAAATAAAATAGAAAGCTAAGTATAAAAAGAGCGTTTATTTGGTTATAATATTTAAAAGGCAAATTAACTTGCTGTTAACATTTAACCTGACGATGACCAAATGTATGTTTAGCGATTTATTATTGGTAAGGCCCAAAATTAAGTAAAATTCAAGACGAAATCATACGAATCAATATCAATAACTTTCAATATAAGCCTGTAAGGGTAACTTCTACTAAATATTTATTATCCAACATATAAGTTCCTTGTCCCTTCGAGGAACATTGAACGTGTAAACACCCCATTTCAAAAAAAACATAAAACGCTTTGATATTAGATAAAAAAAAGAAATACCTTAATCTCCTTATAGGGATATAAACTTCCCAAGAAGATAAGAGTGTCATTGAGACTTGATAAAATACAACAACAAAAGTCCAATGCTCAAAGTCCCACTAGATCTTAAAAGGCGTGAAATTAAATTACATAATTTTATGCTTCTTGAACTCAAATCTTACACTCACTTTTAACATTGCCCTCCACCGACCACCCGAATCCTAGTGCCAGAGAGGGTGTGCTGTGCATTGATCCTTGGACAATAAAGATTCTTATTACAGAGTGTTAGGTACAAGAAAAATAAGCAAAAATATACTCCAGTGACTTGAGTCAAAATGACACTTAAGTGCTTTTGTGGGCCAACCTCTTAATATGTTAATTTAAGATCTGTCTTATGATTTGACCTTATATTGCCCCGATAATTTGAGAAGGCAATTTTCACAAAATCAAGAGACGGTATTTAAATTTGGTATTTGTTTTCGGAAAAAATCCTAATATATTGAAGGGCATAGACGACCTAATGCGTACTATCTTACCTAACCTACCTACTACCTACGTAACCACAATCCATCAGGATACTTTATATGTTTTGCCTTTGTTTTGAAATTAAATTCAAAACGATAAATTCAAAGATGTCAAAGCCTTGTTCATGGGTAACGGGTGTCCTGTGCATGTTTCCGATAACCTTTGGCCAGTAAATTATGTTATGTTACAATCAACCCTTGGTTATGCTTCACCAAGAGTGACTTTGTGAAATTTATAATTGAATCTTAGGTGGAAAACTTGAAAGTTAGTGCTCCTTGATTGCCATCGACCGCATATCGTTTTGGGATTTTCTGGGAACAAAGACGCAGATAGTTTGTTTACTTGAGGGCATAAGTGGGTTTGTAAGTTCATTAAGCGAGCTTTCAAAAGATATTCTCTTAGATTCAATTATTTTCAAGAACTATCACTAGATGGATATGCACATAGTCTTAATACAAAATTCTTTAAAGCCATTTTTCTTTTGGCTGTCTTTTTAAATTTGTATCGACTATCTATTACATTTTCTTATATTTCCTCATATTAAATTTTATTTCACTGTTCAAAAGACATTTGACCCGTTTAACCTTCATTAGCATATTTAAGGTTGATGCATTGGTTGTTGCTTAAAATTCACGACAATTGTCTACAACTCCTGCTAAAATATACCTTACTGGCACCGAAGTCAAACCTTTTTCTAATCAAATTTGACCTTTGTCTCTAATGAGGGATCTATTGAACATATGTATGTAGACATACATGTACAGTACATATATGTAAATTTCAAAAATCTATAAACCCTTCCTCTGAATCTACTTTAGCATTCGAATGAGGTATTTGGACCTTTCCTCGGCAAAGGATTCGTTTGAGTAAATTTGCATAATATTTTTGTATTTACCTTCATTCCGTTTGGTTGTTTCGAATTTCAATTTTTCAACTTTAAAACTTGAATCTTAATTCTAAGCTAAAGCTTTTTTTTTAATGTTTCAATCACATCATGTAAGACATTTTTGAGATATAAGAAAAGAGGAAAATTTTCATCTTTGTAGTTTTTTTTACTTTAAGAAGTGTAAATTCGTGTTTTTGAAGTTTTCTTCGTTTTATTTGACTGTGTCCGCGTTAGGCTCTTTTGTAGCGATTCCGTCTTATAATTGTATTTTTTTCACAGTTCATATACAGGAAAGTGAGGCAAAAATATGATGTTACTTCAAGAAAAAATAGTTGGAGGGAGAAAAGAAGATGAAATTTTAAAATGCGTCACTTCAAAATAATCTACAAAGTCATTATTGAATAGAAATTAAGCAAACATTTTTGGTTTTTTTTTTTTTTTTTTTTTTTATATTATTATGTATATAACATGTTTAAGAAAACATGAAAGCGGCAAAAGTGGGTTTAAACAGCACCCTTGTTTTGTTGGCAAATCTATCCATAGTATAGTAGGATCTTACACGAATAACAAAAACAATATCCATAGTATGAATAACACCGATAAAAGTTAGAGTAGAATCTCACTATGGATAGTTTTTTGACATTTATACGAGTCTCGAATGGATCTTATGTGATTTTGTTCTCAAATGTTGGTACGATTGTATTGCATTTGTATCTCGATGGCTGTGTTCGTTGAGTAGTTGTGCATTTGGAATCATGTGTGTTTTCCATTGGGGAAAAAAACAATCTATTACTGTTGATATTATTTAGTTTTGTTAGTGAAAGTGGACTAACTGGGTTTATTTTGCAAGAGAAAACAATAGAAAAGATGTTTATGTTTTGCTATGTTTCCACCAAAGGTTTATCTCAGTTTCTTTTGGTGTTTCCACCGCAGAAGAAGATTTAAAAATGATTAAGTTTGACAGCACTTTCTAAAATGCAAATGGTGCTTCGATGTTTCTTATGAAGTGCAAGTGAGATTGTTTGATTCGTGTTAAACAATGAAAAGTTCAGCACCATATAGGGATATGCATGTGCATATTCAATTGCATGTGCAATTGATTATTTGATTAAAACAAAACTATATTTTTTGTACACAAGCATGCAAATAAACAGACCATAACGAATTATCTGTAAAACCAACCATAACTTTCCGATCCCCGACCGGAATCGAGCAAATCAAGCTCATTTCAACTCGATTCAGGTATATAAAGAATTTAGGCGAGCTTCAAGCTCGCTTCAACACAACATGTTAATGTAGTAGTCTACGAACAAACCCCCTTCTTGAAGTTTTTATTTTATGTCAAATTGTTTGGTTAAAACTTTTAAATCGACTTTATCATTACACAGACGTATTTTCTTGATTTTTATAGTCAACTATCAAAAATCATCTTACACGATTTCACCCCTGGTCTGAAATTCGCTAATTTTTTTTGGAATTTTTTGATAAATTATTCGGGCAAATATTCAGTTGTATCAACTTTCAAATATAAAAACCGGACTACTGCGGATCGTTTTGTTGGCAATTTCTCACTTTACTATATATGGAATGCGAAGAAAACGCACGTAGCATTTGGTCTAATTTTTAAATAATAATTCCGTTAATCCAGCTTCAAACTTTAAAGTGTTTAACGCCACAATAAATAGTTGCCCTTCCTATAACAATGAAGTATTTGAATACATGAAACTGGAAGAACTGGAAATTGTTCAGAGGAATTTTTTGAAACGAAATTTTAGACTGCCAACGAACACTCCAAATTATGCCATCCAGGTGGAAACCGGCCTTCCACAAATATTTTCGAAAAATCTGAAGGCAAGTACAGATAACATTATCAAGGTATTACGTTGGCCTGATCAAAATCTCCAAAAACGTGTCCTCAAGATCTGTTTTGACAAGGGTTACTGACTTAACAAAAGATGGTACGATCTAGTGGTCCTCATTTATAAATGAGCTACCAGTTCGTGAAATGAGCCTTTTATTCAAAATAAAAACAGAAGTCTTAGAATTAAATAATAGGCCTCATAGATCTGACATAAATCAAATCTGCTCGCTTTGCAACCTTTATCAGGACAAAAATATTTTACACTTTATAGCGTTATGTCGAATCTTTCAGGCGATCCGCAGACTCTATTTATGCAAAAGTTTTCTATCATTAAATGAATGTATTAATATTTTGAATGGTAGCAAATGTTAGAAGCCTTTTATAGGATCTGTCGCACATGCAAAAAAAAAGACCAATATTTGAACATGTTTTGAATCAAGAAGTCCTGCGCCTAGTCTTTAAACACTTTAAAAACTCCTTTTGAAACATTGAAATGTTTTTTTTAATGTTTTCAAAAAGGATTATTTTTTTTAACAAGTCATAAAACAAAAAACAATAATCTATCGTTCTGTTTTGACTAAACTAAATAGTCAATATTAATAATCTTAATAAAAATGCGTGTACGCTAGATTTTTTTCTCTATAAGTATCCTAATAATTTATTTTATATTATAAGACACTTTTCATGCCATGAATTACTCTTGGAGAATTTTTCAAGACATGACAGTCCTACGCACGCCACGGATACTATAATGGTCCACGAAGAATCTAATCTGGTTTGGAATCGGCTAAGGTGATATCATATTTTTGATAGTCAAATTGACTTTCACCGATTTCCCGTCTGTGTAAGATGATTCAACTCAATTAAATGCGATTGAACAGTTAATGATTAGAATTGGCACAATTCATTGTTGGTATGGTGAAATTTTAAAATGATTCCTATAAATCTAAACAAAAGTATTAAATTGGCTGTTTTTTGAATAACGTTCTTACTTTTCTTGTTTTGTTTTTGAATGTTGTCTTTCTTTGTTGTTCACGGGAATGTTTTTTTAACGAAAAAAAAAGTTTAATAATAAAATGTTTTAGTCATTTGTGTAAGCGTCTGGTAGCTCTGTTCAGAATAAACATATTTGTTTGAAAATGACTATCACATTGTATCAAATTCGTTCATTTTAATTGTCATTTATCAAAAATCACCATAGCTAGTTCCACCCCTGTATTTTTTATATAAGAAAACACAATAATTTCGACTAAAAATCTGGGGTAAAAACATATCTTTATTAAAATCAAACTTATTTTATCTTATATGCAAAATACTGTCACTATCTTTTTATTATTTTAGAAAAATTCAACTGACTACTTTTTTACAAAATACTGAAACCTACAAAAACAACAAAAAACTGAAAAGAAATTGTTTTCGACTCAAAAATTAGGAGAAAAAGAAAGACATTGTCTTTAAAGCTTTTCTTAAATAACAAATATTTTTAACTTCCCATAGGAAGTTATTGTAATGGGTCCGATTTGTTAAATTGAAAATTTTCATATTTCTCGACGTTTCAAGGTTCCTAGAGTCGAAATAAAAGATTTTTAGAACGATGTCTGTGCGTGCGTGTGTACGTACGTTCGTACGTCCGTACGTCCGTATGTCCGTACGTCCGTAAGTCCGTATGCCCGTACGTCCATACGTTCGCGACGCTTTTTTTGTCGTCCATAGCTCAAGAACCAGAAGAGACATTGACTTCAAATACATTCTGTTATACAGATAATAAGGCAGAAAGATGCAGAAAGGGCTCTCAAGAAAATTGCGTAGGTGGTTCTTTTACCATAGCATTTCAAAAAAAAGGTGAAAATTTTTGGTTAAACATAAATATCTCATGAACCAATGACGCTAAAGACTTGAATTAAATTTTATATTATATATTGTACCGTGATACAAAACAAATACATTTTTGGAAAAAAATCCAATTAATGGTTTTTTTTTATAAATCAAAACAACTGAAAAAAAAAATTTGTCATTTCGAAAATTTTACGACTAAAATATGATTTCATCTCCAAAACAATTTTGTGCAACGAAGAATAATGTTTTTGACATCTGATAAAATTTTGAGAAAAATCGACTTTTTTTATAAAAAATAAAAACCTAAAAAAACATTACTCAAAGTTGGTAAAAATTGTATTTCGACTCAAATATCTTTTCAAAAACTTGAGACTATGGCTTCAAACTTATTTAATCTTATAAGAAATATTATTTTCAACATTCCGAAAAATTTTGAAAAAAATCTAATTGACAGTTTTTTTACAAAAAATAAAAACCTAAAAAAAAAATTAATAAAACTTGGTAACAATTGATTTTCGACTCAAATATCTTTTCAGAACTTTGAGATATTGGCTTTAAACTACTTTTATCTTTCAAAATGTATTGTTTTCAACATTCAGTAAAATTTTGAAAAAAATCGAATTAACAGTTTTCTTACAAAAAATTAAAAACCTAAAAAAAAAACAATACTAAAACTTGGTAAAAGTTTACTTTCGACTCAAATAGCTTTTCAAAAATTAAAAATATTGGCTACAAACTTATTTTATTTCACAGAAAATATTATTTTTGATATTCAATAAAATAAAATCTACAAAAAATAGTACACAAATTTGGTAACAATTCATACATATAGATAAACTTTTAAGCAAGACAAATCGACAGACGGGATGGGAAGTTATTAGTGTATGTCGCATCCCAGCCTCTTTTTTTGTTAAGGTTTTAGACAAATCGACAGACGCACATTCTAGCCCCACTTCTCGTAAGAATGTCGGTTTATGTTGTTCTAACAACTTCTTGTCTATTATAGTATGAACACTAAAAAAAAAATGGTCATACGCCCTAGTACCCACTTTTTAATACCATTATCAGTTTGTTAAATGTAGCTTTTTTGTGGACAAGTTTTTGCAGTGAAACAGCTTATACATGATATATTGAATTAACATCAAAAAATACAAACACTATTCCGCTAAATTACAATTTAATTCAATTTCCAGATTCGACTAGACTTCTTGTTTCTTTTGCTTTTCCGAGTAAATTACCCAATAGAATTGAATTAACCGCTTATTCTGATAACAAAGGTATCCTTTAAACCACACTTGCTCTCTCAGAAGGTGTTCACCTTGTCGAACTTTAAGTCGTATTCTATATACTCATAGACCCTTCGTCGTATATACACATATGGGTCACAAAAATCCACAGTTCGTTGCGTATGTATGCGCAATGTACATAAATATGAATACCTTTATATGTACACTTATCCACCTCCTTACTGAGATACCATCTCGAATGGATCTAATAAAATTACGTATGAACGAAAGGGTTAAGCAAATAAGCTCAGGTATTACGTTCATTAATTCGATTTCCATAACAATTTATTCATAAGACTTTGTCTGCTGTTTTAATCGATGTCGATGTATATATGTATGAATGTACATATGTGCGGTGCCTGCATAGTATATAGGTGCTTTCGATGTTCCTTCGTTGTGGTGTAATTCTATACTCCTCTCTCCTCCTAAAAGTTCAAGTTCCATGAAACACGTTATCACAAAAACCTCATTGCTTGAATCGTGAACTCAGCACCTTGCAATAGTCCTTATTGTCCTTCTAGATGGTACATCATTTGCATTTGAGCGCGCAGATCTCGTAAATTTAAATTTTCAATTATCGCAGGGCGGTAGCGGTTGCGGCCTTAACAACGCCATCACACTGAATCTCTGATGAAATAATATGGAGCTGAGGCTGTTCAGCAGCAAAAACGGTGAAAATAATCCGATGATTTTATAATTGAGTTTGCCATGAACGGGGTTTTTACTTGACATAACCCAACCAAATTAAGAAACTCAATAGAAGATATTTCCGATGTCTTGGAAGACGACTGACTGTTTTTTATCATTTGCATATACTACACTCGATTCACTTGTTTTTGTATTGAGTGTGGCATGTGGCATGTAGCATTTGTCCCCTTTAAATGAACATTAGAGATTCTTAAATGACAAAACAATACTGATCCAGGAAGTGTTATCTAACAAACTGAACAATAAAAAGGAGTCTGGTTTGGGTAACCCCATATTTAACATTGTACATGTATAATCCATCTTTAAACTATTTAATAGGGATATATTTTTCAAAAGGTGACTTTAATAAGTGTTTGAAAATTATCTTTGGGGGTAATTTTCTTAAAGCATGTGATTTTCAAGAAAAAATAAAACGCATATAATTCATTGTTATGACCAATAATTTAACTTATTTATAGAGATAAGGATTCGCCCTTATGTTTTAAGAATGATTTTGGGTAAGTGGCCGCCGCGGCTTCTTTGAATAAATTCCAGCCGAGAGGCCCAGTTTTAGACCACTTTTTCAGTAATTGGGACCATATGGCAGTAATAATACGCCGAGTATTCTCTTTCAAGGCGTCAATCGTCTTAGACAAGCTTCTTCACATAACCTAATAATTAAAAGTCCAGAGGTACTGAATCGCCTGAATTCCGAGGCCACGACAAAAGTCCACGACGCAGTTTCCTTCAATAAATCAATAAAGTAAACTAAAGATGTCTGTGTGTACGTACGTTCGGGGTTCCAATAACTCTAGCGACTTCGGTTAAATTTTATAAAACATCAACTAAAGGTTTTTCAAAATTAAGAAAACTGAAAAGAAATGTTCTACGAAAAAAAGTGATTTTAACTCTAAAATAATTTTATGCAACGAAGAATAACGTTCTATTTTACATCTGATAATATTTTGAGAAAAATCGAAGCAAAGGTATTTTACAAAAAAAAAATTTAAAAAAACTACAAAAAACAGTACTGAAAGTTGGTAAACATTGATTTTCGACTCGAACATCTTGCAAAAAAAGATATTGGCTCCAAACTAATTTCATCTTATAAAAAATATTGCTTTCAACATTCAGTAAGATTTTTATAAAAATACAACAGTCGCACTTTTTTCATAAAAATTAAAATCTACAAAAAATACTACACAAATTGGTAAAAATTGATGTCCGATTCCTTATGCCTCGTGAATAAATAAAGGATTTGACTTAAAAATGATTTCATTCTGTGCTAAATTTTGTTATTATAAAGCTACTAAAATTGGCTTTCGACTGAAAATCCCCCTAACAAAAACTAATTTAGAAATCAAACTTATTTTATCACACGCAAAATACTGTTAAACTTTAATTTAATTTTTTAGAAAATCTTTTTTTTTCAAAACACGAAAACCTATAGCAGAAAACTCATAAGAAATGGGTTTCGACTCAAGTTTTATGAGAACAAAGAAAGATATTGACTTAAATTTTTTTCAGAATATTGAGGGACCCACTTTTTTGGCTTCTCTACTATAGTAATGTCATGTTTGATTAAAATTTCGATTTCGAATTTTTTTACGAATGCCAAACTTGCCATATAGTTCTTCTTCGATCTTCCTTCCATAGTGCAAAGAGTTCAACACCTCACATCTCTTCTTATCCAAAGATTAAGTACATACAAAGTTACCTTGTTTCAATCGATGCTATAAGCAATACTCAAGCCGTAAAAGAACACCTAAAACCCAGTCTACACGCTTTACAACGCCATACAGTTCGCAAAAAAAATGGATATCCCAATTTTGAATAATGTCAGTCGACCTGCCGCCAAACCACCCTCGACCTTACTCAAAGATTGTGTAGATACCCAACGCAGGTGTCTACCAAAAATGACAACTTCGGACGAACAGCATAAGCAGAGTTTCTTTGAAATAATGCAGACCACTGATGATTCACTGATGAATCTAAAAATGATCTTGGCACAGCTTTTACTGTTTCTACCCAGGAAGGTTTTATTACGTCAAGAAGTCTTCTCAGACATTCTGCGTCCGTCTTCTCAACCGAAGCTATGGCTGTTTCAAAGGCAATCAACATTTCAGGTTCGGAAAAAACCATTATCTGCTGTGACAGCCTCTCTATTCTAGAATCAGTGCGTCATGTTGACAACAGTACATTTTTGTCGCAGATCATTCGCAACAAACTAATTGGTAGTGGGAAAAACGTTAAACTTTTGTGGATTCCAGTGGTCTGTTTCACCAACTTACAAATTGTAAATTACAAGTGCTTTTTTAACAAATTTGTAGAAAAATTGATTTTTTCTGTTTCATAAGATAATTGTTTTACAAAATTGTAGTTGTAGATTACAAAGGGAAATTTGTAGAAATTTCATTATTTGCGTTTCACCAAACCGTTTTTTTGTTTGTAGTTTACAAATACAAATTTGGAAAATAAATTGTTTTTTGTAAGTTTGTGTTCCACCAAATCAAACATATTTACAATTTTGTTCAGTTTATGAAAATTTCTTACAATAGAAAGATGATGTGTAGATTTCATTACAATTTGTAATTTGCAGTAAGAATATTGTCTCCAGTTTAAGAATGTCATTCCGTCGTCGCAGGCATAGTAGCACCGATAGTGATTTAGAGCCCGTTCACACGATCCCGAATCGGCGGTTTTGCCGTATCGGCGATTTTACCGTATAAGCCAGTGGCAATATAATTTAAATGAGTATATTCAGACGATACGGCATTTAACCGTATACGGTAAAATCACCGATTCGGTCGATTTTGTCATTCGGTTTTGTCTCTGCAAATCGTTTTCGGTCGTACGGCAAAAAAACTGATAGTTTAGAGCCCGTTCACACGATGCCGAATCGGTGGTTTTGCCGTATCGGCGATTTTGCCGTATAAGCCAGTGGCAATATAATTTAAATGAGTATATTCAGACGATACGGCATTTAACCGTATACGGTAAAATCACCGATTCGGTCGATTTTGTCATTCGGTTTTGTCACTGCAAATCGTTTTCGGTCGTACGGCAAAAAAACCGATTCGGTTTATAGTGGCAATGTATTTACATACAGTGCGTTCAGACGATTCGGTATTTTGACCGAAAGTGCGTCATTTTTCGTCTGGGCTACTGTGAAATAATGTATTGCTAGTATATAGTCGTTTTTGTGTTTTACACCGAGTACGGTGTAGGGTTGAGTACGGTGTACGGTTAAATTACCGTATCTTAGAGCCTTAGAGCCCGTTCACACGATTCGGTATTTTCGCCGTATCGGATATTTTCTCGATTCGGTGTCTTTCGGTTGGAGTGTTCAGACGGTACAGTAATTTAACCGTACACCGTACTCAACCCTACACCGTACTCGGTGTAAAAAACAAAAAAGACTATATACTAGCAATACATTATTCCACAGTAGCCCAGACGAAAAATCGTCTGAACGCACTGTATGTAAATACATTGCCACTATAAACCGAATCGGTTTTTTGCCGTACGACCGAAAACGATTTGCAGTGACAAAACCGAATGACAAAATCGAACGAATCGGTGATTTTCCGTATACGGTTAAATGCCGTATCGTCTGAATATACTCATTTAAATTATATTGCCACTGGCTTATACGGCAAAATCGCCGATACGGCAAAACCACCGATTCGGCATCGTGTGAACGGGCTCTTATAGTGGCAATGTATTTATATACAGTGCGTTTAGACGATTCGGTATTTTGACCGAAAGTGCGTCATTTTTCGTCTGGGCTACTGTGGAATAATGTATTGTTAGTATATAGTCGGTTTTGTGTTTTACACCGAGTACGGTGTAGGGTTGAGTACGGTGTACGGTTAAATTACCGTACCGTCAATGAAAAGTTTCGCTTGAAACGTGTAAAGGCGGAGGAAATAATAGTACAAATTGGATCAAGCATTGCAAATGAGACTGAGACTCCATAACCTTGGCATTGTGTGTTATAACGTTTGAAAATTTACCGAATAACACTTCTTTTTTCTCACGTATTAAGCTTGCGAGAAAAATTGTATGTTGTTTATTCATAGCTATAGCTAACTCTGTCTCTGTCCGCCGACTTACAAATTTGTGAAAAAAAATTGTAGTTTACAAGTCTGGAAATCAAACGGTGAAACGGATTTTTTTTTTGTAATTGGAAATTACAATTTCCCCTATTTTGTGCCTCTTTTATTACAAATTTGTTGGATGGAATTTTGTAGTTTGTGAAACAGAAAATCGGTTTACAAATTTGTAATTGTAGTTTACAATTACAAATTTGTGATTGTAATTGTAATTTGGTGAAATAGACCACAGTCCACGTTGGTATAAAAGGTAAAGAAGCCGTGGACAAAGTCGCTAAATCTTTTTTTTTTATATTTATTATGCGCGCACACAGTGCTAGCAATTAGGAAGGGAGGATAGAATTAGAAAGGAGATACCGGTGCACATTGGTTTTGAATGTCTACACATTGCAATGAGTGGGAAATATTGAGTCTGGTAAAGCATTCCACATTCGTGTAGTGCGACCAAAGAAAGAATCTCTGTTTCTTACAGTACGTCCGAAACTGGACTCAAGGGCAAACTGATGAGCATTCCTAGAAGAACGTGTATTACGTGTATTGAATTCTTTGAGGGGAGGAATGCAACTGGCTATTTCATTAGAGCATTGTTTATGAAAGTAGAGATAAAATAAAATCTGCAACAAGTGAGCCATTATCTTCTTTTTATATCCCAAACATCAAAGACACCAGAAAAGAAATTAATAATTTTTGGGACATGAAATTATTGGACCATTGAATGCAATATAGACGCCATTACTTCTATTTAAATCCACATAATGCTCTAGTAAAAAGATCAAAATATACCTTGAACATCAATTGGGACACAACTTCACTACACACGGCCATCTTATGTCAAAAAATGATCCTCCAAACTACCATCTGTGCAACACGAATTTAAAAAAAAATCACCATAAAACACCTTGTCTGCGGCTGTCCCAAAGTCAAAGACGTTGCAAAAATAATACTTCCCAACTGCGTTGGATTGTCATGCCAGAGGTTTGAGTTCAATCCCTGCCTATGCTATCTAAAGTTTTTTCACGGATATTGCCTCTTGCGAGGAATTGACAAATTCTCCAAGAATAATTCTTGTCATGAAAAGTGCTTTCTCAATTAAGCCGTTCGGATTCGGCTTTAAACTATAGGTTACCTCCATCTCTGACGAATTGAGACGACTCAGTCACTGAATTTTAATTTTAAATAAAATTTATAACCATTACGTATACCTACCCATTATTCGGTGAACATCACCACCATTGAGGAAAAAGCAGCAGGGGCATTGAAAAATACTTCGGCCAAATCATCCGATGGTAAAGTCGCGATGGAAAACACCGTAGGCAGTGAAGGAAGGAAGAAGAGGAGGAGGGCCTCATCAGCAAAGCCAAATTTGGATGGTAAAAGGCCAGCCACCATCTCAACCAAGCTGCAAGTTGAGGTGGTTGACACTCAAAGAGCAGCAAAGACAACGGCAACGAAAAATATCCAACGGGAATACGAAGATTATATTTGTTCCGATGACTCTGTGGAGTACATGTCCGGAGAAGGGGAGGGACTGTACAGGGCCGGCGGCAGCAATATGTTCACTGGGCTGTCCACAGAATACACTGACGAGGAGGTGGAGGAAGTCCTCCTAACAAAGCAGGCAAGCATTGATAAATGCGAGAAATTGCTTAATACGCTTAAGGAGGAAATTAAGCCCCTTCTAAAACGCCTTAAGCAAAAACAAGAGACGCGCCGGCAAGAAGAGGCAGCGGAAGTAAAAAAGAGGCAACTGCAGAAGCAGCAACAGCAAAGCCAACAACAACAACCACAGCAGCAAAAACAACAACAACAAGCACAGCAGATGAAACAGCAAAAGCAAGTTGCTACTAATAACAAGCAACACCAAAAGGAGCAGCCTAGACCCAACACAGGGGCGGTGCAATCAGGCCCCAGCTCATCGGGGGCCCCCAAACCAATGGAGGCAGCAGCACCAGCAGTAGCACAAGCAGCAGATCCGGTTGCATCAACATCAGCAGCAGCAAAGCAGCAACAACAGCAACTCCAGCAACACCAGCAACAACCACGGCAAAAGTCCGAGAAAGTGCCACCAATAAGGACGTACAAGGTCGACCTACAGGACTTAAAACAGGTATGTAAGTCGGCCACGGATAATAAATTTAGTATCAAAATTATAAATGAAAAGCAGAAGCGGTATTCGGTCCAATGCTTCACATTGGCCGAATACAAAATAGTTAAAGAGTGCCTAAAAGCAGCCACTGCTGAATTCTTCAGCTTCACTCCTAGGAGTGAAAAACCGAAGACGGTCCTTTTGAAGGGCATCAGTTCCTGCACGGAACCAGAAGAGCTCCTAGCTGAGCTCCGTCAGAAGGCCAGCGATGATCTCGAATTCGTCGGGGTCAAGCCATTTTCCACGGTCAAGTCCAGACGGGAGGGGCATAAACTGCCAATCTTCTTAGTTTCAATGTCGCCCCAAAGTAGACTGGAGAGTCTGAGGAATATTACTGTCCTAGACTACCAGGTCATACACTGGGAAAAATTAAAGAGGCATGACGACATGCTACAGTGCATGCGCTGCCAAAGGTTCGGTCACGCTGCAGCCAACTGCGAAATGCAGTTGCGCTGTGTGAAATGCGCCGAAACCCACAATAAGGGTGAATGCAGGTTAGGGACTGAGCGGGTCGAAGACATAGCCCAGCTCAAGTGTGTCATCTGCGGGAACGAGGGGCACCCTGCTAATTATCGGGGTTGTCCTAAGGTCCAAGCGATACGGGGAAAACAGGCCAGACAAAAAGCTGAAAGTCAACCCGTAAGACAAGCTCCAACAACAAAATCTTCTATCGTTAATCCCCAAGTTTCTTACGCCAACTATGCGAAAGGAAGGGTAAACACGAGACAGGTTACACCACCGGTCGCCCCACAGGCCCAAGTGCCACAGGTGTCGGCGGGGCAGCCAGACATTGTATCCTTGTTGCTGAGCATTCAAGGCCAGTTGACAGGACTGCAAAGTCAGATCAAGGAGCAAGGCGAAAGAGTAGATTACCTCTACTCTTTGTTGCCTGGCCGCGCGCAAATTCATGGTTAAGGGCGCGCTGCCGAAGTTGCGCCTTAGGATCCTAGGTTTGAATGTAAATTCATTGATTAGGATCGAACGAAGAGCCAATTTGTTCCAGTTGTTGAAAGACCACAGTCCTGATGTGTTTATGGCTAGCGAAACTAAGCTAAACCAGAAACACAAATTGACTCACAATAATTACAATATCGTAAGAAGAGATCGACCCGGTTCTAATCAAGGAGGCGGTGTTGCAATCTTCATACGTAAAGGCATTAATCATAAAGTAATATACAATAATGATTTGCGAAAGCTTCAGACGTTAGAAGTTTGCGTCGTACGTGTGTCCCTCACTAGAGGTAAGCACTTATATTTGATTGCGGCTTACGCGGCTGATGCTCCGCAGCCAACTAACTTCATCACAGAGCTCGAGATTCTTTTTAGAGTACTCCAACTGGGCTTGGAAGAGAACTTTTTTATATTGGCCGGAGATTTGAACGCCAAACACGGAGATTGGGGAAATAAAATAAGTAACCCAAGAGGTAATCATCTCTTTAATTTGATGAATCTTTGGAGTGTTGAGTGCGATGTCGACCTGCTGGCCACTGAAAGGCCATCATTTCCAAGGAGCGGCTCCTTTCTGGACCTTTTGCTGTACGATACAAGACTGACAGTAACTGACAAAGTGGGTAACCACCCGCGAAATTGTCTACAGACAATTGAGTACGACAGTGACCATTGCGGCTTGGCTGCCTTAATAGAAATCCCGAACGAGCTTGTGGAGCTGGATGAATTCGTCCCAACGCATTTTTACAATTATAGTAAGATGCGCTGGCCACGTTTCACCCAAGCTCTATCAAGAGAACTCCATTCGGGGGTCATATCCCCACCAAACAACAGAAATTTGACAAACACAGAAATCGACAAACACCTTGAACAGATGGACGATGTAATAAAACGAACAATGGAACGGACAATACCGAAGTACAAAGAACGCGACCAAACTAACGTCTACAGTAACGCGACTATAGACGCACTTCACAGACAAAAAAGCGGACTACTGACAAGACTTAAAAACTTATACAGACGATTTACAGACCCCCGCGACCTGGAGATTAGGACACTGAAGTCGTCAATTAAAAACGTAAACACTTTGATTAAAGAAAATTACAGATTGTCTGTTAATTTGTACTGGGACAAGAAAATTCGGGCCGTTAACTCTAGCGACCCGAGTATGTTCCCGCAAATTAATAAGATTTTCCGGAAAAATAATCAAAACGACCTTCCGTGTCTTAAGCTCCAGAGAACGACAGAGAACAGAGACGTACTTCTGACAGCGCAAATTAATCCAGAGGAAGCCGTCTTGGACGATGACTTCTTTGTGATTGAGGATCCGCAGGAGAAAGTGGAGACAATTGGTGCTGCTTTCCAGCAAGTGTATAAGGTGAATGCTTGCACTCGCCCGAACCACGACCTGGAGAACAGAGCCTTACTTCACCACTTATACCTAAGGAATGATATTTCTCATTGGCGATCCGAGAACTGTGGTTTCACCCGGTTTGATGACGATTTCTTAGCAAACGCTATAATCGCCGAAAGAACGGGTTCAAGTCCCTTGCTCATCACGAAGGTAGAGCTCCAGCTCATCCTCGATTCAATAAAGAACAAAAAGTCAGCAGGTGTCGATGGTATACCCAACATTGTTCTAAGACATTTACCGATTGAAGCTATAGACATTTATGCTACACTGTTCAACAACGCGCTGAATAATGCATATTATCCAGTGCGTTGGAAGACAGCTGTGGTGCATCCTCTCCCGAAAAAGGGAAAGGACAACTCCAATCCTTCAAATCTGCGTTCAATAAGTCTTCTTCCAAGCATCAGCAAGGTATTCGAGAAGGTAATCAATAGGGCTCTGGCTAAGTGGGCTGCGGATAACACAATAATTCCGGATAATCAGTTCGGGTTCAAGGCAGGACATGACTGTATTCATGCCGCGTCTAATCTCGTTTCTGATATCCAATGGAACAAGTCAAAAAAACAATGCACGGGTGCTGTTCTGGTTGACTTAGAGAAGGCCTTCGACACCGTATGGTTAGAAGGGTTGTACCTAAAACTCACCAGACTAGGCATCAGTAAACCATTATTGTATATGCTTTATGATATGCTCAATGGTAGAAAGTTTGTTGTCAAAAGTGGCAATGTAACCTCTACCAGCATCTTCGAAATTAAAAACGGTCTTCAACAGGGGGCGGTCAATTCGCCGATCCTCTTCAGCATTTTTACCAGTGATCTGATAGGTAGCCTAACTAACGCAATAGCGTATGCCGACGACCTGATTGCGTACAGAACGGCCCGAAAGGTTGAGGTTATTAGAATTCTCTTGCAGCGGGACTTCGAGAAGATTCAGCGATACTGCGACGACTGGAAACTGAAAATAAATGTCCAAAAGTCGGAGACAATTCTGTTCCGGACTCCTTTGGCTAAGGCCACGAGAGATACGTGCAAGAATTGGCGCAAGATGGTAATTGTGGGGCCCGACGGGCGGCCATTGGCGAGTAAAAGTGTAGTGAAGTACCTCGGTATCTGGTTGGACCAGTATTTGTATTTCGACAGACATATAAATGCTGCTCTGACCAGAGCCCGAGGAGCCCTCGCTCTGACGAAACAGCTGTTTTACAGCAGTTGACTTGACCCCAGGGTGAAGGTAATTTGCTACATGGCCCTCATACGGCCAATGCTTGTCTATGGTTGTCCCGTTTGGTTCAACATTGCCCCTTCCCAAATGGAGAAGTTTCGGGTGTTCGAGAGGCAGTGTCTACGGCGCTGTCTCGGTTGGCATCGGACACCGGAATCTTCTTATTTGCATTATTATTCTAACGAGGTCTTGTACAACGGAGCTCGGATCAACAGAATTGACAATTTCGTGATAAAACTTGTTCGGGGTCACATAGCGAGAGCTATGACTTCGACCAACAACTTAATTTTCGGGGCGTTCTATCCAAACGACGAATACTTCGGTATGGCACGCTTGAGCGGCTTTATTCCACCAGAGGCATTCCTCTATTTAGATAAATGCGGCCTGATACAGGATAGATTGGCAGTACCGCTTATCTACCACGTCAGGCGTAGAACCGTGGACCGGCGACTCTTGTACGAACGAGACATCCTCGCCCGAGATGGAGCAGAGCTCCTACGGTTCAGTAGGGCTGTGTCCGAACAGGACCATATTGATAGGAGGAAGCAGGAGAACCAGTTTTGGTGGCTAAAAGAATTTAATATGGGGTAAACCGGGGTGGGGTATTTATTGCCTTGGCCGGCTTACATACTTGTTTTAGTCTTAGGTTTAGGTTAAGTAGAGTAGGGACGGTGGCACTATAAATAAAAAAAAAAAAAAAAAAAATACAAAAAAAAATACAAAAAAAAATACAAAAAAAAAAAAAAATAAAATAACACTTACAAACATAATCAACAACACATACATATATGGACATGGACATAGCTTTTGCCGCTGTGGTTGCTCTAGTTTTAAGTAGTATGTAGGTAGGTTAGGGGTAGTTTTAAGTTTTATTTTAAGGACTTAGTATGTAAGATATAAAATAAACGATAAAGATGTTAGTTTTTTATATTTTCTAACAAAATAAACGAAAAAAGAAAAAAAAAAAAAATTAGTTCACAGGCCGAAAGGCATTAATTTAAGAAATCATGAATTCCTTAGAGCGCCCGTTTAGGGCCAGTAAGTTAAATTTAAGTATTATTAGTTAGGCTAGTTTTCTGAATTTTGTTAGCATGTAAGTAGATATAAGTTAATATTGAATAAAATTTGAATTAAAAAAAAAAAAAAAAAAAATCACCACCATTGAAGGTAAGTTCCGGTGGAAAGACGAAAGTTTGCAACGGGCATAGTGGTGTTTCCTTCTTTATATCTAAGCTATAACCATATTGGAAACTACTCCAACCACTTAAAAACTGGAATTCACATACCAGGCACGTAGCCAGGGGGGGGGGCTAGAGGGGCTCAAGCCCCCCCCCCCCCAAATGATTTCTAAAAAAAATATTTGAACAAAAGTTTGTATATTCTCTTATTAGTTCCTAACTACTTATGTATATTGTTCTGAAATCATGTTGTCTAATGCCATGTCAACACCCCCGATTCGCAATTGTCGTGGTATAGTAAGCGAAATAGCTAATTTCTTCCGAAACCATTCAAATGGAAATAAGACTTTCCAAATCGCCATAGTACCCGTAGCGTGATGGTTAGTGCGACGCTGTACCGGCCGAATCTTCTTACGTGCATTACTATTCCAACGAGGTCCTATACAACGGGGCTCGAATCAACAGAATTGACAATTTCGTGATAAAACTCGTTCGAGGTCACATTGCAAGAGCTATGTCTTCGACCAACAATTTAATTTTCGGGGTGTTCTATCCCAATGACGAGTATTTTGAAAGTGCACGCTTGAGCGGCTTCATTCCACCAGAGGCATTCCTCTTTTTAGATAGATGCGGTCTGATACAGGATAGATTGGCAGTTCCGCTAATCTACCACGTCAGACGACGAACCGTGGATAGGCGACTCCTGTACAATCGGGACGTCCGTCATGGCACAAGGCGGAGCAGAGCTCCTTCGGTTCAGTAGGGCTGTGTCCGAACGGGACCGAACTGATAGGGTGAAGCAGGAGAACCAGTTTTGGTGGCTTCAATCAGCACTTGATAGTGGGTAGTCGGGATGAGGTTTAAAGCCTTGGCCGGCTTACATACTTGTTTTACAGTTTTAGGGTTTAGTTTTAAGTAGAATAGGCATGGTGGCACAAAAAAAAAAATAAATACAAAAAATACAAAAAATAAAAAAAAATACAAAAAAAAAAAATAAAAAAAAACATGGAATATAAAAAAAAATAAAATAAAAAAGAACAAAATATTAAAAACAAAAAACGTTAGATAGTTAGATTTGCTGCTGTGGTTGTTCTAGTTTTAAGTAGTTTATATAGGTACAATAGGTAGTTTTAGTTAGCTTTAAGTTTTATATTAAGGACCTTATTTTAAGTAGTTTTTTAAGTAAAAATAAAAAAGGATATTGACATTAGTTTTTTCTAAATTTTCTAATGAATAAAAAAAATAAATAAAATGGAATCTTAGGGCCGAAAGGCATTAGCATTAAGTATTATTGTTTAACTTAGAGTGTCCGTATGGGACCAGTATGTTAGTTGTAAGTTATGGTTAATTAGGCTAGTTTTATGAATTTTTGCCTAGCTTTAAGATAGTTTTAAGAATTAATTAATAAAAATGAATTTGAAAAAAAAAAAAAAAAGTGATGGTTAGTGCGTTGGACTGTCATGCAAGGGGTCTTGGGTTCAATCCCTGCCTGTGCTACCTAACTTTTTTCACGGGTACTGCCTCTTGCGAGGAATTGACAAATCCTCCAATAGTAATTCTTGTCATGAAAAGTGCTTTCTCAAATTAGCCGTTCGGATTCGGCATATAAACTGTAGGTCCCTTCCATCTCTGACAACATTACTCGCACACAGGAATGGTTGAGAGTTGTAAGTCACTAGGCCCTGGTTCTTCATGTACTGTTGCGCCACCTAATTTATTTTATTTTTAAATCGCCATCCAAAAATACGCACCAGAAAGCAGAAAAAATGACTTTTGCGCCTTTGTGAAACAAGGTTTATTGAAAGGCATGACAGCATTCTTTCATTTGTAGAGCTCTTCAAATGTGTTGCTATTAGTCTTGAAGAAATATTCACCAAGACGTGGGCAATGTCTTCAAAAGCATCAACTCTTAGCAGCAATTCAAAGAAGTGATTTTCTGGTAAGCCTCATGGTATGCGAAAAACTTTTTAGTTTAACGCTACCCTTATCAATTTTCCTTCAAAATAAATCTTTAAATTTCGAGTCTGCAATAAATCTCACGAAACAAGTCTTAAGTTCTCTTAAGAACATAAGAGAAACTGCCAGAGACTTTTTCAGAGACGCTTTTCAATCCGCATCACAACTTTCCAGGGATTTATTTGATAGCATAACAATTCCAAGGCTTTCTTTGAAACAAACAACGCGCTCTAATCCAGAAACATCATGTCCAGAAGACTATTTTAGAGTTTCTATACTTATTCCCTGTCTAGATTCTCTTATAAAAAATCTTACTGACAGATTTATGGTCAACGAGGACGTTTTACTATCGTTTCAAGCTCTGCTTCCAGGTTTTGCTGCCGCCAATCGAGTAAATGAAATGGAAAATCTAACACTCTACTTCGATAACGAAATATCCTTGTCAGCTGTTAATGTGGAGTACATACTCTGGTGCGAAAAAATTTCATCGATGGATCCCTCTTCCGATGTTCTGAAACTGCTAGATATATGTGACAAGACCTACTTCAGGAGCATAAGCTACTTGCTTACAATTTTGGCCACACTACCAGTTACAACAGCTAGCGTTGAAAGAACCTTTTCAACGATGCAAAAGGATCGAAACAGTATCCCGAAGCGTTATGGGCCATCCAAGACTAAGCGCACTTGCAATGCTGTCTGTTGACTCAGGTATTGATGTGGATCCAGATGAAGTGATCGACATTATATCTAAAAAAAATACAAGGCGTTTATTGCTGTAAAAATCCAAACTATTTATTTAATTAAATAAAAAAAAATACAAACAAAAATAAAACATTTACATTATGTAGTTTTTTTTTTAATTTTTGTATATAGAATTACTTCTTCGAAATTGAACAAGCCCCCCCGAACCGAAATCCTGGCTACGGGCCTGTCACATACCAATGAATTGTCGAAGGACACTTGTGCAATATTGCCACCTGCTTAGGTTAATTTTGTTTCTTGTCATAATCGATGAGCCAAGAACTTGGTTGGTAAATATAATTTGTTGACCGTTATTCAAATATTCGAAGAACACTATCAAATCACAGCAATTGAACCAGAGTTCCAAAAGCTTAAGTCAATTTCTAGCTTAAATTTGGGTTTAATTCTCATGTTATTATTAGTGCCTTATGAATTAAGAAATAATCAATTAAAAATTTAAATCAAAAGCTACTAAGTGACTTATGAATTAAAAAACAATTTATTTAAGTGACTTATGATTTAAACAAAAAATTGAATTCATAAGCTAATGGTGAAATTCTGGCTAGAAAAATTATTAATTGGACAAATTATGAGCTATAGCACGATCATTTTATGATTATCAAAAACTTGAAAACTGCGGTGGTTAATCTACTACATATATAAAAATAAGTCGGGATTTCCTTCCTGACGCTATAACTCCAGAACACACAAACCGATTTCCACGGTTTTGCATTCGTTGGAAAGGTCTCGGGCTCCGTGAGGTTTATAGCAGACAAAATTCAGGAAAAATTTCAACCAAAAAGCGGTGAACTCCGTTAAGTTTCCTATAGAAAGCTATTGTAAAAGTTCCGATTTGTGGAACTGAAAATTTTAAAAATTTTTGACGTTTCAAGGGCCCTATATTCTAAGCCAAAGCTTACTTTTGGCTTTTTTTAGTCAACCATATCTCTAGAAGCGTCAGAGATATCCACTTGAAATAACGTTTGTTTTAAAGATAATAAGAAAAAAATGCAAAAACGACTTTTAAAAAAATTTAGTGCGTGTTTTTTTATCACGTCACAAAAGGCAGCGATATGGCTGTGTTTGGTATTGCGTCGGAAAATGCGACTGACGAAATCAGCAACTTTTAAATGGGCAGATACGTCAGTACTAATGAAGCACTGTGGCGATTATTGTCATTTCACATTCATAAAAGATATCCCACAGTTGTACGTTTAGCAGTGCATTTGGAAAATGGACAAAGAGTTTACTTCACTGAAGCTAATGCTGCACAAAGAGCTGAGAGACCACCATCGACAACATTGACTAGCTTCTTTGCAATGTGTGAAGCAGATCCATTCGCAAAGACGCTGATGTTTGTTGAAATGCCCAAGTATTACACTGGGAATCAATCAATAAAGAAATCCCAACGTTACAAACAAAGAACCCCAGTTCCAGATTAGCCACAGGTGTTTTCCACTGATGCACTAGGTCGCATGTACACTGTTCATCCTAGAAATGATGAATGTTTTTCTTTGCGACTGCTGTTGGTAAATGTACGAGGACCAAAATCATTTGCGCATTTGACAACTGTGAATGGCCACCAATGCCAAACATATCGCGAAGCATGCCAACTATTGGGTTTGCTGGAGAACGATTCTCATTTGGATTTAAAACTTGCGGATTCAGTTGTTTGATCAAATGCGTACCAAATACGAACGCTGTTCGCAATTATCATCACCACATGTTTCCCTTCACAACCAATTCATTTATGGAACAAATACAAAGACGACAAATGTGAAAATATCTTACTTCGCTAACGAATAATCCCGACATGCAAATAACCGATGAAATCAAAAATGAAGGAATGATTCTGATTGATGATCAATGAAGTAGGAATGATTGCGCCAAATCGATCGATGCACGATGCATTGAACCAAGAATTAAATCGAGAGCTGCAATGCAATGTTGATACATTGCAGGAATTCGTTCGAAATAATGTGCCGTTGCTGAATGAACAGCAAAAACAAGTATACGAAACATTAATGCAAGCGGTGGACAATAATATTGGTGGTCTATTCTTCCTGGACGCACCTGGAGGAACAGGGAAAACATTTGTCATTTCATTGACTTTGGCCACTATTCGATCAAGATTAGACATAGCTTTGGCGTTACCATCATCTGGAATTGCGGCAACTCTTCTAGATGGCGGTCGAACTGCACATTCTGCGCTTAAGTTGCCACTCAATTCAAACACAATTGATAATCCAACATGCAATTTTTCCCGATCCAGTGTAATGGGAAAATTGTTGATGCAATGCAAGCTCATTGTTTGGGATGAGTGCACAATGGCACATAAGAAATCACTTGAAGCACTTAACTTCACACTTCACACTGATATTGTTGAAAGGCCGTGGAACGCCTGCAGATGAATTGAATGCTTGCCTGAAGGCATCACTTTTGTGGAATAACGTAAAAACATTATCGCTAACTACTAATATGAGAGTTTAACTTCAAAATGATCAAAGTGCTGCACAATTTTCCAAACAATTGTTAGCTGTTGGAAATGGAAAAGTGCCAGCTGATGCGACAACTGGATTATTTACTCTTACCAACGACTTTTGCCGATTTGTAGACTCTCAATTAGCTCTTATTGAAAATGTTTTCCCAAACATTAGTGAGAATATTCAGAATTATGCTTGGTTAAGTCAACGAACAATTCTCCCCGCAAAGAATAATGATGTACACGCTCTGAATTTCACCATTCAATCAAAAATCGCTGGCGATTTGGTGACATACAAATCCGTTGGTTCCATAACAAATCCCGATGATGTAGTAAATTATCCAACGGAGTTTTCAAGTTTTGGAACTCTCTGGAGTTATTTCCACCACATAACTTGCAACTCAAAGTTGGTACAGTTATTATGATATTGCGTAATTTGAATCCACCGCGACTTTGCAACGGTACTCGACTTGCGGTGAAAAGACTTGGAAAAAAAAAGGGGTTGGGAAACCATCCGCTTTGTTTGTGTTAACCAAAAAACAAAAAATGTGGTTCACTTCAACGAAGCGGATAATTTGCGGACAAGTAATAACGCTTGATTCAGTATTTACTTTGGATTCACTTTCATTTTTTACTTAGAGAAGTTCAACTAAATTACACTTCATTTTTGTAATCGAAATGAATTCATAACTGTTGTGAAATAAAATAAAATTTTTCCTTTTCAAATATGAAACAAAAAAAATAATTTTTCTTCATCTTTTAATCTCCAAACGAAATGTTACAAAAAACGAAGCCATCTGGTGGCGAAACGGAGTTCGCCGGGTTTGCTAGTAATTAAATAAATATATAGCCAATATAAGCTTACGAATTTCCAATCTACTAACTTTATTATGAATTCATTCAATTTTTCATTCATAGGTCACTTTATTGGTTGTGAACTAATTCTTTTTTTAATTTATAAGTCACAAACTTACATTTTTTTTAATTCATAAGTCACTTCATAGGTAGTAGGTCATTTCTAATAGAATTCCTTAACTTGAAACTCAAGAACAATATAAACAAACTTATTATAGAAGATTTCCTGGCGGGTGGTGGGTCGCACTCGCTCCAAATCCAATACTTCACCAATATAAAAATCCAATTAAAATACAAATTGAATCGATTATAAAGCAATAATCCCAGAAGACACCTTAGCAATTGCCGAGACACACGCACAATGAAAACGAAACTCTTCCATTGCCGTCACTCTGTCCGCCTCCTTATCATCGCACCGCAGGAGTTGTTTTTGGCATCTTCTACGACAATTTAAGGATAAATTTCTCAAATTTCTTTTCGATTACCCCCTTGGGTGAAATTATTTTTGTTGTACTTTTTGTCTCTGTTGTCAAAGGATTTGTTATTACAACACTCTTGATGGGACATCTCTACCATCACTTCAAAATACTTATGTGTGATGTGATTTTATCGACAACGAGACAAAACCGAGAGCAATAAAATCACATCAGCAGTAGATATAACGTCGATATGTGGAGATAAAGAACCTGCTATAAAACACCAAAAAGATAAAAATTCTTCATCCCTCTTAAAGCAACTGCATTAGAGGCTTAAGTCTTTAAGATATACACGCAAAAGAATATTCCATATTTTGCCTTTACGCCAAGGATATCCACTCGACTTGCTGTCTTTGGTAAAGAAGAAAAAAAGGACCACCCGCTGACTGCAAGTATCCTTGAGGCACCATCAGGTATATATAGGGTATAAGCTGGTACTACTACTAGTAATTAAAACATCCTTAAAAGTCTTCAAAGCCAAAGTTTGTATACTTTCTTACCTCTATGTACCCACCTGCCTTGCCCATCGTGTCCTTAAGTGTTTGTTTTTCACTTCTTTTTTTTCGTGCCTTTCTCGTCCTTTGGTTTATAATTAAAAGTGAATGTTTTTTAAGAAATTAGGGTTGGCTTGTTAAACAGGGTGTAAGCAAGTGGCGCTAAATTACCGGTGTAAGTAATTTAGCGAATGTTACAAGGCTTTCTCCTTGTACAATACGAGTACAGAAAAACACACACCAGGCAGTGAGTTCGAAAAAAATCCTTTTTTTTTTTAATACCCATCATAAAATCAATCGATTCCACTGAAGAAGATAGATATTCGAAATGGGATCTTGTTGAACTTTAAAAAAAATGTTTTTTTATTGACCGAATAAACAAAAGATAAAACAATTGGGAGGGGGTACCCAAGAAAACCAAGCGACGGACGACAACAGAGCGACGCAACGTACAAATTCTATTTAATTACTCTAATAGGCATCCCTCTTGGATATCAAAGGATTTTCGCAGTCTTTTGAAAGCAAATACCTCATCAGGTATTAGGGAAGTCCTTCTTTGAATTGACTCTTCTAACTGGTTTTATGACGGACAACAAATGGATGGGTGTTTGATATCATTCGCCTTTAATAAAGCTACAAGGTGTACATTTCATTAAGACGTTTAAGATGTCTTAAGTACACATTAAGGTAATTGTGAAAAGACAGTCGTAGTCGTCGTCGTCGTCGTCGGTCGGTTCTATGCTTATATTGCCTCAGAAATTTAGATTTATCCAAAGTAATGATGCTACAGGAGTGCTGAAGAATACCCTTTTTAGAGCTGATGAAAATGAAGCCTTTTTGTAATAAATACACAGCAGAGATTCGGGAAATAAAAATTAACTGAAAGGTGTTTTTGAAAAAAAGGGGGTGAAAATAGCTGTCATCAAAGAATATGTCAATGCAATAAGATACACAGAATAGTGATGAAATAAAAGAACACTCTTCAATTAAATCAGAGTTTACAAAAAAAAAGTCGGAGGTTTTGGTAGAAATACAATAAACCTTTAACTACTTAGGTATAGTAAATGCATACTGATTATAAGCTTAGATTACCAATTCAAAAAATGGTCCATTAAAGTACTACTTAGGTGACCCAGATGAATAAAGAAAACCTTTTCACAACTTTTTCGTTTGGTTAAGATTCATGTCTTTTTACATTTTTTTTTTACAGAAAAAACAATTACAAATATAATGTTTAATAGTTGTTCTGGGTTAAATAGCTGCTTTGAAACTTAAATTGTTCAGTGTTTATTCAAGATATTAAAGCGCTGACAAATTATATTTTGGAGATTGTAGCCATCGTAGTGACATCGGTTTTTTTATTATTATAGCCAGATGATGTTACTTTACTTTATAGAACATGGTTATATTCAATTCACTATCTCCCTAAACAAGGTTCAAATCTCAATACAGGAGAAAGTTTTTTTTCATAAAATCTTGATTTTTCAAAATGGAACTGGACAACATGGCCAACATGACCTGGGTCCCAAAAATCACTTCCATGTTGATCTTATGATGAGGTGAATTCTTGCTTTTAAACTACTGTAATAAATAAAAAAAAAAAAAGAGGCTGGGATGCGACCCATACTGATAACCCATCCCATCTGTAGATTTGCCTTGCTTAAAAGTTTGTCTATATGTATCAATTTTTGCGTACTATTTTTTGTAGATTTTATTTTTGTATGAAAAAATGGACTGTTGGATTCTTATAAAAAAATTACTCAATATTAAAAACAATATTTTCTGTGAAATAAGATAAGTTTGAAGCCAATATTTGTAATTTTTGAAAAACTATTTGAATCTAAAGTAAATTTTTACCAAGTTTTAATATTGTTTTTTTAGGTTTTTATTTTTTGTTAAAAAACTATCAATTCTAACTATTTTTTCAAAGTTTTTCCTAATGTTGAAAACAATATTTCTTATAAGTTAAAATGATTTAGAAGCCATTATCTCAAATTTTTGAAAAGATATTTGAGTCAAAAATCAATTTTTACCAACTTTTGTTAAATTTTTTTTAGGTTTTTAATTTTTTGTACAAAAACTGTCAATTCGATTTTTTTCAAAATTTTACTAAATGTTGAAAACAATATTTCTTATAAGATAAAATAAGTTTGAAGCCTTAGTCTCAAGTTTTTGAAAAGATATTTGAGTCGAAATTCAATTTTTCCCAACTTTGAGTAATGTTTTTTTTTTAGGTTTTTATTTTTATAAAAAAAACTGTCCATTAGATTTTTCTCAAAATTTTATCAGATGTCAAAAACATTATTCTTCATTGCAAAAAATTGTTTTGGAGATGAAATCATATTTTGGTCGTAAAATTTTTGAGGTGACAAATTTTTTTTTTTTCAGTTTTTTTGATTTATAAAAAAAACCGTTAATTGGATTTTTTTCCAAATATATACTTGTTTTGTATTACGTTACTATATATAATATAAAATTTAATTCAAGTCTCTAGCGTTATTGGTTCATGAGATATTTAGGTTTAACCAAAATGTTCACCTTTTTTTAAACTGCTATAGTAAAAAAACCACCCACGCAATTTTCTTGAGAGCCCTTTCTGCCTTATTATCTGTATAACAAAATTTATTTGAAGTCGATATCTCTTCTGGTTCTTGAGCTATGGAAGACGAAAAAAACGTCGCGAACGTACAGACGTACGAACGTACGTACACACGCACGCACAGACATCTCTCTAAAAATCTTTTATTTCGACTCTAGGGACCTTGAAACGTCGAGAAATGTCAAAATTTTCAATTTGTCAAATCGGACCCATTACAATAACTTCCTATGGGAAGTTAAAAAAATAGGTGGCGCGACAGTCCAAGAAGATCCAGGGCCTAGTCACTTACAACTCTCAACCAATCCTGTATGCGAGTAATGTTGTCAGAGATGGAAGGGACCTACAGTTTATATGCCGAATCCGAACGGCTAATTTGAGAAAGCACTTTTCATGACAAGAATTACTCTTGGAGGATTTGTCAATTCCTCGCAAGAGGCAGTACCCGTGAAAAAGTTAGGTGGCACAGGCAGGGATTGAACCCAAGACCCCTTGCATGACAGTCCAACGCACTAACCATCACGCTACGGGTACTACTACTGTAATACAAAGGCAGTAAACATTTTTGGTCATTTGTTAAAAATATGAGAAATGCTTTCTATCTTGTACGCGTTAATGATTTTATGTGACCAATCTTCTTTCGCAGTGTAGCTAGAGTCCTTAAAGATCTCGGGGTTCACAAATCCGCTGGCCCAAATTGTTTCCCCGCTATTGTTTTGAAGAGGTATTTTTCAACGTTGTCAAAAACACTGCGTAAGTTTTTTCATCTGCCCTACTCCTTATGCCTCGTTTCGAGCGGATGCCTTTAATTATCGACCGATTGCACTTATTTCCTTTCTTTCCAAGGTTATGAAAGATTGAAGGATTCTTTATGACCGGCAGAACGGCTTTTGTAGCAATAGGTCCACTGGTGATCTCATGGTTCATCTCACAGAATAGTGGAACAAATTTTTACATCGTTTTGGAGAAAGTAAGATTATTGTGCTTGATATTTCAAAAACATTTGATGGGGTTT
The DNA here is from genome assembly GCA_951509635.1 of Eupeodes luniger. NCBI lineage: Eukaryota > Metazoa > Arthropoda > Insecta > Diptera > Syrphidae > Eupeodes > Eupeodes luniger. The sequence continues at coordinate 75,168,748 of OX608074.1, forward strand.
GGCATCAGGCACTCTTATCGAAAATGCGTGCCTATAGTTTGTTTAAAATGGATCCCTCCTTTCCTAGATTGAAAAATATTTTTCGGACCGTGAAGTACAAGTTCAAGTCTGAAAACCACGACTCTGTTTTGTCTCCCGCACTCTTTCTTATTTTCATTAATGATCTTCTGTCTCCAACTTCTCATCCAATACATTGTTTAGCTGACCTATTACAATGATTACCTACAATAACATCACTAACCGTATTGTGAAGTACAATGATTCGTTTTTTAGCCTTACTACGCGAATGTGTAAAATACCACCATTAGCTATTTTTAAAAACTTTTATTGTTCTTTAAGATTTGTCTTATGAACAATAAATAGCACATAAAACATGAATCTTTTAATAAGCACTTTATTTTGACCATTTCAATTTTTCTTGCTTAAAAACAAAAATAAAATACTTTTCAAATATTGAACTAAACCTTTCTTAAAACTAAGGGAACTATAGTAAAAGATTACAAAGGTCTATGTAAGTAAGAAACATAATTTGTAAAATAAACTTTTATGCAATTTAAAACCAAAAGTAAAATACTAACACATTTTTGCAAACCACATTTAAATATACTAGTGTACCTAGCAACATTAAGTCGGTTATCTGCCACTCTCTATATGTATAAAATTTTTCATTCTTCTTTCTGCACTTCTTGTTAACAAAGGACTCATGGAACAATTGTGGTCGGGTGCTAATCCCGATGTGGCTTCCGAACGAATTGCCATTTTTGCTGTTACACCATATCAAATCTACAACCAACCCATCAACGCTAACGCAACGGTTGCCGTTGCGGGTTTGTCTATAAATAAACCTATGAGATGGATATAAATTGAACGAATGGCATATTGTTTCCCCAGTTTTCCATTTACGTAGGTTAGGTTCATATACATTTATATATTTTGCATTAAAAGTTAACGCTTGGTTAAATTTATTTAATTAGTGGCTGACTTCTTTTCTACATATTTTGGGGATTTTGCAAATCCTTCTCTTCGTTCGGCATTCAGGCGTAGAACCGCACCCAAATTGCTCGTGGCTGATGCTCATTTTTTAGCACTTCTCTGGTTTTAGGGGGTTCATCTTATTCATTAAGTCAGTGCCAGCGCCAGTGCCAGTGCCATAGATATGTAGAACCATGGGCCCTTTGGATGCGTTCCGGTAACTGCTGTGCGAGCTTTGTGTTTTCTTTTTTAATAGGGGCCACACTTCTTCGAAAACCGACCCAACCGACCAACCTCAGTGTGGTTATATGCAACATTAAATATTTCATTGAAGTTCAGCTAGTCTCTTGATTAAGTTGAATTTCTTAAATCAATAAGCCCGTTCGTTCATAAGGTTCTTATTTAAAAAAAAAAAAATATTTTTCTATAGAATTTTTATGAACTGCCTGCTGATGATTGTGCCTCGAAGACCTCTTGGAAAATATTGTAAAAACAATCTGAATGCTTGGTGAAGTGAAAACTAATTGACCACACCATCAACATGGATGGATGATGTGATTTCTTCAGGCATAAAATTTTGATTGGTTTATTTATCTTTTGTTTAAAAACACAACAAATTAAATTTGCATGAGCGCACATTGTAATATCGGATGCGAACATTTTTATTTTTATAATTTTTTGTTGTTGTTGTTTCACGAAGTCAATTTAATCTAATGGAGAGGCTAGAAAGTTTTTACATTTCTTAAAAAAGTGTGGGATGGGAATGTACATACAAATTTCTTTTTTAAATTCAAACCTATTTTAAAACATAAGGCGTGTCCAGTCCACACTAAAGAAACATTTCAGGAAAAATTGTTTAGAAAACGTTACACAAATGTTTCTCTTTGTTTCTCTAATGTGGACACTTTGAGAATCGTTTCTGAAATGTTTTTTGTTTCCCGTTCATACATCCAGTTTTGTCGTAAAAATGGTCTGTTCAACAAGTAGCACTGATAGTGTCGTGTTTTATCATCATACATTTTTTGTTTTCTTTATCTTTTCAAAATTTATATTTTCCGATTTGTAGAACTGAAAATGTTGACATTTCTCCACCCTTTCAGGGTCAAAAATTCAACTAAAGGTTTTCTTTTATAAATGAAAAAAATATTTGTTGAGAAATCAACAAGTTTTTTTCCAAAAACTAAAAACCTAAAAAACATTATTAAAAGTTGGTAAAAATTCATTTTCGTCTCGAATATCTTGGCTAAAATTAAAGATATTGGCTTCAAACTAATTTCATCTTATAAAAACTATTGCTTTCAACATTTAGTCAAATGTTTATAAAAATCCATCAGTCAGTTTTTTAAAAATTAAAATCTACAAATAATATTACACAAAATTGGTAAAAATGAATTTTGGATATCTCGATATCGATAAATGATGGCATTGACTTCAAAATAATTTCATTCTGTGCAAAATTTTGTTGTTATCGTAAGACAAGGGTCTTAGAAAAATCCAATCTGTATTTTCGTATATATGAAATAATAATTTTCAAAGAATGATACTAAAATTGTTAAAAATTGGTTTTCGACCAAAAATCTTGGAAACAGAAACAAATATTGAACCCAAACCTTATCATATGCAAAATATTGTTCCTAACTTTAAGTTAGTTTTCGACTCAAGTATTAGGAGAAAAAAGAATAAATGTTATTAATATTTTGTTAAAATTAAAAAAAAAAATCGAAAGACGAACTCGGATGGAAGTTATCAGTGTGGGCCCCTTTTTGTATTATTGGGATAATGTCTTGAATGACCATCCTTACCTCGGAAGGGGAAATAAAAAACTGCAAACAGGTGTATATTTTCCTTTCTTCGTTCTAAACATTGTGGAAAATGTCTCATATGTCGAATAAAAAACTGACATTTTAAAAAACTGTTTATCAATATATAAATCATTTGACTTATTGGTAAAAAGTTAAATTTTTAAAATATTATATTGAGGTATTAGATAAGCTTCTTATCGGCTCCGAATGAAGATTTCAATAATGTATCTTCAAACTAGGCTATCAAACAACGTGGTTCAACTCATACCAAAAACAAACTTAACGCAATAAAATCTAAGTTAAAGTTTTGATAAAACTATTGTCAAAAAATATCAGTGAAATATCAACTTGTAAGCTAATGCACTTTGGTGGTCATTTTAAGACATTCACGTAAGGCAAGCACATTTTTTTAAATGGGTTTATTCAGCAGAAAAACAAATTCTGCGATGAACCTAACATGTTAATGGTTTTAATATTTTTTATGAAAATAAATTCTATTTTTAGGGAAAAAAATTAAAATAAATATTTTTTTGTGATCTATCAAATGTTAACCGAGTGTACGCAGTGTCAAAAGAAATACACTTATGAGAAACACTCGATTAAAGTTTAAAAACTAAATACCGAAAAAAAGCTTTTAACATTCGTAAATCCGCACTTCCACGCTAGTTAAACCACTGCGTAAGCTTTTCCAGCTGTCTTATTCTTCTGGGCTTACTCCGAGTAGTTGGAAAACAGCATTTGTTCAGCCAATCAGGTGAATATTCTTCTCACTTAAATTATTGACCGATAGCACCAACTTAACTTCTTTCTAAGGTCATGGAAACGATAATTAAACATCAGCTTTAGAAATATCTTGAGGAACGAAATGACCGACAGTACGACTTTCGTAGAAATAGGTACACTGGTGATCTCATGATTCATCTCACTGAACAGTGGAACAAATCAGTATATCGCTTTGGAGAAAAGAAGGTTATTGCACTTGATATTTCAAAGGCTTTTGTCAAACTCTGGCATCTTGCTCTCTTATCGAAAATGCGTGCTTTTGCTATCGACGAATCATTTCTTCGTTGGATTAGAAATTTTCTTTTGAACCACTCAATACAAGTTCTTTTGGACGGATTCACAAGCCTGAAACCCGTTTTGTTTCCGACCTTTTCCTCATTCTTATGAAAGATCTCCTGCCTGTAATTTTTAATCTAATACATTGTTTTGCTATTAGCTTTCGATTCCAGAGTCTCAACCCACCCCTTCGGATGTGGAACTGCAACGACAAAATATGATAAGCTCACTAAATTCCGACCTACACACTATTCTATAATGGGGAATAACAATCCGTGTATAATTCAATACTTCGGAAACCTAATGCTGCCTTGTATCGTCAAAGTGAGGTATAACCTTCTTGCCACTATCTATAAGTGGCACTTGCATCAACGAATCTAAAAATCTCGATATCCTCGGAATGTGCATTAGCAACCACATCTTGCGCAGCAATCACATACGCGATGTAGCCAAAAATGCCGCAAGCCGCAAGATGTCTAGGATTTTTGAGACGATGCAAAAAACGTTTCTCTCCGTCTGATCTGGCTACAATCTACAAAACCTATATACGTCCAAAACTTGAATATAACTCCCATCTCTGGGCTGGTGCTTCAGTAACTTACTTAAACCTCTTGGACAGTATTCAAAGAAGAGCTTTCGAAATAATTCGTGACATTAAGATCATCAACGCGATTACGTCACTCAAACATCGCCGTAAAATGTCTTGTTTCATTCTTTTTTACCGTTATTTTAACGTACTAGGCTCAAGTGATATAGACTAGATACTAGACAGTTGCATTCTTCTCCCCAACCAGTTCAACTGTAATATTCGGGCTTCTAGTTATGCCCATCAGTTTACCTTTGAAACTAATTTCGGCGGTACCGTGAAGTACAGAGATTCGTTTTTTATCCGTACTACACGAATGTGGAATGCCTTGCCACTCTCTATCTTTCCCTGTCACTGCACTGTTCAAGAATTTAAAACCAATGTGAACCGACACCTTCTATTCAGACCTTCTTTCTTTTCCTAATTACATATAAATAATTGAAAAAAAAAACAAAGGGATATAGGTAGACAGTAACAAGGTTTGAATATTGCTGATATCTGCTACGAGAGCTTACACGGTGATCGCCCATATTAGCAGCCTACATTTAAATCGAAGTAGCACAATTTGAGTGGGTAAAATTAAATTTAGAATTTTGACGGATATATTTTACACTCGAACCAACCTCTGCTTCCTTAAATAGCCATATGTACTTTTACTCTATACAAAATTTAATTTTTTAAAGATGTTGTTTGTTATTTAAATTGAAAAATAAAAACCTAAACAATGATTCGTGGATGTGACTCCAATTCGCCTCCAATCTTCTACTTTCGATTTAAAGAAGCGTAGAATGAGATATAGAGAATTAAGTAGTCTGGGCACGCTGTAAGGTTAACCCTCTTATATTCAGCTACACACCGATTAATACATAATACCATCTATAAACCCAACCCCATCACAGTCATCAAAATCATCGACATCATTTCAAAGATAGGAATGAGTACTTATACTTTGTTCTTACGTAAGCATATCCTTGCCCGCACTAAATCCTTTTTTGCAGAGGCATTCAGAATCTTTGATTTCTTCCCCATCCATCTATGTTATACATATTTATATGCCTTTGCTCTGCCGCGTCCGTTAGGCGGAAACCTGTGTCTCAAAACAGTTTTATATAAATATGTATGTACAGGACATAGATGTAGAATTGTAGAACCATCATAGAAGTTCCGCGTCGTTGATTTTATTAGTCTCTGGCGAACAATTTTCTTTGGAATTTAAAGGATTAGATACAAGTTGTTTTCCTTCAATATAAATTGCATTAAGACATCGTAAAAAATACGCTCCATTTAATTTTGGGTTTTATTCAGAATAAATATTCCTCTTCGAATTTAGATTTTAAAAAAGTTTAATTTTAAACTAAAATTTAAAAAAAATATCTGAAAACGAGGAATAACTTAATTTTGAAACACCATTTAAAAAAAAAATAGAACTTAAAATCTATAAAATGAGATTCATAACAAAAAATAAGTTTATTTACGAAAATCCATAAATGTATAATTCCAATCAAACAAAATAATCCGCCTTATTCTTGTAGGAGTATTAAAGAATAAACAGCAAGGAATACAGCGAACAATGACACGAAGCAAGAAGTCTCCAATTTGAATCGCTCTTTCGATGGAATATCAATGTGGGAAAGATGACGGCCACTTTGGGGTTGTGTTTACCGAGAAATTATAAGGAAATAGATTACTGATGCCATCACATCCTTCAACGAAAATGAGAGATGAATGCGATATCAGTGAATATCCTTAAAGCTGAATATAATCTTTGAAACATCACGTACTATATATATTTGTGTGTACGTATGCATGTGTGTCTATAGACCTGCTTATTTATATGTATGTTGGAACTTTTATACATACTCATATATGTACAATTCGGAAAGGCTTATGTGATAATAGTTACCATTTTATTTTTTTGGAAATTGTTTCTTCGATAGAATAATGATAATTCAAACAGTAAGAGTTCATTGGGCCTCCCTACCAAACGTGATGTTCTATGAAAATATTCTTGACATTTCATGATGGTCTTGAAATTTTTCCTCAAAAAGTGAGAAAAGACCTAACCCCTTTGCGTCCTTTATCTCTTCAAAACGAATATCTAATATCCAAAAATCCCGTGCAGATATGAAGAATTACTATCGCTCCTAACCTGAAGACTACTACGCCTAAATATCTTTGCCTTTATTATCAAAATGTATGAGGGTTAAGGTCTAAAACGTTTGCCGTCTTTAATTGCTCTCAAAACCTTCCTTATGACATCTTTGCCCTTACCGAAACCTACCTCACACCCGATATTCTTAGTACTGAACTCTTCACAAACGACTAATCCATCTATCGAATGGATGTCGTTGAATGCGCGAGTAATACAAATGGCCGTGGTTGTAGAGAATGCTTACGTATATGTTATCAATAATAACATATTAATAAATGATAACATAATAATAAGAAAACTAAATGAAGTCACTTAGGCGTATACGTGTTATTTTTTGGTAAATAGTAATTAATTAATGAAAAAAAATATGAATTCTCCACTTTAGAATTATTAGAAACCCAAACCTGTGCTTTGATGATCACCATCCATGCCCCTTCAAATTGCCCATCTGCCAACACTAGTTCTAGTAAAAAAGATGTATATCTATACTACCATTCGTTTTTTTTATATAATATTTAGTTTCTATGCGTTAATAAAATTGCGTAACAAAAGGAAGCAAAAATACTGCAGTGGGATTATTGGAATCGAAATGCCGCAGTGCAGGTGGCTTGCTTCAATTTTTTTGACCATTTTTTTTGTTGTTTTCTTGAAAGTTATCAAAAGAAACGAACAAGAAGGTAAAGAAGAAAGTTTAGGTAACTAGGCAGTCGGTGATCAAAAGTCAAGTTGAGCGTACTGGCGACAAAATTAAATGCCAACTAGTTTTACAAAAAAAAAATTATTAACTAAATCCTAAGTCAAATTACTTTTGCACCAAAAACTTAGAATAAAAAAAAGTTTAACAAAATAAAATTATTCGCAAAAAAAAAAAAAAAAGTTTGCCAAAGACAGTACGGCTAAAATATATAAAGAAAAACAAAGTAAGAATAATTTCCAGAATTTAAAAGAAAAATAGTAAGTTTTGATAAAAATGAAGAAAAGAATTTTTGTGATTGACCGGTGTCTATAATTTTTTTAGAAGAAGCGGAGGAAAGATATAGCAGAATTAAATACGTTTTTTTTTGAAGAATTGCTATCGTATAACCTTATCAAATCTCGTCTCGGGCTCAACTCGAACCACGTGTATTCGAGCGAGACATTTCTAGATCGCTCCGCTCACCCAGGCTTTCCTAGATATAACAGCGAAGCATATGAGGGTGCAACCACGTTGGCGTTCGTCACCGACCTTAATTTAAGATTTAAAAAAATTGTAATCCAGATCCGAAACCCCTTCCTCTTCCTTCTTCCTACCCCGAATAAATCCAAAGAAAAAGAAAATCAGTGCTTATGGAATTGGTGAATTATTTAAGAAGAAAAGATTCAGTCGTTCAAGAAAAAAAATTAAATTTTTTGTTAACTATCTGCATTAAGGAAAAAACGCCGCTACAGCGACTACCCAGTTGGTTCCGGAGAGGATGTGCACAGCTTCACCAGGATCTTCGGGAAAAGGATAAAATACCTTTTATTTTATACAAACCTATCAAAGTAAGTTACCATTTAAATTTTTTTTTTATTGAACGTTCTAGACTTGGGGAACCTCACTTTCGAGGTTTAAACAAAAAAAAAAAAGGGGGGGGGGGAAAAACATTTTTTTTTATCTACCTAATTCCTGAACTGAGTTTTTTTTCTCTTTTAAGAACTTAAAATTGTATATTGTATGAATTAAATTTTTTTCTAATTAATAAACATTTAATTTATAATCTGGACAAAAAAAAAAAAAAAAACAACTGATTGGGTTTAACTGCAACAAATCTGAGTTGGATAAATATTTGAGAATGCTTTTAACCACTCTCTTATCTGTATTTTATTTTATTAGTGGAGCGCCTGGGGGTTTTCACCTTGGATTAGAGTTACAATGAATGAATTTATATGATCGATGTGGGATATTGTTTTTAAACTATAAATTGCAATGTTTACCCAAAATTTTTGTGTGCACTCCATTTTTTAATTGTTTAAACAAATTCTTATAAAATATTAATGTTTGACCATATGTTTTCACTTTAAACAGTAATTTTTTTTATTTATATGTTAAATCTTACCTGAATAGACATATAGGAACAATTTTCAAAGATACCTGTGTATAAAAATAGCAGTAGGGATCTCAAACAGGTAGAAAAACGTGGAGGGGAGAGCGGAGCGACAGCTACTATGTACAATGGAATTTCTCGGCTAGTTTAGTTGCAAGTAACATGTGTTCTGTGAGTATTGTGCTTATATATTGGCTTTAAACTACTTTTATATTTTAAAAAATATTGTTGTCAACATTCAGTAAAATTTTGAGAAAAATCGAATTGACAGTTTTTTTTACAAAAAATAAAAACTTAAAAGAAAATTTAACAAAAGTTGGTAAAAATTGATTTTCGACTCAAATATTTTTTCAAAAAATTTGGATTATGGCTTCCAACTAATTTTAACTTATAACAAATATTGTTTTCAACATTCGGAAAAATTTTGAGAAAAATCGAATTGACAATTTTCTTATAAAAAATAAAAACCTAAACAAAAAAATTAATAAAAGTTGGTAAAAATTGATTTTCGACTCAAATATCTTTCCAAAACTGTGAGATATTGGCTTTAAACTACTTTTATCTTTTAAAAGTTATTGTTGTCAACATTCAGTAAAATTTTGACAAAAATATAATTGACAGTTTTGACAGTAATTTGAGAGATATCAAGAACGGAACATCAATTCTTACCAAATTTGCGTACTATTTTTTGTAGATCTTATTTTTTTATGAAAAAACGGACTGTTGGATTTTTATAAAAAACTACTGAATATCGAAAACAATATTTTCTGTGAAATAAAAAGAGTTTGAAGAGTTTGTCAAAGCTATTTGACAGGTTTTTTACAAAAAATAAAAACCTTACAAAAAAACAATACTACAAATTTACTTACTACTCAAATAGCTTTTCAAAAATTAAAAATATTGTCTTCAAACTCTTTTTATTTCACAGAAAATATTGTTTTCGATATTCAGTAGTTTTTTATAAAAATCCAACAGTCCGTTTTTTCATAAAAAAATAAGATCTACAAAAAATAGTACGCAAATTTGGTAAAAATTGATGTTCCGTTCTTGATATCTCTCAAATTACTGTCAAAACTGTCAATTATATTTTTGTCAAAATTTTACTGAATGTTGACAACAATATTTTTTAAAATATAAAAGTAGTTTAAAGCCAATATATAAGCACAATACTCACAGAACACATGTTACTTGCAACTAAACTAGCCGAGAAATTCCATTGTACATAGTAGCTGTCGCTCCGCTCTCCCCTCCACGTTTTTCTACCTGTTTGAGATCCCTACTGCTATTTTTATACACAGGTATCTTTGAAAATTGTTCCTATATGTCTATTCAGGTAAGATTTAACATATAAATAAAAAAAATTACTGTTTAAAGTGAAAACATATGGTCAAACATTAATATTTTATAAGAATTTGTTTAAACAATTAAAAAATGGAGTGCACACAAAAATTTTGGGTAAACATTGCAATTTATAGTTTAAAAAACAATATCCCACATCGATCATATTAATTCATTCACTGTAACTCTAATCCGAGGTTTTATAGTTTTGAATGCTCCAGGCACTCCACTATATTGGATCTTTCCGAAACTTAAGTAACTACAGATTCATTTCAATTAGAAATTAATTTAGATGTCAGGTGGACACAGTGTCTTCGAAACGTCATTTTAGTTAAGAGCAAATTATGATCGCGTAAAAGGGTTTAATTTAGGATGTGAGGTGATGAGAAAGAGATGTTAAGAGTGTTAACTCGGTAAAAATAATAATATAAAAAAAAGACACTTAATTCACTTAAGGGGTTAACGCTTGAATTAAGAGCAGTCGCGTTAACCAAGGTGTGCTTTTAGGATTTTTTTTTTTTAGAAGCGCTGAGGGAGGGAGAATTGCTCGGAGAACACGAACATCTATGTTCTCAATAAGTGTGACCATCTCCTCAAAGGTAACCAATTTGCGGGTTCTCTTTTAATTTTTTTTATAATTCAAAATTCCAAATAACATCTTGGATCAGGCCTGAAATAAAAACGTAACGTTCGCCTTACTTCTCCTGACAAGATCCCACCCGTCCGACGAGCTAGGATGAGCAAGAGCTTGCAGGCCTATCGTTAGAGGGAGGTAAGACAACCTTTTCCACTTCCTTTTTGGTTGATTAGGAAGACCTGTAACCTTCGATCTCCCAAAGAGGGTTAAGTCGGGAAGGGATATTGCGCACTTTAAACAAAAGTTGAGAGAATACTAGAGGAATAGAGGGTACAAATTGAGTGAATACATTCGTTAATAGTTTTTTTGTTGTCTCTATTTTTTTTAGTGCGTATTAGTTACTTTGTGAGCTAGTAAAGCTAAATAAAACCGTTACATGGTGTACTTTTAGCTATCAATAGTAATTTTGAAAGTTCATTACTCCATATTCCTACTTCAATCGAATTTGAAAGTGTATCAGCCAAGGTTAACCCCCCAAAGTGTTGTCTTTTTGTCCTTTGTTGTTATATTCGACCAGCCCAACAAATTAAAGCATACCAAGCTGCTGTTAATGCCATCTATTATCTGCTTGAACAAGTGCAACCGAATGATTTGATCATCGATCTTGGCGACTTTAATCTTCCCCATCTCAATTGGTCCACCTCAAATGATCAGACATCCTTCTCTCCAACTAACATCTCCTCTGCATCTGAATCGCTGCATATTGATCGTCTGTCTGATTGTTGTCTTTTTCAACTAAATGGAGTAGCAAACTTTATGGGGGAGACACCTTGATCTCATTTTCCTCTGATTGCGATAACTGCGTCGCCTCCGCGTGCCCTCACCTTCTCTCAATCTTGGATCGCTATCATCCTCCCCTTACTCTCTCCTTCCCCATAGAATTTTAAAACAATTTTTTTGAAATGGAGAATTATTGTTATGATTTTCGTAGGGCTGATTTCTCCAAACGCAACAATCTTCTTAGTTCAGCCGACTTTGAATTATTTTCAAATTGGTTTTATATTTCCTATAATTCTTTCTCCGAATTAGGTAAAAGCCTTTATAACCAATACCTTAACCAAATGGAAAATAACCTTCTTTCTGATGCAAGGAGATTTTTCAAGTTTATAAATGTCAATAGAAAATCTGATGGATTTCCACCTTCAATGAGTTTCTCCAACATAATCTCCTCAGACCCAACAACTGTAACAAATCTTTGCTAAATACTTTAGCAAATCTTATACTGAACATCTCCATCAGGATCAGGATGATCCTCACAACTATTATAGACCTTTTCTAAACTTTCATGCATCCGAAAACTTTTTGAAAGCTTAGTTTATGATTCCGTTTATTTCCATTGCAAGACCTTATTCTCTCCCGCTCAACATGATTTTCTTAAATGAATATCCACTACGACTAACTTATTTGATTTTATATCCAAAGTGTTGTCAGCCCTCGAGAATGGCAATGAAGTTGATGTTGTATACACTGATTACAGCAAAGCCTTTGATAAAATATCTCATAAAAGATAAAGTACCCCAAACCTAAAGCCCTAGGCTTTCCATCTATATTTATAAACTGGATAAGCTCCTACCTTGAAAATAGAACTTAAAGAGTCCTCTTCAATAACTCAGTCTCCAGTCCCATACATGCCACTTTTGGAGTCCCACAAGGTAGTCACCTTGGCCCCCTACTCTTCATCTTATCTGTTAACGATGCCTGTTTTAAATTAAAAAAAAAAAACAGATATCCTAATGTTTACGGATGATAAGAACATTTTTAAGATTATCTCAACTCCATCTGATTCCTAACTTTTAAATGATCTTAATATCTTTTGTAGGCTTTCTAATTTAATCTAGGGTATTATCTATAAGACCGAAGTGTATATTTCTATTAAAGAGCTTTCATTATGTACATAATCTATATACCTACATATATTAAATCGGATGATCTCTTTTCATGTAATCTCTTTATATCTTATTATATATCTTTATTTTATAATCTTCATGCACATGCAATGTCAAACGGGATTTTGTTAAACGAAATTATTTAGTTTTTAATAAATGATCACTGGTCGTTAAGTGTTGAAAATAATAAGACGTTGTTTTAATTAGAGTCTACACTTTTTTGTTTGGTGATTGCATTAAATAGTTTCGGGACGTTTAAAATTATCAAACAAATGTTTTTGTACGATAACATTTCGCATATTTCAGAAGTTGATCAAATATTATTCATTAATATGCAACTAAGCCTTAATTTGCCAATAAGGGTTTGTGACTGAACTTGATCTTCTAACTATGTTTAGCTTTCTCGTACTATGAAACCAAGGTGGCCTGATGAAGTGCGAGAACACCTCGAAGCAACACAACATCAATCACCACATCACCTGACGTTCATCGATTTTTAGAAGGAAACAAGAAATTCGTCTGGCTTGCTTTGCAGAGGAGACGTATTCCGGATATGCTCATTGTCTATTATCAAGTCAACTTTTGCTGGGTCTAAATGTCACGGTAAGTTGTCGGATGAGTTTGAAGTCCAAAGCGGAGTCTGGCAGGGTTGCATATTGTCACCAATTCTCTTACTATTAGTGATCATTGTTATGCTACGGGTGACCTTGACAGGAAACGGAGAAATGAGATGGACTCTGACAACATGCCTAAAATGTTTTGAATATGCAGACGATGTATGCTTGCCATCCCACGAAATCGTGGGGTTGTAAATCAACACGGGCAAAAATTCAGGTGCTCTGCCTCGTAACCTAACACTCATCGTCTCTGGCAAACAGAAACCAGAAGAAAAAAGGAGAGATGTTTCAGTATCTTGGAAGTATGGTCCATAGCAAAGGCGGAACGGAACAAAATATCGCTAGCCGTAGCAGAAAATCTAAGGCTGCGTTCGGGATGTTGTCTAACGTTCGGAGGAACAACTCTCAGCTTGAAGACATAGCTACGACTTTTCTGCTCAAACTTCGAATGTAGCACCTGGAAAGGAAGACTAAGGCTTTGAAACGGTAATGATTGCATTGCAGGACGGTCAATGCAGTGGAATCTAATCACTCAAGAAAGCAGAAGAGTCTGTAGACCGAGAAGCCGTGGATGAGATTAGTCAAGGAGGTATCGTCAAGATTGGAGAAGAGCTGGAAACAGCTCAAATATTTTAGGGGTCAATTATGTTTTAAATATTATTTCTAATACTTTTTGCAACAATTTCGACCGTATGTCAGCAATAACTCGCTAAAATTCTCTTCCTAGGCGTAAATCGTCTAAGACTTATCTACTGAGATAAGCGACTTCACATTACCTGTCAAAAATGGTCCAGTGGTGTTGAATCACACGATCTTGGAAGCCAACCTATAGATCATGAGATATTATCTTGAACCGAACCATTAATGACTTCCTATAGGAAGTTATTGTAATGGGACCGATTTTTGGAATTGAAAATGTTTAAATTTCTTGACGTTTTAAGGTTCCTAGAATTTAAATCAATGATTTTTAGAGATATGTTTTAGTGTACGTGTGTACGTTTGTTCGTGTATCTATAATTTTGCGATACCATTGTTGTCGCCCATATCTCAAACACCATTCAAGATATCGACTTTTAATAAATTTTGTTATTCAGATAATAACACAGAAAGATGAAGAAAGGACTACCACAAAATTGATTGGGTGTGTTCTTACTATAGAAATTTACAAAAAGTGAGAATTTTGAAAATTGAACCAAAATATCTCACGAACCGACTTCAATTAAATTTCAAATTACATAATGTGACGTGATACTAAAGAAGTATATAATTTTGAAAAATAAAAATCAACTAACTGTTTTTTTTCATAATATCAAAACAAGCAAAAAAAAAACTCATTCACTTGTAGTCGTGGTATTCAAAAATGTAAAGTAAGAAAAAAAATAGTGCACTGAACAAAAAAATGCATATAACTTTTCTTGTGGTTGGGATAGAACTTTTTTTTATCAGTTTTCAGGACGGTCATAAAGTCTACTATGCGGCATTTCAGGGTTATCCATTACTTACGGGACACCCTGTATATCAAAACAAGCAAAAAAAAAATGAATGTGTTCACCTCGAATTACAAGAAATAATATTAATTCCATATTAATTTTATAGAACGAAGGACAACACTTGTGTGCATTAATATTAATAGCAAGTTATGCAGTAAACAAAAATAAAAATTATGAAAAATTATTTTTCATCTGGTAAAATCCTTAAATAACTCGATTTGACAGATTTTCTTAAAAAAAAATAAAAACGTAGATAAAAGTTGCTAAAAATTGATTTTCGACTCGAATATCTTGTCAAAACTTTAAGATATTGGCTTCAAACTAATTTTATCTTACAAAAGCTATTGTTATCAATATTCAGAAAATGTTTACAAAAATCAAAAATCATTTTTTTTTCATAAAAATTCAAATCTAAAAAGAATACTACACAAAATTGGTAAAAATTGATGTTTGATTCTCGATATCTCGTGAAGATATTGACTCAAAAATTATTTCATTCAGTGTTAAATGTTGTTAATTGTAAGATAATGGTCTTACAAAATCCAATCTGTATTTTTTTATATAAGAAATAAAAACTTCCATAAAATACTTCTAAAATTGGTAAACATTGGTTTCGACTAAAAACCTCGGTAGAAAAAATAGGTATTGAACCCAAACTTATAAACCCAAAAAATATTGTCCCAAACTTAAAGTTAATTTGTAAGAAAAATTCAATTGAAAATTTTTGTTTACAAAACGCGAAATGGTTTTCGACTCCAGTATTAAGAGAATCAAGAACATTAACTTCTCACACAAAATATTATTATTAATATTTTGTTACAGTTTTAGACAAATCGATAAATGGGATGGGAAGTTATCAGTGTGGGTCGCATCCCAGCCTCTTTTTTTTCCTTATGTATTTGTACGATTTGTAAACGTTGATCAGGAATAAGTCTATTGCTTATCAAATGACAAATGGTGAAAACCACACGTCTAAAACACCTTTTATTAAAACGTTTGATTAAACAACACAAATTAAACAGCTTTCGGAAATTACGCCAGATTTCTTTTTTGGAAAGTAATCCACAAATGTTGGAAATTGGACAAGACTGGAATAGAAAGAAAGTCAGAAGCAAAATGAAAAGAAAACAAGACTAGAAAATCAAAAAATAAAATAGGTTTTCGGCTGAATTCCACAATTTAAGAACTAATTGTCAATCAAACTCATTTTGAAGACGTTAGACATATGCTCAAAAAACTTAAATGGGAATGGGCTGGGCACATTGTGCGGATTGCTGATAAAAGATGGACTAAAATAACAACAGATTGGATACCATTAGACGGTCATCGAAGCGTTGGAGGACAGCTGAAACGATGGAGAGACGACATACGGACAGCATGCCCACTCTATTATCATGATGCTCTGGACAGAAGAAGATGGAAAAGTATGGGGGAGGCTTATGCTCATGTGGTATAGAATTTATTATATTAAATTGAAAAAAAAAAAAAAAAAAAAATATTTAACTTTAAATTTGTACAAAAAATAGTTCTTAGAAAATTTTATTTTATGTAATTTAAAGAGTAAATAAAGCTTTGAATAATAATAATTGTCAATCAAAATTAAATTAAACACGCCGGCAGCGGCGCGGCGGCGAGGCGGCGCGGTGCGGCGTGTAAAGAATTTAACTTCACAGCTTTAAAAACTTAGAAAAAAGTCATATATTATTCCAAGCAGGGGGTTGCAATGTGCATCACGCCCCCATACATACCTCAGGGCGGCCGTGATGCAAGTTCCATAGGTTACGTAACAGGCTTGCTACACAAAAAGAATGTATCGTAAAATTGTAAGTTTTCAAAGCATATAAGGAAAAACACCAGAAATTAAATTTCTAATATTTTTTGAAACAATTTTGTTTGGTCATTTACAGAAAATGCAAATTTAGGTAAAAGAAGAAAAAAATAATAAAAGTTCGTCAGAGAAAAATGTCTCTGTTATTTTATTCCTAAAAAAAGAAAAGCAAGAATTGTCTGGATTAAAAAAAAATATTGCAGCAATTTTTTCGAGCCAAAAGAAGCATACACATTACACAGTTTGAAAATAAATGACGACAAGTCTACAACACAAATACTAGGGTACCCTCTAAAGAAACGATTTTTTTAAAAGTAAATATCGATCTCATTATTTAGATCACATTCAATTTCTTAAGGAAGCAAAAACATTTTAAAAAACCGTCTCATAGGAACGTGTTTGAAATATTCCCCCGTTAATAAATCTCAGTCTCGCAGGACAAACACATCACAAAAAAAGCACAAGAAACCCTGTCTCTAAGTTATAAAAAAAGGTAAAGGACAGTTTACAGCCGGATGATTCTAATTAAAATATAATTATCTTCTAGCGCCTTAAAATCTCCACTCCCTTTTTTACTAATGGTTATATTTCTATTGGACTTACTGCGTATACACTCATTGTTGAAATTTATATAAAAGTCGTGGTATTCTCTTCTCTTTACTTTTTTTCTGGCTTCGTAAATCAGATCTCCATAAAATTAAGAACACTGGTGATAAAGAATTTTAATTATTACAGACGCCTTCCTTACCAGACGACAGACGATTCAAAAGTTAAAAAAAAATAATAAAATAATACAAGGGTGGAGAGTGGATAAGCAAGATTATGTCCATTATGCTGATGGTTATTCCCTTGGCCTTGGAGTGACTTCATTAGAATATTTCAAACGATTGGTTACCACTACTTCAGAGACAGCCAAGATGCTGCTTTATTTATAATATGAAGAAATGCAAGTAAATAGTTAAGAAACTATATAGTCGTTTACTTAATATTTGACTCAAAAGGTAGAATAAATATTCCAACCTTAAATTAAAAGGTTACCAGTACCATCAATATCCAATAAACTTAACCCTTATATTCACCTCAAATCACATCGTCATCCAATAAAATTGAACGACATATTGAGAGGTCATAATTAGAGTAATAATATACCCCGAATTGACCCGAACAACATTAATATAACTAAAGAGGCAAACATCTTGTTGGCCATTAAACTCAACCTACCGACCGACCCAAGGAATAAATTCAATATGTTCAATGATCCTTTTTTGTTATCTTCCTCTCGAAACAAATATGGCCCACTTCCTAAACCATATCAGGAGAAGAAAGGACTCAATAAAGCAAATATAACATGTCCCTTTCCAGGAGTGAATTTATTTTGAGACCCTCTCCAAAACGATTGAACATTCCGGCTATATATGAGCTTCCCTAGACCCTATCGACTCACGTGGAAGCAATTTGTCTTGTAAACAATTGAAAATATTCCACAGGGGATTAACTTATAATTTTTTTAATAGATTTTTTTTCTTGTTCTTTTATTCTTTATGTACCTTACAACATCATATCTACGCTTGCTTTTGTAGAACTTCAAAGTGGTGCGGCATTGGCATCGGTATCGGCATAGACAGACATGAAGCATTTGGATTGCAACTTTAGGGTAACATGGATTCCCATCACGTACCATTCAAAAGCAAATATGTTACCAGTCTACTCCTTCGGCGCTGGGTCGTCTTCAAGAAGTTATATAGAGATTCAGCGATCCAGCCGAATCACTTTATTTTTTGGTTGGCCTTTCGTTCTCATTGAATTTGTGTCTTTTATTTGTGGAGCTGTCTCCATCGGGTATAGTATACAACATGTGTATGATGTTATGGGGTGAGGAGGAAATACTATAACCTAAAAAGCCAACTCCACTTCAAACGTATCTATATGTGTTCTAAATTCAACAGGCATCCTTTTTACGAGGACCCGTGACGATACTTAAAACAATTTATTGATCACTTTAATTCCTTCAATGAAAATAAATTCTGATTTATTTGGTAATAAGTTCAGGTCGAAGGACGACGACAATAGACACCCAACATACACAAAACAATTCGATATATTTGGTGAATGGCGTTGAATAAAAATGAGGATATTTATAATGTCGGGAAATTGACACGAAACGAAAAGCTGCATATGTATTTATAAATGTATATATTAAGGGTAGTTAGTGATTATATCAAAAGGATATTAATTTTCAAAGGTATAGTATCAATGAGGATGTGTTATGAATATTTTCGTGTGGGATTAAAAAGAAATCTTTTACATGTATAAGCTAAAATAATTTTAATAGTTAGTGGTTTTCAACACAAATCCTCACAAATACACGATTGAAACATTCAAATTGCTTTAGATCTTTTAAAAAAATTATTGATTATTTTTTGTTTCTAAGGTAGAATTATTTTAATTGTTAGATTATATTTCAGGAGACTTTTTAAAGAAAAATTTGATAGTTTTCTTATATAAATTAACTTTTTAACTTCCCATGTTAAGTAATAGTAATCGGTCCGATTTGTCGAATTGAAAATGTTGACATTTCTCAACATTTCAAGGCGCATAGAATCAAAATCAGAGATCTTTAGGGAAATGTCTGTGTGTACACGTGCGTCCTTAAGTATGACATTTTTGTCCAGTGATGGATGATATTGACTTCAGATAAATTTTGTTACACAGATAATAATAATAATATAAATAAAAAAAAAAGAAAAGAAAAAAAGAAGGTATAGGCTTCAAAATGTTTTTATTCTGTGTTAAATTGTGTTGTTAACGTAAAATAGTGGTCTAAGAAAACTGCAATCTGCATTTTTTAAATAACAAATAAAAACTTTCAAAAAATGCTACTAAAATTCTTAAACATTAATTTTCTACTAAGAATCGCGGGAACAATTTTTAATATTATATGCAACATATTGTTGCTAAGTTTTAGTTAATTTTTATTCAAAATTCATTTGACAATCATTTTTTTTACATAACACGAAAACCTACAAAAACAACAAAAAAAAAAAAGCTGATAAGAAATGGTTTTCGACTCGAGTATTAGGAGAAGGAAGAGAGATATTGACTTAATTTTTTTTCATCAAACACAAAATGTTGTTATTAATATTTTGTTAAGGTTTTAGACAAATTGAAAGACGAGTGTGGATGGGACACTTTTTAAAATTGCTTTAGTAATAAAACCACACAACACGCAAGTTTTTCGTAAAAAATTTGGACTCGAGGCTCAAACATGACATTACGATAATAGAGTGATCCTGCTATTCCGTCCGTCTGTCCGTTTGTCTGTCCTTGTCCCTGCAGCCAAAACCATTGGGACGATTCAGTATACTATACGTGTTTTTTCATTTTGTTTAACACTAAAAACAAAGAAGTCCCCATACAAATTTGTTGGCCAAAAATCAAAAAACATAAACCGATACATTTTTTAATGTTTGTTTAGTTTTTTTTATATTTGGCTTCTTTCAGTATAAAAAAAAATATTTGTATCTTGCTCCAAAAGGGTACCCCCATAGAACTGTTATTTTGTTTTTAACTTATCTCAAGAACCAATCGATCCATTTCAATCATTTTTGTCTGCACAAGCTCTTATACTGTCTTAATAATAGTTGATGATCAAAAATGTTTTTATTGTTTTTATTTTTGATTCTTTTTTTAAAAATACAAGCAGACCGGCCACTCGTTGCTGTGTCTTACGTTTTTCGACATACGTATTACATCATTTCAGGGCAACATAACGAGAACATCAGACATGGGCACCAGCATGCTTTTTTACATGCCATTTGTAAAAACACATGGCGACCTGCATGACTGATTTTCTACTACCTTTACTCTTTATTACAATGAAATTATTACTTACAAACGAAGACGAAAACGTTAAAGCTTTTATACAAATTTACTGGTTTGAAATTTGAAGGGGAAGGACTTTGAACACAATTGAATTAAATTTAAAATATATTATAACTTATATTCAAGTTTGTAGCAAATGAGAATATAAAAAAGTTTTAAGTAAATAAAATGTGACAGTTAAACTTATAAATGAGGTAGGTAGGCGTATAGTTTAAAATCTTCTAACAATAATATTTAATATTTTGAATTATAAATATTTTTAATTTCAAAATAATTATTAGCACTAATCGGTGTACAATATTGTTGGTTAACCTCTCTTTCGCTAGCACAAATAGGTTCGAGGGTTTTCCTACACGTCAACATGCAACATATAGCATATAAAGAAAAACATGGATTTTCCAAATCTGAACCAATCTTTAATCGAAGATTATGTGATGGCATTCCAGGTATGTCTAGTGAATTCAAAAATTCAATTGGAAAATGTACACTATGATTTTTATATTAACAACAATGTCGATTGATTTAAAATGCATAAGCTCGTCTGGTAAAAACTGTTGTATCTGGAAGTTAATTTGGTCAACAATTTTGGCTGTCAATATAGCCCAATAACTTAGCCAGTCATAATTCAAGTAATTACTCTGTATATCCGGAAAAATACTCTCAATCAATTCATTTTTTTCCTCAAGAACAGTGCAGAAATAGTCTGGCCAGTTTATTGCATTGCGCATTTGATTGTACTATATTCACTATAATTCACTGTATTTCATTTACTACATTTTACTACAAGTTTTTAAGGACACCAATATGGGAAGAAATCAGAGTATGAGTAGTATCCCAGCCTCTGTTTAACTCTTATAAAACACCTTTCCATAACCGATAGATGTAATTCAAATATGTTATGTTAATGTAATATTCGGCTTGGTCCGACAATTAAAACTTCGTAAATAAAAACACAAATTCACTTTATTTAAATTATTCTAAACTTATTTATTGAACACTCAATTATTACATTCCAAACACAGTCCTTACTTTCAATTATTACTTTTATACACAGTCTTTACTTATCGCAGTTTACAACCAATAATGAACCGCTTCGCTTCCGAGCGCCTATTTATATACCTCAAATCGGTTCGAGAAACTACTAGATTCTTTTGGGCGCTGACGCTGAATGTTCTCGATGCTTAACGAAGCTAGTTCTCCCTATTAAATGGAACACATATTAAGAGAGAAAGAGCATGGGAAGAAAAGAAAATTAAAAATGTTGGAATGATAATGAAATGAAACAAAGCAGCGACCTCGCGATTGTGATGGAATCTAATTTCCTGGATAAAATAAATTCAAAAAGTTTATAATTTTATAATTTGTTTTTATTTATTTCTCAGGTTGTATGTTTAACTTAGAAGTGATTTTAGGCTTAAAATTTGCGCAACAATATTGACTTTATGAAGCAATGCTAATCTTTGTCGATTATTGTATAGGTTTTAAGATATGAGTGGTTGTATAAGTCAACTAATGAAAAAAAAATGGACAAAAAATGTAAAATTAATAAAATTTAAGTTTGAGAAATAATTAATGAAAAAAAGTTAAAGCCATAAACACTCTCATAACAATATAGAAAATAATAAAATATATTTCAAAGAAATCGGTTGACTACTTTCTGAGATCATGCGTTACAAACTTTAAAATGGTTTCGCTTTTATATAATAGTATAGATATAGATATAGATATTCTCATTGCTTTCAATTTTACGGGCCCTAGAAAATCCCGGGCCCGGGAGGTTTAACATCCCCCCCTCCCCCCTCTCGACGGGATTGAATGTTAGCTCAACTATAATGTACTATAGACCCTTACGTTGTTTTATGCTTAGTGCTCTTCGACCCGACTCAAAAACTGGAGTAAACAAGAAATATATCTATTACTTTAAATCCAGGAGCAACCCACTCTGCAGCTGTAGCGCCAGCTTAAATAAAGTAAAAGCTCTTGGAGCCACTCTGCCATTAAAGTAAAAGATTTTCTTTTAAACTATAAAATATATTTTTTCTGCCATAAAGAATATTATAATATTTGCTATAACTATTAAATATATTGAAGTTAATTAATTACTTGTCATTTTTACTCTTCGTACGAATATATTGAAGTTAATTTATTATCTGTCATTTTTACTCTTCGTACGAATATAAAAATTCAATGAAAAAGTCACATATGCCAAACGTTTGAGCGTCGTCGTTAGATATCCAATGTCAAAAGTTTCGTTTTTGAGCATATTATGTTATGCCTGTCTGCTATCGTCTCTACTTTTATAATAAAAGTTGTAGAAACTAAGTCTTTAGACAATTTTATCCTCCAGAAATTGTATGTGAGATGTTCCCAAAAATTGATATTTTCACCTTATATTTGAGTAACATGACCATCTCAAAACATCTGTCCCGTGCTTGATATTAAGACATTTATAATATTTTAAAGTGATAATATTGAAATATAATCCATACAACCTTCATTTTGCCAAATACATCTGTACTCATTGCTCAAGTGTTTGACTTAATATTGCCCCCGAACCTCGAAACTTGTGATTATGACTGTTACACTATGTTTTGTATTTGTTAAACAACCGGTTAAACTGTCATTTATTCTTGTAGCATATCCCCTTTCTATAGTATTTGTAGGTACATTTATTGAAGGAAACTCATATTAACCCAACTAATTATCCAAACAATGAAAATAATTTAAATAATAGTCCTACAAGCCTTCCGAACAAAGCAAATACATGCTACTTTCTATGAGACAATACTCCCAAAAACCAGAGGCCAAATGCTCGTCAAGCACAGTGCTCAAGTACAATGGTAAAACCTAAACACATTATGGTTACTTGGCCTCATTCATGTGCGGTGAAAATGAATTGGATCCTAATTAGGGACAGCCCCAACAGCCAACAGCTATAGCACTGCTCCACACTCTCTATATTATTTCAAATAAGAACCAACCTAACCTATAGCTACGTATCAAAAGCATGAGAACAAAACATTAAATGTTTTGGCCTTTTGTCCGTGCGTGAATATGGCCTTCTTGAGCTGGCTATGGTAATTACAGGGGCGAGAGTACAATGTAAACTTTGCACTGCATTTACATAAGCACATATGTATATTTATGTATATATTTGCGAGTGTGCTCGGATGTAAACTTATGTTAAGCTAAAGAAAAGGATGCCTTAACTCTCGAACCCGCTGATGTCAATTCACACAGGAGCCACTGTAAAATTTAGATGTGTGTTCGTGTAGTGCAATTTTACGATTCGATTTTATGACAAACTATAAAACGGCAGATGTTGGGTGTTATGAAGTAGAGGAAGGGGGGGGGGGGGGGTACTATTCCTTAATGAATACCGAGGTGATCTGTTGCCAAACAAAATCCTATCACACTGGATGATTCCCTTATACGCGGGTTGACAGGTTATATGTATAGGGGGATGTCATCGTCCGTGGGATTATTCCTCTGTCTGATTAGTTTTCATACGACTTTGCCCCATAAACGACAGAAGCTTTCGGAATGATGACGATGGTGTCGAGGTCTGTTGTTCACGTGTCTATACATAAATCCATCCCATTTCCAGAATGGCATTATATGATAATGCTCTGCCCATCACATCCGACCCGGGACTTCGCTTCGTTTTGGGTAGCTTAACTAATCAACGAAAGTTCATTACCTTCTGTTTGCCCTGATACATACCGATGCCATACATAAATGTCGTCGTTCTTATATGCTGTCGTTTTGGCTTCTTGTCATCAACTTCCGAGACTCAATGACCGTGCAAATACGAAAGCGTATAATTTAGTTAAGATATTCATATAAGTCCTTCGCTGAGCATACCCTCCACAAGGCCACAATCCACATGTATACATGCATATTGGTTTAATATTTTCATATTTGTATGTGTATGTCTTTAAGATTATTAATCCATAAAGGATTTTGTGGAGAGTGCTCAATTCAAAAGAATAAACCTTAAACCAGAAGATTTTAGTACGGCTATATGAATACTGTAAGAAAGGGGAACTTACGATTATCAAGTTCTCAAGTAATTCATCCTAAAAATGTTAGGATTGTTTTCTACATATGTTGGATAAGTATGGGGTGTCACGTTTCGAGATAGGAGAACAACAATATAATATCAGAAAATTTGAATGGACGAACTAAAGGTGGAAAGAATTAATTTATAAATTCAATTCAATTTATTTATTTATTTTATTTGTCTATAAGTACACAAAATTTCTTAGACCTAGGTATGTATGTTAACTTAATAAAATGCACGACTGGGTCGCACGAACTTGCTCCTGTATTCAAAGAGTCTGTTTAAAAAAGTATCTATGTATAAGATTTAAAAATATACCTGTAAAATAAGTTTGTCTTCAAAGATATAAATGCCATTTGATTTGTCGAAAAAACCTCCATTTTTCAATTTTTTTGGGAGGGGGTTACATTCAATACAGTTAAAATAATTTAAAAAAAAAAATTAATTTAAGATTCAAAATTTTACCTGAAAAATAAGTTTGCCTTCAAAAATTTAAATGCCATTTTATAAATAAAAAAGTCCTTGATTTTTCAAAAATTTTTTTCGAAAATCGTTAGAGCGATTTTTTTTTAAACTAATTTTTTATATATAAAATTTTTCAAGTTTGTTCTAAAAATATTTTTGGTATGCAGTTGTTTAGTGATTGTAAATATACGCTCTACATTTGAATTTTGTAAAAAAATGTTGGCCCGTTTTTGAGATATAGAATTTTGAAAAAAAAAAATTCAATATTTTTTTAAAAATCCAAACAAAAAAAAATTGCACTTTTGATAATCAAATATTGTTAAGGCAATATAAGAGCTCATTCAAAAAAAAAATTGTTGAAATCGGTTCATAAGTTGCTGAGAAAATTAAAAAACAAAAAAACGGTTCTATGAGCGGTACCTTTCCTGAGCAATACAAAAATATGTTTTTCTTATTAAAAGAAGCCAAGTTAAAAAATAAAATTTTAGAGAAAATAAAAAAAAAATCTATCGGTTTGTTTTTAAGAAATTTCGAATTATCGTTTTTTGACCAAAAAAATTGTATGGGGGCCACTGTTAGTTTTGATCTTAAAAAAAAAATGAAAAAAACGCCTAACGCGAATCTGCTCAAAACCTTAACTTCCAAGTTTGAACTCAATCGACCCAATGGTTTAGGCTGTAGGAGCGTGGACAGACAGACAAAATTCTGCACGAATGCAAAACTTGCCATATAGTTCCTATATGTCGCAAGTAAAAAACTAAAGAAACACGCACATTCAAATTTTGAGTAATTTAAGACTCAGACAAAAAATAAAATAAAATAAAATAAATTATTTAGTTAAGTAGATAATTATTACTATTCATTTAAAATCACATTCATTATTTTATTTTTAAAAACATCTTTAGAGCGTTAAAAATCGATATCATTGACATATTTTTTTTAAATTCTAAAACCCTGTGATACTGGGTCATTGGTACCATAATTATTCGAATGGGATAGAGAAATAAAATGCACGACTGGGTCGCACGAACTTGCTCCTGTATGCAAAGAGTCTGTTTAAAAAATACATATGTACTGTATTTATTCTTCTATTTAGTCGAAGGCAAGTAAAAGAATAATATTTTAAAATCATATATACAAAGGTACCAAGATATTACTTCTTGATAGACTCTTTAAAATAGATTGTTGATTAAATATATCATATTCGTTAATCCGATGCAGTGGCGCTACACGGCCATCGTTGGTATTTACAATAGTTATAGTTATAAAAATACATAAATATGTACCAAATGCATGAATTTGGATAAATGATAGCAATGTTATTAAAATGTTGTCAAAATAATGCGCTCTTTCGGGCTCATGCATAGGATTTGATCTGGTGAGATGGGAGGAGGTTAAATTTAATACAGTTAAAATAATTTTAAAAAAAAAACTATTTTAAGATTCAAAATTTTACCTGAAAAATAAGTTTGTCTTCAAAAATTTAAATGCCATTTTATAAATAAAAAAATCTTTCATTTTTCAAATTTTTTTTTTGAAAATCGTTAGAGCGGTTTTTTTTTAAATTAATTTTTTATATATAAAATTTTTCAATTTTGTTCTAAAAATATTTTTGGTATGCAGTTGTTTAGTGATTGTAAATATACGCTCTACATTTGAATTTCGTAACAAAATATTAACCCGTTTTTGAAATATAGAATTTTGAAAAAAAAAAATTCAATATTTTTTTAAAAATCCAAACAATAAAAAATTGCACTTTTGATAATCAAATATTGTTTAGGCAATATAAGAGCTCGTTCAGAAAAAAAATTATTGAAATCGGTACAAAAGTTGCTGAAAAAATTAAAAAACAAAAAAACGGTTCTATGAGCGGTACCTTTCCTGAGCAAAACAAAAATATGTTTTTCTTATTAAAAGAAGCCAAGTTAAAAAATAAAATTTTAGAGAAAATTTAAAAAAAATCTATCGGTTTGTTTTTGAGAAAATTTGAATTTTCGTTTTTTGACCAAAAAAATTGTATGGGGGCCACTGTTATTTTTGATCTTAAAAAAAAAATGAAAAAAACGCCTAACGCAAATCTGCTCAAAACCTTAACTTCCAAGTTTGAACTCAGTCGACCCAATGGTTTAGGCTGTAGGAGCGTGGACAGACAGACAAAATTTTGCACGAATGCAAAACTTGCCATATAGTTCCTATGTGTCGCAAGTAAAAATGGTTAACCCTTATTCCTAAACAACGAGCAGGAGTATATAATTTAAAAAAAAAAACAAAAGGTGGATCATCAACATGACCTGTTACAACATCATGCGCAAAAGATATTACAAAATAAATTCTTCTAAATTTAAGTCAATTAAACCACATCGGGCTTTATATGAGGACAAGGGTACGCTTCATTTTCAAACCATACAACAGTATTCCCAAATCGGTCTAAAAAAAAAAAAACATTTTAATGTAGAAGGACATTTAAGGGATTTTATTGTTTTATAGATTTTATCATCATCCGCAAAGATAAAGCATGATGAGAAAGAAGTGTATGCAGAAGTAAACCGTTAATAAATTGCAAGAACAGAAGGGGGCCAAGATTACTGCCTTGAGGAACCCCTGAGTGGTTGAAATTTTGCTCAGATTTATAATAAACACGATATGTCAGTGTTCAACCAATTCAAAAATTGACCATGAAAAACTAAAGATTCAAGCTTTTCCAAAAGTATTTTATAATTAACTCTATCAAATGCCTTCGAAAACGAAAAGTCAGTATACATTACGTCTACCTTATTTCTTTTTTTAATATTATAACAAAGAAGTTAGTTTAAAGTGAGATTAGTTGATGTTGGCTTGCCACTCACAAAACGTGTTTAAAAGGTGAAACATATTGTTTAACAGCTTCATACACCCTTACATAACAGGAGATTAAAAAACTGTGTTTTCAACAAGTTCAAATTGAAAATCAATGATTTGGTCCTTATTTATAAATCGGAATTATGTAAGAACGATTACAACAATCAAGAAAAACACATTTTTTAAGAGACAAATTAAAAATATACCGAAGTGGATAGATTTAATATACAAATTCTTCAAAATATTAAATGAATATTATATTTTTTTAAACTTCATTACTCTGAAAAACCGTTGTCTTCAGAAAGAAAAATATAAGGTAAATTTATATTAAAATTAATTTTTAAAGTTGTAGCTAAAATATAAAATGACCATATTGCGATCGATGCTAGACACGCTTTCAGCATCGTGGATGTCCGATCTTTCCGAGGAGCTAACATCGACTCGAAATACTACCTTGTTATAGCCAAGGAAGCACTTCGGGTTTCCAGCACCAATGCAAAACAGAGAGATGCTGGGAGAAGATACAACGTCAAACGGGTTAAAAATAGATCGCCAATCCTTCTCCGACCGAGTAACAAGTAACCTCTTTCGCAAGTTAATAAACCTCGAACCGAAGGCTACAAAGACAAAAATGGCAACATCATAGTAGAACCACAGTCAATGCTGAGTATATGGAAGGACCACTTTGGCAGGCTGTATAACGGCGACGAGGAACCGAATTAAGCTGTCAGGCAGGATGATCCATTCAACAAAGACACAGAAAGCCAACTGACTTAGACGAAGTAAAGACTGTCCCATATCTAAGCTGAAGTCTAAAAAAGCCCCTGGAGCAGATGACAAAGCAACTGGAGATAATGTATTTATGAGCATGCACCAACTTATCTGTAAACTATGGTCGGAAGAAAGCATGAACGATGAATGGAACCTTAGTTGTGTTTTCCTGGTACTGAAAAAAGGAGACCCTCTAAACAGCACTAACTATGGAACAGTCAGTCTACTAAATATTTTTCCTGCCGTAATAGTGAATGTCTAAAGCTCAATTTCAATAGCCTGATAGGTCCTTCTCAGTGTGGTTTCAGACCAGGAAAGTCCACAGTTGATCAAATATTCAAATTGCGGCAGGTTTTGGAAAAAAACCAAGAACATCAAATTAATATTAATATTAATATTTCAATGTCAAAAAAGGCTTTAGACAAGGTGATGCACTGTCATGCAATTTCTTTAACATCGTCCTTAAAAGAATAGTGCAGAACTCCCACATCAACACTATGAACACAGACAAAAAATCAGCGCTGAGGTCGAACGAAAAATTACTCTTGTTAACCGCTGTTTCTTTGGGCTAAGCAAGCAATTGAGTAGTAAAGCCCACTCTCGAGCTACCAAATTGTCCCTATGTTAGACCCTCATCATCTCCGTTCTCCTATACAGTGCAAAAGCATATAGACTACGACAAAAGCGGATAAAAGCACCATACACGTTTCAAGAGAAACGTGATCTACGCGTGATCTACAGTCCCGTATGCATAGTAAGGAGGAAAATATTGACCGACGAGCTGTACAGCGACGTAGACTTAGCCAGAAGGATAAAGATAAGGACTTAGGGGGAAAGCGACCTCATCCATAACTGGGAGTGCGCAACTGGGTACATCTAGCTAGGGGCCGATCTAGAAGGAGAAATTTGTTGGGTGAGGCCCTAGTTCACACAGGAATGTAGCACCACATTAAGTAAGCAAGTGAGTAGCTGAAATATCAGACTATATTGCAGGACTATTACTACTTAATTTAAAATTTGATTGAAAAAGTAATGCAAATGCTTTTGAGATCACTACTTACTGCCCCATTATAGCTCATAGCAGATGGAGTTTCAAAGGATTTTTTAATAGTCCAGATATACGTCGTAAGCTTTTATTTCGAAAAAAGAATAAGCCGGGAAGCATGAAGAAAATTTCTAAAAAAAAATTATCACACTTAGTCCATTTTCTTGTGTTCCGCTCTTCACATTGGTAAATTACATAATTCCAAAAAATAAAGCTCTAAGAATAAATTAAGTTGTAATTTACATTTTTATGGATTCAGAGTCCATATTTCGAAAGGGTCTTTATATTTATTGTTTCACTGTTCGACCTATGGCCCTTCCCTTTTAATCTTAACCTTTTCCTTTACAAAACTTTTGATTTTGTTCAACAATTTCCTTATAACATTTTATAAATCAGCCATATAATACTCGTATGTAGATGTAGATTGTAGGTAGCTTTAAAATTGATCTCTTACCAAAAAAGAAAACAAATCTCTGCATATTTATAGTTTTATATCTACTCTAGACAAATACACACAAACACACCAATACCATATTCCGCAAGGATATTAGCTCAGCTCCAAAATTATTAACCCTTTGTCTGTAAAAAAGGCACTATTTGGCTTCGCTGCCGTAAGAGCTCCTTTGAGTCCTTGGCAAATACCTTTTCATATGGGATACAAAAGTAATAATTTCACTAAATACTGATGATGAGATTTGGTGGTTGCTGCAAAACGTTGCCACCAGCAGCAAAGTATAAAATGAAGGTATGTGTGGAGCTTTGCATATACCTAACCTACTGCTAGGTATATATAGGAATAGTGCCAGCTAGCTTGCTAAGATTAGATTCATATATTACTTACATAGTTTTGGTGGTTGGGGACACACTGTCTGATCCTTGTATTTATCTAATGGTTAAAACTATTTTATGATTTTGAACAACGAACGTCTCTGGCACAAAGCTTCTCATTACATTTTGAAAAGTGTTAGATGGAAAAATAATAGATCCAATTTTGTCACAGTGGGGTTCTTGGATAAGATGGCAGCACAGCCAGCGCGGCGGCCGGCGGCGCGGTGGCGGCGCGGTGGTTCGGTGGTAGCGGTAACCAATCTCTGTTTACACAGACTCGTTTCTGGATAAGGTAAAATGTTTTATGGCATTTTGACCTTTGTATTCAAATCATCGTTGTATACGTAACGAAAACTAGGGATTTTGTAATCGAAGTAGAAGTTGGTATAATACCATATCTGTTCTTAATTATTCAAAGGATTTTTAAAGAGGAACTTATTATAGTTTCTGTAAGTTATTCTTTTTCAACTTGCTGTTGATTTTTCAGTTATTCTTTTTTTCAAGCTCATTGCTAACCAATAAATTTAATCATTAAATCCGAAAACCATAAAATAAATAAAAAGTAAAAACTAAATCAGAAATGTTACGAAGCTATCAAACATTTAGATTTTTAGATTAACCAAACTTGGCGCTGGTGCTTGTGCCTGTGCCTGTGCTTGGTTTGGCTTCATTTCATTTATGTTGGTTTGGTGTGCAAATTCAACCCGAAACTGTTAAAAACAAAACAAAAAAAACCAAAACCAATGCACACAAAACAAAACAAAAAATATCAAGGAAATTAATCTTATTCTAAGCACGCTACACCATTATACCCGAAGGCGGCTCGGTACCAGTTGAAATCCTGACACAGACGCGGATCCGATTAAATTGGCAGAAAAAGTGCTAGAGGAACCCTAATTTGTGTTCTTTCCCATTTCGCGTGGATATCAAATAGCTGCTGTAGGCCAATTAAGGCCGCATCATATTGCCATGTATTTGTATATGAGTATATCCTTATAGTTCTTGTTTTAACCAAGTCCTTATAGATACCTATGTACCTGTACGAAGAAGACTCGTTTTGTTGCAAGCTCATGCAACAAAAATTTTCACCAAAATGTTGGTGGGTAATTTGTTTAGTTTTTTTGTCTACATACATATACACGTTAAACCATTGAGTATCCTTTCTATACATCCATATAAGAAAATTGAACAATTCAGGGAGTGAATTTTGTTAGTGGGTGAGGCAGTGGCAGTGGTGGTATCAAAGGAAATTTGATTGCACATCGGCACGTCACACAAAACGTTGACGTGTGGATTAGACAAATGATGAAGCTTCGTGATGGTTGATGCATCAACATTTTATTTTTCGCCAATCGATAGGAAAAAAACTAACTTGAGGTTGATGTCATAAGGGATACCTGTTGAAACTGCGACGTTTAAGGGAAACGCCACACCACACCAAAAAAGTCATATCAAAAAAATGTCAAGGCTATAAGGGAAAATGAAAAACAATTTTTGAGCCACATATGTAGTTACAAAAAAAAATAAGATTAATATTTAAAGTTTGGTATTTGAGTTTAAAGAGAAGCAAGAATGAATCTCTTAATCGCTTGAGCGGATAATCCGCTTAACCTTAACCTTTGGTCGATGGACTTTCATTCAAATGAAGTAGGATTAAAATTATACCCTTAAGCACCAATTTCAAACCATAGTATAATAAACACTAAGTGAAACATAGTTTATTATTTAGAAAAAGTAGAACATGCAATATTTAAGAAAAATTTATATAAAGCTAGAAAGACCTGTAACGCGCATATTTGGCTCATTACATTTTTGCATGGCCCAGAATTACAGCAAAATATACTACAATATGCCAAAGGTAATGCAATACTACGTCTTCGTCAGTTCCAGTTAAAGTTGCAAGAGTACTGAAAGACCTTGACATACACAAATCTGCTGGCCCGGATAGTTTATCTGCTAATTGTTCTGAAAAGTTGTTCTTCAACCCTGGCAAAACCCCTACGAAAGCTTTGAGGGACCTATAGAATAGGACACCCTTATCGTCCAGCCCGTCTCTAAAAAAGACGAATCCTCGTCACCCTCTTCCTATCGCCCAACTGCACCTACGTCCTTTCTTTCCAAGGTCTTGAGAAACGAAAGCTTTTTTCA
Organism: Eupeodes luniger; assembly: GCA_951509635.1. Taxonomy (NCBI): domain Eukaryota; kingdom Metazoa; phylum Arthropoda; class Insecta; order Diptera; family Syrphidae; genus Eupeodes; species Eupeodes luniger. Next base: position 75,201,221 of record OX608074.1, read on the forward strand.
CTGGTGATCTCATAGTTTATCTAGTTTATTTAAAATATCTGTCTGGCACCAAGCTCTCTTATCGAAAATTCGTGCATATAGTATTGATGAACCTCTTCTTTGTTTAAGGTAAGACCGGTCAATTCAAGTAACAAAATAAACGCTAATGTGCCCCAGAGCTCAGTTTTGTCTCTGGCTCTCTTCCTTATTTTTATAAATGATCTTTTGTCTGAAAGTTCTAACCCACTAATATTGTTGGTCACAGGACCCTCAGATTTTCATATTCGTTTTTAGATTCTCATCCTTGTCCTTCAGATGTGGACTATCAACGGCGTCGTTTGAAAAGCGCATTAAATTCGGATCTTGACAGCATTGTTCCTTGCAACTGGTAATCATCTACTCAGCATGGCTGACTTTGGAGGTATGCATGTCTCAATAGTTTCAAGATTAGTTTTAAAAGTTTCCAAAACCTCTAGCTATGGCTGGGAAATTACTTTAAAGAAAGTACGCAAAAACCATCTAATATTTTGAAAAACTTAAGGTATTTATAAATTCCCATAAGAAGTAATTGAATTGGTCCGATTTGTCGAATTGAAAATTTTGACATTTTTCGACGTTTCAAGGTCCCTAGAACCTAAGTCCAAGGTAAGCAAATAAATGTCTGCATGTGCGTATGTACGACTGTACGTATGTCCGAATGCCCGAGAATCTTTTTTTGTTTTACAAGCTGTAACATCAAAAAATGCAGAAAGGACTTTCAAAAAAATTAAGCTGATGGTTTTTAACATTTAAAAACAAGCGAACATTTTTTGAGAACTCGAAAACCTACACAAAAAGGTATAGGAATATAAGTTAGAAATGCTTTTGGACTCAAGTATAAGGAGAGCAAAGAAAGGTATTTATTTCTAATTTTTTATCTCACACAAAATATTGTTATTAATTTTGTGTTAAATTTTTAGGCAAATCTACATTTGAGATAGAAGTGGGTCGCATCCAAGCCTCTTTCTTAATATGGTCTTGTAGTGTATTATATAGGGTGATTTTTTTGAGGTTAGGATTTTCATGCATTAGTATTTGACAGATCACGCGGGATTTCAGACATGGTGTCAAAGAGAAAGATGCTCAATATGCTTTGACATTTCATCATGAATAGACTTACTAACGAGCAACGCTTGCAAATCATTGAATTTTATTACCAAAATCAGTGTTCGGTTCGAAATGTGTTTCGCGCTTTACGTCCGATTTATGGTCTACATAATCGACCAAGTGAGCAAACAATTAATGCGATTGTGACCAAGTTTCGCACTCAGTTTACTTTATTGGACATTAAACCAACCACACGAATGCGTACAGTGCGTACAGAAGAGAATATTGCGTCTGTTTCTGAGAGTGTTGCTGAAGACCGTGAAATGTCGATTCGTCGCCGTTCGCAGCAATTTGGTTTGTGTTATTCGACCACATGGAAGATTTTACGCAAAGATCTTGGTGTAAAACCGTATAAAATACAGCTCGTGCAAGAACTGAAGCCGAACGATCTGCCACAACGTCGAATTTTCAGTGAATGGGCCCTAGAAAAGTTGGCAGAAAATCCGCTTTTTTATCGACAAATTTTGTTCAGCTCATTTCTGGTTGAATGGCTACGTAAATAAGCAAAATTGCTGCATTTGGAGTGAAGAGCAACCAGAAGCCGTTCAACAACTGCCCATGCATCCCGAAAAATGCACTGTTTGGTGTGGTTTGTACGCTGGTGGAATCATTGGACCGTATTTTTTCAAAGATGCTGTTGCACGCAACGTTACGGTGAATGGCGATCGCTATCGTTCAATGCTAACAAACTTTTTGTTGCCAAAAATGGAAGAACTGAACTTGGTTGACATGTGGTTTCAACAAGATGGCGCTACATGCCACACAGCTCGCGATTCTATGGCCATTTTGAGGGAAAACTTCGGAGAACAATTCATCTCAAGGAATGGACCGGTAAGTTGGCCACCAAGATCATGCGATTTGACGCCTTTAGACTATTTTTTGTGGGGCTACGTCAAGTCTAAAGTCTACACAAATAAGCCAGCAACTATTCCAGCTTTGGAAGACAACATTTCCGAGGAAATTCGGGCTATTCCGGCCGAAATGCTCGAAAAAGTTACCCAAAATTGGACTTTCCGAATGGACCACCTAAGACGCAGCCGCGGTCAACATTTAAATGAAATTATCTTCAAAAAGTAAATGTCATGGACCAATCTAACGTTTCAAATAAAGAATTGATGAGATTTTGCAAATTTTATGCGTTTTTTTTTTTAAAAAAGTTCTCAAGCTCTTAAGAAATCACTCGATATTTGCATAGGTTGGCTTATACAAAAGTTTCCACAACTCTTCATTTTTATTTTTTCAGACATTTTCTTTTACCCTATGAACAAAAACACAAAACAATAACAAAGTTTCAAAAATTAAAATTCTATTTAAGATTTTAAAATTTCGACATATCGCATATTTCGAAGTGAACTTAGAAGTATTTTAAATCTGTTACTTTCCTAACTTCCAAATAGATTCATATGTGCAACGTTAATAAACCTAAGTATAACTTAAAAATCATATGTGACTTAACTTTTAACAAAACTTATAAGATTCAATACCAACAAAAATATGTACATTGTCTTAATTTTGATATATTCATTAAATTAGGAACAATAAAAACTGACAATTACCAACATATCAAAAGTAATTGTAAAATATATCATTTATTTTTAAAAATACAATAAAAGAACTTAAATATGCACACATTTTGACTACGACTTGAGCTTCTTTTTAGAAAGCTAAAAAAACGGTCAGTAACAGTTTCAATAATGATATTAAACATTCCTCAGTCAGACTCGAGCCAGAGAGACAGCATTCCAAAAACAACAAAAATCTACACAAAGAACTCATTATTCCTAAAAGGTGTTAAACTTAATGCTACTGTTTTTAAAGTCTTAGGTCTATAAGGTTCTTCAATGGTTGATAATAACTAACCACAGACAGAGCTTTAATATATAGCTAATAAGGAAAAAGCACTGTTGCGTTGACAACAGTAATAATAAATGAGTGTGCTTAAATTTAAATTCCATGAGGCTTAAAATACCCACATTTTAAAGTAGCATAATCAAGAGGAGATTATGTAATTAGTCTGAAACTGATTGATGAGCGAAAGCAAGCTATTCAGCCACCCAGTCAGCTAGATCTAAAACCATCCAGTCATAGCATCCCCCAAGAAAAAAAATCACCATCAATAGCACCAGAAACAGAATTCCTTAATGCTCTGGCCATCACCAGTATAAACGAGCACTCGTCTCGTATAAACCAACCCTAGTGTTTTTGTTTGTTCTTAATACAATTTAAGTCTAAAAAGCAGTGACAGCCATCAAGGCTGAATGGGAGGAAGTCAGCAGTACACAAAAATGCAAATGAGCTTTAATTCTAAAATGATTTTTAATAGAATCTCATGGAATTAGTTGATTACTTTAATGAATTTTCGATGTCCAAGGAATAATAATTAAGATAGACTTTGTATAGAAGGTTTATTTCATTAGGAAGGAATCACAGAGAAAGTTTATTAATAATCAAGATTGCTGATGAAATTGTTTATAAGGCTACACAAGCCTTAGGATCAGTGATTTTGTTTATAGGAAGAAATAAAGTGATTTCCTAAAAGAGGTTTTGAAAATCTCGTTTTTGTCACAATGCAACCTCTTATCGCAAAAATCCTATATATTTAAATAGCAACAAATATTGTGAAGCAGAGGTTCAGTACTTATTACTGCTTAAGCAAACATACGAAAAATATTTAGATTTTTTTGATATTTAGTACTGAAAACGTTTCAAATAAACGACTGAATTTATTATACCCTAGAAAGCTCTGGTCAGAATCGAATTTATTTAATAAATTTTAGAATTTGACTATAATATTTTCTAAGGTTTGAATACAATTATTAAGTTAGTAACATTTTTTTATACTACCAAAAACTGATGGTTAGTGAGTAGGACTGTCATGCTAGAGGTTTTGGGTTCAATCCCTGCCCCTGCACTTTTCTTGCGAGGAATTGACAAAGCCTTTCAAATTAGCCATTACCCAAATCAGCATTCTCAAACTAGCCATTCCGATTCGGCATAAAACTGTAAGTCCCCTCAATCCCGGAAATGACTCCCACACATTAATAGTTGAGACTTGTAAGTCACAAGGCCCTTGTTCTCAACGGACTGTTGCGCCACCTAAGTTATTTTAAAAACTGATAAGCAATTGCATCTTCTTAATGGTATTTTAAGGGCTTAAAAATACTTTTTCAATATTTCACTAATGTTTTGCTGACAAAATAATACAAGTAAAAAAAACCAAAACAAAAAATTAGACACACAACTTTTTTTTCAGTAAATTATCGAATTAAGGAAACTACTTTAAAAGCTGCAATTCTATATTTATGTATTTAACTAGCGCTGCTGTTTTTAAATTATTTAAATTTATACAAAAATTAACACAAATTAACATTTATTTAATATGAACACTCTAATTATTATCTTATCTTTAATTGTAATAATTCACAGTTCCTATTTGATGGAGCGCCAATCGGTGTACAATATTATAAGTCGATTGGTCCCTTGTTATTACAATTAAACTTAATGGTCTTCCTACAAATTCCCATAAAAATAGATCTCAAGAAATGTTGCATGTTCATTTGGCATTGACACCAATGATCCAATTTTATGGTAAACTAGACCTTGAATCTTGAAAGTTGTTTCAAAATTACGACCATCCGATGACAGACTATACAAACTTTGGATGCTCTTGCGTGTCTTACGCAGAAATAATTTTGAGTCATTTGAAATGCCAGAAAGGAGGGGTTTCAAAACTTAAGATGGAGTAAGATGATTCGACAGTACAACTTTCCCTGATGCTATAAAATTTGGTATACGCTGTTCTTTTGATTCTAGATTACAACTCTCTACTGCCCTAATTCATTGAACTGCAATTCTTTATGCATATATTGTTTGACATAATATTCCTAAACTCTTTTAACAATTTGGGGTCGATCTTTTTGCCATTATTATAATTGAGATTAGATTTTTTGGTGGCTTTTAAGTTATATTGAACAATTTGCAGCAAAAGTAAAACTAATTAATTAAACTCGTATCTTAACGCTGCTGATACAGAAAGAGCTCACAAATAATAAAAACAATCGAAATAAGTAATCATATTATTTTTAAGTTATAAATATTGCTATCATTAATCGAATTAAACACCGCCCTATCTTACTTAAGGTTGGACCAAATTAGAATCGCCAAATACTTTAATAGCTTCTATTCCTCTAATTTTAATGAACCATACAACGATCACAAGAAATACTATTATTATTGATTTCTTTTTTCTTAATCATTTAAAATTAAGTTATGATAGCAATCTTTTAAAATCATAATAACAGATTACCAAACTTATTGCGCGAATAATATTTCTTACTCTCGTACTAACAATATAATATTCTTAAATGTTTTCTTAACTTTTTCATTAAAGCTTTAAATTATGTACCTAAACCTATACCTTGTTTTAAAAATGTATCCCCTGGGAACTGCAGTCAAGTTGAAAATCACGTCTCCTTTAAGATAGTCGCCCGTCCAGACATCTAGCTAATGTAACTTCCATTAAGAAAGTACAAATAGAAGCTTACCTTCTATCTATCTATACCTACACATAATGTTGTGTTCCTTCCTACAAACAAACGCACATCTGTTTCATTGTTTCCCCTTCTCCTCATCACCACACCACAACACAATACCTGCCATAGCATATATACGAAACCAACCTAACCCCCTCTCAAAATTTACTAAAAGTCAGATATTTTATTAAAGTCTCTCCAAATAGGTCCTTATCGTCTCGAATTGAGATTTTGTATTTTGTAGCTTTTTCATTAACAATAAAATCAATAGAATCCTTTTGTGTGTTGGGTTTTCTGCAAATCCACATCCATATTAACCAACCAACAACGTCTCTCTCCCGATTTCCCGAGCTCACCCATCGACAATTACGATAAACAACAAAGTTCCTTAAAAATCCTCCTAAAACCTGGCCCGTAATGCTGAAGTTGATGCTACGAGTATGATGAGAGAGAGCCACCATTACCACCACCACCACCACCACCGACCGACATGAGGTTTTAATTTATCCCAAATTAATCAAAATACCCCAAATCGCAACATTTTGTGAATGGGAACCATCATCTATAAAATGTTCGAGGCTAAGTGTAGTATGATGGTATCTATATATACTCTTACATTATGAGGATATATGGATCTATAGCGATACAAGTAGAAAATATGTATGTGTGTGTGCACAATTACTTGTTAACTTCATTATTGGAAAATGTGCGTTTGATTGTACGTGCTTTGCCCACAGGATTTAAGGCAATAATGAACAAAAAAAGGGATGATTGGAACTTCATTAAGACGAAATAATAATAAGCAAACTCAACATCGACTACGGCATCGGCATCGGCATTGCAGAGCTTTGGCTGGCTACGGCTAGTGAGCTCTTAGTTTCCTGCTTTGTATAATTTATTTTCTGAAGGCTGCTGCGTTGATGGAAAGCGGAAAGCTGATTGTCAAGGGTGCACATGAAAATGAGGAATTATTTTTCACTGAAAATAAAATTAATTTCATTACGAAAAAGGAGTGGCTAAAAAGTTAGGTCTGTTGGAATAAAGAATTAAAATCAATTGAACATTTGCTTTTACACCTACCTACATGGTAGTGCTGCGCGATCTAGTTGAACCACTCGAATTACCCACAAATTAAAAGTTTTGCAAGAACATGAATATATGGAGAAATTATTAAAATGTTATACTACGAAGACTGAAATTTTTGACATCTGGTAAAATTTAAAACAAAAAGCAACTTACAGCTATTTCTTACAAAAATAAAAACCTTACCAAATGATTTTAAAAATTGGAAAAATTATTTTTCTCTAATATACCAAATTTCTTAGAAGATTTGTTCTAAGAATCTTGACCGGCTTGACCTGTTCTACATTCAAATTTGTGTTCATATTTGGTAGGTCTGAATATTTGTCATAAGCTACTATTGAAGCAGCGGAGTTGTAAGGGTGGTCCACCCCCACGTCTTTGTTTTAATTTAAATAAGACAACATTTCTCTGATATATAAAATTCGCGCGTCACAACAAACTTAAGGGGTAAACTGTTCCGAAATAGCTTGACCGATTCTCAAGAAGATGTGTGTGTATATTAAGAATATTTCATGTGGATTGAGCCAGTTCAACGGAGTAAAAAATCCTTTAGGACGAATACTGGATCTAGTGTTCTTCTCCGATACCGTGAGCGCCGAAACTGAAGTTTTAGCCTCAGCTGTTAAGCTAATAGACAAAGATCGACATCATCCCGCATTCATCATCCTCATAATATCATAAAGCTATTAACAAACTTGAATTTTAATTCAGTAAGTTTAATTTTGTAGAACTTTTTGTTATGCACCATTGACTGGAATCAATTATTTTTAATTGCAGTATAATACGATATGTGTAACGTATTTTAATACCGTCTTGAGCTGTTTCTACAAAACAATTCCTCCTAAAATTGCTCGTAGTAACTCCAATGAACCACCATCACCATGGCTTGACTCACATCTGAAAATGATGAAAATAAAAGAAAAAAAGACTGGGTAAAACACGTAGTCGTGCCATTAATACTGTTACACCTTTTTCTTTCAAAATAAGGAAGACAAATATGAAACAAGTTAAAAATATTATTAAATATGATATAAAATAGTATTACAAATAATATTATTGACTTGCTACTCAAAGTTGCCACCCTTAGCCTTAACACAGGCTTTGGTAAATCGTTTATGTCAGCACGCACTTTTTCTTCAGGAAAATTCGCCACTGTTCGGACAAGACTTGATTTTAGACTTTGCAAATTCGGGATGTCCTCTGTGGCAAGCCATCATCTCTAGTTCTGTCCAAAAAGAATAATCCAGAGGATAGAGATCGGGGCTGCCTGAGAGCCAATCTGATGCCTTGATGAACTGAGGAACATTCTTTTCTAGCCATGGTTCGGGACTGCCTGACGTCCAATCTGATGCCTTAGTAGTTTTTTGCTTTTGTTTTTACGCCTTGTTCACAAGAATGCAATTTGGTGGTACCTGCCAAGCTCACTCCCCACCAAACCATGACGGAACTTGGATGACGACCCCTTTGATCTCCTTTCCTTTGCTTCCTAAAAACTCCGAGCACCTTGTCATTTTGGCGATTGGACGATTGATATTTCTTCAATGGTAAAACTGTTCTCATCTGAAAACATGACTTTTCGATGGCTCCCATCAACGTAAAGTTTGAGCAATGTGACATAGTCCTTTTTGAAATATCCATCTCTCGTAACATGAGTTTCTGCTTACGTAGGTGATTTTGGCGAATTCGAGCTGCCACAGCTCTAACGGCATTTTTTGTCCTCACATTTAGTGGACGCCGGCTTGTCTTTTACGCTTAAGGTATCTATATATCGATAAATACCGAGATTTTTTAACGACTTACAAATAAAAGAATTGAATTTTCCAAACTTATGCAACGCAACAACTGCAATTCTCTTTTGACATTTCTCGACGCACGTTTGAAGGTCCCTAGAATCTAAATAAAAGACTTTTAGAGATTTTTCTTACGTCCGTACGTTCGTGAAGCTCGTCGTCCTTATTGAAGAACCAGTAGAGACATCGACTACAAATGCTTTTTGTTATACAGATAATGATGCACAAAGGACTCTAATAAAAATTGAATAGCTTTTTCCCAAAATTTTGGCTAACCAAAAATATCTCACAAACCAATAACGCTAGTGACTTCAATTACATTTTATATTATACTAGCCGACCCGTGCTCGCGTTGCTTCGCCAATTGTAACCACGAACATTTTTTGAATATTGGTATTAGCATATGAACAAATTTCTCAATGGGACTGAGCATATTTTCTACAATAATATTAATTTTAGTTTATATGTATTATGTATATACGTACCGTATCAAAAAACACTTCCTTACCGAAATAAACACTTTAGAAAAAAAACTTAAGTAAAATATTACGTAGTAAAGGCCAAGCCGAACGTGAAAACAAACAAAACCATTTCAATTTTTTAGTTGAAAACAGAACGAAATTTGTGTCTATTTTCTTCTTTTCTTTCTTTTATTCATACCTAGAAACGTTTTTTGCAACCGAAAAATATAGTTTCCGGTAAAAAAAAAACAAATTTGTGTTTTTAATGTTCTCATACATCTATAGGTATGCGTGTGTACATATCCATAGACACATTTTTGTATTCATCTGCTCATGTTCAGTGCAGTGCAACTGACTTAACCTACCCACATTTGTGTGCTCTTTTTATCGACGTCATTGTAAGTACCTTCTTCGAGTTATTTGTTAAGAAAATTTTAACTTAATTTCAGTTTTTTTGTTCGAGGAAGTGATACAAAATTGGTAATTCAAGCTATTATAATAGAACTTTTTTTATTTTTAAATTGGAAGGATTATAATCTATTCACTTCCTCGAACCAGAAAAATAAAAAAGATCTAATTTTTCTTTAGATAAATCGGCATTTCATGTGCACGGCACTGTAGTTAATTAAATGTCCATAGTAACTTAAAAAAAAGAGCCCACACTGCTCAGCGATGTGACGATAGAAGAGAAACAAAAAAATAATGTGTGTGTGTAGGTTAGTTGATGAACTATACAATACAGAAAAATTGAATATATGTAGGTAAGGTAGGTAGGAAGAGAAAAAACGTAACTACTAAATGGAACACATATTAAGAGAGAAAGAGCATGGGAAGAAAAGAAAATTAAAAATGTTGGAATGATAATGAAATGAAACAAAGCAGCGACCTCGCGATTGTGATGGAATCTAATTTCCTGGATAAAATGAATTCAAAAAGTTTATAATTTTATAATTTGTTTTATTTATTTCTCAGGTTGTATGTTTAACTTAGAAGTGATTTTAGGCTTAAAATTTGAGCTTTATGAAGCAGTGCTAATCTTTGTCGATTATTGTATAGGTTTTAAGATATGAGTGGTTGTATAAGTCAACTAATGAAAAAAAAATGGACAAAAAATGTAAAATTAATAATATTTAAGTTTGACAAATAACTAATAAAAAAAAAATTAAAGCCATAAACACTCTCATAACAATATAGAAAATAATAAAATATATTTAAAATAAGTTGGTTGACTACTTTCTGAGATCATGCGTTACAAACTTTAAAATGGTTTCGCTTTTATATAATAGTATAGATATAGATAATGTGACGTATATTTTGAAAAAAAAAAACTGAAACTGAACTAAAATATTGTAACCTCGAATATTTTACGAACTTAAAATGATTTTACCTGCAAAATAATTGTATGGATTGAAGATAAACGTTTTTAACATCTGAAAGAATCGAAATTGACCCAAAAGAAAAACCTTGCTAAAAGTTGGTTCAAATTGATTTAATTTTAAATTTACGACATTAAAACAAATAGAATATACAAAAAATAGTACGTACAAATTGATATTCGATTTTCGATATCTCGTGAAAAAATGTATTGTTTTCAAAATGATTTCATTCTGTGCTAAATTTTTTTGTTAACAGAATATTGTTCTTAAAAAAATCTAATCTGTATTTGTTACATTAGAAATAAAAGCTTTCAAGAAATGCTACTAAAATTGGTTTTCGACTGTGAAAATCTCGTTCACAAAAATAGGTTTTGAAATCGAGCTTTCTCATTTTATGTATGTAAATATCGTTAGTAATTTTTAGTTAATCTTTTGGAAAAATTCAACTGACACGAAAACCTACAAAAACAACAAAAAACTGATATAAGAAATGGTTTCCGACTCAAGTATTAGGATAACAAAGAAAGATATTGACTTCAAATCATTTTTCGCATGTTTAAAGTGTATATGGAAATAAATTAAAACGCTTAATATGAATATGAAAATCAAATTGCAAAATGACGAATCTGAAGAAGTTTTTCAGAACCAATTGCTCAATATTGGTAATGGGAAAATACAAGTTGACTTATTTATCTGAATATATTAAATAACTTACCAATTTTGTACACTTTGCTGAATAAAAGACCGTACTCATTCATGAGGTTTTGCTCAAAATTTCAATAGTCATGTTTGGTTGAGCAAAAAACATTAGTGAACGCAATATGAATTTTTCAAATTCAAAATAAGATTATTGGGAAATTTATGAAACAAAAATATGCAAATAAATTCTGTCATTAGCCAAGATGATAATGTCAACTATCCAAAGAAATTCTTAAATTTTTTGGAATTTCCCAGATTACTAACAAATGGCTCGTTATAACTGTGTTGCAGCCACAAGCATTGCAAACAAGCAGGTAACGGTGGCGTTCAACTTGTAGTGAACAAATTAATGAGGAACGTCATCGACTTAAAACAATTAAAATTTCCAGTACAACTAGCATTTACAATGTAGATGTCATATTCATTCGATTTTCATATTTAAGGCAGGACAACGTCTGTCGGGTCAGCCTGTATTATATATAAATTAAGAAAAAGGTTAAAGCCATTAAGATGAATCGAAAATTACGACATTAAATTGGACTTAACGCTACTAAAGTTGGGATCACGACTTCGAAATTCTTTTATCATTTCCATTATAAAAATGTTGAGTTTACAGATGATTAGTGGAAGGTTGCATTCACAATTTAAAATTAAAGTTGTCAAGTCCATATATTGGAAAACTTTTTATAAGAAAATTTTGTAAAAGAGTAATATTGTTAAAGTATCACAACATTCTTTTTGTTTGCAGCTCCTTATCCTCAACCAATTTTGAAAAGTCCACGTATATATTTTGATATTTCGTCTCCAATCACCGGGGAAAAAAAATTGACATGACACGTGCAGTTGACGGGAACACCAGGGAACCGATAAATTAGAAAATTCTTGCACTTGCAACGGCAATATTTTTGATTTTGACCCACTCTATTTAATATTATAATTTTACCGATTGCTTCAAAATCGACCAACAAACCAAATCATATCCGAATTATCAGAATTTTTAAAAATGTCAAAATGCCAGTTCGTGTATACACAAAAAGTCACGCCTCGTAAAAACAGTGTTTTAAACTCAAATACAAGTTATACTTACAAGGGTTCATAAACAGACTTGCCTTTCAAAGTTAAGATCCAGTGGTAGATTTAAAAAAAAAAAAGTTGAATATTATTAAGATGCTTAATAAAATATTCTATGTATGGTCCTATTCACGTTAAAGTTTAAAAGGCTTGCTTTGAACATTATGCTCTTGGTATTGCACCATAAGGATTCTGCTATAATGAACATATTTGGTAAGGAAACCTCTTCATCATGGGTTTATTTGAAATTACTTGTCTTGTGATGAAATTCAAAAGTCAGATATCTAAAATAGAATGGGCATAAGACTAACTATGTTATCTTTACCTGACCTAAGGTGACACAACAGAACAAAACTTGACAAGGGTCCTTGTGTCAATACACTGTCTGCAACTACACGTAGCCTATCGGGTAAAACATCTTGTTCGCACTTAAAGTGCGACTACAAACATCCTGTTTGCCTTTACTCAAGTCAGGAAGTTGTAGGTAGTAAAGAGTCCTTTATCATTGAATCGAATCACTTCAACTTAAAGTGCACTTTTAAACAAAAGCTCAAGCTTCAAGCTAGAAGTAAGAAAGATCTATGCCATAGTGGCCATTTTGTAAACACCATAAAACTCTTTGTTCATATTACCCAGGGACTCAATCCAATTTCGAAAATCTAGGCATAATATTGTGACGTTTAATTAGAGTCAATGAAATTCAATTTCAAAGAAACTCTTCAAAATTAAATTCTTTTGGCTTTGCAGAGTCCTTTTGGTGGTTTGCTGAATACCAAACCAGTGACTGTACCGGAAAGAGGGGTGATGCTTTGCATTATGTTACCAAAAATCACAAAATGTCCTTTCGTCCATAAGACTCTTGTCTCAAACTCTTTTTTTTGTTATTTTATTTTTTGTTTGCCCGAGTGAATGGCCAACGACCATAGGCGACCGTATTGCTTTTTAATGTTTCATAGATTACATTGTCCTTGGACGACAACGACAACGACAACGACTATGACGACGACATAGACAGATATCGGCCTTAAGGTATGAGAAAGAAGAACGAACCGCATCGACTTGCCTTTTGGATGAGGATTTTAAAATTTATCCTTTACGCAGCAAACTCTAATACATCATAATGTGAGGTTGTCAGCAAATAAAAACCCTTTTCTTAATCATATGGTGACAAGTAGCAAATGGATTTTCTGGGAGTCACACAGATGTGACCATCATCATCGGCTGGGCCGGTGTCCTTACCACTTGCTTAAATCCAATGCATGGCTTGCCTTTACTTTCCCTTACTCACCCCTCCCCTCCCTCCCCTCTCCGCCCAATCACCATTCCAATCTAGGAAAAGTGTTTTTTTGAAAAAGGTTTTTCTACAGGCAAAAAAGGAAGCAGCCAGTGTTGTCTCATGCTCATCCTCTAATGCTGCTGCAATGACTTTTAGTTGAGGGCATTTTCTATTAAATTTAGAATGAATATATGTATGTATAAGCTTGGGGTATGGGAACTCACACCGGCTTGGCCTATATGGACTTGAAGATTCAAAAACCAGCAGCGTATAAATCTGATTAAATTTTGGATTTAGCTTTTAATCACACTTGTTGGGTTGAGATGTAGGTAGGTAAGTCGAAAGAATGGAATAGAAATCACCCGTAGTGATTTTTGTTTAAAACTGTTATTATTTTTTTTTCAAGGATACAGAGAAAAACTATTATATTTTTGTACCCCCAGAGAGCAGATAAATTTAAATTATTTCATATAACTACATACATATGTATGTATATTATGTAGTATGAATTATGACATCAGAACAGGGTGGCAAATAGTGTGTTTTGGGAATATAGTGACTTCACATGTTTGAAAATTTTAAAAATGAGTGCGTAACACTGTTTCTAAGAGCAATAGGTAGTTAAATATTTATTACTCATTTATGATATTTTGAAGCTACAAATAGAATTTTTTTTAAACCATCAATTTGTATTTTTTTTACATAAATTCAGTGTTCAAAAATATTTGCAGCTATCCTAAAAAAACACATTTTTATACCAACACTAACGGACCCGACAACGTCTGTCGGACCCCTGTCTTAACTAAAATTATTGATTTCGAATTGGTATAATTAACTTAAGAAAATATTTCAGGAACAAGGTTTGTATTATTCTAATGATGTATGATATACAACATTTTTTGTTTTGGATTTTCAAGATTAAAACAATTAGCGACTGCCCTTGAAATTTATTTTTCGACATTGCAAGTGCTAGCCGTACTTTAAGTTGTTACCGTTTAAAGTCCAATGGCACGTCGTTCGTAATCATGGAAATCCGTAGAATCAAAACGACTTTGCATTTGTAATTCCTTCTCAACATTGTGGTTTCGATGACACTGTTCATTAATTTCTTCACCGCAAGTCGGGTGCCATTTCAAAAACGTGGATGGTTTATATTACGCAACATAATGATTTCCGATCCAATTTTTAGTTGCAGATTATGAGATGGTAATCCGGGAAATTCCATGATTGTTGTTATTTTGAGCAATGTTTGGGAAAATTTCGTTGATGAGTTGTGTCTTTGTTTCAGTAATGTGACAAAAAATTATAGGAAATGTGCTGTTTCCAGACGATGAGTCAACAGGTATTTTGACATTACCAATATCGAGCATTTGTTTGGAAAAAGCTTCTCTAGGTTGCTCGTTCTGCAATTCAACTCGCATTTTTATATTCAATTTGAGCGTTTTGACGTCTTTTCATAAAATGGGTGACTTTAAACAAGCATTGAGTTCGTCAACCGATTTAGGTTCTTTTGGAAATCTTACAACTCTTCCCAAACTATTAATTTGCTCTGTTGCAACAATTTGGCCATTTGCTGTTTCAGTTAGTTGAGTGTACAACGGCAACTGAGTGCAGAATGAGCTGTTCGAACACCTTCCAACAACGTAGCTGCAATTCCTGACGAAAACGTTTTCCCAATCCCACCAGGAGCATATATATAGGAAATCAAATTCGCCAGTTCTATCGCTCACTACTTTCATTAGCGTATCGTTGATTTTTTAAATGCTTCGGAATCATATTGCGTTTAGCGTCTCAAGTCTTGATGCGTCGTCGTGCATTTGGCGATTGGTCGTTGTCATTAATATACTATTAGTAAGCCTTTTTTGGTAAGCACATGTCTTAAATTATATTTAATGCTTCGTTGTACATTTCTTCATTAATTTGCAAATTATCATTTGATGTTCTAACACGCTCCTGATGTAATGCATCTTCAGCTGGTGTGATTTTAATATTTGTTCTTTAAATCAATCGGTGTTGTTGAGAGGCATGCAGACAAGAAAATGTTCGTATTTTTTAGCAATTTGACGAAATTACAGTATCTTCGAGAGTTTCGTCTCAATGAGTGTCATTCTTTAGCAGTCGAAATCGTTGACAGGCTATCGAATAGTCAATGATATTGTTTTAGAAATAATTTGATATGGTGGTTATGTATTGTTAAATTTTCGCGCAATTTCTTAGTTTTTTCTTACATGAGAACCTTCCCCTGACAATATCAAACACAACAAAAAAAGAATAAGCTTAATTGGTCAAGCCGTTTAGAGAGATGTCTCTGTGTACGTGTTCGTACGTTCGTATGTTCGTACGTCCGGGTACCAATTTTCGTCGTCCATATCTCAAGAATTTAGATAATAACACAAAAAGATGCAGAAAGGACTTTAAAAAAAATCACATCGATTAAATTTTATATCGTATAATGTGACGTGATACCAAACTAGTATAATTTAAAAAAAAGCAATGAACGTTTTTTTTATACAAAAACTGAAAAAAAATATTTTTTTACCTCGAATATTTTAACAATAATAACTCCATACAAATTTTGTGCAACAAAAAACAACGTTTTTGACATCTGGTAAAATTTCGTAACATCAAGGTAACGTTTATTTACAAAAAAAAAAACTAAAAAAAAAACATTACTAAAAGTTGGTAACAATTGGTTTTCGACTCGAATATCTTGGCAAAAATTAATTGACTTCAAATTAGTTTTATCTCATAAAATATATTTATTTTTCTTTAAATTCAATAAAATTTGCATAAAATTTCAACAGTCAGTTTTTTTCATAAAAATTAAAATCTACAAAAAATACTACACATGATTGGTAAAAATTGATATATCGTGAATAAAGAAAGTTATTGACTTAAAAATGATTTCTTGATTTGCTAAATATTGGCGTGTCTTAGAAAAATCCAATCTGGGGTGGAATCGGCTAAGGTGATAGTTGACTATCATTTTTTTGATAGTCAAATTGACTATTATTTTCATTCCGTCTGTATAAGATGATTCAACTCAATTCAATTCGATTGAACAATTTCAGATTCAAATTGTCAAAATTCATTGTTGCCTTCGTGAAATTTTAAATTGATTCCTATAAAAGTATAAAATATCTTAATAAAACTATCGAACTGGCTGTGTTTGAATAACATTCGAACTTTTCTTGCTTTTTTCGAATGTCGTAAGCTTTGTCGGTCACAGGAATGTGTTTTATTTAACGAAAAAAGGCGAACGAAGAAAATTGTCCAGTTGTTTGTGTCTGGTAACTCTATTCGGAATAAACATATTTGTTTGAAAATGACTATCACATTTTTGTTGTGACAGCTTTTTAGCTATCAATTTGACTATCACCTTACATACATATGTAGATCAAATACGATTATTTTTACTGTCATTTATCAACAAACACCTTAGTCGATTCCACCCCTGTATTCTTAGATAAAAAATAAACATTTTCAAAAAATTCTACTAAAATTAGTTTTCGACTAAAAATGCTGTAAACAAAAACAGATTTTGAAATCAAACTTATTTAATCATACGCAAAATGTTTTTGCTAACCTAAATTTTTAGGAAAAATTCAATTGTCAACAAAACTGGAAAACCTACAAAAAACTGATAAAGGAATGGTTTTCGATTTTAGTAATAGGAGAACAAAGAAAGATATTGACTTCAATTTTGTACCCCACACAAAATATTGTTATTACCATTTTGTAAAAGATTTAGACAAATTGACAGACGGGATGTCAATTTTATTATTATTTTCACAATTCATGAAATTTGTACATAAATCTATAGAACACTAGAATTGACAGCTATACACCTATAAGGGCTTAAGGCTACTTTTCAATGTAAATAAATAAGGAGGCGCAACAGTCCGTTGAGAGCTAGACCCTAGTGACTTACATACAACTCTCAACCATTCCTGTGTGCGAGTGCTGTTCTCAGGAATGGAGGGGACCTACAGTTTTAAGCCAAATCCGAACGGCTTATTTGAGAAAGCACTTTTCATGACAAGAATTACTTTTGGAGGATTTGTCAATTCCTCGCAAGAAGCAGTACCCGTGTAAAAAACTTAAGATGGCACAGGCAGGGATTGAACCCAAGACCTCTGGCTTGACAGTCCAACGCACTACCTATCACGCCACGGTCACTTCTAAATCTAAAAAAAATAATGCATTGATATCTACAAATCTCTATTTTCTTAGCAGATATTTCGATTTTTACCAAAAGTGGTGCAAGGGGTGGATACGTTCTCTTGTACTAAATTTTGAATCAAATATTCTTCTATGTTACGCTTATAATATGACACAACCATCTTCAAAAGTCAATGTGTACATATTTACTAAAAATTGTATAAATATACATATACATTATGTTTGCATACATATAGAAATTCGTAATAATTCCAGTCTACGATCAGTTAAATAATTTTACAATAATATGTATTCGCAAATATAAATCTGATTTGGAATTCCACACAATTCTTTTGAATGGTTAAAACTGAAACCTATCAAAAATCCATCAACTCACATTCAGAACAAGAGCTTAAATCTTAGAAACGAGCTATAAATTTAATATATACACTTCAACTTTTAGATTAATTAGCATTTTCAACAAGTTCCGCTCAACATAACTAATTTCTTTCAAATCAAAACTTCCGTTTTTTATTCGAATACAAAACTTTCTAATTGCCTTAAGACTAAACAAAAATGCCCCTTAGCTCAGTTGACCGTTGTGTCTTAAGTGGTACGCTTTCTTGTTGTGTGCAACCATAAATTACTTCTCAAAAATTCACTGAATCTGCCTCCTCGTCCTCCTTATGTTTTCAAAACTTCGATGTAAATTAAATAGAAATAAATGAGTATTCTTGTGGCCAGTATATCTGGAATTTGTTCTTTCAAGGCGAAGAAAAAATAAATCATTATACGAGAGAACCTTACCTACACTGAATTCTAACAAATAATCTGGTTTTGCTTTTTATTTTATTTTTTATTTTAAGATTCGGTCTTCCTGTTGTTGATGATGAACCACATCAAAATTAAAGTCAGCGAAGCGAACCTAATGATAATTAAGGTTTACCGCCAGACGAGACGGTAGGCAAGTTCTAAGACCATTCCATAATAAGGTAGACTTTTGGTGGTGATGTCTTAAGAAGGATTCTTTTGATGTGGCTGACGGATAATTTCCTCTGAAGAACTAAAATTCCCTCGTACTCCTATCTTTGGGTTATCATATACCCGCATTGAAAAGGCAGGTTTTTTGGTTTTGTTTTAGTGTCTCAAATGAAATAAAAAGTCATTGAGCTCTTCTACTCTACTCTACTCTACGCAACCGTAAAGTCATTTTAAAAATATGTTTCAAAATTCAATCGTAAAAACTGAGTCCTTGTTCGATTTATGTAAATCCGTTTAATGTTTTATTCTACATAATTTTATTGGCTGTAATCAAAAACAATGCATTCTGTTTTTTTTTTTGCAAATAAAACAGCGAGTCCTTAAAATATCATTAATACATCTTATGTGTGAATGTCATATTTTCAGCTTAGAATGTCGGATTTTGTCGCGTGAAATGATATTTTCTTGCTTTTGAATTCTTACAATGATTTCGGTACAGCTGTCAAAGAAAAATTTATAGCTTGACTGTTAAGTATAAGGTATAATTTTTAAGCGGGAAAGCTACACGTTTATGAATAATTTTTCAGTAGGACGAAAAGCTGAACTGACTCACAAAGTCAACGTAGGCTAGGCATAGGAAAGTAACTCTCATTAAAGAAATATGTCGCCAGTTCGTAATAAAAAGGATCTGAGTAAAGTACTGGAAGTTGGCGGCGGCCTCCAACTCGGTTTATAAACATACATAATATGTATTATAAATATTATTTATGATGGCGAGGATTTAACAAGTTAGCATATTATATTTTTGTTTTCAAAGCCTCAAGCAAGTGCCATTAGCAAGGTGATTTCTATATGGAGGAGATCTAAAATTTAAGCGAGACATTTACATATGTACAGACATATATTTTGTATATTTGTGTATTCTTTTGTAAATCTTTAAAAAAATAGAACTCAAGGTTTCGACATACATACGATGTTAATAAATTTACAACACAAGAAAAAGAATATTGTCTCAAAACAAGTGAGTCCGTTCTGAATAACGTCCAATAAACGAATTAAATTCTAAAACCGTTTAACATTTGCTCTATTAAAATGTTATAGGCGAATAATGGGGTTTACCAGCTAAGAGCTTGATAGACAAAAACTGTTTTCCAGTTTCGATTCTTTATATTTGCGACTTATAGGAACTATGTGGCAAGTATTGCATTCGTACAAAATTTCGAACATGAGATTTTAATCAAATATATACGTATAATACTAGCCAACCCGTGCTCGCGTTGCTTCGCAAATTGTAACCAACACATTCTTTTTGTGCTTATGGATTTTCTTCCGATGTTAGCCTTTCTTTTACCCATTTTATATTTCTATGCGATAAAAGAAAAACAACGAATTTAAGCTTGTTATGTACTCGTATTTAATAAAAAAATCAAAAAACACTTCCTTACCGAAATTAACACTTAAGAAAAAAAACTTAAGTAAAATATTACGCAGTAAAGGCCAAGCCGCACGTGAAAACAAACAAAACCATTTCAATTTTTTAGTTGAAAACAGAACGAAATGTTTGTCTATTTTCTTCTTTTCTTTCTTTTATTCATACCTAGAAACGTTTTTTTGCAACCGAAAAATATAGTTTACGGTAAAAAAAACAAATTTGTGTTTTTAATGTTCTCATACATCTATAGGTATGCGTGTGCAAATATCCATAGACACATTTTTTTATTCATCTGCTCATGTTCAGTGCAGTGCAACTGACTTAACCTACACACATTTGTGTGGTCTTTTTATCGACGTCATTGTAAGTACCTTCTTCGAGTTATTTGTAAAGAAAATTTTAACTTAATTTCAGTTTTATTGTTCGAGGAAGTGATAAAAAATTGGTAATTCAAGCTATTATAATAGAACTTTTTTTATTTTTAAATTGGAAGAATTATAATCTATTCACTTCCTCGAACCAGAAAAATAAAAAAGATCTAATTTTTCTTTAGATAAATCGGCATTTCATGTGCACGGCACTGTATTTAATTAAATGTCCATAGTAACATAAAAAAAAGAGCCCACACTGCTCAGCGATGTGACGATAGAATTAGAGAAACAAAAAAATAATGTGTGTGTGTAGGTTAGTTGATGAACTACACAATACAGAAAAATTGAATATGCAGGTAGGTAGGTAAGAGAAAAACGTAACTATTAAATGGAACACATATTAAGAGATAAAGAGCATGGGAAGAAAAGAAAATTAAAAATGTTGGAATGATAATGAAATGAAACAGCGACCTCGCGATTGTGATGGAATCTAATTTCCTTGATAAAATAAATTCAAAAAGTTTATAATTTTATAATTTGTTTTTATTTATTTCTCAGGTTGTATGTTTAACTTAGAAGTGATTTCAGGCTTAAAATTTGCGCAACAATATTGACTTTATGAAGGAATGCTAAACTTTGTCGATTATTGTATAGGTTTTAAGATATTAGTGGTTGTATAAGTCAACTAATGAAAAAAATGGACAAAAAATGTAAAATTAATAATATTTAAGTTTGACAAATAATTAATGAAAAAAATTAAAGCCATAAACACTCTCATAACAATATAGAAAATAATAAAATATATTTCAAATAAATCGGTTGACTACTTTCTGAGATCGTGCGTCACAAACTTTAAAATGGTTTCGCTTTTATATAATAGTATAGATATAGATATATAATATAACGAATCCTGTCTGTCTTTATGTCGCCTACAGGCTTAGCCATGGATCAATCTCACAAATCAAGGTATGGAAATCGTCAAACAAATTTGTTGTTTTTTTTGTAAATTTTTATGAAATGTTTTCTAAAAATTGTTTTTCTTAACTTTATTTCTTTCAATATAAAAAAGACTGGGATGCGACCAACACTGATAACTGCCCATCATTGGTCTGTTTGTCGATTTGTCTCGAACATTAACTTTGAGGTAACATATTTGAAGTCAGTATATTTCTTTGTTTTCCTAATACTTTAGTAAAAATCATTTCTTATTAGTTTTTTGTTATTTTTGTGGGTTTTCATGTTTTGTAAAAAAAAGTTTTTGTCTGAATTTTTCTAAAAAAAATAACTAAAAGTTAACTATAATATTTTGCATATGATAAAATAAGTTTAATTTCAATATCTAATTTTGTAACGGATAAATAAAAATTAGAGAGTGGACGAAATATATAATATATAATCCTTGTTATTCAGGCCCCACGTTAGGCGCCATCTGTAACGGACAAAATAAAATAATATAAATTAATTTTATTCCTAATACGAGATACGAAACGAAAATGCACGAACCCCATAAACTACAACTTCTTGCTACTCAGGCCCTACGTTAGTCGTCATCTGTAACAAACATTTATATTATTATGAGAACGTAATCCTTTTTAACCCCACATGAGCACATACAATTACTCACGGAATTAACTTTATCCCTTGCTACAGAAGTGAGAGTGTTTTAAAAGTCGGACCCCCTATAAAAATATGAAAAGTCTTACTTTCGCTTCATCCTCACCTTGTTCGAATATGCCTCGATGCCTTACATATTCTTATTCTTCATATACACCACGCAAATCCATCGACTAGTGAGCCGAGTTATAAAAAAAAAAGAATTTACCAGAAATAAAACAGATTTCTTCAACCTAAAACGAAGTTACGATAACTCACTGTCGTTACCCTTCTCGGTTTACTTAGTAACAGCTGACTATCATAACTCTACTACTAAACTGACATCGATGATATCCGAAAGGAAAAACTAAAACTAAATAATCTCAATAATTATTTACTCTTATTATTTCCCTAGGGACTCTCGTTCGCTCTCTCTCCCCTATTCAACGATGAGACTCCGCGCTCAAATATTGACCGCTTCATCTCCTCGTCTACACAGAATGGAAGAGTGTTCCTGTTCAACAGCCACCTGGGCCTGCTGGGTGCTCGATCGCTTTGCTCGCCGGATGGGGGAGTGGTTCTTGCAGCTGGAACTCGGAACGGTGTTACCTATTTACAGACCCTAAATGTCCAAGGTGGAGTGGACAAAAAAAAAAAATATTAAATTTGGTTTGCGGAACCCGAATTACTAAACCCTTCGATTAATTTTACTATCCATTATTTTTCCTTCCTTGCCTCGAATCCTATAATTGACAGCACGAATCAATTGGATAAGATGTTATTGAATATGAACACTTGATCTCACGTGTAAGAGAAGACTAAGGTGTAATGTCTCTCTGAGCTAGCTATACCCTCCCAATTCCGACTGTCGTACCTACAATCGAAATCCTATGATCTCTCTTCGCTCTTAGATTTTGGAGATCCCTTTGTTCGAGTGACGAAGATGGACTGTCACTCTGATGCCTTCACAACCCACCCTATAATATGACTGAAATAATTCTCGGCCATATCCTATAATGATTCTTTTGTAGGCTAATATTACTTTTTAAAGAATCCCCTTAAAGTTGCAACAATGTCACGAAGACATTATCGCAATAAATCTAACTTACTGACTAATGTTTTTCCAGCTTCCTCATCCCCTTTTTAATCCAAATCTACTCAAAAATCATCATATGTTTGTTTTCTTTCCAACATTTAATAAACTTTTATTGATGAAAATTATGTATTACTTAAATTTAATATGCAATAAAAATAGTATCTATATTAACAAGATTTCATATTCTCATCAAATATGTTTGATAAACTCAAATATAACTATCTCTATACTCTCTTTATATTCTATATGTGACTCCGCCATTCGAGTCATATAATCTACACCAAATTAAACAAAGGTCGATGAACTATAAGTGTTTTCTTATAGTTTCATCTCGCAAAATTATTTATCGTCGATACGCACAAATAAAAAAAATATATCTATACACATATACTCAAATATCAAAAATGAACTTTAAATAATAAATGTTATTTGTTTTCAAAGATAAATTTTCACTCCCACAAAAAAAAAAAATTGATGTAAAACCAAAATTAAATATGTCTGTCATAAATTTGATAAAACAAGTAAATTATATCCAAGGTAATTAAATAAAAATAATAAAGAACAAATCACTCACCGGCATCTCCATATGTAAATGTGCACACGTACGTATAGATGATCCTTGATGTGTGTTGCTGTAGAAATGTTGATATTTATCATAGATTTTCAATGTAATGTTACCACTTTTCTATATTTTCTTATACTGGATGTTGTTTACTGATGTTACTTTAGTTACCATTCTTCTTAATTGAAGATTCTTTATCTTTATATTATGGAGTGAAAAAGAATTCACAGATTTTTCATTACTATCTAAACTGAACTATTCTGATTATCAAAAAAAAACTTTACTACTCATTATAGCTAATACTTCGCTTATTGAACTTTACTTTTAACTCAACTTTATCTTCAAATATCGATCTTTCCAAATATTTACTTTACGATTTAATTCTCGCATTAACTTCTACCCGCGTTCTCTAAATGACTCAAATATTTGTTACTTATTTAACTTCACACAAAATTTATCACTTAAATTCTTCACCAGGATACGCTAATTTACTTTACTTTTATATTAAGCTAGACTTATAAAAAAAAGAATAAATATAGGTGAATCAATATATACATATACTACAATAATTTCACAGAATATAACTTCTTTGAATGGACTCCTTCCCTTGAAGTGATTCCTGAGTCTCAATTCCGTTTTACCTTACTCGTTCTCTTTCGTCTCTCCCTTCACACACAGATCTCCAAAGAGAAATTCAACCCTTGTTTTGCACTGAGGTGGTTTCGGGTGCGACTTTCGCCAGAACGACTGAAGCGTGTCTGTACCCAATATAAATCTCTGCGGTGAATCAAAGGTCTGCCTGTGTGCTACCTCCTTATGACGTTCGCCGACGACGACATGGAATGCGTCAATAGGCATCTGGATGCAGGTGTTCACACAAAAACAATTCCTTACTTCGAGTGAGTTTCAAATAAATATCACGGTTGAGGGTCGATATGTCCTCGTGCCTGTCCCGTGTCTACTCCTCGTCGTTCGTATTTTACACCAATGATTGAATCCACTAACAAAATTTGGTCAGTATGTAACCCACTATTTATATTTGTCGGCTGATCGTCTCATGGAACTTCAAAATTAATGCAAATACATGACTGAGAAATGGATGCTTCTGGAATTTTATTGTTGCTTCTATGCGGAAGGTTCTTGAGCCACCAGGGTCTCTGGAATCTTCCTCGATTGCGTATAAAATAATAAAAACAAAATCTTGGATGTTGTTAAGATATTCTTTGTGTTGCGTTTTCTTTCTTTATTGATGGTTCTTTACATTTAGATTGCTGTCTGACATAATTAATTTCTGTATTTCTTCGCGTACCTACACGACAAAAAAAAAAGAAAGGAAATAGTGAGGATCTGGTGACGGACGCTAGTTTTATCTTATTCTTTTTTCTAGATTTAAGGCTCCCTCTTTTCTTCTCCCATCGAAAGAATAATGAGAAGATTCCCTATATTTCTGACTTAATAAAAATAAAAAAATTACCTTCTTAGTACGAACATCACACACATCCATATATATTTAAGAATTTCTCTACGCTTTAAAAATGGGTTTGTTTTCTGTAATTTTCTCTCGTCTGAGAATTATTCATGTCTGAACCTACTTAAATTCGCCTCCCGATAGGTACGGATACCTGGCCTAAAAATATTTATTTAAGTCAGATTAACCTCGGAGGAACTGGATTGTTCAAAAGGAAAATTAATAAGAAAAAAGTTTCTTCAAAACTTACCACTAATATAAGTCTACTCCTTTTGCTCAAAGATAGGTGTGTTCTTGATGACGGCCAGACAGAAAAGAAAGGGATATGGCCGAAATCAAATGATCTAAAGTTAGTGAAGTTGGCCACAGCTACATGGGCCAGTATGAAATTGAAACGGAAAAGCTCTGTTTCATAATTCTGTTTGATTTAGTAAACTTGAGGGTCAGTTTAGTTTCTTGTAGATTCGTTTGTATAACAGTTTGATGTAATTGAACTTTTATTTTTGGTGTGAGTTGGTCGATGGATCTTTTGATATTATTTCTTTTGTTCGTTCTAGAGGGTGTTTCCTACACAACTTGTTAATTGGACTAGTCCTTGACTCGTACAATGGACAAGAAAAGAAACATTATTATGAATTTGAACTACAGAGAGTCTCATGCACAGCTGCAGCCGGGCTAAGATACTACCTGACTTCATCTTTTCAAATCTTTCGTGTGAACGATTGATTCAAGTCCTTTTTCATCTCTAACTTTATAAAGATTATTTCCTATGGTCTTTATGACTGTTACTTTAATAAATTTTGGACAGAGTTTGGCACTTCTATGCTTCGTTGCATCACTAAGCACAAAATTTCGTTTGAAGATTATGTCTCCAACTTCAAAATTGACGTTTTTACTTCTAAGATTGTAAGTCTGTCTATATTGTTCGTGAGCATGGTCTAACGCTGCTTTCAAATGTGTATGCAAAATATTCATCCTAGCTGTTTTAGGTAACCAATCAATGTCTGAGTTATTCAACCCACTAAGTTTTTTCAAAAGTTTGTAATCAGCTCCATGTTCGATCATTCTCTGTCCGAACAGGGCTTCGTAAGGGGACATTCCTAATACGGAGTGTACGGATGTGCGTAACGCGCTACCTATATGAGACAAATATTCATCCCAATTATACTGTTTCGGGTCAACGTAAGAACGTATAGCAGACAGAATAGAACGATTTACTCTCTCGCTCGCATTAGCTTGAGGTGAGTAAGTCGCTGTTCTCGTGTGTTTGATACCAAACATATCTATCATTTTCTGAAAATCTTTGCTTACGAATTGCGAACCATTGTCTGACAAAATACTTTCTGGAACACCGTATATTAGAAAAATATCATCCCTTAAGAATTTGATTAATTCCGTGGAATTTGCTTTCTTTAGCGGTTTAATCCAAACAAATTTCGTTAGTTGATCTAACGCTATGACAATAAAATGATTTCCTTTTCGAGATCGAGGATAAGGTCCGAGAAAGTCGACATACAAATGTTGAAATGGTCTCTCAACATTGTATGCCTCTCCCATCTCTGCTCTCAAGATCGTATTGGATGCTTTGGTCGTTTTGCATATATCACATCTATTTACAAAGTGTTTGACTTGGGAAGCCATAGACGGCCAGTAAAACTGTTGACGGAGGCGATACAGAGTTTTAGCTATCCCTCCATGCGAGGCTCTGGGCGGAACATGAGCTTGCGTGATCAGTTGTTCCGTCAGCGCAGTTGGAACCCACAACTTCCAGACGGATTCATCTTGAAGCGGGTTTCCTGTTGTATGCCGGACCTTCTTGTAAACGAAACCTTCCGTAACACGAAGATCCGGGAATCGTTCTTTATTGTGTCTGATGTACTCAGCAATTTGGAGATACTCGTCTGACTTAAATGCCGGATTCTCTAAATCGAGGTGTAACACTTCAGTGGGATTCGTTGACATAGACTTCGGTTGGTATGCTTCTGAATGCAGGCCTTCCATCTCAAATGTTCGAGAAAGAGCATCTGGTACCACATTCAGAGTACCTTTCCGATGTTCTATCCCAAAATTGAATCCTTGTAATTTGAGGCTCCAACGCGCTAAACGTCCCGTTGGATCTTTCAAACTCATGAGCCACTTGAGGCTCATGTGGTCGGTGATAACTCTAAATCTGTATCCTTCCACGTATGGTCTAAATTTGTGAATCCCTTTCACAGCCGCTAAACACTCACGCTCGGTGACTGTATAGTTCCGTTGCGCAGCGTTCAGTTTTTGTGAATAATAATATATGGGCCTTTCAGCACCAGTTTCGTCCGTTTGACATAAAACACAACCGATTCCTGTGTTCGACGCGTCACACAATATGACAAACTCTTTCGAGAAATCGGGGTTTATCAAGACTGGAGCTGAAGTTAAGGCTTTCTTGATTGCATTAAAACTTTCTAACGCTGATTCGTTGAATTCAAATTTCTTGTTCTTTTTTAAAGTGTCAGTCATTGGGCTTGCTACAATTGAAAAATTTTCAATAAACCTCCTGTACCATCCCGCCATGCCGAGAAATCGACGAACTTGACGTACTGACGTTGGTACTGGGAAATTTAGGATTGCTGAAACTTTAGCTGGGTCAGTTTTCAAACATCCATGTCCTACTACATACCCGAGGTACTGGAGTTCTTGAAAACAGAATTTTGACTTCTCAACATTGATTGTTAGTCCTGCTTCCAATAACTTCTTCGCTACGGTCTGTAATGTATCTACATGTTCTTGGAACGTTTTTGAAATGATCAATAGATCGTCTAGATAAACAAAAACATTATCTCGTAATTCTGACGGAATGACTAAGTTCATGAGATATGAAAGGCTTTGAGCAGCATTCGAAAGACCGAACGGCATCACTTTGAATTGATACAGTGGTCGACCGGGGACGGTGAAAGCAGTCTTCTCCCTTGAGCTTTGCTCCAGCGGTATTTGCCAGTACGCGTCTTTCAAATCTACACTTGATATAAAATGCGTTTCTGAAAGACGTGACAATAATCCTTCTATTTGCGGAATTGGACTCGCATTCTTTTTGGTCACGGAGTTCACCTTCCGAAAGTCCAAGCACATGCGGTTCTTACCTGGTTTTCGTACTAGTACGACAGGGGAACTCCATGGGCTGGAACTTTCTTCGATGACTCCTAACTCTAGCATGCGGTCTAATTCCTCGTATACTAAGGCTTGTACCGCGGGAGATATGGGATAATGACGCTGTTTGATTGGCGTCGCATCACCCGTATCTATCACGTGTTCAATCAAATGAGTTCGTCCTAAACCTTTCTCAGCGAATGATGGAAAGAGCTCGATGGTTTCTTTCAACATCTCTGCTTGTTGATTCGTCAAATTACATTTTTTTCTTTCTTTTGCTTCGGTCGAGAAATCGGGGATAGTATCTAGCGATGCGATGACATTAGGTGCGATTTTGAACAATGCCCAAAAATCAACGCCTAAGTAAAGTGGTTGGGAAAGCGATGGCACGATGAAAAGATCTAGTTCATTGGCTATGCCGTTGTACTGAACCTTTGCATTGACCATGCCTACAATATTTTGCTTGTTTCCATCTGCAGTTGAAACAGTGGAGGAGAAGGACTTGTAAGGTACATTGTGTTCCTTCAAGAACGCTAACGCTCCTGCACCTAAACAACTTATGCTAGCCCCTGAATCTAAGAGACCTAACAAATTTTTACCAAAAATATCCACCGTCACATAAGGACGTGGATCTACTGATCTATTAGTTATGGTTGTTGCTGAAATATATCTGTATCGTTTCTTATTGTTTTTAATTCTTTTTCTTAATTTTTCAATTTTAGCTGAGCGACAGGGAAATGTTAATATACGCTGACGCGCCTTATAATATTGAAACTGTCGTTCGTGAATGGGTTTTTGTAAAGGGTGAGATTCTGATTTCCTAGTTATTTTAATATCGCTTTTCTCGTTGCTTTTACTTTCATTTTTCAATATCGAGATTTTGGGAATATGTGTTGTATCCTTTTTTACTTCTCCGAGTACTCCTTCTTCACAATTTTTCCCTCGGTAGAGAAATTGCTCCTTGGGACATTTCCCGAACAATTAGGGCAATTGGGTGTAACTGTATCTGCGCGACCACATTTATAACAAAACAATCGTCTTCGCGTGTCTGGGCAATCACTGAAAAGATGACCCACGCCCTTACAGTTCCAGCACTGCGCTTCTTCTCTTCTATGAAAAGTTTCCACAGCCATGCTTGGATCAGTTAAGACTGGTTCGATCGCTAAATGTTCGACTTCGCTAACTTGACGTTTCCCAAAATGTGTCGGCTGTTGCCTAAAATTTGCAGACTCATTTTTGTTGAGATACCTCTCAATTGTCCTACAGACGTAAACTAACTCTGCTAAATTGTTCGTGTTAAAAGTAATTAGTAATTCTCCGATGCGTCTTTTCACGTTTTGTTTCACAAGTTCAACTATTTCTCTTGGTGGTTTGGGTAATTTCATCCTAGAGTTGATCCTTATAAGTTCATCATAAAAGCTATCGAAACTTTCATTGAATCCTTGTCTGCGATCAGACATTTTGCGGTACAACTCCGAGTCGGACTCCAAAGATCTGTACTGCTCCAAAAGAGCTAACTTGAGTGAACTCCAAGTAGTATCTGGATTACTCTTTAGGTAAGTCCAATACCAAGTTTCGGTTGACTTGCTAACAAAATGGTGAAAATTCACAACTATCTCTTCCCATGAGATATTATAACTTTTCTTCATTCTCTCTAACCTAAATAAAAATTCATCCACAGTCATTTCTTTGTTATCAAATTTGATACCCCATTTGTGAAAATGTGGGAATCTAATTTGTGAACTGGTTGGTGATAAAGCTGGTTGGTTTGACGTGGCTGGTGAATCGTTGAGATTCATACGACCTAGTTGGGTCAAAAAGTTATCTACATTAGATCCTCTTGCCATGTTAACTGAATGAACACCAGGTTCATTTTGTTGTGTCTGTACCTGAATAGGTTGCCTATGATTATTTACTGGATAAAATGTATTCTCTTCGACTTGTCGTGTGGCTGGTGTTATTGCCTCTGCTAAAATGTTTACGTTCGGAACGGTAGGTTGCGTTGCAGGTAATACATTCGCGAGAGCATCTTTCACAATACTCCCTACTTGTTCTAGGATTTTAGCTTGACTACGAGCTAATTCCTCTTGTATAAACTTGTGATCTGCTGTTCGATTTAATCCTACTGTTGCCGAAACAACTTCCTGAACGTAATTATCAAACTGACTTGCGTCGAAAGACTCACGTCTCTCTTCACGACTTGAACTAAGTGTGGGATCTCTTCCTCCTACATCTTCGTGAGAAATCGATTGCGCATCCTCCTCGGCGTTTTGCCGCGAAGTTCCTGTTGCGGAATTGATGGACATATTCCTATTGATGATATCAAGTTCGCGTCTATTTCTGTGTCTTAGCGCGCGTGCAGTTGGAATTGACAATCGTCTCTTCACAGTTCTACTCATCTATAAAAATTTCTCTTACAAGATTCTCTCAATAAACTTCAAAAAAAAATAATAATATATATAACCTAAATATATACCTACACCTAGAATTTCTTCTAGAATTAGTTACTTAACTTACTAAATTTTCAAAATATGTGCCACCAGGCAAAATGCTATACTCAAAAATGTGCCACCAGGCAAATAAACTCAAAAATGTGCCACCAGGCAAATATACTCAAAAATGTGCCACCAGGCAAATAAACTCAAAATGCGCCGCCAGGCAAATATACTCAAAATTGTGCCACCAGGCAAATATACTAAACTTCATAAATGGTTGGGGATTAAGAATTGGAAAAACGTTGAGAGTTGGAACGACAACAATATCCTTCTCTCGGTCCCTAATTTGATGTGTTGTAGTAGTTGGTGTTTTGTTTGTTTGTTTTGGTCTACAACGTGTGATCATAAGAAAAAATTTAAATTTGCAAAAAGATGTTATTAGATATTCTTACCATCGCAACAGACGTGCATCAGGAAAATGTTCACTAATCACCGGTCGATGTATCAGACGTTCCTAATAAACCTCTCTCAAACTTAACTTCCTTAAAACATGAACAGATGTAATTGTTCTAAGTGATCGCAATTTACGATTGAAAGTGAATTTCTTTGTAACTTTCTCTATACTTTTGCAACAGACGTGCGTCAAGAATTAGATCAATTAACCACCGGTCAAAAGATATAGATAATGATCCTTCAAAAATCCTATCACAAAACTCAGAATTAGATCCTACGCAACAGTCCACCGAATGAATACAATCCAGTGCGGACATAAGTATCTTACTCAAAATTTCGAGGTTGAAGATAGTTAGTCGGCTTTAGCCACAACAGACAAAGTCTCGTCTTCACAAGAACTTCCGGATAGTAAAGTCTACTATACCTTCCTCAAAACAAATGTACCTCGAGTGAACTTACAACTGTAATAATCTTTCACTTGAAATACTAATGAAACTAAAATAGATGTTTCTAACGAATGTTTATGTTCTCAAAAACATCGAATCGTTAATATGACCTTTTAGTCATACAAAATTTGTAAATTTCGGTGTTTGTAAATTTACTGAACTGGCCAAATATCGGGTTTGGAAAAATATCAGGCTAGTAATTTTTCGGGCTTAGTAAATTTCGGGCCCCACGTTGGGCGCCATCTGTAACGGATAAATAAAAATTAGAGAGTGGACGAAATATATAATATATAATCCTTGTTATTCAGGCCCCACGTTAGGCGCCATCTGTAACGGACAAAATAAAATAATATAAATTAATTTTATTCCTAATACGAGATACGAAACGAAAATGCACGAACCCCATAAACTACAACTTCTTGCTACTCAGGCCCTACGTTAGTCGTCATCTGTAACAAACATTTATATTATTATGAGAACGTAATCCTTTTTAACCCCACATGAGCACATACAATTACTCACGGAATTAACTTTATCCCTTGCTACAGAAGTGAGAGTGTTTTAAAAGTCGGACCCCCTATAAAAATATGAAAAGTCTTACTTTCGCTTCATCCTCACCTTGTTCGAATATGCCTCGATGCCTTACATATTCTTATTCTTCATATACACCACGCAAATCCATCGACTAGTGAGCCGAGTTATAAAAAAAAAAGAATTTACCAGAAATAAAACAGATTTCTTCAACCTAAAACGAAGTTACGATAACTCACTGTCGTTACCCTTCTCGGTTTACTTAGTAACAGCTGACTATCATAGCTCTACTACTAAACTGACATCGATGATATCCGAAAGGAAAAACTAAAACTAAATAATCTCAATAATTATTTACTCTTATTATTTCCCTAGGGACTCTCGTTCGCTCTCTCTCCCCTATTCAACGATGAGACTCCGCGCTCAAATATTGACCGCTTCATCTCCTCGTCTACACAGAATGGAAGAGTGTTCCTGTTCAACAGCCACCTGGGCCTGCTGGGTGCTCGATCGCTTTGCTCGCCGGATGGGGGAGTGGTTCTTGCAGCTGGAACTCGGAACGGTGTTACCTATTTACAGACCCTAAATGTCCAAGGTGGAGTGGACAAAAAAAAAAAATATTAAATTTGGTTTGCGGAACCCGAATTACTAAACCCTTCGATTAATTTTACTATCCATTATTTTTCCTTCCTTGCCTCGAATCCTATAATTGACAGCACGAATCAATTGGATAAGATGTTATTGAATATGAACACTTGATCTCACGTGTAAGAGAAGACTAAGGTGTAATGTCTCTCTGAGCTAGCTATACCCTCCCAATTCCGACTGTCGTACCTACAATCGAAATCCTATGATCTCTCTTCGCTCTTAGATTTTGGAGATCCCTTTGTTCGAGTGACGAAGATGGACTGTCACTCTGATGCCTTCACAACCCACCCTATAATATGACTGAAATAATTCTCGGCCATATCCTATAATGATTCTTTTGTAGGCTAATATTACTTTTTAAAGAATCCCCTTAAAGTTGCAACAATGTCACGAAGACATTATCGCAATAAATCTAACTTACTGACTAATGTTTTTCCAGCTTCCTCATCCCCTTTTTAATCCAAATCTACTCAAAAATCATCATATGTTTGTTTTCTTTCCAACATTTAATAAACTTTTATTCATGAAAATTATGTATTACTTAAATTTAATATGCAATAAAAATAGTATCTATATTAACAAGATTTCATATTCTCATCAAATATGTTTGATAAACTCAAATATAACTATCTCTATACTCTCTTTATATTCTATATGTGACTCCGCCATTCGAGTCATATAATCTACACCAAATTAAACAAAGGTCGATGAACTATAAGTGTTTTCTTATAGTTTCATCTCGCAAAATTATTTATCGTCGATACGCACAAATAAAAAAAATATATCTATACACATATACTCAAATATCAAAAATGAACTTTAAATAATAAATGTTATTTGTTTTCAAAGATAAATTTTCACTCCCACAAAAAAAAAAATTGATGTAAAACCAAAATCAAATATGTCTGTCATAAATTTGATAAAACAAGTAAATTATATCCAAGGTAATTAAATAAAAATAATAAAGAACAAATCACTCACCGGCATCTCCATATGTAAATGTGCACACGTACGTATAGATGATCCTTGATGTGTGTTGCTGTAGAAATGTTGATATTTATCATAGATTTTCAATGTAATGTTACCACTTTTCTATATTTTCTTATACTGGATGTTGTTTACTGATGTTACTTTAGTTACCATTCTTCTTAATTGAAGATTCTTTATCTTTATATTATGGAGTGAAAAAGAATTCACAGATTTTTCATTACTATCTAAACTGAACTATTCTGATTATCAAAAAAAAACTTTACTACTCATTATAGCTAATACTTCGCTTATTGAACTTTACTTTTAACTCAACTTTATCTTCAAATATCGATCTTTCCAAATATTTACTTTACGATTTAATTCTCGCATTAACTTCTACCCGCGTTCTCTAAATGACTCAAATATTTGTTACTTATTTAACTTCACACAAAATTTATCACTTAAATTCTTCACCAGGATACGCTAATTTACTTTACTTTTATATTAAGCTAGACTTATAAAAAAAAGAATAAATATAGGTGAATCAATATATACATATACTACAATAATTTCACAGAATATAACTTCTTTGAATGGACTCCTTCCCTTGAAGTGATTCCTGAGTCTCAATTCCGTTTTACCTTACTCGTTCTCTTTCGTCTCTCCCTTCACACACAGATCTCCAAAGAGAAATTCAACCCTTGTTTTGCACTGAGGTGGTTTCGGGTGCGACTTTCGCCAGAACGACTGAAGCGTGTCTGTACCCAATATAAATCTCTGCGGTGAATCGAAGGTCTGCCTGTGTGCTACCTCCTTATGACGTTCGCCGACGACGACATGGAATGCGTCAATAGGCATCTGGATGCAGGTGTTCACACAAAAACAATTCCTTACTTCGAGTGAGTTTCAAATAAATATCACGGTTGAGGGTCGATATGTCCTCGTGCCTGTCCCGTGTCTACTCCTCGTCGTTCGTATTTTACACCAATGATTGAATCCACTAACAAAATTTGGTCAGTATGTAACCCACTATTTATATTTGTCGGCTGATCGTCTCATGGAACTTCAAAATTAATGCAAATACATGACTGAGAAATGGATGCTTCTGGAATTTTATTGTTGCTTCTATGCGGAAGGTTCTTGAGCCACCAGGGTCTCTGGAATCTTCCTCGATTGCGTATAAAATAATAAAAACAAAATCTTGGATGTTGTTAAGATATTCTTTGTGTTGCGTTTTCTTTCTTTATTGATGGTTCTTTACATTTAGATTGCTGTCTGACATAATTAATTTCTGTATTTCTTCGCGTACCTACACGACAAAAAAAAAAGAAAGGAAATAGTGAGGATCTGGTGACGGACGCTAGTTTTATCTTATTCTTTTTTCTAGATTTAAGGCTCCCTCTTTTCTTCTCCCATCGAAAGAATAATGAGAAGATTCCCTATATTTCTGACTTAATAAAAATAAAAAAATTACCTTCTTAGTACGAACATCACACACATCCATATATATTTAAGAATTTCTCTACGCTTTAAAAATGGGTTTGTTTTCTGTAATTTTCTCTCGTCTGAGAATTATTCATGTCTGAACCTACTTAAATTCGCCTCCCGATAGGTACGGATACCTGGCCTAAAAATATTTATTTAAGTCAGATTAACCTCGGAGGAACTGGATTGTTCAAAAGGAAAATTAATAAGAAAAAAGTTTCTTCAAAACTTACCACTAATATAAGTCTACTCCTTTTGCTCAAAGATAGGTGTGTTCTTGATGACGGCCAGACAGAAAAGAAAGGGATATGGCCGAAATCAAATGATCTAAAGTTAGTGAAGTTGGCCACAGCTACATGGGCCAGTATGAAATTGAAACGGAAAAGCTCTGTTTCATAATTCTGTTTGATTTAGTAAACTTGAGGGTCAGTTTAGTTTCTTGTAGATTCGTTTGTATAACAGTTTGATGTAATTGAACTTTTATTTGTTTGTGAGTTGGTCGATGGATCTTTTGATATTATTTCTTTTGTTCGTTCTAGAGGGTGTTTCCTACAATTTTGGTCCTGAAATTTTTAGTCAGAGATCAATTTTTACCAATTTCAGTAGAATTTTTTGAAAATTTGTATTTCTTATATAAAAAAATACTGATTGGATTTTACTAACACCATTTTTTTACGTTAACAACAAAATTTTACATAGAATGAATTTATTTGGAAGTCAATACCTTCATTTATTCACGAGATATCGAGAATTGAGCATCAATTTTTACCAGTTTTATATGTACCTAATAATTTTTTGAGATGAAATTTTTTTGAAGCCAATATCTTTAATTTTTGCCAAAATATTCGAGTCGAAAATCAATTTTAATCAACTTTTAATAATGTTTTTTTATTTTTTGTAAAAAAAACCGTTAATTCAATTTCTATCAAAATCTTACCAGATGTCAAAAATTGTATTCTTCGTTCCATGAAATTATTTTGAAGGTACAATTTTGAATCTTTTTGTGTTATTATCTGTATAATAAAATGTATCGATACATAAATTTTATTAATTCTTGAGCTATGGACGACGAAAAGTGGTATGACGAACGTATTTACCTACACAGACATCTCTCTGAAAATCTTTGATTTAGATTCTCGAGACCTTAAAACGTCGATTAATGTCAACATTTTCAATTCGACAGATCGCACAGATTGCAATAACTTTTAATGTGATCCTTTTTTTACATCCATCAAGGTTTAAAACTGAAATTTTGAAAGAAAATAATATTATTAAAGGTTGAAAGTATTTCTTTTAAATGCTCTTCACTTGAAAACGAAACAAATCTTTAAATTTTCGCTGATTTAAGTTCACTTTTTAAAACAAAAATATCCTTAAGAAGAATTAATGTAAGCCATTTCCACATATCAAATCCAAAAGTTTATATTTTTTTATATATAGTATTTCGACTTCAGTAACAATCTAAGTTCATGTCAATCATTGTTAAAACCTTTCAACTTCATCTAAAAATTGCCAAATTAGTCCAAGTAGCCATATAAACTTTCGAGTCAAATGTGTAATTAAATTATGAACGCAACTCGGGCCCCTTCTATAATGTGAACACTAACGAAATAACAAAACAACCCATTCGAGCACATTAGTCGAGTCAACAAATCAACCCTCTTTCTAGGGCAAATCAAATTATTGGAAAACAACAATTTTCTTAGGGTGACTAAACAGAGTTTTGCAACCATATATGTATGTATAACTTTGTATATGTAAGAAGTACATATGAGTATTCTAGCTCCCCCACACCACCATTCATATGGGTGAACTTACAAACCAATGAAGTATAGTAATCCAGCTCCCAAAGCAACCAATATACAAAGCAATCGCCCGCCACCACCAGCAGCAAAAATACAAAACTAAATCAAAGCTAAGGACCTGTGCTGATCCTGAGTGCGTTGTTGTTTCCTTTTTACGATATCAGTGTCATCGTAAATATGAAGAGGATATAAAAATTTATTTCATTTGTGTTAGATAACACTGTTGCCCTCGTCTTCGGTCGTCGCGTCGCGTAGCGTCGGTCTTCATCGTCGTTCGCCTGTCGCATTTTTGCTAAGCCATTATCATTACAAAAGGATAACGCCAAGTGGATAAGGATAAGGATGTTTCCTTTTGCCTTTTATTGCCCAAAGATGACGACAACCAAAGGATATAAAATATTCCCGCAATAATCATAATATTTATTCATTTCCGGGTTGCTTCTTAAATATATGTGAGTGGGTTTGTTTTGATATCGATATGTATGTATTTTTCGACACTTTGTATTGCAATAATACTAATTCCTTGAATATACATATATCTTAAGCTTCTTCAGCCACATATTGAAGTAGAGAGAATCCGATTTTCATTAATCGAATTTGATGTTGTTTTCAAAAAAAAAATATCTTTCCCCCAAGAATCTGTAGTAAATCAAGTTAAAAAATCAGCTCGCCTTTGAGGGTCAATTTTGCTATTTTTTTTCTTTTTGATTTATATCCACAGCCCGATAAGATATATGAGAAACCTCTTGAAGCCAAATCAAGCATTCATCTGTGAATCATAATAAAAATTATATTTTTTTTTTATTTGCGCTTCCAGATATTTTTCTTGACAAATCACTGTACATTTTTTGAGAAGGGAGATTGCTGGCGTCCGGTATCTATGAAGTTGTTTTGTATTTTTATCGCTATTACCTAATTCAACAATGCGGAGGGCGAACTGACCATAAAAATTAGTTTACTTCCTAATGGGAGGGTAATAGGACGGAATTTGTCTTCTTCTTTTATTCCTTGTATTGAGTGCACACGCGTAATTTGATGTATTATATGTCATTTGTTGTTTTGAAGTCTTTTTTGTTTGACTTTTATAAGAAATAATATTTACCTTGGAGTTAAACCTGAGTATGAAATAATTTGTTTCATTCTTTTGGTGAATTATCACTAATATTTCATGAAACAAAAGTTATGTGAATTTCATAAATAAGATTTTCAAACTTCTAGCCACCTTAATAATTTGGAACATCGTCTTCATAGAACTGAATTGCCTTGTTGACTTAATTCATTGTTCAGCAGTAAGTTTTATGTCAAATTCAGGCATCGGAACTTTTAGTTTCAGTCGATGACTCGTAGATTCGATGTTTACTTGTACCTATACACTTCTAGTAGTTTTGGGACTGGCGAAGTCGTGAATATTTACAGAATTAATTTATACCTTACTGTTATAAAAGTCAACTGATTTCTCAAAATGAACATAACGTGAAATTATTTTTTTTAAGTGTTAAGGTGTTTTTGATATCCTTTTTGTACCAAAGACATTATGTGAACATTATGAAATGAGGATTTGGAAGTTGCGTGGTACATTGGTTCTTCCATCTGTCCTATTCTCCAGCATTTGCCCATCAGCCCATCCCCAAAAAAGGGGAATCCTCTTCACCCTATAATTTTCGACTCATTATGGACTTAGGCCCTCTGGTGATCTCATGGTTCATCTCTCACAGTGGAGCACATTTTTACATCGTTTTGGAGAAAGTAAAATTATTCCATTTGGAATTTCAAAGAATTTTGTTGGGCTTGGCGTCAGGCTATCGTATCTGTGAAGGAATCACACTAGCGATCACTTCATTATACATCTAATTCCGGTCATTGACTTAAATCCACACTACGCTTAACAATAGCTGACCTATATTTTAAATGCACTCGCATTACTTTTCTATTTTTAATAATGCACTCGCATTTCATTCATGGTCAAGAATATCACCCTCATGCACTGAAATATTAAGTAATAATTTCAATGCCACTGGCGATGACGGGACGCGACGCTTCAGATTACTTTGGTCAAGTGTATCTACCTACTCGCTAAGATTCAATGCACTGCATAATGTGTAGTGCATATGGCTGGATGTATTTGGATACATTTGTGCATTGTATTAGAAGGGCTATGCATATTGGTATCGACTATTAATTTGATGACATAGCAAGTATGCTGCCTGGTTCCGTTGTTCGTCAATTTCCCACAGAATTCGGAATATAAAATATGTCTATGTTTAAGTTATAATATGTATAGGCTTAAGATGTTAGTGTGTTAGCAGATTATTTTGTATAAATAGCTTAAGTTTGATTAAATAAATTCACTTTCAGTTTGGAAGTAGAAAAGAACAGTTTGGCTCTTCAGCCTTGTTTTTACTTTCAAACTTGGAACAGATGGGCTTTGTAGCCATCATCCATTTTCGGCTTGGGGAAGCCATCCAATATCCCCATAGCTTAGTAGGTGAGGTAGACATACAGTACATAGGCCCACTTTACATATCGAATATGTGTGAGTTCGGTTTAGATGAAACCTTCTTAGCTTTTCATATTCGTTTTCAGACTCACACCCATTTCTTGGGATGTGGATCGACAAAATATGTTGAGCTCATTTTCCAACCTACAGAGATTTATACAATAGGTAATAAGAAACATTGAAATTTATTGCTTCGAAAACCCTGTGTGACACTTGAATCAATGAATATGAGATACGCGAAGCAAAAATAAAATATTTTGCCCCCCGGCTGAACCCGTCTCAAGCTGGATATGCACTCTGGAAAAATCTGCGTGATATTGGTGTGGGCAAGCAAAAAAATAGTAACGTTGATAATATTGACTGTAATGAACTCAATAGGAAATTCATCTCTCTTCCATGCCCAGAAGTCGTAGATGAAACAGCGAGAGTATCTGTTGAGCAGAGTCTGTTTTCTTTCCCGCGCTTCAGTTTTTCACCAGTTGATGATGCTGACGTCTTAGAGAGCTGCATACAAATCAAATCAAATACAGTTGGACTTGATGAAATTCATCCAGTTTTCGTTAAAGCCATACTGCCATATATTCTTAGATATATAACGCATCTTTTCAAGTATTTTTCCAACTGCTT
This sequence comes from Eupeodes luniger, assembly GCA_951509635.1. Classification (NCBI taxonomy): domain Eukaryota; kingdom Metazoa; phylum Arthropoda; class Insecta; order Diptera; family Syrphidae; genus Eupeodes; species Eupeodes luniger. The sequence goes on from OX608074.1 coordinate 75,241,317, forward strand.
GGAAACAAGCTAAAATTATACCCATTCCAAAAAAACAGAATGATTTTAGACCTATATGCCATTCTATCATTTCTCTCTAAGGTGATGGAAAGGATAATGAACTCCCAAATACGAAAATATCTAAACAACAAACATTTGCTATGTGTAAATCAGACTGGTTTTCGTCCTAAGCACAGCTGTACAACAGCTCTCATAAATGTTGTTGAAAATATAAGGCAAGCTGTTGACTCTGATAATGTTGTTTTTCTCGTTCTTTTAGACTTTTCTAAGGCATTTGACACGGTCAACCATAATGTCCTTTGTCGTAAGCTAATAAATAAGTTTAACTTCTCTTTTCCTTCGACAATGTTAATTCAGTCATACCTGGATTGTAGATCTCAGGCAGTTGTGGCAAATGGCAGCGTGTCTGAACTTCTCATGTTGGACAGAGGAGTCCCACAAGGTTCAATACTTGGTCCGCACTATTATTTTCCATGTATATAAATGACTTGCCTACTTGCATGCAAAACAGTCAAGTGGATATGTACGCTGACGATGTTCAGATACGGAAAAGCTTTCCCCTGGGTTTGGTTGAAAATGCAGCAGTTGAGGATAATGAGGATTTATCCATGGTTCATAACTGGTCTCAGGAAAATGGACTGTGCATAAACCCACTTAAATCTAAATGCTTGGTGATTTCAAGAAAGTTAATCGACACATATGACTTCCCCAAAATATACTTAAATAATAATCAAATTGAATTTGCCGATTCAGCAAGAAACTTAAGAATTACGTTTACCAAAACACTTTCTTGGAATCACCATATTCGACTAAAAATTGGTAGGGTTTACGGAGGGCTTCGTATGCTGTGGACTAATCATGAAATAACACCCTTAAAAACAAGAATCATATTAGCCAAGACACTTCTGATTCTGAGCATTATGAGTGATTATGAGCACAAGCGTAAGCTTAATGTTGCATATAACAGCATAGCTAGGTATATCTTCGGTTTAAGAAAGTACAATCACGTTTCTCAATTTTCCAAATCAATATATGGCGTTACTCTTGAAAATCTTTTTAAGCTTAGAACGTTAACACTACTTAACAATGTTTTGCAAACTCATCAACCACCTTACCTTCATAATAAGATATGTCATTCGCATTCTATTAGAACTTTAAATATTCGGCCTATACGTTACGCGTTCTTAATATCTGAGCGCCAGTTTTTTATAAATGCGATACGTCTGTGGAATTCTCTTCCCCGATCAATAAGAATGATATGCAGTACTAAGTTGTTCGGGATTAAACTTAATCCCGAGTACTTGGAGACATTAACATAGTGATGTTTTTATTTTTCTTTTTCTTTTTATTTTCTCTTCTATAACTTATATCCTTTTTCTCTCTCATTACCTACTCAATTTAAGTCATTAAAATCAATTTTATTTTCAAATAATTAAGTATTATTGTAACTTTTCTTTAATAATTATAATTTTCTTTGATTTAAATTAATTTTGTTAGCTTTATTTTTTATTTTTTGTTGTAGTCCAGTCAAATTGTCATAAATGGTTACATAAATTAGGGTAGTTTCGATTTTTTGATATGTTGTTTGGGTTGGTAAGTTGTTGAAGAATCCAAGTTTTCTAATTCCCCCCACCACCGCGGGCGCCGCCATCTTGAAAAAACTGCTCAATTTTTGGACTTTTTCCTGTGTTTTCAAAATATCTTCTAAATTATTCGTTTGAGAAAAACAAAGTTCACAGCTTTTTTAAACTACATTAAATTACCTACAATTCGAGACCAAAACGAAATTTCTAGCTCTAATAGTTCCCGAGATAGAGCTCTTTGAATTTTGAGAATTTTTCTCAAAAATGTGAAAAGTACAGATTTTTAGTCGGTTTTTGCTTTATAGCAAGTAAATGGTAAATCCTACGGCAATGTTTAATATAATAACATTTGAAGTAGAGGTAAATAGCTAAAGTTTAAGACCAAACTGGTTCTGCTAGGTCGTACAGAGTCTGAGATATAATCTTTTATATATTTTTGTAGGTTTAAGGATTTTTTTTTATCAATGTATTTATTGAGAAACAAGAAGGTTCAAATTCTATTAATATACATATATTAAGCAACGTTCATGTAAAAAAGTGTTTGCTGAACCAAAACCATACACTTTTATTTGTTTGGAAGGGTTCCTCGTTGTTTCGGCTCCCATTGCGGACAGAGTATCGCATACTCTCATCAGAGCTAATTTTTCTAGAATATTAAACGGAATTTATTTCGGTCCCGAATTGTTGGCAAAGTTGACGATTTCCGTTCCTTCTGGATCCTTAAGAACCAATGAATTTTTTGCTGGTGAGTTCCACAGGACTGATTATGGTAAGAACTTATCTTGGCCAAAATTCAAATCAAATTATAACTCAGCAAGGTAGTCACGCTTGCTTCTATTAACAATACCGCCAAAATTGGGAACAACAGCATTGTTGTAGATACCCTTATGCTTTTTCACAGGTTATGCATAGCAAAGCAGTCAGATGATGATTTAAAAGCATTTTTAAAATTCGAATTGTCACCGTTTCCTATGTCTTTATTCACAGAAAAGGGTATGCGTAAGGGGACAAAATCTTCCTTATACACATCATTCACACTTTTACAGAGGATGAAATACCCGTGGGATCCCATTATGTCGTGGTTGATGGTGGCCATTTACTACACAAAGTTGTGTGGCGACGACAAGCCTCTTTTGGAGCTATAGCTGATAGCTATGTTCAATACTTGCATAATCATTACGGTCAAGATATAGCTGTCATTTTTGATGGTTACCCTGATGATGACAGAAAGAGCACCAAAAATTGTGAACGGCTTCTACGGGCGGTCCATTCTTGTCCCGATGTAATGTTTCACGAGGAAACAGTGTTACAAAGTACACAAGAAAAGCTCCTTGGAAATGAAAGCAATAAGAAACTTTTTATTGAACTGGTGAAAAAGACTTTACAGAAAGCTTATATCTGCGTGCACCAGACAGTCGAAGATGCTGACCTTATGATTGTGAACACTGCCATTTCTGTTGCTCCCAAGTATGACTCTGAGCGTGTGGTTGGTCAGAGACATTGCCCTTCTCGTTGGCATCAAAACACAGTAGTCTTTTTTTCCAAAATTGTGGAAGAGGGAAAACGCCAGACAGTTATTACTCAACCACATCGTTCAATCATAAATTTTCTAATGCACTTTTGTTTATTCATGTTATCAGTGGGTGTGATACCACATCAGCGCTGTTTGGCCAGGGTAAAACCAAATTTATTAGTTTATTTTTTAAGCATCATTCCTCAATTCTCAAGCAACAACAGAGCAAGTAGCAAATGTTCTTGTTGCTTTGTATGGGGGGGATCCAGCAACTCAAAACCTCGATGAACCAAACATTTCTTAAAGCTGCAGTCCTAAACCAGAGTCCCTCCTTCAATGTTTTTCATGCACTTGCAATAAAGGTTGCATGAATGCATGTGGTTGCAGGAAAGCAGGGCTGCATTGTTCTGTACTATGCAAATTTTGCAGTGGACAGTCTTGCGAGAATGCGATGCCAGTCGTTTTAGACAACGAGTCTGAAGAGGGAGACGCTCCAGCACCAATTGAGATGGTTGATGAACAACTTGAGTGTGAAGACATGGAATTGGAAGTAGTTGAATGTTACTCTGTCCGCAATGGGAGCCGAAACAACGAGGAACTCTTCCAAACGAACAAAAGTGTAAGGTTTTGGTTCAGCAAACACTTTTTTACATGAACGTTGCATAATATATATTAATAGAATTTGAACCTTCTTGTTTCTCAATATATACATTGATAAAAAAAAAAAATCCTTAAACCTACAAAAATATATAAAAGATTATATCTCAGATTCTGTACGACCTAGCAGAACCAGTTTGGTCTTAAACTTTAGCTATTTACCTCTACTTCAAATGTTATTATATTAAACATTGCCGTAGGATTTACCATTTACTTGCTATAAAGCAAAAACCGACTAAAAATCTGTACTTTTCACATTTTTGAGAAAAATTCTCAAAATTCAAAGAGCTCTATCTCGGGAACTATTAGAGCTAGAAATTTCGTTTTGGTCTCGAATTGTAGGTAATTTAATGTAGTTTAAAAAAGCTGTGAACTTTGTTTTTCTCAAACGAATAATTTAGAAGATATTTTGAAAACACAGGAAAAAGTCCAAAAATTGAGCAGTTTTTTCAAGATGGCGGCGGCGCCCGCGGTGGTGGGGGGAATTAGAAAACTTGGATTTTTCAACAACTTACCAACCCAAACAACATATCAAAAAATCGAAACTACCCTAATTTATGTAACCATTCGGGTTTTATGGTGACAATTTGACTGGACTAACAACACATCATGTAAATTAAATAATTAAGTTTATACTGCGTTAGAAGATATTGTATCTTATTGTATAAATCTATGCTAATAAATATATGAATATGAATGTATGAATATCTCGATATTCTGGGTAAGTATCACCAACCACCCAGCATCAAGAAGGGCTGGTGTCGAAGAGGTCATGACACCCCTCCCCTTTTGAATAGTATTTTTAACTTCCCATAGCAAGTTATTGTAATGGGTTCGATTTGTCGAATTGAAAATTTTGACATTTCTCGACGTTTCAAGGTCCCAAGAGTCGAAATAAACGATTTGTAGAAAGATGTCTGTGTACGTTCGTACGTCCGTACGTTCGCGACGTTTTTTTCGTCGTTCATAGCTCAAGAACCAGAAGAGATATCGACTTCAAAAAAATTTTGTTATACAGATAATATGGCAGAAAGATGCAGAAAGGGCTCTCAAGAAAATTGCGTGGGTGGTTTTTTTACCATAGCAAAAGGTGAACATTTTATCTAAACCTAAATATCTCATGAACCAATGACGCTAGAGACTTGAATTAAATTTTATATTATATATTGTAACGTGATACAAAACAATTATATTTTTGGAAAAAAATCCAATTAACGGTTTTTTTTATAAATCAAAAAAACTGAAAAAAAAATGTGTAACCTCGAAAATTTTACGACTTAAATATGATTTCTTCTTCGAAACAATTTTGTGCAACGAAGAATAATGTGTTTGACATCTGATACAATTTTGAGAAAAATCTAATTGACAGTTTTTTTTTATAAAAAATAAAAACCTAAAAAAAAAATTAGTCAAAGTTGGTAAAAATTGAATTTCAACTTAAATATCTCTTCAAAAACTTGGGATTTAGGCTTCAAACTTATTTTATCTTATAAAAAATATTGTTTTCAACATTCTGAAAAATGTTGAGAAAAATCGACTTGACAGTTTTCTTACAAAAAATAAAAACCTAACAAAAAAATAATAAAAGTTGGTAAAAATTGATTTTCGACTCAAATATCTTTTCAAAACTTTGAGATAATAGCTTCTAACTAATTTTAACTTAACTTAACTTCACTTTATTAGTAAAAATTTTGAGAAAAATCGAATTGAAAGTTTTTTTACAAAAAATAAAAACCTAAAAAAAAAACAATACTAAAACTTAGTAAAACTTTATTTTCAACTCAAGTAGCTTTTCAAAAATTACAAATATTTACTTCAAACTTATTTTATTTCACAGAAATATTGTTTTCGATGTTCAGTAATTTTTTTATAAAAATCCAACAGTCCGTTTTTTCATAAAAAAATTAAATCTACAAAAAATAGTACGCAAATTTGATAAAAACTGATACAAACTTTTAAGCAAGACAAATCGACAGACGAGATGGGAAATTATCAGTGTGGGTCGCATCCCAGCCTCTTTTTTAATTTAAGTAGTTGCCTTTAAATTCCTAAAACTTATCTTCAATTCCATCTCCATTTTTTGACGCACATAAAGAGTCTTAAGCTTTCCTAAAGTTTTTTTTTTTTAATTGATTATCTATTGAATGCAAAAACTTTTAAGATCTTAATAAATTGAAGAAATCTACTTTTTGAGGTGAATTTGCTTTTTATTTTCTAAAATTGATATTTAAACATAAATATCAAGAATACAAATGTCGCAATTACAACAAAATAGGTCCGTTAAAGCGTAATTGCTTTGTTTATTATCACGAACTGTTACTTTATAGACATGTTTGGATGCTCGTTTTTTAATATCAATTAGCAATTTACTAGTTAGCAAAACGAAAAGAAATGTTTAGAATTTTGGACTCCCTTAGTACCTACTTTCTATTATATTTAGTACTAAAGTTGTCACTTAAGATCTTGAAATGTAAGATTAAGAAACACATTATGTTATTTAAATTTTGTCAGCCTCCCTTAGAGAACATTAAAAAAATATTTTTAAGCGGTACTCAAAAACTCATCTTTATGTTAAGTGCATGACCCCCTCTGATTAAAAGTCTGTATCCATATCCACCCTTGGCTTAGAAACAGGAATTTAAAACTTTTGTTGCTCAATGTTGAATCCAAATTCAAGTCTGAATCTAAACTTCAATTCTTAAACTGAAGACTGAAATATATATTTTTAAGAACGATAACTTTAAATTTCACATACAAAAAACACACACAAAGTTCCCATTTTCCCCCCCTCTCGCACACTTTTTCCTTTATTGTTAATCCATAATCCCTTTCAATGCATTTCTGGTGAGAAACAAAACAATTAATCCTGTTTTGGAAAGGAAATGGATTTTTTGTTCTGCTTGAAACGGAATGCAATCCGCTTCAATAACCTTTGCGTCAAGGATCCAATCTCACACAAGTTTCGGTTAGTGAGCTTTGTTCACAGGTAGTACATTAGTACAATGTCCATCGAGGCATACTAAAAACCTATAACGTTAAATTACCCATTGGCCGTTGCCTTCGTCTTCGTCGTCGTCGTGGTCTACGGAAAGTGCTGAACCACAGTGCGATGTGCAGTTCTTTTATTTTCACTTTCATTTCGGTTGCTTTTTTTGTCATTACCTAGGATGGCGCCCGGTGATGGCGTTTGGCCACATCAGCTGGCCATCCAGTGACTTCGTACTTTCATGGTTTATATAACCAACGGCGACGACGACGACGGCCTCTGGGGATGGAGTTACCCTAAATTACACAATATGCCGGTCAGTTCACCGGCATACAGAAGCAGCTTCAGAATATCAACTGGCCAAACGTAAATCACTGTATTAGTGGTTGGCCTTGGGGTCTTGTGACCGTTGCCGTTGCCGTGCGTTCGCCCGGCCTCGACATATAAAGTTAAGCCACCATCATTAAATCGGAGTTTATTCCGCCATTAATGCCTGTTGCTCCCCTCTAATTTAGCTGTGGTGTATGTTGTCGGCTGCATTCTATACTGGCATGGCACAAGTCTCCGAAACCAAGTGTGATTGTGGAGTAGGTATGTTTGCGATGATTATGTTACTTTTGCTAACAGGTGTAAATGTGAATTAATTAACCACAAATACTATAAACACTGAGTAAATTAATCTGTTTGTGAAGGTTACTGTGTAATTATTATGTGGTTTGATAAAGGAAATGGTGCAGGGTGTTATAGTTGGATTTTGGCACACTCATGTCAATATCAGGCAACACCTTTGTTAGTGTTTTTGTTGTTTGAATATCAACCTCTTAGGGTAAAGAAGTCTTCCATATTGGTTAATTGCGAGATCATTCAACCAAGATGGGAATCTGGTGAAATTGTTATTTTTCGCAATTCCATTACAAATGAAATTTCAGTTCTTGTATCATTTTTTGTGTAATATTTGCAAACAAGGACATCTGACTTCAGAGAAAATATTTACTGTTCCCGAGCCCTTATGGCCATAACATTTCAATCGAAAGAATGTTCCATGTTCACATAAAAAGCTCTTATCTGAATAAAAATATTGAATAACTTTAATCAAAATGACGCCCCAGCAGCTTGCAACTGACTAAAAGTTGCTTTTAATAGCAAAACAGTTTAAACTCAAAGGCAATTTCGTTGCTTTCTTAAACTTTTTGGCAGTATACCAATATAAACCTATAATCGATACTCCATTTACAGGACGTTTCAAGGTCCCTTGAATCTAAGTCAAAGATTTTTGAAAAGATGACTGTGCAAACTGTGACTGTTTTAAAAAATATGGAAAAAAATATCTGCCACCTCGAATGTTTTACGAATACAAAATAATTTAAATATCTCTTTTAAAATTAATGATATTGGCTTGAAAATAATTTTGTTTTTTAAAAAACATAGTTTTCAACATTCAGTCAAATTATGGGAAAGATTGATTGCAGTTTTTTACAAAAAGTAAAACAAATAAAAACATTACTAAAACTTGGTGAAAATTGATTTTCAACTCAAATACCTTTTCAAAAATTGAAAATATTGGCTTCAAACTAATTTCATCTTATAGATAATATTGTCTTCAACATTCAGTTAAATTTTTAGAAAAATCCAACTTTCAAGACATGCTACTAAAATTGGTTTTCGACTAAAAATCTCTTTAGCAAAAATGGAGTCTGAAATAAAACTATTTCATCACATGCAAAATATTGTTCATAATTTTTAGTTGATTTTTAGAAAAATTTAAATGAAAACCTACAAAAACAACAAAAAACTGATAAGAAATGAGTTTCAACTTAGGTATTAGAAGAACAAAGAAAGATATTGACTTAAAATTATTTATCTCACACAAAATATTGTTTTGAATATTTTTTTCAAGTTTAAGTAAGACAAATCGACTTAGGCTTGGGTCCGAAGGTCAAAACAAAAAACTTAAAAAAAAATTAGAACGAGTTGTAAAAATTGTTTTTAAGGGAGGGAGGACTAAAATTGTATGCACGTTGTAATCTAAGCGCAGCATTCCTGTCACAGTTGAACTATCAATGACATTAATAACGTCATTGATAGTTAAGACAAAAAACAAAGGCCCAAGGTGGCTCCCATGAGGAACTCCTGAGTTTGCATAAATGGGATCGGAGATTGAGAACCTGAAAACAATTTAATTAATATTGGTGGTTCTCTAGGTATGACCTGAACAAAGAAATAAAAAAGTTGGGTTTCCAGTGGTTCAAGTTTATGATAAATAAATTAGATGACTTTGCTAAATCTGTAAAATGTTGGACATAAATTTAAAAAGATTGGTTGTCGTGGACTGCCTTTCCAGAAGCCATGTTGCTGGGAAGAAGAAATAGGTCTACAATGAAAATAGAAAGAGTCGTAGACATTACTTTCGAAAAGCTTTTGAATTGAAGAAAGCTTGGATATGGGCCTGTAGTTTAAAAAATCATTTTGTGCTCCTTTCTAATGAATAGAAAAAATAAAGGAATTTTTAGAAAGCTTTGGGAAGATAGCTTGAGAAATGAAAAGATGAAAAAGTACTGAAAGAGGCTTACATAGGGAGATAGCAAACTTTTTTTAATTATATTGCAGGCAAAACATCCGGACCAGGACAGAAGCCATCTTCGAGTAGACTCAATTTTTGTCAACAATATCATCACTTATTTCGATTTGGGTAAGGAAGGTGCATGAGGTACCTTTTAAGTAATGAAACAAAACTAAAGTCAGGTTTTTCAAGATTATTACTGTACTATTGGCTTATTTAAGAATGAGTCAAAGAAATTTGTAATAGTTTTAGGATGGGAAGATGACATATCGTGTAATTTTAATGTTGAAGGGACGCCATCGAGTTTCCGTTAAAGGTTAATAAATTGGTAGAAGCATCTGGGATGCATTTTGTCACTATATTATTGACAAGTATTACGGTTGAACTGTTTAAGGGGAGGAATACAACTGGCTATATCTGTAGAGCATAGACTGTTAAAATAACGGTAAAAAACGGTGAGACAAGAAAACTTTACGACGATGTTCAAGTGACGTAAAGGAACTAACGATGATATTAGCCGCGTTTTATTATCACCATGATCTGATCCGGATCAGATCATGATAATAAAACAGCATTGGATCATCATATTTTTTATTATTAAAAGTTTGGTAGCAGTGTCAAATTCGTTCTTTCAAAAGTGACATTTCGAAGCAAAAAAAAAACAAACACATACCAAAAATGGAAGCTCCACAACTTTTGAAAATGTTTCTGCAAATCATCATTGCACTCTCAAACTCAAAGCATTCAGGAACGCTTTGGTCTCACATGTAGTCCAGATTCTTTTTGACCTTTTAAGAAATGTGACACTTAAATAATTTAATTTAGAGATTACTTGCAATTTATTTGAACATCTTTTCTCCCATTTGTGCTGCAGCTTTCTCGATTTTATTTATATTTTTTGACATTTAAAGCAGGGTTGCCCAAAGAACATTTTGCTCAATGATTTTTTTTGTTCCTTTTTTTTTGAGAAAAATAATACCCATAAATTATGTCAAATATACATTTTTTTGGACTTAATTATTTTAATTTCACCAATTAATATCTAGTTTTGTTAAAATATCTAATTATTTCATGAATTATATACCAAATAAATAAATATAAAGCTTCTCGCTTTCTGTTTAAAAAATATTTTATTTCAGTCAAATGAAAATGTTTATATGGCAATACAGGTTTTATTTAATTTTTTGCAATGATGCCAACATTTGGATGTAAAATTACAATGATAAAGCGCTCCTTGTTGTGAAAAAAAGAAATAAATTTTGGATCTCAAATTGAGATCCAAACACAAAGCAGGATCTTGTGTTGTTGTTGTAATGCATGTAAATTCAAGATCCGGATCAGATCATGGTGATAATAAAACGCGGCTATTACCACCAATCAATTTAAATGGATCACCAGCCCAGAGATGAGACTTTGAATATTGACCGGTTTTTAAGATATATGAAGACAAAAAACATATTTTTTTTTTAAATTCAACAACATTAGAAATTTTTGATCATCCCAAATTAGTCAAAAAAAAAATATTAAAATCGGTTTATTCGTTACTAAAGGAATTTAAATTATGGTTCATCTGGAAGCAATTAAAAAATAAATTTTTTAAATTTGAATGAAAGAAATAAAGATGAAATTTTTGTATTCTAATCTATTGGAGCAAATAACACTGGTCGACAGGGTTTTCTTACTCCCAATAAAATATCACTTTTAGTTTTAGTGAAATAAATTCAAATGCGACTTCAAAATTAATTTATCATGTTAGGTTTTTGACGTATTACTTTTTAAAATAAATGTATGAAAAATATTTCTTTGAAAAAAATCTGTAATCGTTTTCCAAATTTATAATTCCTTTTCTCAATATTCAGTTGAAATACTTGTATTATTTCATATAATATTATAATGAAATATAAAATCATCATAAGTTGTAGGATTTTACCTGTCTTACAAAAATTTGAAAGAAACGCTTAAACATTTATGCTAAAAACGTTTTTCAACACAGAAAGGCAAAACAGTCTGAAAGTAAATTTTGCCCTTGTAACGAATCTGTTGTCTAAACAATTCTTTATATCAAGTTTTTTAAAAGTGTATATTTTAAAAGTTTGATGTGAATAAGAAATTCGAAGCCTAGACTGGAATAAAGGACATCTTATTCCTTTAAATAAGTATTGTTCTGTTTGTGGGACGAAAAAATAAACATAATTTTGAAGACCAGTGAAATTTCCAAATTAACTAAATGGACTCAGTGGCTTATAGGTAGTGTCGAAAACAGACCGAGTTATCTACCTCCTAATGTCAAGTTTCCAGTTCAAAATTTGTACAAATTAAATACTTGCCATATAATGAGTAATTTGTTATTGATATTAGAAACAATAAGAACATTATAACGGGCGCAGTGTACCATGTGACACCGTCTTCTTGAAACCACATGCCATCCAGGTCAAGTTCGTTTATTTTGCACTAGCGACCCGCCCCGGCTTCGCACGGGTGCAATGCTGATATACTAAATACGCTACAGAAAAACTGTGAACGTTGTTTATAAAAAAACATAGCGGCCCGCTCCGGCTTTGCACGGGTTTAAAATATGTAACTCACTGAAAAAATGATAAAATCAATCCAGTAGATTTGATTTATTCATTTACTGGCCGTAGCCCGCACGCGTTTTTGGAGTACTTAAAACAATTCCCCTTTCCTTATCTTTGGAATATCTTTTATACACAATATTTTCACTTTTTTTTACATTTTTACTTTTTTTTTTACATTTTTACAATTTTTTAACATTTTTACAATTTTTTACATTTTTACTTTTTTTTACATTTTTACCTATTTATTTTACAACAATAATTAATATATTACAGAATATCTTTATATACAACGTTCACAGCTTTCTTGTTATTTTGATAAATCTCGTAGGATTCAGCCTGCGTTTGCAATGTAAGCGAAAAAAATGTAATTATTTGCGACATCACATTAGAAACCTCAAAAATAACAGTATTTGTCCACTATTTAATGGATGATATTATACATAAAAACCTTCCTCATGAGTTACTCTATCTATTAAAAAAAACCGCATCAAAATCCGTTGCGTAGTTTTAAAGATTTAAGCGTTCATAGGGACATACAACATGACACATGACAGAAAAAGCGACTTTGTTTTATACTATGTAGTGATATAGGAATTCAAAAAGGGAATCTGCATTCAGTTTGCTGCTAGTTTGAGAAGTCAACACCGGACCTGTTTTTTCGAAGGGTTCTTAACTATACCATAAAAATGAGGAAGACACTTTCTTACTTGGGACATATGGTACGGATTGAACGAGACATTGGTAAATAGACATATAGAAAAATTCCAGGGTGACAGACAAAGTAAACACTTTTTTAACCATAATTTAACACAGATAAATTCAAAAGAAGAAGCACTAGATCTTTTAACTAGACCGGCATCAAAGCGGCTTTGTATAGCCAAAAGTTTATTTTATTAGGTTATTTTGATACTGGTTGCTGTAAATCTTGATAAAAAGGAAGTACATAATATTACCTCTGTGCAACGAAATGAGTCACTTTCCCTTGCAAAACGAATACTTTTTTCCAATGTAAGCGATGGACTACACAACAAGCGTTTCTGTTTTAAAGAAGTTTCTTAGTTTTTCATCAACTCACCCTCGATCTCAACTGCTCAAAATTTTAGGCACTTAAATAGAATTCTACACAAATAACTGGGAATATTTGCTTCCAACTGACTCAGCAATTGAAAGCCATCCACTTTTTTATTGTCGCTTCGTATCTTTCACCCATATTTTGACCCCACGGTTTTGAAATTTTGTCTAATAAGTCTTATTTTTATCTCGTAAGAGGAAAGTCGAAAAGTCAATGCATCCACTGAAAATAAAAGTTTGGTGTAGATTTTAAAGTGGTGTTATCATTGGACCTCTTTATGGAGAATGTGACTGGAAAATGGAAGCATAGTTTCGGTCAAGGGAGGGCGTTACAGAGTCATTGAAAGATTAGATTTGGATGACCTCTGGCTTATGCAGGAACCAGATATTCAATATAAATTGTGTTAGTTTAATAGGATTGACATTTTGCATCCATTTAAACACAAACAAACACATCAAAGCAATTAAGGAATTTTGAAACAAAAAAGTCATTGCTCAGCTCATGGCTCTACATGTAAGTGTCTTTATTGAATGTATCCCTTAGAATGGAATTATTTTTAAAGAAGTAAGGGAACAATAATTCCACCAGTCTGTAAAACATGTCAAACTGTCTATTTTGTTTGACACAAGGGAAGTGGCGGCTTACATAAGATAGAAGATATTAAAGATTTTCACTTCAAATCCTACACTTTTGCTTAGCCGTATATTGCCAATATACGAGTGCAACAAGTGATTGAAAATTGGGTCACAAAATTTGACAATATCCGAGCTAGCCTTAAAGAATCAATCTTTTTTTATCGAATAGTTTTTTAATCTTTTAATTTGTTTTGGTCAAGCATAAAACAACAACGTTGGTCTGGACAGCAAGTACATACACTTCTTAGCTTTCACATTATATAGAACCTTTGTCTAGTATGTTCCTCTAGACTTATATTCATTATCAGGAAACAAGTCTTACATACACCTACCTACCTTCTTTTTATACTTATTTTCAATATTCTTAATGATTGAATTTTTAACAAGACAAAAACGGGGTAACGTGTGTCGGAGTAGCTTGTACCTGTCTAAATTTTCAACAACTCCCCTTACTCCTCTCGATCCGACATGGCTTCAGCATCAAGCAAACATTTCTTTAGAAAGTTTGTATCGCATTTTAAAAAACAAAACAAAAAAACTCATCAAAACATGCTGCCTATATAAAGATCAGGAAAGTAGCCGATGCAAACACAATGAAGAAGGATTTTTTGTATGTTGCTCTACCTACATATTTATTTTTCGACTTACCGTACCTATAGATAAAAGGCGGAAAAACAAATAACTGAAAAATAGGAAGTCGCACCAAGGACGACGATGACGACAACGAGCGACGATATAGTAAAACAATTTCAGCTCTTTTCCCAATAAAAACGAGACACTGACAGCACGTTATCTAATAAAACATGTGTGGATGTCCTTGCTGGCTTCGCCTTCGCTTCCCTATCCCTGTTTGCTGCATGACGATGATGACAGGCTTTTCTTTTGTGCTTTGGCATTCTACAGAGTCCTGCAAGAGGGGGCTCCTGAATGTTATGTTTGTTGTTTTTTTTTTTTTGATTCGTCTACTTTTTTGTCAAGATAGACATTACATGGCGACATTGTTTAGCTCTTCTATGTGAAATACCAAAGTCTGACTTTAGACAATGGGATTTTTTCCCTACACTCAACCACGGTTCTACAACAATGTTGTCTGAAATCTTTCCGCATTTCAATGGAATTACATTCATTCATATAGTTGAATCAAGTCGTCTCCGATAGAGACATAGGTGCTTTACGTACATAAAATAAGACCATAACTACATATTAAGCACACTTTAAAACCCTTGAGGTATCTCCGATCAAATCACTTGAAATATTAACACCACACTCTAATGCACACCTTTGGATTTTCTGGATGGATGAAAGTCCTCATGCTCCAGAAAACCAGAAAGCGCTTTAAATGCGGCGCGGTATGGCTCGGCGTGAATAGTTCTCACGTTCGAATAATTAAACTAAATCGCTGAATAATTAAACACATTATAACGGCTCAAAACGTCAATTAAACTACAGATTACAATCAACAAGTTGATACGCAACGCGTTCATCGCGAAACATTACATCGACTGTCGAAAGGTTTACATTTGCTTGATGGTAACTCCCCTATCAGCATATCTACTGTATGCTTGTTGGATTGACAAAGTTCTGTATATAGTTTTCCTGAAAGCTGAGGTATTGCGTATATTATATTCCAGGGGGTTGGGGCATACACAAAATTGAAGGCGGCGGCGAATGGGTAGATTACAACATATGCGGTTAATGACGTATTGAACACGAGAGAGAGGTGGTAATTACAAGTTGGTCCTTGAGGAAGCTCCTTTATTGCTTTTGATATTAATTTGCAATGAATTGCAGTCGAACATGAAATTATTCTCGCAGGTACTCGTATGTACGAGTTACATGATTCTCGTTTAAAGATACTTTATCTTATATCAAAAGGTTATAGAAATTGATTAGCTGCAAGGAATCTGGGGGTAATAAGCAATTCAAAAGAGAAAACAATTATTATGTTTAACGGTCCTATAGTATAAGAAAACATAATTAATGAAAATCCATTATCCTGGATTATAACAATGCTTAAGTGTGGTGACTATGCAGAACAAGAAAAGAAAAACGACAGTCTGATGTAGACAAACAAAAAAAAACCAAGGAGACAATTATTTCATTTCCTTTTAATTCATTATTTTTATTGTGCCAAAACCAATTGCTAAGGGTGGCTATTGTTTTGGAATGTGCTAAATGTCCTTATTCAATTATACCTACCTTTATTGAATTTCATTGATGGAAATAATTTATTTGACAGTCATTGTGGTCGGTTTAAAGGCTACAAACAGAGGCTTTTTCATAATGCTTATGAATTTTCTTCTAAAAACATGTGTTCTTAGACGCATAGAATTTAACTTTTAATATTCAAAATTGTATGAAATAGCCAAAATTAGCTTAAAAATTGCATGTCTGTTTTTAAAATTATGTTCAAATGTATGTTTCGAATTATCCTGTAAGACAGTCCGGTTTTAATTCGTCAGTAGCGCATCCAATGTTGACTTGTAAATAATCAATCAAGGCAGTCCCAAGGTGTTACATCACATGAACTAAGTGGTCGAATCGCAAACGTTCGCCATCTGTTTTGTAAACCGCAATGTACAGTGATTTTTGTCAGGATGTATAAAAGTCTCGTGGGGTAATGGTTAGTGCCTACTGTACACGGGTACTGGCTTTTGCGTGGAATTGACAAATACTCTAAGAGTATATCTTACCATGAAAAGTGCTTTCTCAAATTTCAAGTTTGGATTTGGCATAAAAACTGTTGGTCCTCTCCGTCTCTGAAATGACTAGCACACAGGAATGGTTGAGAGTTGTAAGGCACTCAGCCTTAGTTCTCAAAGGATTGTTTCGCCGCCTTTTTTATTAACATAGCAACTTATTGTAATCGGTCTGATTTGTCGAATTGAAAATGTTGATATCGAGAACCGAACAGCAATTTTTACAAAGTTTAAGCCAAGTTTTTTTATGTTTTAATTTTTTGTAAAAAAGATGTTAATACGATTTTTCTCTAATAATTTTAAAATTTAAATTAATTTTTAATTCAAGTCGACAGCGTTAGTGGCTCGTGAGATAATTTGGGTTAACCCAATTTGTTGAAAGTCCTTTCTGCATGTTTCTGCATCATAATCTGTATAACAAAATTTTATTTGAAGTCGATATGTCTACTGGTTGTTGAGATATGGACGACGAAAAAAGCTTCCTGAACGTACATTTTCTACACAAATCTTTTATTTGCATTCTTGTACCTTGAAACGTCCATAAATGCCAAAATTTTCAATCCGATAAATCGATCCGATTACAAAAACTTCTTATGGTAAGTTAATAAAATCTATAATCAAAATCTACCCAAAATTGGTAAAAATTGTTGTTCGATTCTCGATATCTCGTGTACAAATGAAAGGATTCTCTTTAAAATAATTTATTTCTGTGACAAATTTCGTTGTTCACGGAAGATTAGAACATCTTAGGAAAATCCAATCGGTATTTTATTATAAGAAATAAAAACTTTCAAAAAAATGCTGCTAAAATTGATAAAAATTGATGTACGAACAAAAACAGATATTGAAGTAAAATTTATTTTATCATATGCAAAATATTATTGCTAACATTTAGATTTTTTTTTAGAAAAATTCAAGTAACCTTTTTTTACAAGACACAACAAAATAAACTAATAGGAAATGGTTTTAGCTTTTCCTTCCAGTTATATTTAATCACGTTCTTTCAATTTTTTTCAAACATATTTTGATGTCAGTAATGTAACAACATTATATCTTTGTAAATTCGTCTTATTTAAAAAATATAGCTTTTCAAAATTTGTTGTTCTGATTTAATTTTGATACTCAAAACGTCTCTTTGGAAATTCCATTTGATTTTTAACATTTTCAATTTTTGTATATCGTATTTCATCTCATTAATGTAAGAACTCAACGGAGTAATTTAAAAATAACCATATTTTTAAATGAATTACTAATGTTTTATACTTTTTATTCTAGGTCTACTGGTTTTATGTCCTTCCTTAAAATAAAACTGCGATGGACATAGACATCATACTTCTTACAACAACACCAACACCAACAAAAAAAAAGGATCAGGAAAAAAGCAAAAGGTGCTCTTCCTGTTGAAATAATATTATCATAAAACATGATTCATCACCTTTTAAGTGGTTGGAATTATTTCCGCTTCAAAAGATGAATAGAATACAAAAGAAAAAAAAATCCCCTCAAGCATTCACCCAAATGCCAAGAAAAAAATATTGAGAGATCCCAAACAAGGACAAAACGCACAGTTTGTATATTGAAAAAAAAATCTAAAAATCCGATAAAAAATAAGTCCTTCCTGGATGACGCCCACACAAAAGGATGCTAAATGCTTGAGGGGATTTCTCTTTCACATTTAGCGGCTTAAACAACAATTGACTTAAGGATGTTCTCTCTATAATATTTTGTAAATATTTAAAATTGACGTACCTACCTTACAATATACTTATATATGTAGGTAAGGTACGACCTAACCTTTTGCATTATAAAAAGGCAAATAATTACTCTCTACCCAAATTCCGAATACAATAGAAAGTTTGTCCATTCCGGAGTGATGAATCTGAGAGGTAAAAATTGTGGTTTTTGAAATACTTTCCGTTCACATTTTAAACAAAACCAACAAAATATTAAAAGCTTTAATGGGAATAGTTCGAATTAGATATTCTGGTGAACAGACTTACATTAATACAACAATAATTACAATTCCAGTTAAGAATATTTCAAAAAATAAAAGCATCTAAATACTCGTATTCTGTTTAAGACATCTGCACTAACTCAGCAATAACGACTAAAACCAGCCATCGTATCAGCATCAGCATCAGCTATTACAATTCCCGAGGTTACTTCGAATAACATTTTGAATACGAAATTGGAATTTCCCCGTTTTGCATACATAATAAGAAGTTCATTGCTAAATATGCCACTTCCGTCGCGTTGTCCATGACACCCACAACTAAAATTTCGAAAAATTAAAATTATTTTTCCATTTTCGTGCTGCGATTTACGAATAGAACGATTGGATCAGCTCCAGCATCTTCCAACTCGTCCCTTCAAAAATTTTGATATGGCAAACCAATGCGGAACGGATGAAGCAAGGCATCGGAATTGAAATGTGGCAGCAGCGGTAACCATAACCAGAAGACGACCGACCACCATTCAAGCTTTAAGCCCAAGGAGTAGAAAAATTATTAGGGCGTCATATGGTTTTAATGTCTACTTCTTAAATATTTTTCCTTCATTAGCATAACGAAAACATGGAATTGTCTCTCAGTCTCAGTCCCGTTCCGTCCTTGCCCGTCCCGGCCGGATCCGAGCTTATGCCTTAATAAGGTGGAACCGCACCAAGCGAGTGATTTTATATTCTTCTAGAAAAATGCGACAGAAGGTATAAGTAGGTAGAGGTACATACTTATAACTTGCCTCGGCTGAAAGTCGCATCGCGTCTCGGTCCCGGTCCCAACACCGGGCAGATGTGCCGGAGATGATGTTTTTCTTAGCTCGAAATATGTGGATGTGCAGGGTTCGGGGAGTAGTTGGGGTGTTGAGAAAGACAGCTTTGTGAAAATGCAAACGTGAAGGTGGTTTAATTTTCATTTACATTCCTAAGTAATATGGAAATGTGAAATTTTTCTGCGGTTCCAAAAGATGGTTGTCTTCATTGGAATATGTTTACGATGAAGAAAATGTAAAATTTATTTGTGGAGCGAAAAGTAAAAAAAAAAAAAAACAACCAACAAAGATGGTCGGAGTATTTTGCATAATCTTGTAAGAACTTCATTTAAAAAGGACCGTGTGTTTTTTGTTATTGTTCATTTAAATCTACTTTAAAAAATATAATTTTGTATATATGTATACTCAACTGGGTTAGTACATAAAATTAGTACTTTTAATACAAGTCACAGATAACTTATTATTTTACATTATTATTTTTTACATATTTCAAAACATAAAAAAATCGTCTCAAAAAATCAATTAAGTTAGCCTATTTAGATAAGACAACGCAATATTTCTAAAGTTTAGGAAAAATCTTCATTTGTGTCTTTCAAAAACTAATGTTATACCAAAAATGGATTCCTGCTGAAATTGTACTAAAGTTGAAATTCTGACAAACTTAAATTATCTTTAAAAACGAAAAACAGAATTCATATCAAATAAGTCGCTTACAAATTATAAATAAGCTGTGTTTACATTTAAGACGTTTCTGTAACTCTAAGAGGGTTTTTCATTGGAGATGGTTTTTTAAAATTGATTTTACATTTAAACGAGAAAATGTATGCCCATTCAACTTTGGATTCCCTCTATTAAACTACTTTCTTCCTTTTTAAATGATAGAAAGCAAACCGTTTTCATAAATGAAAATCTCTCCGATTTTCTTCCGATTCATCAAGGAGTTCCCCAAGGATCAATTTTATCCCCCCTTCTATTCTCATTATATGTGAATGAAATCGGTTTCATTATAAATGAAGTATCAAAACATTTTTATGCCGATGACATTCAAATTTACAAAAGCTGTCCTTTGGGTTTAATTGACGAATGCGCTTTCACCCTGAACCAAGAACTAGAAAAGATATCCTACTGGGCGTCGTCGTGCAATGGGTTGCTTCTCAACGTAAGCAAATGCAAATGCCTGGTTATATCAAGAAAAGAATTAGACTTAACATAATTTCCTTCTTTCATATTTCTAAACCAGAACCCATTAGAATTCGTAAATTCCACTAAAAATCTAGGAGTAATCTTCAATAAAACATTGACCTGGAATGACCACATCAACCAATTAGTAGGTAAAACTTATGGAACGCTTAGAACGCTGTAGACCGCCCAAAACATCACTCCATTTAAAACCAGACTAATGCTGGCAAGGACCCTTGTAATACCTGTTCTCACTCATGGATGCGAAATTTTTTACAACTGCGATTCCATCAGCAAAAATAAATTAAACATAGCATTGAATAGTATCATTCGATACATCTTTGGGTTAAGAAGGTACGACCATATTTCACATTTGCATAAGAGATTCTGCTTAGAATGCCTTTTAATGACTTCATGAAGCTTCGAACATTGATACTGTTTTTTTAAATCTTGAAAACACGTCAACCAGCTTATCTGTTTGAAAAAATCAGAATGTCAACATCGAACAGATCGACATCGGTAATTTTGACACGCTTTTCGTGTTTGACCTCGGAAAGGCAATTTTTCATCGCTGCATGTCGCCTCTGGAACTCACTTTCAACTCATTTGCGGGATATAAGTGATATGCATATTTTCCAAAAAAGTATTAAAATCTTCTTTTCGAACCAAAGCAAACTAACTTAACTTAGCTATCATCTCTTCTTAACTTTAACTAACTTAACTTTCTCTTCTTTTTCTTCTTCATTTTCTATCATTTCTATTTTAACGTCAATTAATATTTTATCGATAAATTATTGTTATTTTCTTTTTTTTTATTATTATTTAATTTTATTTTATATTATTTTCTTATCGTATTTTTAAAAAAAATTGAATTGTTATATAAAGTCAAAAACCATATCTTTTCATTTTTTATAGGTTTTCATGTTCTGTACAAAAAGTTGTCAATTTTTTTAAGAAATTAACTCAAAATTAGCAACAATACTTTGCAAACGATAGATTATTAAGTTTGTTCCTATAACTGGTTTTATATCCGATATTTCTAGTCGAAATCCAATTTAAGTAGAATTTTTTGAAAGATTTTATGTCTTATATAATAAAATGAACGACTGGGTCGCACGAACTTGCTTATGTATCCAAAGAGTCTGTTTAAAAATATTTCCTGTATTCTAAGATTTAAAAATTTACCTTTTTTTTAATTGTGTTTTTTTTTTATTTAAATGTCATTTGATTTCTCAAATAAGTTTTAATTTAAAAAAAAATTATTTGAACATTTTTGGAGCGGTTTTTTTTTTAAATTAATTTTGTTAGCATATACATTTCATTAGCATGCATTTCATTTTCGTAAAAAAATGATGACCCATTTTCGAAACAGCGAATCTTGAGAAAAAAATGTTACATTTTATTTTAAGTCAAAAATAAAAACAATGACAGTTTTGATCATCAAATATTATTTAGATCGTTTAAAAGCTTGTTCTGTTTAGCTGTTATTTTTAGTCATAAAAAAAATGAAAAAAATGCCTAACGGGAATCAGTTTAAGATCTTAAATTCCAAATTTAAAATCAATCGACCCAATGGTTTGGGCTGTATGAGCCAGGAAAGACAGACAGATAGAAGGACGCAATCGGGGGACCCCCTTTTTTCGACTTCCTTAACATTGTAATGTCATGTTTTAAATCTCGATTTAGACATTTTTTACGAATACAAAACTTGCCATATAGTTCCTACATATCTAAAACCATTATCTTCCGTTAACAATCAAATTTAGCACAGAATGAAATCATTTTGAAGACAATACCTTCAATCATTCAATAGCTATCGGGAATCGAACATCAATTTTTACCAATTTCGCGTAGTATTTTTTTTTTAGTTTCTTTTTTGTAAAAAATGGTATTTTTTGAATTTTTCAAAAAATGTACCCAATGTTGAAAACAACCTTTTTCATAAGAAAAAATCAATTTTAAGGCAATATCTTTAATTTGTCTTAGTTGAATAAAATAAATTTAAAAAATTACACTAGTTTCGTATCACGTCACATAATAATATACAATTTAACTGAAGTCGGTAGGGTTATTGGTTCGTGAAATGTTCACTTTTTTCTAAATTGCTATAGGAATAAAACACCCACTTTCTGCATTTTTCTGTGTTTTTATCTTTATAACAAAATTTGTTTAAAGTCAATATCTCTACTGGTTCTTGAGATATACTCGTACTTAGAAAAGTTGTATCCTGAACGTACGTACACACGCACCCACATTTAATTTTGATTCTAGGGACCTTGAAACGTGGAGAAATTTCAAAATGTTCAATTCGACAAATATGAAATTTTATATTGAAACTTAATTGACTCAAACAAATAATATTGTATTCATTGAAACTAAGTTCATACAGAAATGATTACATTATCCCCTAAAGTCAAGGGGTATTATTGAACCTAGACCTCTGGCATGACAGATGTACAATGCCAGAGGTCTGGGTTCAATCCCTGCCCTTGCCATATAAAAGAAATTCACAAATCCTCCAAGACTAACTCTTGTCATGAGAAGAGCTTCCCAAATTAGCCTTTCGGACTTGACATACAAAATCTGTAGGCCACAGGAATGGTTGAGAATTGTAAGTCACTAGGCCCTCGTTTTTTACTAACTGTTTCACCACCTACTTCATTTTTTTAAATTAAAATTTTCTTAAAATTTAAAACAGCAGATCTTTCATCATATTTCATAAAAACCCTTAATCCTCATACACAACAAATACCATAATATTCAGATTTTTTTATTTGGAAACTAAAATTTAAATAATCTCTGATAGCAATCTGTTGGTGAGTAACATCCTGTTTAGCAATTTTCAGTCCATATGTTAAGTTCCGTATTATTTTTGTTCATTTTTATACAGGTGGATGTGGGGGAGTCCTTTTTCATAAGGAATCACATTTTCGTCTACGAGTACACTATACCATAGGTTTTTAGCCAAAACCCTATTTTACATTTTTCAACACACATGTGCGTATTCCTACAGGAAATTTTTTTTTTATGTTGTATCCTTGTAGGATATATGGTTGGCAATTTGCATTTCTCAATTTTACTTCAAACCTAGACTGAAACTGTTGAAAGGTAGAAATAAAAAAATCTCGCCAGGGAAAACAACTGGAAGAAAAATAAATGAAAATGATGAAAACGAACCAAAGCTTCAGAGTGTTGTTACATACATAGGTGGTTTGGCTATGGTGTGTAGATTTATTTTTATATAAATACATTTATATATGTATGTACATATATACATAAGTACAATGTGAAATTAAATAAGATTTTTAAAGATGTTTTCGATGAATACGTTACATACGAGTATGAACGAAAACATAGGTACACAAACAAATTCTGAGTGCCATTTTGCAAATAAGAAATCGATGGCTCCCTGGGGACAAATAAATTAAGAAATCTTGAAATAAACATGAACGCAAGGTAATGCATTCTCAACACAATAATCGATACCAGTATAAGATAGCAGGATAAACCTTAAGAACTAAGGTTTTCGAGGAACCCATGCGTTGACATCAAAATGCAATTATTTTTGTTCTATATAAACGAAAAATGTGTTTTGAAATAAATCTTTTAAAGGGTTTACCAATTGGGATTTCTCTCAGCTTCAAAATTCAAACCAATGACCAAACTGTCACTGTCAAAACAGAAGATTTATCATGTTTCATGTAGTTCAAAAATGAAAAACGTTACAAATTTGTAAAATTTGTTGTCATAATTTCAAGTCGATGTCATCTACTTTATGTGACCATGGAAAACCTCAGGGATTGAAAAGTGCATTTTTGACATATAAACAAAATATGGATTATCGATTCCAAAATTATGAACACATTATATTGTTTTGATCTATTGAGGTATAGAGAGGCCAGGAAATAAAACCAAGTAAAGGCAATTTTTAAAAAATTACATTTTGCATTTTTAAACATTAAGAAAAACTAATTATCAGCAGCAGTGCAATTCATAAAAGGACACCAAAAGTGATTATTGAGCTGTTGAGGCTTGCGCAATTATTGAAGTGACTTATAAAAAAGCACTTCAAATTTTAGCTAAAATATTGAAGATTTGAATCGCTCCACCTTAAGAATTTGCGAACAATAAAAATATCACGTGTTTATGGGGGAGATCGTCTACACGCCTTTCATTACCTCTTAAGAAGTTCCAATGAACTTGTTGAAACAGTGAGAGAGAATTCCAGAGAATCCACGTGTTTCATATCGACAATCAAAGTTGATTACAATACCCCCAAACTGAATACTTCCACTTAGACCCACCTATCTGAGAAATAAAGTTCATAAAATTTAGTTGTATAAACGATGAGCGTATGTATAGATCTTTTAAGTTATTTTATGTTACTCTTCAAAAAATCGGTTTGTTTTTCTGAACTCAAAAATGTGGTGAGAATCACAATACTTTCTCTTACGCACTACCTAACTCCATTGCCCAGTGAATTGGATAGCCCAATTTCTTGGAGTAAACTGGAAACAAGTTTGAATAAAGTGCAAAATAACAAAGTTCCAGGCATAGGCGTAATTCCTGTAGAGTTTTACAAACATAGTACTTTACCATTTATAAGTACGAGTACTTTACTTTTAACGTCTTTGTAATCTAAACAAAACCTTAGAACACCTTTTTATAGAAATTATTATTTTGATGTTTTCAATTATTATTATTATTCTTGAGCTAAAATTTGAACAGACACGTTGTTATTATTCAAATAAAGAAGCCTTTACACATTCAAAAATTATCTGCTCGTGTACTTCAATAGGCTATACAATGACTCTTAAGTGCCAAACCACTTTAATAAAGCAATTATTTTTGCCTTTTTCAACAAATGTCATTCAAATCTTCCTGACAACTAAACTACTATTCTTAGTAATTTACGAAAGATTCCTACTACGTAAGGCTAATCAAGTCGATTAAGAACACTAATCTTCTTGGCAAGTTTCAAGCAGGATTTCGGTTGGGATTCTCAACTATGGATCATATTTTTGCACTAACTAGTATTGCCATTTGCCAGGAAGTCTATTGAGAAAAACAGGAAAGTATGCGCCTGTTTCGTAGACAGGCTCTGATGCATAAGCGTTCATCACTAGAAATCTCCCGGAAATTTTTTTAATGTATTTCAAATTTCTGGAGTCATCTAGCGCCTCGGTTTGGGATGGATCAGAGTTTTCAGACTGGTTTGAAACGACAGCTGGTGTTCCCAAGGGCTGCATTTTAAGCCCAATAATGTTTGCCTTGTTTACATTACATACTACTCAGCACATAAATGTACAGAGTAGAGAACACAGCACCTTGAGTGACTAGACTATTTAAGGTGATAACAACACAAGACATTAATACAAGACAGAAGGACAGAAAAGAAAGAACAACAGACAAAAAGAACACATGACAACAGCACGCGGTAGGTTTCGAGACGGTCTCCCATCTGCCTACTAACCGCGCTCACTGATGCTTGATTTCGGTGATCGATGAGAACCAATGCTTTATTAGTGACTAGGCCGTTGCCCAATTTGCCTTGTTTATTGACGATATCTTTGATGTACTTCCAAGTGAAAGTTTTGCTCTACGCGGACGATTTAGTTTTCCTAGCTGACAATCCGTTTACTTTGCAGCTGCAAATCAACAAATTAAATTCCTTTTGCAAAACATGGGGCTTGGATGTAAATACATAGAAAACTAAAATAATGGTTTTTGAAGCACGACAAGGAAGAAGTGCAAGAGTTTAAATATCTCGAAGTTTTGGCAACGCATAATTTAAACTTTTCGAAAATTGTCGTATTTGGGATTCTGAGAATCCTCAAGTAATTGAAGAAAGGCCATTACATCCACAAAAAGTCACTGTTTAGTGGGCTCTTTGATCCAGAGGTGTGATTGGACATTACTTCTTCGAAAAGACGATGGAACTACTGTCACCGACAATTCGGAGCGTTATGGTCATATGATAAACGATTTTTTGCCTTCTATTGAAGAATACGACTTGGAGAATACATATGTGGTTTCAACCAGACGGTTTCAGATGCCACACAACACAACTCGAGCTTTATTGCAAGAGACATTTCCTGGCGGCGTAACTTCTCTTCGTGGCGATCTCAACTGTCCACCGGGATCATGCGATTTGACACCGCTGGACTTTTTTTCATTTAAATTAGGTATGAGTGTTTCACACATAATGTCAACGTTCAAACTTTATAATAAAACAGAAAAATCAAAAAACAAAATTTTGTTCATATGTTTTATTAACTTCCCATAGGAAGTTATTGTAATGGGTAGGATTTGTCAAATTGAAAATTTTGACATTTCTCGACGTTTCAAGGTCCCTAGAGTCGAAATAAAAGATTTTTAGAAAGATGTCTGTGCGTGCGTGTGTACGTACGTTTGTACGTCGGTACGTTCGCGACGTTTTTTTCGTCGTCCATTACTCAAGAACCAGAAGAGATATCGACTTCAAAATAAATTTTGTTATACAGATAATAAGGCAGAAAGATGCAGAAAAGGCTCTCAAGAAAATTGCTTAGGTGGTTTCTTTACCAATGCAGTTTTAAAAAAAAGGTGAAAATTTTGGTTAAACCTAAATATCTCATGAACCAATGACGTTAGAGACTGGAATTAAATTTTATATTATATATTGTAACGTGACGCAAGACAATTATATTTTTGGAAAAAAATCCAATTAACGGTTTTTTTTATAAATCAAAAAAACTGAAAAAAAAATTTGTCACCTCGAAAATTTTACGACCAAAATATGATTTCATCTCCAAAACAATTTTGTGCAACGAAGAATAATGTTTTTGACATCTGATAAAATTTTGAGAAAAATCGAATTGACAGTTTTTTTTATAAAAAATAAAAACCTAAAAAAAACATTACTCAAAGTTGGGAAAAATTGAATTTCGACTCAAATATCTTTTCAAAAACTTAAGACTAAGGCTTCAAACTTGTTTTATCTTATAAGAAATATTGTTTTCAATATTCAGTAAAATTTTGAAAAAAATCGAATTGACAGTTTTCTTATAAAAAAATTAAAAACCAAAAAAAAATTAACAAACGTTTTTAAAAATTAATTTTCGACTCAAATATCTTTTCAAAAATTTGAGACAATGGCTTCTAACTAATCTTAACTTATAAGAAATATTATTTTCAACATTAGAAAAAATTTTGAGAAAAATCAAATTGACAGTTTTTTTTACAAAAAATAAAAACCTAAAAAAAAAATTTAAAAGGTGGTAAAAATTGATGTTAGACTCAAATATCTTTTCAAAACTTTGAGATATTGGCTTTAAACTACTTTAACCTTTATAAAAATACTGTTTTCAACGTTCAGTAAAATTTTGAAAAAAATCGAATTGACAGTTTTTGTACAAAAAATTAAAAACCTAAAAAAATTTAACAAAAGTTGGTAAAAATTGATTTTCGACTCAAATATCTTTTCAAAACTTTGAGATATTGGCTTTAAACTACTTTAATCGTTCAAAAAATATTGTTGTCAACATTCAGTAAAATTTTGAAAAAAATCGGATTGACAGTTTTTGTACAAAAAATTAAAAACCTAAAAAAAAACAATACTAAAACTTGGTAAAAATTTACTTTCGACTCAAAAAGCTTTTCAAAAATTAAAAATATTGGCTTCAAACTTATTTTATTTCACAGAAAATATTGTTTTCGATATTCAGTAATTTTTTTTATAAAAATCCAACAGTCCGTTTTTTCATAAAAAATAAAATCTAGAAAAAATAGTACGCAAATTTGGTAAAAATTAATACATATAGACAAACTTTTAAGCAAGACAAATCGACAGAAGGGATGGGAAGTTATCAGTGTGGGTCGCATCCCAGCCTCTTTTTTACGTTTACTTTTGAAACCGCAAAATGGGTAATCCTGTATTATGAGCACAAATAAAGATATTGACTTCAAATTGTTTGTCATCTCACACAAAATACTTGTATTAATATTTTGTTTAAGTCTAAGAAACATCTACAGACGGGCACGGATAGGAAGTTATCAGTGTCGGTCACAACCTTGCCCTTGTGACTTTAGACCCCTTCAACTTCGGACCTGTCAGTGATACACAGACGAAAAAAGTGCATGTACAAAAATAATTTTCTAAACTTTAGGTTTTTATTTTTTCAAATTCATGTTTTTAACCCATTTATTATGACAAAAATGATAAATAACAGTATAAATACACATACACATTTTATAAAAATGGAACTTAAATTTTCATAAAGATTTTCTCAGCAAACAATAATTTATATATTCATATGTAAATTTATAAATATACATACATACTCGTACATATGTATGCACATGTAAACAAAGAGAAATGTTTTGCTATCCTTTCAAACTTCAATCTCATCTAAATATCTATACCTCAATTTAGAAACACAATTTTGACACTTTTTCGACATTATTTTTTCATCAGCTTATTGTTTTGATATTGTAAGAAGTCATAAATATCAATTATCTTATTTTAGAAGCGTTATTAAGTATACATTACATAAGTGAGTATACCTACCGTTTTTTTTTTTGAGAATGAAAATGGCGAAAAGCTCTTAAAAACCATCGTTGTTCCTTAACGCACCATCTATACGGAAACATTCCCGCGTATTAAATAGGCACAGTAGGTTGGTACATTACACTTGTTTCATGTCGTTCCATTTGATATTCATCGTCGTGTTCGTCGTGCGTTGTAGAAAAAGAAATTACATGATAGAAAAAAAGCTAAAAGTCAATCCCATAAATTAGGGTGCGATTTTCGACATCCTTCCTATACGCGGATTCCTTTCAACTTTCAAAGTATAAGGTATAAATACGAACATCGTTTTGCCACATCTAATATGCATCATCGCAAATAACCGCAAAACAGCGAACGCTGTTTCCTTCTTAATAATGCATGCAAAAATCGTTTTTCGACAGAAGAAAAAAAATAACGCTATGACAAATGTACACTTCGCCAAGTACATAGCATCAAACGTAAGGAATGGGGGCCACATCGGCCTCGAAAGATAAACTACTCCACTGCCAAGACGGCGAACAGATTTCCATAATGTTGTGAAAAATATTATGTAGTTGAAAACACTTCGTTTATTTTTGGTTGTACCCATGAATACATATAGTATATATTTTTTTCTCCTTAACAAGGATCAAATTCCATAAATAACCTGCGAAATGTGAATGCTCCGGCGGGAATTTATGTTGTCTAAGGATAGACTAGGATAGGCCCATAGTCAAGAGGAAAAGCCTGCTTGACATTTTAGCGTGCAGGAGGAATGGCAATAAAGTGAAACATTAAATGGGATGTCATTTGGCTGGGGTTAAGTGATTTCGAGCAGGTGCGAGTTAGATGATGCCTTCAGTTTACGGACGGAGTGGGTGGCATTGTGCAATAAAAAAGGATTTTTTTTGGAAGCTGATGGGATGATTTTGTGGAGTATTGTAAATTTCTTTTTGATGTTATCTAATAAGCGAAGAGCATCCTTTAATGTCCGAAGATTTTATCTTTACATCCGTAAAACGTTTTAAATGACAACCCTTTTTTCGGATGTACCTATATGGAGTAGTTTGTGTTTTAGTAGTAGAAATATAACTCCTTTTGTGATTTATTTAGCAAAAAAGGAATTCAATAAGATGATGATTGCTTAAGAATGTTACCCTGGGGACTCATTGTGTTTATTCAAGTGTAGTAGCTTCAGAATTACTGTAACAGCTTGACCAGAACAAAATGTGCCTACACACGAAAATTTGATTTAGAAAAAGAAAACTAAGACTAAACTAATGTTGCTTGTTTGAACTCAGAACTTTTGTTTTCAAGAAAAAAAATTATATAACTTAAACTTGTATTTTGATAATTCGAATATAGTTTCATTTAAGAAAAATAATATTTTTAACATATGAACATATTTCCAAAGTGAGTGTGTTTTGGCTACCCGCTATACACAAGTTTGTGCACAATTTGTATGAGACTGGTATTCCACTAGCAAACCAGTCTCATACAAGACTTATGATACCCGTGGCTTATCGATGTGTCTGTTGTAGCTAAGAGTGTGAGATCTAAACAGAATTCACGAACATCAATTCGCCATCCCGTAAACTGAACTTTGCACTGCTCCGCTCCGTTGTAATTTTAATTAAATTTTACCCTCAGCTTTTTATTTTCGATCTTAGATTCAGCTCCGGACCTCGCTGAAACGAGGGCTACATCCCATTAAGAAATTTAAACCGTTAAACAGCGATATTCAAACTGTACAATCTAATTAACTCCAAAAATAAAAACCAAAATTAGTTGACCCCACAAAATCCAAACTCGAAAGCTATATACCCCAATAACGTTAAACCCATATAGCCCAACTCACAATTAATCCCATAGCATAGCTCAACTCGCTAGTATTTCCAAAAAGTCAAACCCACATAGCCTAAGTCGTTATTAACCCAAAACTTTAAACTCAAAAATATTAAATCCATGCAGCCTAACTCAGCAAATGGTTTTCTGATTGAAAAAAAATTGAATTCTATGCCTCGTTTTTTTCATATAATTTTTTTCAAGCATTCTAATTTCCAAAATTAATAATTGTACAATTTTTTGCTTATCACTTCTTATATTATAATTTTGTTCAAAGTTTGGTAGAAACTTTAATAAATTTTAATAATGAAAACTTAATGATTAAACAAATAAAATTATTGTAATACAAGAAATCGAATTGATTAATTTAATATTATACAGTAAAGGTGAGTACTTACATGTTCGGAATGAGCAGCACAAATAATCAATAGCTGTTTCCACTCGCCGGCCGATTGGAACTACACCAAATGTACCATCAATGAAATAATTCCTTTCCTCTCCGGGCAAATTTTGAATTCCTTCACCAATTTTTGTTGCCATAAAAATCGTATATGAGAAATCACTCTTCACTATCGTGCCCTTATAAGTCCTTAGGTCATAAGTAATTTACGGACTTATGACCTACGGACTTATGACACTGCGCCGAAATATTTTACTAGGTACTAGTTTTTTTAAAGAGGCACTAAAAAGCAATGTATTTGTTTTAATAAAACATCGACACTCGAGAAAAAAAAAAAAAAAAACGAAATTTGCGAATACAATGTCAGAGCATGTTATTGACCGTGAAAATATATAGCGGTAAGGTCTTCAAGTCCAGTCGCGACTCGAGAGTGTGCAGACGTACTCTGCCAGAGAGAAAAAACTAATCGAGAGAGTCAAATTTCCTCGTCTCCGTCAATTTGAAACCTTTTACTCTCATTTTGGGGGATAGCTTCTTGGATTTTCGATGCGTCAACTCCTCGGCGCATCGTCTCTGAGAGTGTGGACTCCTAGCGCCCGGGTTATTGGGTTGGCTCGCTTGGGGTTTAGGACGCTCTGGGTTATGAGGGGTTGGATTGCTTGGGTTTTATATCTTTTTAGGAGGCCTCAAATTTGAAATAGCCCCGGGCACCCATTTTCTCTAATCAGGGCCTGATTGTGATACCCTGAAGTATTGAACTTCTCCAAAAGAGTGCTTAAACTTATAATGTCTTGTTCGGCGCAGGGACATAAGTCCCCGGGACATAAGTCCCGAATTTCTTTTTCGGGACTTATGTCCCATTTTGATAGGTCATAAGTCCCGAATTCGATTTGGGGCTAATGTCCCACCCTACTGAGACATAAGTCATGAATTTTTTAGCCAAAAATGGGACATGAGTCCCGAATGAAACAAAAACAATTTGTGATACATATATATTTTTATAATAAATGATCATTTACTAAGCAACCTATAAGACTATTTTTTAACACAACATTTCAATTCAAACTTAACAAATATTTTCAACAAAACTTCAAAACTAGGCTATCTTTCAATTTTTGAGTCAGATTCTCTAATTAAACAACTGGAAAAAAATAAGATAAACGTTATTAACATAATATTTCAATAATTCTAAATAAACAACAAAAAAAATAACGAAAATAGAGGTTTCTTTACATATAAACAGAACAAGTGGTTTGTATTATCTGCCGACAAAATGGACACAATAATTCATTTCTTAAAGCCGTTGCTTCTTCGCTGAGCTTCGAAAAGCAACTACTACACATTTTGAAATGATTGCAAGGTTGCAAAAGTATGTTTCGAGGATTTTTGAAACAAATGCTGCAGTTAACTGTTTCATTTCCTTCTGGCTGGCGTACGTCATTTAAATCATCTTCACTTTCATTCGATAAAACATCAGAGAAATCAATCTCAACGGTTTGGTTAGAATGAGCATATAATTTTGAGGATACTTGATTGATGAATTCAGATATGGTTATTCTGCGCTTGTCAAGCTTAACTGTAAGAAGGTCTATGAATGCATTCCGCTTCTCAAATTTGCCTTTGGGTCGCTCAAACATTTTCCAAGTTTCACCATCCAGCGATGAAGAAAAATCCAAAGTGCTCTTGTATTCTTCGTCATGCAAAGTATCACAAAACTTGAAAAAATTACCGTGTTTGGGTAATACTTTACCCCACTTTTGGTTATAGGCTTCGAGCATGCTGGTAGTTCTCATACCAATTTTATAAACAGAGAACTGTTTTGAGAGGTCCTGACAAATTGGAATAAATGTATATGGTGTTACAAAATATTAAAAATATTATAAATATATATTTTTGCACCTTGGATATCCATTGTCTTTTAAAATATTGAACAAAACTTTCAAAGTAAGGGTATCTACTGCAACTATTCTCCAACAAATTAAATGCTTCTCCAATCAACGACGGTTTAAGAAGCGGAAGCACAAAAAACTTATTGAAAAGCTTATATGCTTCTTTGTTTTGTCGAATGGTTGGCATAAAATTCGTGATCCTTGATGCCCTCCTTCTTAGTGCCCTTATGTAATGGAACCAACAACCTCGAACTTCAGCCTCAGGGTAAGTTTTTTTAAACCCATTGCGAAGGCTTTGCTCGAAGTCAGTCGTGAATGAAGCAGCTTTAAAGTTGAACACATTTGCTTCAATAAATTGAAACATGTGTGTATAACTTTCCTCTGACTTGCTACTCATTAGCGAATAGAGAAAAGGATATACCTAAAAAAAATATCATTATTGAAGAATGTGCTCTTTTGAATTTACAAAAGTAATTTGGTAGTAGAAAAACTTTTGGAATCGCAAGTTATCAAATAATTAAAGATATATACATATACATATATTTGTATTGTTTTGAGAACTTTACTAATATAATTGCATTTTATATTTTCTTTAATCATATTTAAGAAATTATAATTATAGGTATATATCTATTATATTTTCTTAAATATGATTAAAGAAAATATAAAATGCAATTATATTAGTAAATCCAGTTACTATATTAGTAAAAACAAATGTTTACTTTGAATCATAGATTTATATAAAAAATATATGACAAACACAATCTTAAGAGACCTTACATGTTCGGCATGCGCTATGTATACAATTAATAATTGCCTACACCCAATCGAAGGAAGAACATGGAAGGTCCCATCAATCAAATAGTTTCGTTCCGATTGAGGCAACGTTCCAATTAATTCGGCGATTTTTGGCGCTAAAAATATGGTGTAACTAAATTGTGCTTCTAAAACAGTGTGTTTATAGAAGCTCTTTTCTTTGTCGTATTTGGACATGCCAAAATTCAACAAAACATTCTCATTGCTAAATGCATCTTTAACCTCCCTTAAATTAAGTGGTGATTTTGGTAGCGAGGCACTCTTAATTCTGTTCATGTGTCGTTTGACAGATGAATACTGCACCAAATGTGCTGCGCCTGGCATTTTTAGTCGCTAAGCATCGAAAATTTCTTTGGCTGTTGTTCCTCTTTTGTGTGGCATTCACTTTTTAATGAAGTAGATATTTTCATTTTTTGCATCATCTCTTCTTGATCACAATGAGGATGTAATGCATCACTTTTCTTAATAACTTTGTTAGACACCGAATCAAATGTTATGCTTGCTTTGCAAGATTTGATACAGAAAGTATATCTCTTTTTTGTGTATATACACTTTTCTGCACATACAATTGTTTTTCACTAATAATATAGAGAAGACAACTGTTTTTCCTGAGCCCTTGTATGAACTCAAACGGAATATCACAATATTCAATTAAACTTTCACTTTCACTTTCCATGATCTTACTTTGTCACGATGCAGTTTCGACTAACCAATACCTAAATTTGCAAAATTTGCTTTTTTTTTCCAACAGCTTGTAACTGTACTTTGCATTGGAGTAGGTACTACCGAAAAAAAAATCGAGAGAATAAAACCGGTTCTACCATTTCGTCAGCTGTGGTTTCTTTAAATTGTCTCTATGCGTGCATTTATGTAAAAATAAAAAAAACATATACGTGGGACATAAGTCCCGAAATATTTTTTCAGGAATTACGTCTCAGTAGGGTGGGACATAAGTCCCGAATCGAATTCGGGACTTGTGACCCAGCAAAGTGGGACATAAGTCCCGAAAAAGAAATTCGGGACTTGTGTCCCGGGAACTTATGTCCCTGCGCCGTCTTGTTCTAGTCTTTTAGACTCCACATATCATCGGTAGCAAAATGTATTTTCTTTTATGGTAACCCAGCTAGTTGTGACCTGCATTATGCTTACAAGCAGTCGACTTTTTTCTAGGCGCATAATCGAGAGAGATTTTGTTTTGTCGTAATTGTGACGTAGTTTCCTGGCCGTGATACAGGTTTAAATTCATTTCCATCTTTTATTAGATTCTTGGAGTATCTTGTTGTCGATCTGGTACCCAGCAGAGACTAATGTTATGCTGTGAGCTAGAAACTATGAGTTCTTGACGACAGTAATTTAAAAGCTTCGATTTAATTGCTGTGGCAGACATCGTATCGCAACATATGTTACCGACAATATTTCCGCTTAAAAGACCCTGCCTAGATCGGGAAGTCTGAAGGATTTGGTAAGATTAAGTTTCTCAAAGAAAAAATCTGCTCCTACTCCAGCTTCCGTTTTCGAGCCATCAGTATAGATGGAGTTTGACGACTCAGTCATTTTTGTCTGCCCATTCGTTCCTGTCAAGCTAGAAAGATGGTGTTAGAGGTTCTATTGAATTTAAGACAGGGTATCATACAGTCTATAGTTACACTGTTTCCTATGTATTCCTGTGGAATTTGATAGTGTCTGGTTTGGCTGGTCTTACAGCAACTGGTCTACCTCAGCCGTAAGCCACTGCTTGCAGATGTTTTCTTTACGTATAGGTCTAGAGGTAAAAGATTGAGTATTGCTTCCATTCCTGCAGAAGGTTTGGTATTCATTGCTCATTGCTCGCTAACGCATTCCATTATACCATGCTACCATATGTGAGTACTGGTTTGACGATTGCATCCACATTGTGATTTTGGGATTCGATCCTCAGTTTTTGCTGCATGAGTATTGCATGCGAAAAATTCTAGCTGAGCTTTTTTGGATCTCTCTCTTGTATATTTTGATTTGATGATCAGCAACTTGACTTAACTTAAATTAAAAATCTTTTAGAAAGTTTCCAGAGCGTTTAAATGAGGCTTTCCACCAAAGTTCGACTTTGTCGGACTTTTTCGAAGTGGGTGAAAAAGAAAATTCGTAAACCTGCACTTATTAAGCTTCTTGGACTACTTTCAGTCACATTGATGGCGAAGGCTTAAATCATTAGATAAGAATGATATCATGCCTAACGTGTCATGTTTATTTATTGATTTAACTACGTTTATGTATTTATATCGCTCTCTCTTGAAGTGCTTCATTTTTTAAACGGTAACAAATTCACATATTCCGTTGATTTTGAAAGCCCTGGAATTGGAAACTAAAGAAGACATCTTCAAATATGAGTTCTTAAAATTAGTGAAATACTAATACTTTATTGTTTGTTTGGTCCTTATGTCATTTCAAACACTATAGAACTATTCAAACGCTATTTTACTTCAAACGTTGTAGCACAGTAGACAACTTAAAAGCGCTTTGACTTCAATGAACCTATAGATGCTAGCATAAAAGCCTTTAATTTATCTTATATTATAAATTTTGATCTTTATTTTCTTCCATTGGAGCAATTAAAATCATTTAATATGGGCACTTTCTCTTCTGTTTCCTCCCATAAGTTAACCATAAAAAAAAAAGAAGCTTACCTTAACCTGTAATCTTCCTCTAAGGAATGGCATCAGCTAAGCTAACCCTCCCCCCTAACCCACCTACACCAAAGCTCAGGCACCCAGTATACTCATTTGATTAATTACCACGCAAATTCATTTTGTGTCAACCTTTCTCCATAATTCTTAACCGAAAAAGACAAGCACAGCTACAACTCTCCAATGGGGTTAAGAAGACACATTATCAGCCTCCAGCTCGTTAAGCTAATTGTAATAATAATTGCCCGAGACAAAGCCAAAAGTACAATGCTTCTTCCTCATGTTATTTTTCATTAAGCATCACAGCGATAGCGACTGCGACGGCACCACCATGGCACGCTCCTCTGCATAGTAGTCACACGATGGAACCTTGTCATGTCACAATGGAACCAACCAGTAGTTATTTGTCTAATAAAACTCTCTTCCAAAAATAATTTGTGTTGACAAGAATGTATGGCTCGAGAACTCCCATCTTACAGCCCCTTCTTCATGACTATGTCACCACCTTAACGCAGGTGATGAGTGCATTGACTTCCCCAAATGAGGGGGCTCTTTCGTGACACTATACGAGTATATAGCATGCTTAACGTAGCAAAGGTACAAACGGAACTGTATAACACAGGACCTATACGTTGATGGGATGAGAGATTCTTCGTTTTCACTAATTTAATCGAAGGAAACTGTTATTAACCAGTAGACAAGTACGTGGATGAGACATCTTAAGATAGCATTATAGAGCCCTAACCTCACAAGGACACAAGTAGGTACTACACCAACTACACATAGGTTGCTTCAAGAAGAAGTCCTTGCTTCTGTTATTGTTTACGTTGCTGCTGGAAAGCACAGCAAACATAATTTATTACCGTATCTACTCATGCTCATACATTGTGAAATTTTAATGTGTCTA
Source organism: Eupeodes luniger (assembly GCA_951509635.1). Classification (NCBI taxonomy): domain Eukaryota; kingdom Metazoa; phylum Arthropoda; class Insecta; order Diptera; family Syrphidae; genus Eupeodes; species Eupeodes luniger. Next base: position 75,278,593 of record OX608074.1, read on the forward strand.
AGCACGCAATGTAATTTAACTTTAATTAGGTAATTCGGAGAACGGGGAGCAGAAGGTTGGAGCAGCAGTACAGTTAGTATATACGTACTTACTTTGCTTACCTGAAAAATGCATCCTCTTGTTTCTTGTTGCTGCTTGTGGAATTCACTGCTGAAATGGATGATGGGTAAACAGCAAAAAGTATCTTTGCTAAAATATCACGCAAAAATGTATCTGTTCTGTATACAGCAACGGTTTGACTTCGTCGGGACCTAAACCTACCTCCTATACACAGTCTATAAAACATCTGAAGTCTGAATATGCAAAAGAAGAGATATGGCATGGCAAACACGAGAAGTGGATTTATTCAAGGATAAAATATATGCAGGAAGCAAGTTATTAATTTTATGCATCGGCAAGTTCGCGACAGTAGGAAAAAGCTCTCATCTTTGAGACTATGCTGACTGATGTTAGTTTTTCTCAAGTTCGTGAAATTTTGGAATAATCAGCAATGTCGGGACATTGTAATTTATATACGGACAGGAACCTGTAATTTATAAGATAAGAATTTGTCAAATGAAAAAGTCAATGAAATGGTAAGCATTCGAATTTGTTTTTTAAGTGTAGAAGGCTTTTCATACAAAAAATATTCTTTTGTTACTTTATAATTAAAATTTGGTAAACATTAAGTCAGTTTTTAATTTTACGCTTAGTTAGTTGTCAGAGGGTATTAATTAATGCCTCCTAACATAACTGAACTGAAAAAAAAAATTTATCGAAAGACACAAATGTATAGCGAGTAGAATTTTCACACGAATGCAATCTTTCATGAATTGTTTCGTTTGTGAACGCAATCGAGAAGTGATACATATAGCTTGTACTCAATCAACATTACCCAAATTTTCTCGTTAAGAACTAGGGCCTTGTGACTTACAACTCTCAACCACTCCTGTGTGCGAGTAATGTCAGGGATGGTAGGGACCTACAGTTTTAAGCCGAATCCGAACGACTAATTTGAGAAAGCACTTTTCATGAGAAAAACTACTTTTGGTGGATTTGTCAATTCCTCGCAAGAGGCAGTACCCGTCAAAAAATCTTTACATGGCGCGGGCAGGGATTGAACCCAAGACCTCTGTCATGACAGTCCTACGCACTTACCATCATGCCACGGGTTCAACTAAAAATAATTGTTCATTTAATTTAAATTTTTGTTAAAGTTTCGGAGCATTTTATAAATTGTTTGTAAAATATGTAGTGCAAATTTTGTTTTTGGAATTTTGGTACAAAGAAGTACTATTTGCTAAGATTCCTAACTAGCTATGATGCCAGATCATCCCTTCCGATGAGTGGTATCTAAAATGTATAATATTTTTAAAAAGTCCAAACATTTTCATAAAATTTGTACAACCGTCACGTTAAAGTGTCATTTTTTTGAAATATTTATTCAATACGAGCAAATATCGTGTGTGGAGGTTTGGGGAATTCAAGAGAGGTCGTGAAAAATCAAGGGATGTCTGGTGATTTCAAAACAACTCTGGAAATTGCAACGGTTGCTTTGTTCACTCTATAATGTTAAGTTTACAATATTTACTTGAATCCTGACTAAAAACTAAAATAATTTCAACTACCTATAGCTTTCAGATTTGAGATTATCATTTAAGGAGTCAATAAGTATGGAGAATTAGTTAGATTTACTGATTAATTGATTAAGGTTCGATCTGCTAAAAATAGTTTTAAGGGGTAAATTTCTTCTTATTTATCCTGACTCAGATCGAAATTCAATCGACAAAGACTAGATGGACATAAAATCGTTCAATTCAAAAAACCAGCTACAAAGCATGTTGTTACTACCAATCAAAACACATTGGCAACACGCGTTCTTTGCTAAGATACAGATACATTCGTATCTTTGTATCTCTTTCTTTTCGCTTTATATCTATCCTTCTTTTCTTATTTTCTCTTCTTCCAATCTAAATTTAAACTAACCGTTTTCTTACTTCTGAATAAAGTTTCTTAAACGGCAGACGCCTTAAACAAAGTCTTTTCTTTATATCATTTTTAATAGTTATTTCATTGGTAATAATTAATAAACAACAAAGCAGAACTGCAAATACATACCAGAAAGAGATGCAAGGCATATCAAGAAAAGGTTTTGTGTGTATGGAGGTAATAAGATTCTGTCGGGCCAGGGGAAAAAACGAAGCCAACATTTTAAATAAAGGGCAAATCATTAATAAATAAAATAAACAGCAATGGACCACTGTGACTCCCTTCAGCTACACCAGAACTGACTTAAAATTGACATCAAGGGTTACTCCTGAAAAAGACGCTATAATATCTATCTTTATGATATGACAAAATCCACATAACGAAACGGTCGTTAAGTAAAATTCTTCCTTATTTCTTGACTTAATTTGTCAAATGTCTCGCTACAGTCTGTAAAGATGCAATCGGCTTGAGAGTGTTTTTCGAATGCATCCAAACAAAAAGTAGACAATTGTAATAAATTAGTAATTGTTGATTTTCTTCCCAAGCCTATGTTGATTTTCACATTTAACAGAAGAACAATTAAAAGAAATTATATCACAGACAAGGGATTCAAAAAATTAAGGAAAAGTTGATAATTTTATTATAGGACTACAGTTCGTATTCGTAAATTTTTACTGGCAAAAGGTATGAATGTTTCTAAAAATCTGAGAACTTCGACCATTTCAGAGACTCGTTGAAAATAGTATACAAATAAAATAAATTAGGTGGCGCAACAATCCGTATAGAACCAAAGCCATAACTATCAACCATTCCTGTGTGCGAATCATGTCAAATATGGAGGAGACCTACTGTTTTTAAGCTAAATCGGAACGTCTTATTTGAGAAAATGCTTTTTCGTGACAATTTACTCTTAGTTTTATTCGTTTCAATATGGAAAACGATATTTCTGCACTACAATTTGTCACTGCGTGAAAATGCTTCCTTCAATTCTTTTTTCTTATATGAAGGTTAAGCTGCCTTAAAATCTTTCTATCTCTTCAAAAACATGAATGCACTCTCGTTTTTCTCGCACAAACGATACGACGACGGCCTAAAAGAGCCTGGACAAAGTTTCAACGTCTGTATCAACACCTTGAATTTTTTGGATACAATATTGAATTGAGTGTAGAACACCAAAATTGAGACACTATTGATATCTCAAGGGAGTTCAATTGGGTTAATAAACCGATATTTTTTGGTTCTAATCTTTGTTCTGTTCATGAAAGTAAGCAATAAGCCGACAAATTTTGAAGCTTATGGGCAAGAATCAGCTGCCGATGATCCGATTAAATTGAAACAACGTGCTAGTTCAGTGCATGCTCACTATGTTGCATCTTTTTTATATTGTGCGCGCTCTCAAGGGGATATGAAAACCCTTATAATGATTAAACATAGTGCAATCAATTAGGAACTGAGGACAGAATTAGAAAGGAAATGCCGATGCACATTGGTTTTGAATGTCTGCACATTGTAATGAGTGGGAAATATTTAGTCTTGTAAAGCATTCCACGTTCGTGTTGTGCGACTAAAAAAAGAAACTCTGTACTTTACAGTACGTTGTCATGAAAAGTACCCTCCATTCCTGACATTACTCGCACACATGAATGGTTGAGAGTTATTAGTCCACCTGCATCTCTACGAGCTGCTGCGGCACTTAAATTATTCATACGTCTTCTGAAACATTTCTGATTTTTCCACTGACCACTATCGTTTACAAAGAGTATGATAAGTATGATAAAATTATACACAGTGGTTAAAAAACAGGTGCGTAACTTGTTGTCCTTAAAGTAACAAATACTTTACGAATGTTAACTCTACATATAAGTGACCACCTGCGAGGGACCAAATAAATGTCATCAAGGAGACATAATGGTTGAATTATTGAAATATTAGTTTCTTAATTCAAAGACAAAAAATATGCTAAAGTTTTCGTCCATAGAAATATAAACAATTAAATAATTCATATCCCCAATATGGGGATGGAATCAGAAAAATCATCTTAGTGCCAAGTTAGCATTGCTATATTCCTTTCCAATAAACAATAACGACTGATAAAAAAACTGTGAGCAAACAGTAAAAGACCGCATAATTTGAGTATTTTCAAACATAGATAAACCATGTTTTCCCCTCAATCAGCTTTTAGCATATTGCCCTTTTACATGCGTCTATAAAAATGGATTTCAAGCAAAACGAGATTCAAAAAAAAAAAATACGATACATCGGAAACAATGCAACAAAAGATATCCTAAATGGTAACAGTTCTAACGGAAGCCGACCATGCATATCGGTCGACATACTTTGTTTCTATTTTAAATACAATATTCTTTCAAAAACAAAAAAAAAGAAAGAAAGAAAGTTCCTTTGTTACCAAAGGGATGTTTTGTTCATAAAGTAGAACAAAACGAAGCACAGCAAAAGCCAAACATCCTTTTGAGTCAGTCCTTTTTGCCTCTCTCTTAGCATTTACATATAGTCTCGCATATATGAAGGATAATGTTTTGTTCTCAACAAAGTCTAAAATAAAACAATTTTTTTTTCATTAATACTTCAGAGTATATGCATTGAATAAAGAATTTTACATGTCCACTTCCACAACATTGTATATGTAAGGATTTTATAATATATATACAATACATATATGCCTAATAAAATTAAGTGAATAAGGTAATCCTTTATGATAGAGAGAAATTACTTATAAAGAAATATAAGTGTGCAAACTAATTAAGTACATTATGAATGCAGAGGAAACATTCAAAAATTGCAATTTTTGACAAAGTCAAATTTTTGGAATTTTAATCTTTTGTCGGTTTTGTCTATAAAATTTATTTCTCTCAAGCTCAAGTAGGTTTAAGAAGGGGACAGTTGATGAGAAAGGGTTAAGTATCGACCCATATGATGGAAAAAAAACCCGATTCATTCATTTAAGGAGCAGCCGTCAACATGTTTTTCATTTTTTTTTCTCTTACGTTGAATTGTTTTTGTTTTGGGGAAAAAGGATAAACCTTATTTTAATTTTTAATATAAAAATCCTTTCTACAAGATAATAAAACTCATTAACGCAAAAGGGTCTGGTCCCCTGGCATTGATTTGCATAGGGGTAAATTAAGAATGCTTCGGAAAGATGTTATAGCTCCATACCTACTCACTTTTATACTAGATACAAAAACAAATATTAACATTTACCTAAGTACAATATATGTATCTGATGAAAGGATATACTATACATACATAGGAATATGTATATGTATATATAATATTCGAAGTTGATGAAATACCAGAGAAAAGATATAAATTAACGTAGAAATGTGTGATGTTCTTTTTCTCTTCTTAGGAAATAAATTAAATTTAAAGTGTTAAGGTTAGAAGATAACCCTGTAATTTTTGGGGGTAATATTTCATATTTTAGTGTACCTATTTTTTCGGTCTCTGATATGTTTAATGTTGATTTATGTTTGGGTTATTTATTGTACATAGCTACGTTTTTATTCAATTTTAGGGAACCATAAACAAAGAATATCTATACCGTATATGCGTCAATATATTATCGAGCAATATTTCAAAAATACTACCCGCTTTTTGGGCATCTACATCTTTTTAAGCTATCATTCATTGACATCCGACAAAAACAACACCATTTCTAAAAATAGAGCTTCAAACGTTTGATGAGGAATGAATTTTGCAGTGTTACTAACTTACTTGCTTCTTAAGGTGGCACTACTGTCCGGGATGGACCTGGGCCTCAACCAACATGCGTCTCCAACCAGCTCGCTCCCTAGCTAGCTGTCTCCAGTTTCACACCCCAAGTTGGTCCTCTCCCACCTAAGTGCACCACCTGAATCGCGGTCTTCCTTTACTGCACCGACCCTCGGGATTGGATTCGAAGACCTTCCGGGCTCAACCATTCGCTCAACACGACCCAGTCATCTAAGTCGTTGGACTTTTATTCTTTTAGCAAGGTCAGTGTCGCTGTACAGCCCGTTTGTCGTTATATCTTCTTCTCCACTCTTCATCTATGCAGACGGGACCAAAAATCACCCGAAGAATTTTTATCCGAGGCCTCCTAAGACGCTCTCATTTTTCTTTGACAGGGTCCGGGCATCAGCGCCATAAATGAGAACCGGGATGATGAGTGTCTTATAGATAGTGATTTTATATACTACTCAATTGCCTTTTAAGTCCAAAAAAGGCCTCGATTTGCAAGAGTTATTCGTCTTTTGATTTCAGCGCTGGTGTCGTTCTCTGAATTTATAGCTGTGCCTATAGGTCGACAAAGTCCTTAACTACCTCAAAGTTAAAGCTGACGCTTTGTCCAAGATGTCATCTTTCAATGTCCTTTTTTGATAACAGCATGTACTTGATCTTGCCCCCATTGACCACTAAATCAAACTTCTCCGCTTTCGTCGCAATGCTCAAAAACTCTCCGCTGACCCCACGCTTTGATATTTTAATTTTTTTAATTAGGTCAATGTCATCGGCCGCATATCCGAGTAATTGGATGGACTTTTGGAAGATTGTGCCTCAAGTGTTAATGGTTGAGTTTTGTACAATTCTTTCCAGAACGATGTTGAGAAGCATGACAGCGCATCGCGTTGGACTTTCCTGGTCTGAAGCCACACTGTTAACGGCCTATCAGGTTGTTGACGAACGGCTTCAGACGTTCACATAATACGGCAGAAATGATCTTTTATGCGATGTTCAGGAGATTAAGATGTTCAAATGGTAGGCATGTGCAATGTGCATTTTGCATTCAGAAGGACACAAGCGTCGAAACGTTTTTCTCAAAACCCACTCATGTCTATCAACTTCTTGGTGACCATCGGGTGTCTAGTACCTCTCAACTGAAGATTTTATTCGAACCCAAGTGGAAAGTTGTTTGGGTAGCAAAGGAGTGAGGGGCAGTGGACGAATTCAAGAGATGGAATCAACGGTGGGGCCTACAGTTAATTTTAGGTTAAACTACTTAGTATAAGGTTTCTACTACATATTTTGCGTCCAGTCCGATAAGGAGTGGTTTATCCGACTCCCCGTCCTTGGAGTTATAGTAAGGATCTGGCTCTCCAGGTTGGGGACATGCCGTCGGGGTGACTTTCTGACCACGTACAAATATGATAGTTACGAAGCACAAAAAAGCCTCCGACACGGATGGATATACTGATTACGAACCAAGCTAAAGAATTTTGCAGTCACAGTTTGCTAAAAAAATAAAGCACTTTAAGGTCATCGTGAGGCAAAAATAAAACCGGGTGAAAAAAATACAATTAGACCATGTGCAATGTGCTGTGCACATATTTAACTAAAACTCTTTGTGTATGCGGTTGGCAGTGTATGTGTAACTGCCAACCGCTAGAATGAATTATGGAATCGATTTCAGATTTTTGTAGCTGGTGGAAATAGTGTATCCGTAAACGTTAACTACATGTGAGTATGTACGAATTTATACATTACAAATTTATAAAATTAGAGGCTAATTGTAAACGAGCATTGGACTCCCCAAGGTCAAAAAATAACCTACTTTAACAGGGTATAATAAATGCTTCACTAGGATGAGGCCATATCAATGGCGGATGAGTATAAGAAAACAAAATTTGTATTTTACTTCCTTATACTTTGTTGCTAAAAGTACTACTTTTAACTGAAAACTGGACGAATAACATAATATGAATCGAATATTCAGCCCTATTCCAAAAACACAGCACAAATTCATCAACTTTTGAATAATGGAACATCCTGGGGGGGGGTCACATGAGCCATAAAGCTTATACAGTTAAGTTGTATAAGTAACGATTTCATCTTAAAATTTGTTACTAATTTAACGACATTCACCAAAAAGTGGTTTGCTGCCAAAAACAACTAAAATTATTGTTTTCCCTCAATTTAGAATTTGAAAAAACTTTAGCCATGTCTTAAATTATTTTCATAAAATTTGTTACTACGAAAAATATTCAGGTTCTTTAGAAGAAACCTTGAATAAGAGATCATCAATTTTATATTAAGTTGCCTTTAAATTCCTTAAACTAGCTAAACTAACTAAAATTGAAGATTTTATTATTAAATTTTTTTGACACACATAAATAGTGAACATTGAAGTGATTTTTACTGGCGACATATGTATGTAGGAACTATATGGCAAGTTTTGCTTTAGTAAACAATTTCGAACTAGAGCTGTTAATCAAATATGACATTACGACGGTAGAGAAGTCGAAAAAAGTGGGTACCCCGATTCCGTCCGTCTGTCTGTCTTTTCTGGCTCCTACAGTCCAAACAATTGTGTTGATTGAAATTAAGGTTTTCAGCCGATTAGCGTAAGGCGTTTTTTTTTTCATTTTATTAGTACGACAAATAACAGCAGTCCCCATACAAATTTTTTGGTTAAAACATGTGATTTTTCGAAAACTTTCTCTAAATTTTGTGTTGTTAATTTGGCTTCTTTCTACAAGTAAAACATATTTTCGTATTGCTCCAGAAGGGTACCCCTCAAAAAACCTTTATTTTGTTTTTAAGTTTTCTCAAGAACTAATGGACCGATTTCAATAATCTTCTCTTTCTGTACAAGCTCTTGTGAATGATCAAATGATCAATTTGATGATGATTTTTTATGATCAAAAATGTAATTTTTTTTTTTGATTTTTAATAAAATACTAACTTTGTTTACAAAACTCGATATCTCAGAAGGGGGACAACATTTTTTGACGAAATTTAAATGTAAAATGTTCATATATATATAAGCTCTTTATTTAGTGCTTACCAAAAATATTTTTAAGACAAAATTTCAAGTTTAAAATGATTTTCGAAAAAAATTCTAGATTTTTTGACAAATAAAATGGCATTTAAATTTTTGAGAAAAACTTATTTTGCAGTGTTCATTTTTAAATCTTAAAATATAGGAAATTTTCAAACAGACTTTTTGGAAGAAATTATCAAGTTCTAGCGACCCAGTCGTGCATTTCATTTCTTTCAAAATTGGTGTTCTGTTGAATACAAAGGATCTTAAAAAATTAAATAAATCTACTTTTGAAGTGAATTTGCTTTGGATGCTCTAGAACTGAGATTTTAATATGAATTTCAATAATACAAATGTCCCAAAAAATCAAATGACACTTTTGTTAAACTAATGGCTAAGTGAAAAACATAATAAACGTTTCATATCTATTGATATAAAAGCTTTGAAACGGGTAATTTGTGAGTACTACAAAAACTTTTCTTCCCAACTTATTTGTTTACCTACCTTACTTTGTTTTAATTTAATTTTTTAGGGAAATTATGTACTTAAATGCAACTATTTCCTTAGATTCAAGAACCAACAACCAAACCTTTTTGTCTCTACAATTTTTAAGTTTTGTTGACGCCTTTTAGATCAAAATACGAGTAAGCAGATTGATAACGATAGTAATAAGAGACTCCTGGAAATTGAGTTCGAAAAAACTTCGTCAAAAAAACCCCGACATTTTTACATATCAGATCCTCTCTCATTTTCTGGATTTTTTAATTTTTGCAGCGTTCTTCGCATTAATACAAATGAAAACAGGAAAAGTGTATTTTGTTTTTCAAAAAAAGCAACGTTTCAAAACAATTTCTTACATTTCTGCCGAAATGCACCAAAAACCCTCTAAAATATTGTGTTTTAGCTCTTAAATATGGCATACTTAAAAAAACTGTTTGAATCTTGGAATGCTTTCATATGAGTCATCCAAATTAAATAGTTAGACCATACCTTGCCGGACAACAGTGTTCTAAAATAATTTGATAACTAAAGTTGTCATTTTAGCAATTATTAAATTTTGTTAGCCTCCTTTACAAAACATTAAAGAACATTTTTAAGCGGTGAGTAAACACTCATCTAAGTGTGTCAACCCCCCCCCCCCCCCCCCTGATGAAAAGTCTGGATCCGCCCTTGTGTGGTCCTATAAGTTCCACTTTTCATATTTGCCCCGTAGTTTTCGATGTTTCGCAAATAATTACTCACTAAATGTTGGCTTCTTTATTTAATTTGGCTTGCGATTTTTCGTTGGCTTAACATCAATTCATGAAACGATTATTATTGTGGCGGGTTATAGCTCCGCACATGATTGCACCTGATGTACGACTATGATGTCTTTCCAAAATAAGCTCATCCTTTCTCAGATCATGGAATTAAAAGTGGTAACCAACGGGTTGTCAAGGTTTAACTTTTTTTATCCGAAAAGACAACGCGTTTCCATTAACTGCTCGAAGTAACACGCTCTCTTGCAAAATTCATCCAATGGTCCTTGTGTACTTGTACTTAATTTTTAGTTTTCTTCTCTGGATAATAATCACTTTATTGTATTATCCTTTATTTTAGTAGCTGGTAGAGTGGAATTAGCGACAAGCCGTAGAATTAACCGCTTTTCTCATGGTGTTGTTGTTGCTACCTTGTACCCTTTTTGATTTTTCCCATATTTTTTCTTGATTCTGTTAAGTCTCCTTGCTATTTCACGTCCTGAGAGTCCTAAAACCTTGAAAGCAACAATTTTTGCTATATATGTAGCTGTTAAAGTCTTTCCAGAGCCCATGTGTGTTTCAAATTAAATTTAAAGAGTTGTTGTTAACACTCTTTTATAGATATTCTATTGAAAGACCGGAATTGAAAGCTTCTGCACAGAAATATTCGCAATTACCTCATCTAAGTGAATAATATTTTAAAACGATTTTTTAGTAGTTCATTATTTGATATTTTGAAATTAAAACGCTCGTTTCTAATTTGTTCTTTAATTTTATGAATTTCTAATGAGAAAAATACGTGCCTATTCACATTTAGTAAACGTTTCCGGGTACAACACTTCCACCAGCTTTAAAATCGATTCCAAAATGTGTGGCCAAATTCTAGTGGTTGGCATGGTACATCTATCCCTAAAAAAAAACATCCTTTAACCTCAAATATATTTGTAGACTCTGTTAATTCTTACAACCAATGCCAAATAATACATCTGCCCTACATTTCATTAGTATAACTTTAAAGGTGCTTTCCATAATATTTAAACTGTTGTTGTATCATTAAGTATCATATGTTTTGATTGTGTCGAAGTAATTATTTCAGTCTGTTTTATCTACACATCCCCCCATCAACCCGCCCCCCTTAAAATGTAATTTTACATGAGAAGACTTTCAGTCTGAAGACACAATCTTATAATTGTTGGATGGTTAACAAATTGTCAACCTGACTCATAGAACAATTTAAGAGTGTTTCAAAAGTGAAATTTGCTGACAATAATAGAAATAGTTTCATAGATATCAGGTATCTTATATTGTGCACAGGAAGACTATTCCAAAGTATATTCATTTTATTACTCCATAATAGACGTTCCAATATCAAAAACTGACTGACTGCTTTTAATTTTGTAATATGTTTCTCTTTCTACAGTTTCTTACTTATTAAACTATTTTGTATTTAAATAGAGGCCTTTATTCGTACTCAGTACTTATACCTAGCCTCCTTTAGTTTGAAAAATAGTTTAACCTTTTATTCCATATAAAAAACACTTTAATTCACCTTACAACCATCAATTATTTATTTTAAAAAAAAATTAAATCAACCCCTTTCACGTTCAGTAACAAAAACAACTACTCTGCCAAAGAATTGATCAGACCTTGCTTCAAAATAAACATTACTCCCACTAACAAAGACGACAACTTAAGCAACGCCAACAACAACAATCATATAAAAGCCACAATCTAAACCCCATTATGGAATGCTAATCACAAGGACTCCTGTCAAAACGATATCTGAATACTTTATGCCATTTAGAATTTCGAAAATCGCACAAACGGTGTTATTTATGGCGCTTTCACCACAAATACCATATTTTCTTTTCCAAAATGCTATAGGTACACCATCAACCTTAAGCCTTCATCATACAAAATACTTACACCCCCCAAAACATTTCAAAAGTTCGTATGGATGTACCAACAAGCGTGTGTAAATGGCTGTGAATACAATATTTGGGATAATGACACTACACTATAATACATAGCTTTTTGGCGTTTTGCACAAAAGAACAATAATATAATAGTTATGCTGTGGGGGGGGAGTAAAAATGACTCCCAATTCTATTCTGCCAAATAACTCTAATATTATAGTTGGATAGTTGATGTATACGATATACATACATATATGAAGAATTATTATTCTAAACGTACGTACATTTGTATGTAAAAAGGATCTTAAAGGCTTCAAAAGTTATAAATAGACTCGGAGCGAGTGGTGTTTTCGAATGAATGCAAACTTGTTATATAGTTGAGCCTCTGCATATTAGACAACACTTAAGAGAAATAGTTTATAGGGGATTTATATGGCACTTGAATTGTGGTGCTAGATTTTTGTAATTGCAAATTATGTTGTTTCAAAAATAAATACATACATACATACACATAATAGATAGATTCTCGTTTTAAAGATTCTATGAAGTTTGAATGGATTTTAATAAACTATCAAAAAAGATTTGTATAGATTGATTCTTCAATTAGAAAAAAAGAAAAGGGAAATATGTTAATAATAATATGTCCTTGTGTTGGGAACTTAATACCCAATAATTATAATCATTAAATGTAGCAACTTCAACCCTTCATTTTTTAAATTTTGTAAAAAAATCTCATTTCGAATTATTTCTACAAATAAAAAAATATTTATATAACAAGTAGCAGAGTATCTCGAAAAGTGGCGTTTAACAAGCCGTTAACAAGGGTCCTTCAAATAAGCAATGAAAAGAGCATATACCTACTCCAAAGGATAAAGAAAACACAGTAGCAGTCGGTTTCGTCTTTTGTTATTTTTTTCTTCTACTTGTATTTGAGTTTTATATTTATAAATTAAGTGGCAATTAAGGGATAATTTCCCAATCCACAAAAATCTAGACTACTTGCATTCTCAATATCTTGTTTTCCCTCATCCTTGAATTCATATAAAAATGCGCTAGAAAAATTTTAAGGGAAACCTTTAAAGAAAAATAAATAAAAAGGAATAACAATAAAAATAGAAATTCTTGATTTCCCTGTTCGTAGTTGGAATTTTAAAAATTCTTAAATTTGTGAATTGTGAAAATAAAAACCGCACCTGAACCTAAATAAACAACAACAAGTGAAATCGAGACCGTTCGTTGGGTTTAAGGGGTTTCGCGGATTGGATGTCGACGAAAAAAGATTTAATTAAATGAAACCAAAGGAATCGACCCGGAAGACAAAAAATTAAATTTTTGAAGAAAAGAAAGCAAAATAAAAAAAAGAAAATCACAAAAATACGTTGAAAACCTTTTCAATTCATTGTTGTTGTATAGTGGCTGGAATAAAAGCTATGTTATGGATAGGTTTTGAGGGTTGGAGATGCTTTTGTAAAAATAAATATAGTGCGGTTGGGGAAATTAAAAATATTCAAAACAACAGAATTTTACAGACAATAAATCAAATTGCCATAAGATATCGTGTATTTTGTTTTAAGGGTCATTTTCTATTCAACAGCAGTATGATACTCGCATAAACCAATCTGGTTAAAGGACTAAGAGGTCAAGGAGTTGAGGACATTTGCTTAGCCTTAATAATTTTTGTATTCAGTCTTTAACTGTAAATTGCGTCAAGTAAAATTAAAAGTTTAGAATTGAGAATACACGTATTTTAAAAAACTTAAATTTATTTTAAAAAACGGTTGGGTTCTCTCCGACCTTGACCAATTATTACTAATTTAATAACGAAAATGTGTTTTAAAATAATTGTCGTAAATAAAATGCATGAGCCGAATTTAGAAAGTTTTTTAGAGGCGTAGAACTTTTTGTTAATAAAGCACTAAAGGTGTTTCCCGCGATTAATGGTATATTGCGAGTATTTCATGCCTTGCTAAAAGGGTTCTTTTGTTATCAAAAGGACTCTTTCTTTACCACAACTCTGTTTATAAGTTTAACATATTGGAAAAAATGTGATTTTTCACATCAAACTTCAGATTCGCTACAATCATATACTACTTATATCTAAAGTTATTAGTTCGGATCCGGAATCGGAGGTACTAAGGTCAACTTAAAAAACTGGAAATACTTTACTTTTGGAAAGTGTAATAAGGCCACTTTTTGAAATTTTGTCTCATTTCACTTGGTCGTTTAAAAGGCCAAACAATTTTAACAACTTTCCAATAGAGCGTGTTACGTATGGCAACCCTGGCCATACGTGTAGTCTTTGTTAACCAATGTATTTGTATTATACACGAATAATCTAGAATAAGAATGAGTTAGTTGCTCTCGACCACTAGGGAAGAGAGGTTGTTGTGCGCCATTATTCCGGAGAATAAATGTGGGTTTTTTTGATATACTTTTTCCCACACAAAAAGTTAAAGTCTTTTATTTCGATCGGATTCATAATGGTGCGAACATTATGGTCAATCGAGCCGCGATTATTAAAAAAAAAAAAAAAAAGAAAAGTGACCTATGGATGGAACACGGGAGTGAAAAATACAGTGCGAAGAACACGGGAGTAAAAAAGGAGACAGATCAACACCAGGAGGACCTAGCTAAGGAAAACCAGCCCAGGAAGTGCATGGAGGAAGCAGGAGCGTGTAATTTTAAGGTAACATGGTCGGCTGTACAACTGGAAAATGTACAGTTTGATCATGAAGAAAATATAATTTTTAACATCATAATGCATGAATTGGGAAATTCCGTTATGTTGTTGCGTTTATTTGCGTCTATTTTGTCCGTCTGTGTGCCTTACAACCACACAGATTGGTCAAGGTACTACTTTCATTGCGTTTATTTGCGTCTATTTTGTCAGTCTGTGTGCCTTACAACCACACAGATTTGTCAAAATATTACTTTTTTGCGTTATTTGCGGCTATTTCGTCCGTCTGTGTGCCTTACAACCACACAGATTGGGCAAAATATTACTTTTTTTGCGTTATTTGCGGCTATTTCGTCCGTCTGTGTGCCTTACAACCACACAGATTGGGCAAAATATTACTTTTTTTGCGTTATTTGCGTCTATTTTGTCCGTCTGTGTGCCTTACAACCACACAGATTGGTCAAAGTATTGTTTTATTGCGTTTATTTGCGGCTATTTCGTCCGTCTGTGTGCCTTACAACCACACAGATTGGTCGATGATTATTTGTTCTTGCGTTTTTGTGTCTTAAAATTGTCCATCTGTGCATCTTACAAATGCATAGATTGCTCAATTAGGTTTTTTGTAGTTTGCGTGAGGCCATCTATACATCTTGCAAATGTACAGTTTGGCAAAATAGAATTTTGGTTTGCGTCTGGCATGGAGTGCCAAAGTATATAACATACATCACAAGGAAATACCCACGTTTCCTTGTGTGCGTGGTCCGACTTGTTTGGGCTGCGTCGTCAGCTTGCATTAAACAAGTAACTCAACGACACATCACAAAAATAGGTGGGGGAAAACAAATTTCAACCACCAGACCACCACCACCAACAACACAAAACCGGTCGAGTGTTAATACTTCGACTTAGTATATAAAATACTAAAAACAACCACCACCATCAGCCATCCATCGCACTAGATAAAGAGAGAGAAAAACATCACGTCGAACGAGAACGACAGCAGCGACGGTGCAGCGGCGGCGTCGCTCGGTGCAAATTTTCCTCTAGTTAATTTAGTTGCATACAAGAAGTGAGCGAGTTAAGAAGCAAGAAAATAAAAAGAATAATTGAAAGAAAAAATAATTAGAAATAATTAAAAGTGGAAATAATATTTGGAAGTTAAAAAGGAAAAAAGGAGGATCTGGAGAAAAAAGCAAAACAGGAAAATAAATAGATATAAACAATTTGGAATTACAAGGAAAAAACAAAACAGGAATGGCGGATAAAAAAGGTGAGCGGATTAAAACAAACAAAAGGATAAATAAATCGGAGGAAATAAATAGTGTTCGTGTTGTGTTGTGAAAGCGTGGTCAGGAAAAGGAGGAAAAGAATTTGAGGTACAAAGTAAAATTATAGGCGGGGATATAAAAATATAGGAAATATGTTAATGTGGATTTAAAATTATAGGAAATAATTTGGTGGGGATATAAAATGATAGGAAATATTTTGGTGTGGATATAGGATAAAGGAAATATTATGGTGGATAAAAGATTTTGGTTGTGTCTTGGATAGAGGGATTGTGTCTAAGGTAGATGCTTTTGTTGGGATAATTGTTGTCTTGGGAAGGAAATTTATATTACAATTGTGTCCACACAACTGGGTACAAAAATAATTTGCAATTTTTCAAAAGGACCTGACAGAATTTAATTATTTGGAATTTTTCTAGCATAGGAGATGCAAATTTGGAATTTTATCACCACAGGATGTGCAGATTTTGGAATTTTTCTAGCATAGGAGATGCAAATTTGGAATTTTATCACCACAGGATGTGCAGATTTTGGAATTTTTCTAGCATAGGAGATGCAAATTTGGAATTTTATCACCACAGGATGTGCAGATTTTGGAATTTTTTTTTTTCTAGCATAGGATATGCAGATTTTGGAATTTACTAGCACAGGATGTGCAGATTTTAATTTTTTCTGGCATAGGACATGCAGATTTTTGGAGTTTTCTGACACAGGAAGTGCAGAATTTTGGAATCTTGCTAGCACAGGATGTGCAAAACTTTTTTTTGAATTTCTAGTACAGGATGTGCAGAATTTTATGGAATTTACCAGGAGGACTTGGCTGCAAGATAAAAGGAATATGACAGAATTTGAAGGTATTCGGGATAGGACATACACATGGGGGATTTTAATTTTTTTTTGTGAGGGATCTGATAATAGGTTTCATTGGGAAAAATTATTTCGGATTTGCATAGCACAGGATGTGCAATTTTATAAATTTTACAAATTTTCCTGGGGGACTTGGAATACAAAATTTGTTTTTCTCAGGAAGAGATTTGGATTGCTTAGCACAGGATGTGCAATTTTTATAAATTTTATTAATATTGCGAATTTTCCTGGGGGACCTGGAATCGAAATTTTCTCAGGAAGAGAATTAAATTTATGCCACACAGGATGTAGTTGGCAATTTTGCGGGCATTAAGAATGCAATTTTGCGGGCATTAAGAATGCAATTTTGCGGGCATTAAGAATGCAGTTTTGCGGGCATTGAGAATGCCATTAGGGGAATTTAGGATACAATTAGGCAGGCGTTAATTATGCATTTGTCATAAAAAGTAATACTCGTTTCGTTTTTGTCTACTCATTTAGTTGCAGGATCAAATCCATCTGCCAACAAGAAGAAAAAAGAAGAGTCTAGGAAGACAACTGGAAAGCAAGACCAGGAGGTCGAGCACAAGCTATTCCAGTCGACCAGGAGGGGGATAGCGAGGCTAGCAATCTATGCCAAATCGCAGGAGGCGACCACGGCATCCCGGGATGGGATATTGTTGAGGAGCGACAGGCTGATACAGCTTTGGCAGAAGGCCAATGAACAATTCCAAACACTGGTGGAGACAGCAGAGGAGGAGTCTCTGACGGATTTGGAAGAACTAATGGAAATGGCCGAGAAGGAGTATTACGACACGGCAGAGATATTGCGCCAGCATTTGCGAAACACGGCCAAGGATGGTCAGGAGGCGGCAGGAGCTGCCACAGGAGGCGGAAATGGAAATGCGCCCCAAGTCAATGTGAGCCTGACATTGCCAATGCAGCAGCATGATCTAAGGCCTACATGGGGGAAATTCGGAGGAGCCCTGTCGGATTGGATGAGCTTCAGGGACCGGTTTAAGGCTGCCATCCATGACAACCCGGAGGTGTCTACAGCATACAAATATTCCTATCTAAGGAATTCTCTGACAGGAGACGCGGAGAAAGCTCTAGGACAGAGCAACCTGGCGGAAGGAAGCTACCAGGAGGCTTGGGAACGCCTCAACCAGCTATATCACAAGCCTTACCATATTGCCAAGGAGCAATTAGGCAAATTTAATAGATTGCCGTTCCTGTCAGGAAGACCAACGGCCAAGGAGCTGCAAAAAATGTCAAACGAGACATATGAGGTCATCCGACAGCTCAAGGCCCTGGAGGTGCCAGTGGAACACTGGGGACTGGTATTTGTGTTCGGTCTACACGAACGATTAGATCCAGACACTAAAAGACAGTGGGAACTGCAACGGTCTTCGGAGGCACCGGAAGTGACCGAGATGTTGAACTTTCTCGACAAGCAAGCAGGATCGCTGGAAGACACCAGGATGGTAAGGGCTGCAGGAGCACCCGTAGCAGGACCGTCAGGAAGGCCAGGGAATACAAGAAGGACAGGAGCACCAAATTCGACAACGCCAGTGGTGCGAGCGCCATGTGAAGTATGTGGGGTAGAGGCCCATGGCCTATATCATTGTCCAGAATTCATGGCACTAAATCTGTCAGCGCGGAAAAATTTTGTTCAGAGAAGGAAGCTATGCCCGAACTGTTTAAAAAAGGGGCATAGCAAAGAGCAATGTACGGTCATACAATGCCGAAGACTACCGTGCCAGGGGGACCCGAGGCACAATAGTGTTTTATGTCCATTCAAACAGCCGGAGCAGGACATCTTCACACTGAGGGAGCCAGCCAGGAAGAGCATGAATCCCCAAATCAAGACTAGGAACCAATGACTAGGCAAGGAAGGTCTAAGAAAACGGAAGCTGGAGGACCAGGGCAGGGAGTGCCAACGAAAAACAATTAAAAAATTAAAATTTGGGAAAAATAAAAATAAAGAAAATGATATCAAAGTTGAAACATACACTATGGATTTTCAATTGTCTTTAGGTCAGAAAATTTCATTTATGCCAACCTTATTAGTGAGGTTGATAGGAGAAAATTATAATATAGGACCTATAAGAGGGTTCCTAGATACAGGGTCACAACCAAATGTGGTGAGTCATAGTCTGGTAGAGGAATATAAATTGACAGTTTATTCCACAAAACAAAGAGCCGTAGGTATAGACGGAGAACCGTTTACTATAAAGCAATGGACAAAGGCAATGGTACTACCATGGTATGACTCGGAAATACAGGAGTATACGGAGGAAATATTTTGGGTTCTTCCAAAAGAAAGCAGATGGAAACCAACAATGCCATCAGCAACATTGGATGTGTTGAGGATGGGAATCCCAACCAATGGCCTTCCATTAGCTGATCCCACATTTAGCAAACCGAATCTTACTTATATGCTATTCGGTGTCGGATTTTTTGCAAAAATAGTCATGTCAGTGATTCAAAGGAATATTGATGGTACTACCTTAATAGAGACAACACTAGGAATTGTTGTATTTGGAGAGCAAGAAGAGGAAGGAGATGAGACAACGGGACAACCAGTCTCATGTATTCAATATAAGAAAGAGGATCAGCTAGATAAATTATTGGAACGGTTATGGCAACAAGACCAAATCAGAGCAGGAAGTAAATATTCGGAAGAAGAAGCATTGGCGGAAAAGCATTTCAAAGAAACGCATAGGAGGGACGAATCAGGAAGATTTATCGTAAAGATACCCATAAAAGAGGAAATAAAAGAACTAGGAAGTTCCAGAGAAATAGCGTTGAGACGTTTTTTCTATTTAGAGAAACGATTGGAAAAGCATCCGGAGATGCGGAAAATTTATATAGAAAAAATGAGAGAGGAGATACAGTTGGGTCATTTAGCAGAAGCTAAGGAAAGGCCAAAACAAGGAGAAATGGTGTATTACATACCACACCATTGCATACCAAAGGACAATAGAATCGTTTACGACGCTAGTTGTAAAACGGATAATGGAATATCGCTCAATGACATTCAAATGCTTGGGCCGAAGATGCAGAAGGACCTGCAGGAAACAATAATGCGTTTCAGGAGACATAGAATCGCAATATATGCGGATATACGGAAAATGTTTAATCAAGTTAAACTCGCTAAGGAGCAATGGAATTTGCAAAGATTGTTTTGGAGAGAGGACTCAAACCAAAAACTAAAGGAGTATTGGCTCACAGTAGTCACCTTTGGACTAACAGCATCACCATTTGTGGCTGTTAGGTCAGTGATAGAAACTGCCAGGCTGGCAAAGGAAAATTATCCAAAGGCAGCAAAAGCAATAGAAGAGGACTTCTACATGGATGACTGTACAACAGGAGCTCATACAGTCAAAGAAGCAATCAAATTAGCAAAGGAAATCGACACAATATTAAAAGGAGCTAAATTTGAATTGAGGAAATGGAAATCAAACAGCAATACTGTAATACAAGCTATGGATTCGGAGTCAGAAAAAACATTGTTGTTTTCTGAGGGGGAAGGGACAACCATTTTAGGACTGAAATGGTTGATAGAAGAGGACAAATTTACCTTCATGGTTAAAAATCCCAAATTTGACGGGATTATAACAAAAAGGAAAATAGTGAGCCATGTAGCTCAATTATATGATCCGAACGGTTATATATCACCGGTAACGATCATAGGGAAAATATTAATTCAGGATATATGGAGGTCAAGAATTGATTGGGATGATAGACCAGCGACTGAAATAGAACGTCGATGGTCGGAATTTTGGGATTCTATCAGATACTTAGAAAATTTTAAAATAGAAAGATGGTTAGGTTCGGGGGGAAGTACAAGTATACAGGTCCATGGGTTTTCGGACAGTAGTGAGGCAGCGTTAGGGGCGGTAGTATATTTGAGAGCGAATTATGGAAATGGAGTGATAACAAGCAAACTCTTAACGTCAAAGACAAGGGTGGCACCTTTGAAAATGGTGACCATTCCGCGTTTGGAGTTATCGGCAGCGGAGTTACTATCAAGGATGATAAAGGAAATTATGGAGTCAATGGAATGGAAAGGAACGGAATATGTGCTATGGATTGATTCAAGTCCAGCATTTTACTGGATAAGGAAAGAAACAAGGGACTTAAGGACATATGTTGCCAATAGAGTAGCATCTATTCAGGCAAATACGGAAATAAGGAACTGGCGCCACATAGATGGTAAGGAGAACCCAGCCGATTTGTTGACAAGGGGGATGTTACCAAAGGAATTGGTAGGCAATAATTTATGGCTTCACGGTCCTAGTTGGATAATAAAGGAAGAACAGGAGTGGCCAAAGAGTGGGATAATGGAAGGAATTAACAAGGAGATGGAAAACGAAATGAAAATACATTCAATTTCGCAATTTAAGGAACCAATAAGCATTGGCCTCGGGAGAGGAAGGGGTAAAGTACCTCTGTTGGAATATGTAAGCAAACTGGAGAAGGCGGTGAACATCGTTAGTTATGTAAACCGATATATAGACAATTGGATTGAAAGCAGGAGAAACCTGAGACCAAGGAGAAAAAGGAGGAAGGGGCCACAGGAAGTAATGCCACCAACAAGAGAGGAGAAGGCGGGAGCCATGGAATATCTAATACGAATTAGTCAACAGGAATATTATAATCGGGAGATTACGGCACTAAAAGCGGGAAAAGCACTTCCGGAGAAGAGCAAAATAATAAGCTTAAAGCCGATACTGGATAAAAATAATATCTTGCGGGTAGGGGGGAGGTTAGGTAGGTCAGAAATCGATTACGAGATGAAACATCCGGCAATCGTAGCAAATGGATCAATTTTAGCAGGATTGCTAATGGAATATGCACACAGGAGTACAGAACATGGAGGGATCCAAGTCATGATGCAATTCATCAGACAACAGTATTGGATACCAAAACTCAGGAATGGGTTAAGGAATTACATCCACAAATGCGTGGTTTGCGTGCGATTAAATGCACGAATGGAGGGACAATTGATGGCGGAACTACCGTCAGAAAGAGTCCAGGTGGGGAAACCATTTTTATCTACGGGAGTAGACTATGCAGGGCCGTTCCAATTGGGGAAGCCTGGAAAATTAGGTAGAAAGAATAAGGGACAAGGGGAAAAATGGTGGGTTGCAATATTTGTATGCCTAAGGACTAGAGCAATACATATTGAGCCTGTTCCGGATTTATCTTCTATGGCCTTCATAGCTACATATGAGAGGTTCATTGCCAGGAGGGGAAGATGTGAAAAAATGTTCAGCGACAACGGAACGGCTTTCGTTGGCGCATCAAAAGAATTAAATAAGGCATTAAGAATCTTTTCAGATAAGGACATGTTAGATCATTTGCACCGGAAGGGTACGGACTGGAGGTTTATGACACCAGCCGCCCCGCATCAAGGAGGGATCTATGAGGCAGCGGTGAAATCTATGAAGTTTCACCTAAGGAGAATCATGGGGCAAAGGATGTTGCCACCGGAAGAATTTGGAACACTCCTCACTCAAATCGAAGCCATTCTCAATTCCAGGCCTCTTCACCCATTGAGTGAGGACCCTATGGACATTCAGGCGTTAACGCCGGGACATTTTTTGGTAGGTGAACCGTTAATTTTACCTCTTCCTTTCAGATTGGACGATCGTTCGGATTCAGTAGGAACTGCTCTGTGGAAGGAACGGCAAAGGATGATACAGCATTTTTGGGTACGATGGCAATCAGAATACCTCACCACCTTGCAGGAACGGAAAAAATGGAGAAGAGAAAAGGAGAACATCAAAGTGGGACAACTGGTAGTACTCAGGAGTGAGAACTTTCCCCCTACGAGTTGGGCTATGGCTCGAGTATGTGAATTGCTGCCTAGCCAGGACGGTTTAGTACGCAATGTTGTTGTACAAACGGCCACCAATAGGCTCAGGAGACCTATTCAGAAGCTGTGCATCCTACCAACGGAGAAGAAATAAAATCTTAATATATGAAATGTAATGATATTTAAAAAACCATGTTTTTTGCCGGGACTGTTACGTATGGCAACCCTGGCCATACGTGTAGTCTTTGTTAACCAATGTATTTGTATTATACACGAATAATCTAGAATAAGAATGAGTTAGTTGCTCTCGACCACTAGGGAAGAGAGGTTGTTGTGCGCCATTATTCCGGAGAATAAATGTGGGTTTTTTTGATATACTTTTTCCCACACAAAAAGTTAAAGTCTTTTATTTCGATCGGATTCATAATGGTGCGAACAGAGCGGTTGCATGATACATTCCGCCTGGATCTACTACCGAAATTTATTAAAATTTTAACAATTCTCTAGAAACGTGTAGGAAACGCTTTTAATTTCTTTGTACTTTTATCTCCTTTTTTTGAGCCAACCTTCTTCGGTAAAGTTGAGGTCATCTGGTAGACACATAGCCAACATTCGAACCTTCCGTTCTGTCAATTCCCTTCAAGTTAAATTAATCTAGTACAACCTTAAGACAATACAGAGGCGTCGATAAAGTTGAAGGTGAATGTGGGTGTGGTGAGTTAAGAGGATCTTGAAGAGTGATCAATGCAAGCAATGGGCTGAAATCCTCCATTTGCTTTAAAAGAGAGTTTGTAAGAGGGGGGGGGGTAAATATTTATACCGCCGGGAGGAACTCCTGACTAATATAAATAATTAATCCGCCTGCTCCTAAAACAAAAATATCCTTCACTAAAAAAAGAAATGGATTGATAGCCGAGAGGGACTCTCAACTTATCAATCTCCAGACGGAATCTTCTTAGATATGAAGTGAAAGAAGAGGTTATTTGCTGTAATAGATTTTAGGCTTTATTTATTCAGTATAACCCAATTTTGTATTCTTTTACATCAATTTAGTACTTTTATTAGTAAAGTTTCTTAGAGAAACTAAGTGTGAATTATATAAAAACGATACGAAAGCTTTTCATTAAATAAAATTTAAAATAATATAAAACTTCATTAATTTACAAGATATATTTTTAGGGGCTAAACTTTAAGTAGAAAACTAGGTATAATTTTAGGAATTAAGTACATATTACAAAGTGAAGCATAATTTTAAGAAATGTTATTATTATATAAACATTATAAAACTGCTTGGTTACAGTCTCCCCCTCTGGCTTCGAGTACGCCTCGGCGAGATGCCAGATAATTGTTGAGTTGTTGATTCAGAAGTTCGTTTTGGACGTCCTCTTCTTCTAATTGGATATTTAGGGTTTGTTAGAATGACATCGGCTTTCGAGTTGTACGGCGTTAGTGCTGAAACATGGTATGTTCCTAATGGTACGTCTGTTTGCTCTGGATGTGCTATTTGAAATGATGTGTCTCCAATTTTTTTTTATGATAATGTAAGGTCCGTCTCTTTTTGGTACGAATTTTGAGGTAACGCCTTTGCTAGCGTTGCTGAGAACATGTGTTGTTACCAGTACTGCATCTCCTATGGTGTAAGCAGGTGGAGAATTACGTTTAGCGTTTGCATAAGATAGTAGTCGCTCTTTGGTTTCCTTCTCGAGTTGGCGGGAGTCTTCCAAAACATTAGCCAACTGTTTCAAATATGGAGTGATTTCCGGGACGAAGTTTTCGTTTTCCAATATTGCGCTAAAATTGTGCGTGACATGCATTGGTGTTCGTAATTCCCTTCCGAATGTAAGGTAGGCTGCAGTTTGTCCTGTTGTTTGGCAGACGGCGGTGTTCATGGAGAAACGAATTGATGGTAATTTTGTATTCCATGCAGAATGTTCTGTACCCACTAGTATGGCCAATTGTGTTTTTAAATCGCGATTTTTTCGTTCTACGATGTTCGGTTGCGGATGGTATACAGGAGTTAACCTTTGTTCGATGCCAAGACAGGAGGTAAGATGTTGCATAATGGTTGAGATGAATTGAGGTCCATTATCACTGATGATTCGTCTGGCGATGCCAAAGCGTAAAAAGATTTCGTTGAGTAAGATGGTTGCACATTTCTCAGCGGTGGCTTCTCTGAGTGGGAACAGTTCTACCCATCTACTTGCTGTGTCTTCAATCACGAAAATCCAACGATATCCGTTGCTGGGTGGAAGAGGGCCAAATAAATCTACTGAGATGGTTTCGAAACGTTGGTTCTGTGGTGTTGACTGGAATAGACCAACAGGTTTTTGATTAGAGGGTTTGTATTTTTGGCATTCGTCGCATTTCTTGATAAAATCAATTATGTGGGAATTGATCCCATCCCAATAAAAATAAGGTAAAATCCTTGCTTTGGTTTTTTCAACACCATAGTGTCCAGCGGTGGGTGCTTTGTGCAAGGCTTTCAATATAGTTTCTTGTTCGCAATCCGGAATAACCAGTGCAGCTTCTTCAAAATCTTCTATATATTTGTATAATATACCATTGTTTATTATATAGCCTTCAGAGGCATACTGTTCCGCTTCCGTACCGCTGCTTTCTTCAAATGCATTGATAATTGTTTGTAACTTTTGGTCACTAAGCTGGCTTTTTCGTATTTCATAAGGACGACGTGTTGGAATGTCTACTTGTGTATAACAAATTTCACATGTTTGCGATGGAGACCGAGATAAGGTATCGGCAACGACATTAGTTTTTCCTTTGATATAATTTATTTTTAGGTCATATGATTGGAGTTGCATAGCCCATCTGGCAAGTCTGCCGGTTGGTGATTTTAGCGACATTAGCCATTTTAGAGGCTGATGATCTGTTAAAAGAGTAATTTCTGCTCCTTCGAAATAGCCCCGGAATTTATTCACCGCCCATACTATTGCTAATGCTTCACGTTCTGTGGTGGCATAATTTCTTTCGGTAGGTGTTAACAATCGACTAGCATATTCAATGGGGTGTTCTTCGGCTCCCTCCCCCTGGACCAGAACAGCTCCAAGAGCATAATTACTTGCATCGGTCTTCAGGAGAAAGGGTTTCTTTTCGTCAGCTTGTTGTAGTATGGGTGCTGTAACTAAAAGTTGCTTTAATTTATCAAAAGCTTGTTGTTCCTCGGAAGACCATTTGAACGTAACATTTTTCTTAAGTAATTTGCTCAAGGGTTTACCAATATCCGAGAAATTTGGTATGAATCTTCGATACCAGCAGCAAGTCTGCAAGAACGTGAGTACTTCTTTTGAATTTCTTGGTGGGCTCATTCTTTCGATTGCTGACGTTTTATCTGGATCTGTCTTGATGCCTTCCCTTGTTAGTAAATGTCCCAGATATTTAATTTCTTCGCAGCAGAAGCGACTTTTCCCCCTATTAACTTTGATGCCATATTCGGTAAGTCTTTGAAATAACTTTTGAAGATCGCTCATGTGATCATTAAAACTACTTGAACAGACAACTATGTCATCTAAATAAGCAAAGATGGTAATTTCGCTTAGTCCAGCTTTTAATCGGTCGATGAGGCGTTGGAATGTAGCTGGTGCGTTTCGAAGTCCAAAGCTCATTCGGTTAAATTGAAATGTTCCGAAAGGTGTTACGAATGCTGTTTTGGGTTTATCTTTTTCGGCGACTTTTATTTGCCAGTATCCTGACTGTAAGTCCAGGGTGCTCATAAATGATGTTGCTTTAGCATCATGTAGTAAGTCGTCAATTCTTGGCAAAGGATAACGATCTGGTGTAGTGACCGCGTTGAGTTTGCGGTAATCGATGCAAACTCGTATTTCGCCTGATTTTTTTGGAATCATTACTACTGGTGCTGCCCATGGAGAATCAGAAGGTTCGATTATACCCTTTAAGAGCATTTTTTGTATTTCAGCTTTCAACTGCTCTTTTCTAGCTGGCGAAAGTCTGTATGGAGGCGAAGCGATTGGCAAATGGTTTTTAGTTGCAATAATATGTTCAACTCCTTTTACAGTCACTTCATTTTCCCAGTTAAATACCTACTCGTGCCAATTTAATATAGACTCAAGCACTTTTGTTTGTTCCTGTGACAAGTGACATCCTTCTTCCGTTCGAAGTTCTATAGCGTTAATATTTACTCTGTGCGGTGGCTGGAACAGGTTTTCGGTACTATAGGTTCGTTCTTGCCTTTTTGTATTTAAAAATACATTTTCAAAGTTTGAGTCATTTTTAGGACTGTGGACATAGAGAGGAAGTGCATCTCGAAAAATTTCATATATTTCATCTTCTGAGGCTTTTTCTGACTGTGAAACATATTCGTTCTCGGTGATGGACATATTTAAAATTTGATTTGGTGTACTGCCTAGAGGAGAAACTGGCTCGACTCTATTACTTTCCCAATTTAATAAGGATACTGGTGTTGAAATGTCGCTTTTTGGTGTTTGGATTTCTGGTTCCAGGTAGTCATAATATTCAAAAATTACATTTGGTTGGTCGACATATTGCCATGTTCTTTGGCCCAGATTCAAAATGATACCAGAGCTCTCAAGAAAATCAATTCCGATGAGCGTGATGGAATTTCGTCTTTCTGGCAAGACGCTAATGTTGATTATCTTGGACCTATTGCCAATGATTATGCGACAAGCTGTACACCACATATCTTTTTGTGAATCAATTCCATCAGCTAGCGTGACGTTTGCACTGACCTTATGAAATTTGTGTCCAGTTTCTTTAAGGTGTTGGTATAAATCGTTGCCTGCGATGCTTGTCAACGCTCCTGTATCAATATAGGCGAGCATTTCTTTTCCTTTTGACGTAAATGGAATTGTTGGAATGCTTCCTGTTGATGATGTTTTTAGTGACTGGGTTTTATTGTATGATTGACTAGGGAGTACTTTGTTTTTGCAATTAGGACAATTTCCTCTGTAGAACCCATTAGCTCCACATCCAAAACAAACTATATTTGGCTTTTCTTCCACTGTTCTTGTCACGTTTGCTTCTTTTGTTTTTGTCTGGTGAAGCTTTCGACAATCTTCAGTTCGATGACCGCGATAGTTACAGTGGTTGCATCGTATTTTTTGTTTAGCTTGGGATGGTTCTGAAAAATTAGAATTTGACCTTGTATTAACTGATAGTTGCTCCCAGTCTCTGCATAACGTAATTAATTCTTCGAAGCTTTTGAACTGCTCTCTTCTTACATCTTTTCGAATTGCCTCTTGGAGAAGAGAGTAGACTATGTCGATGGCTATTTCTTCAGTAAATTGAGGATATGGCAACTCTGATATAAGAGCTCGTTTTTCGCATATAAATGTATCAGATTTTTCACCTCTTTTTTGTTTTGTGTCAAAGAGAATTTGAAAGATGACGTGAGGTTTTCTATTTGGAGCGAATTGTTTTTTTAGCAGGTCAATTGCATGCTTCCATGTAGTAGCCTCATCTTTCACTCCCTTCCACCATCTTATAGCGAAGTCTCTGAAGAGTAGAGGCAGTTCCAATAATGCATCCGCGTCCGATATTTGTTTTACTTTTTTAAATATTTCTACCGCTTGCAGGAAATTGTCCAATTTTTCAGAGTCTGCTTCCCCATGAAACCTTTCGGAGCACTCTGAAAGTGAAACATTCCGCCGCATTAAATTTTGAAGTTGCTGCATCGATATTTGTAGAACTTCTCCAGGTTCTTCCCCTGCAACCGAGGCAGAGGCAGCCGGTGGTTCAGTTCTTCGTGGCATTTTGGAATCGTGACGGTGTGCCTATTTTATCGAGTTGCAGTGTTTTGGTCGAAAATTTTTTCAGCGTTGGTGGTATAAGTAACGTGGTTTCTGCCCTGTAGTAGTAGTTGGTGCGCCAATTGTAAGAGGGGGGGGGTAAATATTTATACCGCCGGGAGGAACTCCTGACTAATATAAATAATTAATCCGCCTGCTCCTAAAACAAAAATATCCTTCACTAAAAAAAGAAATGGATTGATAGCCGAGAGGGACTCTCAACTTATCAATCTCCAGACGGAATCTTCTTAGATATGAAGTGAAAGAAGAGGTTATTTGCTGTAATAGATTTTAGGCTTTATTTATTCAGTATAACCCAATTTTGTATTCTTTTACATCAATTTAGTACTTTTATTAGTAAAGTTTCTTAGAGAAACTAAGTGTGAATTATATAAAAACGATACGAAAGCTTTTCATTAAATAAAATTTAAAATAATATAAAACTTCATTAATTTACAAGATATATTTTTAGGGGCTAAACTTTAAGTAGAAAACTAGGTATAATTTTAGGAATTAAGTACATATTACAAAGTGAAGCATAATTTTAAGAAATGTTATTATTATATAAACATTATAAAACTGCTTGGTTACAAGTTGGCTTAAGAGCAATGTAAAATTGAGATGGCAATATGTTGATTCAATGAGAACCAATGCATTTGCAAAGCATCAATGTATTCTGCAATGGAAGTGCTTCCGGATGAATTTTCTACTCCGGTTTTGACTAGAAAATTTAACTTATTTCACATATACTTATTAAAAAAATAAAAATGATTTTTAAAATAAAAAGTTTTATGTTTTGGTCAAAAATACGGCCGGGAAAAAGTCCTTCCGGAATTGCTTCAGTCGACATGTTTAAGAAGTCCTGTGCTGCCTGCATCAAGCATTGAAAACCAGTGTCTTCATTGTCTAACTTCCATCAGAGCTGCCACCTCTGAAGTGCTAGGTTTCATACGGCCACCATAGCAAAACACCTGGTTTGACGACGAGTGCCAAAAAGCACACCCAGATAAGCAACAATGCGACGCTCCACAGAAGGACCAGAGCTGCTCGCGTGCTCTGCGATCAGAAAAGATAAGAACATCACCGTCTTCTCAGAAGGAAAAAAAGGGAGCATGAGAAGCTTGCGATAAAGAAATGTCACAACAGTTTGTCAACCAAATAGGCGCAAGGAAATAGAAACAGGTAGCTATAGGGACCGAGCAGATAAGAGACGCATGTTGGTTCAGACCCAGGACCGTTCCGGACTGTAGCCCCACCTTAAGTAAGTATGTAATTAGTTATTATTTATTTAATCTCAATTTCAAAAACTGATATTTATTCCAAAAATGCAGGCCTGAATAAGTTTATATCATAAGAACTAACAGTACAATCAAACTTTGCGTATAAGTCATGGTACAGTACACCAAAGTAAACCTTTTCTAAGTCCCCGATAAATAATGTCAAGTTAGAGCCCTATCGTAGAATTAAGTCATCATATAAAGGCTTATTAAAAATAAGGAGTTTATGTCGACTAGCTTTGGTTAACTGCATTTTTTGTTGCTACTAGTAACCAACTTAACCCCATATAAACAATTGTGTATCCAGCCAAAATAAAATTATGAAATTCCTTTAACTTGAATAACCTTCGAAATACGACTTTTCTACGAATGTATAGAAAAGAAAATTCATCATTCTCTTTCTCGTTTCCAACAAATGGCGTGCTAATTTAGTTAATTGCAGTAATTATCTAAATGAGCCAACAAAGAAAAATCTGAACAATATTTATAGATAAGCTTCTGGGTTATCCTTTTAACTCCCTTCCCTCCAGATCGCTTATAATGCCAACGAAGAAAGAAATATTACAGCTGTGAAGCTTTTGTTTTCCCCCTCTGTTTTTATGTTCAAATGCTCTAAATAAAAAGAAAACCCTGTGTGACATATCGTCCTAATGAAGCGGAAACAAAGAAAATCGTTTGCATGAATTAATTAAAAATGAGGAAGTGCTTAGTTTGGCTTGAAGCCAGTTTATTGTACATAAATATCATATTCAAACGAATTTTTAGTGTGAGTGTATATAAGAGTAATATATTAGGCTTTGATGTTTTTATGTTTATAAGAAAATTTCTCGAGAAGTTATAAAATGTACATTATATTTTTTAAACTCCTTTGAGCACTTTAAATATACAAACATATGCGTGTATTATTATAGTTTAAAGTTAATGGCAAAGAATTTTAAACGATTTAGTAAATTTTTAAATCCATTTTTAGCAATTCACTAGGCTAAAAAGGTGATTTAGATAATTTTAAACGATTTTAACATCTTACTATCTATTAAAGATTTGCTAAAGTTAAAATCACGGAATGACTACTTTAACTTTTAGTAATTTGCTAAATCCATATGACATCTATACAATAATTATTCTTATAAGAGCAATGGTTGAAATGGTCCAGCCAACAGTTGGAAATTCCAATTAATAGGTCCGTTTAAGCGTAGTTGCTTTGTTTATTTTTACGAACTAATAAAAGGCAATTAGCAATTTACTAGTTAGCAAAACGAAAAGAAAGGTTTAAAAAGTTGAACTCCCTTAGGAAATTGCTAAATATTTGGCAGATTGCTAACTAGTAAATTGTAAAACCCTTAAAAATAGGCTCTTTAAAATTGTGCGCCAATTTGCTTCCTTTGAATCACTGATCCGCACCCAACTGTCAGGACATTTAAGTTTTCTTACCTGCTGTCTTTTCTTAATAAGCTGACTATCAGCCGAAATGAAGAAAATTAGTAATCCAAAGTTGTTCAGTTGATGGCTTAATAAAATGGACGTGACTATTGCAACTAATGAAACACAATCCAAAAGAAGCCCTTTGCACGTGGTAATAAAATCATCCAGAATTAAATATCTAACCTGTAGGTTGGTTGGTTGGTTGGTAGGTTAAGGTGATTCCTTTGAGCTAAAAGTGGGAGGGTTGAAAGGATGAATGGAATGTTGAAACGAATTTGATAAACCTTCAAGGATTTACTTGTGTTTTTTTTTTGTCTTTCTTTGGTTTTGTTTTTAAAATGTTTGCCCACTTTGGAATGCGAGTTGAATACGAAATGAATTTAATTGTCAGGAGGGGTTTTTTTCCTTTACATTTTTGTTGGTTACCTGTTCCTAGTTTGGTCATTGAGATGTTTTTTTTTTTTTATCTGAGAAACTTTTGGAATACTAATGTCGGTAGTTGAAAGAAATCTATCTCAAGGCAGAAAGTATAACATTGAATAAAGGATTGATTCAAAAGAAGAACATCAGTTGGTTTTCTTGAACGAGGTGTTGATATCTTAAAGGATGCTATTTGAAGTGAATACAAAAATGTTTGATTTAAAAAAGAAATTTTATTAAAGCCTATTACTTACAGTTTTAGATTGTCTGGTTATTGCATTGACAACCATTTTCTTCTGCTTTCAGTAGTTAGTGCTGAGTATGATTTTTAACGAGATTTAATTTTTTTAACAATGTTGGATTAGAGAGCATACTGATAAGCCTTTCTGGATGCGTGAGTATTACGGATGAATTGGCTATTTCACTAGAATATTCGAGCCTTTTCCGCCAAATTATAGTAAGATCCGAAAAAAATTGTATCTTAAACAAAAATCAAGTTTACTGCCGGTCCATAAAATCACTTACGCTTGATATCAGTATTGGAAATAATTAATTGTTTTTAAGTTGAAACATGACAATATCCATCAAGGCTTCAAGTAAGTTACAATTAAATTTTAATGATTAAGATTTCTTTTTTTTATTGAAATTGTTGCTTATGTTGCTTAATGGCAAAAAGTGGTCGATATTCGAGAGTGGTCGAAAGACTGAGACAAGAGACACGACGGTGTTTAAGGGACTTAAATAAATCAACGATGTAATTGCTACAAGTCATTTAAAACGCTCTTCATTCAATATTGTCCGGGAGACTTAAGTTTCGTGATGCAAGTACCACTTAATGGATAGTGCCAACGTTTTCAGAGCAATGAATTCTACAAGATGTTGTATTCTTCATTTACCAATGCGTTTAAGATCCGCACATATGATGAAGATAGTTTTGAATCTAAAAACAAATATTAAAAGCTGAAGGCACTGTCATCAGTGAAGCAGGAAAGTGGACAAGAAGTTTTAGATAGGAGATTATTAAAACAAATGGGAAAAAGAGTGTTGGAGGCAGGACATAGCCCTGTGGCGTACCAGCATTTATTTTTTGGGCTGTCAGATAGTTCAAAAAATAGCTTTTTAAAGTGAACTAATTAAACAAGCTCATTATTTTATAATTCAATACACTATAGTAGCTTATCTACAGGGACGAGCTGTATATAGAGCCACATGTCTAGTTTCGGCATCCCTGTCAAACTCGTCCGTTTGTGTAGAATAATAATGGAGAATTCGCGCTACTCCATAATGGTTGGAAATAACTTAATAGAACCTTACGATGTCAATAAAGGGCTTGGACAAGATGATGTGCTGTCATGCGATTTCTTTAACGACGCGACGTCCTTGAAAGAATAGTGCTAGACTAGACGCACCAGCTTTCAAAAGTCTGTCCAATTACTCGCATATGCTGATGACATTGACATAATCGGAAGAACTCAGCGTGATGTCAATGGGGCTTTTGCGAGTATTGAGGTTTAGATGTTATGGGTTTAAATTTTAATTAGTGCAAAACAAAGTACAAGCTGTCATCAAGACAACACCGACTTCTCGGTCAAAAGGTTACCATTGACAGACGTAACTTTGAGGTAATTAGGGACTTCGTCTACCTAGGCTCCGCTATAAACACAGAAAACAACACCAGTGCTGAGACCAAACGAAGAATAACTCTTGCTAGCCGCTGTTTCTTTGGGCTAAGAAAGCAATTGAGTAGTAAAACCCTCTCTCGAGCGATCAAAGTGTATATACGACCCTCATCATCCCCGTCCAGCTATAAGGTGCAGAAGCACGGAATATGAAAAATGCGGATGAAAGCACATTGGGTCGTTCTGAGAGAAAAGTTCTTCGCGTTATTTATGGTCCCGTATGCATAGAAGGTGAGTGGAGGAAAAGATGAAACGACGAGCTGTACGGACTGTACGGGCTGGGTCAAGTAGAGCCCATGAAAACCAATAAAACCAATGCTCCGGACCGGAAAGTCTTCAAATCCACAGCGACAGGACTAAGTAAGTAAGTAGCTTACCTATTAATTCCTTCAAAACGTAGGAACACATTTATTTTCGGGCTTTTTTAAAGTCGATACGAAGTTGATAATGTTGCAGCGCCTTAATTATACTTCCTTATAATCTTTAAAATAATTGTTTTATAAGAGGTTACATTGAAATTACTATTTTTTTTGTTATTACGAAAAACATTAACAGATTAGTAGAAAATAAAGTTTTCTTAATTTATCGTTATATTATGTTTAGGGTAAATCATAACAAATCTATAATAGATACAAAATATTAGTAGCCTTAAAATCATTCTCATAAATTGAGGATATATTACGGGTATATATGTATGTGTATAAATTAATAACCTTCTTTTATGCTCATATCCTTTTAAATTATTATTTTACAAAGTCAGAGAAAAAACTGAAGTTTAAGCAAATTAATAATATAAGATACCTTTGCCTCTTTTATAAATTTTGAATTTAAAAAAATCCAATCCAAAATCGAAAGCATAAGATTTGAACAAATACCAAGTCTCAACATCAAAACAATTCATAACTTTTCAACTTAACGATCTTCTTTTATTAGCAAAATGCCAATCAAAAATAATTTCTTCATTTCACCATTGTTGTATGTATAAACGTACCTACCTAACCTATACCTTGAATGGATATGAGCAAGTGATTACCTTTTCCTGCGGGAATATACTCGAGTTTTTTTTGTGGGCTCCTGATGCTTATATTCTTTCCGGAACTTCTTTGCTCGGTAAAAAATATTTGGAATTGTAAACATTTCAAAACCAGGTTCAACCTTAGTCTAACATCCTTCGCCCGCCTCCTTGGGAAAGAAGTAAAAGTATGTACCTACACAAAAATATCGCAGGCAAATTCTCTATCACTACTACTGGGTATCGTAAAAAATGAGCAATTTTCAGGACTCTGGTGGGTTTTTTCCTGTTTAAATTTTGCCGGCTTATTCAAAGTATAGATGAATGGGCGATGAAAAAAAAGTGCGCCATGGATTCTAAGGGTGAATGAGAATGCAACAGAGGGCCGGAAAAAGAATGTATCCAAAGAAAAAGGTCCTAGGCATGGAGCATGGAAAAAATATATCCACTTTGCTCGAAAGCCCTCGAAATTCATAACGATCCTGAGGAAATTGTGACTTTGGGACGAGTATCAAGCATCTGAGCTCCGCAGGGGTTGGGCATCAAGCAATATACGAGTATAGGTAAGGTTAGGTAGTGGAAGTCAGTTGGTTGTTTGGTTTCGCGGCTGGTCCTTGCAGGATGTCTAATAAAAAATTTATAAATGAGCAATTCGAGACTTCGGCCACAGATTAAAGGTTTCCTCCGTGGACTACACGCGATTTCTGACGACAACGACGACGACAACGACGACGACAACGACAACGAGAACGAAGAAACGAAAACAACAACGATGATGACGGCGACAGCAGCAGCAAAAGCGACAGCGTTTGGCTAAACTCTCCTGATTGAAGTTAGATGCGGGTAGGTAATAAAAAAAAAGTATAAAGGACTTCTTTCACCACAAAAAAACTGAATCAAAACAACAACGTCAAAGAAAAGAACAGCGGAACAAAATTAAAGGGCTTTAGGGACTCAACAGAGTCACAGCATGCTAAAACAATAAAAACAAATCATTGTTTAAATTATGGTTACAATTTTATTGTTTTTAGGGTGAATGGGCGGGTAAATGAGCAAGAAGAAGAAGAAGATGTCGTGAATCTTGATGCTCGCACAGGGAGAAGGTGAAAATGCAATTTTAATAATTTTACAGTATTTTTCTAAGCTTAATTTTAAAGTAGGTATGTATATATTTTTATTTATTGAGGTAAGCTCATGGCATTTTGAACAAAAGTTTTAGAGAAGGCGGTTGTTATTGAAGTCGTTTATGAATAGGGTAGTTAAGATACGGAGAATAGTCTTCGTCGTACTGCAAATAAATGCAAATGGTATTTATGTGTATGTAATTATTCAAAATAAAAACATTAACAATGTAGCTTATATTCATATAGGGGTAAGCTCGTTGCTTAGATTGAATAAGCAGATACTATTCGAGTAATCAATACTATAGTTTGAAGGGAGGATATGTGCAGATACCACAAAATGTTAGCAAACAATTAAAATCACTCGGAATGACAGCCATATGTTTACTGTATGACATTGGGTGACATACATCAAACATATAGTAAATGCTTTTACTTGATATTTACTTTTTTTTCATATGCATAAAAATGGAGTAAATGTTGTGAATGAAGTACAGGGTTATTCATTTTGCGGTTTCAAAGGTAAACGTTAATAAAACACATGTACAATATTTTTTTTAATGATATTTCTTTTTTATTATAAAGTTTGAACATTGAAATTGTGAATAAAACACTAAATCATTAAATGACCAAAATTATTGTATGCTCTTGGCAATGCTATGCTCGAGCAATTACGTGGCCTGGAAAGGTCTCTTGCAATAAAGCCATATTCACTCGAGTTGTGTGGCATGTGGCACCGTCTTGGTGAAACCACATGTTCTTTAATAGCAGGCAAAGAAAAACCGGTTATCATATGAGCATAACGCTCCGAATTAACGGCGGTGACAGTCGTTTTATCGCCGTTTTCGAAGAAGAAAGGTACAATCAGACCTCCGGACCAAAGGGCGAACCAAACAGTTACTTTTTGTGAATGTAATAGCCTCTCTTCAATTAATTGAGGATTCTCAGAACCCCAAATACGAAATTTTTGTATATTAACATACCCACCGAGTGAGAAATGTGCTTCGTCGCTGAAGAAAATTTTGTTCGAAAAATCGCCATCCACCGCCTGTTGTTCAAGCACCCATTCGACGTATATATGACACGTTGTGAATGGTCAGCTGGCTTCAGTTGTTGATGAAGGTGTGGATCCAAATGCACCATTATGTGCCGTAAGAACGACGAGGAATCGACACATTCGGGTCTTCGGCAACACTTTCACTTACAGCAGCGATATTTTCAGTGGTACGAGAGAAACGATGCTGCAGAGGCCTTACAATATTTGTAATCAATCCAGTCTCTCCAAATTTCCGCATAATTTGCTAATTGCTTGCGTAGTTGGACGATTGTGTAAACCATAATCTCCATTTTTGTAGAAGGTTTTATAAATTTGTATGCGTTGTGCGATAGTTAAGCGATAAATTTTCGTAAATGTCAGACTTTCAACTGAAAAAAAATTGGTTTATCGACTTTTAGTTTGATAGATGTCAAATTCCAGGGCTATGCTTTTGAAACAGCAAAATGGATAACTCGTTAAATACTATTGCCCACTAACTATTTGGATGAACTCTTTTAGTAACTAAACTTTTGTGTGCATACAAATACATAAGTATAAGATGGTATCAATTCAAAAAATTAAGAACTTTTAAAATGATAAGTTTTGTATATAAAAAAAAAGTATTTACTCTCAATTTCCAATGCTTTTTAGTTATTACTTGGCACGAGTACGATAACTTTGGCGCCAAGATATAATAACGGTTTTTGGTAGAGGGGCTTAATACAATCATTTTTTACTATGGGAGGGTTAAAAAAAGGTTTAAAGTGTAATTTTTCAATACTTCAAGATTATCTACCATTGTTTTTATTTCAGAATTTATTGCTCTTATTTGTTTTTGATCTGAATCTGGATGATTTTATGTCTTTTAGTTTTTGAGAAAATTGAAAATAACCACAACTACTATTTTAATTTTTTTGCATAAATTTTTAGTTTAAAACAATTTTTTTTAAAAACTATGCATAGTTTTGACTTGATTTAAAAACAAGCTAATAGACAAAAATGTTGGCTTTAAAAAAGGTATAATACTTAATTGTAAATATTACCGTTATTTTTTAATTATTTTTTTCCCTACAGCCTAAGCGGGGGGAGATAGACCCCCCTCCCTTAGTAAAAAATGCTTGTTTTTAACTGTTCTATACAAATCCGTCATTAAACTTTGTCGCCAAAGTTATCGTACTCTCCCCATTACTTGGATAAATTCAGTATATATTAAAAATTATTCCAAGCAAGTAGGAACTTAATGAATTAATGAATCTTATCTACAAGAAGTTAAAGTTTATACTGATCGTTTGAGCTTTTCTTTTCATTTAATATAGGGATTTCCAATAACTTGTTTTATTTGAAATATCCTATGTGTGTATTATAACTATGCATGAATCTTTTAATAGTTGTATGTATTTTTCTTTTTTAATTTTTGCTGCTTCTTTTTTTTTTGTTTTATGAGTTGAGAACCGTTCATCAAAGTCGTATCTTCGCTGATTGGGTCCTTGAAATGCATCAAATGATCCGGGTGTTCCTAAAAAATTCATCCTTCGATACTACGTCAATTAACAAAATTGAGGCATTTCGGGATCGGAAAATCCTCAATGTTTCACTGGGACTTTATGAAAAAACTGATTGTTGGATTTTTATACAAATTTTACTGAATAACGAAAGCAATATTTTCTGTGAGACAAAATTAGTTTGAAGCCAATATCTCAAATTTTTGAAAAGATATTTGATTCGAAAATCAATGTTTAACATCTTTTAATAATGTTTTTTTTTTTATAGGTTTTTATTTTTTATACCAGATGTCAAAAACCTTATTCTTTGTTGCATAAAATATATATTTTGGAGATAAGATAATAAAATAATAATATTTCGTAAAATATTCGAAGTGACAATTATTTTTTTTTGATTTATAAATAGAACCGTTAATTGATTTTTTTCGTAAATATATTGGTTTGGTCATCACAATATGTAGTTTACCATTTTTTAAATTGCTATGGTAAAAAAACCACCAACTCAATTTTTTTGAGAGTCCTTTCTGCATCTTTCTGCATTATTGTCTGTATAACAAGATTTATTTGAAGTCGATATCTCTACTGGTTCTTGCACGCATTACAGACATCCCTCTAAAAATCTTGTATTTAGGCTCTAGGACCTTGAGAAATGTCAACATTTTCAATTCGACAATCGGACCGATTACAATAATTTCCTATGGGAAGTTAATACTCATTTTTTAAATATCAAAATGAAACCAAATATTAGAAAATCGTTATAAAAATGGCGGAGAATTTATGATTGAACGAACAAAACTAAAACTGATGCGTACCCGTACATATTTATTTGTATATATATACATACATAACACTTTGGCGGGCAACACATATACTTTTCGTAAAAAACTGTTTAGTTTAGAAGTCCAGATAAGGAGAGGGAATCGAACTACCCCTAGGACAATCTTAGTTTGGAATGCTTTTAAAACTTTGTAAACCTAGTGATACCATTGTCTAATTAAAACAAACTTAAAACAGAGCTTAGTGAAACATTGTTAAATTAAAAAGAAACAAAAGTTAAGCCTTATCTAGAGAAAAGGTCCTAATGGCGTATAAGAAAATCGTAAAAATGTATCTTAAATTTATAATTTTTCTTAATTCATTTAAGTAATGTACTTGTACATTGTTTTTTCTTTAAGATGTTTTTTTTTTTTAACTTAAAACCAAGATCTTAACTGATAGCTCATACTAGTGTTTATACCACAAGAATGAACAAGCCCCTCATAAAGAGCAAATCTTATATAATTCTGCAGCCGTGATGTACTTATAAACCACCACCTCATATTGTCCGATGGTTATTATATGTACATATATATGCATAGTCCTACAAAATTTATATACCTTTACTCAGCACGACATTAAAAATATCTTTTAAGATGTCTAAAACAACATAAATTCATCCCTTGGTTTTATTATAAAAACATAAAACATACCTAATGCGTTGAAAACCATAAATTTTTAAAAAGTTAATCTCTTCGTGGTCGGGAACATGAATTCTAACGCACCGTAATAATGAGTAATGATGGCACAATGGACCGTTCCTTAAATTCAGGACTTATTTCATAGTATACATAGCTATACATCTTATATATCTAGTCTATTATATTTATAAAATATTTTCAGAAATGTGCGGGGTGTATAATGTAAAATAACAAAGAAGTGTTAAAAAGTTTTTTTTTTTTTCTGTGATCTTCGAATTGCCCATAAAAATACTAAAAGGAAATTATAAATTGAAGAAGGGTGCAAGTGGCAAAATGCATTGAAATGGCTTTGGTATGAGTTTTGAAAAAAAAGTGAAAAGATTCCATTTCCAAATGAAAGTACTGCAGATAATTTATTGGACTTAGTTGGGTATGTGTATATAGTTTTTAAAGAATTTGGCACTTTGGACTTTTGTGGAAAGTAAAGTAAAAGTGACTCATGTGATGATAAATTTCTTAACTCTTCTATATCAAAATGGTTTCAATTAAAACAATTTACAGTGTTTCACAATGTTTTAACTCAAAATTCTCTATCTATTCTTGAAAAATGTGCTTTTGTCCTTTCTAACTATCTATAGAGAAAAGGACAGATATTGATTTAAGTATCTATTACCCTGGTTACAAGAGCAGATCGAGGAATCGCATTTGAATTAAGATTTCGATCCAGGTATACGTTGTCAGTGGATCGAGGAATTGAAATGACATTTGGGTTGTATTTGTGTGAGTACTTTAAATGTGACTAACTTGGCTTTGAATATGGCTACGCAATGAGAACAAATCATTTGCTTACATTTTGTAAATTATTTTAATTCGATGCAAAATATAATTGCTCAACGTTTACAATTATATCGAGTCCTTGCATTAAAAAGAAGAAATTTGTCTATACAGAAATTATGTCAATTGTTTAAGACTCAAAAAACAAATGGCAGAAATGGTGAAACATTTAATTGCTTGTCTACCACAAAAAGGGAAGCGACAAGTATGGATGATAAGAAGGAGCAGACATTGGTGGAACAACATTGTAAAAAGTAAAAGTTTTGACGACCAAAAACAATGCCTTCATGTTCTTCAAGTTCGTTTCTCATGCTGGAACTGCTTCCCGGATTTAAAATTTCATTTAAACCCGCCAAAAATTTGTTTATGTTATCTTATAAATTTGTTTAGTTGATGCCTCATACTTAGACTCGAAAATATGTGTCTTTCATCCCAGCGTTGGAATTCAAAATCCATGACTTCCTTTTGTTTAAAAAAAAAAAAAAGCCATCCAAAAGCTCTTGAGATTTTCTGTCCAAATTTGTCCTAGCAGGCTGCGTAGACTGTTAAATTGTTTCTTTAAGTTTGGATTGAAAATAAAGTTTAATAATGTAGTGTGATGTTTTTATTAAACGTGAAAACTTTATAAGTACCTACCTTTGGATATCGAAACCGAGACCAAGTTTGGATCTGTATCTGGATCTGGGCTTACGACCACTGTGACATTTCTGTTTCAGTTTGCGATTCATAAACTGAAATAATTCATAAATTATTAGTAACTAGCGACCCGCCCCGGCTTCGCACGGGTGCAATGCTGATATACTAAATACGCTACAGAAAAACTGTGAACGTTGTTTATAAAAAAACATAGCGGCCCGCTCCGGCTTTGCACGGGTTTAAAATATGTAACTCACTGAAAAAATGATAAAATCAATCCAGTAGATTTGATTTATTCATTTACTGGCCGTAGCCCGCACGCGTTTTTGGAGTACTTAAAACAATTCCCCTTTCCTTATCTTTGGAATATCTTTTATACACAATATTTTCACTTTTTTTTACATTTTTACAATTTTTTAACATTTTTACTTTTTTTTACATTTTTACTTTTTT
This sequence comes from Eupeodes luniger, assembly GCA_951509635.1. Classification (NCBI taxonomy): domain Eukaryota; kingdom Metazoa; phylum Arthropoda; class Insecta; order Diptera; family Syrphidae; genus Eupeodes; species Eupeodes luniger. The sequence goes on from OX608074.1 coordinate 75,319,737, forward strand.
TTACATTTTTACCTATTTATTTTACAACAATAATTAATATATTACAGAATATCTTTATATACAACGTTCACAGCTTTCTTGTTATTTTGATAAATCTCGTAGGATTCAGCCTGCGTTTGCAATGTAAGCGGAAAAAATGTAATTATTTGCGACATCACATTAGAAACCTCAAAAATAACAGTATTTTTCCACTATTTAATGGATGATATTATACATAAAAACCTTCCTCATGAGTTACTCTATCTATTAAAAAAAAACCGCATCAAAATCCGTTGCGTAGTTTTAAAGATTTAAGCGTTCATAGGTACATACAACATGACACATGACAGAAAAAGCGACTTTGTTTTATACTATGTAGTGATTTAATTTCATAAATCAAATGAAAAATGTACGTCTTGGCGTATCAATGCCCCTTTGCACCGCGTTCACATTTGGTCGCAAACCTATTAGCCGGTCCAGCTTCTCGTAGTAGGGATACAATTGCGTCTTTATTGCAAAATCCCCTTTTTATCATCTTCGTTTCGATCTTACGATACACCACCGAGTTCTTGTATATTTTTGAATCGAAGTGCATTAATTTGTTCAATTCAGCCATAACTTGTAACATAACACTGATTTCCTGATTCTCCCACGTATTTCTTTTCACCATTTTTAAATAAAAAAATTTCAAAATTCTAACAAAACAATGCTCTCAACACAAAGAAGCGCACCAAATTAAACTCAGCTTAGAACAAACAAGAGGGAAAAAACATATCACACGCCCACAAGCAAACCTCACACACCACTAACTCGATTCCCCCATTCAGGTTTAACAACAAATTTTCGATTCGATTCACCTCGTTCTGTGGGTTTGGATCGAGTAATCTTATTTCGATCCGATCCAAGTATATACGGTGATAAATCCTGATTCAATTCGAGTTCAATTCTCCTTGTAACCTAGGTATATATAGGGTTTTTTTTGGCGCGGGTAGATTTTGGCGCCTCTTGGCAGCCATTTGGTTTCGGTGCACAAAAAAACAAATCTGTCAAATCTTTTGTTTATTATTCAGTTGTTTATGCCAAATCAGCATGCCAAGTTACACGATTGAATAGAACGTTCAAATGATAAAATTTTGTTATCATAACGTTGCGCGCATTGCGCCCATTTTACGTTAGACGTGGTGGCCCTTCACAGTCGACTCATCAACGTTTGGTGGCCAAATTTGAGACGACCGGTTCAGTACACAATCAGCCAACACCCGTACGTTCATGGAACGCAAGACCGGCCGAGAAAATCGCCGCGGTCCGTGAAAGTGTACAGCAGAACCCAAGGCTGTCTGTTCCTCGCCGTGCACAAGAGCTCGGCCTTTCGCAGACGTCAACTTGGAGCATTTTGCGTCGTGACTTGGGCCTACACCCGTACAATGTTCTAACTGCCCCAGGAGCTCAAAGTTCATGACGCTACGTGCCACACAGCAAATGCGAAGACATCTACACACAACATCTACCCGCCCATATTGAAAAACCCTATATTATCCATTGAAAACCAAGAGAAATCGCACACCAGAATATTTGAAAAAGTCATACATAGAGTGTTTTTTTTAGATATATGTATTGATTTTAATGTTTAAAAAGAAGCTAGAATGCGACCCACACTGAAAACTTCCCGTCCCGTTTGCCCATTAGTTTAAAGCTTTAACAAAATGGTAATAACAATATTTTGTGTGAGATACAAAATTTAAAGTAAATATCTTTCTTTGTTCTCATAATACTTGAGTAGAAAACCATTTCTTATCAGTTTTTTGTTGTTCTTGTAGGTATTCGTCTTTTATAATAAAAGTTGTCAATAGATTTTTAACTAAGTTAGAACAAATATTTTGCATATGTTTGATTTCAAAATCTGTTTCTGTTGAAGAGATTTTTGGTCAAAAAACAATTTTTACCAATTTTAGTAGCATTTTTTAAAAGTTGTTATTTCTTTTATAAAACAATACAGACACAGATAAGATTTTTATAAGACCATTGTTTTACGTTAACAACAAAATTTAGCATAGAATGAAATTGTTTTGAAGTCAATGCCTTCATTTATATACGAGATATCGAACACCAATGCTTACCAATTGTGTGTATTATTTTAATATAATCTACATTTAATTTTTGTGAAAAAAACTGACTGTTTGTTTTTTATTGAAATCTTACAAAATATTGAAAACAATATTTACGTAAGATAAAATTAGTTTTTATCTTTGCCAAGATATTCGAGCCGAAAATCAATTTTTACCAACGTTTAGTAGTGTTTCTTTATATATTTATTTTTTTGTAAAACCGAACCGGTACTTCGATTTTTCTCATAATTTGATCAGATGTCAAAAACGTTATTCTTTGATACATTCAATTTTCTTAGAAGTTATTCGAAGACCTTCCGGACTGGAACTTTGATGTCCATTCATTCTACATGACTCAGCTATGTATCTTAGTCGTTGGACTTTTATTCTTTTAACGAGGTTGCTGTCCAACCCGTACAGTTCGTCGTTGTATCTTCTCCTGCACTTTATTTATGCAGACGGGACCAAAAATCACCCTTACAATTTTTATCCGAGGCCTCCTAAGACGCTCTTATCTTTTCTTTGACAGGGTCCAAGCATCAGAACCATAAATGAGAACCGGGATGATGAGTGTCTTATAGATGATGATTTTAGATACTACTCAATTGGCTTCTAAGTCCAAAAAAGCAGTGATTTACAAGAGTTATTCTTCTTTTGATTTCAGCGCTGGTGTCGTTGTCTTTAACTACCTCAAAGTTATAGCTATCCATGGTGACCGTTTGTCCAAGTCGTCGTTCAATGTCCTTTTTTGATGAAAGCATATACTTGGTCTTGCCCTCATTGACTACTAAACCCATCTTCTCCGCTTCCTTCGCAATGCTCAAAAAAAACTCCACTGACATGACGCTTTGATCTTCCAATTAAGTCAATATTATCTGCGTATCCAAGTTATTGAATAGGCCTATGGAAGATTGTGCCTCTAGTGTTGACGGTTGAGTTTTGCACATTTCTTTCCAGAACGATGTTGAAGAAGTCGTATGACAGTGCATCGCCTTGTCTAAAACCTTTTTTGACATCAAATGCGTCGGTGAGATCTTTTCCGACATTTCTAGAGCTGCGTTCTTTCTCCATCGCCATTCTAGACAAACGGTTAAGTTTGACAGGGATGCCAAAACTAGACATTGTTAGCGGTCTTAAAATCAATAAAAATATGATGGATATCGATTTGAAGTTCCTGGTTTTTTTTTCCCCAGATCTGCCGTAATGTGAATATTTGGTCAATTGTGAACTTTCTTGGTCTGAAGCTACACTGTTATGGACTTATCAGGTTGTTGATGAACGGCATCAGACAATGACATAATTGAACGTCTTGCTATCGTCAAAAAATAACTTACTCAATATTTTGAAAGTCCTTTCTGAATAACAACATTTATTTGAAGCCGTTATCTCTACTGGTTCTTGAGATATGGACGACGAAAAATATTATTCCGAACGCACTAACTTACGAACACACGACATCTATCAACAAATTTTTGATGTTGATTCTAGGGACCTTGAAGCGTCGCGAAATATCAAAATTTTGAATACGACTAATCGCACCTATGGGAAGTTAATAAACAAAAAGCTTTCAGAAAATTATATTATTTTTGTTTGATTATGATAGAAAAATCTATGACAATTATATAATATAGGGTCCGCCAAATAACTTTTTTTTTGAAACTTGGAGCAAAACATCGAATGTTGCTTCGGCTGTGTGGCACGTAGCGCCGCGCCGCCGCCGTCCTGTTGAAACCAAATGTTGCCAATATCCTCTTCTTCAATTTTTGTGAACGAAAATTTGTTTAACATGACCCGATAACGATCGCCATTGACTGTAACGGCCACTCCTTGCTCATTATCGAAAAATGACCCAATTATGCCTCTGGACCAAAATCCGCACCAAACAGTGAATCGTTTTGGGTGTATCGGCTTTTCAATTTATGCGTGCGGGTTTTCTGTTCCCCAGTGCGACAATTTTGCTTGTTTACATACCCGCCAAGATCAAAATGAGATTCATCTGAAAAAAAAAAAAACCATATGTTTATAGTGTAGGTACTCTTTTGGAGAGCAAAGTTCTTCATTGACCATATAGTACCTAGGGTAAGTTATTTTAAGCTCATGGTCTTTTATTTTGTGTTGAGCCCAGACAAATCCTCATTGAATTATTATTTTCTGCTCACCATTCCAATGAATATGCTCATTCATCGAACCGCATCAAAACAACATTCAAACAAAAAAAGGAACGTGAATAAATACCTATCATAGTTAAGGTATGTTACTCAAATATTGCATCCTACTCTTAGTGTTCTATCTATACACCGCACCGTCTAGTCTAGGTCTATCTTCAAACCTCACAGCACGCAGGCAATTTCTTAAGTCTTTTTTTCTAAAAAATTGCACGAAGACTTAAGATGAGGTTTGGAAAATAAATTTTTACGCTTAGATGGGTACATTTTCACGGCTCCTTGTTAGCGGGCAAAGGATGTTCATATTGGGCGTTAAGGTGGCGGTGGTGATGCGGTATGGTAGAAATTAATGTTATTACTTTTGTAGCCGTGTGCCTTGCGCCTTCAGACACCACACTTAGTCCTTGTACATAAATAAGAAGATTACGTTGTGGAAACTTGTAAATACTAGCACTGACTACGTAGGCAATTTCCGTGTGCAAACAGCCCTGATAATGTATAATGTTGCCTCTCGTATCTGTATCGTTGAATCCTTTAACTTACAACAATATTGTCTATATATGTATGCGGTTCAGTTTGCCAAAGACTCGTTAATTTCCGCTCTGCATTCTCGCAAAAAAAGGATTCAAAAATCCATCCTTTGCATTTCCCTCAAAGAATAAGACTTTTCTTCCATTGGCATTGCCATTGCCACATCGCATCGCTCCATACACCAGAGATAGCTGAATGTCGCTCTTTGCTGTGGCTTATAAAATTCTAAAAAGGATTGGCCCACATTAGCCGTCTTGTTCTTTTGGAACAAGAAGGTGGTGGTGGTAAATGGTTTGGTGGATGGTATAAGTTTGTTCTTTACTTTATTTGGGTGTCGATTTTTGCATGTAAGACGTTTTGACAGTGCAAAAATGTTAGTCAATTTTATAGCCTTTATATGTAGGTATGGGAGAAAAATGTTTTGAAAGGATTTACCAACTTGATGGAAAATAAATTTTTTCACTTGCGGTGGTTAATTATACCATGTTTTGTACGCGCCATGTTTACATTAAATATTTGCATGTCTGCAGTATTTTTGCTTTCCATTAAGAAACATTAACATTTTAAATTTAAGAAAAAGGGTGACAGTCTTATGCTTTGAGGGATTTGTATAGAATATGTACATACATGTGTATCTATATGTATATTTTATGTGTTGGTGGGACTGGGCTGTATAAAATGCCAACTATGGTATTAATTTACAAGTGCAATGCATAGTTTGGGGTATGTAAAAGGGAGTCTTTGCAAAACTTTAAAATATGTAACTCAAAACCACGTTATCTGTGTTAGCTAAGACCACAATAGACAACCTATCTTTTGAACTGATAGATTATAACTACAGAGTAAATCCTTAAGATGTAAAATGAGAGAAATCAACATGCAAGTTCCAAATTACGATATCTGATATCAAATCATGTATTGTAATTCAATCTGCTATAAAAAAACTAAGGTTTAAATTTCTTCTTAATCCAGACTGACTTAGATTAAAATACCACAGGCAAAGAATAAATGGACATTGAATTGTTCTATTAAATACCAAGGGCCGATCCAGACTTTTCATCAGGGGGGGAGGGTGGTCACACACTTAGATGAGTTTTTACTCACCGCTTAAAAATTTAAATAACATAATGTGTACGAGTATATTAACCTAACCATTACACATTTCAATTGCTAAAATGACAACTTTAGTTATCAAATTATTTTAAAACACTGTTGTCCAGCAAGGTATGGTCTAACTTTTTAATTTGGATGACTCCCTACATATGAAAGCATTCCTAGATTCCAAAAGTTTTCTAAATATGCTATATTTAAGAGCTAAAACACAATAGTTTAGAGGACTTTTGCTGCATTTCACGCACAAATGTAAGAAATTGTTTTGAAACATAGCTTTTTTTCTAAAAATAAAATATACTTTTCTTGTATCCATTTCTATTTAAGCTAAGAACGCTAAACAAAATTCAAGAGAGACGATCTGATATGAAGAACTGTCGGGATTTTTTTGACGTAGTTTTTTCGGACTTAATTTTCGGGATCCTATTATTACTATCGCTATCAGCCTGCTTACTCGTATTTAGACCTTAAGTTAGTCAACAAAACTTAAAAATTGTAGAGAGAAAAATGCTTGGTTCTTGAATTTGAACAAATTATGGTAAACAAATAAGTTGGGAAGAAACGTTTGTGTGGCAGTCACAAATTACACGTTTCAGAATCTCTTTTCACTTCAAATCTCAAGAGATTCAAAGCTTTTATATCAATAAATATGAAACGTTTATTATGTTTTTCAATTAGCCATAAGTTTAACAAAAGTGTCACTTTTGCTGTTTCTGCTTCTGGGACAATTATATTTTTGAAATTCGTGTTTAAATATTAGTTCTAGATCTAGAGCATACAAAGCAAATTCAGTTCAGAAGTAGATTCAGTAGAACTTGATAATTTCTTCCAAAAAGTCTGTTTACAAATATTTCCTATATTTTAAGATTTAAAAATGTACCTGCAAAATAAGTTTTTCTCAAAAATTTAAATGCCATTTTATTTGTCAAAAAATCTAGATTTTTTTTCGAAAATCATTTTAAACTTAAAATTTTGTCTTAAAAATATTTTTGGTAAGCACTTAATAAAGAGCTTATATATATGTACAATGAACATTTTACATTTAAATTTCGTCAAAAAATGTTGTCCCCCTTCTGAGATATCGAGTTTTGTAAACAAAGTTAGTATTTTATTAAAAATAAAAAAAAAACTACATTTTTGATCATAAAAAATCATCATCAATTTGATCATTTGATCATTGACAAGAGCTTGCAAAGAAAGAGAAGAATTGGTCCATTAGTTCTTGAGAAAACTTAAAAAAAATAAAGGTTTTTTGAGGGGTACCCTTCTGGAGCAATACGAAAATATGTTTTACTTGTAGAAAGAAGCCAAATTAACAACACAAAATTTATTAGAAAATCACATGTTTTAACCAAAAAATTTGTATGGGGACTGCTGTTATTTGTCGTACTAATAAAATGAAAAAAACGCCCTACGCTAATCGGCTGAAAACCTTAATTTCAATCAACACAATTGTTTGGACTGTAGGAGCCAGAAAAGACAGACAGACGGACGGAATCGGGGTACCCACTTTTTTCGACTTCTCTACCGTCGTAATGTCATATTTGATTAAAAGCTCTAGTTCGAAATTGTTTACTTAAGAAAACTTGCCATATAGTTCCTACATATATGTATGTATGTCGCCAGTAAAAATCACTTCAATGCTCACTATTCATGTATGTGTGTCAAAAAAATTTAATAATAAAATTGAAGGCTAGTTTAAGGAATTTAAAGGCAACTTAATATAAAATTGATGATCTCTTATTCAAGGTTTCTTCTTAAGAACCTGAATATTTGCTCTTTTTCTTAGAAATAATTTTTATGAAAATAATTAAAAGCATTACTTAAGTTTTTTCAAATTCTAAATTGAGTGAAAACAAACATTTTAGTTCTTTTTGACAGCAAACCACTTTTTGGTGAATGCCGTTAAATTACTAATAAATCTATAGATGAAATCTTTATTTATACAACTTAACTGTATAAGCTTTATGACTCATATGACCCCCCCTGGATCGTCAGTTGGTCAAAAGTTGATGAATTTGTCTCTGCGCTGGTGTTCTTTTCTGTATTCATAGCGGAGCTTAGGTCCTTAACTACCTCAAAGTTACGTCTGTCGATGGTGACGTTTTGACCCAGACGTCGGTGTTGTAGGTCCTTTCTTGATGATAGGATATGCACTTTATTTTACTCTCAATAACCGCTAAACCCATTATTGCCGCCTCTGCCTCAATACTCATGAAAGCTCCAATGTCATTAGCATATGTGAGTATAATTTGAAAGACTTTTGAAAAATAGTGCTTCTAATATTGAGGTGGGAGCTCTGCACTATTCTTTCAAGGACGACGCGACGTTAAAGAAATTGCATGGCAGCGCAGCGCGTTACCTTGTCTAAAGCCTTTTTTAACATCAAAAGGTTCTGTTAAGATGTTTCCAACCTTAATGGAGGAGCGTGAATTTTGTAAAGTCATCCTGCACAAACGGACGAGTGTGGAAGGGATGCTAAAACTAGACATGACTCTGTACAGCTCGTCCCTGTAGATGCTGTCATATGAGGCCGTGAAATCCATGAAGAGATGTTGGGTGTCGATTTGATGTTCTTGGGTTTTTTCAAGGATCTGCCGTAATCTGAATGTTTGATCGACTAAGGACTTTCCTGGTCTAAGACCACACTGATAAGTTCCTATTTGGTTGTTGACGATAGACTTTAGACGTTCACATACTACGCAGAGTAGATTTGGTGGGCGATGTTAATCAGACTGATTCCTCCATAGTGGTTGCAGTTTAGAGGGTTTACCTTTTTCGGTATCGGGCAAACAATATTGAGGTTCCATTCATCGGGCATGCTTTCTTAAGACTTTATTTTACAGATAAGTTGGTGCATTCATGATATGGCAATCTTTACTTGGTCTAAGTTAGGAAGACGAGATTGTTAGCTTTCTTTGTCTATATTGAATGGATCATCCTGCCTGACAACGGAATTCAGTTCGTCGTCGCCGTTATACAGTCTGTAGGAGTGGTTCTTAAATATCTTCAGCATTGACTGCGGTTCTGTTTTGATGTTTCCACTTTCGTCTTTGCAGCCTTCGGTTCGAGGTTCACAAAACTTTCGAAATTCATTTCTGCTTTTAAAGACAAATCATAATTAAATAAAATAAACAGCAATGGACAAAGGTGACTCCCTTGAGGTACACCAGACTTTAAATCCGCATGAAGGGTAAAAAGGAGGTTCAATTTAGATCACACTCAATATAAGAAATTCATTACGTCAGAGAAGTAGACAAGTCCAATATTTTCTCATTTAACACCAGTCAGCTCATTGAAACCAAAAGATGACATTCCATCTATGAAACAGAATTCGTTTGTAATTGAAGCATGAGCAGGTGCCATTCCAAGAAGAAAAGATTATAGTCACCAGTAATAATGATTTCAACAGCTTTTTCAATTTTCTCATTAATCGTTTGTAACGGAACCGAGGTGTTGTCGAAAAAAGGACTCTCGACCGTAGGTTCCATATTCCCTCACATAGTAGGGGTGCTATTATCCTCAAAACATACATTCACATAGCACATGGTCGGAACATGTCGGTTAAAGTGACATGATCCTGGCAGCAGAAAGGTAAGTAAGGTGTTCAGGTCACAAAGGCGTGCATGCTTATGTTGCCTTCTTAACGCTGAACGTTTGATACGTATTTACATGTTCGGGTAGATATAAAAAAAAATAGTACGGGCTCAAAAAGGAGCCCAAATTCGTCCTGATATAAAAACCGGTTACTCAAAAAAAAAAGTTCCAAGGAGATGAGAGCTTGATGGTATTGCCTCTCAGAGGGAAAGCCCATCCACGTATCGTAAAAGATACGACCATGGTTGATATGTCCCCGATTTTATATCAGCCCCTAATCCAAAGACTACCTACATATCATCTCATCTTTAAACTCCAGAAAAACAAAACTTAAAATTCGATTTACATTTTTCGACTTGCCTGTACTCGGTCTTTATTTTACATTGCGTCACCACCACATTCACCTAAACCTTCACTTACATGAACTGCATCCTATCAATTCACCAATGTAGCTTGAAAATAATTTCCCAAAAACAATTAATGAATTCCATCAGAGGATTCAATGAAAGGATTATTTTACCGTTTTTTTTTATTCAAAAATAGTATCCAAAAGGATAAATCGTATTCTTAAAAATGAAAATTACATCGAACAACTTAAGCGAAATATAATTATAATCTATAAAATACCGTCGATAATAATGATATAAGTAGTATAGGTGTATAACCATAAGTAATTTTTTTGTATCCGAAATTCCTTCAAGTTAATTTAATTATTATAGTTTTTTATAGTTTTTTATTTACGGAACTTTTAATTGTGAAATCTTATCATACAAATAATTTTCGTAATCCAAATTAAAATAAAGTGCACGACTGGGTCGCACGAACTTGCTCCTGTATGCAAAGAGTCTGTTTAAAAAAGTATTTATATAATATTTAAAAATATACCTGTAAAATAAGTTTGTCTTCAAAGATATATATGCTATTTGATTTGTCGAAAAAACCTCCATTTTTCAATTTTTTGGGAGGGGGTTACATTTAATACAGTTAAAATAATTTAAAAAAAAACTAATTTAAGATTCAAAATTTTACCTGATAAATAAGTTTGTCTTCAAAAATTTAAATGCCATTTTATAAATCAAAAAACTCTTGATTTTTCAAATTTTTTTTTTGAAAATCGTTAGAGCGGTTTTTTTTTAAATTAATTTTTTATATATAAAATTTTTCAATTTTGTTCTAAAAATATTTTTGGTATGCAGTTGTTTAGTGATTGTAAATATACGCTCTATATTTCAATTTCGTAAAAAACTGTTCACCCGTTTTTGAGATATAGAATTTTGAAAAAAAAATTTCAATATGTATTTTTTTAAAAATCCAAACAATAAAAAATTGCACTTTTGATAATCAAATATTGTTAAGGCAATATAAGATCGGTTCAAAAGTTGCTGAGAAAATTAAAAAACAAAAAAACCGTTCTATGAGCGGTACCTTTCCTGAGCAATACAAAAATATGTTTTTCTTATAAAAAGAAGCCAAGTTAAAAAATAATATTTAAGAGAAAATTAAAAAAAAATCTATCGGTTTGTTTTTGAGAAAATTCGAATTTTCGTTTTTTGACCAAAAAAATTGTATGGGGGCCACTGTTAGATTTGATCTTAAAAAAAAAATGAAAAAAACGCCTAACGCAAATCTGCTCAAAACCTTAACTTCCAAGTTTGAACTCAATCGACCCAATGGTTTAGGCTGTAGGAGCGTGGACAGACAGACAAAATTGACCGGACGGAATCGCGGGACCCACTTTTTTCGACTCCTCTACCATCGTAATATCATGTTTGATTAAAATCTCGAGTTCGAAATTTTGCACGAATGCAAAACTTGCCATATAGTTCCTATATGTCGCAAGTAAAAAGGGATATTATTCAAAATGTAGGGAAATTATATAAAAAAAATACATACAATCCTAATAATAAACTGCGGAGGTAACAATCCAGGTATTGATGGTGAGTGTGGTGGAAAAGTCTCGCTTAGGCCGTAGGTACAGTCTGCATTACTGTTTTGGGTACAGTCTGCAATTATGGCGTTTCTGGCTTCTGAAAGATTTCTTCCAGAGATGTTTACGCTTTCGGTGCTCCTGTGTCGTGGGCGAAGTTGGTGTCGTCGACTTTGTTTTTGGGGGTGCTTTAGAGCAAAGTCTTGCACATTTTGTCGTTTTTGTGGAGTTTTGGGTACATTCGCTGTTTATTTTTTGCTTGGTTCACGTTTAGTATTTTTTTGTATTTTTGATAGGGTTATTTTTTCGTTTGCATGTACGAGTAAGATATATGTAGGTTTTCTTTTCAACACTTTTATTCTTTGTACGGTTTTTTTTATGGACTTTTTTTTTTAAACAACGAACTCGACACGTGTTTTTCCGTTTTTTTTTTCAATTAGTTTTTAAGTTAATAAAATTAATAAAACTTATACACGAATTTTTTAAATTATTTTTAGTGTTCAGGTAATATAGTCAGACGGCAATCCTCAGCGTGTCCGTCATTTTGGGCCAGAGAGCGTTTTAAAAAAGGACATGGCAATCTCTTTGCAATCAATAAGTCCAACGTCGAATCTTCTCACAGTACTTGCTTATTTTGGATTGGATCGGGATATCTGTATCACATCTCACTTTTTGGATGGCGTAAATATCTGTTCTGCAGCAGTTTAGGGCTTTCGCTAATTGTTCGGCTTCACGTGATTTATTAAGGGACCTAGCCTTCCACGTACAGATCCCAAAGTTTTGTCTGTCCTTATTCAATTTGCTGGGATCGTCATCAGTAAATCCGTCCGTATATACAAGGTATGTTGATTGTTGGTGCTTACAGGAATGGGCTCCAAATAAATGCCACCGTAGATTCAATCTTGGGAATTCCTCCGCTGGCGTGTGTATAAAAGTTGAAGTGGAAACACCTATCCCCCTCACTTGTTTGTTATCCCCAACAACCTCCCACTGGGATTAAAACACAATTTTTAATTTATAGATACTACACAAAACGAATTTGACTGTTTTGGTGGCCAAATTGAGTATTAAATATTCAATGTTTAGCCAACGACCAATAGGACAATTTTCGGTCTTCAATTTTGGGATCCGAAATTTTTTTAAACCTGGTAGTCAATAATGAAACAGTGCGATTTGGCTTACAAGCGATGGAAGAGGTTTCATGTTCACATTTTGTATCAACAATATTGTTCACTTCGAATCAAAACTTACTTAACGATATGTACAGCAAAGATTGAGTTATTCTTAAGCAAACATACATCTGTAAGTCTCAAAATAATCATATTGAATAGATGGATACTGACAACTTAAACCAAAAATTCGTTTCCAGCTCTATCTCCAACAGCACTTTCAATACCACACAGGAATCGCTTTTATTAGAGAAACTTCAAGTTGACGACCGTTTAAATTTACTACTATTTGTTCTGAAGAAAGATTCATGTCTATTAATTAATTCAATTGTTTCGACAAGTGAGTTTTCAATTCAATGGAAAACATTAAACCAGTGCCTAGGTCCTCCAGGTGTGATGATTTCTATCCTACCTTTTCTCTCTAAAGTTTTTGAAAAAATCATCCAAGCTCAAATACTTAGATTTCTTAACCGTGAACATTTATTAACTTCCAAGCAGTCCGTCTTCCGTAGGAAAAATGTTGTACTACAGCGTCAGTATTTAACATTTTAAGTTTTGGACTTTTTAAAGGCCTTTGATATGGTCAACCATTCTTTACTTTGTTAAAAAATGTTAAACTCGTTTTACTTTTCTTCTAGTGCAGTCCGACTAATAAACTCTTACTTAACCAATAGACCACAAGCTGTCGAACTCAATAAAGCTCCTTCCGAATTTTGTATTAAATAGAAGTGGAGTAGGGATCTATTGTTGGTACCCTGCTATTTTTAATTTATGCCAATGAACTTTCTTCTATCGTAAAACACTGCACAATTCGTCTGTACGCTGATGACACTCAGTTATACAAAAGTTGTCCGTTGGGACTTATCGAACATACTGCAGTTTCTTTGAATGAAGGCTTTGAAGTAATTAGGCGCTGGTCGGACAATCATGGTTTAGTGCTACGCCCAAATAAATTAAAATATGTTGCTATTTCTATGAACAAGCTAGAAATCTCATACTCTCCCTATCATCTTGAATTCTTGTAGATACCACAAAGCACCTAGGTGTAGTTTTCGCTAACTTGGAAAATTCACATCGATTATATTAGCCGCGTTTTATTATCACCATGATCTGATCCGGATCTCTAACGTCAAAGAGTCAATTTGCAATTTATTACCGCTGCATTAAGTTCAAATTCAATCATATCTATGAAAATAGTCTCCGCGTGCGCTTTGGAGGATCTAATGTCGAAAATAAACAAAAGTGAATCGCGAACGCGACAAAAAATGTAATAAATTATTAGTAGTACTGATTTCCAATTAATTTGGTCGGCTTCGCGAAACTTAATTTTAGCTAACTTCAGTTGTAACTGTATCAGATTATTTTTTTATGTTTGATAAATCTTAAGTTTTGTCACAAATTAAGTTTCTGAACACAACCATAATATTTGACATTAGATTTGACAACCAACTAATATGTCAATCATTCTGTCGCACTTCAGAACACGGAGATTTATGGCTTAAAGGTAAACTCCAAAAAAATAAATAAAAAATCAGAACACGGAAAAAAGTATTACGATTGACGATATTGTGTTACGATCATGGTTACGACATTCTATGAGTGCATCCTTCTATCTTTGTGAGTGACGATTACCGCTACGTGCGCGAGAACTTTCTTTACTTTTGTGATTGTGATCCTTTGTGATAGTGACATTCCAAGTAGTGTGCTCTTTTGTTGTTGATATTTTGTGATAGTGACACTGTTACTGTTAAGTGAGCGAGAAATTTTCCCACTTTGATTAATTACGTTACGATGCCGAGGGGAAGACGACCTGACTTAGGTCGTCGCAGTCAATCAAATGTGCGAAGAGCTACCTCACGTGCTAACCGCACTGATGACCAGAGAGAGACAGATCAAGAAAATAGTCGTATTGCTATGTCAGAATTGAGTTATTTAGTGAGTGACAATGAAGTGGATTTGCAACATCGCCAAAAATAGCGCAATGGCCAAGATCCTACAGGTATGCAAATTAATTGTTTGGGATTAATGCACAATGGCCCATAAGAGGTCATTGGAGGCGCTGGACAGAACATTGAAAGATCTTCTTGACAACCAAAATATTTTTGGTGGGGCCATGATTCTGTTGTCAGGTGATTTTCGTCAGACTTCCAGTTATTCCCCGATCAACTGTTGCTGATGAACTAAATGCATGCCTAAGATCATCGAATTTATGGCGTATTTTTACAACATGATGAAACTGCAAATGTGTTTGCGAAACAGTTGTTAGATATTGGAAATAATAAAGTTGCAATGGACACCTCGACTGAATTCATCACAGTACCCACAGATTTCTGTCACATCACAGGTTCAAAAGACGAGCTTATTCAGCGTGTTTTCCCAGATATAGCGCAAAAGTTCAATAACCATAATTGGCTGGGTGAACGAGCAAATTTGGCAGCGAAAAATGAAGATGTCGAGGATCTCAATGAGACCATTCAGAATTTTCTTCCAGGACAATTGGTTTCCTTCAAATCAGTAGATACCGTTATGAACCAGGATGACGTAGTCAATTATCCCACGGAGTTTTTAAATTCACTGGAATTGCCTGGATTACCACCTCACAATTTGCAGTTAAAGTAGGATCAGTTGTCATCATGCTTCGTAACATTAATCAACCTCGACTATGCAATGGAACAAGACTGGCTGTGAAAAAGCTGATGAATAACGTCATTGAGGCAACAATCATAAAAGGAAAATGCAAACTAGAGGATGTCTTGATCCCGCGAATACCGATGATTCCAACGGATTTACCATTCGATTTTAAACGCTTACAATTTCCAGTACGTCTGGCCTTTGCGATGACAATAAATAAATCGCAAGGACAGTCTTTAGAAGTTTGCGGAATCAACTTGGAGTTTCCCTGTTTCGCGCATGGACAATTATACGTCGCGTGTGCGCGCGTCGGAAAACCGTCTTCTTTGTTTATTTACGCACCACAAAACAAAAAAATATAGTTTATGATAAATTAAATTGATTAACAAACTGTATCATAACAGTGTGTGTATAATAATAAAAATTTAAACCTTATAAAAAAACAGTATTTCAGGAAAACTCTGTTTTTTTAAGTTAGCAACATGATGTGTCGAAAATAATAATAAAACTTCATGCTTCATTAAAAAAATGCTTTTTTATTCAATACTATACGTTTTGTTTGTTTTGAAATTAATTTTTACAAAAGTTTAGGTCTTTTATTTATCGATTGAGGCAGTACGAAGTCTGCCGGGTCAGCTAGTTTACATATATTAGCTAGCTACTTATGGGGGTGAAATTGTTTACAATTCTGACAACGAAAATAAGAGAAAACTAACTGTTGCAGTTAATAGTGCGATACGGTATTTCTATGAGCTACGGCGCGTTTTGATCGTGTATCACAGCAATGAAAACAAAACTCTTAGGTATGTCTTTCAAAATTCACCTTTATTTTCGGATAAACTTCTAACCCATCAAGCAGTTGACTTTTTTAATGAAATAACCTATCTTAATTCAAATAGGTCGTGCCTTTTAGTAATTTCCCGGTATGGAATTCCCGCATATGAAATTCATTGCCGACCCAAATAAGACGAATAATTAGTAAATCTTTGATGAAAAAACAACTCAATAATATCATTTTGCTTCTTATTTTTTTATATTTCAACAATTTATTATTATTTTATTTTAAACTGAATGTGTTAAATTTCAAATAACGTAGTTAATGTTCAAGACAAAAGATTCACTATATTCATAAGATATTATATCTTACAGTGTAAGATGGTCATGAAAAAAATATAAACTAAACGAAACTAAACTATTGTTATCAACATTTTGTTAAAGTTATAAACAAATCAAGAAGGGATGGGAAGTTATCAGTTATCAGTATCAGGGTTGCCAATTTTGTAATTAAAAAAATCATTAAGTCATAAGTCTGTTTGACTCATTAATTAAAAAAAAAAACATAAGCTAATTCTTAGATTGGAAGAAGCTTAAGAATAAGCTTGTTTGGCTACATAATTATCTAACGAAAGTCGATTTTAAGTTTTTAAAGCTTATAAATTTTCAACGTTATAATTTTTCTAATCAGAATTTATACATTAGCTTATACATAATTTATTTCTTTTTTAAATCATAAGTCACTTAGTAGCTTGCGATTTAAATTTGTTAACTGACTATATATTGAATCTTTCTTAATTCATAAGTCACTAACTAGCTTGTGAATTACAGTCAGACTTAAGCTAGAAAGTGACTTAAGCCTGTGCAACTTTGATCAGTACGGGTCGCATCCAAGACGATTTTTTTTTGTCATAATTAGCGCACACTAAAACGATTTTGTATACTTTTTATATGCCATCTATAAGGATCTTTGATTGATTTTCTCTCAATGTTTATTATTTTCAACAATTTAACCTGAAAACTTAACACATCTTTTCCCCGAATAGGTCAAAGAATATAAAATAAATTAAAAATACCGCATGCAAATTGAAATACAAAAAAAAATAAAAAAACCTAACAAATTGAAAACTAAAAATAAAATTTGGAATAAAAATCAAAGTTTGAATTTATTTTTCCCTCTGTCAGTTTTGCCATGCTAATAAAAATAACACACACCGCACAAAAATAACATTCAATATTTACTTTCAAACATTTGAGAATCGTACCAACGTTGAAGGATGGAAGGATGCATATTTTTCAATTCATCAAAAATTCTCTTACCATTAATTAATTTGAATATGTTCAACCAAAGTTTGTCATAACAAACATACATTTCAACCTCAAACTCACTTACTCAGGAGCTATGTACATACATACATACATTTTAGACCATATATATGAAGCTATCTATACGTAGCTGAAAATGGTCCATCCTACTAGCTTTATGCCTTTTTATATAACTACCGTATTGGCTTTTTGGAGTGAGTATGGTGTTGGTTGATAATAATTTTTGTTCATAATAAAAAAATAAAGCATTTATTAAGCTAGTGGATGGATTAGTTATGACGAAAGTTTCACCAACTTCTATGCACATACTAGCGCGAGCTAAAACCAACTTTTACCCGGTGACAAATCGCCACTCAACTAGATTAAACGAGAAACTATGGTCGGTTCGATGCTCAGTTTTGATGGAAGCGTACGGAGGGTGGTGGCGGGCAAGGGGTGGTGATTCCATGGGCGACCAAGTGACCTGCATGGTTCAGGAAAATTTATTAGCCCTCACATGAAAGAAACGTCCAATGTTCTTCTTCCTCGGTCCGGTCGTCTCGATTGGGTTGGGCGGTCGTTCGGTCAATTGTGTTATAATTTATGAACAACTCGACAACTGCTGGAACCAGGAAGATGAAAAATGAGAACGCATTTTAAGTTGTGTGTACGACGACGACGCTGGCAATTCAAAATCACTTAATAACATCAGGATAAAGAATTTTTATATTCACTTCAAGTCGATAGTTTTTATTTTTTTGGCACACATGCAGCAAGCAGCCATCAGGCCATACATAAATCACATTCCTGTCAAATGAGAACTTTTAATAAATAAATGGAGCTATTTTGTATTCTGCAAATACAAATTATAAAACGATAACATTTATGCGATAAGTTTTCAACTGATATCCATATCATAAAAATGTTGTTTGTAGACGCTTTTGAGAGTTTGGCAAAGGGATGGTTTGAATATTATTTTAAGTGATTGTGAAATGTTAGTGTAGGGTGTATGCCACGGACTATACACATTTAGGTTTAGGTATTAAAATACAAATTTTACTTAATATTTTATGAGTGTGAAGGAATTTCGTCATATTATTATATTAAAATTTAAGTTTTAATCCTAAAATCATACCCTTAAGACAAGTTTGTATATATGTATATACTTTTTCTTTCATATTTGGAAACCAATAGTTCTTCTTAATTTGATCAATACACTTTTCAGTTCCCATATGGCAAATCTCCTCATGTGCAGAACGAATAACACATTGTTAAGGAACATAAATTAGTAATTTATTTTCATCCATTTTCTGGTAAACCAGGCCATTTTTGAGAGCGCATTTTGGTACTTGTTTAGATCCCAATCGAGGTCTTCTGAATCAATTAGAGCAATACCATTCGTATGGACTTTCTTATTGTCTGAAAGAAGATGATAACGGCATAAAGTATCAATGAACCACTCCTGTGCTTAATAGTGAAGTTATATTTTTTTAAACATATGTGGCCAACAAGATATCCGTACAATAGTTCCTTGTTTTTCCTAAGTTTTGAGAGAGAATTACAATCTGTTATAATGTAAAACGGAATATCCATCTAATTGCTAATGTTTCTAACTCATAGCTATGGAACTTTGACTCAGACGGAATAGTTCTTACTTACTAACTTAAGGTGGCGCTACAGTCCTGTGTGAACTAGGGTCTCACCCAACAAACTTCTCCATCTAGCTCGGTCCCTAGCTAGATGTCTCCAGTTTCGCGCTCCAAGTTGGGTAAGGTCACTTTCCACTTGTGCGCGCTACCTGATTTGCGGTCTTCCTCTGCGCTGTCCTGTGGGTGTGGATTCATTGGGGCCGAAGCATTGGTTTCCATGCGCTCTACGTGACCCAGCCATCTTAGTCGTTGGACTTTTACCCTTCTGCTAAGTCTACGTCGCTGTACAGCCCGTACAGCTCGTCGTTCCATCTTCTCCTCCACTCCCCTTCGATGCATACGGGACCGTAGATCACACGAATAATTTTTCTCTCGAAACGACCCAAGGTGCTTTCATCCGCTTTTGTCATAGTCCATGCTTCTGCACCGTATAGCAAGACGGGGATGATAAGGGTCTTATACAGCGACACTTTGGTCTTTCGAGAGAGGATTTTACCACTCAATTGCTTTCTTAGCCCAAAGAAACAGCGGTTAGCAAGAGTTATTCTTCGTTGGATCTTAGCGCTGGTGTTGTTTTCTGCGTTTACAGCGGAGCCTAGGTAGACGCAGTCCTTGACTACCTCAAAGTTACGTCTGCCGATGGTGACGTTTTGACCAAGACGTCGGTGTTGTAGGTCCTTTCTTGACGACAGCATGTACTTTGTTTTGCCCTCATTAACCGTTAAACCAATTTTTGCCGCCTCTGCCTCAATACTCACAAAAGCCCCATTGACATCACGCTGAGTTCTTCCGATTATGTCAATGTCATCAGCATATGCTAGTAATTGGACAGACTTTTGAAAGATAGTGCCTCTAGTGTTGACGTGTGAGCTTTGCACTATTCTTCCAAGTACGATGTTAAAAAAATCACATGACAACGCATCACCTTGTCTAAAAACTTTTTTGACATCGAAAAGTTCTGTTAAGTTGTTTCCAACCTTTATAGAGCAGAGTGAATTCTCCATGGTCATCCTGCACAAACGGACGAGTATGACAGGGATGCCAAAACTAGACATGGCTCTATACAGCTCGTCCCTGTAGATACTGTCATATGCGGCCTTGAAATCGATGAAAAGATGGTGGGTGTCGATTTGGTGTTCTTGGGTTTTTTCCAGGATCTGCCGTAATGTGAATATTTGATCGACTGTGGACTTTCCTGGTCTACAAAAAACACTGATAAGGACCTATCAGGTTGTTGACGATGGGCTTTAGACGTTCACATATTACGGCAGAGAAGATTTTGTAAGCGATGTTAAGTAGACTGATTCCTCTATAATTGGTGCAGTTTAGTGGGTCTCCTTTTTTCAGGATCGGGCAAACAATATTGAGGTTTCATTCATCGGGCATGCTTTCTTCCGACCATATCTTACAGATAAGTTGGTGCATGCTCCTAACCAACTTATCTCCAGCTGCTTTAAAGAGCTCGCCATTCAAGCCATCCGCTCCAGCGGCTTTGTTAGACTTCAGTTTAGATATAGCAATCTTTACTTCGTCTAAGTCGGGAGGACGGGATTGTTGGCTTTCGTCGTCTATGTTGAATGGATCATCCTGCCTGACAGCGGAATTCAGTTCGTCGTCGCCGTTATACAGTCTGCAGAAGTGGTGAATCTGTGAATTTCGTTTCACCTGTTCATAAAACTTTCGAACTTCATTCCTGCTTTTAAACCTCTCAACATCTTCGACCGCACGCTTCTCATGCTCTCTCTTTTTCCTTCTGAGAAGTCGGTGTTCCTCTCGCCTCTTCAGCTCATAGAGCTCATGAGCAGCTCTCGTCATTTTATGCAGCGCCGCTTTGCGTGCCTGTTGTTTGGCTGCATTTGCCTGCCGACATTCCTCATCAAACCAGGGGTTCCTTGTTGGTGGTTGCTTGAAACCCAGCACGTCAGAGGCGGCTTCTCTGAGTGCGTCTTGGCAATGTTGCCACTGGTTTGCTATACATTGTGTTGGCGGCACAGAACTTCGAGAGAGGTTACTGACGGCAATAGTTCGCTTTGAAAAATAATCAACTGGATGAAACTTGCTATCATCTTGCCTTTGAAGTAATATTCCACCATATCCTTCAGAACTGGCATCACAATGAAGCTCAATTTCTCTAGTTGGGTTGTAAATTGCCAGAACGGGACATGAAACTAATTGTTTGCATAAATCGGAAAAATTCTTCTTACAGCAATCATCAAATCGGAACATTAGGATTTATAAGGTTTCAAAAGGGTTGAGATAAAAGACGTAATAAAACGACGGAAATATGAAAAAAGTCCCAGGCACTTTCTTAATTCTTCTATTTTCGTCGGAAACAGAAGTCGCTCATTAGCTTCTTAATCTTTGATGTTTGGCCGTTACCCTTACCACTTATGAAACTATTCAATCTCAGAATAACAAAATTGAAATTTACTCGGTTTTAACTCATTTCGATATTCAGCAAGACGACTTAACACTCTCTTAAAAAAACTTAAATGTTCCGGAACTTTTTTTGTAACTAATGTTATGTTTCAAAATAAAGTAAATACATCTCTGAAATACGACATTGCCATTCTTAAACCCAAAGGGCATTCTCAAGTATTCGTATTGTATTCGTATGGAATCGTCATGCAATTAAATATGATGAAAATCGTTCTTAAGATCTAACGTTGTAAAATAATGTTTTCCTTGGTTCAATACAATCAACAATTAGAGGTAACAGAAAACTATTACGTACAATGCGCTTGCTTAGAAGTCGATAATCAACACATAAACGCTTTTCTCCATTTTTCTTTGGAAAAATAACCAAAGGGAACGAATATGGAGAGCAGCTCGACGTATTATAACTTTAGAAAGAATTTCATCAACATGTTTATGTACAATTTTCTAGTCACCAAATGAAAGTCTTCTAGGTCTTATCAGGATATCGGGCCTAAGTCTTTGTTTCATAAAATAACCATGATTGGTTTCAGGAGTGTTTTTCAAATCCAAATAGTTTTCTTCAATGCTTTCATTTTCAGCCTAGGGAAAAATCATTATCAAACTTATATATTTCCAAATGATCACCCAAATCAGGAGACAATAATAACCGACGTACATCACGAAAATTCGTTAAGTTTTTGTTTAATGGCTTCTGACAAAGACTGCATGAACTGAAAACATCTTAAAAAGAAATTCAATTTTTGGTTTAACAACTACATTTGATTTGATATGTACATAATTTAATATTAATCATACTTAAGGCGTTGTTTTCTTCAGAACGCAGGCAATTCTCATAAGACTAACCGGACTTCCAGTATCAAAAAGTAAAATAAAAATGTTGCTTACGCCAATAGAACGATTAACAATAAAAGTGACAAATGCCTTAACTAATTCTGAAATTTCAAAAACATCCTTATTTGTTGCATCATCACTAGAGAATGTTGCATTACGGAACCCATCTATAAGAGCAACTTAGAATTTTGTGGTGCTGGTTTCTGAAATCTTCGTAAAAGATGTTGAGTTGATCTACATCGAAAACAAGAACATTTAAAACATCGAACACGTTGATGGAGCGATAGTAGAAGAAGAATATATAACCCACCACACTTGTATTGGTGGAAGCAGATGTTGTTTATTCAATCAATGAATGATTTCAGAAATTGTAAAGTTATGGCCAACATTTGCAAGAAAATTTGTACGGAACTCTTGATACGTGGTTGAATTATCAATTCACAGAAATACTTCACCTTCAGATTCAGACTTCATTAATCGACGAGTTGGAAAACGGAATTATAGAATGCTTGATTTCATTAAAATCTGGCTATGTATTGCTGATAACATTTTCTTCTTCTAGTTCTTTCCCTAGTTCAACCAATTTCTTGAGTTTTTCCAACAAACGCAGTTCAATATCAAGAACTGCCTCCTCTTCTGCATAGTTTCTTTCATTAGTAAAAGACTCAGACGGAACTGCCGTATTCATACTGGAACGTAAACAATATGCGTATAATTTTCGTAATTGTTGAATGGTTGTAGTTTTTTCAACTTCAACTCCAACATTTGTTAGGACAGTTAAAAGTTCTTCTTAATTAAATCTTTAGAATTATTGTAATACATTATTTAAATTGAGGGTATCCCACTTCTGAAGTTGTTATTAACTTCTTAAAACCATATGGAGTTATTGCAATTGGTCGAATTAGGTGGCTTGGCCATTTAGAGCGAATGGACATCAACGCTGCAGCCCGGAAGGTCTTCGAATCCAATCCAAGTAGAAGAAGACCGTGATTTAGGTGGCAAACGCTGGTGGGAGAGGACCTCAACATGTTTGAAAATGGTAACAAGACTCAATATTTTCAGTTCTTAAGCTGGCAAAACAACATAGAAAATTAAATAGGAGAAATACACATTAAGGATTTGTTTCCTTTAATTATTCTATGAAATACTCTAAAATAGTTGAATGGTTCTGCAAAAAAACAAAAAACTACAAAAACAGATGAAAAATGATTTGCGACTTAAGTATCTTAAGAATGAAGAAAGATATTCTCTGCAAACTTTTCTTATCTTATTTTATTATAAATACTTTGTAAGACTTTAAAAAATAACGATAGTCGGTCACGAATGGGAAGTTATTAATGTGGGTCGCATCCCAGCTTCTTTTTTTATAAATGAATCAACTGACCTCTTTTCTGTGTCCTGCGTCCTGCGTCGACCTTATAACTTAAAGTTTGACACTTTTTGAAACATAAATGTTTTGACCACCTGTTTATTTATCAAATACCTACACTTGATGTTTCTATTATCTGTCTTTGATTTTGTGTATACAAAGGTACGCTCATGCCTTTTGTTTGATTTCTTTTGTATCTGAACTTTTAAAGCGATCAAGAGTTCACGCTTTAGGGTTAAATAAATATTTAAACGAATATTGTGCATCTTTTCAATACATATTTGTTCTTAATAAACAAATATTAAAGTTTTAACAGCTTCTTAATTGAAGCTTTTGTTGGTTTATCTCTTATAAATAATACAAAAAAATAAGTTCACACATTCATTTTATGGCTATTTAATATTTTCAATTGCGAGTTAAAAATGCAAACTTAACATGGATCGTTAATTCAAAAGATACATTTCAAAAATACGTACGGTAATAGATAACTTACTGTTTATGAAGTGATCTACAACCAATTTTTCTTGCTAGATTGTGAAGAAAATGTTATCTATATCCATTGGTTGAAATATGTTTTATTGCGCATCAGTATCGTAAACTCGAATTCCCATAGGAAGTTATTGTAATC
This sequence comes from Eupeodes luniger, assembly GCA_951509635.1. Lineage (NCBI taxonomy): Eukaryota > Metazoa > Arthropoda > Insecta > Diptera > Syrphidae > Eupeodes > Eupeodes luniger. Next base: position 75,343,946 of record OX608074.1, read on the forward strand.
GGTCCGATTTGTCGAATTGAAAATTTTGACATTTCTCGACGTTTCAAGGTCCACAGAGTCGAAATAAAATTTTCTTAGAGAGATGTCTGTGTGTGCGTACGTTCGTACGTCCGTACGTTCGCGAAGCTTTTTTTTCGTCCATAGCTCAAGAACCAATAGAGATATCGACTTCAAATACATTTTGTTATACAGACAATAATACAGAAAGATGCAAAAAAAGTTGGTAAAAATTGATTTTCGACTCAAATATCTTTTCAAAAATTTAAGATTATGGCATCAAACTGATTTTGTCTTATAAGAAATACTGTTTTCAATATTCGGTACAATTTTGAGAAAAATCGAATTAACAGTTTATTTACAAAAAATAAAAAAGCTAAACAAAAATTAATAAAAGTTGGTAAAAATTAATTTTCGACTCAAATATCTTTTCAAAAATATAAGACTATGGCTTTAATCTAATTTGTTCTTATTAGAAATACTGTATTCAGCATTCGGTACAATTTTGAGAAAAATCGAATTGACATTATTTTCTATACAAAATAAAAACCTAACAAAAACATTACTAAAATTTTGTAAGAATTGATTTTCGACTCATATATCTTTTCAATACTTTGAGATTATGCCTTCAAACTACTTTTGTCTTAAAAGAAATATTGTTTTCAACATGCGGTAAAATTTTGAGAAAAATCGATTTGACTGTTTTTCTTACAAAACAAAAATCTAAAAAAAAAATGGTTGCCTGTAAAGTCGGTTTTACGGGCGAAGATTTTACGTGACAACGTCTTTTTCTCGGTAGAATATTTATTGATATGAATATAATTAAATTGCACAATAGGAACAAGGAATTGAATGAAAATAAGAATTGCACAAATTTTAACTATAGAAATATATTTTGTTTACTAAAATAAATTTGAAATTAATGAAAATTTGTAAAATAATAATTAATTAATTAATTAATTTTAAACTAATAATTTACTTAACACTATCAACATTTATCAATAGTATGACATAACCTATAAACTCAGTTAATCAATCAATCATAGTTTACGATAATGAAATATCAGTGTACAATTATTTACCTTTATTGTTGTAGTTGTTGTAAATGACGAATCTAAGCACTCCACATTTTCACTACAGACACAGCTGACGATACTTTAACCACACGTGTGAACTTGTATTATGACGCTTTCTTGTTTTTCCAGCACCAAGAACGTTCGAGAAAGACAAAGACAGAGACACAAGCATGCGCCGATTCAATGCGCCTAATTCTCTAGTGCTGCGCGCGCGGCAGACCGATCATAGTTGAGTGGGAGAGAGACGCAAGGCATTCGGCGGGCCTCTCTCTCGTTCGGTGACTCATCGTAACGTTACCGGGCGTTACACTTTTTCATAAGTGACTCCCAGCCGCAACCTAATTTAAGACGTTGTCACGTCAAAACAACACTTAAACTTGGTAAAAATTTACTTTCGACTCAAATATCTTTTCAAAAATTTAAAATTTTGGCTTCAAACAAATTTTATCTCCAGAAAATATTGTTTTCGGCATTTAGTAAGCTTTTTTATAAAAATCCAATAGTCCATTTTTTCATAAAAAAAATAAAATCTACAAAAATTAGTACCTAACCAAATTTGGTAAAAATTGATGTTCATTTCTCGATAACTCGTGAACAATAGAAGATTTCAATTTGTATTTGTTTATATAAGAAATAAAAACTTTTAAGAAATGCTACTTAAATTGGTAAAAATTGGTTTTCGACTAAAAACCTCGTTAACAAAAATAGATTTGAAATCAAACTATTTCATCATATGCAAAATTTTGTTGGTAATTTTAATTTTTTTTTAGAATAATTTTTCATAAAAAACACGAAAACCTACAACCCTTTTAAGCAAGACAAATCGACGGACGGGATGGGAAGTTATGAGTGTGGGTCGCATCCTAACCTCTTTTTAATTAAGTTTTGATGTTGTACTTTGAATTGCCGACAAAATACTTGTATTTACATACATATGTATACACTGTTATATTCGCAGAAACTGCTATTTTTGAAAAGTGAGATAGTTGGAGTTGGATTGGAATTGGTTCAATATTGTATCAGGATGTCCCAAAGGTATATTAAACATTGTATACAAATTTTAATATCTGAAATAATGTCGAAATTTAATATAATATCTCTTATTTAATAATGGTAATATAGCCCCAGGTGCCCTATAAATAATTTTAATCTACACTAATAATAATATTTTTATTATAAAGAGGAAAGATTTGTATTTTTATATGCAACGAATAAACTTAAAAAGTACTGGACCGATTTTAATAATTCTTTTTTCATTAGAAAGCTACATTGTCACTGAGTAACATGGGCTATATTTAGTACTAGATTACTATAGAAATCTTTAGAAATTCCTATTAAAACCGAATGAAGGTGTAAAAAAATTTGCCATAAAATGTCTTTCATCGCATTCGCTGAGAAGGATATAAATGATAGAACAAAAAAATGTTCGAAAATATTATAGAATAAGAACGACTCAGTAAATGAGATAAACAAAATTATTATTGAAAAAGTACCAGGTGATTTTAAATGTTACAATTCTGTTGACACCGTGTGCAACATCGAAGATACAGTGCACTACCCACAGGAATTTTTAAATTCCCTCAATCCTGCTGGCTTGCCACCTCATGAACTAAAATTAAAGATAGATACGCCTGTTATGCTTTTAAGAATTTTAAGCCCTCCCAATATGTGTAATGGTACAAGACTATTGATCAAAGAATTAATAGATAGTGTAATAGCAGCAACTATCATTACGGGTCACGCGGACGGTCAGCTCGCACATGTTCCGCGGATCCCGATGATACCAACTGATTTCCCCATATCTTTTAAAAGGTTAAAGTTCCCTTTAAAAATATGCTTTGCCCTAACAATAAATAAATCCCAGGGACAAACTTTTTCCATAGTTGGTATCGACTTAAGGAAAGAGTGCTTCTCCCACGAGCAATTGTACGTGGCACTTTCTCGAGTAGGATCTACTGAAAATCAATACGTTTTGTTGCCACCTGCAAATACCACAGCCAACGGTACAGGGAGGGTTTAAAATAAGCATACAATTTTTTTCTAATTTAGTAAGTCATGGTTGTTTTAATTAGCATGCTTATAACTTAAACATCTGTACCTACTTATGTCTACCCGTGCGAAGCCAGGACGGGCCGCTAGTTTTAAATAAAGAACCAAAGCTCATATTCCCAAGATAATCCCATTTAAAATCATTTTGTCCGTTTCTTTGAGGAATTTAATCAATTAAATCAATAAACACCTCACCTATTATCTCAACAATCAACTAATATTATAAATCTGTTTTGTTTTTGCCATTTTTTAAATCTTCATTATTCGTATAAGTTTTCGAATATTAAGTTTCACTTAATATGTACATGTGTAAAGCATTTGCATTCGCCAATAGACTTATTCAAATTTGCCAAGGCTGCATAGCATATGGCTATTTTTCTATTGAGTATGTTAAACAAAAGAATAAACTCTTTAACCATTAATCACTGCCATATCAGAATTACCATAATTATTTTTTCTCATTGAATGGAATCGATGTTGCCGATATGTCAATGTGAATTTATGAATTCCAATTATGAACTGGTCCACTGTCCACAATTCTACACTCCGCAGTACTGCCAGTACTGGTGTGTGATTTTAATGACCCTTTGCCATTGGAAAATTGATGACATTCGATTTATATGAGCCTTAATCTATGTGACAAATGACCACAAGTGGTTGACAAATTGGCATGTAGATCATGGCAAAAGGTTGCCAATACCCCAGTGCCACAACAAAAAGACCGACAAGGACAACGACTAGGACACCGACATCGACACTACCGACGACGTACAGTATAAAACCTATGGAATGGGAAGTTAAAAGTACCGCATGCTGGCTGTTGCCATATATGAAACCATCATGATATTCAAATAGTCTAATGCATAAACCCTTAACCCCTGGTTTGGTTGGACACTGAAGTTCCTGGTCGGAAGCAGTGAATTATTAATGGCTTAGAGAATAAATACGCAAAGCAAATTGGGGAGCAACTGGCACAACATCCATTTGATTGATTTTAAACGACACATCGGACTTCGAATATTCATGCCACGCCATGCGGAGGAGGTGTCCAATTTAATGTAAATAAATGTTTTGCATTCCATTCCAAGTGCCCTCTGAATAGGTACATCTGTTTTGTTTGTTCCATTTGCTTTTCGACAACTGAGTGTCTGGGGTATTACTGTCTATGGCCGTAATAACATACACGTTAAATGAAGGAATCATTATTCGGAAAAGGGAACCAATTTTGTGGTTATTCCCACGACATTTCATTTTCCTGAAAGTTTAACAAAAAGGAGGGGAGCCTTTTTTAAATTGAAATTGAAAACAAAACTAAGGAAAGTCATCAATTGTTTATAATATAAGTGGGAGGTTATTTAAATAATGGAGCCTATAAATTTGAGCATGCTAATGGCTTAGAATAGAAAATTGAATTTCTTTTAATTATTCACAAAGTCAAATTATCTACATAACTAAAATGTAATAATACAAAATTTAAAAATGTCTAATAGAGTTTTTTTTTTTTAAATAAGACAAGATTTTAATCTATCAAAGTTTGTGTTGTAAAATGTGAGCAAACCTAAAGCAACAATTTAATTAAATGAAAGAACAACTTATATACATTGTTTTACAATGTATGTATGTCAATACTTCAAATTTCAAAACCATTAGATTGTCTAAATAAACATAATAAGAAAAGTTTTTGGAATTTGAAATATTCTCATACCATTTTTTTATCTTGGACAGGTGTTACTTTGGAAGCTGTTTTATTTTTGAAATTTAACAAGTAAAAACTGCTCTAATAATAAAAATGGAACGTTACACGCTTTAACAACACCTTTTAATTGTTAAAATCAACTACAAAATTGGTGAAAATTTGGTGAAAATTTGGAGTCACAATTCACAAAAACTAAATTACATATGAGTCGCCGTGACGAACCTTCTCCACTAGCAATAGTGTAACTAGTAGAAAAATGTAATGTGAAGAATTAAATCCTGAGTCACTAAAAACGAATTGAGAATATCGCTGCTGAGTTCCGTAGTGTTTACGAAAACTCAAGCTTGTGGACGATTTTCGACATTTCACCGGATTTTGCATAAAGACTTTTAAGGTTTGAATAGTATAAAAACTTAAGATCACCAATAGCATCTAAGTATGATTCGGATTTTCATCGAAAATCATCTTTAGTGACGGTTCAACTTATTTAAAAACTTTACTTATTTGAAAAAGAGGCTGGTACAGCTTTTACAGTCAATTGGTTACTAACAAGCTATGATTAATATGATGTACATAGACAGTACCGGCGTTAGGGTAGGGCGCGGTTGGGCGACCGCCCAGGGGCGCCGGATCAAAAGGGGCGCCGCAGGCCGCGGCGCCCATTTTCGTCCGGCGCCTCTATCTGATTCTTTATAATTTTCCACAGGCACCCCCTTATTGTTCCCTCGCTCATTGAGCAAGGCCCACTAGGTCAAAAAAAGACAAGAACCGTGAGGGATTTTTTTTGTTTTCAAGTTGCCTCACTGTCAGCATGAATTGAAAGGAAACTCAACATGAAAAATATTATGGTAAAACAGAACAGCATATTATTTTATAGCATAACAATAATTCGAGTTTTTCCGTATTTAACTACACCTATCGATAATTTCCCATATTAAAGCAGAGGTTTACTATTAGAGTTATTTTTTTTTAATACATGGTAACAGTCATTTAACTTAACGACAAAAAATATTATATAGTTTCTTGTCTTTTTTCGCCGACCCAGCCTACTTACTTGTAATTTTCCCAAAATTTAGGTAAAAATTGTAAGTTGGCAGCACTAGAACGTTGTGTTCAATCGGTTTAATTTCTCGGGAATCCCCGACTTCCCAAACATACATACCCTGGTTACAAGAGGAGATCGAGGAATCGAATCGAATCGAATTGAGATTTCGATCCAGGTATATGGTGGCACTGAATCGAGGAATCGAATTCAAATGGAATCGAAATGACATTTGGGTTTTATTTGTGTGCGTACTGCTACGTGAATAACTTTCAAATAAATTTCACATTTTATAAAAATGCTCTCAACACAAAGACGCGCGCCAAATTAAATTCAGCTTAGAACAAACAAGAGGGAAAAAAACTCATCGCACGCACACAAGCAAAACCTCACACACCAATAACTCGATTCCCCGATTCAGGTTTACAAACAAATTTTCGATTCGATTCACCTCTTTCAGTGGGATTGGATCGAGTAATCCTATTTCGATCCGATCCAGGTCTATACGGCGTTAAATCCTGATTCAATTCGGATTCAATTCTCCTTGTAAACGCGGTAACAGAAACAATGTGTTTTTCTATGGTCGGGGATTCCCCGGGATCTATCTGTTTTTAATTTTTGACGAAACAGAACACAATCATCTTCTTGCTTGACATAAGTGGACGCTCTTAAAATAATTATTCGATTGTTTTAAAACAAACAAACACAGTAATCAAACGTTTAACGCTACGTTACGATGCTCTTGTTCCAACTACAGAGTGACATTAGTTTTGCCTATTTAAAAAGTAGACAAATAAATAGTGTATAAGTAGGTGTTTAATTTTTGACGGATCACATCAATAAGTAAGTACAAATTTATTTTTACTATCTATACTACACACTCCCTAATACTTAAAGTATATAAGATGTTAAAATAACAGGTTAATTATTGAAATTGGCTCCAGGCTCTCTATCTTTGTAACACCCTAACAGGGTGTCACATAATTGTTTTATATAACTTTGTGTAATTGTTGTAACTTTGAGACGTGCAATGTAAATAAATAAATACTATGTTTTTCGGTCTCTGCTATCTATTAATATTTATAAAATTTGTTTATATGTTTATACGTTTGGGCAGCATAATCTCTGGAACGTCAATAGCGTTGTAACGAAGTTTTATTGCAATCAATTCATTTTTATAAATGTTTCGATATTCGATTGATACAGATTTAATTTGTTGCAGATTTTATTTATTACAACTACAGAAGGTACAAAATGTCTGAACAGGGTGATTTTATCAAAAGAAAACCATCTGGGTCAGAATATAGGAAACGGAAAGCGGAAAAAGAAAAGGAATTTCAAAAAACAAAGAAGTTTATGAATATAGATAAATATATCAGAACAAAAAATCAAGAGTTGAATGTGGCATCTACATCTGCAATACAAACGAATGCATCGGCAGTGGAGCCTCTGTCTGGCAAGTCCGATGGAATAGCTACTCAAGAGATTGTGGATGAAAAATCCCGAAGTGAGGGAGCAAGTTGTGCTACGATTACAGATGCTGCTCAAGAATCTGTTATTGATGTACAACAAATACATGTATTAGATGATGTTGATACTGTTGTCCCGAATATAGCGGATCCAGCTACTTGGCCACCTATTCGAAATAGCAAAATAATTGATTATATTATAAATACCGGCCCACTGCAAACTCACTGTGATGATTATCCGAAAAATGATACAGGGCGACATTTTTCTAATTCTCATTTCATAAAAAAACTAGCAAACAGTGAGACAATTCAGCGTCGTTGGTTAGTATACTCCATTTCCAAGGATCGAGTTTATTGTTTTTGTTGCCGGCTGTTTGATAGTAGCTCAACGTCGAGTTTAGTATCTGAAGGATATAACGACTGGAAACACTTGTCTGAAATGTTAAAAACTCACGAGAATAGCACTTCACATAAGAAGTTTTACCTTTCATGGATTGAAACTGAACTACGTTTAAAAATAGGCAAAACAATAGATTGCCAAGAGCAATATTTGATTAAAAAGGAAACTACAAGATGGAATAATGTTTTATCTAGATTGATGCATATTACACTTTATTTAGCTGAAAACAATATGGCGTTCAGAGGTAATTCTGACAAATTATATACGCCAAATAACGGAAAGTTTTTGGGCTTAGTACAATTACTAGCTAAATTTGATCCAGTTATGCAGGAGCACTTGCGATTAGCTATGAAGGGTGATATTGCAGACCACTACTGCGGAAAAGACATTCAAAATGAATTAATAGAGCTGATGGGTAAAAAAGTGAAGTCAGAAATCATATCACGCGCAAAGAAATCAAAATATTATTCTATTATAGCTGACTGTACACCGGACATTAGTCACGTAGAACAACTTTCACTGACAATACGATTTGTTGATATATCATCAAATGACGATAAAATATCAGTAAAAGAGCATTTTGTAGAATTTTTGCCTGTAAATCAGTCGACTGGTGAAAAACTAACTGAAGTTATTATTGATATTTTAAATAAACACGGACTTGAATTGAACGACTGCAGGGGTCAGGGTTATGACAACGGGGCGAATATGAAAGGGAAAAATGTTGGTGTTCAAAGGAGAATTCTAGACATAAATCCCTTAGCTGTTTATGTACCTTGTGGGTGTCATAGCTACAATCTCGTACTATGCGATGCCGCTAAGTCTTCCGTAAAATCAGTGACTTTGTTTGGGGTACTTCAGAGGTTGTTCACATTGTTTTCAGCTTCTGTTCATCGATGGAAAATTCTAACCGATAGCCTGGGATTATATACTCTAAAAAAGCTCAGTGACACACGTTGGGAAGCAAGAATAAGCAGTGTCAAAGCAGTTCGTTATCAAATTAGTGCCATCCATGACGCTTTAATTACTTTGGCAATTGAAACTCAGAAAACTGATGTTCAAGTCTCTCATGAGGCTACTACTCTAGCTGAACAGTTAAAAGATTTCAGTTTCATAGTTTCATTGGTTGTTTGGTATGACATACTTTTTCAAATTAACGTCGTTAGTAAATCTCTACAATCACCAGATATAGATCTCAGTAAATGCACAGAAATGTTGAAAAAATGCTGCACTTTCTTGGAAGAATATAGAAATACAGGCTTTAAAAGCGCCATTTCAACTGCAAAAGAATTGGCTGAAGAACTGGAAGTTGAACCTGTGTTTAAGGCCACAAAAAGAATTCGATTTGTTAAGCGTCAAGCTGATGAAACTGCCCGCGACGAGCCTATTGTTTCTCCTGAAAAGAAATTTGAGGTAGAATTTTTCAACTCTCTCTTGGACGCTACATTAATTTCAGTTAATGAAAGATTTGAACAGTTCAATGAGTACTCGGATTGCTGGTCTTTTTTGTACAATATAAAACAGATTCCTGAAAAACCCGACCTTGTCAAACTCTGTAGTGATCTCCAATTGAAATTAACTGTGAATTCTAAATCAGATATAGATGGTTGTATGTTGTGTGATGAACTCATAAGCCTGAAATCTTTTTTGCCTGATCAGAATGTGGCTACCCCTGCTTATGTTTTAAATTTTATTAAAGATCGCAACTTACAGGAACTGTATCCAAATGTATGGATAGCATTTCGAATATTACTGACTATACCTGTAACGGTTGCTAGTGGAGAAAGAAGTTTTTCCAAGCTAAAGCTGATTAAAACATATCTACGATCGACAATCTCTCAATCTAGATTAACAAACTTAGCAACTTTATCAATCGAAAACGAAATTGCAGAAAACATGGACTTTGAATGTCTAATAAAAGAGTTCGCCGATGTAAAGGCTAGAAAAGTGAAATTTTATTAGTTTTTTAAATAAATGTTTTTTTTTAAATAGATAGTTATTTCATTGTACACATTGCCTTTTTTCGTATGTAATTGAATTGCAGTTAGGGGGCGCCGAAGAATTCTCGCCCAGGGCGCTAGTAGTGCTAAAACCGGCACTGTACATAGATATGGAACTGAAAGATATCCTTTGGACGACATTTATTTGTTAAAAAACCGTCGCTATATGCAACATAATCAAAGAAACAATCTCAATGTTTCCTGGTCATGTTACTTCTCGAAAAGGGGATCACAATTGGCTGCGAAGATTTTGTGATTTAACACCCTTAAAAATTCTATTTTTACATGGCCACTTGAAAGACAAATGAACATGAAACTCGTGTAGTTATCAAGGACACAATGACACTCCCTATGCAAGTTTGATTGATAAAGCTAATTTGCTTGCAGCACAGTTTGCTGTTAATTCAGCGTTACCAGATTGTCATGAGTCCTCCTGTACTTGAGTGCGTAAGCAATCTTAAGGTAGACATTTTCTTTCGCACTTGTGCAGTTGCAAGCGCACTAAAAGACTTTGACATACACAAACAAATCGGCTGGCCCGGATAATATCCCCCTATTCGTTTTAAGAGGTATCTATTCTTCAACGTTAGCAAAACCACTGCCTAAGCTTTTCCATCATTCGTAGTGTACTTGTCTCTTTCCGAGCGGATGAAAAACAGCATTTGTCCAGCCTGTCCCTAAAAAAGGCGTTTAATAAAAGTTGTATTGGATGGTTTTAGGGCTGAAATTAATAAAATTAATACTGGTGTTCCCCACAATTCCGTTTTGTCTCCTCAGCATTTCATATTCGTGTCTAGATTTACATCCTTGTCCTTCGGATCTGGAACTTCAACGACAGCGTATGGCAAGCTCATTAAATTCCGATCCGATCAATCGTGTAGAATTTAATGCTTCAAAAACTTAACGCTGTCTCCTGTCGTCAAAGCGTAACCAACCCTCGATGCCACTATCCATGAGTGACACTTATTGCAACCAGGAAACTAATCAAGTTTGAGTTACTGGGTATGTATATCACAGATCAACTCTTAGGGAATGATCACACATTCGACATTAGCAAAAATTCTGCCAGGCGTTTAGGATTTCTCCTACGGTGCTAGAAATGTTTTACCACTTTAGTCACTGATAAAGCATCGGTTCCCAATTGATATCAGTTTTTTTGAATTTTCTAATGAATAAAAAATAAATAAAATGGAATTGAAGTTAAATAGATCTTAGGGCCGAAAGGCGTTAGCATTAAGTATTATTGTTTAACTTAGAGTGTCCGTATGGGACCAGTAAGTTAGTTGTAAGTTACGGATAATTAGGCTAGTTTTATAAATTTTTGTCTAGCTTTAAGATAGTCTTAAGAATGAATTAATAAAAATGAATTTGGAAAAAAAAAAGCATCGGCTCCCATCGATCACCGAAATCAAGCATCAGTGAGCGTGGTTAGTAGTCAGATGGAGGACCGTCTCGAAACCTACCGCGTGCTGTTGTCATGTGTTCTTTCTTTCTGTTGTTCTTTCTCTTCTGTCCTTCTGTCTTGTATTAATGTCTTGTGTTGTTATCACCTTATATAGTCTAGTCGCTCAAGGTGCTGTGTTCTCTACTCTGTACATTTATGTGCTGAGTAGTGTGTAATATAATGTAATGTTTTACCACTTCTAATCTGGCTGTAATTTACAAAGCCTTTATCCGTCCAAAACATGAATATAACTCGCATATTTGGGCAAGTGGCCCAAAAACAAGCTTATGTCTTTTGAATAAGATTAAAAAAACTAGCTTTGAAAAAAGAAGGCGACAGAACTATGACCAAATCACTTATATCCCTCGAACAGCAACATTTCATGCGTTTTGTTGTTTTGTCAATATTTTTACAAACAATGTTCTGCCGAATTAGCCAGTCGTATTCTCCCCCTCAAACAATTCAGCCGTAATACTGGCACTTCCAAAAATCCTCATCAGTTTAGTCTTGAACTCAAGTATAGAGATACTTTTTTTACCCGCACATCGCGAATGTGGAATGCTTTACCCAACTCTGTTTTTCCCGCTTATTTTGATATTCAAAACTTAAAGACGAATGTGCACCGGTATCTCCTCTTTAATCCTTCCATATTTTCCTAAAGTTCGTTTAAACTTTAAACATAACCCCTTTAGTGTGTGCAAATAAAAAAAAAAAAAAAAAAATTGGTCATAAAAAAATTCATGACAAGTATTTGGGACTCGCTTAATGATCGTATTAATATCAAATACATTATACAGGTACAGGCAAAGATACATTTATATATCAATAAATAAAATACAAGACATTTTGAACTATGAACTTTGTTTCTTCCTCTCCGCAACATTTGATTAATTATTCATCATAAATACATACATTGAAATTAATAAAAAAGAATAGAAATCATAATCATCAATTAGGAATCTCCTTTTTACTAGTAGGTGCGTAAATAAACACCAAGTAAGATGCTATAAAAACGGATTTTTAAAGCTTAGGTAAAACTCAAAATATGTCTTAACAATAAATTGCAAAGAACAAATTTTTCTCTGCTAATTTCTAAATTCTAAAAAGTTATGAGTCCTTACTTAACTTTCAGAGTTTTGAAAAATACATTTTAAAGTTTATTTTTAGTGCCGATTTCGAATCCAGTTTAATTTTAACAATTTAATCTTTAAAAATGAAATAATGTTTTCAACATTGTTTATATATTTTAAAATATATTTCAAAAACTTGATATAATAGAATTGACAATAGATAAAAACTTACTTTTTAACCCTTTTTGCGTTTTTCTGTTGAAAACCGTTTTAGCATAAATGGTTTACATTTCTATCAGATTTTTGTAAGACAGGTAAGATCTAACAACTTATGAAGATTTTTCGAATATTATATGAAATAATATAAGTATTGCAACTGAATATTGAAGAAAGGGCTTATAGATTTACAATGTTTTAAAGTGTTGCCAAGATATTCGAGTGGAATGGTAATTTTTACCAATAAATATTAGGATTTTTATTTAGGTTTTTGAAAACCTCTCTCAAAAAAATTCGATTTAAAATCCAAGGGACCTTGAAACGTCGAAAACCATCATGGATTTTATTGAAAAAAATTTACTTCATAAATTTAAGTTTTGAAAAGTTATATCTCAAAAACCTGACCTGATACATTAATTTTAAAGTCGGATTTGAATTAAGGCCACCAAAACCAATTGCAAAAGTGTAATTTCATTCCCAGTAAGAAAAGCTTTTTGAACAGTGCCATCGGTTACACTGTTTGCATTCTTGATTACTTTTTTAACAGGCTTCGGTTTCATGAAGGGTCCCTGCCTAAGATTCGAACTTCTATAAGCGCCTTAGGTTATATCATATCGCCTGATATTAAGCAATACCTAAGAATCAGTATAAATAAATGGAAATTATTATTCGAACTGTTAAGCTTGGGCTATAACTTAGATATTGTTTCCTTTAAAGATTTTATATTTTGTAGGTGGTCTATTTATTTACCATAAATACATTTTTAAAATGGTATAATGATACCAACGACAATTGTTGTTATCTAGCAATTTGGATTGCACAATTTGTCGCATTTTTTGCATATTTCTTTTATTTGAGCCAACAAACTCTTAACACCTAACATAAGACCTTAAACAAAAAAAACTTTCCAGACAAAAGTGTTTTTTGTTTTCATTTGCAAAAAATGATTTACCCAAAAGAATCTTACAAGAAAAAAAAAAAAACAAAACAGAAACAAAATCAAAAACAGAAAATCCAGACAACATTGAATACAACTCTCCAAAAATCGTATCTATGGTGTAATCGCATCGAACACGTATATACATTGTGCCTTTGTGAAACCTGTGAAATGAACATCAACATTCTGTGAATATAATCCTTGCTTTTTTATGCTAGCTGTACCTACCTTTATATAGTATTTTATTAAATTAAGAAACTCTGATTAATGTTTGCATCTGACAGATAATACAATTCGAGAGTTGCATGAACATTGAGCTGAGCTTTTTGCTTAGCGCATATCCTTAAACCTTAAAACATTTTAAATAACTGACTGATGAATAAATTGATGATATGAGCAATATCTGAAGACGACAGGTAATCTTTTTTTACTGATTATATATTTATAATGTATGCGGTTTTCAATAGAAATGATGAAAAGTTTTGTTTGTCATGTTTTGATTAGTTCTCTGTTTTTTTTTTTGTGTGTGCATAAATTGAAAGAAAATAACCTCAAGAACTTTTGGCACACGAGTTTCATTTTTCAAAACTTGAATTAATTAACGGAAGTCAAGAAAAACAAAACTGTTAACTATTTCATAAATGATATGTGTAAGGCCATTAGGATAGGTTTGAAACATTATTATTATTATTATTTATTAATCTCCACATAAATGATACAAATTAATACTTAAAACTAAACAGCACTAGCACAGCAACAAGGCAGGTTTGAAACAATTTTGTTTTACTTCCTAACATATGAAGTATTATTGCAAAGGAGTGCATTGGAGTCATACAAGAAGGATTAGATCTCTGTTAGTTAATCGAAAATGTTTTCTGTACACAATTTTGGTCTTTCAAAATACATTTTATGTCTTTTACTAGTAACAACCAAAAACGGAATTTTTAAGGCTTAGTTAAAATTCAAAATATCTTTTAACAATAAATCGCAGAGTAAACATTTTCCTCTTCAAGATACAATTTAAATCATTTGAGTATCTCGCCTAGTTTCTTGAAATTATCATTAGTTATGAGTTCGTACTTCACTTTAATAGTTTTAAAAAATACGTTTTGGAGTTAATTGTTACTGGAGATTTCGAGTCCAAAGTTTATTTTTAAAAATTTGATCAAAATAAAAAAAATACTCGTTTTCAGCATTATTTCTATATATTAAAATATATTTGAATTACTTGATATAATAGAATTTAGGTCTTTTACTTTCCTTAGAAAAAGACGTTTACTTTAATGTCCCATCAAAAAATGTAGTAATGGGTGATTTTATATGGTTATTTGGCGGAAGATAGACTTTTTTATCGAAAAAATGTGTTTTTTTTTACACTTCAGAATTTCAGAAAGTAGTAAGCTTATAGCAAGCGTCAAACTACGATCAAAGGCTCATCATAAGTGTTTAGCGAATAAGCTCATTTCTGAAGTATTGCAAGAGCTACCAATACATCCAGAAAGACACTGTTGTGTGCGAATTATGGCTGGCGAAATCATTGGGCCGTAATTTTTCAAAGATAATTCGAGTCGCAACGTTGTTATTGTGGATGGTGACATCTACCGTGTGATAATAACAAGTTTTTTTTCGTGAAAAATGGAAAATCTACATGCCACACAGCACGCACATCAATGAACTAATTGACAGGCGAATTTGTTCTATTGACCTCTAGACTATTTTTCCTTAAAGAAAAATACAGCTATAAACAACCATCGATTGACGCACTGTAAGCTTACATTGAAGCATTTATTCGTTAGATAACGGCCAATATTTTAGAAAAATTATGCCAAAATTGAACTAAGCGAATAGATCCTTTGAGAAGCAACCGCGACCAATATTTAAATGAAATAATCTTTATAAAATAAAATCTTCTCTGCCGTAATATGTGAACGTCTAAAGCCCATCGTCAACAACCTGATAGGTCCTTATAAGTGTGGTTTTAGACCAGGAAAGTCCAGAGTCGATCAAGTATTCACATTACGGCAGATCCTGGAAAAAAACCCAAGAACCAACCCACCATCTTTTCATCGATTTCAAGGCCGCATATGACAGTATCTACAGGGATGAGCAGTATAGAGCCATATCTAGTTTTGGCATCTCTGACAAACTCGTCCGTTAGTGCAGGATGACCATGAAGGTTGGAAACAACTTAACAGATTCTTTCGATGTCAAAAAAGGTTTTAGACAATTTGAAGCGCTGTCATGCGATTTGTTTAACATCGCACTTGAAAGAATAGTGCAGAGCTCTCACGTCAACACTAGAGGCACTATCTTTCAAAAGTCTGTCCAATAACTAGCATATGCTGATGACATTGACATAATCGGAAGAACTCAGCGTGATGTCAATGGGGCTTTTGTGAGTATTGAGGCAGAGGCGCCAAAAATGGGTTTAACGGTTAATGAGGGCGAAACAAAGTACATGCTGTCCTCAAGAAAGGACTTACAACACCGACGTCTCGGTCAAAACGTCACCATCGACAGACGTAACTTTGAGGTAGTCAAGGACTTCGTCTACCTAGGCTCCGCTGTAAACGCAGAAAACAACACCAGCGCTGAGATCGAACGAAGAATAACTCTTGCTAACCACTGTTTCTTTGGGCTAAGAAAGCAATTGAGTACCAAAGTCCTCTCTCGAGGGACCAAAGTGTCGCTATATAAGACCCTTATCATCCCCGTCCTGCTATACGGTGCAGAAGCATGGTAGGTAGGTAGAAATGGCGATCTCAGGGCAACCTAGCCTGAGATCCAATTAGCGCTGTAGTGCGCCGTTTTGATACCAAAACTCGTTTGACCTGTGAAAGAAAGGAAAAGATTTATAGAGAAGCTTCATAGCGATTAAATTAGAGCTCGTGAAAGAATGCTTTCCCAAAGCATTTCATTCTAGTGCTTGCCAAGGCAGGACATTTGCAGAGGAAATGGATTATCGTTTCACTTTTTCTTTGGTCGCAGCAACTACGGCAAAAGGTGTTGTAAGAGATACCCAACTTCTCTGCATGAACTCCTATGGGCCAATGTCCGGTACAAACCGCAACAATCCTGGCTATGTCTTGCCTTGGACTGCATAGAAGATCGTTTGTACGGGTTTTATTATAGGTGGGCCATATCTTCCTAGATATAATGCAGTTGGGTAAATTGCTCCACCTTCGATTAGATTCAGTTTGGTAGATGGAAAAGATTGTACCATTCATAGCACCAAGAGGAATGTTAACCATTACCGCAAGTGAGCTGAAGGGCCGATCCTTGCCTGGCTAGCTCGTCAGCCCACGATACCACTATGGCCCGGAACCCAGGTCAGGGTGACACCGAGGTTAATGTTCAGGCTCGCAAGCTCATCGCGACATTGCTGGACCAATTTAGATGAGGATGTAGCCGAGTTATTGGCTTTGATAGCTGCCTGACTGTCTGTGAAGATAGCCGCATTTCGGTTTTGGTTTGGGCTTTGTTTAAGTATCTTACATGCCTCCCTAATTGCCAGCAGTTCACCCTGAAAAACACTAGCAAAGTCAGGAAGCCTAAAGGATTTAGCTACATTTAGGGACTCAGAAAAGATCCCAGAACGAACTCCGCACTCCATCTTTGAGCCGTCAGTAAAGATGGTTGTATCGAAACCTATCGACACGATGTCATCCTCCCAATCTTCTCTGGATGGGAAAAAGACCTTAAAACCCCTACTAAGGCTCAAAGTAGGAGTGCAGTAGTCAGTGTCTACCGAGATAATATCTGAGGGAATCAATTTCGCTGTGTTGCTGTGGCCATAAGGTTTTGACAACCAGCTGTTTGATTCCTTCAGCCTAAAAGCGCTGCAGGAAACTATGTATTTAATAAAAAGGTCGATTGGTAGAAGATCCATAATAACGTTTAAGGCATCCGTTGGGCAAGTACGCATGGCCCCTGCGGTGCCCACGCAAGCTTTTCTCTGAACCTTTTTTTTATCTTATCGATATTATAGGCTTTGCTAAGAGCAGGCCACCACACAATCGAACCATAAGTTAAGATTGGACGTACTACGGCTGTGTACGAAGAAGCATGGACTATGACAAAAGCGGATGAAAGCACCTTGGGTCGTTTCGAGAGAAAAGTTCTTATATCTTTTTTAAATTTCCGACATAGTCTAAGATACTTAGAAAGAACATCTACCACTACCCTCATCTGTTATTTGACTGTATATTTTATCAAAGTTATTAATTGGAATAATAATTTGCGCTTGGGTTGTTGCTGGATTTTTACTATTAACACTTTGGTATTATTATTATATTATTATTATAAGCTTTTATTTGCCATTATTGATTTTTTTTTACAATATTTATTTACATTTTCTGTTTCTTTTGAATTAATTACTATTATAAAATTGAATTTTTTTTTTTTTAATCAAATTAATTTTAATATGTAAGCAAAGTTTGAATAAATAAATGGATGCGTGTCAAAATTCTATGATCTGGCATAAGCCTCCCCCAATGTTGCCCAAAGATCTCTATCTTTTGCGTCATTGTACCAACTTTGTCTTTCTTTAAGCAAATCGTCTGCCCATCTTTTCTTCGGTCGTCCAACTGGTCTTCTGCTTTCTGGTGGTGTCCATTTTGTAATGATTTTTTGTCCATCTTTGGTCCTGTATTCTAGATATATGTCCTGCCCAATTCCATTTAAGGAGTTTTGCTCGTTCAACCACGTCCGTTAAACCAGTTCTTCGTCTTATTTCTCTATTTCTCACTCTCTGGCTAATTCGTAGGTTAAGTAGTTTTCTTTCCATCTTGGTTTGGCATAGTCTTATTTTGTCAAGTAAACTTGAAGTCAAGGGTATAGTCTGTAACCCATACTTCATAACACTTTGGTAGGTATACAAAATTGATCCCATGTGTTATTGAGTGGGGTTTTGTTTTAAATAAAAGCACATTAAAATATCCTTCTAAGGTTGCTTAGCTAAAAGTTGGCCCAATCCAGGGTTGACTGCATTCGAGATGTAAAGTCTTTGGTAAGGATGAATTACTTAACTTTATCTGTTATTTAGTTAGATTTGGTGTCATAAGAAGGATATTCAATTGTCTTTTCAACTGTATAGGGTTGTACAGCAAAAACTTAGTGCAACTAAGCTTGTGAGCGTATGCAAATTAAACAACAAGCGATAGCTCTTAAATCACTCATAATTTATAAATTTTTGTATATTGTATTATTCTAAGTATAACGCATGCTCAGCTTTTAGATCATGGTTGGCTTCAGTTTTAACCATTCCATTTCATTTTTTTTTTCACTAAGCTAACTCTAAGCAATAAGATCATTTTGAAATTTTAAAAGAATTTTAGAATTGTTTTTACCAAAATTTGGTCCAATTCTATAACTTATTCGCCTTTATCACTTTTAGACAAATTCATGAGGGAACATTGTTTTTGAATAAGTTTTTAACTAACTAGTTTTAAACATACAACCATTTTGACAATAACCACACTTTAGATCGAGTCTACTTTTGCATAGCATAGTTATCTAACTTCAAATATATTTCTTACTGATAAATGGCCTCAACAAATTTAAGCACGAAAATGACAAGCAAACGGTAAAAGAGTATTTCGCGGAGACCGCATTTTTTCCAACATTATTAATAGTCACAGTTGTAATTAATATTTAGACTTACCCTATGACAGTTTGGAAGAACTTGCTTGTCTGTTGTGGTTGAAATAAAAGTCTTACAAGAAACAACCTGTCAAATTCAATATATCTAGAGTACTTTGTTTCTAAATCAACATAAAACCAGGTCAATATTTCACTCTTGGTCAGTTCTCAAAATAACGAATCAAGGTAAGTTACATTCCGTTTGTCAAAATATATCAGAAAATTTTGCAACTTACTAATTACTTACTAGTTATAAGTATACCAAACAAAAATATCTTAATCCCACTTCATCGGCTATCAAGTTAACCAATTAATTGCACAAACACAAAATTTTTAAGCTTGCTACATTATCACCGCCTGCAGCACCGCGCTGGCTGTCCTCCTGCTGTACATACCACCACCACCAACTTTAAGGTTGTTGTTATGATAAACTCATTACAAACCATCGACAATTAGTGTTTAATCGTTTTGACGGAGCTTCAAAAAATTGTTCATTACATAATTTATCAAGATACGATTCGAATGGTAAATTTAAATAAAATTCATTCTACTGGGTCGCATGTTGTTACTCTGTTTCAAAATTTTCGAAAAGGACTGTCTAATAGATCACTATCATTTGAGGCCCTTGACAATCTTTAACTTCTTTGCAGCCAAGTTAAGTAGTAAGCCTCTAAGTCGTACTCAAAAACAAATTGATGTTGTGTCCGGTGATTCTATTTTTACACGATACCAATACTATTCCTTAAGAAGAACAAGAAAAAAGCTTAATGCAAAAGCCGATGATCTCAAGAAATCTATTAATGATATACGACTTAACAAGCCGCTGGCCGTGAAGTTTTGTGCCATGCTGGCTGCCGTTGGATAACTAATAGTACAAGAATAAACATTCGACTAAGAGTGGCATTACGATCAGATGTTTTAAATGATAGCTTTACAACAAATATACAACTTTTTCAATGTAGTAAAAGACAAATATACAAAAAAGAATAGCTGCAGGTGTTTAATTTGGGTTTTGATTTAATATTTACCTTATTCATATCCCATAAATTCAGGTTTTTCGCTAGCCAAAAATATTGTGTAATGAAACGAACGAAAAAAAATAAAACATTTAGTATACCTAGCAGAAAACTTGCATTGTCGCGTCGTTTAAAGCTTCATATAGTTGTAGAAGCTACGATTTGAATGGTTTTGTTCTAATTGTTTTTAAATATAAACTTCACTTTTTTAGCGCGTAACATTATGAAGGCTTCTGTACATACTTATTATGTTCGAGTTTGGTTTCTTATTGACAACCATTTTATTTAGATAAACATTATAACATAACATGTGTAGTATCCGTGGCGTGATGGTTAGTGCGTAGGACTGTCATACCAGAAGTCTTGGGTTCAATCACTGCCTGTTCTTGAAGTTTTTTTCACAGGTATTGCCTCTTGCAATCCCTGGCAACATTACTCGCACACAGGAATGATTGAGAGTTGTAAGTCACTAGGCCATAAATAGATAGATACACATTTTATTATTACATTAAATAGCTGTTTTTAAATAATTACTCTTTCTTTATATATTAACGCGATTTTGCAATATTTATACAATTTGGCTACCTTCATCTCATTTAATTCTGGAAGAACTTCTTCTTCTGACAAAAAATCACTTCCAAGGATACTTCTCCTGGATTCTCTTAGAATTTGAACTTCCCTACGAAATGAAAAATATCTGCCCTTTCCCTTAATTGCAGGTACTGCAATTACTGCGAAGTCTGACTATTGTCGTGATTAAGCTTATATTGTTTTCATCACGGAAATATTAGTATCTATCTTCCAGATTATGGTTAAGCCTGCTGTATATTGTGTACTGAATGGCTTTACAATTTGATATGTTGTCAAAAGTAAAACAAACCATAACTTTGGACTTTTGTGTGTTAACAATTAAGTTCTATAAACTACAGTAGTGGTTTAATCTGTTAATCATGAGTTGCAGAGTTTCTGGGGAATAAGCAAACATAACTATATCAACCGAAAATAATAAAGCTTTGATACAAACTCCTGCGTAATTAATGAGGTCATTAATGAGAAGCGAAAACAAGCTCGAGTCTTAAACTTCACTGGTGAATCGAGTTGAGTCATAATGCTAAATTTTTGGTGACATAATGGGACGAAGTAAATCCTTGAACTGGGTGTGTAGCACCGTTGCATCTAGATTTTTGGGCATAGCAAATCTCTTGCTATTTAATTCCCAGACCAGTTTCAAAAATTTTGTTGAATTTTTGCAATTTACCAGTTTATAGGCTTGACGTTCCTCATAACTTCTTTCTTTTTGTATTGCATAGTTTCTTAAACTTTTCGTTAGTATCAATGTAGTTATTTTTAAATAAACCTTAAAAATATCTTCAGAAGCTCCCTAACCATGCAAACGAGATTTCCCGAAACTTTTGGTATTCTTGATCAAACCAAGGCTCGTTACCTGTTTTATTGCTTTTGTCACTCCTCTTTTGATGGGAATATGATACCTACTTTTATAATATCTTCCAAAAAGATAAATTCTGCATTTTGGTGTTCCTGAAGATTGATGTCTAGCCGCTGCCTTTAAGTCGAATAATGACTGTTCGAGCTCTTATCAATTGTTATGAATAGTCCGAAATTTACAATTATTGGAAGGTGTTCTGAGTACGGAAGTTCTTGTACCTCCAAATCTGTCACAAACCGATCCCAGTCTTAACCTATGATTGAATAATCAATCACAGATGACCCCTGTCAACCATAACAAAAGTAAAATTTTCCGAAGCATCGCCTAAACTCGTACCATTAAGAATTCGGAATTTTAACGAAACATATAATTTCATCAGTTCATTCCATTTTGTATTACAAATTGGATCTTTTCTTCTTCTTAACTTCATCCATCAGTCCACAATTTTGGCCAATTCCACAAACCACAGAACTTTCGATGCTGTGGTCTTTTTATATTTAACAAGTAAAAACTATGCTATTTCTTAACACTTCAACAATTTAAATTATCAAAATCACTCCAAAAATCGTAAAAAATTCCCAGTACTTCTTGTTCTCTGTCGACAATAATAGAACTATTGAACAAGTTAGTAATGTAACGATTAATTTATTAATTATTAAACTCGCCGTATGAACTACATTGTCGATTTATAATACTACCTTATCATTTCTGAACTTGCCTATCGACGCTGTCAGTTTCTGACACCTAAACTTCACGAATTCACATATTGGAACCTGTATGTGTATTTTAACAGTGATTTCTTAAATTCCTGCTTTGAGTACAAGATTTTAATGTCACTTTTAACAACATTAAGTGTTAATTACAAAAAGGTATCATTCATCTCTCTACGATTGACCGTTGGCCAGATACACTCCAAAACAAAAGTATAGGGCTGGAATTGGACATCTATCAAACTAAGTTGTTCAACCCTTTTTTTTTAGTTGAAAGTCTGACATTTATGAAAATGGATCGCTTAATAATCGAACAACGCATACAAGGTGTTAAAACCTACTACAAAATTGGTGATTCTGCCACAGCCATGTATCGTGCTTTAAGTTGGACATAATCGGCCAACTATACGCAAGCAAAATTTGAAGAGACTCTATTCCTCGTCGTTCTCAGGAATTAGGACTGTCTTACTGCACATTATGGCGTATTTTGCATTTGGATCTACACCTACATCCATATAAAGTCCAGCTCACACAACAAGTGAAGCCAGCTGACCATTCACAACGGCGGCGGCGTAGACACGTCGAAGGGTGTTTGAACAACAAACGGTGGACGACGATTTTTCGAACAAAACTTTCTACATCGACAAAGCACATTTCTCACTAGTTGGGTATGTTAAAAAACAGAATTGTCGTATTTGGGTTTCTTAAAGTCCTCAAGTAATTGAAGAGAGGCAAAAAGTCACTGTTTGGTGCGCCAGCGCGCCCTTTGGTCCAGAGGTGTGATTGGACTTTATTTCTTGGAAAACGATGATGAAACGACTGTCACCGTCAATTCGGAGCGTTATGGTCATATGATAACTGACTTTTTTTTCCTGCTATTGAAGAATACGACTTGGAGAATATGTGGTTTCAACAAGACGGTACCACATGCCCCACAACTCCAGCGAATATGGCTGTATTGCAAGAGACATTTCCTGGCCGCGTAATTTCTCGTCGTGGCGATATCAACTGGCCACCAAGATCATGCGATTTGACACCACTGAACTTTTTTTTTGTAGAGCTACGCGAAAGACGCTTGAGCACTTAAAAACCAACATTCGTCAAGTTATGGCTGAGATACCTCCCAATATGTGTTAAAATTACCTCAAAAGAATCGATGCTTGCCATTTAAATTATGTAGTGTTTCACACATAATTTCAACCTTCAAACTTTATAATAAAAAGAAATATCATGAAAAAAAAATATTTAATATGTGTTTTATTAACGTTTACTTTTGAAACCGCAAAATGGATAACCGTGTATATTTTTGTTTTGTTTTCATTTAACTTAAAATTCACTTCAGATTCGTCTCGAAATTGGCGCGAATGAAAGATTATAGAAATTGTAAAGGTGTAGAATGCGATTTCAGTAAGAGATACCAGATTCAGATAAGTTGAAGTCGATGGTGCAGGGTATGTTACCGACATTCATTTGTCGGTTTTGATAATATCAGAAGTTTGTAAAATTATTGAAACTGTCAATTTAGCTCATTCGCCAAATTCTGTCATAGGGGTGAAAGTTTCCATTTGTACCTTCTTCTTTATTATTAAACTTTTAAATATCAAAATGAATCCTCTTGTTGGGAAAGCATTTATTTTAAGTAACAATACAAATCTTAAATAACTAAAATTAAAAACAATTTAGGGGCCGGTTATAGCTATCAGTAAAATCCATCAGTAAAATTTGAAACAGGAGGAATCTGAAATGTTTTACTGATGAGCGTTTATAGCAATCAGTAAATTTACGTCATTAAATTAAATGTCACTTTGAGGCTTGGGGCTTAGACAATTTTTTTACTGTTGCTTTCACCAGTAAAATTTTTAATGATGTGATCGGAACATTAAAAAATTGAAACACCAACAGTAAAACGAAATGGATTTTTTTTTTTGGCTTTTGGCAGTCAGCTGCTCAGTAAAATGAAATTTCATCATTAAAAAAATTAAAATGGAATTATAAATTAAATACAACTTTAAATGCATTGTTTCTTTTTGAAAAAAATACTTGAATATAGGATTCATCTTATTGCATCAATCTTTTGCTAGAAATAAATCTGTAACATGTTCAAAAACTAAAAACAAAAAATTTACTGATGGATTTTACTGATAGCTATAACCGGCCCCTTAGTATTTGATATAGAATACTATTGTTGTTGAAACTCTTGCTATTATTGTATAAATTGAATATTTTTGGTACCTAAATCAATTAAGGATGATGTTAAAAAACCTCTTCAGATCACTGGAATTTGAGAAAATGTACACATTATGCAAACAATAATACTTTAATTGTGTTATTATTTTTAATCAAATCGAAATTCAAGGAACAGCAATCAAGTTTATTGTTTTACAGAATATGAAAAACGTGTTTGTTTATATTGAGTTCATTATAATCTCAATAATAAACCAATTCTTGATGAAATACATTACAGGGCATTGCGTAAGCTCATCTATGACAATTAAAAAAAAATTGAAATCATTAATACTAAGTCGCATAATCTTGCACTAATAACTAATTTTTCTTGCAAAATTATTATACAATTACCTTTAAATGAGCTTTTACAGTTTATGTGAGTTTAAAAGCGGCGCTAACGAATAGAATTCCATATTCAACATGAACAATAAAATAAAATGAACAAAGCTAACAGATGTCAACTTTTGACAGTTGGATATGTTGTTAAGTCATCTTAAAATAAATTAGCTGCATCTACATTCCTTGTATTTCTAAAAGATGGCGCCAAATAGATATATACATGAAAAGTTTTAGTTTTTAACTTCGTGTTGTTTATGACAAAATCATTTACTAATTATATTAAAAAATTAATTACATATGTAAGTACATCGTTACTATAATTTATTTTGATTGACACATATTTTTATAATTTCTGTGAGGGTGGGATTGGCGCACAATTTCTGATTTATGTATTCATTTCCTCTAATGGATATTGACCTTAAGTTTTGTTTTGTTATCGAAAACTCCAAGCATATCGATTCTGATCAAACAGTGCGGTGATCTTGAGTTGTTATGTTTATATTAAAATTGTATTGATCATAACTTAAACAAGAAATAGGTTGGTAATTTATACATAGGTATGAAACCACTTTTTACAACCATTATTTGCATTGCATATACATATATACGAGCAACAAGTTGACATAAGTCTATTGCCTTAATTTATATGATAATTTGAATGCATAATGAGACTTTTTTGAAAAACAAACTTAGGTTTTCAAGGCACAGAATAGTAGAAATTAAGTCTACTCAAGAAATAGATTTTATTAAGAGCAGCTTTAAAGTACATTAGTTCCACTTATAAAAAAATTATATTTAAAATGTAATCTAAGTTAAATATTCAGTTCCGTTGAATTAACACCTAATTCTTTTAAGTGATTATATTAATTTGTATTGACAGCTGCTATGTTAATTTTAGCAGTGTTAATACAAACCTACATATTAATTAAATTTAGAATTTTTAGAATTATAAACAAATCTCAACTACAAATATTTAACAATATTCAACCTTAAAACAAAGAGCAGGCATTGGGATCCAAGCACGGAAGCTTTTAGTTTAAATAAATCATAAACGCTTTAATAAAAACATTTCTAGGCCAAATTTAAAGTTTTGCGTGTTGTTGGTTTTAGATTTAAGTAGTTTTTTTTACTTATATTTTATAGTAACAACTTAATACAAAAACCTTAAACATAAAGTTTACAAGGTAGAACAAAAAAACGTTTTGAAATAATCGAAGTTGGTTTGGTAATGGTACTAAATCAAGTAAGTAAGGTTTTTCGACTTCTCTACCATCGTAATGTCATGTTTGATTAAGAGCCCCCGCAGACTGCAAACTTTTTATCGGCCGATAGTTTGGTCGGGTTGGGCTGAAAGTGCGCACACCGACCCAACTAAACAGTTTGGTTGGTGAACAGGGCGCAGTTGGCAGACAGATTAGTTTGAATGTTTGAATGTAATCGGGTAGCCTATCAAACTTTTTTATCGGCCGATAGTTTGGTCAGCTTCTTAATCAGTATGGAGAGGAATGCATATGCGCACACTACAGCGATTCAGTATAGGCCGATAAAAAAGTTTGATAGACTACCCGATTACATTCAAACTAATCTGTCGGCCAACTATCGGCCGACTGTTTAATCAGTATTGGAGCATACACGCCTGCGCATACATGACGATTGTTTATTCGGCCGATAGTTCAGTTCGCTCTGTGATTTGGCGTCGTGTGCGTTTTTTTTGAATATGGCGTCGCCGAAATCACAATTGTTGATTCGAGAATAGTCGGCCGACTGTTGGATAGTCTGCGCCCTGTTCACCAACCAAACTGTTTAGTTGGCTCGTTGTGCGCACTTTCAGTCCAACCCGACCAAGCTATCAGCCGATAAAAAGTCTGCAGTCTGCGGGGGCTCTAAAATGTCGAGTTCGAAATTTTTTACGAATACAGAACTTGCCTTAAAGCTCCTATATATGTCACAAGTAAAAATGTTGCCATGGTACTTTAAGATAATTGATGATATCTAACGCTTTATAGTTTGAACGCTAAACTAGTTTGAAATGGTTTTCGAGTTTTAAGTTTTCCATAAATCTCATTTAGATGTCAATAAAATTATTGTTATTTAAGAATTATTTTTATGTTACCGACATTTAAATCAAATGTATGATAAACTTAAGACTCAAAATCCCTTTTAAACTGAGATTCGCTGTAAAACTAGTTTTGAAGAAACTTAATAATATAGTCAGAAGTGTTGTGATTCAGAGTTTGAACAATTTTTGATTGACTCTCGTGTGTTTAGTTATGTGTTAAAAATAAAAACTATGATTATTTATAAATATTATATTTATTATGCGAAAACTGATCTTAAACTATATTCGTAACATTTAATATAAGACTTATTACTTATACCAAACATAGGTTTAAATGAAGTAATTTGATCTCTCTGCGTTAAACTTGTTTAAGGTTGATGATAAATTAATGAAGCTTGAATAAAGATGCAGAAGTGGAAATAAAGGGGAACTTCTATTAAAATTTAATCATTGAAAATTATAATTATTAATTTGAAAGCATGCATTTATTCTCATGTCATGGCCTATTTAGCCATACAAACTATCAACATTTAAATGAATAACTATACTTAATATAATATATATATAATGAATAACTATACTTTGTTGTATTTGATCTTTGGTATTTTTATATATGTAATATGTAGGTATATTATATATTATGGGCCGTTTTTTTTTATAATTAAATAATAAAGTGAAAATATTTTTCAGAATCTTCAAGTGCCTTTAAATGTAGCTAAAAGGTGTATCAAATTAGTAAGATTCTAATATATTCTTCATTTTTTTTTTTAATTTACTCTTTTGCACCTGCCACTTTTACGAAGTTTAAAACTATCAACAAGGAAACAAAACATGAACCTTGATGATATTGCTCTCAAAGGCATTTTAACAGTTACATATTCAAAAAATAAATTTTAAAAAAAACCATCCCTATATCTATCTATACCTGTACATACCTTAACTTTAAATTTGTTCTGTCTTATCTCAAAAATATATTGTTGCTGGAAACATAATGTTAAGCAAACAAACATCTTACAAAGATTTTTCAAAGAGATATATTGTTAACATTATATAAATACATCATTTAAGTCTTCAAATCAAACAAGCCCAACTTCGGTCGAACTTTCAAGTGCAGTGATTCGTTCTTTAACTACACTACACGAATGTGGAATGCTTTATACATAAATTCAAGACCAATATGCACCGACAGCTCCTTTTAAAACCTCCCTCCTAATGTTCCCAATGTGTCTTGGCTCAATAAGGCGATTTTTTTTAACCTTATCTTATCACATTTCAGAATTTCTAAACCATATTCGAAGATAGAGTGGACTCCGAATAAACAGAAAATATTCAAAATCAGAAGTTTAGTAGATCAAATATGAATATAATGCCTAAGAGAGCAAATTATCATCATAAAATAGGTTCTCACATCCAATTGTGATATATTTCAAAGCTGTAGGCTGTAAGCTGCCTAATGTTGGGCCTATTATTCTTCTAATATTCTACACACAAATCGGCGTAGTGACAACCATTAATGTGTTAAAGTTTAAGTATAATTAGAAAAATATATAAGGATTTAAGAGATAAATACGTTAAATGCTAAAGTTAAGATTACAATATTTAATTAAATCTAAACTTAGAACTATCATACTCGACAGTTCAACTTACAAACATAGCAAACAACTTATATTTAAGATTGTCAAATGTAAATTCAATGAGTATAGAGTCCGATCTGCTAAAAATAGTTCTAAGGGATACATTTCTTCTTAAGCTAGCCTGACTCAAATTAAATTCCAACCGACAAAGAATAGATGGACATGAAATCGTTCCATTAAAACACCACCTAAAAAGCAGAACTGCAAATCCTCCCTGTGACCAGAAAGAGATAGAAGATTTATCAAGGCAAATAAAAGTATGGAAAAAACGAAGACAAAATCTTAAAAATCTACATTGAATAATTCTTATTCTATCAATATAAATGGAATAATATGGCGCCATACAACTAAAGTGTATTCAAGAAACATTTAGAATTTCAATATCAACTGGATCATGGAACTCTCGGGAAAATCTTTTGATAAAACCATGTGTTCGTTGCCCTTTTTTATAATCTAATAATAGTGGTCATTAAACGTTAATTTTTAATCTAGTACAACACCAAGGTCAGGAAAACTGGTTTCCCTATTCAAACGTGACGAATTCATTTACATTTAATCTGCATAGATTAGCGATATAGAATTATTCAAAACAGAAGGCAAATCATTAATAAATAAAATAAACAGCAACGGACCAAGGTGACTCTCTTGAGGTACACTAGAATGGACTTTAAATTGACATGAAGGGGTACTCATATTTCTTACAAAACATGATCAACTTCGGAACTTAAAAAGAAGAAAGGGTAATACATCCCTTCTCGTGTTTTTAATATATCTAGGAATTGTTTTCTAATGAACTGTAAGAGATCATTTTCTAGTAGTATCTTTTCTCTTATGAAACATTGAATTTCCAAAACTAATTAAGTTATATGAAGATAGTTTATTTTCAATTAAGGAGCTCACAAAGTCTATTTTGTTTTACAGTTTCGTTAATAATGTCCATATAACATGCACCTGCAAAACTATTAACATTAGAATAGTTAAGTATTATGGGTATATTCATTTTTCATATTAAATTAAACAAATTATAACAACTTATTATTAAATTAATAATAAAGGAAAACAATTTTTTGCGGACAACATTTTAATAATCATAATTACTATAAAATGTCATTTCTGTGCATTTTTATTGTCTACAAAAATGTATTATTTTTGTACCTATTCAATTTAATATTTTTATTAAGTAGTAGGACAGGTTTAGGATATTCTAAGAACAAAATAACACCGGAAAAAAATAAACTAATAATAATATTAACAGTCAGAGCAAGACTTTTGGGAAAGATATACATAGGTATTCCCCATATTATCGAAATTGTTGTTGAGATAATTTAAATTTTGTTGTCTGCTTTCATAACTTCCATCATGTTCGTGTTATTAAAACGAGTCACAATGGAAAAGTTATATTAAAGTACTGCGGTAATTTATCGTAAACTGTCAATATATGTACATTGTTATCATATCAACCATCACGTTGTTTACCTCAAAACTTCGTGAACTACCTATATGAACTTTATTCTGAATGAAACCACTTTTTCTTCAAAGAGCTTTTATTGTCTTAACACCTACTTACCGCAACTACATTATACCGTCATGAATATCGATATCCACACCACAAACAAAACTGTCCAATTTTGGTTTTATTTTAAAATAGTTACCTACTCGTAACTAACCTTGAAGTTAACAACTATTTTCACTTTTTTTGTGTTTATTACAACAAAATATGTTTATACCAACTAATACATTAGGATGGTAATTAATGTCTTTGGAATTGATTGCACAATAATGACATGTTAACTCTTTTTTAATTGCTAATTAGGTAGTAAATGTTTAAACAAATGAGATTGTGTTTACAGCTTAAGAAGTAAGTTTATTGGATAGGTAATCGTGTTGTAGAATCAATAATTGCTACCATATTCAAATAAAAAATCATTACGCAGTTTTATCTTTGATTTTTTTCAATTAAAAGTAATTTAATAAGTTGAGAATTTAAGGAAAAGGTTTATTTACCCTTCACTCTACTTTATTATTTGTGGTAAACGTGAAAATAATATTCCCAGAAAAAATTGTTTCCTCCTCTTTCTCATTTATAGAGGTTCTGCAAAAGTCATTTGAGAATATGCCTACCCACGTGGCCGGATTTACTATTAGACATGGCCGGTAATGACTCATATTATCGAGCTTATATGCAATCTTCTTATAGATAGCGAGGACCTTGAGCGCTTTAAATTTAGTGCAGCCAAATGTTTCTCGACCTGAACTGATACGTTTTGATGATATTCCACCTGATGTTTGCCTTCTCTATAGCGTTTATATGCATTAGCAATCGTTTACATGCAGCGATTGGTATGCCAGCATTTGCCAAACATGGTAGAATGTGTTGTACTGTAACATTTCTCGCCAGTTCATCTACCCTACAATTTCCTGAAATGTCTCTATGGCCCGGTACCCAGCAAAGATAAATATTAAAATGTTGTGCCATTTCCATTAGAGATGATCTACTGTTACAACAAGGACAAGACTTCTTTTATCGCCAAAAGTTCCGCCTGAAACCCGCTACAAGGATTGGAAAGGCAGAATGAGAGACTTATTTTAAGTCGTTAAGAGTACAGACCTCCACTAACCCCTTCATTTGTTTTTGATCCACCTGTGTAAAAGTGTACTGACTCGTCTTCCAGGATCATCTTGGGTATGGTGTAGTCTGTGCGCTTTCGGATTGATTCTTAATACTTAGGAATTACGGAGTGGCCAATGTTGTTAACCCACTGCGACGAAGCTTTGAAGCAAATAGCAGAGCTTGCAGCTATTTGTTTGCTAAGTATATAAAGAGGTGTCATGTAGAGTAGGGTATCCAGTGCCGTAAATGGGGTCTTCGGGGTTGTAGGCCCCTTTTATTACCAATAGCTTTTTTGAAACAGTAGCTTTTTTACTCTTTCTTGTATATTGCATTTTCAATTTAGTTTTTCGTCTAATAAGGCCCAGATATAAGACTCGTCTGAGAACTTTAATTGTATTCCTTTAATATAAGGAGGGTTAACAAATAGAATTTTGTATTTCTTCGAAAATAGGGCTTATATGGTTTTGTGTGAGTTAACGCTCAGTCCACACCGATCCGTGTATTGAGTAGTGAAGTATTAATTTGTCTAAGGCATTTAGTAAGAGTTCTTTTAGGGTGTTAAGATGCATAGGCAATCACTCTCAAACCCTCTGCATCCAGACCAGTTAGGATTATTATTTACTAGCAGGTTCCAGAGGAGAGGGGATAGAACACCACCTTGCAGAAGAGTTGCCCAGTTTTGAGTTTATTATTCTGCTAGTCAGCATTAAAAAAATAACTCCCCAAGCGAACTCTCTTCGTCCAAAGATGTTTGTGCAGATTTGATTGCAAATGTGTCCACGTTGTTACGTGATGTCAAGGAAAAAAACCATAGTGAACTCTCTACGATGGGCGAAGTATTCGATGGTGCGTACTACGGTGTGTACCACCGTTTCCACCGATTTGCCTTTACAGTAGGCACGTTGAGACATAGACAAAATTCTTGTATCAATACTTGCCCTTAAATAGCTATCAATGAATCTTTCTTAAATCTTAAGAAGGAATGATGATAAACTGATAGGTTGTCTCTAGGGTTTTTAATAATCTAAATTAAAACATAAAAAAAACTGTTTTTTTTACCATTTGACATCTCAATTCAAGTGCTGATGTATCTTTAAAAAAAAAATTCTCAAATTTAAAGAAACTACCGTAAAATTAAATGTTATAAAACCCTTTGCTCCTATTTGTTTTCTGTAATCAAAACCTTACAGATGAAATACACACTCTACTCAATCAAGTTCATTATTTTGTTTACTATACTTCAATGACTTGCAAAATAGGTTAATTTAATCCATAAATCTTAATCAAATTTGTAATCTAAAATTTATTAGAAAACCTGTTTTGAGGTCTTGTCAGGTGTATTTTTTTTATTGTCAAATTACCTTCTCAAAAATTACTAGTTCAAGGAGCACGTATTTGGATTTGGATTCATCGTTTATAATTTTTAGTAAGTACCTACAACCTGGTACTTACAATCTTCAATACAACATTCATTCAATGTTTTAAAAGTTCAAGATCTTGTTTGTTCTTTGCAAAGCTTATCTCAAATTTGCCAAATGTTGTATCTCTCACCTAACCTTCCCTCAATTAAATATTTCTCTATCTCTTCTTTATCTCGTCGTCGCAAGCACATGTGAAGCTTAGCTAGTACAGCTATACCTATAAATCTATTATTATTCTAATGCATGAAACTAGATAATTTTCAAGCCCTGAAGCTTTTTTCTAAGCTTAACCACAAGCAAATGCAGATCGGAAATAGCATTTTTTTTTTATAGTTCCACAGGTAACAAGCCAACTGAAAATAACAACAACTTAAAAGTGAAACTTGTGTCTGAAGCCAAGAGCTCTAACATTCAAGTTCAAATAATCTGAGTCTTTAGGTTAGCACCTCAGTTGGTTGTTAAACGTTGCTCAGAATGTGTTCGTCTAAAACATTTCGGTTACGAATTTTCGTAAGATTTCTGTTGGGTTTGGTAGTTTTTATGTTCGAAGAAGTGCATTGTCGAACATCGGATATTCTAAAAGTTGAACTTCAAGATGGTGGCATCTTGGTTGGCAGGCATCTTACATCGCATAACGGTCGACATGTGCGGGCATTTATGGGAATACCCTATGCGGAGCCACCTGTTGGTGAATTAAGATTTAAAGTAAGAATAAGATTTTAATAAAACGGTTTAAATTTAAAATACACACACAAATCGTGGATAATTAGAAGTTTACAATGGTTATGAATAAAGTGTTTTAAAATTTAATTTAATTGAATGTAGAAATTGCATTTCAATATATTTATAAAAATATTAAATGTTTTCGTGCCATAAAATTGTGCAAATATGAACAAGTAATTATTTCAATTTGCATTTTTACA
Source organism: Eupeodes luniger (assembly GCA_951509635.1). Taxonomy (NCBI): domain Eukaryota; kingdom Metazoa; phylum Arthropoda; class Insecta; order Diptera; family Syrphidae; genus Eupeodes; species Eupeodes luniger. Next base: position 75,377,368 of record OX608074.1, read on the forward strand.
TCTTAATACAATTCAAATGCAATTAAAAAAAATCTTAATTTTATTGAAATTATGTTTTCGATTGTTTGTTATTCAGAATTGATGTTTAATTTTCACAATTATACAATCTTAAAAAAGAGCGTACAGAACAGGTGTTTGAATTTCTGGTGTAATTTTAATATTTACAAATTCCTTGTAATCAAAAGAAGTTTATTATACCAAAAAAAAATAAAAAATTAAACCTTTAAAAAGTGAAGAATAAATATTTACCAACCTACTCTTCATTTATGTGTATATAAAGTGAGTTTTATGTACATACTTCAACTTAAATAATAAATGAGTCTATAAAATAGAGAATACAATATAAAAAAAAAAAAACTTGATTCTATATAAATAGGCACTATCAACGATCTTAGTTTTTGTGATGAAATACCTTCATGTAAATATTCTTTGGTTTGGAAGGCGTTTAAATAAGAGCGTGTTTTCCATATACTAAAACCAGTTCCTCTAAGGCCAGAACTTAAGTGTGTTATTCTTATTTAAAGCAAGATTGTTTTTGTACATTTGATAATGAAAATTTTTGTGAATACATTATCTTCAACGACGCGGGCGGTGGCGTAGATGGCCTCGAAGAACTGTCATAACTCAACAAATCAAATGTAGAAAACCTAACAACTGGAATTGAAGAATTATAATAATTATAAAAATATGTATTTTCCAAGTGATATGATATTTTATGGTTTACTTCCGATTTGAAGAAACCAGTATATGTGTATAGTATATGTAAAAAACTTACAACTCTCTACTATTCGAAGGATCGTCATTATCAAGTTACTTAAAGTCCCCAAATATCCCACTTGAGTATAAAAATGATTAAGGGTTCTTTGCCGAAAATTTCCGTTTTTAGGTTTGAAAAAAGATGTTTAGCTGCCTAACTTTAAAAATCCTAGGATATAAGATAATATAAAATAAGTTAAGTACTTTTTTTCTCTACGAGCAAGAGTTTAGAGTTTACAGCTACTACAGCTAATAAATGTAGTTTTATTGTTTCTGTATCAGAAAACAGATTTTTTACAAAGTTTTTTATTTTTAATTTACTATTATTTGTTTAAAAATTATTTTCGTCAAATAATATTCTTTTGTATGTAAAAAAAAACTTCATGTAGATACTCAATCAATATTGATTAATACAAGAAAGCATACCATTATTTTTTAAGGATCTGCTTAAACGTATATTGGTGATCATGATTACTTCATATATAGAAAATAGTTAGTCTGGTGTACTCAGGCGTATACGTACTTTAGTTTTATTTTAGCTTATTTCATGGCTTTGTACTTAATATTTAAATTTTAATGTTTTTATACATATGTATCAATATTATTCAATACAAAAAATAATATTGTATGTTTAACCATGAGTTTAAAGTCAACATTTTTAACATTTTTCGCACTTCCTTTTTCTTTAAGATCGTATAATTTGTATGTGTTTTATGTTAAGTTCCAAAAATTGATTCTGAATTCTAGTTTTGTTTTTTAAGTAACTAAATTTAGCCTACACATTTAAACTAATGGGACTCGAATTTAAGATAAAACAGTTGAATTATGGAAAAATGCAAGAAATTCATTACTTTAAACGTTCATCTTATTTAGTATGTTGATGGTATGAAATAGAAATTATAGAAATAGTAAGATAGATAGATTTTTGTATTGTAATTGAATTGTTTATAATTTTATTCAGATATGGTTTCTTAGAATATACCTAACTATTGAAATATAAAATCAAGCATTCAATTTAAATCACAGATTATTTTTTTACATTTTAAAGGGAAATTTACTAGAAAATACCTTCATTATATAATAGATTAAAGTTGGTTTCCAAAGAAAGGGAGAAGTGGGGATCATAAATCAATCTTAAGATCTTGTTTACATATTTTATAACAGAATATAGTATATAATTTTAAATAAGTTAATAAATCAAAAACAAATTGCAATCATTATTGTAATTGAATTAAATTATAAAATATGTACATGACTTAACGAAAAATTAATGAAAATATAAAATAAAAAAAATCAAGAAAAAATTAACGAAAAGTAATACAAAAAAAAAGATAATGACAAATATATTAATAAATAATCAATTAAATGAACGAGTAAAAAAAATAAATAAATAAAGTACAAAACTAAGTTAATAATTAAAAATAAATAGATATGTAAATAAATAAATAATTAAATGAAAGAAGAATCAGATAGATAAGTAAATAAATAATGAAATGGAAGAATAAATAAATAAATAAAAATAACACAAACGAATTAAATAAATAGATAAGGAAATAAATAAAAAAAAGAAATAGTTCAATTTAATTAATTTAATTTATCAAGAAATAAATAAAAATATACAAATTAATAATTAGTTTACAAAACCTTAGCATCTAAATTTGAGATTAAACTATTATCTGAACGATTGCACGATATAATAAAACGTTCGGTCCCTAACTAGATGTCTCCAGTTTCGCGCTCCAAGTTGGGTGAGGTAACTTTCCACTTATGCGCGCCACCTGATTCGCGGTCTTCCTCTACAGCGCTGTCCTGTGGGTGTGGATTCGAAGACTTTCCAGGCCGGAGTATTGGTTTTCATGCGCTCTTGTGACCAATCCATCTTAGTCGTTGGACTTTTACCCTTCTGGCTAAGTCTACGTCGCTGTACAGCCCGTACAGCTCGTCGTTCCATCTTCTAATCCACTCCCCTTCTATGCATACGGGACCGTAGATCGCACGAAGGACTTTTCTCTCGAAACGACTCAAGGACAAGGTGCTTTCATCCGCTTTTGTCATTGTTTACACATACTTTAAAAACTGATTTGATGAAAAATACAAAATTATTTTAACGATTACTCAAACAAAAATTTTTAGGAAACAAGTATATAAATAACACCTTCGCCCTTCATGACAGACAGTATCAAAAGCCTTTTCCACGTCCAAAAAGTAGATAAATTGATAAACGTTTTATTTTAAATTAAAAGAAAAACTATTTTTTCGATTAAATAAATGTAATATGCAAATTTGGTATCTTAATATTTCAATAAAATACATTTTTAATAATTAGGTACAAATACATTTTTAAATAAATAAACTACTGCTCCTTTAGCCACATGAGGAAGGAAAACTGCACGAGTTCGTTTTAGGCAATTATTTTAAATTCTTCATTCGAATTCAATAAACGTTTGCTTTTGATTTGATTCAACCTATGATTACTTTTTTTGTTTTGAAATTGATTTTGATGGAAATAGATTTTGTCATTTTGATAAATGCAACACTCTATTGCATACTTCCAAAGTTAACGCACATTGTAGATTCAAAACGTTATTTGGATCAGCATGTCCGAACAACAGTGCCAAAATGTCAGTCAAACTCACAATTAACTAATTGTATCGTACATATTATTGGTTCCAATTATTCATCATCAATCGATAATTTATTGAAGCAATCGATTCCACTCATTGTAATAACGTGATCTGCATATATTGAACACTATTCAATTATTAACTGTTTAACTCTTTCTAATAATCTACGGCCGTTAAATTCAGTATTTGTATTTAAAAAGTAAGTTTGTTTTAGATAGTTTTCTATTTTGCTGAAAAAAATGTGCCCTAACCTAATTACCTTATGTAGTTATTTAATTTTATTGTTGTAGCGATTTTTTTTCGACCCTACAGTTTTTGGAGTTAAGCAAACATTTTAATTTAAAAAATGTTTTTTTTTAGGGACGTTCATATTTGTATGTATTTAAAATTATATTGTTGCTATCAAACAGAGCCTAGCTTATTCTAAATGCTATTGCTATTCTATGCTAAAGGAAAATTTTCTTGAAACTATTATTAAAATAAATAAACAATTTTAGATTACAATATTTGGCACTAAAAGCGTTAAAAAAGTTTTCACGAAAAATAAACAATAGGCTTTTTAAGAAATCAAACTGGGCTACTATAATTACAACACAAAAATACAAACACAATTTGTACCAATTTTCCGAAGCATTAAAAAAAATATCGTTTGGGTTCTTCAAAAAATGATTTGATGTCAATACATTAATTTATTCTCAAGATATTCAAGTCGAAGTCTGTACTAATTTTATGTAAACATTTTTGTAGATTTGTATTTGCTATAAAAAACTGTCAGTTGGATTTTTCTTAAGTAGCTATTTACCAAAAAATATTTTTAATTGTTGTCAAGATATTCGTGTCGAAAATCGATTTTTACCAAATTTTAATACCTACTACTTTTTTAGGTTTTTATTTTTTGTAGAAAAAACCATCTACCATCTTTTTTTTCGGAATTTATTAGAGGTGACAACATTATTTTTGTTCAGTTTTTTTTATTTATAAAAAAAATCTAGTTGGATTTTTGTTCAAATCGATACCAATTCGATATTACGTCAAAATGTAACAATTAATTGAAGTCGCTAGCTTTATTAGTTCGAGAGGAAAGTGGGTTCAGCCAAGTTGTTCACTTTTTTTAAAAAATGCAGTAGTAAGATAAAACACTCACTTAATTTTTTTAAATTGTGATTTCTGCGTCCTTTGATAATATTATCTGTAAGAAAAAATGTATTTGAAGTCGACATTCCTTCCGGTTCTTAAAATATGGCTGGTAAAAAATGTATCCCGAACGTCTTTAATTCTACATATCAGACCGATTACAATAATTTTCTATGGGAAGTTAATAAAACTCAATAGTTTTTTTAACAATCAAAACAAAAACCCAAACAAAAAGTACAAAATGAATGCACAGATCAGTTTAAGATAAGTTGTTATAAAATCAAAAATATCGTTGATCAAAAAGGAATGTACTCCCTATATAAACCTTATTTTTGACATTTCGTATTCTTTAGTTTGTATTTCAAAAATAAACGCAGCATCCAAGGTCACAGCACAACAAATGTTTCTTATTAAAATTTTATTAAAGACTTAAGCTCACCCAGCAAAAAAAACTGGAGCTTCATACGTTAGGAAGAGTTCAAAATGGTATATAGGAGGTGTGTTCAAAAAGTACCCGAAATTTTTAAATTTCGCGGGTCTGGAGAGTCCGAAGGTCAAATTTTTTTTTGTATTGTGTTGATATACATGTCCCTAAAGTATGATGCAATTTTCAGCTATATTCACTGTTTACTTTGTCTGTGGTAGTTGCTAAGGTTCGCGTGTTTTTATGAGCTCGGCGATTTTTGCTGAAACTGCTGAATTTTGACCAAAAAAACAATAGCATGAACATCGCTCAAGAGCTGTTAAATGACGTCAACGACGATCGAAGTTTGATTGAAAGGGTCATAACTGGTTATGAAACATGGGTGTACGGTTATGATGTCGAAACCAAAGCACAATCGTCCACCTAGAAGCATCCAACGTCAAGAACGAAAAAAGCACGTCAAGTTCGATCAAATGTGAAGGTTTTGCTTACTGTTTTCTTCGATTATAATGGTATAGTGCATCAAGAGTTCTTACCACAAGGTCGTACGGTTAATAAGGAGTATTACCTTGAAGTTATGCGACGTTTGCGTGAAGCAATCCGAAAAAAACGCTCAGATTTATGGAAAAACAATTCATGGCTTTTGCACCACGATAACGCACCTGCTCACTCGTCGTTGCTTGTTCGTAATTTTTTGCCAAAAACAATACCGTAGTCATGCCCCAACCTCCATATTCACCAGATATGGCTCTGTGTGACTTTTGAATGTTTCCAAAGTTGAAGAGACCCATGAAAGGCCGGCGTTTTTCCTCGATTGAAGAAATAAAGGCCGAATCGCTGAGAATGCTCAAGGACATATCAAAAAGTGAATATCAAGAGTCCGTCTAAGATTGGAAAAAACGCTGGCATAGGTGTATTATATCTGGGGGGGACTACTTTGAAGGGAACCACATTGATGTAAACGAATAAATAATTATTTGTTTGAAAAAACGAAAATTCCAGGTACTTTTTGAACACACCTCGTATGTACATACATACATACGTTGAGAATGGTATAACGCCTATACGTTCAGTTTAAATTTTCTCGGATTGCATTGATGCGAGGTACAAATTTAAAAAGTGAATTTTCATACCATGGGGATCTTGAAATTTAAACAAAAAACTATTCAACCTCTAATTGAGTATTTCTAAGAAATTATACGACCTGACAATATTTGCATGTACTCAGATCAAATAACTTTCCAATCTTTCCAAAAAATCAAAAATGCCATTTGTTTTATACCAAAAAATTCCAGTATTCTTGCTTGACAAAAATAGTTATAGTTAAAAAAATAATCTGTTATAACTTCAAAATTAATCAAATAAAATAAATTTTCATTAAAAATTTTACGACTAAAAGCAAGTAAAAAACTACCTTGGATAACACTTTTATAATGAAAAAAAAGAGAAAACTGCATTGTGGTTCCATGCGGATCCAATATTGAGATTTCAAAATTCGACACGATTGTCCCTAATCCTAAAACTACTAAGAACTAAATATTTAATAAATCAAAATGTTCATTAATGATGTGAATTTTTTTAGCCTCCAGTTCCAAAAGCACCATGGACAGGTGAAAAGCTGGTGATTCGTGATTCACCAATTTGCATTCAAAGGGATCCTTTCCGAAGAGATCAATTGATTGAAGGTAGTGAGGATTGCCTATATCTCAATGTTTACATCCCAGAGGTATGGCCTTAACTTAATTTTATAATAAAGCATTATAACAACTATTTCATCACCGTCTTATACAAACATTAGAAACCCCGTAAATCTGGGCCATTACCGGTCATGATTTTCTTCCATGGAGGTGGTTGGGAATGTGGTTCTGGAATTAGTGCATTCTATGGACCAGATTTCTTAATGGATCATGATGTAGTCTATGTGAGTGGAAACTTCCGGTTAGGTCCACTCGGATTTCTTAGCACCGAAACCATCGATTGCCCAGGTAACAATGGTCTCAAAGATCAGCTGCTTATTTTAAAATGGGTCCAGAACAATATTGCTGCATTTGGTGGGAATCCAAATTTGGTGACAATCTTTGGAGAAAGTGCTGGAGGTGCAAGTGTGACTTACCACATGATGTCAGAAAAATCGAAAGGCTTATTTCACAAGGGCATTTCCCAATCAGGCACTTACTTCAATCCTTGGGCTCAACCAGCACATAAGGGAGTAGCTGCATCCCGAGCAAAACGACTAGCTAAAATGCTCGATTGTGATAAGGCCAATTGGTCGGAAACTCTCAATTGCTTGCGCAAGAAATCAGCAAGTGACATTACAGCTACGGTTTATGAATTCTTTGTAAGTCGAAAAATATTGTTAACAAAAAACGACGCTTTACTTTTTACACTTTTATTTTACATCAGGAATGGGATTACGATCCAATGATTCCTTTCCCACCAGTTGTCGAACCAGATAGCCCTGAAGCTTTTCTAACTGCGCTCCCAAGAACAGAGAAGCTGCCCCATGGCTTCAAATTACCATGGATGGCTGGAGCAACTTCCGAAGAAGGTGCGCTCAAGACAGCCGGGCTTTTGAATATTCCAGGATTACTGGATGAATTCAAGCAAAAATTCTACGAAGTTCTTCCCATCATTCTCAACTACGACCATCATTCGAAAGATGTTCAAAGACAAATCACAGATCGAATAGACAAGTTCTACTTTAATGGAATGCATGATTATGAAAAGAAGAACCACCAAAATTTAACCAATGTAAGCCAATTTAAAATATGCAATTCTGTTCAAACTTTAATTTTAACTGAATAAATACCTCTTGTTATATATTTAAGCTCATTACTGATGGATGGTTCACTGCTGGACTTGATGAATACCTGCGACTACGCGTTGATGCTCTATCTGAAGACAAAACTTCAGTTGGGCCAACATACGTTTATCTATTTGATCATAAGGGTGCTGCCAGTTTTACGGAAATTTTCGAGGGTGGAAAGGAAGATTATTATGGTAAGAAAAAAACATCAAAATACCTCGTTTCTTTTCTGACAATCGATATAGATTTTAAGTTTTTTAACCGAACGGTAAAAAAATGATTATAAGTTGTTAATTATTTTGACTGGTTCTCTCATGAGCTGAAAGGTCTTGGAGGAGAACAAACAAGCAAAATTATTTCCTTTTTAATCTGCACGGGATCTTGATATAGGAAGTGATAAGATCTCTTATAGGTGAAGGAATCATAAAAATTACTTTAAAATATTACAACTGTCTATCTAAATTTTTGAAAAATCAGTTGAAGTTAAATTTGTATTTCTTCTCATAGGTGTTTGCCACGCCGAAGAACTTCAGTATTTATTCCCAATTGGAAAGGAATTGTTTGTAACATCATCTCCCACCAATGAAGATCTTCAAATACGTGAAGCCTTACAAACAATGTGGGTAAATTTTGCCTGGCATAGTGACCCCACACCAGCTTCATCTGATCTGCCCAAATGGAATCCAACCAAAAAATATCCTGTAGATTTTGTGCGGATTGGTAATCAGGATCATGAGAACTGGAAACTGCTTAACTTTGAAAAGGGTTTACTTCAAGAACGAGTTGACTTTTGGAATGATCTTAAGCCACATATTCCAGCTAATCTATTTAAGGATGAACTTTAAGATATGAGTACCTACAAATCAAAAATCATGAAAAAGTGATGTTCATGTTTTATATAGTATTAAATTATGCAGCTTTCATTGTAGATTACCTTATTTTCCATCAAATTAAATATCTAGTTTGTAAAAATTTAGGCAAAATAAAAACATTTAAATACAAATAATCAACTATTACTTATTATAAAAATTGTCTTACGTTATGTATTTTTCCAACGTATGTAATATGTTCAAACTTTAAGCAGTAGTAAAAAAACTAAATAATTTCTTTTAGATCTAATCTTTTCTAAAGAAGGTAATACAAACTGTAGACCGAAAGATTTAAGTTTACTCCCAATGTTGGGATAAAAACAAAATTCTAACATTGCCAATCACAAACCGTTTAGGATTAGGGGAGAATGGGGCGCAAAAGATCACTTAAAGTTTTCTGATTCATTAAACAAAACAGATTCACATTTTTCGCCACATACAAAATTATATTCACAAATAACTGCAATCAAAACCAGATAACTATACAATTAAATTTGTATCATTTGTACTTGTGTTCCTCTGTGCGTCATCATTTATGCACATATATCATAAGTGGCCCTTTGTTTTTAAAACGGCTTTTGCAACAAACCACCACCAGATACAAGATTCTTCGCTAGATACGTACCACGACCTGGTACATTTACATAAACATAAAAACTGAAAGTACAAACTAAAAAAATATTTATAAAATTTTATAATAAATGTTACATAATGTAAACATGTTAAAAAAATGTTTTTTATTTTTCCCAAATTTCACAAAATCATGATTTTAATATTAATGGAGGATTTCAAACAATGCTTTTATGGACAATACGAAATTTTAGGGAAATATTTTGAGATACATTCATTTTGTTGGCAGACTTTGAAAATCAATTTCTTCATTTTTTTAAATTTCTTTCATATTCCATGTAGGTCCAAATTGATGTTGATGTTTGACAGCATGTTTGACGAATGTGAAATAAGCATCAAACCATATTTGAGATTGACGATTCGTACGAAAAGCATCAAATATTCAGAGATAAATAGTGGTACCCGAGGCATGATGGTTAGTGTGTTGGACTGTCATGCGAGAGGTCTTGGGTTCGATCCCTGCCTGTCACACATAAAGTTTTTTTCACGGGTACTGCCTCTTGCGAGGAATTGACAAATTCTCCAAGAGTAATTCTTGTCATGAAAAGTGCTTTCTCAATCTTATCGTTCGGACTCGGCGTATAAACTGTAGGTCCCCTCCATCCCTGCAATTACTCGCACACAGGAATGGTTGAGAGTTGTAAGGCTCTGGTTCTTAACGGACTGTTGCGCCACCTAATTTATTTAATTAGGGGGCTGGAGAAATTACTGTTATGGCAAGTGTATTATTTCAACGCAACCTTAGAACAAATGTTTTTCGATTTAGTTACAATTACAAACTTGGAACCCTTACTAACCATTACATTCACTTTTTGGTTCTAAAAAAATATACAGGTCCATTATGAATTGTATTTTGTGTTGTAATGTAATAATAATTATTCGTTTTCCAATTTGACATTTTACTCTCTTATAAAGGGTTTTCCAAAACTTTGAATTTAATTTGTGAACCCACCTTTTCACTATAATCATCGAACTGTCACTGTCAATTTATTCGTATAAGCTCAACATTTTCATCAGGGTTAAGTACAAGAACGAGTTACGTCTTCAAATTATTAAAATTTTCTACTGAAATTCAGAGTCGGTGACAGCAACTTTAAAGGACTATATAAAAGCGACCAACAAATGAACGAATATTCGACCATTATGACAATTATTTCACATGGCTTGTTTTTATTCGTCATAACACATCCACATTGCTCAACAAAGTTAAGAACGATTTTTTTTTAATTGGGATCGAATATTGAACGCAAATTGAGTTTGGCAGTTCGTTATAATCAGGGGTGGAATCGGCTAAGGTGATAATTGACTATCATATTTTTGATAGTCAAATTTGACTTTCATTTTCATTCCGTCTGTGTAAGATGATTCAACTCAATTCAATTCGATTGAACAATTTCACATTATAATTGTCACAATTCATTGTTGCTATGGTGAAATTTTAAAATGATTCCTATAAAATATCTAAATAAATGTATTAAATTGGCTGTGTTTTAATAACATTCTTACTTTTCTTGTGTTTTTTCGAATGTCGTAAGCTTTGTCGGTCACGAGAATGTGTTTTTGTACCTAAAAAAGGTAACTGAAAAAATGTTCCATTCGTTTTTTGTAAGCGTCTGATAGTTCTATTCAGAAATGACATATTTGTAGGAAAATGACTATCACATTTTTGCTGTGACAGCTTTTTAGATATCAATTTGACTATCACCTTACACAGATCAAATTCGATTATTTTGACTGTCATTTATCAACAATCACCTTAGCCGATTCCACCCCAGGATTACAATTCGCAATTTGTTTTCTTAAATTTATCTCAATTTGGCATTCAAAAAGGTAATTGTATTAACTAAGATTAACTGAAGCTATAATTCTGCCTTTTTTTTACAATTTGCACACAATTTAGGTTTATACATTTTTTAGTTGAGAGCGACCAATGTAAATATAATCCTTAAGAGCGTTTTTTTTTTCTTCTATGTAACGAAGCTCATTTTTGGCTCAATGGGTTCAAAAATATGCGTTATTGACTGGGTGAAAATCCACATTTGGGCCTATGATTCATGTTAAGCTTAGTGTACACGATTTCCAGGTCTGACAATCATTGTCAGATCGATCTGCAAACGGCTGACAATGAGCTGAAAATTTAATTTGTGTGTACACGGTTCGCAGATATCTACAAACATCTGCAAATCTGTTGCCAAATATTTGTCTGACAATGTTGACAAACTAATTTGGCCAAATAGCTAGCAATAGATTTGCAAACATTTGTAGATTTTCTGCCAACCGTGTACACACAAAAAATTTACCTTGTAGTTTTCCCCAAATTTTTCTGCCAATGAATAAATTTGCAAATGTTCCTCAAACGGCATCTGCAAATTTATTCATTGTCAGACGTTTGCAGAAACGTCAGAAAATGAAAAAAATTTGGTGATCTCCCAATGAATTTTGTGTACACACGATTGCCACATCTGCAAATTCATTTGTCTTCAAAATGATTGATGAACAAATTTTTCTGCAAATCAATTTGGTGTTTACACGGGTGTCAGCTTGCGTGTAGACGATTGCCAGATATCTACAAATTAATTGGCAGATATTTGTCTGCACATTAGGAGCCAAACCATTTGTCTGCAAATTAATTTGGTGTGTACACGATTGTCAGCCATTCGAGACAAATTTTTCAGTGACAGATCTGGCAATATTTGCAGATCTGGCAATCGTGTACACTTAGCTTTACTGCTAAAGGTCAGCGTTAGACGGTATATTTCGGAAAGGGGCCAGCCAATTAGGTGCCTTGTTCATGTGATTGAATGCCTCTAGACTATTTTTGTTTGGTTCTATGTTAAGTCATTGGTTTGTTCCTACAAGTCAACGAAGTTGGAAGAGCTCAAAATTGAGTCCAACAAATCTAAAGCTACAAACGTGCCCGTGGTGGCTACATGAACGAAGGCGTATGCATCTACGTAATGCAGAAAAGAAGAGGGAGTCAGATGTACATGTCAAAGCCCGAAAGTTGGAGAGAATACTATAACTTTTTGAAAATTGCAGACGAAGATGCTCTAATAAAGATGAACATGTTCGTTTTCACTATAATCTTGATTTCCACATTCTTCACATTTCTAATAAATGCAGAAATGAATACCTTCTGCATTTTGGTGTTTTTTCTCTATCTATATTTAGTATCCCCCTTTTCTTCCCGAAATCAATTTTAAGCGGATTTACTTGTATCTGCATATTATGCATAATGCAGAAAAGAAGAGGAATGCAAATACTCCCTATGAAATACTATAACTTTTTAACAGTATAATGTTAACTTTAAGCCTTAACGAAAGTATAATGAAATAATAAAAACAACCTAACAAAAACTTTGAATTTACTTTGAATTCCTTCTCACTAATGTAAGAAAAATATTGCCATTAGGTGCATGAATCTCACAATTAAAAGGAAATATAAATTAAATTTTTGAAAAAAGGCGTAACAAAACTTGAAAAAAAGTTATATAGTAACAAAATTTGAAAATACATAAATGAAAAATTTTAAATTTTTGTTACACTTGCAACATTGTGGCAACACTGATGCAGTCGAAGATGATATAGTAAAGATGAACATGTTCCTCTTCACTATAATCTTCATCCGATTTCCTATAATCTACTCTTTTCAACCAGTGAGATTTCATAATTTTTCATTCTCTTTGTCTGCAGTCTTCGAATCGAAGTGCTGATACATGTAAATCCACCATAAGTTATAAGATTTCCTCTTTTTGATATATGATTTTTTCCTTAAAATTCGACGAAAATTATTTTACCATTGTGAATTGTAAAAAAATTGTGTCTATCAATGGCACAAACCTACATGTTAATTTATAATTTTTAAATAAAGATGTCACTATCAGTAAACTAAACTTGGCAAACGAAACTGACACTTTGCCTAGTCTTTTTTTTTACTTTTGACAACTGCAATTTTTTCAATAATGGCGTAAAATATTGACATAACACAAAACAGTCGCTCAAGAAAACTATTAATTTTGCTAAAATAACTAATAGTTTATTAAAATTTAAATGATTTAAGATTTTACTAAACAATTCTGCCAAGTTGAGTTCTATATAGTTTCAAGAGAACCGCCGGAAACGCTCTCAAAAAGTGGCCCAAAAGGCATACTCGTTTAATTTCCTTTTGTATATACATACATCTTAGGTATTTTATCTGCAAAATATGTTACTTATTTTTGAATTTCGTTTTGCGTTTTTGTTCAGTGAAAAAAAGAAGTGTTAATTAAAAAAAGCTCATGAATAGATTTTCATTAATTTTAACTTTGTTTTAAAGTTGCTGCAACAAACAAAGGAAAACCCGCAAGCAAGTGTGAAGCAAAAAAAAAAACAAAAAATAGCTTGAATCATCGCCGCCCTAATTTCAAGGACATTCCATTGAACTCCCAGAAGAAGAAGAAGCTATTTTATTTCTTTGAAAGCAACTAAAATGACAGCAATCTTCTAGATCTTAATAACCCCCATTTCGGGATACCATTTAATTGTTGCACGAACGTTTAGCTCGATTTGCACTCCGCAAGTAATATCTAAACCAAATCGGTTATACCTACCTACCTAACTACCTACCTGCCCACATTGAGTTCAGAGTGGGGCCAAAGGTGTAAGCTCAGCATCTTTGTGGAACTATCAAACAAGGTAATTTGGATTTGTTTAATTGTTGGACTTGGGCGGGCTGGGCAGTTGCTGTAATTAGAATGTATACTTTGATGTCATCATTTTTACTGTTTCATTGACTATGACTATTGTGCTAGTGCTCTTAGAGGCTCGCTTAGAATGTAATAATGCCTTCAAAAATAAATGAAATCATTATCGTTATCAGTAGAGTTTTCTTGGAAAGCATAGATATTGATGTGAAAACCCCGTCGTTTTTTTCCGGTCTGTTTACTAACTGATTATTTGTATAACAAAAATTCAGTTGCAAATAACTACAGTTCCTTTGGTGTTGCATAGTCAAGGAGATAATGGGAGTGTTTGGAATAAACTCTCAAATGTCTATTAGATTTTATTCTAGTTTTTCATGGTACAATATAAATATATAATAATATAGGGTGAGCGGCAAAGCATGATTTCATTATTTAAGTTTAATTCCAATCATACAAATAAAATTTGTATTTTAGTGTTTTTAACTTTGTGGCTTAAAGTGCTACTCTTAACTGATGACTGGACCAAGAACACAATATGAATTGGAAATCCAGCAATATTCCAATCGCGCCGCATAAATTCATCAACTTTGAACCAATAGAGGATCCAGGAGGGGTCATATTCTTATGCCAGTTCAGTTGTATGAGCAAATATTTTATTATGTAAATTTGTTAGTAATTCAATTCATCAAAAAGCGATTAGTCTGTCAGAAACAACTTAAATATTATTAATAATCTTAGAGATGAATCTTCTTTAGAATTGAGATTTAAACATGAATTTCCAGAATATAAATGTCCCAAAAAACAGCAAAAGTTACACTTTCGTTAAACTAATGGCTGGATAATTGAAATACATATTGACATTTCCAATTAATATCATTTTAATATACATACAAGCTTTGAATCTCTCGAGAACTGAAATGGAAAGAGATTTTTCAACGTGTATTTTGTGATTGCCAACACATTTTTTTACCTTAATATGTTTTTATTTATTTCTTACAGAAATAAATTTCTTACAGAAATAATGTACCTAAATGCACCTATTTCCTGGTTAGAGTCAGCATTTGTTTTCTTTGTACAGCACTATAATTAGATACCAAAAGCCCAAAGGAGTTTCAGTACTTGCTTATACTTATTTTGTTCTGGATAGATAGGTCAGAATTCTTTCTTATTAACCAGTACATTCTTCTGTGCTTCAAGTTTGGTTCTTTTCCTTACTTTTAAATGTGCTCTTTATTTTAACCTTTGCATCCAAAGAATTTCAACGTGTTTGCCAATATTGGAAATAAAGTACTTCTGTACTGTTTGTAGATATGTATGTATATGAACATTGTTTATGTTTTTATTTGTAGAATTTATACATATGTGTCGATTTTGGTTTATTTAGTTTGAATTTCTTCAATAACTAGTTGTTAGTCTTTACCCGTCATGCTGAACCACTGGCTTAAACTGTTTTTAATAGTAGTTAGCAAACATGTTTTGAAAATAATAGTTTGTAATAATTAGGAATCCCTATTCAAGCATTCAGGGGTGGAATCGACTAAGGTGATTGTTGATAAATGACTGTCAAAATAATCGAATTTGATCTACGTAAGGTGATAGTCAAATTGATACCTAAAAAGCTGTGACAACAAAATTGTGATAGTCATTTTCAAACAAATATGTTTATTCCGAATAGAGCTACCAGACGCTTACACAAACGACTGGAAAATTTTCTAAGTTCGCTTTGTTTCGTTAAAAAAACACATTCCTGTGACCGGCAAAGCTTACGACATTCGAAAAAAGCAAGAAGAAGTAAGAATTTTATTCAAATACAGCCAATTTTATACTTTTATTTAGATATTTTATAAGAATCAATTTAAAATTTCACCAAGGCAACAATGAATTTTGACAATTTGAAGCTGAAATTGTTCAATCGAATTGAATTGAGTTGTATCATCTTACACAGACCGAATGAAAATGATAGTCAATTTGACTATCAAAAAAATGATAGTCAACTATCACCTTAGCCAATTCCACCCCAGGCTATCACGAGAAAATAATAAAGTTTTAGTTAATTCCTAAAATATAAAATCAGGAAACTTAAAGTGAGATATTCGGAAAACGTATACTAAATAATGATGCATACAAACATAGTTTTGCAAAGAAAGTATTATCATAAACCCTTTTTCAATAAAAAAGACCCGACGGACGTGATGAAAACAAACAAAATTATTTGTTTAACGGTATAATTAATGTCTTTACTTTTCTCAAGCTTGTGCTTTTCTTTTAACAAACACACAATGTTTTCATATTGTTAACATTGCTCGTTAAGAAGTTTTTTTAAGAAATTTTTAAAACGAAATAATATAAAGCTACTCTGAAGGCTTGACTGCAAAAAAAAAATATTTGTGGATTAATATTTTTAATATTGTCTTTTTTTGAACTTTAAATTTGAATTAATTCAATTTTAAAGCTTTTAAGTTAACAAAAGTATCATTTTCCGTTATTATCACTTCAATATTATAAAGCCAACATTTTCATTCGCGCTCTCCACTTGCCTCAACCTAACTGTCTGCATAATTGCTCCTAAATAAGCATTAATAATGTCACAGATCAAGTTTTAAAAAAATAGATAACAAAGTTATGATTTAAAATAGATAGACCACATTCTTGTATCTATCGATTACTTGGTATAATTGAAATGATTCATTAGCTTTAAGCGATAAAGTTGTCTTGCGATAAATTAGGTTTTCACAAATGAGCTGAAATTATTGTGGCCTCTTATCTTCTATCAAAAGTTCAATAATAATTGAGTGAGCATTTTAAATCAATACAGTAATAAATTTGGCTTGAATATAAAACAAATGTTTCCTTAACAACCATACAAACAAAAATAAATGATTTTAAATAATTATATTATATTTGTATAGTAATGCATAGCAATGGATGAAAAGCGAATCGCTGATTATTTCGTTGTGGCTGGTATGCCAGAAAATCCACAATTACTACAGGAGAGTATATTTAATGATTCGGGTCATTTGAGAGCATGCAACAGCATCGATCCCATAACGGATATTGGAGTGTTTTTTCCTTTACTTGGGGAAAAAGTTCCAGATGGTTATGAAATACTTGAAAAAACACCAACCGGATTGCCCGCCAATCTTAACTATGGTTCCGTACGAACAACGGAATGTTTTATATATTTCCGCCGTGGAAAAGACCAACCTCCATTAGTTGATATTGGTAAATTGAGAATCGAATAAATAAAAACATAAAAATACTAATACTATTTTTTGTAGGTGTTCTCTTTGAGGGCCATGAAAGAATTATGCCTGATGCTGAAATTGTAACTGAAACACCAGAAGGGAGGGTGGCGAATGTTAATAACTCATCAGCTAAAACATTTTTAACATTCCGTCGGGCAAAAAAGGACATGCCGTGCAATGAGCTTGTTGTGACTGATTTGTGTCTTATTGTCTGGTCAAAAGGTAACATTTGATTTTGATGTGGAAACATTGTGATTTGTTTTGAAAACAAAACTAATTTAAAAAAATATTTATAGGAGAACGACCACCACATGCTTTTTGCTTGATACATAAAACCCTCAACAAAGCATACATGAGCAGTGACGTATATCTTTGTTATAAAAAATCAATGAACCGTCCAAAGTTAGTCAGTTATCAACCAGAAATCCTTTTGCGTTACCCAACGGTCGATCATAACGATTTCCCACTTAACTTATGTCCGAGTGTGCCTCTATTTTGTTTACCCATGGGAGCTTCTCTTGAAGCTTGGCCGCACGTAGATGAATCGGTAATATACATACTCGTACATTCAAAATTATATATACAACTATGTATTTTGTTTTACTAATTTTTAACACAAACTTTAGACAAAGCGTGATGCTATCAATCCGGTATTTAGTACGTTTGTTTTGACAGTTAATGACGGAACTTATAAAGTGTACGGATCGGCTTTGACCTTTTACGAAGACTTCGAGTGAGTTTCATAACGATTTTAATTTTATTTTATTTTAAATTCCTTTATGAACATTTTTGTGTGTTCATTCAGTGAAAAGAATCTTACAGAAAAGCAAAAAGAACAGCTGGGATATGATGATGAAGGCTTCAAAAATCATCATTCTCTTCACATCATCAAAGCAATTTGTTTGCTTTCACATCATCCTTTTGGTGACACATTTGATAAGTGGTTAAAATACTTACATGTAAATAAAACACAAAAAAACTGAAATACCCATTTAAAGTGGTGACTAATTTATTTTTATTTTAAGGGTATGGCCCAAGCAGGAGAACCATTACCCATACCAATCGAAAGGTATATTACTCAATTAATAGACGAAGTTCCTTTTCCATCTCCGAGTATTCACTTACAGGTAATTTTGATTTGATTTCATGTTTTATTTTTCTGTTAGAAAATGTAATAATAAATTTTATTTTTATTTTAAGCTATCGGGTGAAAGCCATGAGCGTATTTTACTTACCCAGCCAGAAGATTCACCTTTACCAAGAAGTGGAGCTGGTTTTCAGTTGCTATTGTCCAATTTGGGAACAGAAAATTGTCTACATGTTTTACTGTTGGCCTTAACGGAACAGAAAATATTAATTCACTCATTAAGGTAGGCTTTAGTTTTCGCTCATCATTATCACAAAAGAATCTGCCAACAATATTCGACATGTTTATTGACATAAATTATATACAATTTAAAGCTACATATTAGCAAAAAGCTAAATACCGTGGAATTTCATAGCTAAAAATTTAATTCTAATTACAGACCCGCCACATTGACGGCTGTTGCCGAGGCTGTTGTATCATTGCTGTTTCCATTTAAATGGCAATGTCCATACATTCCATTGTGCCCATTGGGCTTAGCAGAGGTCCTCCATGCACCACTCCCGTACTTAATTGGTGTGGATTCACGATTTTTCGATCTGTACGAACCTCCAACAGATGTAACATGCATCGATTTGGACACTAATACAATAAGTGTTAGTACCCAGCCCCCAAAAAGCTTTAAAAACAAAATTAAATTATTTATAAAATGTTTATATTGTATAGCTTTGTGAATCGCAGAAGCATTTAACACCAAAACTTTTACCAAAACGAGCGGCTCGAATTTTAAAACAGACTCTTAACTATTTAGAGAATTTTAAACTTAATTATGCACCAGAATCGACCAATAGTCTGGATAGAGACTTTAAACGAAAAAGACGTGAAGTAAGTTATGTGAAGTTTTTCTTTTTTGGAATATCGTCTTATCAGTGGTTTTTCTGATTTAATTTTATTTAGCAAAATCTCGAACAACGAATTCAAGAGGCCTTTTTGCTCTTTATGACATCCATTCTACGTGGATACAGGGATTATTTAGTACCAATTTCAAAAGCGCCCTCGGTTGGAGCGACTGATCCAAATGCTTTATTCCAACTTAATGCATTTCTGCGTTCTAGAGATAAGGTTTGTTTTTTTTTTTAAGTATTAATTTTTCTATCGTATCAAACATTTTTGTTCGTTTCTTTTCAGTCTCATCACAAGTTTTTTCAGTTACTTATGAAAACCCAAATGTTCATTCGATTTATCGAAGAGAGGTCATTTGTATCGGACGGCGACCATGGTCTAACATTTTTTGATGAATGTGCGGAAAAAGTGAGTTCCTATGATGAAACTCCGTCCGATGTGAGATTAGTTGATTGGGAGACTGGTCATAGTAGTGAGAGAACAAAATATATTTTCCCACCAGATGGCATTGCAACAACGGGAAATGGTTTGTATAATTTTTGGTTTAAAATAAAAATATCAAATATAATTTTGCCCCATTACAAACTCTGTATATTACTTTAGAGAATACAACAGGTTACGTATATGAAAATTTCACTTTGGATCCAAATTTGTTGAGGAATGTAAAAAAAACTCCTGCAAAGAACTTCCTTCAACAACAACATCTGAGCACAGCACCTGGTTCGCCTATTGCGCGTCGCACAAAGCATGAAATTAAGCTGGCCCAAAAGTTAGCACGCCGTTGCCAAATGCAACCGGAAGCATGGGCGAAGTACATGCTAGCTACGTGCTATTCGTTGTACTTTTTAATATTGCCTAGCATGATGCTGGATGCACATGGTAAGGAACACGCTGTGTTGCGTGCTGCTTACGATTTGCTAGTACGCGCCAGCAAACTTAAAATAAGTTGCGACGAGTTTTGCTACAGGATTATGATGCAATTGTGCGGCATTCATAATTTTCCGGTTTTGGCTGTTCGGCTGCATTACCTGATGAAACGATCCGGCGTTCAGCCCAATGCACTGACATACGGTTTTTATAATCGTTGTGTTCTTGAATCAGAATGGCCGTCTGACAGCACGACTCTGAGTCAGCTGAGATGGAATCGCATTAAAAATGTGGTTTTAGGAGCAGCTCATTTTCGACGTGCCGGCAAAAAACGAGCAACTTCAAAGCCCTTCGCTGGTTCATGCGAAAACAATTTAAGTACGCTTGAAACCGTTGATGGTACCTCAAGAACCAGTTTAGAATCTACCAACTCATCACAAGTTGAACACCCATTTGTTGCTGGCAACACAATAGTTGACTTTGCAGCGTTTGATAAGTTGCGCGGCAAATTGGGAAGTATTGTTAAGCAATCGGGACCACAGGAATCTTCTGATGTCATTAGCAGCGCCGGTTTGTTGATATCAGGCGATGCTAAAAGCGACAGCCCACTACCGGCCTCCAAAATGCCTCCGTCCAGTCCTAATTGTGATCTAACCAAACGAAAATTGATAAGAGCCGAAAGCTTTGGGGGGGACACTAAGATCCTGGACAAATTACATAGACAACAATCCATGTCGGGTAAGGAGGTGAGTTCAATGCAACAACGCTTCAATATTATGAATATGGAAGATGAAGAATCTACGGAGCGATTGAATGAAATTGCTAGTTCACAAGAAGAATTAGATTATGAGGGCAATGACCAGAATCAAGGCGTCAGCAGTCCTACAAAGTAAGGATTAATATATTTTATCTCACTGAATTACGTTTCATAAGGTGTTTTGGTTTTTCTTTTTGTCACAGACTTTCACCAAGAACTCCAGTTACTCAAAATGATCCATTGGGAGCACTTAACGAAGACGCTGAAGAAGTTCTTAAAATTTCGAATAATAATAATGCTTTGCATGAGGAAAATAAACCCGTCTTAAGCAACAATACCATGTACACAGACCAGCCAATACTTTTTAAAGGTCAACGCAGTGCGACTTTTGACGAATCGACTCATCTAAACAAAAGTATGCAACGTTCGGAGACAATGCCCGGATCAAGCGTTACCACAAGTTTGGCCAACTTTGGATCATCTTTAAAATTCAATTTTGGGTAAACACAAAAGTCTTCATATCTTACCGAGTATATAGCACGGATTTTATTTAGTTATACTTCATTTACTGTTTTGTTTCTTTTTTTTATTTTCTTTAATTTTTTTGCATGAACGTTATACTTTTTTTGATTTAATTATTCTCATGATTATCGCCCTTGATGTAGACGCTATTCACCTGCACGGTTGTCCTTTAAGAAAGACTTGAAATTGCCCGCGAATATCATAGAAAATATTTCAAACATAAGGTAAGTGCAGAAGCGCTGGCAATACAGCCAAAATCAATTCCAAGCAGGCTTCGTTATGTCTTTTTTTTTGTTTTTGTTTAAACATGATTATGATTGCTGGAGCTTTGATTCTGGTGGTGGTTTTGTTTTTTTTTTTGTGTAGATTATACGGTGAATGGAATTTGTTTTGTTAAGACATTGCAAAGTTTTATGTAATTTTCGGTTTTGGAAAAAATATTTTAAATTTATTTGGAATTTAGTTTATATCTCAATATTATGGTGAGATTTATTTACTTCTTAATAATGTTTTGAAAATCATACAGGGACTCTCTGTTAGAAAAGTATCTTTTTGAACTACTATTAGCTGCATTGTAGGAGCCAAACTAAGCAACATTTTTTTACTTAAATAAAGTAACGCAGAAACAAATGAAATACATATGTATGAATTTGAATTTTCGATCGTGAATGTCCGCTAAATTTCCCTAAACCAAGAAATCCAATGAAATTATTTCTATTACCCGCGTTTTACAATTTTACTCAAAATAACTTCTTAATTGCGGAGCCCAGGTAGACAAAGTCCTTATCCACCTCAAAGTGACATTTTCCGATGGTGACTTTTTTTTAAGACACTACAGTTGAAGGCCCTTCTTGTTGACAGCATGAACAGCATGAAATTGCTAAATCCAGATTCCCAATTGATTGCGATTACGTCAATATCGCTTTACTTTTGAAAGATGACATGTGAGCTATCCACTATTCTTTCAAGGACTATATTACAAAAATCACATGACACCGCATCACTTTGTCTTGAGTTTTTTCCATTATCTCTCTAATTTTACAAGTACGCTCCTGATTTTGCACGTACATACACTCCACGTCAACAGAATACGCACACACATTTTTGAAGATACTTTGTCCATTTTTTTCAAATACAAATGGTTTTCGTAAGCAATTTAGAACTTTTTGTTTTCGAGTCAAATGGATAGGTATAATGACATTTTATTCGTTTTTGTGATCGATTTGAAGTGCTGGACTGTTTAAATCAAGAATTTTTGTGATTCCAGTGAAATTCAATTCTTTATCTAATATTTCAAAGTAGATCTACATGCCAAAGCGGTGTTTAAATAGCTAAAATCAATGTGCTTAGAAACCGTGGTCTAATCTGACGTGCAATGGCTGATAAGATGACAGACATTTTAATTTCTTTTATTCTTACTTTACAGCATTTTTAAGAGTAGCGATTTTAAGATGTGCATCAAATACTTTTAGTTCTGTGGGAAATATAAAACAAAAATTCGACGTAAACGCAAGTCGTTCAACAGTTTTGTAAGTTATTAACAATTCAAGCAATCTTAAATTAATGAAACTTAAGAAGATACCGCGCTACTCAACGAAAAACGGAAAGTTATACGATTAGATTGTTTAAGACTTCAAGACAAAATGGAAGTACCCATTACTAAACTTAGCAAAAACTTGTTGCAGTTTAAGCTAATAAGAATTTAAATGTTTGTATATATTCAATTGATTAAAAACAAATTGAATTTTTCCTTTTAACATTGTAAGAAAATAATAGGCATCAATAAATGGCACAATAATCATTAATATTTGGAGAAAATGACAAAGTATCTTAAAAAAATGTCCCGGTTTTGTTTTTGACGTAGAAATTATACGTTATTTTAAATATGATAACTCCAATAATACATTTTATTTATTTCTAAATCAGATTGAATATGTGCAACTGCGTTCAGTGAAAAACTGAATTTTGGCATGGCTCTATTAAATTTAAAATATATTTGTTGTCATTAATCCAATTTTCAGAACATAAAATATGGAGTTCAATTATATTTACATAGGTATGTTTAAATAAGTAGATGGTTTAATTAACTTTTGTTTACATTGCTTTGTTTTTTAGTTACTGTTTGACATAACATAATATTAGATCTTACGCTAAGCAATCATTATAAGTTGTAAAAATCGGTCATTCGTCCTTAAACTTAATCTTAATTACATTCAGTCTGAAACTATGAGTCATACATTTGTAAAATAATGTAGGAAACATTACGTCATCGTCGGTTCCTACGCTCGTTTGCAATAAAAATCTTTTTGTAACCTCAATTGATAAAGCCAACTTGCTTCCAGCACATTTTGCTGTTAATTTTATGCTGCTGAGTGACATGACTACTCCTGTACTTAAAAGCGTTAACGATTCTATGGGACGAATTTTTGTTCGTATTTGTACAGTTGCTATAGTACTTACAGATCTTACAATTCTGATCTTGTCAGCATTGTCCAATGGAGAATCAAAAACCGTGTAGAATTTAATGCTTCGAAAACTCAATGGTGTGTACTATCGCAAAAGGGTAACCCTCCCCCAGTGCCACTATCCATCGGTAGTGCTTGCACTGAGGAAACTTAACCGCTTTCAGTTCTAGGTATTTGCACTACAAACCAATTTTTGTGGAGTAATCAAATATTTGACATTGCTAAAAATACTGGTAAAGGTTTAGGTTTTCTCCGACATGCCCCTTCTGATTTTGCTATAATTTACAAAGCTTTTATTCGTCCAAAACTGGATTATGATTCTCATATTTAACGTGCTTGAGTCTTTTGGATAGAATCAAAAAAGCTCTTAAAATAATAGGCGATCGTTTTATTACTGAGACATTTACTACTTTTGAACACCGCCGCGGTGTCTCATGTCTATTATTGTTTTATCGATATATTCACAAACAATGCTCTAGTGAAATAACCAGTTGCATTCCTTTCCTCAAACAATTCAACTGTAATGCAAGTACTTCTAGAAATGCTCATCCATTTATCATTGAGCCCAATTTCGGACGTACTATTAAGAACATGTATTCTTTTTTTAGCCAAACTACACGAAAGTTGAATGCTTTACTAGGCTCAATATTTCCCACTCATTACAATGTGGACACATTCAAAACTTATGTGCATCGGTATCTACTTTCCAATTATGTTCTCTCTTCCTAATTGCTCGCATTGTGTTTAATCATTATAAGGGTATTCATAACTTCTAAAGAGGTCACACAATATAAAAAAAATATATATATTTTGCTAAAACTGGTAGTTTTTGTCTATTTTGTCCATTTAGACAGGTTTCCAATGTCAAATATAGTTTCTCAAGACGTTCTCCTGCCATTAACTACTCTAAATTGTTTTCAATGACTAAAAATATCAAATTACAAATGGATCTCATACCAATAAGAAACTCCTGCTATAGCAAATGGCTTAATTATAACAAAGGCTCAACGTATTTATCCCCATGAAGGCCCCAGTAAGCAATAAACCAATATTATACGCCATTTGTGTGAAAAATAAACAATACTTTGTTTTAAATTTTTAATTCTTTCAACTACAAAAAATACGTTTTAATTTAGAAGTCAAACAATTGGATGTAATTAAGACTTAAATAATCCATTTCTATAAACTGAGTTAAAGCATTTTTAGTTTTTGTCCTTGCTTTAGAACGTAACTAATACTTATTCTTTGTGAAATAAGTTCATCTAGCCTCACATGCACTTTGCTTACATTTTTATTTCAATATTAACAAAAATTACTTTCGTCGGTTTTAGCTACTGATTTATTTTAAAATTTTGTTTCTGGTTTATATTTAATGCACTTGGGTTTTGATGTTTTGAAATATTGGTTCCAGTTCAATATATATTTTTGCTATGTTAATAGAACTTAATTATTTTACCTTTATTTCATAGTCCAAGTTTGACTGGAAAAAAGTCAAACGAAATCATACAGGGTAGTTTAAGCAGTATCAAATATGCCGCTAACTCAGTGGCCCGAAAGTTCGATGAGATTAAAGAAGCTATATCTGCTAATTCAACACCAGTCAAAACTGTTGGCGGTATGAACGATAGCATGGCTGACGATGATCCGGATGACCCATCTTCAAGAACCCGAAGGATTTCAGGAGATCTTGACCCATGGGGTCGTCTTAGTGAATCTAGAAAATCTAGTTATAACAATTTGGTACCGCTTGGAGAAAATACGCCTTCATACAGTTCGAATGTTTTTCCCAATCTGCCCGACAATCTATACAGTGCAGTGGCTGATGTAATTTATTTATAAATCTATAAAAAATGGAATTCTTTTGCTTTATTGTATGTTTTTGTTTTGTTGTTTCTAGGTTGTTGACAGCCCGGAATGCGATATTTTAATTCAACTTACTTCATGCTCGCAATGCCACAATTGTTCGGTTTTACTATATGATGAAGAAATTATGTCTGGATGGACAGCTGAGGATTCAAACTTAAATACAGCTTGCCATGCATGCAACAAACTGACTGTGCCATTCCTCAGTGTTCAATTAATTGTTGGAGATTCTCTCAAGGATGTCAAACAATCAGATAGTCTTAGTATACCATATTTGAATCCGCTAGTATTGCGCAAAGAACTGGAAAATATTTTAACTGAAGAAGGTGATTCTGCACTTTTGAATTCTAACTTTGTTGAAGAGCATCCAATTATTTATTGGAATTTAATTTGGATTATGGAACGTATTGAAAGTCATACGCATCTGCCTCAATTGTGTCTGCCTAAGCAGGTAATTAATCAAAAGCAAAATTCTTTCCTTTTTGATATCAAAAAGTTAAGCGTCATTTATGTTTAAAACATATATTTTTTGAAAACTGAGTTTCTACTATTTTCTTTTTAAAAAATCATTTTTTAATTTTAGGCTGATGTAGATATTGATCCATTGAGTAAAGTGAAAACTGTTAAAATACAATGCATGTGGGACAATTTACGTTTGCACGCTGAAGCGGGACCCCCCATGTATATTTTATGGAAACAAAATCAACCAGCGAGCCCTCTTCTGAAGGCCCTGCTAACGGATCAAACTTATCTGAACAAAACGTATTTAAACTAAGTTTTATCATTGAAACATTTTAAACATAAAGTTCTTTCTTACAGAGCAATTCAACAAATTATCACCGCAATAAGATGCAATGATCTGCTTGCGCCGGTAAAACGTTTGGCTAATGAACGACACAAGCTCAAAAACAGCGGCGTCGATCGGACACACTCAATATACAGGGATATTCTGTTTTTAGCTCTCACAGCTATAGGTCGCTCAAACGTCGATCTGGCCACATTCCATCGCGAATATGCTGCGATCTTTGATAAGCTTACGGAAAAAGAGTGCAACATGTACTACCGCAACCAAGATCTGCCACCATCGACTTCGACAATTTACTGTAGGGCTTATTTCAAACCATTGCTACTTCCTTGACGCGAGATCGCCTTTAGTCGATCAGAGTTCAATGACATACGAAGATAGCCTTGGTAAAACAAACAATACAAAACAAATAAAATCATATGAACTGAGCGACATTTATATTATGTGTGCATGTGCACGAGTAAAACACATTTTACTCCCCATATTTGTTGCACTTTATTGTTACATTATAACATTTTTTATTTAAATTTATACGGTAAATACAAACGTACTTAATTTTGAGTGTTCTTTTTTTATTAACATACGAGTAGATAAATAATGTTTATTATTTCTTTTGAATTCTCGGTGAATTTTAGTTGTTTTAATTGTTTCTGACTGGTTTTCGACAATACTTATAAAATAAAACTATTGAAGCATCATAAGTTGTTTCCATAATCTGCCTTACTATTGAGATATTAATTAAATTAAAACAAAAATTATTTGCAAAACATTTAAATTAAATCAAAGTCAATGACATTGATTTTAATAACAATAGTATCAGATTTTGATTAAATGTTAATGTTATTAACAAACAAAGAAGAACAAAAATCAAATAATCTTTATTACTTAAGGCTTTAAAATTATAATGAAATTTAAATTATGTTGTGGTCAACATTTATGACACTGTATGTAAATTTCATGATTTTTTTTATATGTTACTAATCACCCAAAAATTGTTAGTCTAACCAATGCACATTTCATAAAATTTCATAGTTATTTGTTGTAAATTTTTCTCGTTTAAATTTTTCACCAATCAATTTAGATGGTTACTAGATAAAGAAAATAAACTTATAAATTGAGTTTTCCAATAAAAATTGTAATATGTGATACGAAAGGAAAATATAAATAAAGATGAAAAGGACAAACAAAATATTTAAATTATGAACGAACATTTTTGGTAGATGCATTTTTAAGAGGTTATAGAAAAATAGCAAATGATTTGATCACTTCTATCTCGTACTCCTTGAAACCCTTAAATTTAATCTGAAAAATGTTTTCAACTTGCAAAAAACATGAGTAGTAGGAAATAACAAAAAAAAAAACACCAAACTTTTAACTGCCTCGGAAAATAAATATTTGAACGCTTTTATTTTTTGTTCAACACATGGAATAAGACTGTGGTGGTCATTTCTTCGCTTCCTTTATGGCAAACAAAATTAATGTATACAAACAAAAATACAAGACAAGAATGAAGCGTTGTAACAAATGATCCGATCTTTTGTTTAATGACTGATCACCTCCACAAAAAACGAGTTTTTTCTAAAAGTATCCAATGTAAGAAGGGTCATCTATTATGAATTCGTGATCGCTACCACATATTCCTTCGGTTAGCGAAAGGTTTAAACTTTAAAGCGAGACTAAATCTTTTTTTATTCATTATTTAATAATCTATTCAATTCATATGTATAGAGTAAAATAGGATGTTTAAATTGTAGAAAGTTAAAAAAAAAAATACAATTCAAAGAAAAAACTCCTGAAAACTGCAGTAATACTCTGCAATTTTTGCTTTTTATACCTGGTGGAAGCTTTGAACTTTGAAACTTTTATTACCTGTGAATAGGTACTTATTTCCCCATTACAAATTCATAAAATAAAAGGCAAAGTTAGAACCGAGCGTTGGAATTTCGTAAAATCAAATAATGAACTACTAAAAAAGCGTATAAAAAGGTGCTTTACTAGGATGAGGCCATTTCGAATATTTCCGTGCAGGAGCTTACCTAAGAGAGTGTTCAAAACAACTGTTTTGATTTAATCTGAAACATAAATAGGTTCAGAAAAGACTTTGCTACAGAGCAAAAATAGATGATTGCAAGAATTTATGACGTGGAATATTAAGGAGACTTAACAGAAGTAAGGATGTAAGCAATTACCTTATTGATCCAAAACAATATGAGAAAAATTAAAAAGGCCGCACGGCAGAAGCAACAACATCAAGAGAAGAGTGGTTAATTTCTACGGGTAGCCTCAAATTCCACTACACCAGTTGCAGCGACTAAATTAAGTCCCAAAAGTAGGGTGTCAGCCAGCATTACAACGGTTCAAAGGATAATTCAAACAATTGAAGAAAACTTAAAAATAAACCTTGAGGCAAGTACACAAGGAGCAGCGGATGATTTTTGCAAGAGAATATGTATGTTGATTGCAGCAGTTTTTTTTAAATTAATTTTTATTAATCTTTAAACTAGACAAAATTTCATAGATCCAGCCTAATTAACCATAACTTAATGGCATCCCAAGCACATTCTAAGTTAAACTATAATACTTATGCTTTTCGAACCTAATTGCTTGGACCAGTGAATAGAAACCCTTTCTCTTTTCGGATGAAAAAAGTTTAACCTTGACGGTCCAGATGGTTACAATTTTTATTTTTATGAATCTGAAGACGTAAATCAGGTGTAATGGTGTGAGGAACTATAACCTACTGTGGCACAATCGACTTCAAGCTTTTGTCCGCAACAATGAACGGGGACAACTATAAATGTTTGCTGGAACGGCCATTTTCACCAATTGAAAACATTGAATTTTCCAACAAGACAATGGTCAGGTTCAGACAACTTAAGGGACTTCATTTGCAGTTAACTGCATTTTTTTAACGTAAATTTTGATCAAGGCAACTAGTTAGTTTTCAAGTGTCATAAATTTCAAACTTGGAATCTTACCTCACTAACTTCTACCTTCAGTTCGTCGTACAAAAACTACTAAAAACATTATTGTCTACAAAACACTCCTCGGGCAACTTATAAGGAGTATTACTTTATTCTTTTTCAATTTGACAAGGAACCCTATTGGACTATACATAAGAAGGAATTGTGCAGAAAATAAATAAACTATAGATAATAAAGTTCAGCTATCAGTTGAATGAAAAAACATTGGGCAGGTTCAGTCGACATAAGGGACTTGAAAGTAAGGCAAGTTTCTAGCATCTGATTGGCCAGCTGCCAAAAAATTGCCTTCCAATCAAGGCAACATTATTGGAAAGTTGACTGGAAAGTTAGTCAAGAAAAATCTCCCTAACTATCAAGTCAAGTCAACTTAGGTCAATATAATATTGCCGACTTAGAATTGGCCAGGCTACACAGGTTTTTATTTATATTGTTTTTTTTTGTATATGTTTGACAATTTAATATAAGTATTTAAAGAAAATGTATGTGTGTTCACTCAATGGGAACCACGCTTATTTTGAAGTATGTAGAGGAGGAAATATGGGATAGAGATAGAAAAAGAGATAACAATATAAATTAGAACAAGCGAGGTAGATTCGATGAAGTCGAGTCTACTCTTACACAAACAGGTATGTGTGTACAAGTGCCTGTGTTTTTATTTTTGAAATACAAGTTAAGTTTAAAGCACCTTGCACATGAGCAACGAACTGCGAACTGCGAACTGTGGATGTTCGCATATTTTGACTTTTCTTTCACATGAGCTTTTATTTCTATTCGCAGGTAGCGACGAATTGTCAACCCTTTTCTCCATATTTTCCTCAGCCATCATCTTTCACACAAAAACAAAACAAGAGTGGTATAATTTTAAGGTTAAGTTGAGCGCGAACAATTTATTCGTTGCAGTGTGGATGGTATGTGGAACGCGAATAGAGTTTGACAGTTCGCAGCAACCACACTGCGATTCGTTACTACCAAATTGTTTTTACAAAATTCTCTTGTTTTAGAGAACAAAATGCAAATTTTATTATCCTAATATTAGTGTCAATTGGTTTCTTATAATTTAAATGTGTTTTTGTGTGGAATTGACTTTTTGAAATGTGTAAAATCACGTTTGTTCGTCCATTCGCAGTTCGCAGTTCGTTGCTCATGTGCAAGGCACTTAATTGGAATAAGGATTCAATTAGAAAACGTGGAACTTTTGACGTTGCCGTCATCAGAGAGAAAAAACTAAATTATTATTAGTTCTTTCTCGATGCCTATATTTCGTATGATTATTTAAAAAAAAACTATTATTCTACTTCCAACCGTCTTATAGAATTAAAAAAAAAAATAGCGGACATACTCGTTATTTATGTAAATGTTGTAAGACATTAGTTTTTTCTAAAACTTTGCATGTGTCCCTTTCCTAGTGAAGTACTTTTTTATACACTTTTCAAGTAGTTCATTTTTTAATTTTGGGGAATTCCAACGCTCGTTTCCAATTTACCTCAAATTGTATTTATGTAAATTTGTAATAGGGAAATATGTACGTATGCTCAGGTAGTAAACGTTTCCGGGTACAAAACTTCCACCAGGTAAAAAAAGCTAAATTCGATTGCAAAATTTGTGGCCTAATCCTATTGATTGTAGTGTATAGTTGTATAATTTTTTTTTAAACTTTATATACAAAACGTTATGAACAACGAAAAACCACCCATAAAGCTTCAATGTAGTTTTTAGAGTTTAAGAGAACTAAAAGGAAATTTCATTGACCTCAGTATCATGCTATTAAGAAAATCATGATATTTACTTCAGCAATTGCATATTGTTCTTATTGGAACCTTAATTCTTTACTATCTGGCGGTCGACCAAATACATTCCGTAGATAAAGGTATTTTACCTTCTAGTTGTAAAAACACCGCAATATCGGAGGTTCGTTGTTATACTACACTTGATATAGTTTTTGTATGTTTAAAGTGTAATTTAATTTAATAAAATTTATACAATTTACAAGAAATCAAATAATATTATCGTGCCGCACATACTTCAAGTCTTTCATAATCTTTTGAATTTTTCGATCTCGTTCATCCCTTACATCCTGGCCGGTTATGGTAATGAACCACTCCTGTTGCTGTAGCATATCGTTCAATTCCTTACCACAAATGTATAGTTTTATGGGCTGATAGCATTCCAAATCAGCCTTTGCTATCGACGCTGCTTGTGAAGATGGATCATCTAATTTTATTTGCTCCGTGATTAAAATTGCATCAACTGCAAAAACCGTATGCAACATATAAAACAATCCACTGCATAAAGCAGTTATGCTTTGTTTTTTACTTATTGCAAAGAACGGATGAACGGACTCTTCATAATCAGACAAATACATCAAGTGAAAATCTTTTTCCGCATGGTACATTGAAAATATCGACGAAATTATAAAAGACACCGAAGCAACTCCACTTACAATTGCTTCAATTAGCATCGATGGCTTCGAGCCCAAGCTGATCCCTATATTTCCAAATATTGCAATTATAGTGAATCCAAAAAAAGTTCCACAAAAATACATCTGATGAGGTAGAGGTTGGCGATCATCGAGAAAACCTTGGATGTGAAAAACCATGCAAGTGAAGCCCAACAGCGCTTCAATGAACTTGAAGAAAAACCACACTTTTTCCATGTCCCAATTTTTGTGTAATTATTGATATTTCAAGAAATTTCGCAGACTAGTTTCAATTTTAAATAAAAATACTCGGATATTTTTAAGTGTACTTTGTTTCTTTTTTCTCTTAATTTATTTAATGAGTGTTTCTTGCTGAAGATCTATAAAAATAACATAATACGCTGGCTGAATGAATTAATCAAAAGAGCAAAATTAGATTTATAACAAAGAAGAATGAAAGATAGTTTCTAGTTTAAAGCTACATGATGGAAAGGGAATCAATTGGGTGATGTGTTTCTCTTTGGTGTTGATGGCGGTAAATCCATGGTCTTGCAAACCCAACCAGCAATATCAACCTCTTCTACTTCAGCTTTTCGAATCCAAGCATGATTCTTTGAAAAAAAGAAGACAAGTTATTAGAATTAAAATATGATTTAAAACAAACACAAAACAAATACCAAAAGTGTTTTAAGATCAGCTCTCTCATCTGGATTTTTCTTAAGGCATATGTCCACAAAGTTTTTGAAATCTTCGGTGAAGATGTTATGCTCTAATTTGGGGGGAGGTTCATTAACTATGTAATCTAATAGTTCGAAAATTGCCATATTTTTTGGTTCAACTGTTGCCTGGCTACCTTCGTCCGTGTTTTCATCAAATATTGCTTTGAGAGTATTCGCATCTGGCGGAGGAATGGGATACATACCAATGGCCATTTCAACTAACGACAAGCCCAGTGACCAGATGTCTGACTGTACGGAATAATGCGTACCTTGCAGCCGTTCCGGCTATAAATGAAAATAAAGTAAATATTCAAATATTATGTTTTTAAAAAATTGATGGTAGTGCAAAACTAAGGAAACAAAACAAGAGACAGTCCTGAATGAAGTGTTATTGTGAGAGGCATCGTTGAAGTACTTTTATTCAAAATACCAAAATGAGGAGCATAAACTTGGTAGATATTCATGTTGTCTAAGAAAATATATAGGGAAACATGAAAACAGCAAAATTACATAACAAGACCAAAAACGTTCGTATATGAATATGTTTGTGGTTAAATTTTGGTAAATTTCAAAATTTAATTAAAGCCATACGATGATATTTATGTATATAGGAAGAAAACACAGTCCTTGGAGTAGGAAAATATGTTTTACAGAAGAACATCATTAACACAAAATATCATCGCTTTCAGACCAAACAAGCTCAGAAACAATATTGTAACCAGCTTAATTTTCCTATAACTGGAATTTGGTCTTGTCAACCCCCCATACACTTGTTTTTATTGCAATTGCAAAATAATACCACCTAATTACTACACAAATCCATTCCCATACCTATTGGGAAACTAAAATATAATAGTTATAATATGCCTCTTATCAATAACTCAAGAAATTGGCTATTGGATGGATATTCAAAAGAAAATCTCAAAATTGAAAAAGAAAATACTATGACATTTTTTCGCTTTCAGAAGGGAATAAAAACCACCAGAGTGCTGAAAGTATTATTCTCAGTAATTTCTAGTAAATACTTACCGACATGTAACTACGCGTTCCCACAAAAGAGTTCGCCATTGAATCAATCAATTGACCAGAAACTCCAAAATCACAGATTTTTATTTCGCCACTACTATTAACCAATATATTACTGGGTTTAACGTCTCTGTGCATAATAGCGTGCTTATCGCGCAAGTAGCTTAATCCCTTTAGCACAGCTAAAGTGATTTTGCCCAAAATTGACTCTGGTATTCGACCCGCTCGTTTTAATATGAGATCAAGAGACCCACCATCCATGTACTCCATGCAAATACTTATTTCACCATCACTATAGAAAGCACCGTAAAAACCAACAATATGCGGGAAGTTGCATTCGTGCAGAACTTTTAACTCTCTAATGATTTGTTTTTTAATAGCCGGTTTCACTTCGAGGTGTATCAATTTGCGGGCCATTATTAGTTGAGTTGGAATGTGTCGGACTTTCATTACAACACCACCGTTACCGGATCCTAGTTCACCCAGTTTCTCCAAGTCTTCGTCACTCAGTTCACCGATTTTTTCCTTTTGGCTTAGGAATACTTTGATGCGCTTCCGTGCGGTATCGTCCATTTCGAGTTCCTCAAGAGTCTCGGTAAGAGCTTCAATGCTAGTCTTTGGTTTCCCCAGCAAACTATGTTTTCTTTAATATTAGTTTAAGTGAATTCACGAAGGAAACAAAACCAAAAACAAAAGAACAGACAAAAAGCCAAAGGCAAAATAAAATAGAAAAACCAAATAAAAAAGTTAATTATTTAAAAGCTGAAATATTTACTCGGTGCCGGATGGAGTCTTAAAAGGAGGTGTTGGTACCACCTGCTGGGCTGTCGAGTCCACAGATCCTGGTGGCAAAGTAAGGTTTAACTTGTTTTTCGACATCCTTCTGTCTGGGTAGAGGATAGGTAGGTATATATCCTAGATTGCGACGACAATGAGTATAAAACGGGCACTTATTTGTGGAGGAATCACAGAAAATTCAAGTCAATTGAAGTAAATTAGCTGTTGCATTTATTCTAATTGATGAATTTCAATCGTGTTGTATTGCCTATTAATAATTTATTAACAATAATAATTAATAATAATATAGACAATATTTCGGGAGCTGCCCTACCCGTAAAAGTTTTTCGAGTGACTCGATTAGTCGATTTTCTTGTCTTCAATTTTTCTTTTTTCGGCTAGACTGGGATACTTGTCAAAAATATAATTTTGTAGCTGTCAATTAATAGCTTCGTTCGTTTGAAAATTAGTAAAGAGAACTGTAAGGCGGTGCCCCAACCTAGTTAATAGCTAAACTACAACCACGCGTTATGTCGTTTGGGCTTCTGACAGGCATCTTACCGACTTTACGATATTTTACGATATCATGTGTTATAAAGCGTGATCTAAGAATTTACAAAACGTAATATAGCTTCAAACCTTGGACGTTGAGAATAAAGTTTACTTATACTTTTTTATTTTATTTATTTATTTCTTTAACTATTTTATAAGTTTAACAAGAGAAGGGGAGACACTGTTGTTACACACAAATTCTGAAATGAATAAAACAATACAGTTGTCAGCTGTCAAATTATCACCTAAGTAGGAAAGAGATCTGTTCGGGTGTTGCAGTCAAACTTACGATATTTACGATCAGAAGTGGAGGCAAAAACTGAGGTAACATTTCAGATGGCATATATTCGAATTGTCATGGGGGCTTTGTATATAAAATCTATGGTATTCTCATGCGAATCACAGGAAAACGACAAAAGCATTATTTCTTTTTTAAGTATTTGTTATTATTTTCTTGTGATTTGCTGGCATTTTTTGAGAACTTCTATAATCATTATATTGATAACCGTTGATTTAAAATTATTTGGTAAAATTAATGTTTTTCGATCCCCATTTTACTTTTTTCTTAAGGGAAATTCATTGAACACTTACGGACTTCTAGGTGGTGTTTAAAGTAACTTACCATGTGCCAATACGGTTGTCCCCCCACTAGACAGCTAAACTTTAAAAATTGTCTTCATGCTCTTAAAGTAAGCAAAGATCACTTGACCCATTCGCATCTTGAACTGTAAATAAAATAATGCAGATTGGGTTAGCGAGTTAAGAGTTGTATCGTTTTCTCCATTCGGAGAGTTTAATATTTTTTTAGGCCCTTTCCACTAACTTCAATAAAAGTTTGTTCGACAAATAGTTTTTTTTAAAATTGAACACTTGAATTTATACATAATTCAATTTTCATCAAAAATATAAAACTTCAAGTTTTCTTGTGTAATAAGGACAAAAGAAGAAGTGTAGTGTTACCCTTAATAGGAGTTAAGCCAATTACAACTACCACCTATAACTGAAATATTGAAACTAATTTGAATAGCTACCAACTTCATGTGCCATTTTCATAATCAGTTGGCGCGTTTTCACTTGAATTGACGTTAAGCAAAGCGGGTTTTTCTTAGTTTTTTCGTAAATAAAGTTGAAAATAATTTATTTATTAATTTTATTCATATGAAAACAATTCAGTCTGAAAGTGGCCAAAAGGCAATAATGAAGAGTGCTCGAAAATCGAACAAAGTTACAACACCGAGCACCGAGAGACAAAGAAATGATAAAGAATCAAGCGCTGGAAAGAAGCTCGTACAGGCTCGCCTACCATTCAAAATAATCGCAGGAACTCTCCCAATAAAATCTCAAGAAGATGCTGCCTCTGCAATTGAAATTCCAACAAAAAAACGCAAACTATCATTCACTGAAGAACTGGAAAATCAAAAAAAGATCGGTAAGAGTCATAGTAAGGAGAATTTAACAACCCTTGACAAATTAGATCCTGCTTCTTCATCTGTTGATGTTATTGTCCTGGATGATGAATCATCTGAGGAAGAAACTCCACCAAGTGTACCAATATCTCCAAAGACACCAATATCCTCCGGGACGGCATCTCAGAAGAAAAAAAATAAAAGCACTCCTAACAATGGAAGCTCTACAACCCCAAAACTACAGATAAAACTGCCATTAAGTGGGAAAAAGAAGAGGAAAAGTAAGAGAATCTCTCAACCAACAACCCAAACGGAAGGAGGTAGCGATTTGAGCGATGTAGAGCTTGTGTCTGAAGAGCAGGACCAAAATCCCCCTAAAAAGCTCAAACGCGAAGAAGTTTCAAAGCAGGAAGTTGAAAATCTATCTTCGGGTGAAGTTGACGAAGTTAATCAAAAGACAGACACAAATACTTCTAAATCGAATTCATCACTTCAAAAACAAATTGTATTAAAAGAAACTAAAAACCCAACTGAACCTGTACTCCAAACACCCAAAACTTCAAAGTCAACTAAAAAAACTGAATCCACTGAGGGAGAATTATGTGAAACTGACACGCGCCAACCAAATGATTCCATTAGGGTGTCAAAAAGATCTAAGTCTAAAACACCACAAAAAGTAGAAAATTCAGAGAAAACTAAGAACAAACAAACGAACAATTCACCACAAAAATCTCCTCAGAAGACTAAAAGCGATAAAAAAGATGAGTCATTATCTCAAAAAGCTACTAACGAAGATCCTCCAAAAGGCTCTTCCCTTAGGGAAAATAGCTCAAGTCCAAAAAAAGAAACGCGATCATGTCGAAGATCGATCAGAATTTCTGAAACCGACAATAATAAGAAAGAAGATGAAGGTGTTTCATCGGAACCAGAGTTTGTGTCCGAAAGCCTAACTGCAGCTGATACCTCACTCAATAAATCTCAAAACAAGTTACTAACCCCTAAACAACAAAAACTAATGGAGCAACGCAAAAAAGCTCGTGAAGAAAAAGAACTGAAGTTGCAACAGCTGAAGGAAGAAAAGGAGCGAAAATTGCAAGAGCAACGAGAGGAGCGCGAACGTAAGGTGCAGGAGGAAAAAATTCAAAAACAAAAAGAGCGTGAAGAGCGAGAGTTACAGCGAAAAAAAGAACGCGAAGAAAAGGAAGAACAAAAACGGCGTGAAAGAGAAGAAAAGGAAGACGCACGCCGCAAAGAAAAGGAAGATAAGGAGCGTAAACGCCTGGCCGAGATAGAAGCCAAAAACGAAGAGAAACGTAAAAAAGACGAAGCTAAAGAAGAAGAGCGCCGCAAAAAGGACGAAGACCGTCGTCGGAAGGAACTCGAAAGAGAAGAAGAGGAAAATAGAAAGAAAAAGGCAGCACAAGCATTTACAAAGTTCTTTGTCCCAAAGCCTGTAAAACCAATAACCGATGAAGACCAAGAGTCTCGGGAAGACGCAGAAAGCGTTGATTCGCTTGCATTCCGGCCCTTTCAAGTTAAGGGTGACATGAAATTGGCGCCGTTAGTTAGGCGAGAATTCAAAGAGGGCTCGAGAGAAAAGCTGGATTCTTTTCTAAAAAATACCCTAACAGATAAATCGAGCCTGTACGTCGGTGAACTGAAAAGTGGAGCACACACACCTCTGAGAGGTTTTAAAACAACCTTTAAGAACAACGAGGAGGACGAAGACGATGTCATAATTATTGGTAAGTGGATGATTCTAAATAATATATGCAAGTAAGTTGGGTACATTTTTACGAAAATTTTAGCTACTGAACTTGA
Organism: Eupeodes luniger; assembly: GCA_951509635.1. Lineage (NCBI taxonomy): Eukaryota > Metazoa > Arthropoda > Insecta > Diptera > Syrphidae > Eupeodes > Eupeodes luniger. The sequence goes on from OX608074.1 coordinate 75,415,504, forward strand.
AAACGCTGCCCAGACAATTGATGAGCCAAGGACTTTGCCAATTCAAACATATAAAGCTAAATATTATTTCTTTCGTGAAAATCGTCGTCCGCCCTTTTATGGAACATGGAGGAAAAAGAGTACTGTGATTACACCAAGGAGGCCTTTCGCTACGGATAAGGTAATGATGAATATAGTTTTCAGATTCGAAATTCATTAAACCACTCCTTTACAAAAATGTGTCAATTATGGCGCTCATTAGAACCAATGATCCTTGTTGTTTTTCTAACATTGTTGATTCTCGAACACATACTAGAATTAGTTTTATATGAACTTCTTTTGATTTTGTAGGCATTTTTTGATTACGAAGTAGATTCTGATGATGAATGGGAAGAAGAGGAGCCCGGAGAGTCACTGAATGGTAGTGAAGATGAAAAGGACGAATCAGAAGACGAGGACTACGAAGTGGACAATGAATGGTTTGTTCCACACGGCCATTTGAGTGATGAGGAAATTCAAAACGAAGACGAACTTGGTCCGGATACTTCCCGCGAAGCCCAAAAGGCTAAACTCAAAGCTCTTCAACAAGAATTCGCCCAGGAAATGAAAAAGAAAACCGAAAAGATAAAACCAAGACTAATTGGTGCAATTTGGGAGGACGAAAATGGTAATCGTCCCAAACTATGCCCAACTATTATATGGGATAGCCTCTGTACTCGTGCAATGATATTCTGTGAACCACCACTGGTGGAAGCGCCTGAAGTTCCCGAACCCGAACCAAGTACCCCACCACCAGAGAAACAAAAACGAATCGAAATCAAAGAAGATCTTTTGAAGGATTTGGCGCGTCTCGTTCATGGGAATCGACATTCGAGAGTGTTCCTTATAAAAGAATATATGGAACACGTGTCCAATACATGTGAAAGAATACAGAATGGTGAATGCTTAGCGCCCACCAAATCTCAGATAAAAGAAAAAATCGATGAAATCTCCGAGTGGTCTGTAGTAGATGCCGTCAATAAGAAGAACAAAAACAAAAAGAAACTGTGCTGGGTTGTTGCGGCAGATGTTTTGGATAAATATTCCCTTGGAAACTTGAGCTTACGCAATGAATGGACCTACAAACTTCAACCCAAATTCGATCAAGATAAGACTGGTCAGAATGCAGTCAATGATACTGACGATGAAAGCTTAAAACAATTAGACACTTCCGAACATTCTAAAACTGCTAAAAGTGAAAAGAAAAAACCTAAACCTGCAGGTATAACCAAATTCACTAAAGTCATAACAAAAGAAGAAAAACCCAACATAAACACAGATTCAGAATCTGCTTCTCCGAAAACAATATCAAAAAGTTCTCCTAAGGTGTCTAAAAATTCACCTTCCCCAAAAGTCAAAGAAGCAAAAAAAGCAGTAATTCCAGCTTTTAAGAAACCTGCCCCACCTGCACCTTCTTCAGTGACCAATAAAGAGCCAATAGTTAAAAAAAGAGTTGCTCTATTAATGTCAGTTCCGCCTGGACAACAGTTTTCACCCCAATCAAAGAACGCTTTGATAAGTAAGTTCCTGCAAAATAATAAAACTGGAGCTTCCGCAGCAAAGTCAAAAGAAGGTCAAAAATCATCAAAAGTGCCTAGTTCTGTGACAACAATGGATGTCGATGAAGTTGTTGTGCTCGATTAAAGGATATAATTATGTATAATGTTATTGATTGTTAAACTGTATTTAGTTCTTTATCGCATTCGGATATATCTCGCCGTTAGTTATTAATTTATATTATCTATATGTAATCTATATAATAGGGTGTATTTTTACTACTTAAAATGATATATACAACATTTGATTTTAATATACTTACATAATAAAAAAATATCTTTTTCATGAAAGAGATCACCTAGAAATGTGTAAAAGTTTGTTTTCAATTGCAATTTTATGACCATGGGCAGGGAATTGATGACGTTATCGCCGCACTTGGATTGTGATATCCTGAAGAATTGAACTTCCCCGAAAGAAAAATTTTTAAAAGCCATGATGATCATGCATTGTCTTGTTCTAGCCTTTAGAGGCTTTGATAAGCCGAATAGGCTGTTCTTGAAATGTCCTCGAGTTCTTCAAGATTATTTAAGAAGTTTTTGCCTAAGAGTTTATTTCTAGTATGACAGTGTTGGCCAGAGGCATAAGAAGTAGGCAGTGTCTTCTTGCTCTTCCCCATAAATGCATCCCTTGCACATATCATCGTTAGTAAACGGCATTTTCTTTGTATTGTAACAACAGGTTGTGACCTGTTATTATGCTCACAAGCAATAGTTTAGACTTTTTCTCTATGTGTATAATCGAACGGGGTATTTTTTCGAATTTGAGCCATTCATTTTCATCCAAGTCAATAAACGGATTTTAAATGTACAATTCAAGAATCTGAATCCCACGCGCAGTGCACTTGTCTTATAAGAGTCTCATCTTCAAGTAGCTGTTTGTTTGTTTTTCTGTTCATTTTGTTGGTTGTTTGATTTATTGAAGCAAATCCCAATTAATAATAAATAATAGACCAGTCCCTATTTGTCCTAAATTTGAAATAAAATTAATCAATACATTTTAATTTCAGTGTTGGCAATACCTGCTAACCAAAGTGGTTTGTGCTCTAACACAAACTTTAATTTCATGTGGTTAAAATTCACGGTAAATAAGCACATCATCCACGCATGTTTTATTTAACAATAAAGTCCAAATATGGGAAGAAATTCAACAATTAAAGATTTTGATGATCTTTCCTAAAGCTAAGAAATACGTAATCAGTGTATTACCACCTCTAGAGGCACATCTGCATATTTCTCATGCCCAAAAACCTACGAGAACCGTTTGGCAATATGAGAAAGCCAACTGAGACGGTCCCATCCCAATGACTTCTTCAGGAACTTTAACCTTTGTATAATCTATAGTACTCTTATGGAACACGAATTTTTAGTTCATTGACGGCTGACAGGCGGCGCTGGGAGTACTGAAAATTTGTTGTGCAGATTTCAGAAATTAAAACAAAAACGAGTTGAGGAAAAGAGGGTTTTATTATTTTCTCTCTTGTAAGAAATTAAGAGAGTAAGGGAGGCAAACAAATAATATATTTGCTTATGTTTTTTTTGTGTGTTGTCATGGAGATATTCCTATCTATTGAACTATGTATGTAGGTTTTGTTTTTGTTGCATTTGATTTCAAATTTATAAAATCTAAAATAATTCAAATTTCTTTGCACAATAAATACACTGTTGTCATATTTTGAATATTGTACATAGTTGTGTGGATGTGCATATTTAAAGATTTGTGTTGGTTTTTTTTTCATTTTTTGGAAAGAAATAATACGGTAGGTAGGGAAATTCAATTTTGAGTCAGATATGTATGTAGTACAATTTTTGTTACTCGTAAGTTGGATATGTATTTAGGTACAAATTTGAAAACACTAATTAGATAGTGTTTACAAATTTGTACCTATGCACATGTAGGTAGAGGTATAGCTACATTTTTATCATAGGTTATTCGTATTAGATATTCTATTGTAAGCATAGTTATAAAGTATGATAGGTACAGATATATAGAAAACTGTAGATTGACTTTTTCTAAAAATTTTAAAAAATGTTATCAACAGTATCTTGTATTAAATAAATTAAATTTGAAGGCAATAGTTTCAACTGTCCTCGAAACGTTCGAAGCAAAAAAAAAAACTTACCAACCGTTAGTTAATTTTTGTTTTGTTGAAAAAAGGTGTCAATTAGATCTTTTTTTAAATTTTACCTAATGTAAGAAACAATTAGTTTGAAGCCAGTATATCTTAATTTTGGCCAAGATATTTGAGTCGAAGTCAATTTAATTTTTCCAAAAATTGATACATGTGTCGAAAACGTTATTCTTATTTGTATTAAAACATTCTCGATCGATAAAAATAATAACTTATTATTGGAATAAATAATTTAAAGTCAATATTTTTCTTTGTTCTTCAATACTTAAGTCAAAAACTATTAATAATTCATTTGTTGTTGTTTCTGTAGGTTTTTCGTGTTTTTTTTTTAAAGTTAAATTTTTCTAAAAGAAACTAAAAATTACCAACAATATTTTGCATATGATGAAATAGTTTGATTTCAAAATCTTTTTTTGGTTAACGAGATTTTTAGTCAAAAGCGAATTTTTACCAATTTTGCGTTTTAATTTTTACAAAAAAATGAATGTTGTTTTTTTATAAAAATGTTACTGAATGTAAAAAACAATATATTAAATTCTTTAAAAGATTTTTGGGTCGAAAATCAATTTTTACCAACTTTTAGATGTCTTTTTTAGGTTTTTTATTAAAAAAACTGTCAATTCGATTTTTATCGAAATTATAACAGATGTCGAAAATGTTTTTATATTAAATTAATAGATATAAAAAGTTTATAATGTGTTTCAATTTGCCATTAGTTTGACGAAAGTGTCACTTTTGATGTTTTTGGGACATTTATATTCTTGAAATTCGTGTTTAAATCTTAGTTCTAGAGCTTCCAAAGCAAATTCACTTCAAAAAGTAGATTTCTTTCATTTTTAAGATATTAAAAGATTTTGTATTTAATAGGAAATCCATTTTGAAAGAAAAAACACTAAGAATATCTTACAATATTTGAGCCGTTTATTTTGAAAGTGGCATAAGTCACCTTTTTTTTAAGTCGAGATATTTAAGATATTTGTTATACCGTTAATTACCAATACTTCTCTCGAAGAAATCTCAATAGTTCTCAACTTATTGAGTGCACATTTTTTTAAAATGAAAATATACCGTTCAATTGTATTTAGTGTTGCCATTAACTCGATTTTTTTGAAAAAGTGACACTTTCAAAATAAACGGCTCATTTATTTGCTTCAAATCGCTTTTTGGTAAATATCGCTAAATTACTAAAAAATCTTTAGATAAAAAGGGTATTCATGCAAACACAGAAAACCCATAGAAACCTTAAAAACTCGATTTTTTTGAAAAAGTGACACTTTCAAAATAAACGGCTCATTTATTTGCTTCAAATCGCTTTTTGGTAAATATCGCTAAATTACTAAAAAATCTTTAGATAAAAAGGGTATTCATGCAAACACAGAAAACCCATAGAAACCTTAAAAACTGTAGAATTTTCTATCGGTAGAAATCAACTGTCAAAATTTGTATGGGAAAAATATTCTGCAAAATATAGACTTTTATCTCTCAAATTTGAAGCAGAAATCGTAGAAAAAAAAACAGATAAATTTTGTGTTTGTTTCTAACGTTTCCACAAATATTTCTAATGGGGTGTTCATGTAAACCCTTTGCGGAAATTTATATTTTTCTACAAAGTAGAAAATTATATCGTTACATAAATACCCTAAAAGTCTTTGATCAAGGGAATTTCTAAGAAAATGAAAAAAATATCTTCCAGGGGGGTGTTATCACCCCTACAACCCCCCTGGATCCGACATTGACTTTTATTTGTCTTGTTTTCAAATATACTTACATACCTGTATTGATAGCGTATTCTTTTCATTACAATAATAATAATTCCTACTTTTCATTTGACCTAATATACATATGTATGTAGATGCATATATACCTAAGAAAAACAAAAACATTGTACCTATTTTCTTTTTGTTTTGAAAATAGGTATTTCAACGTATTTTTGTCTTTTTCATTGGCAATCGGCAAACTGGCAACAGTTACAAAATTTAAATTTGAATTGGTATTTGGCTTATTGGTATTTGTCTTTATTATTGCTTTACATAAATAAATAAACAAACAAATTTCTCTTCATTGTCTCCCTCCACTCCAACCATAGCTACTTTACATTTTACATTCTTCTCTGATTTGTATTTTCAAATTGTCTCTTAGTTTCCCCAATTCCGTAATTCTGCACAAACTTTGCAGATTTAGTTCATTGACGTCAGCCCAGACGTCGCTTCGTTCGTTCCTCTTCATAATATTACTATTCCACTTCATATATGTACAAAGATGCCACTAAAGATTGAAATTTAAATTAAATTTAAACTCAAATGTGTTTTGTAAATAATATTATGAATAAATCCATTAATCTAAAAAAAATTAATTACTTTTCTCAGATTTCTGACATCAAAAGTGAGAAATTTTTATGAGGAATTGTGTTCAAGATTCAGAGAATACGGAAATCTCTGAAATGTTGTTCAAATTTTGGTTTGAGAACTCACCTGTCACAACCTCACAACAAATAAACTCATAGCTTTCCAAACTGTTTAATTTCAATTCAACTAAAAACTCTACACCTGAACGCAAAAAACCAACCCTTATAAACTGACATGTCTGTCAATGGCACAAATGTCAATTTTCAAGTTTCCTGGTCGGATTTTCGTAACACTTTGAAGTTTGCATCGGCACCTGCACCCGACTTTTGATTGAATAAATTATAAGAAAAAAAACCTTATCTATACGAATTTTTATCATCGACAACAATAATTGATGTGAAGCAACGAGTTTATTTAAAAAAGAAAAACCACCGCGAATCACTTATACATTTTTAAACAAGATGGAATTTGAAGAGTCAAATATTACAAATAGTAAGTTTTTCATTCATTGAACCAATTAATATTCATTGTGCGAAAGCAAAAATTACCAATCCAATACAAATTATTGTATTCCTCCAATAATAAAGATGTTGCACAAAAGAAGACCATGTCGGCTACTGATCGAAGCGCAACAAAGAAATCACTGACAATACTCGCAGTGATATTTTTAATGAGCTTGGCGGCAATGTCCTATGTGTATATGATGTTTCCCGAACTAGACGAGTAAGCAATATTTTGTGAGTAATCATTTTAATAGTCATGTTTAAAACGATATTTTTTTGTATCAATTCCTTAGGACGGAAAAGCAGTACATCAAAATACCAAGAGATATTAATGACGCAAAAATGTTAGCCAAAGTATTAGATCAATACAAGGACATGTACTATTTTGAAGTAATGTTTGGAGTTGTCACGACCTATGTGTTGTATCCTTTTTTAAAATTTATCAGTTTTACTTTTTTATATTAACCTTTAATTTGACAAGCTTTTCTGCGAAAAGTACTGTCTTTTCGTTTATTTGAATCTAAGATTTAAAATTGGGTATTCGAACTCGTAGTAGGGTTTTAAAACGTTTATAATTGATGCGCTTATTGCAATACGTAGTAGGTATAAAAAGCCACATTTAAAACTGTCGATATAATACGATTTTAAAATGGGATCATAGTGTGCGTGTGACCATAATTCATATTCCAAATATTCTCTTTTTAAATAAGAAATGTATGTGTAGAGCCTTATACCTTAAAATTATGTTGAAAAAAGGGTAAAAGTCGATGTGTTGTTTAACATGAGGCTGATCATGTTAACGCAACATGGCGTTTAATTCCTTGAAAATGTGTCCTCTTTTTTGTAGGAAGTAAAGTAAGGAAATTATTTACCCAACAAGGGCATTCGGAAGTATTAAATTGAACGGTCTGTTTCTGTGTAGCAGAATTTGTTTTTGAATTGAGAAAACTTACCTATAAATAGAAACAAAATTATCAATTACATATTTTAAATATGAATTATTACAACTGCTCCGTCCATTTAAAGTTTCTATTGATTTGCCTTGCCGCTTTAATGGAACTTTATTAACATTAAACATCTTCACATCTTCGAAATTTTAAAAATTCCATTGCAATTTTTTACTAATCATACAGTTGGTCAGCTGGAAGAATAAATCTCATCTTACATTTATTTTATTATTAGTATGGTATATAGTAATATGCCAAAAATGCAGTGGAGTAATTTAATAATATATTGAAATATTTATCCTAAACACAAAACAAAAATAGTTTTAGAATAATGTGTGCACATTGAACTTACTATTCAATTTAAGCAAATGTAAACATTTGTTGACCTCCTAAGCTTAAATTAAATATTTGCGTGTTTTTCATGTACATAATAGTGAAACATGCATATAGCGTAACACTTTACACTTATATTATTATAAATATTAATGAGCTACATCCCACAAAAGAGTTCAAAAGGGAAACACTGAAATTACATTTGTTTATTGTATTTAAAATAGACACCTTAGTCTTTAGTTTATTCATATACTTTTGTAGCTATACATTCGAAAATATTTAGTACGATAGCGTATTAGGATGTTTAAAAGAATTAAGTAACTATTTCATTTACAAATTAGTTTCTTAATAATTTAAAAATAATAACTTCAACTGCACAACTACGAAAATCAAGTTGATTTGACAAATATATATATATATGTAGATAGAGACAAATTTGTAAGGTTACAAAATATTATGTTTTTTTTTCAGGTCATTCAATTCATTGTGAAACAATTTGATTGTGTACAATAATGTAAGTTTCAAAAACAGTTTGTGGCTTTGAATCAGAGTAAAACAATATATTTGTTCTATTATTGTTTTTAAATTAAATTAAATAATTATTAAAAACTGTATAAGGGGTTCAAGCAATGCAATATGCAAGTCGTGCAAATTATAAACATAAACTTTTTGAATTTATTTATTTTCCTTAACATATTCTATTTATACAGCCTGCAAACGTTTGCCATTCCAGGATCTTTGTTTTTATCAATATTACTTGGATTTCTCTATAAATTTCCAATTGCATTATTTCTAATATGCTTTTGTTCGTCATTAGGAGCTACATTGTGCTATAGTATATCAAACTTAGTTGGTCGAAGATTAATTTGCCATTTTTGGCCAACAAAGACAGCCGAATGGATTAAGCAAGTGGAAAATCACCAAAACAGTCTTTTTAACTATATGCTATTTCTTCGTATGACACCCATTTTACCAAATTGGTTCATTAATATAGCTTCACCGGTTATTGGTGTTCCAATCTACACATTTGCATTTGGAACTTTCTTCGGAGTTGCACCGCCATCAGTCATTGCAATACAAACTGGAAAGACACTTCAAAAGATGACAAGCTCGAATGAAGCTTTTTCTTGGACTTCTGTTGGTATATTAACAGTATGTGCTATCTTATCTTTAGTTCCGGGGTTACTTAAAAACAAGCTTAAAAAAAAACTTGAATAAACTTATTAGGTTGTGTTAAATGTAATGTTGTTTTTTTTTGTGTAATTACCTGTTTTCTTGTTACTATTATATTTTATTTATGTATATAATGCGCTCTGGGGATCATAGCATTTAAAATCAAAATTAAATTGTTTGATATTCAGTATTTTTTATATAAAACTTTTGTTTGATAACAATGCATAAACTTATATAATTTAAGCGTTTTCGATTATTTATATAGTAATGTTTGATTGTTTTTTTTTTTTTGTATGAAAAAAATTAATTAGGGTCATCATTCAAGCCAACATTATGTTATTGGGTTGAATTTATTTGAAAACTAGAATCAATACAATTGGACAAGACAGGCATATTACAATATTGTTGTATTTTATATAAAAAATATATGCATGTAAACCTACATGAAACATTTTTTTGAAAAATAAAAAACATGTTATATCCTAACGGCAAAACTTAGTTTGTTTTTTTTTAGTATCTTTTCTTTGTGATATGCACACATTTTTCTCTAGCTTAGCTTCAAACATTAGGAAGTCAAAGTTTAAGTGGTGGCTTTCGAAAGATTTACAAGTTTGAAACAATTCGCGTTTACCGCAGATATATAGATTATACCGTTTCTGAGTTACAAGAAGTGTACCCTACGGCTCTTTGGATGTAACCTCTCATAATTGCATTAAAATGCATTTTTTAATTTAATCTGCAGTTAACAAATTTAAATGGGATATTAAAAGTGTATTTCTTTGGACTAAGAAAGCAATTGCCCGTCCTGCTATACGGTGCAAAGTTTTGGACTATGACAAAAACGTATGAAAGCACCTTGCGTCGTTTCGAAAGAATAGTTCTTCGTGTGATCTACGACCCCGTATACATGGCTGGGTCACGTAGATGTCATGGAAACCAATGCTCTGGCCCAAAAAGTCTTCGAATCCACGCCCACAGGACAGCGCAGTAGAGGCAGACCGGGGATCAAGTGGCGCGTACAAGTGGAAATTGACAACACACAACTTGGAGTGCGCAACTGTAGACATCTAGCTAGGAACTCGGTTAGATGGAGAAGTTTGTTGGGTGAGGCCCTAGTTCTAACAGGGCTGTAGCGCCACCTTAAGTAAGTTTTAAAAGTGTGTAAAAGGATCTACCCTTAATATAATTTGTATTTTTAACAATTAATCTATCCCTCTTTGATTTTCTTAGGCTTTTACCATTATCATTTTGTAATTAAAGAAGAGTTTTATGCTCGAGAAAACTAATTTAGACAAAAAATTAAATAAATTCAGTACTGGTGCATATTTTGAAACACTTTATTTTTGCATTTAATTAATATGATTATAAATCACAATCACAAAAAATAAGAACAAACTTGTACGAGTGTGAACTTTAAATAATATGAAATGCAATTTCTACATAATATTTGGGTTTTTTAGATATTTTTCTAATTTGAGAACAGAGATCACGAGCTGTGTGCATGAAATCCACAAAAAGTATTAACTAGCTAACTTCCAGTTTTCCAGAAATTGTTGCGTTTACTACACAATTAGCTAGTTTCAACTCTTATTGTATATTTTTGTATGCATAGTTTTTTTTCAATTGTAAAAAAAGTGATTTGGAATAAATTATTCATAATATATTTTGTTTAATAAATAATACTAACTTAGCCTTAACATCATAAAATTAAACATCAAAACTCATATCAGACATAAATGAGTTATGAAATATTTGTTTAAAAGCAAAGCAATATTACTCCTAAGCTGCTGAGTTATTGGGAGTTGGAATGATATTCTTTTAAGATAATAAAATATAATATACTTATAAGCTTTGTTTTTTTTTCTTGGTTTAAGGCAGCTCATTTACTTAAATATTTTTTAATTAGTTTTGGTGTATAGAAAATTTTTAATCGAAAATATAAATACGTTTTAACTTAAGCTTTATTCCGACGGTGTGAGGTCTTTTTCTGGTTCATTTTCATTGAGTATTTGTGACAGTAGATCATAGACAGGTTCAAAAACTTTTTTAGAACCGGTGTTTGTTAAATTCTTATAGTCGAACATATCGTGATGGCTGATAGTGCCATCAGATTGGATAAGACCTTTGTCAATGCATACTGTTTGTACACGATTTAAACCTATGCACTTTTCTTTGATAAGCCGATTTACTTCACCGTTTTTGTCACGTAGTCTATTTGGAAGTTGTCCCCGTGGAAGAATTGTCTGAAAGATAAGAAAAACGGAAATAAATAAAAGTTTCTATTGCTATGGAATTCTTTGTTTGCTTACCGGTAGAACTATATATGTACCGGGTAGTTTTTTTCGAATTTGATTTACTATTTCACACACTCCATCAGATATCTCCTCGGGGGTATTCTCAATATTATTTGTACCGACGTGTAATACAACTATCTGAAATTGGAGGAAATAAAATCACATAGAAATGTTAGGCAAAGGTAAAGTTTAAAAACATATCGTCACTCTTAAGCTGAAAACTTTGATGTGCAAATTTTTGCATTTTAACCATTAAATGTTTTTAACTTACAAGGACAGTTCAATCTAAATAAAACTCAAATGTCACACATTTTTGATACTGATTGTGTCAAGTTTTGGGACAGATGGACAAACAAAATCAGAAAGTTCAATGTGTAGGAAAGAAAGTTTTCATGTTTGCAAATTTATATTTTTAGGCTTAAGAATGATATGATATGAAGGATTATTTTTAAGTAAACATGTTAAGTGACCTTTTTTTAGATGCACTAAACAAATTACATAGGAATACTTAGATCTTTAATATGAACACCGAATCGAACATACGACTCACAGCGAACGTTTGAGAAATCCTGTATGTTGTGAAATTAAGATGAGTGAACAATGACATTCAAATAGAGCAACACCCATTCAAAAATGTTCACTTTCAGTAGAACGGTCGATCCTTTATTCATAATTAGGGCCTTAACCTACATCCCTCTTACTTATAGAATTCATACACAAATGAATCATGACTAATTGTAGTTTTTATTAATCTAATTGCTCAAATTGGATATTCTTTAATGTTTGAAATAATCCGATGAAATTAATTGTATTTACATATTTATTTAATTAGAAATGGGAATAATCTTATATTTATAATAAGTGTAAACAGCAAAATATTGGAACCCTAATGACACAGAGCCGAATTTTCTTGGCTAAGGGGTAACTTTAATAATGGTAACGCCACTAGAAAAAAAAATCATCAGACAGGTTTCTAACTAAAAGCAGTTAAATCCTTTAACATATTTATTTTGTATTATTTACGTACAAATATTTTGATTTTGATTTCTGTCTTTCATGAGAATATTTTTTCATTTCTTATCAGAAGAATAAAAGAAAAATATCGAAATTTTGATCACTTCATTTATATGCATTTAATATTCAATTACCTTAGGTCTCACATTGTCTAATTCTCCATTTTCGACTCGCCACAGAACGTTTTCCGTGCGGTCATTTCGTATGCTAAAGTTCAGGCAGTGCATAGGTGCAAAATATTGATTCCAAGTTTCCGTGGATTCTAGAGTTTCTAGAATACAATCACCCAAGAATATCACGTCTGGATCTTTTTCCCGGCATTCAGAAAGAAATCGTTTATGGACACTCATCCACCTTTCGTCACCCTCAGTGTCCGGAAATGGTATCGGTACTGAACAAGAGCTCATTTCAACGGCTTGTATGTTTTTCTATCGAAAATTTAGGACTTTGTTGAAAACGAAATTATATTTCTGTAATTATTTATTAATTTAAAAAAAAAATATCCAAAATTTTGTCCAAGAAAAAATTATTGAAGATTTGTGTTTGCTAGAGCGCACCCGGGCGATGACAGTTGTGACATAAAATGTAGTGCTGGCAATGCGCTAACTGTTAACATAGATTTCATTAAAGGTGTGTTTGATAACATGAATTCTTCTGCCACGATTTTTTTCGAATTATTATTGTTTGCTTATTATCTTATTGGCACCTTGTTATATAAAACCTATAGTTATATTATCGTGGGTTTTTATGGGGGCGGCGCCTAATGGCTACGAAAAGTAGCCACCTTAAGGCTGCGGTGAACATTAAAAAACACAGCTGCATAGTTATATTATGAATTTAATTTATAAAGTTGGCACAGCAACCTAAAAACTGAAACAAATATTACATATTTTAAAAGACACGCAATATTATTTGTAAATAGAAATTATTAATTTTAAGAAAATGTGTAAAAATAAGATAAATTACTATTTAAAAATGTAAAAATAGCTAAATTAAGCTAAATAAACTATATCTAATCTAATCTAAACCTTAACAGCACCGAAAACTTGGACTTCAAAAGTCATGCAAATAGATAACCACGTCAACGGCGCTTTTGACAGCATAGAAACGAGTAAACTTATTTGTTTGCTTTGCATCAATGTTTATAAGGCTCGTGCCGTTTTGTCGTTCTTCCATTGTCACAACCAATGCACAGCGACATTGAATTCAGGATTAGGTCTTATGTTGATTTCGGTGTTGCTGTGTTAATTTATTCAAAACCATTTGAAACCAGTGATTCTAAAAAGTATGAAGTGATTGTCAAATTTTCTGTTTGATTCTTGCTTTATTATTAGAGAAACAGCTGATTATGATAACAGATTGAAGGTCAGTTTGACAACATTTTTTGTTTTTGAAGTTTCGTAGGGGAATTTAAAAAAATCTAGTTTCCCAAATTATTTTCAATTTTATTAAGCGGCATATACATTGTTCAAATGCTTGTCAAGCATGTGAGAGTGTATTAGTAAATTTTGTTTGACGTGTCATATACACACATTATGCATAAGCTTTCAATCATTTATATTTATTTTAATTTTGAGGTGAATAGACGTGCGGTTGTTTTATCGGGAAAAAATTTTGTTTGCGAATTTGATCGTTTCATTTCGACAAATATTAGCCGTTTTTTATTGGTAAATTTATACGCAGCGCAGCAAAATCTTACACACTAAACAACAACAAAGAAATAGTGCGGATAAATAAGGCAGCAAAAATAGTGCATATAAATAGTTCAGATAAAGTTTTGGAATGTTGGAATAGAATGACACTTCATCCAGTTCCAGAAATATTTTGTACTTAAAGGTTGGCAGGATTTTATTATTTGGGGATGCGTTCGTATTTTTCTTGTGCTCTGTTTTCACTAGAATAAAAATAAATTGGTTTGAAATATTAATCTACGATTAGACTGTCAACGTAAATATTCAATGCGTTGACTACTTGACATCACCCAAAAATCATCAATAATCACAGTGCTAGCTCTAAATTTATTGACGTGTGATGTGTGTTAGGACTCGCCCAAAACCAAAGCGAAGCATTTGATGCGAAAACAAAACTTTCGTCATTGGTCGGGTTTAAAGGCTCTCCCAAACCAACGCGAAAGTGGCACATTCGCCGACGAGGCATTGTTTATTTGTCATTTTTGTTATCATTGTGAATGATTAGCCCGGATTCGCTTCGCGTCAGTTATCGCAGTGTAAGTTTATTTTGAGAAGAGAAAGTTTAATTGTGGCGCTCAATGTTTCGCGTTGATTTGTCCCCTTTCACCCAGGAAAACTGAGTTGCCAGCAACTGGGAGCTTGTAGGCAAGACGGGCTTACGGGGAAGGACAAAATCTCGCCTCACACCCTTCTTTTGGCTTTTAGTGCCTGTCTACATTGGATTTTTAATGCTGGGTTTTATTATGTTCGTTGTGTACATACGATGAAGAGAAAATCAATCTGCACATCCCTATCGCACACCCTTGAAATCTATCTATCTTTCACTCATACAATACAAAATCTTTCGTGTTGAATCCAAGAATATTGTTTGCATTTGGGCTGTAATCTACCCATCTCTCTCTTTTTCACTCTCATAATCTACCTGTCTCACTGCTTGCACCTAACATTAAAAATTAAATGTGGACAGGCACTTTTATGTCATTTCAATCTTTCAATTCATACTCAACTCTATTCTGACTGGACCTGCATGTACACATTAACTTGAACTCTTTTTCAACTTTACATAAAAACAATAATAGTTTTTCAACACATCCCTTGAGTACGTATTTTCAACAGCTGATCTTGACATAAGTATGATTGCACAGATACCAACTTGAAGATTTAAAATAAAAGTGCATATAATAGTGAACATATGTTTTATTCACACTTTCCATTACTGCACTTACTTTCCATTACTGCACTAGCTAATAATTTACCAATAAAATACGCCTATTATGTCAATGCTGTCTATCTGATTGAAGAAAAATCAAAACATTTTGATTTTGCTTCAAGCATACACACATTGTATACGTGTTTCATTTTAACTAATACTCTCTCACATGCTTGACAAGCATTTGAACAATGTATATGCCGCATTAGAAACTATTAAATATTTTTCTGTTTCAGGTCATAACTTTCACATATTTCTTTTCTAGTTTTTTGCCAAACGTCAAATATATAAACTAAGTTACACATAGTATTAAAATATTAACCTTGTTTTATGATTTTAAGAATTTAAGTTATCCTTTTTTTTCATTTGGCATTTGTTTTCAACTTATCAATACAATCTTAAAAAAGATCAATCCTTAATCGAAAATTGTTGCTCATCTCTAGTGATATCGTAAGCATGCACAATGCACACCACTAACACAAAAACAACAACATATCTCAAATTGACAAGGTGAAGACAAACATTTTCATTTTTAAGATTTTTTGATTCTGGTTTTCCTCACAGAACCCAGAATATCTCGTCGATTTCGAATACCAAGATAAAATTGAAAGCTTTCAAATCGACAAATAAAAACATCTGATGCAACATCCATTTAAGAAATTACAATAAAATGGACGTAACATCAGACAATATTGACTCTTTTTGTCGCACTTGCCTGGATGTGATGGAACCCGGTTCCGAAATAAACATTTACGATACTCCAAACGTAGCCAAGTGGCTTGTTGTCTGTACCTCTTTAGATTTTGAACGTGATGATGGTTTCCCAAGTCAAATTTGTGAATCCTGCTACAGGAAAATACAAACATCCTATGAATTCCGTGTAATGTGCATTAAATCATTTCGTGAACTAGACGGTGTTGTACACGCATTTTCCAAGCTCGAAATCCACAGAATCGAGTTAGAAGATGCTTCGGGTAATTTAAATAGTATTCAGTGGTTGCAACTGGCGAATAAACAAGAAGTAAATGATGAAGAATTCCTCGTTGACCACAAAAGAGAAGTAAAATAAGTTTTAATATAATATTTAATGATAATTCTTGTTCTTTTTTGCGTAGAGTTCTCCAATCACAATTGACAAAATTGAAGTTGAAAACAGTATGGATAAGTTAGGTAAAGTCCTACCGAAAGAAGTGCTCGATGAAGAGGAGATTGATCACGGTGTCTTCAGTGGTTTCGTTGATGATTCTACAGACTACGATTCCACACCCGAACAAGACATATTAGACGGAGTAGAAGAGAGCGCAGAAAAGAAAAACACCAAGAAACCACCAGCAAGACGAGGTAGGAAACCCAAAGATGAAGACTATACTATGCCAGCTTACATCAAGACACCAGAAATATACAATTGCGAAAAATGTCAAAAGAAATTCTTCAAAAAAGAACGGTTTGACGCGCATGTTCGTCTTCACAAGGGCCTAAAGCCCTATCCATGTAGTCTTTGTGATAAGTCCTATAATAAATCATCGCACCTGAAGGTTCATATAGGAGATGTGCACACTGACCACAAGGAGGACTTTAAATGCGAATACGAGGGTTGTGATAAGGTATTCCGTCGACGACAAACACTTCGGGTACACTGTCGCATAAAACACTCTGAAGTCAAATACGAACCCAAAATCTTCATATGCGAAGAATGTGGCAAAACGTTCAAGAACATTAGTGCCCTGAAAGAGCATCGGTTTAAGCATACGGGTGAAGATTACCCTTATAAGTGTGACCAATGTGGGAAGGGATATGTATCACAAAGGACATATCGAGATCACCAAATGCGACATGCTGGGATCAAGAATTTTGTTTGCCCTTATTGTGGCCTTCGAAAAACGACGAAGAGTGAACTGCGGATCCATATTAATTATCACACCAAAGAAAAGCAGTGGCCCTGTCCGGAATGTCCACAAGTATTCAATAGTTCTGCGAACCTTGGATTACACAATCGAATCGTTCACAAAGGCATACGACGGTTTAAGTGCAAATACTGTGATCAGAGTTTCGGGAAAGCCGAAACTCTTAAGCATCATGAAATGCGGCACACTGGTGAGAAACCGCATGAGTGTAATATATGTAAGAAACGCTTCATCCAGGTGGTTGCGTTGCGAGCTCACTTGAAAACGCATAATAAGGCGACTTAATTGTTTTAAATAAATGTTCTATTTCACATAACTCAAGTTGTGCTTCCGCTAGGTTTTGATTGCTTGACCGTTTTCATCTCATTTTCGATGTAAACATCAATATCTTGTAAGGGTTTGTAATAAATGTGAACTAATTGCGATCCGGCCATCATGGAAATCATTGCACTGATAAAGAACTTGGTATACTGTCCCCATGAAACTCCAGCTGGCATTTTATGCTGCTGTTTTTGCCTCGGCTATGCTTTCTGCGAGTTTTGATTCAATGAGATTTTTGGCTTGACGCTTTTTGTAAGTTCGATCTAAAATATTAAAAATAATTAGTGTGTACTCCAAAGAAAATGTAAGATGTAAGCAAATCATACAGAAATTAGTTTCGCCGACAGTCCAGTTTATCATAGAAAATTCTAAGGCCGCCCCAAGAACGAAAAAGATAGGAAGGAATCTGTAAATTCCCAAACGTTGTTTGCCCGGCCACTTGTCCAAAAATGTTCTTAGGCTTCTACTATACCAATGCATTGCCTGTATAAAATGATTTTGTTATATAATCAGTTTAAATTAATGTTTAGCAAGCTGGTTTACATTCGAATCAATTGTTATATTTCATTATAGCTGTTAATCGAGTAAATAGTTTTATTAAGACTTAAATTATCGAATTTCACAAAATATACGAAATTATTCGTCAATTGTTCTTGTTATGTGCGCTCATTGAGACGACAGATGAATATTATCGAAACGTCAAATAAATAAACGTCAATGTTTTGATCTGTTTAGCAAGTTGTGGTCAAAAATCTACTTCTTAATACTACGTTTCCACCGGGCACTAAACCGAGATTTAGCTAGATTTGTCACAAATCTCCTTGAAATCTCGAAGATTTACCATACAAATTTTAATCTCCTCAAATGAAGATTTCAAATAAAACTCATTGAAATCTACTTGGAAACATTAGTTTGTCAAATCAAACAAACTTTTTTTTCGGAGAATAATTGTTGAACCGACCCATTTAAACGCCAATTTCGTTTATTGACAGATGGAAATTTCAACAAAAACTGTCTGTCTCACTTCCATATGACTCAAATTCAAAACAATAAACAACTTTGAAGAAATCACAGACGAAATAAAATGTAAGTATACAAAAATAATAAATATGTACGAGAATATAATAAAACTAATTACTTACAGATGATGAGTGAACAAATACATATTTTTTTTCTTTTCGAAAGGAGAATAATTTGAAGTTTGGTTGTTATGACATAAACCAAACGTCAAATTAATCTCCTTTTCTTTGGTGGAAACACCTCATGATTTATTTTAAATCACTTGCCTTAAATCTCGGATTATTTGTTGGTGGAAACGTACTATTACTCTTTATTAAGAGGGCTATTGACATAACTAGATATAATAATTTTAAACCATGCCTACATTTTTCTACGATGTTTACAATTTATTTGTTCCACCATGCCTACAAGAGGGCAACTATAGCCTAAGAGGTAAAATCACTTTTAAGGGGGTTTTGTAAGAGAACTAGTATCGACTAGCACCCAATATCTGTTATGTCAATGCCTGGTGGTATGAATACTAAATTGAACTAAGAACTTTTGCAAAACTCGAAAAAGAGTACTTAAGAGTACAATTCTTTCTGACTTAAGAAATGTCTGCATCTTTTGAAATTGAATTCCTATTAAAAAATGCAAATGGAAAGAGATGTTTTATGAATTGAATTGAATTGAATTGAATTGAATTCTTTATTGAGACTTTGATTTCGTTTACAAATGCTTATTACTTATTGCTATCTTAGTCATACTGCGGCTATAATGTATTGCCTGCTCTATCAGTTGCTTTTTTTTTTTGTGAAGCCTCGTGGCTGAATTATAATATAGTTTAACTACTCTTGCTCATGAGAGTGTATACATTGCTTTTGCTTTGACTATAATGTCAGATAAAATTAAAATATACATTTATACATATATACATATATACAGAAATACTAATACTAACTTAAAATTAATTAGATACAAACGCCAGTGAAATACATTTTGATTTTTCTTTTTGTGTATCTTTTTACGAGAGCGAGAACGCTCTATTATTGACTTCATTGTTCCTAGCATTTATGAAACATGACATATATTTTTCTTTTTTTTTTTGATTGCAGAGCGAGACCGCTCTTTTTATATTTGATCTCATTGTAAATAGCATTTAGATGAGTATAATGAAGTGAGATGAATATAACATTTAAAAGAGTTTTGAATTTTATTATATTTTTTCTGTTACTTTCAATTCGAGTAGTCAGATATTTATACATATAAGAAAGATTGATAATGTTATACGAAGCGAAACGTACATTATGAGTAGGACGGATATGAAAATATACTTTATACTACAATTAACAGTCTTAATAAGGAAATAAGTAATTTGAATTTGAATTATTGGGAATTACAAGTTTTGTACCATTGTATTATCACAGTTTAGTTACAATCATTTATTAAGGCGTATGTTAAAGATAATACTAGGCATATACATTTGAAATTTACTTAAATATATACGAGTCGGGCAAGTACTGCCCACCAATAGTATGAAAATTGAACGTTGACATTTTGATGTTGAATTCGAGAATTTGTTAAAATGTATTTACAATCAGGTGAACAGAGAAGTGTTTTTCTTTTAATTCATAACATGTTGGATATTTATTTCTATGTGAACACAGGATTAGCCACGATTTTGGCCAGTAATGGCCTCAGTATAGAACATAGGAGGAGATATTGCTGAGGAATCCAGAGAGAGCGAGCGAATTCCCAAGGGAGACAAGTAGTTTGTGTCATCCCAAGAGACCCCAGCCTGAGAATCAATGACATGTTTTATCAATTCATTGTCCGAGAGTTCGAAACTCGAGATAGTTTTTCCCATGTGGGATAAGTTATATCTCAATAGCGGAATGACATGATGTTTTATGAATGTGAATGCTACAATGGTTTCAATCCGTCAAATATACATCAAACCAAATTTCTCAAACATATATGTGAATGTGAACCCGACTAGACGGAAATATAGTTAATCAAACATACCTGTTGTAGAGTTCCATTAAACATTTCCATTTTTACAACCCACGATCCACAGAAAAAAATACTTCTAAACATCTGCCAAAACAAAACAAGAAAAAACATTTTATTTTAACTCGCTAGTCGCTACACCCTCCGCTCTGTATAAAAGACCAACTAAAAAGAAATATAAAATTCCTAAAAAATGTAATTAAAACAAACAACAATTTGTTAAATGCTACGTATAATCAAAATACAAAATAATGGAAAACATTGATATAAATTTTAATAGTTTATCAAGACATCAAGTGATAACAAAGTACATTGAAAACTTGCGTTTAATGAAATCAATTGCAGAACAGCATTGCAATATCCGTGCATTCCAATTCGACAATTACGTACTATTTCAGTACTTCGAGCAAAATCGATCACAAAGCAATAGCAATGCCAATCATAATAGCTCCAATAATGATGTTGCATTTATCAAAGCAGAAATATTGAAACAAATTATCGACCGGAAGCGAAAAATTTTATTTTGGATTTTCTATGTAGCGATTGCGTGTATATTTATATCTTATAAGAATGAAGCATCTACTATTGTTCTACGCAACATTCAGACATTCATTTATCCCGGGATGAAGGTTTGGAGGAAGATGACACTGCCAGTTATTAAAAAATTCCCCGGACTTACCGAACTCTATGACGAATCGTGTCTAATGATGAATCCGTTCTTTCAAGTCGATGACCTAAATTGCGATCCATGTGCAAATGTGAAGAATGTTTTGGATTTGACAAACATGGACAAGACTACTGAGTTTGTGCCTTTTGTGTTTAAGGTATGTATGTTGGTATTTGCACATAATTTAAAAAAGTTGAACATTACTGTTTTTATCTCGTGAAACAACTCGCTCCAATTGGCAATATGCCAATAAGAATGATGTGTATACAAACCAACAATCTCTTATGGTTCAATGCCCCTGTGCTGTTTTTGAACAGTAAATACAAACCTACCTTCATTGAACATTATAAGTAATATTCATGCACTCTTATGTCGTATATTGATGGAAATATTAATAGAAACGGAGGCTTTCATTTTATTGGCCGATTTATAATCGAATTAAGAAATGCATTTCTTCCTTGCAGGTTTTTCAATTAACTAAGCTTATCATTTAATATAACATAGAGCAAATTGCTGCTCTTATCAGTGTTTTTCATGTTATTGTATCGAAATATTCATTTGCTATATTCTTTAAAACAATGGCTTTAAAATGGGTTGTTGAATAAATTTTCTTAGTATTAAACGTTAACAAAACAGTTGACAAAATAGTCAAGATCTTAGATTACTCAGACATGAAAGTGTCCATAAATCATATGGCCTTTACTGGACATAAAGCGCTCTAAAGACTTGTTATCTGAAAGCAGACTTCATATTAGCTCCCTAATGGGTGTCCTTACGGGACACTGTCTTATAGGCAGACACGCAATACGACTTAGTGTAGCCTCAAATGACTTCTGCAGGAGTTGTATGGTCGAGGAAGAAGAGGAAACAATCTCTCACCTTCTCTGCACTTGTCCTGCTCTTTCACTAAGACGCAAACTTCATCTGTGAGACTACTCTTTTGATAATCCCAGTGAACTAACTAATAAGGATATCAAATATCTTCTTCGCTTTATAAAAAGCTCAAAATGGTTCGAGTAGTAAGAAGTAATTCTCTAGATTCATGTGGTATCACAATGGGCCTTTTCTTTTGGCCTAAGTGTGTGGATTCTGTATCCGCAGCCACTTTAACCTAACCTGGATTAGAAATTACCTTTCAAATTCAATCTGCCATCTACCAAATAAACGCTAGTGTGGCCCAGAGCTCTGACTTGTCTTTGACATTCTACCTTATTTTTATAAATGATTTTTTGTCTGGAACTTCTAATGCTATTAATTTTTTCACTGATGACACTACCCTAAGCTTTTCATATTTGTTTTTCGATTCACATCCTTGTTTTTCGGATCTGAAGTATCAGCGGCAGCTTTTGATAAGCTCATCAAATTCTGATATTGACAGCCAGAATTAATGCTTCAAAAATTCAATGATGTCCTCTCAACCCTCACCCAATGCCACTATCCATAGGTTGAACTTGCATAGAGGAGACTGAATAGCTGTCAGTTCTAGTTATGTGCGTCACTAGCAATCTCTTGTAGATGGAGCAAATATTTGAAATCGCCAAAAACGCTGCTATGTGTAATATGTTTTCTAAGTTAATGCAAGTAGTTTTAGACCTATACTCGAGTACAACTCCCGTATGTTGTTGGGCGTGTGCTTCAATACTTGAGTTTCTTGGACATATTTAAAAAAAGAACTCTAAAAATCTTTTGTGCACCACCGCCGTAAGGCTCAATATTTCCCTTTATAGTCCTATCCTTCTTTCCTAATTAATTTATAATCCCTTGACTGCGTGTAAAATATATATAAAAAAGAGGCTGGGTTGCGACCCACACTGATAACTTCCCATCCCGTCTGTCGATTTTTCTTGCTAAAAAATTGGTTTAAAAATATTTTGCATATAATGAAATCATTTGATTTCGAAATCTATTTGGACGAAAACCAATTTTTACCAATTTAAGTAGCATTTATTAAAAATTTAAACAAATACAAATTGGATGAATGAAATTAATTTGAAGTCAATATCTTCTGTTGTTCACGAGATATCGAGAACCGAACATCAATTTTTACCAAATTCGCGTACTAATTTTTGTAGATTTTATTTTTTTTATGAAAAAAAACGACTATTGTATTTTTATAAAAAAATTACTAAATGTGGAAAACAATATTTTCTGTGAGATAAAATAAGTTTGCAGCCAATATTTCCCTTTATAGTCCTATCCTTCTTTCAAGTATTGTTTTTTTTTAGGTTTTTATTTTTTGTGAGAAAACTATCAATTCGATTTTTCTCAAAATTTTACTGATTGTTGAAAACAATATTTCTTATAGGACAAAATTAGCTTGAAGCCAATATTGAGTCGAAAATCAATTTTTACGAACTTTTAGTAATGCTTTTTTTAAGATTTTATTTTTTGTTAAAAAACTGTCAATTCAATTTTTCTCAAGATTTTACCGAATGTTGAAAACAATATTTCTTAAAAGATAAAGTTAGCTTAAAGCCAATGTTTTTAAAGATATTTGAGTCGAAAATCAATTTTTACCAACTTATTATTTTTTTTTAGATTTTTATTTTTTGTAAGAAAACTGTCTATTCGATTTTTCTCAAAATTTTACTGAATATTGACAACAACATTTCAAGATAAAATTAGTAAGAAGCCATAATCTCAAATTTTTGAAAAGATATTTGAGTCGAAAATCAATGTTTACCAACTTTTAGTTTTTAGTTTTTTTTAGGTTTTTATCTACATATATCTTAATATATATAATTCTTCTGTGAGTGTGTATGTCACTGAACTTCTCTTAAACGACTGGGCCGATTTTGATGAAATTTTTTGTGTGTGTTCAAGGGGATCTGAGAATGGTTTAAATTCACAATTTTGTCCGCTAGGTACACCTGTTATGCTTTTAAGAAATTTAAGCCCTCCCAATATGATCTTTTAAAAGGTTACAGATCACTTTAAAAATATCCTTTGCCCTAACAATAAATAAATCCCAGGGACAAACTTTTTCCATAGTTGGTATCGACTTCAGGAAAGAGTGCTTTTCCTACGGGAAATTGTATGTGGCACTTTCTCGAGTAGGATCTCCTGAAAATGAATACATTTTGTTGCCACCTAGAAATACCACAGCCAACGTAGGGTACAGGGAGGCTTTGTTGAGTTATTGCTATTGTGCTATTGTGTTTATTTTATTTTATTTTCCAAAATATTGTTGAGTTGTTAAGTGAAGGTAAAATGCCACGAGCCAGACGACCAAACATAGGCCGGCGAACAAATCAAGTGGCATTATTAAGACGATCTCAGACTACAGATGAACGCTCACAAGCTAATGCATCGCAGCGTTAACGTACTGCACAGAATTGATCTGTTGACCCTGTACCTGTACTTAATCTTGCACGGCGATCACGAATACGTCGTGCTGTTTCGGATGAAATGCTGCGTGCTGCTTTTAATTACAATAGTCAGATTGATTATAGTATGTACGGATACATTGGAATGATGGACGCAATATGTCCAGATTGTGATGCGGCTAACTTTCCTGGTAAAGTGAGATTGCCAACATTAGAAACTCCAATAATGCAGGTGGATTATATTTCTTGGATGCACCTGGTGGTACAGGCAAAACTTTCGTTGTATCATTGATTTTAGCGACTATTCGATCGGAACAGAAAATTGCATTGTCACTTGCATCTTCATTATCATC
This sequence comes from Eupeodes luniger, assembly GCA_951509635.1. Lineage (NCBI taxonomy): Eukaryota > Metazoa > Arthropoda > Insecta > Diptera > Syrphidae > Eupeodes > Eupeodes luniger. The sequence continues at coordinate 75,440,297 of OX608074.1, forward strand.
CACATTATTAGAAGGTGGTCGGACCGCACGCTCCGCATTAAAATTGCCATTGAATGTACAGGTGATTGAAACTCCAACTTGCAATATTTCGAGAAATTCTGCTATGGCAAAAGTTCTGCTATTAACGTCAATTATTTTATGGGATGAGTGCACAATGGCAAATAAAAAATCAATTGAAGCATTTAATCGAAAAATGCAAGATTTACGCGGTAATCAACAGCTTTTTGGTGGTGCTCTGATACTGCTGTCAGGGGACTTCCGTCAAACATTGCCTGTCATTCCTGGATCAACGCCTGTTTGAAGTCATCAGATCAGTTCTTTGGAGATATGTACGAAAATTGACACTGAACATTAATATGCGTATTCACCTACATAATGATGCAACTGCCCATGAGTTTTCAAAACAATTGTTAGAAATTGGTGATGGCAAAATACCAATCGACAGTACCAACGGATTGATCACTTTACCGAACAATTTTTGAACAATTGCGCAATCTATAGATGAGTTGATTGAATGTGTTTTTCCGAATATTCTTCAGAATTACAGAAATCATGATTGGTTGAGAGAACGCGGCATTTTAGCACCGAAGAATATTCATATCAATGCCATTAATTTTCAAATTCAAGCGAAACTGCCAGATGTAGTCACGACATATATGTAAATCAATTGACAGTGTTATGAATCAAGATGAGGCAATGAATTATCCAATTGAATTTTTAAATTCATTGGAACCGGTTGGTATACCACCGCATTGCTTGAATCTGAAAATTGGTTCTTTGATTATATTATTGCGAAATATTAATCTACCAAAACTGTGCAATGGCACCAGATTGGCAGTGAAAAAGTTATTGCCAAATTTGATTGAAGCAACAATCTTAACTGGTAAATCAAAGTGTGTTCGATTTCGCGTATCCCTATGATTCCAACTGATATGCCATTTGAATTCAGAAGATTATAATATCCTGTGCGTTTATCATTTGCGATGTTCATAAATAAGGCCCAAGGGCAAACACTTCACGTTTGTGGTGTCAATTTGGAGGAATCTGTTTTTCACATGGCCAACTTTATGTTGCCTGTTCCAGAGTCGGTACCCCCAACTTTTTATTTATTCATGCTCAAAATGGAAAAACAAAAAATATTGTTTATCCAACTGTTTTAGACTAACCCATATAGACCCACCATTAGTTTTTACTCTTTGATGATAAATATAATATAAACAATAAACGAGGTGGCAAATATATATTTCTTTGGTATCAATTCACAATATATAATATAAAATTTTATTAAAATCTCTAGCGTTATTGGTTCTTGAGTTGTTTAGCAAAATGTTAAATTGCTATGGTAAAAAATCCACCCACTAAATTTTTTTAGAGTCCTTTCTGCATTATTATCTGTATAAAAAAATGTATTTGAAGTCCCATATCTCTACTGGTTCTTGAGCTATGGCCGACGAAAAAACGTCGCGTACGTACGTACACACGCACTCACAGACAACTCTCTAAAAATCTTGTATTTCGACTCTAGGGACCTTGAAACGTGAGGAAATGTCAAAATTTTCAATTCGACAAATCGGACCGATTACAAAGACTTCCTATAGGAAGTTAAAACCCTTCGATCAAGCTCATAAGCAGAAAAGCGAAGAAAAAACCATAAACATTGCCGCATTTTGACAAATTACTAGCCACTTTGGAAGAAAACGCTATTTAATTCTTTTCCAAAACTTTTTTTTATAAAGCAACGTTTTTTAAGAGAAGTAAACAAAAAATATCGCCTGAGCTAACAAAATATTCAAAAAAGGTATTTCGTTTATTTCTAAATCAAGCCTAAAATATATTAAAAACATAATTCAACCCGTTTTATTTGTTCTCAAGATGTGTAAGTAAATCGCAAGAATAACAACAAATACCTAAAAAAAAGTCACACATAATTTTACTTTCTTGCTGTTTTTAACTGAAAAAAAATTCTTGTGGGGCTTACAAAAAAACTGACCTAATTCCAAAACCTGTAAGGCTGAAAGAAGCCTTACACCTTGAGTCGCAATAATGGTTAAACAGTGCATCCGCGAATTGATTCGGGTATTCTCTTCCTTCTCTATACAGTGATTAGGTTTCTCTTTTGTGCGCCAGACTTCTAGCAAAAACCAAATACAAATAAAGAACAGGTATTTTTAGAGGGTTTAAAGATGATAAATATTCTTTGATTTCAGTCTTTACTTAGCTTCAAAAAAAACTTCAAGAAACTATATAAATGTAATCAAATGTAGAGAGGAGACTTATTTAAAATAGCCTTTTTTAAAGCACATTTAAATATATCTAAAAGTATATTTTGTTTAAACTTATCTTTATTTAAATAGATACAACAAAAATACATAGATCCTAGAGATATTTATGAGCTTTACAATAACAATAGAGACATATTTCAACGTGACGCCTTCCGCGTTCAATCTACAAATCGTGAAATCACAAACCTTGATGAATTATTTAACGATTTTAACCATACCCACCATACACCAAGTCATAACATCTGGCGATGCAATCGAATGCAACCTGCACGACTTATTCGTCAATTATTTGAAAAGCCGCAACGTCTTCCAAAAACTGGAATAGCCTTGGAACGTTATGTTACGATGGATACATCAAATGCTGGATCATACACCCTACCAGACACCGAATGCTCAAATATGTATGTCCAGCAAGCGTCAGGCACGCGTTTTATTATATTACGACCAACTCCTGAATGCCGACATAAGTGCCGAACTTTATCGATTCGATTGCCGCAATCATTTGTCTGTAAGTTTTTAAATATCTTTTTATTTTGCCTTTGCGATTAACTTTTTTTTTTGTATATTATTCCTCCAGTGAGCTACAATTGGTGGTATTGGAAGCCAATATCTGCGCCAGTTCCGCTGACTGAATCAGTTTCGATAAGTTTAATAGGATCGTATTGTTAAAAACATGCGCTTCAACTTTTCCTCCTTCGTATTTAAAAAAAAAATGATTTTATCTCACTATCTACAAAATATCCTAGTCACTATCATAAATGCAAGTATTATCCCTATTTGAATTTTATTTAGGTTTTATAATCGTATTATATAAGAATCTTGTATACGTAAAATGTAAGTGTGTTTTTGTATTTAACAAGAAAAATGTTATCATTAAAAATCTAACTCAATTTGAGAATCACGCAAAATTTTAAAAGCCATACAAATATAATTTTATTGCGTTGAATTAAAACAAAAACAAGCAATTCCCGTTAATTTTTAAACCAACTTTTGATTATATTACAACCTCAATAGAATTTTGGTTGTATTATTATTTTATTTGTATCTATTTTGTTTATTTTTATTTATTTATATTTTTCACGTCATTTTATTGAAGTTAATTTTTGTATATTTATACAACATTACTAATTTTGTATAATAAAAATGTGTAGCCTTTTTTTATTCGATACTCTTCTTTTAAATTTTACATGTTTTGGTTTATTTTTACGGCCAATATTGTGATAGTTATCCTGAAATATCGACTGAATTTAGTTAACTGAAAAAGTAATAATCCTATGATAATTCTATATTCAAACGTTTTTCCATAATGCCTTTTTAAAACGAGGAAAGTGTAAGATCTAGAACGAAAACTTTAATGCCATTTAATTATATTTACTTTTATTAAAATGATTTTACTTAATCTTCTTTTAAAAATACGTATTTTTTTGAATAATTATTATATTCGAATTTAAAGCATCAAAAGTTTGACGTAACTTGAACTCGGAAAGTTGAATGGTTAAATTGATAAGGATCCTTTGAAGCGTTCTGCGCGCAGTTTAGCAGGAGCCTAAACGAATTTGCTAAATAATTTCTGCACATATACTTTTGTGATTTCATAAACGACAATTTCTAATTTTTCTTTTATTTAATTCAAAGCGGGAAGCTACAATTTTCTTTTTCTTTTTAAAAAAAAAGAAATTATAAGTGTAATGTTTATGTTTTTTTGTGAGTTTCACCTACATACAGTGTATTAAAGTAAAACTCTTACAATACTCCTAAGTTTTCTTTTTATTTAATTGAAAGAACTTTTATTAAAAATAATCGAAAATTGACATCAAAGTTAAACCCGTACAACATACATACATATACGGTAAGAAAAAAGAAAATTAACCAAAACATATTTAATACTCAGTTGGAAGACACTTATTGACCAATTGATAAATAAATAAAATATTCAAGTACATGTTTTGGTCCATTATCCCATCGAAGAAATTTTAATTTTAAAAAGGTTGAATTTGCTCTCATCGGTAGAAACACATGTCTTCCGATGGTTAAAAGCTTTGCAAAGGTTATCTTTAGCGAATGTAACTCTCTTCAACTTGTTGGTTTTATTTACGAACGACTTCTTACTGGCTATGTCCATTGTAGTTGTTTTTTCTATAGATAATCCGAATGGTCTTTTAACAGGCTTTCTTCTTCAGATATTTTTCGGCCTCTTCATCCTGGTTGGGAGCACTTATTTCGGGATTTTCGTTAACTTTTCGTATAATCCACCTTCCATCGGAATCATTGAAACTGTTCTACTGCTATTTTTTCTTTTACCCTGTATCGCTCAGTATTTTGTACGAGTTTTGTGTTGATACACTGTATTACTTTTCAATAAATATTGGGTGTTTTTTTAATTAAAGATTTAAAGAATGTCACGAAAAATAACTTTAACAAATTTAGACGTTGAATAGCACTTTAGAAATTACGACGAAAAATTATATAATTTTGAGATACTCAAATACTTAAACTTTCTAGTTATCAAAATAAATTCACCATTTTATCTTGTGATTAAAAAAGATTGGTTCCGTGAAGTATGCAGTTTTATTTAAAGTCGTGTGTTTTTTTATGATTTTTCCCAATTAAATTACCCTTTAATTGACATTTAACTAAATAATCTTTAAAGAAAAAGAAAAAGAAAAACAAAATACTCTTATAATATTAACAAAAAAAAAATGTATAAACTTCTATTCCTTTTTTAAACAAAAACGACAGAATTTGATTTCAAAGCTTTTTGAATACATACCAAACATTTAACAATACATAACATACAATGGAATTACAAACAGATACTTAGTTAATAATAGATTGGTAAGTACATACTTATGTATGTATGAATATAAACTTATTTAGTTTATTGAACTCAAATGTCACTATTAATTTTAACGAGAAATAGTAAATAAAAATGTATATGTATGTACGTATTTATTTTTAATTAAACTCTTGTTACAAAAAAAAGAAGAAACAATATATATAACTGTTTAGTTAAGAATTTGTGCATTTACATTATGAAGTTATTTTCTTTGCATCCAGACGAAAGCATGTTTATATTTATTTTAATAAATAATATCCACCCAACAACCAGTGTGTTTGTTATAACTTTATAAAAGCCGAAGATAAAGGGTTACCAATTTTAAGAAAAAGGCCGATTCCCGCTGGTTTCTTATTAAGACTATTTCAAAGATTTTTGTCGTTTTTATAAGCGCCAACAAAATCACTATGATAAATAACTTTATAAAAACAAGGTAAGTACTCAACACCATCATAGTTTTTAATGCATATTATAAACTTACAGTTTTATTTTTGGTTAGATTTTAAGGGCAAATGTTTTTTTTGGATTGGGTTGTTGAATGTAAAAGAAATGACAAAACAGGTGAAAGTCAAATCAGCAATACACGATGTGGTGCATTAAGCTTAAAGAGCGGTTTCAAAGAAAATAAACACCTATTGTTAAAAAGATATTTATCTACGTGTGTATGTAATATATAGGGTAATTCAAAAAAACTTTGTTGGTGAAAGTTTGATTTAATTTAATGTATGCACACTTTTTTGTGTTCATCTTAAGCTTAAACTTGAAAAGCAAATGAAATACCGAAATCGAAACCTTTTTTGTAAAGTATGTATATTTCATTTTGGGGACTGTCTTTAGTTTCGACCCAAACTGATAACTTCTCATTGCTGTCTTTAATAATGGTAATTGTATTAAAAAGTATCCAACCAATAATGTTTAAGCTATTATTTTTTTATAATTTTTATTTGCGAAATATTGTTTGACCAAAAGAATATATTTCTAGAACAAATAAATAAAAGTATTTATAACTTGTTTATTAAACAATAGTTGAACGAAGAATGATATGAACAAATTTGGCAATACAACATTTTACATATGTAAAACGTTGTATTGTTTATGGATATGGATATCGATGAATGAAAATAAGTGCATTGTGTTAAAATTTGTATTTTACGACAAGGGTCAACCAATGATAAAAAAAAAACAAAAAGCAATTTCACCTACAGCCCAGTAACTACGTATATTTTATCCGGTAGCTCTCATTATTTGGCTTAGATGAATTCGTTAAGACAAAAGCAACTATTTTTAAAAAGTTACTACAAGAATGGGTTTCTGGTTTTCAGTAAAGTTTTATCACAATCTCGATATCAACATCAACCTCCGTGTGACTCTTATTTGGGTTCCAGATCATAGTGGCATTGTTGGAAATGAACGGGCTGATGAGTTGGCCCCGCAAGGATCGGTCCTTCATAGCTTACTTGCGGAAAGGGTAAATATTCCTCTTTGAGCTATCAAGGGCAAAATTTTCTCAATTTTTCTGACAGAATCCAACCGCAGATGGAACAGTCTTAACAGACTGTACCATATCCAGGAAGATATGGCCTACCTATAACAAAAAACATTCTATCGGACTTTTATGCAGACCCAGGCATGATATAGCCATGGTAACTGAACCGGACATTGGCCGATAGGGGAGCAGCAAGCAAAGCGTGTTATTCCTCACAATACTCACTGCCGTAGCTGCGGAGAACAACATGAAAGGGAAACTGTGATTCACTTTCTCTGTAAATGTCCTGCTCACATCGGTTCTAGAATGTTAAGCTTAGGAAGTGCATTCCTTAAAGATCTTGATGAACTTTCCGAGATGGAAACCAAAGACCCGATTTCCTTTTTGAATGTGTAGATATGGCTCTAGGATCGCTAATTTTGTCAATATAAATTCGTCGTACTATTATCTTTTTATATTTTATTGCATAGGTCAAATGAGTTTATGGTGTACCAAAACGGAGCTTTCCAGTGCTAATTGAGGCACGCAGCTAGGGCTTGTGGATGCCATCGCTACCTACCTTTCCAATTTCGTATGTCAACGCACTTCTCTGAAAAATTACCCCTACCGCTTAACAGGAGGATATAGACTCCCATCACCTAGGCCTACATGTACATCGCCTTTAAAAAATGTTCTGTTTTTGTAATTTTAGTATTAATTGTTGGATTTTTTGTAAAAAAAAAGTTTTCAACTAATTTTTGGTAATATTTATTCTTAAAACCGTTAAATTTTCAGACATAACTTTCCATTTGTAGTTAAGTTATGTGCCTAAAAATCGTAGAATATGATTTTATTTAAAAAACAATTGCTGGTATTATTACATCTATTATTATATTTTATTTTTTGTAAGTGCTTCCTCCAAATCTAAAAAATGTAACTAAAGTCGATACCTCTACTGGTTCTACTGAGACATGGAGTACGTAAGTACTCCAGCCACATATGTGTAAATAACGTTAAAAACGTATTTAAAAACTTTACTTCAACTCCTCTGGTCCTAGCGACAGAAAAAAAACAGCCAGAAGATGATTTTGATATCACCACTCTTAACAACTCAAAACACAAATTTTGCATTTTGGTAAAACATGCCTACTTTTAAACCGAAAATGTTCTGTCTACTCTCTGACTGTATAGTTTTATCAAGCGTGGACGCATTCTATCATTGGTAATTCAACTAGTTTAAGCGAGTCAAAGACTTAACTGAGGACATGCCCTACAATAAAGGAGGAAGAAGAACAACCTACCAACTTTTGCTACTATGTATTATTATATCTATCTTTAAGAAAAGAAACTTTTTTAATTTTTAACAATGTATAACAAATCATTTATTAAACAATTAAACATTAATTTTTAACATCAAAGTATGCCCCAGTCATAAGGTCCTCATTTTTTATTTCAAATATTTTCATTAATTCCTCAGCAAAAGCTTGACCTTCTTCAATAGTTTGTTCGGGATTGAGACAAACCTCAAATTCCATAAAGTTTCCCAAATCCTCAACTTTGTCCATGTGAATTCTCGTATTTTTGTAAATGAATAAATATCGATGTTTCTTTAATACACCTTTTGCTCCGTTGCTTGATGTAAGCATTTTTTCCAATACCTCTGGTTCTTCGACCGTAATTATATTGAATTTCGAGAGCTTTGGACCGGCTACATCCGGTCTCTCATAGTACACTAACATGGCTTTTGCATTTTCTGTAAAACGCAGCTTCAAGCGACCTGTTTGCGAGTTAAAAAATACATCTTTCTGTACAAGTAGTTCGCCTTCAGACGATGTTAGTTTTTTTGCAATATCTACTTTAGCTTCAAACTCAGAATCAGAACCTACTCGTGCTTTAATTTCTATATTTCTCTTATCTGCTGGTGTAGCCATTGTTTTAATCTTGTTCCTGGCTATTTTACAGATGCAATGGAAGGTGAATTATCGATACCGAGTGACCTATGGTTTAAAGATGTTGGTTAAAATTTATGAATTTCTTACAAACTGTGGATAACTCCTTCACTTGGTTTTGACTTCAGTTTGTTGAAATTGTCAAATATTAAGTGCATTTATGTACATAAGTATTTAACCCGCCAAAATCAAAACCCAACTGTTTACATTGTTGTTTTTGTAATTTTGGCTTTGTGTCAATGAATAATTTCCCAAAACAAAAACAAATTAATGAGGTACATAAATGCTTTTGCCATCTCATTTTTTTCAGTTCTTGCATTTTTTCCAGATTCATCTTTTTAACTACCTTTTTCGTTATAATCATTTCTTTTTAACTATTTTGTGTTGTCATTATATACTGATAGCAAATCAATTTCTAATTTGTGTTAAAAAAGCACCACATACAACCATTTCATAATAACAAATTCATTTATTAACAACAACCTTCATTAAATTCTTTAAGTTCCAGAATTCACCTAAGAGAATTATGGTAGGGATGTGTTTGAAAAATAAGAAAACTAAGGCAGAAATTATTATTAAACTGAATTAAATTTTCGATTAAATGTGATTAATTCAAATACAATTATGGATTTGATTAAAATTTAAATGGAATTAAAACAATCGTAGTATAATTTACACATGCTCCTAGTTTAGTATTCCACAATTTAATTGTGTATTAATTTGTTTAAATTAAAGAATCAGTAAGATAAGTAATTGTAGTTTGGTTTATAAATAGAGTAGTAACCAAAAAATGAATTCTCTCCAAAACTCTTGATTGACGTACCTACTGAAAAATAAATATACGTTCTTTGAAATGTGAACCTATATTGATTTGCAAAAAGATTCAGAAAGATAAAATGAAATTCCTTTGCAACTTATAATTTTTTCCATTTGGATTTAAAAAAAGTAGGAGGTTGTACCTACATACATGTTATCAAATTAAAATTTAAAAGTACTAATGTTTATTAATTTAAGCCTATTGATTGAATCAATTTGCTGCAATCCCATTAGATTACAACAAATGATTGATTTACATATATCTGCATTTAATTTCAAAAAATAACGCTAAACAAAAATTAAATGTTTGTGAGACAGAGATAAAACACCTAAATGCAGAAGATATGTGTGTTATTACACTCAGACTTTTTTGGAAAGACGCAAATAAGCGCGAAAGAGAAAGTAGGTGAAATAGAAATACTTTAAAAAGTCTCAACCGACGAGAGTTCTGGGTCCAGGATTCTTAGATGGTTTTTGACGTTTCTCTTTCTTGCCTTTCTTTGTTTCTTGGCGTTACGTTTATTATTCTTTCTATTGTTACCGAGTAAACAAGAAATATTCCGCCGGACAAATTCAAGTGGAGCAAAGACCTTAAAATGAAATTAAATGAAGGAATGATTGAAAGAATCTAGCTTGGTAGTTTAAGCTTTGGAATGTTTCACCCGTTGAAACAAAGTGATAGCCAACTTTTCTGGCCCTCAAAATTGTATTTTTTTTATGTCGTTTTCAATGAAAAGCAGGTTAAAAGTTTCTATATTCATCCTTTTATAATTTAAAAACGATGGTTTATCATTTGATTTTAGTTCTTTTGTCAAGAAAATGAAGGATTCTCTCCCAGATTTCAATCCAATTCCTATTTTTACATTATTCGGAATTATTATCCGTATTCATGATGTCAATAATCATTGCTGTAGTAAAAAGTGCAGTTTTCTTTAATTATTTTCACACTTTGACTTTGTGGATGAGAACAAAAAATGAAAGAGAAGTGTCAAACACACGCAACCGGAAAAATCCTAGTGTAATAATGCGAGATTGACGCCATGGGTGTTCAAAAGAAAATATGCGAAACACGCAGCATACAGAAAGTCTGAGTGTAATAAAACATTATTCATTTCTACATAAGGCCGTTTCTTTTTTAACTCAGAATAGAGCTCTGAACAGCGTCTGAGCATATCGAGCATGCTCTGAACATCCTCTGAACAAAGCGTGTTCTGAGCGTTCAAAATTATTTTTGAAACACACATGAACACTTAAGCTGTCTCTATTTGACATTTCAATTTATTTGTCATTTTCTTCACAAACAAGAAATAAGATTCTAAGCTTAAATTAAAATGGAAAAACTAGTTATTAATTAAACTAGCATTAGATTTGTTTTTTGAAGGACAGTCATATTTCTCGTCCATTTCAAGCATCCTGGAATAAAACCAAGACTTAAGAAATAAAATATATATTTTATATATATAAACTTACCTGCACTAGCCCGACTATATATCTTGCTCCATTTTAATTGTTTCATTTTTTTTGTTTGATTTCACCTGTCAAATGCTTGTGTTCAGCCTTCAGCATTGAACTCGGTCTGTTCAGTTATTTTATTCTGAGCTCTATGACAGCACGCTCCGCACAAGCTCAGAACATGATCAGAACGAACTGCTCTGAACTAAAAAAGAAAAACGCCTTTTATAGAAAAATCGATAAATGTAAAAGTCAAGATTATGGTGAAGAAGAACATGTTCATCTTTATTATATTATCATCGTCTGTATCACTGTTGTCGCAATGTTAGATGTGAAACAAAAGCTTTGAATTTTGTTACTATCATACATTTTAGACGTTTTATTACACTTTTTTTCAACAATTTCATTTAAATTTGCTTTAATTTGCTTTTATATTGCAACTAATTTTGAGATTTCAGCTTTTTTTTTACTATAAAAAGAATTAAAAGTACTTTTTAACCCTCATTTAAAAACTAGAAAAACACTATTTACATACCTAATTCTATCCATATTTTTTTTAAAGCAATATTTTTGTTTTTTTTGAAAATATTTTTTTACTCTACTACTCTACTCTACTTTGGGGTTTTGACATACTTTTTAAATAAAACCTTTTTGGGGTTTTGACGTACTTTTTAAATAAAACCACTTCAGCACTTTAATATTTTGTTTGTTTCAATTTCATAGTTTTTCACAAAGTTTCAAACACAATTAAGCCTGAATAAATTATGTAATTATAAGTTCTTTAATGTTTGGTTAAACATGAGATGTTAAAAACACACCTAAAATGTGAACACCACCCAAAGCCTTTCCAGTCATTTTTGAGATCCAAATACTACAGCAGCATTTTCTTTGAACTGGAAGTTTAGAGCTCCATATAGTTATAGCCTATTTACAAAAGTTATTCACATCACGATTTGTCAAAAACTAATTTAATGTTTTGCTTCGGTTACAGTTGTCAATTTTTGATATTTTGAAATACACATGTGTGTATCAGTTTTGTAAAATTTGGGATTTTAACTAATTCAAAACTTGAAAAATGGTCAGAAAAAGAAAAATTCCAGCAAGAAAACACCACGGAATTCGTGACCCCATTAAGCAGAAATCCGTTCAATTGGCAAAGTACCTTCTACCATATTATTTTTAAATTTATTCACATTAATTTTGAAATCTTACAAAATAAAATAGACTAAAAAATGTGACGAATAATCCACCAGTAAAAGGAGGTAAAGAAAAACTTTCAAAAAAATTTGCAGAGTTTGTTAAGTTAGCCAACGCTGCACAAAGCGGTAAGAAAATGAAAAGGATACATCGAGGCATAGAAGACAAACCAAAGGAAACGACCCAAGGCAAGGGCAAATCGAAGACAACAAACGCAAATACCGGAAGTAAAATAAGACCTATTAAGCAGTTGGCTAACGAAACCGATGAGGATTATATTCGTCGAGTGAACAGAATGACAACCGAGTCTCTTAAAGAAGCCGAATACGAAGCAAAGTACGGAGTAACCGTTGTTAGAGACACAAAAACAGGTGCCATTGCGATAAGAAAGAAGCCTCCTAATGAAATAGATGAAATGATTAAAAGAAAAAAAGCAGGAAAACCTCTAGACAAAGCTGGAGTGATTAAAATGGATCCAAAAGAGGCCAAGGCACTCATCAAACAAGCAATTCGAGAGGATAATGAAGAGGTTTTAAAGATTAGCAAACAAAATCAAGATTTAATGAAAATTATGTTTTTTCAGTCTAAAAAAGAAGGAATACAAGAGTTCAAGAGGGATGTTTTTAAATTTGGAGAAGTGGTGCACGCACCTCCAACGTTATCTACTCTTCCCCGCAAGGCAGTTCGTAGTGAAACTGTCCCACGGGTGAGATTCCTTGTTGCTTATTATTCATAATTATTTGTATTTATTATTTTTTCTTTTTTCACCTTCAGCCTGGAAAAAAAGATAACCTTCTATTGAAGTCCATGCTAAAAAGTACAACTAAAGAGTCCATCCCCAAGGTCGCAACAGAGGCACAGCAAGCTCAGAAGGCTCCTAGGAAATTCAAGGGAAAGTTGAAAGGAAAACTTAAGGACCTGCCTCCTGTTACCAGAGCAATGATAGAAAAAGAGCAGAACAAAGTTATTGACATGTATAGGCAGCTTAAAAAGAATAAACAATCACTGTAGGATACATACAACATAAGAAATACTGATTTTAGGTTTTTTTGTTTATTTGTAACGAGAACACATGGCATACAATCGAATGTGTTTTTTTTTCGATTGAGGAATTTAACAAGGTTATTGAAGATTTCACATTCCATTGGCAGTTTTCTGTAGTCGGTCGGCAAATCTTTTCGCAACAAATATCGATGTGTCAATGAATCGCTCAACGCAGTTTGTAAGGCATGTTTCTGTACTGCTATCTAGTTTTGATCCTGGCTTTGATACACACTTGTCCCAACAGATTTCATTGAATTCGTGCACCTATGTGAAAATAAAGGGTAGTATAGATATCGGAATTTCTACTTGTAATTTTGTTTTTTATTACATGTGCTGTTGCTTGAGCCTTTTGATTTTCAGCCATAATCATATCTTTGAGCTCTTGATTTCCGGCGGTAGTATTAATGGAATCAAAATCAGACATTATGTGTAAATTTATTTAAAATTTAGAAGAAAAATCAAGCACAGTTAAATCTTTGGTTGGTAATTTTTTTTTTGAGAATTTTGACAAGAAACAAGATAACCTCAAAATGAAGCCGTTACGTCATATAAAATGAGCATGTTCAGCTTATGTAAATTTTTCAATGCTTTCGATTTTAATATTGGAATTACACGTGCCTACTATTATGCTATTATTATATTAAATTCATATTTTTTAAATAGAGATAAAAGATAAAAATGCTGAAGAATTAAATTTCTGTGTTATAGGAAATTTGAGAAATGCAGAAGTCAAGATTATAGTACATCTACCTATTTTAAAATATTTCAAAGAAATTAGACTACGAATATCGAATATTTATAATGTCGTTACGATTAAAAATAGTTGTAAAACCAAGATTGCTTTTGTGATAATTTCTCTACAGTTGAGTGATTCAATCTAAACTGGTAAAGTATGTATGCTCTTCGAAACGTTACGCAGGGCTACCAACTTTGGGGAGTTAAATTAGAGTAAAGATTAATAATATAATGCGGCTTATATAACCTCAGATAGTTTTTGCTTAATTGATGTCAGTGAAGTAATTTTTTTTTGAAAATCTCACTGAATAGTATGAGCCGAATCATAATTACGAGTTAATTATTAATGTTTATGCTTTATTACGTATGTTTTTTTTTTCATTTAATTCAATGCACTTACAAACTCACAAAATTTATTGATTTAACTCAAGTTTGAACATCAAGTACCGGTTAGACAAATTTTGAACAATTAACGGTAAATAATAAAATGTATTACAACTGTCCACTTATAAACTTATTTAGTACAGCATCAGCTCAACGCATTCAAAAATCTACAAGAATAATATAAGTTCTTTAACGTTCACCCAGGCCATAATTTGGTCGTCCCTCTCCACAAAAGTACTACAGATTTTAAAGAAAATCGTACTAGTCTCATTGTGCATAATAATATTCACTACACTTTCATTGAAAGGAATGACAAAAGTGAGACCTTAGAAGCTATCAAAGGACTTAAGTAGTATTCACATGAGCGCGACCAACGAACGACGAATGAATTACAAAATGTGAGTTTATATACGTTTGAAGACATATTTCCACACAAATTCTTAACAAAACGATAGCAATATAGTTTCTATTTGATTTATTATGCATACTTTTACTTTTCAATATCATATATTAATAAATTTAAGAAAACAAATTTATTCGTCACGAAAAAAATTGAAGTTGATACGAACTGTCAAACTTTATTCGCGTTCCACATTATCCACACTCGCAACGAATAAAATAATCGCGCGTACTTAACCTACAAAAATCATTCTTGTTTTGGTTTCGGTGGTGAATGGTGTTCGGCTGTCAAACTTCATTCGCGACGAATTAAAAACTCTTATGTGAAAGAAATGTCAAAAGCGACGAATATTCGTTCATTCGTTGGTCGTGCTCATGTGAATATTGCTTTATTCTGGTAGAGTTAAGACTGAGCGAAAACACCATACATATTTGCTTTAAATTGACACAGAAAGGAAAAAGTGGGAATGGGGACTTAAGATCAAGATTTGTTGGGTTGGTAATACTGAAACCAAAAATTTATTTTGAACGCATACATTTGGGTTTTCGAGCAGCGGCCATATTCATGCTGTCAAACTGTGTAAAAATTTCTGCGGCGTTTTTCCTACCATTTATATTGGAATTGAATTTTCTTATTCTGACTACGACTTAAAATTTGTAAAAACTCACATTTCGCTTTGTGAAAATGTCTTTCAGTGGTCAATCTAATCCACCATGGCAACGCAATTCAATGAATAACTCAATGCAAGGTAGAATCTTTCAAAACTTAAAAAATGCTAATCCTTAGTCGATTATAAATTACACAAAATTATCTTAGGTATGGGTTTTCATCAAAACTCGCAAATGTTTATGAACCAGCAAGCAGGCCAGCAGAATCAAAATATGCAATATAATCAAATTGGTTCCGGTAATGTTAACCAAATGTCTAATAATCAAGTGTTTCAACAGCAAGGGGTTGCATACCCATCTCGCACGGGCCTAAATCCGGTTGCTTTTTCGAATAACAATTCAGGCTCGACCCAAACTCAACAAAATAACATGAATGTGCATGGCGGCCAGAACAGGCAAACCTACAATTCGATGGGTACGGTCACCAAAATAAGCAGTGATTGCGGATTGGTAAACGATGAAGTGCTCTTCTATAAAAATATATGCAAGGGCGTAGTCCCAAAAGTTGGAGATCGCGTTCTATTTGAGTCGAGCTATAGCACAACATCTCAATTTAAATGGAATGCCACAAGGGTTCAATTAGTTTCGCAAGCTACATCGCAGCCTAACCAGGCTCCTCCGCCACCTTTGATGGGACAACGTGTTAAATCATCTTCTGGGTATAATGCTGTACCGCCGCCAGTTGAGTATAGAGCACTCGCTGCCAGTCAGAGAAGGGGCTCGCCAGGAGCAACTAGACGTGGTTCTCCTAACAACGATCGGCACTCTAATCGCGATCGAAAGGATTCCAACAAAGGAAGAGATCGAAACGAACGTAACGATGTAAGCTAAAACCTTATAATAAACTATCTTGTATTTAATTCACACGTACATAACCTAAACTATAATTAGTTACAAAATTATGTGAACGTATTGACATTATCAGCACCATTTTCTCTACATTTACCTTAGATTCCCTTAGAGTCTCCAAAGTCCTTTAGTTCAACTTAATGTGTGCCTAAATAATTTTAAGAAATACAAAAAAATAGCAAAGACAAGAACGAACGCTTACTTTCCGGAAGCGTTTTAGTAAGTTACATGAATTTTCCACGATTGTATATTTTTAAAATAGGCGGTGTTTAAAAAAAACTTTATATCGTGGTTATTTTATCTATTTTAAATTATTTCAATGTAATTTAAGCTGATAAAGTTGTTAGTAGACGTTTTTCATGGCGGATATACATACTTGCAATATAATAACAACTAAGCAATGAATATTCGCCATGTCAATTATACCGATTGACCAATTTATTAGAAGGTTTATTATAATATTAATAACTATGGCTTAGTTACTTACTTAAAGTAGCGCTACAGTCACACAAGAAACCTCTCCATCTAAATTGGTCCCTAGCTAGATGTCTATAGTTGCTCAATCGAATTTGGGTGAGGTCTTTTCCACTTGTGTGCGGCACCTGATCCTGACCTTCCTCTACTAGGTTATCTTGGTGGTGGATCATCTCAGGACTTCTCAGACTTTTATGCTTCTGGCTTAGTCGACGTCGTTCTAAATGTTGTCGTTCCATCTTATCGTCCACTCGCCGCCGTCTATACATACGGTACCGTAGTTCACGCGAAGAACATTTCTCTCTCTTTTGTCGCAGTGCATGAATCTGCAAATATACAAGCAGGAGAGGGATGATAAAAAATGTATTATAAAGCGACACTATCAAATTGCTTTCTTAGCAAAAAACAAAAACAGCGGTTAGCAGGAGTAATTCTGATGATAGCATGTACTTTGTTTTACAATTATGTCAACATCTTTGAGTACAGATTACAGACTTGCACTATTCTTTCAAGGACAATGTTAAGGAAATCACATGACAGCGCATGGCCTTGTATAAAACCTTTTATGACATGAAAAAGTTCGGTAAAGTTGTTTCCAACGTTTATAGAGCAGCGCGAATTCTCCATAGCTATTCCGCAAAACTAGACATGAATTTATACAGAAATCGATGTAAAGATGATGATTGTAGAATTGATATCCTTAGGTTTGTTTCATAGACTGTAGACTTTCCTTGTCTAAACCACACTGATAAGGGCCTATCAGGCTGTTTACATATTACGACAGAGAATAGAATAGTGGGTACAGTTTAGACTGTTTTTTTTTCAGTATTAGGCAAAGGTACAATTCATAGGGCATGCATTCTTCCGACAATATTATAGATCAGTTGGTGCATACTCCCATCCAAATTCCCACTTGCTTTGAAAAGCTCGGCATTTAAGCCATCGGCTTTGTTACTGTTCAGCTGAGGTATGGCAATCCTAACTTCGTCTCAGTCGGGAATACAGAATTGTTGCCTTTCGTTGTCTGCAACATGCTCTCTTTTTCCTCTTGATAATTCTCCTCTTCTGCTGGCAGAGCTCGTGACCAGCTCTTGTCCTACTATCCTGCCGACATACCTCGGGTTCCTTGTTGGTTGTGTTTGAAACTTTTTCATCTCTGAATACATGTTGGCAATGTTGAAAATAGTTCTCGATACATTGTTTTGCCGGTAGAGAATTTGAAAAGAGGTTACTTGTGACTCGGTCGGAGAAGTATTTGCGATGTCTTCCGATTGTAGCCGGTAGACGTTGTGCCTTCTTCCAGCATTTCTCTGTTTTTCCTAAGTTGTTAGATGTTAGCTCTTGGGAAAGTACGGATATCTATGATGCTGGAAGCTTGTCTAGCGTCGATGAAAATATGGTGAATCTGGTTGACGATTACTGTGATTTCTTCTGAGCAAGATCAGTACTTCGAGATAGGCAATATAAAACAAGGGTATTAAAGTAACCCTCTCTATGTCTGCTACTTCATGACTGAACCGAAGAATAAATTTTGATATGAAGAAAGAAAGACGGACGAAAGCCTGCATACCATCTATGTCAAAGCCAAGAGTGTCCATCTTAACATCAAGAGTGAGCTCAAATAATTTTTATTTTAAAAACTTACAACACTAAACGACACTATTTTTTTATAAGTACACGGGTAGAATGTAACTATACTATTTTCTTGTATTCCCAGAAAATGGTTTGCTTGAAAAATAAAATTTTTATAACTTAAGTTATATTTAAAATGTATTTGTATTTTCTACAGATTGAAAGTGATCGCAAACGACGTCGTGATGAAAGTCCTAGGCCTCGTGATCGTGATAGACGTGACCAGGACAGACGTGATGCTAGCCTTGATAAAAAAGATCGTGATCGTAGTCCAGTTCGACGACTGTCTCCAAAAAGACGGAAAACACGACCAATTCCACGTTACGCTGTTCAAATTCCAAAAACATTATTAACATTGTAAATTAAAACTTAAAAATTTCTTAATGATATCTGATTGATAAATTAACATTTTTTCTTTTCAGTAAAAGTGGTGGAGTTCAAGAAATCAAGCGCCGTTATTCTAATTTATATATTCCTTCGGATTTCTTTCACACCAAGGTTCGGTGGTCAGAAACATTCACTCCTGACAATCCATTCTCCATGCGGCGTCCATGCACCTTTCACATTGCTCACAAGCTGGTGGAACCTTTGAATGATGAAAGACCTGAAATTGAACCTGATGATGCCGATTATATTTTTTCAGCAAAAGTAATGCTTATGGGTTGTCCTCCATTATCTGAATTGTATCAGAGATGTTTTAACCTAGATGAACACGAAGATACACATAATTGCGTTCATCCATCGCGTTTGATAAACTTTTTGGTTGGAACAAGAGCACGTAATGAGCCAATGGCGATTGGTGGACCATGGAGTCCATCTTTAGATGGAGAAAATCCTGATAAGGATCCTGCAGTTTTGATTCGAACGGCTATAAGAAATTGCAAAGCTTTGACTGGAATTGATTTGTCCAATTGCACTCAATGGTATGTTAATGCAATTATATTTACTTATACACTTGTAATTGCCGTTATATTTACCACAGAGTTTGAAAATCAAATGATTTACAATATAATAATGTATTTATTTTTTTTGTTATGCTGTGCAACTAGTTTCAAATCCCAATTAAAAAACTATTCCTTTACCCTTTCAAAAATACTAGTTTCTGCGAATTCAATTTTTTTTTGTAGACACATTTTACAGAAACCATACTAAAAATAGTAGAAACTAGTAGTTTTGGGAACTAAAGTAATAGTCCAATTGTACAACAAAAATCATATAAATGACAATTTTTTCAGTTTGAAGTAATTTCATAAGCATTTCATTAAATTAACAATTTATTTAGTAATGTGTTAATATTGTGGCCAAAGTTCAAGTTTGATAGTTTTTCTATTTTAACATAAAACCAAATTATATAGAAATCTAGCTTCTTAAGTTGGGACACAATCTGTCTTTAGGTCGTAGTGTATCAGTACAGTAAACCATTAATTTGTACTGATCTGAACTTTTTAAATTGTATATAAAGTTATTAAACGAAGTAATTGTATCGAATATGAAATCCATAAAACTATGTCCGCAGTGCAGTGCTTTGTCCTATCTATTCACTGAACTCTTAAAAAATAGATAACTGTTGAAAATGCATTGGGCGGTGATTATGTTTGAAAGTTCAATTACTCGTAAAGCAAGAGAGCTTGAAATTCACAGATCAGCACAATAAGGTCATTAAAAATAAAATACCGGAGTACCTTTTCCACATTTAACGATTCGAAAACCAAGCATTTCCATACAACTAAAGATTTTTTTTTAAATAATCAGTTTATCAAAAAAAGTGTGATATCTTCAAGGAAAGAATTGGTTGTTGCTTTTTCTACTTGTCCATGATTAATTTGAGCTAAAGTAAAACAATTTTCGATCGCAAACTTTTCTAACAAAGGCAAAACTTCTTGTAAATTATTCTTTATTTTACGCTTTGAAAGATGGTTAGTACTCGTTGATGAAAAAAAAAATGATGTCCTCATGAAATGTTGTATTTTTAGAAGAAGTATTACTTTTTTAATTGTTAAACAGCTATAAGACTATAAAAAATAATTTGTTCTGGCATAATACAAAATCTCAAAAAATTTCATATGAAAAATTGTCCTTTTAGTTTTTGTTTTGCAATCACAAATAGAAAACAACTAATGGGAAAGCTTATATGTACCTACATTAATTACATTTTATTTAACAAAACTTATTGTAGATTCATACAATATTTTCTAAGGCAAATATCTTATGTCATTAAGACACCCTTTAAATATTTAGAATATAATTATAATGTTTTTTTTTTTGTTAATTGCTGGAAAAAAAATTCTAAAACAAAATCAAAAAATGGGTTGCTTGGTTGATCATATGTTTAGGTACCGCTTCGTGGAGCTATACTACCACCGTGCAGATTACACAAGCAAAGGAAAAGTCATACCGTCGCGGGTGGAAACTGTTGTTATCTATCTACCAGATATACATTCTTGTATGCCGACCCGATCTGAATGGGAAAATCTTGCTGCTAACTATAAGGTTGCTGCTACAAATCACCTTAATCGACTTAAAAGTGCTGGTCAACAATCAACGTCTGCTGCCTCATCGGAGGAAGGGAAATCAACTAAAGAAGCAGATGAAGCAGCTACTGGTCCTGATTCTGCAACATCGTTGGCAAATTTAGGTGGAGACACTGGAGGCAATCAACACGATGAAAATGGAACAGAGAAGGCATTCTACCTTTAATTTTTTATAAAAAAAAAATCATGTTGCAATTGCATAGATTTAGATTTTCTTCTTTTTTAAACGCCTTTAAAATATCTCGATTTTGTTTTCTAACCCGGGTTATAAGTGTACTTATATAAGCAGACTAAATTTAAATCCCTTACTGAACGCTGCGTGAAGAATATTTTTTTTTCTTTATAACTAACAAGATCATACAAAAATTATTGACTAATTCGGTTTTTATGATCTGTAATCTCAGATTTTTGAGATTTGATGTTTAAAGTGCAGATATGAAAAACGAATTGGTTGTTTAAAATTCTTTTAAACTGCCTTTTTAAAAGTCGATGATTGGCACAAAGAGAACTGTTTTTTATGTTCGCTTTATTCATTACAGGAAGATAATAAGAAAGAACCAACGCATTATTCAAAATTAGATCTAAAAACAATGAAAATACAGGAAATACGTGATGAGTTAATAGCACGTAATTTATCCTCTAAAGGTAAAATTCAACTAAATTCAAAATATATTGCAATTTTGTTGTTGTTGGTTTGAAAAGTATTTAAAAACATTTTGTTTCAAATCAAACTTAAGGTCTTAAGCCCCAGGTGTCGGCTCGTTTGGCAAAAGTTTTATCAGCTGAAAAAGAGAAAGAAAAAAGCGATAATGAAAAAGATGATGAAGACACCAAGAAAGCTGATGATGGAGCAGATGATGTGGAAATGAAGGAAGAAGATGCTGATGCTGGAATTGAAGTTGATATGACGGATATTGTTATATTAGACGAATATGACTCTAGCAAAAATCAAGACGGTGAAAATCAAGAAAAGGCAAGTGATTATTAAATACACATATAGAACACCTAAACAAATTTATTATTATTATTAAAAGGTTTTATTGCTTCAAGTTTGTTGATTACATATATTCACCCCTATCAGTAGTTTCGGCTGTAAAATCATTCACCCGTAATATTTTTGTTCCTCCGAATCTTAAAAAGCTATCAGGAGTTTCGCTCGAATAAGATTTCACTTCGAATTTAGACCTGACAGTTCGAAGAAAATAGCTCCCAATAAATTTTCCCATATCTGTGATGGAAACAGAGAGTGAAATCTGAACCTTCGGTTTTTTTTTACAACATGATTGCGGTGTTGCAATTTCCTATTAAATGTATGTCCACTGAGCGCAGTCCTAAGACTATTATTCCTTCTCCAATCGATTTATTTAAAAAAAAAAACTTTAAATTAGCTGATACACAAAATTTCCCTCTCCGTTTTTAAGCAAAGTGTCCATTCGTATTTAGGTCCTAACCATCGCATTACCCTAAAAGTACAATACTTTGGAATTCCACCAGACGTTAAATTTGCCAAAATGTCAGGGTATCCTTACACTTTAAGCAAATTATATCTTTGCTAAGAGTGGATTTAGTTTAGTTTATTTAATTCATTGATATGCTATACACATTAAGATACAATATCTTATTAAAAAGTGATAGCTTAAATAATGTACAAATTTGATAACAAAAGCTAACTTTAATTTAAAACAATAGCGAGCAAGTATACCTATGCAAAATTATAAAATAGAAATTACATTTTAATGGAAAAAACTGAGCAGTGTAATTTAATTGGTATCACCATTGATTTAAATTAAATTATAAAGGTAAAACCTCACAAATAACTAAAACGAAGAAAAGTAGAGTTTAAGTTTGTTTTCAAATATTTTAACATTTTCAAGTCTTCTTATATCTCTTGGCAAGGAGTTCCAAAGGCGAATGGCGTTGACAAAGAACTGTCGCTCGGATGTAAGGCATGAATGTCGTGGGATTATAAGTGTATTTGATCTATTAGAAATTGGCAATTGTAATCTATAAAAAAGGTACTGTGGTTGACGCGTCTGCATAAGGTTAAAAAGAAAAAGAAGGGTTCGGTAGTGAAGAAAGTGCTTGAACTGCATATTGTATAAAGAGTTAGCAAAGCCAGAGATGTGGTCATACCTTTTTAGACAATATACGTATCTTATTGTGTTGTTGAACGCAACTGTAAGCTTTCGTCTACTCTCAGCATCACAGTTACAATAGATTTCACAACCATGCGTGAGTATAGGGATGATCAATGTTTTTGCTAGCATCTTTCTAGTATTTATAGGCGTTATGTGTTGGGAATTTTGAAGAATTCTAAGAGCACCATATACCTTACCAACAGTAGTATTAATGTGATTTTTCCATGTTAACGACCTGTTAAAAACTACTCCAAGATTCTTAGCTGTCTCTACAAATTCAATAGTGGCATTATCAAGCATTAATCGAGGGAAATAAGAGAGATCCAGAGACCGTTTAGAAATAACTAAGCATTTAGTTTTGGTGGGGTTTAAGAACAGGCCATTTTGCAGGGACCATGCTTGCCTTAGGTCTTCAGTCACAGTGATTAGTGCTGTCGTACAGCTATTCTTACGACGAAAACCAGACTGAAAAGGTGTCAGTAAATTGGCTCCACTAAGATGTAAACTTATTTACTTTTGCATAATCCTTTCCAAGACCTTGGAGAGAATGGGAAGTAGAGAAATTGGACGAAACTCTTTGCCATTGAAAGTTTTGTGTACAGGAACTATTTTTGCTAACTTCCAAAGCTTGGGAAAGATTCCACTTGTTAATACAGTGTTAAACACGTGTGTGACGTAAGGCAAAATCAAGGGAAGTAAAGCTCGAATAAATACGGGGTCTACACCATCAACTCCAACCGCATTCGATTTCACCAACATAAAACTTTCAACAACGTCAGTACAATTTATCCCAGAAAATTCAAACCTAGGCACAGGATTGATAAAACAAAAATGAATACACTTATGTATATTAATAATAAACAATTTCGTCGAGAAACTTAAAATTTAACGCTGTTTTCTTACTCTTCGTCTCCAAAAAATAAGTGACATTTTAAGCTGTTAAACGAGTTCAGAGGGAATCTTTTGAACATATTTTTTTTTTCGGGTGAAAAGTAAGGGAAAACAAAAAGAGGATTCTTTTCGGGTGGAATGACGTTGGGGTGAAACTCCTGAAACTCCAAAATTTAGTAACAAATTTTGTGATTTGACACATTACTAAAAATTTAAAAAAAAAAATGCCCTTTTAAAAAACAGTATTAAAAATTATGCAATTTTGAATCAAAAATTTTATAAAATTAAAAAAAACAATTAGCTAAAATTTTGGCTGCACATGTGTCTCTATTTTAAGCTTCGCTGTACCAATTTATACTCTTATTGGTATCCATTTCGTTTTCATTTTTGTCTATATTTGAGCTTGAGTTTGCAATATGTGACATGCCCAACTCCATTTTATCCATCTTGTTCTATTTATGACGTCAATAATTCTGGTTCTATTTGGAATCTCCGCATTTCGTACCCTTTGCCTTGTTCGTATGTTTTTGATAATGTTCCGGTGATTCTTGATTATTATTCAAATATGTTTTTGCTTTTTTTATTGATTCTGTTTGCTAATAATTGTGTTCTTTAAAACGTTTTCATTATATTCATGAATAACTTTTGTTATTTTAGATTTTATAGTCTTTCTGACTTCGCTTAGTTGTCTCTTCTACAAATAAGAGCTTTGGTTTCGCCTGATATTTTTTCCTCGGAGATCTTGTGTTCATTATTGACATTTTTGATGTAGTCCTTATAATATTTTCTATATTGTCATATTTACTTTGAAAGTCGTTATTCGTGTTTGACTGTTCTACAAGCTGCTTAATTTTTTTGTCTGTATATTTTCGTTATAGGTGATTATTTTTTGTTCAGGAATTCTTCTAGGGATATAATAGATTTGTCGATTTGTTCTTAATGTTTTAAAATAAACTTTTATCTCCATTCTTACAAGTTTGTGATATCAGTCGAAATTTAGTTAGATCTTGGATGATTTCAATTGTCTTTGTTTTTTAGTTACACACATTTTAAAAGGGGAATAGAGCCCAACTAACCAATTTTAGATTAAAAACTCGATGTATTTTCAAAAGTTTTGAAGTCTTGTTCAGGAACGTTCTATAAATGCTTTACATTGGGTAAGCTCATTTTGTATTTACTTTTCCAATTTTTCTTACACAACGTCGCTGCTGACAAAATGGTCTCATTAGTCTTGACGCGATTGACTTCTTACATTTTCTTAGATTTTAAATTTTTTTTTTATATTTCTTCTTGAAAATTAATTAATTAATTCATCTTAACATTTATATTATTTTATACAGGAACAAAACAATGAGTTAGATGAGAAAGAACGCAAGCAATTACAACGTCGATACGTTCTTCCTGAGGAACCGCACGTTATAGTTCACCCTTCTAAGACTGCGAAGGAAGGAAAGTTTGATTGCACCGTCATGTCGTTGTCTGTCCTATTGGATTACCGTCCCGAAGACACTAAAGAAAGATTTTTTGAGGTTTGAAGTTCTTTTTAATTGATCTATAAATAAACTAATCAAAATATTTTATAATAAATACATAGGTCTCTCTGTTTGCTGAACTATTTAACGAAATGTTGATGAGAGATTTTGGATTCAATATTTTTAAAGAATTGTACTTTCACAAAGAGCCAGTTGTCGAAAAAGACGAAACTAAAAAAGATGAAAATAAGACAAACGATGAAGATGAAAAGTCTAAGGACAGTCAAGATCAAACTTCCGAGAGGAAATCTATAGGCGAAAGTGAAAAAAAAGATAAAAATAGTCGCGATCGTCGTAAAAAGCCTGCTGACGAGGATACTGAAGACGAGAGTTATTCAGTGCACTCAAGTGACCGAAAAAGAAAATCAGATAGGAAAATGTGTGTTGTTAAACCACATCTTTTACTTTCACTAATCTATTTCGATACTTGCCACTGTGGGTATATTTTTGAAAAAGACCTGGAGGAATTATTTTTAATCCTTGGTCTGAATCTATCCCGCGCAGAGATTAGAAAATCACTTTCAAAGTCGGTGTCAAGGCATGCATTTTATTACAGGTAAGGATTTTTTTCTATAGTTTATAAATGAAAAGGAAGACAATGTTTACTCTTACTAGAAAACTAACCGATGCGGAGGAGAAACCCGAAAATACTGTTAAGGACATCGACGCAGAAGATGAATTCCCAATGGAAGAATTAAAAAGAATTGCTTCTGGTAATAACTGCTTATTACCGGTATTTAAGGGTTCTGATGATAGTGAAGTGGAAAGCTCAAAAGCAGTGGATTGTGTTTCTGCGAATGATGGTAAGTAAAATAAATTCGTAAATAACAGTAACAATGTCTAAAATGAAATCTTATAGGCATGGTTACTCATAATGGAGTGTTGGTACATGTTGGAAAATTATTTGAACAAAATAAACGTTACGAGAAATCATATTCGGAATTAGAACAAATGTATATTGAATTAAAGAAACATCATGCAGAACTACAGGCAAGTAACACCAAGGCTAACAATAAGACTAAGGACCTCCAGAGCGAAGTTAAAAGTCTTCTAAGAAAACTGAGCGATGCGGATCAGGATTTATTCACTTTGAATGTAAGTTTAACAGTAATTTTTTGTAATATTGTAATAATATTGTTTTTTTTTTTTTTTTGTATTTTAAAGAGAAAGTACAGTGACCAGCACTCGGCATTAATGTACTGTTATGATAAAATAGCAGCATTTGTCCCTAGATCCGATAAGAACCATAAATCAATTGAGGGGTAAGTACAATATTTTACTTTAAATTATATTTTCTATTTATAATCCAATTTGTATTTACAAGGTCACGTGATCGAGAAGGTACAAAAGAGAAGAAGGATGACAAGGAAAAGAAAGAAGAAAAGGATAAGAAAGAAGATAAAGAAAAAGATAAGAAAGACGAAAAAGAAAAACCGGACGATAAAGTTGAAAAAGAAAATCAATCGATTGAAAAGATTGACGTTGAAAAAGACTCCTCAAAACCCGAAGTTAAAAAGGAGGCAGAGTGAAATAAATAAAACAATATTTTATAGATTTGCTTAGACTAATGAATTAAGATTTTTTTCTTGGGTAACTTATCAATATTAGATGGCATACAATTAAACTGAATTAATAAATTATATAAATTTATTGGAAAATAACGTTACGTTTTTATTGAACAAGACAAAATACCGATCACAAATGGTTTTCCGATAAATCATATTCTATTCATATTACTGTTATTCCATTCAAATTCTAAAAAAGAAAGGGATACAATCTAAAAGAGTGTGCTATTAAAAACATATACTAGTTGCATTATACAAAAAAATTGCATTCGCATACAATTATAACAATTTGTATTACGATATTTAGAATACATTTTTTATTATTAGAAACGGGGCTTATCTCACCTCCTTTAAGCGGAAGGAAACATATACAATGTATTTATTCATTGTCCACTTGAATCATCACATTATTTTTAAACATATAAAACTGGTTAAAGAATATCTCGGGGTTCAATGTTTCTTAAAAAAAAAAAACAATTAACCAAAGTCATAAAAACTTATTCCAGGTCTTCAACGATTATGGATAATTGTTAATGTTTGTTTGTATTCGTTTCGATGATTTTTACACGCAGTTACACGATCAGTAGAAAAATGTGAGTTGAATGAATCATTAAATTTAATTTTGCAATTCTCATCGTAATTTTTATGATTCATAAACGCATGGTACAAAGAGTAGAAAAAATGACAAACAATTTAAATATATTTGTAAGCAATCAGACCTAAACGACCGTAGTGGATTTGTAAAAATGTACGATTATGATGGAATTCGAGCAAAATTCTGTTTCTACCATTGAACTGTTCCAAAAGATGAAGTCGTTTATATTTGAGTACTCATGAATTGTTTTTAGACGGATTACATACTTCCAAAGCAATTTAAACTACTTGAGCAACTGAAAACTTATTTTAGTACGAAAGGAATTAAAATATACAACTTCAAGATCCGGAATTGACATTTAAATTTTAAAGTACCAAAGGAATTCAAAGTTACAAGTGCGAAGGAAATGTACTGGTACTTTCAAAATTCAAGTAATTGTAAATACATATCGCAAAGCACTAGAGTTTTTTTATAACAGCTTTAATACTATAAGGGCATCCATAACACCTTGATTGTGCGGGTTTGGTGTATACATATTAAAAAAAAGAAAGTTATAACACTTGGCCCAAAAACGATGCAGTTATATGTATATGTATAAACAGTCTGGTTGACTATGACTATGAACATAGATGTTTTACATGTTTGGTAATAAGCTCATCTAGGACTTTAATTTTTCAGCTTATGATACGAAGCTGATATATTCTTACTTCACCAATAGAATAAAAGCAGTTCTAGCTGGGATAGCTTGTCAAAATGTTTTCCAATTACTGCGGGTGTCCCTCAGGGGTCCAATTATGTTCTCTATTTACGTCAATTCACTTTTATCTTTGGTGGATAAATGTGCCTGTCACATGTACTCTGATGACGTCCAGCTGTATCTAAATGGCCCCTTGGATTTATTGAGTATGGAGCTTATAGTGTAAATAAAGACCTTAAGAAAGAATTTAAGCTGGTTCCATTTAAATGGATTACATTAGGTCCAATTCTGTTCTCAATTTGCGCCAATGCACTTTCATCCTTGGTTGATAACTGTGTCTGTCATATGTACTCTGATGACGTCCAGCTGTATCTAAGTGGCCTCTTAGACTAATTGAGTACGGAGCTTATAGTGTCAATGAAAACCTTTACAAAAAACTAAACTGGTTCCATTTAAATTGTCTTTTTTTTAAATCTAAAAAATCAAAATGTTTAGTTAATAAAAAAAAACAGTTTTAAATGCCTTTCAAAGGAGTCACTTTATTTAAATTGTGTTAACACATTACAATTACGTCACATTTCTTTTTCTTGTTTTATTATAATTTATAGCAAAACAAGCAATAGGTTTTAATAACAAAGGAATGAACTTCAATATAAGTCAATACTATTATAACTATGTAGGTAATTTTATATTTTGAAACAAGAGCAAACAAACAAAACTTTGGTTAAACTTAAAATCATACATAGATAAAATCAAAACCAGTAATTATTTAAGTTTTCTATCATCTCTCATTCTCGTTCTAGATTTGTGTAGTATACATAAATTAATGAAAATCGATTACATATAAATTAATTGTTTAATTAACCAAGTCGCAGTCGCATTTAAATGGAACAAATTCAGGTTAATGTAATGAATTTAAAATAATTCCATGGTTTTGTTTTATTTCTTTTTTTTTTATAAATATAAGTTGGTTTTCCTCTGTTTTCATACAAAAATATGTCCTTCACTTGTTTGATTTTCGGTACATAAATGGTCAAGATTGTATCCTCTTTCCAAATACTTAAATATACATACTATATATCTGTTTGCTTTTGTTACTGATTGGCTTTGTTTTCAACTTTAATTTGGCGCTTTCTCGCTCTGTTTGTTTATTTAATATCCCGGACTAACTTGTTAGCTTATATGAAAAGAAAAATAAATTATAAAACTAAAAATATGTACGTGACAATTTGTAATGGGTTTTAAAACATGCACAAAAACTAAAGGTTATTAAAGGACATACAACCAAATAAATTAACATATAATAATGTAGGTACACATATATATAAAAAAAACAGTCTTTGTTAAATTAAATTATAATTTGTCTGTGTGATTTTATTTTATAATTTACTATGTATTCTGCAGTTTAAAGATACATTTTTGTTTGGACAGATTGTTCTAAATTTCATGTTTTATTGTATAATCAGATACTTGTGGATATAAAATCGTGTTTGACCGATTTTTTTTTCGTAATTTTTTGACTGATTTGATTTTTTTTTCTTCGCTAAGTAAAATGGACGTCAACGTTAAAATATAATATATGATTTAATGTTATTTCATAAATACATGTTTAATGTTTCATAATTTTGGATTTTTTCAATGATAAATGCTCTTATTGAACTAATATTAAGTATTGTGAGTTGGTAACACTGATACCACTTTAAAGTTACACCCTATTAATTTAAATTCTGAATGTTTGGTTTGCATATCAAAACTAAAAGGTGCGTTAAAGCAAAGTTAAAATATAACGTTTAGAAACGTTTTAAGTATATTTGAGAAAATTAGAATAAAATAAAATTTGATTAATATATTCTGTTGCTTTCAAACTGTCTGCAAGTCTGGACTACTATTACGATATTCAAATCTGCTTTTTGTTTTGTAAATTCGAGATAAATTGATTTTTTGCTCTTGGCATTTTTAGTCTCAAAAAATAACAATAAATTTGTTCATTAAGTAAATAAAATTCACATATTCTGCTTAGGCTTCTTCCACACGGCCAATTGGACGCAGCACTATCCTCGGATCTGGGTCGAGCATTCGGTCAGATTCTTCGGCACTGCTGAGGCTAAAAATTAAATGTATCATAATTTATAAAAAAAAACTGAACCTGTATTTATTTTAATATTTAATACTAATGGTTTTTTTTTTGTTGAAAGATTTCGATCTTGATTAATAGAATCGGAGGGGTAAAGAAATTGAGTAAGGAATAATTAGAAGATTTCGATGTGCATTGGTTTTGAATTTCTGAAGATTACAATTGAAAGGAAAAATAGAGCTGGGAAAGAATTTACCGGTTTGTGGTCGAGATACTGTATTTAAATAATTTTTCAAAGTTATGTATTACAAAATTGTGTATGGTCAAAACTCTTTATGACAAAAAATCTGTAATTCAGAGTTATGATTTGTCAAAATTCTGTATTTAAAAGTATTGAAAATAGTCTGAAAAAGAAAAATCGTTTTGATAATGTTAAAAATGTCGCACTTTTTTCTTATCAGCAAAACAAAATATTTTATGAGATTTTTTGACACTACTTGCAAAACATTTTAAGACAAGAACATGTATTAATGTTCTTAAATAAACGTGATTTTTGTGCGTTCCTAAAAAGTTGTTAATTTTAAAGTTATAAGTCACTTTCTTCAATGGTGTATCAATACTTTGATTTTTTTAATAGAAGTTCTATGCAATTAATCTTTTATAACAATTGGTCCATTGTTACGTGTGCTGTGTTGCATGTGCCACCGTCTTGTTGAAAACACATTCCATTTTGCGCAAAAAAAAGTTATCATCGCACAGTAGCTGAACATAATTTTCCGATTAAGTGGTGTTTTGATAAAGAAGTGTTTTGTTCATACTGCATTTTGTTATACAGTATTCTAAGTTTAGAAAGTTTTGAAATTCAGAATTATGGCCAAATACTATTGTACAGAATATTGAAAAAACAGTATTTCGACCACTCTAAAGAGCAAAAAAGCGTGTAGGTAACACTTTACTAACTCATAGCCGGACATCAAACATAACATTGAAACCATGCAAATGGTTTTTTTGACTATTCTAATAAACTGATTAACTTGATATAACAAAAGCGTAGTTTTGTAAATTTTGTAATTTGATTTGAGGACTTCTCATGGTAGAATATAGATATCGAAAAAAATATATACATAGATAACATACAATTTAATAAATACCTAAATATATACTTGTACTTTTTAACTTTGAAATACTTCGAGGAACGAAAATTTTGATTCTCAGTACATAATATAATTCAATGCATTATAAAAATCTTAAAATTAACATTTAAATTTTCATACCATTCTTTATTATCGGGCATCAAATTGCGCCGCTCCTCATCTTCTAGTCTTGGCGGTATTTCAGACACAGGGGCATATTGTGTATGCGACACTAAAGGATCTGTTGATGGATTCAATGCCAAAATTTGACCACCTGTATTACCTTGCAATTGACGAGCTAGGCTTTGCTTCTTGCTAAAATAACATGGACATACACAGTTGCGTCTCCAGTCAGCAACTTTGATGTATAGACCTTTACAAAACATAAACATTAACATCTTTTTTATTGATAAGATAAAAGTAAAATAACAAACCAATTAAACAAAAACCAACTATTGTCATAAAAACACCTCCCGTAACGACACCAATATCAATGCCTTCCGATGTCTCAACAGTTTCAATTCCTAACTCTTCTTTGTGTTCTTCGCTGTCAGCAAAATCTGCAGCACCACTAGCTATCATTGCCACTCCAGCAGCAATCGATATCAGCGCAAAGAGCAGCAGTGCTACTTGAGGCATTGGTTTTTTAAGTACTTTCATAGGTGAAACTGCAGATGTTTGCCCCAATAATCCTCCAGGCCGGCTTTCATACGAAACCGTTGTAGGCTGATACACTGGCCCACCGGACGGCATTCTTAAACAAAAAAGTATAGGTATCTGTTAAATTCAGAAATTGAAATAGGTACAATCATAAGAAAAATTCCTGAATCTAGTTAATCTCTTATAGCTATTTAGTTGCCTTACAATAGCACCAAAAGCAAACAATATTAGTAAATTTAGTTTATTTTATGTAAAGAAATAATTTGTGTAAAATTATCATCTGCGTCACACGCTTCCGTTGGAATGTGATTACCCCGGCAGTATTAAAATGCGAAACAAAGATCCTTTCTTGTGTGTACCTACTTATTGATTTGAATTTGTTTTAATTTGATATTTTTGAGTCATAATTTTATTAACAAAAGTTTAAATCTTTACAAATTAAAAAACTATAAAGGTATTCCGTTTTTAAATTAAGATTTTGAAGTGACATAAAGCTTGAAAGGAACATTTACTTAGGCCTACATCGCATACATTGTGGGTAGGGTGACCAGATATAGAGTCAAGGAAAAGAGGACACTTACCAAAATCTCAACAACAAAAAACAGAAGTTAAATTTTTTTTTATAATTTATTTAAATAAAACAAAACAAAATATTTAATTCTAACAAAAAAGTAACAGTTAATAAAAAACATCATAATATCATGGCTTATTTTGCATGAAAATAATAAAAGATCGATACAAACATATAAGAATATTTTTTTATTAGCACCGTATTTATATGGAAATAAAAATAGTTAAGAAAAAACATTTCATAATGTTTTTTTTTTCTTATGATTTTTAACTTCAATTTTGGTTGTATTTGTCATTAGACCTTATTTTATTTAAAGTTTCGGGACTTTGGAAAATATGATTATAAAACTCAGTACATGACATATGTATTTTTAAAATTATGTTTACAAAATAGAATTGCTTTGACGTTTTCTATTTTTAATCTATTGCGTTCCTCAGTCCATTGACTGTTTATTAATGAAAATATGCGCTCAACATTAGCATTATGAGCAGGAATCGCGAATACAAACTGGGCTATCCTCAAAAGTTCACTATATAATTCAAGAATTTACATTTTTTCAAAATAATTTACCCATTTCTTGTGAATAGGTGAGTTTATAAAATTTATATTTTTTATTTCTTGTTCCAAAAACGTTTTTAAATTACAAAATTGGTCAAACAATTTATTTTCATTCATGTTAACGCCTTTCTCTCCCAAATAGAGCAAAGAATTTTGGATATCGTTCCATTCCGGAACTTTGTTAAAATTCATCCAAATAAAGCAATTAAATTCATCCAGAGAATCACACCAGCTCTGAAGATATTCTATGCACCTAGCATAAACCTCAATTAAAGTTTGTCCAATGTTCAAAACTTCATTTCTATTTCCACCATTAGCGACTGGAATGGGTGAGTTATTTTTTAATATAAATCGAAAAACTGAGAGAAAACCGAAAAAGAGGACAAATCGCTTTTTCAAAAAAAAGTCACCGGACAAAAGTTTTTTAGGTCAAAAAGAGGACATGTCCTCCATAAAGAGGACGCCTGGTCAGCCTAATTGTGGGTACACATTTGGCTATGATGACCTCTTTACATACCCACCCCAATAACTGGGATTATGAGAGCTAAGGGAATACCCAGTCTTTTAGTAGCCTCTTTCACTCAAATAATCCATTATTTCTTAGAATAATCTAAATAACTATTGTACCTATAAATTTGCTTCAATGTAATTTTGTATCTATGTAGGTACTCCGAATATTCTGCGAAGTTCTTAGAAACTAAGAATCTACGTCCAGCAACATGACGTGATTTTCTTAGAACTGGCCGATAACAACTCGCCTAATACCCCTAATTTTTATTAAATTAAATTGGTTTATTTCATTCATTAAGGCACAGGCATTTGAACTTGACCCACGGTTCAGTATTGGCTATATTTAGAGCTTTATTTGTTGCACAATTTTGTGTTTGCCACCAATACGTTTATTATAACATTTACATTATATTTTTCAAAGTGAAAAGGTCCATTGTTTTGAATTCATATTGAAGTAATCGATTTTCCACCCAAACCAAAACAACCAGTTCTACAAGTTCAGCTCTTGTTCTATGCGCCATTACATATTTACTCTATGCTAATAATTGTCATTAAATTGATTTACCATGAAGGTTGAACTATGAGCTTTATACATATTATTCTGTTAATTTTGTAGAAACTC
Source organism: Eupeodes luniger (assembly GCA_951509635.1). NCBI lineage: Eukaryota > Metazoa > Arthropoda > Insecta > Diptera > Syrphidae > Eupeodes > Eupeodes luniger. The sequence continues at coordinate 75,474,557 of OX608074.1, forward strand.
ACATATGTAAATAAAACAAAAGATACCAAATTGGGAAACAGAAGTTTAACGCCCGGACCTTTTTACAAAAAAAAAATAAAAAATATTCATGAAAATATGTTTACCTCTTTTGTTTCTGTTCTAATTCTGTTGTACTTTAACGTATACTTTGTTGTTAATAAGAGACCAACAAATTCACTTTTGTTTATAAACTTTCAACAATAATTAACGAAATAGTTCATCAACATTCTTAAACTTGTTTTAAATTTTAAACACATAAATATCTGCCTCAGGGTCTGCCGTCAAAAAGTGCACTTTATTTGTCGACTCTCGACTGCCATTTATTTGTGGGTTTTCTGTGCAACAGAGACAAAAATAATAGATAAATAATAGTTTTGTTTCGCTTGTAGTTAAGCTCTATGGTTTTAAGGGCTGCCGTGATATCATTTTTCTAGTTTTAAGAAAGTAGTAGAATGTGTTGTGCATATCGAAGCCATTTACGGGAAACGAAAATAGTCCATTCGTTTTGTTAATAATGTCAAATTTGTTTGAGAATCGATACATCTGCAATTTTGAAGAAGGTAAAGTGGGATAAAAATGTATGATACAAAAATATGCGCAAGGGAGTAGAATCTCTACCAAAGAAAAAAGATATAATTCGATACTTTAAAGTTGGTTATATACGACAGGTCCAAATGGACACAAGCCGATCCAAAAACGACCGTGTTTGGGGATACTAAGAGGTCTTCTTTAGGCACATAGAGGAAATATATTATCTAGAGTCCCGACTGGTCCCCGTCTTGCCTGAAACACCCTCAAATTTTATTTGAGGTAACTCTCTTAAAAGCCCGTAACAACTACATAGAATCTGCATTTTCCCATAAGAAATGCACGGGACAACTAACACATGCTTATGCTAATGGGCAAAATTCGCTCAATTTAGTTTGTAGGCCGAAAGAGAGCAAACCCATTAAGTCGGGACTCTAGATAATATATTTCCTCTATGTTTAGGCATTTGAAGCAAGTTAAAAATCAATGAGCTCGAGCCAACGAGCCCGCACCAGTCTCGGTTCTGGCCGAGTGCGAGAAATCATCGCCAAGTAGTATTGTATGTTTACACAATCTTATCCACCACCTAACAACTATCTAACTATCTCAGTGTGTCTTATACAAAAATTCAAGGAAACAACTTTCGTAATTTTAAAATATTTTTCTGAAGAAATGAATGGAAATTTGTAATTTATTTTATAAAAACCTTTTTTCTATCCAGGACCCATGTTCTGTAACTCGGTCGAGTATTTTCGCAGTCGATTAGAGGTGGAACGAAAAATTTCATCGTTTCTCTATATTGGAAAATGAACTGTGTCTATAACATGAGGCGAAAACACCCCTGTGAGAAAATCATAGTTTCCAGTTTGCAATGGAAGAAATGTTTACATTTCTCTTAAACTGACAGCTTCAATTTATTTCACATTTAACTAAAAATTATTTTTTCTTTTATATTGAAAAGGTTGAAGTGTTCAAGTTTTTTATTTTGCAGTAATTAATTTTTTTAAAACGAGTAAAATGTATAGTGTGCTTGTAATTAGTGAAGAAAGTGACAATAGAAATATGATGCGCATTCACAGACGTCATTTACGAGATTCCACTAATGCGTTTGAAATGCCTGGAGAAAGATTTCGTGAACTTTACCGCCTCACAAAAGCCACAGCTAATGTTTTGTTAGAGGAATTAAGTCCCTATATGAAAACAGGGGTTCGAAACACCTTTATTCCTAAGCCGATCCGAAAGTGTGCTGCTCTGCATTTTTTTGCAACTAGGTCCTTTCAAAGGGATATCGGACAAGATTTTTCAGTACCTATCAGCAGAACGATGGTCTCTCGCTCAGTAAGAGAAATATCTGTTATTTTACAAACGCATCTTATGCCAAAATGGATAAAATTTCTATCAGTAGATGAATACGATGTCATAAAACAAAGGTAAATTTAAATCTATAGACGGTATTCAAAAAATAAGTTTTTTACAACAAAACTGGTTTTGCTGCTGTTATTGGAGCTATAGACTGTACTCATGTTCGCATAAAAAAACCAAAAGCTGAAATAGAGAACTGCTACCTTAATCGCAAAGGATATCATTCCAAAAATGTACAATTAGTAAGTTTAAACAAAAAATCTGTTGCATCACTTTTAAAATTAATTTTTGTTTTATTTTCTTAGATCTGTACCTATGATCTTCGCATTATCGGAGGCTTTGCAAGATTTGGAGGTGCAGCTCATGATGCTTACATATGGGAAGCGTCTCAGATAAACGTTTTGTTAGAAAAACGATACGAGGAAAACCTAACAACCAACTCTTGGTTATTGGGTAAGCAATTTTTTTGTTTAAATTTCACTTTTATTTTAAAATTTGATCATTTAAGGTGATTCGGGATACCCATTGCGCCCTTGGCTTATGACGCCGTACCGTTCATCATCCAACCCGGATGAACGAAAATATAATACAGTCCACTCCAAAGCCAGAAACTGTATAGAACGGTTAAATGGAAATATAAAAGGTGTATTTCGTTGCTTACAACGGGGTATTTATTCAACCCCTCAGGCAGCTGGTCTAATTATTAATGCCTGCACAACTTTGCATAATTTCCGCATAGCTCATGGCTTATTGGACGAAAATGAAACTTTATCAATAGAAGATGTAGAAGACGACCGTGAATCCTTAAATAACCTAGACACGAACAACGACCGGTTTTTAAGAGAAGCTGAAAGAATCCGAAATGCAATAAAATTGAACTTATCTCGAACAAATGAAGAAAATATTTAAGCTTGCAAACGTTAATAAAAAAATAAAACCATTAAAAAATTGCTGATTTTATTAAAAAAAAAAACATACTTCATTAGAAACTAAAAAAATAGTAAAAAACTTAACTCAATAAACACATGAAACAAACTAAAAAGACACCATTCATAAACTAGAAAAAGAAAAAAAATCACATCTTGAGTTAAAAAAAAAACTGAATAAATTATTAATTATTGACTTCGAGTCCAAAAGCGCTTATCAATAGATCTAACTTTTTATGATCTGTCCGCTTTGTACTTCTAATGCCTCGATTCATGCTCCTAACTTTTCGTGCATTTCTTTTGCCTCAACTAAAGCACTTTTATATGAAGACGAAGATTCTCTTTTTCCTTCCATATCTGGGTCTTTTTTTTGTCTTTTGGCTGGTGGGAGAACATCTGATATATCCTCGAGAAAGTCAATAGACAGTAATTCTTTCTGTTAAAGAATAAAACGTATGAGGAAAAAATAAAAAAAAAGTTTAAAACAAACTTACGCCACTAGCTGGAACACCCGATTCTGGTGTGACTGCATCGACGCCCATAATTAACAAAATTTGTTCCTCGAAACTGTTTAAGTCTCGAGGAGCATCTGTTGAACTCCCACCGTCAGTTTTATTTAAAAAATGGCGCTTCGCATTTAGTTGCTTTTTGACAGCAGCCTTAAGATCTATCCAACACTAAAAAGAAAAAAATTTAGTCATGTAATCTTAGTTACAAAACGATGTCATTGAAAAACCATTTGCCTTATTTGAATTATTAAAACGGTTCTGAGTTACATATTTTGTGCTATGCTGAATTTAAAAAACAATTTTCAATTTGAACAAATATTTAAAAAAAAATTCATATAGAACAATTTTTATAAAAACAAGATAACATTTTAAAAATAAAATTTTAAAGACGTTTAAATTTTACGTTTTTATTTTTTTGTCTTACCTTTTTCCACTGGTCGGTTGTTTTGCTGCTACCTCCCATGGCATTTAAAATTGTCGACAAGGTTTCCCAATCATCTTTGTTTTTACTATTTGAATTTGGTCCACCAAATTGGCCTCTCGCGAACTCTAAATGTGTTGCCATATAATTAACTAATTTTTCTTTTTGATCTTTTGAGATCCTTTGAATTTTCTACGGATAAAAATAATAATTTTCCTGATCAAACAACATACAAAATAAGTTATTTACCTTTTGTTTATTTTCCGTCATATTTGATTTTTATTATTTCCTTGTTCTCACTTATATCAGAGCTGTCGAATGATTTTGACAGAAAAATCGAAAGATTGTATCGACTTCAGATACAGTTTTTTTCACATTTTTCCAATACTTCCAATAATTTTTTCCATTTTGTTTGTGATCGAGTGAAAAAAAGTTACAGAAACAGTTGCGTGTGAGAAACAGAATTTTGTGTCATTCCGCAGTGTTTTTGTTCTGATTCGCACCCTTAATGCGAAAACTCACTCGATGTGAGAGTTACAGAACATGGGTACAGGATAAACATACATGGTGTTTGTACCTGAAATGAAAAATATAAAAATAATCAATCTGTCAAAGTTGCCATGGCTCGGTCGCGTATGTCGGGCAAGTTTGGACCGTGTTCAATTGGACCATTTCGAAATGGCTCTGAGCCAATTGGCTCGGTTGTGAAGGTCCATTTTAAGCCTTGTACGCAGATGCTGTATTTCAAAACATAAGTCTTCACTTAAAAATTAAAATAATGAAAGACGATTCTGACATCACAGAAAACCCAAGATGGCGATAAGAGAATGTCAAATCCACATATGTACGTTTTTCTGCCAGTGCGTAAATATAGTATGAACGACCTGAATTCCAATTATTCCTTGATTATATAAAGCTAATCATGCAAAATTGGCTGATTAACGAAATCTCTAATTAACTGCTCAAATCATTTATACCTTAATTACCATTTTAGTGAACAAACGCATTCTATGATCAACAACTGGAATAATCCTTGATTAAATTTGATCAAGTGTGAGCAACTTTAAAAGTCAAATAAGATATCAAAATCGAAAAGTTTTATAGTTCTGCATTTATAATATTTTGTTGGTTCCATTTTGTGGAACTCAAAAACGGTTCAACGGTTAGGATCTTAAAGAGGGTTAAACATTAGGCGTGTACCATCAACTGAGCGCTCAGTGAGCGCTCAATGTCAGATTGACGGAGGCAGAATCGTTTTGTGGGACAAGAATCTCCGTACAAACATATGCTGTCAAAAACATATGTTGTCAATTGTAGTTTTTGATGTGGATTTATTATTTTTTTCTATTGATAATTCTTTGTTACTTTTGGAAAAAAAACTATTAAAATGGATAACAAACAAGAACAAGTTTTGCGTCAAATTTTAAGTAGTTCATCAGATAAAAAAAGAAATAAAAAAAGGAATGAGGAGCATGAAAAGATTTTGATGGAACTCCTAAAATTTAAATTATTTAAATTACGCGCCACACCAGTCAAATGACAACTGAACAGCTGTTTTGGGTGAGCAAGCAAATTGAGAAATGAATCCATGAATTTTTTGTCTCAGAGATCTCCGCAAAAAATCTCAGTGCTCAGCTGAGATTTTTTGTCTCACTTAAAAAAATAGTTGAGCGCTCGGAGCGCTCAGTTGATGGTACACGCCTATTGTTATTTTTTGTTAAGTTTAATAAAAAAGTTAATGATAACGTGTCTTTTCCAGAAAAGATATAACTCATTTGTTAAGTCCTTCTGCGTTGATATTCAAAAACTCTCATATTTTTAAATTGGTTCCTTTAGCATGCTTATGTTATGAACCCCGAAAATACCTTACTAAACCTATTTTTGGTGTTTTATGCTTCTTTGAAAATTTCTGCGCATATGTGCATAAAAGTGTAGATTTCTGATTTAAATAAAATTAGGCCAGGTTTTTGGGAGCTTCTGGCCTTAAAATATCTAAAATGCATGAACTACGCTTTGTAAGATTTGATGGATGGAAAATGGACTACTATAAAGCAGAAAAAGAACATTATTTTCATCCAAAAGATTAAGATCCGCTTGAAATACTTATAAAATAAAATGAAAAATAACTTTTAAAATAAATTGTTTTTCTTAGAGAATAGTCATTTTGTATGTTCCATTCTCCAATAAAATAGTGATTCCAATTCAAGCCAGCAAATCAAAGCTGATTATATTTCAAAAACATTTCAAGCAATAAGTTCCAGCGTATGTTTGTAATTCTCACTTTTGAGTGAAGTCTTTTGTACTATCATCGCGAGATTATTAAGGGTGTTACCTAGTGGCTGCGGTGGCATCAGCTCGGGTAGTGTTTTTTCTACGGTGAACGTACAAAATTGCTCCATGATTTTATATCATCCTACAGATTATATAAAAGAAGTTTAATGCATTGTATATTTTTCGGAAGGGTACTTTCATGGATGTACATATATGCAATGCTCTATAGCTTTCAGTTGGTATTAAGGATCCAGTTATAGCTATCTATGAAGTCAATCCGGAAAATTTGTTGAATGGATATTTGACTGTGTTTCCCTTTGATTAGAAATGAAAATTATATACTAAAATCGGAAATCAGACAAAGAGAAAAAAGATTTATTGAAATTCATTTTCCTAAAAAGCTGATACTTTTATGTTCAAGAGCGAAACTAATCTTTCCAATGATTTTTGTTCCAATTTTACACAATTTCAATGACAGATTTCTGACAGTAAAAATTTTGTGGTGGATTTCAATCAGGAAATTTTGTTCAATGATCACAAAAAAAATCCAATGATTGTTTTCAATGATGAAAAACAAGCAATAATTAGCTCCTAAATGACTTTTAAAAAACTTGATCCAATTCCGTTAAATCTTAACACGTTTTACATTCTCATTAGTATAAAGTATACTTTTTGGTCAAAATTTGAATTTTTTTCCTGTTATCAAACAGGGCTAATAATTTGCAAATACCCCAATACAAAAATTTCGACAAAACTATTCTACAAAATGTCTGCACATCCGGATTTGTTTAAACTTTGCAGCTATTCCAGTGCTGTCATGCGCCAATTCGTATAAATTATCCCATTTCATTTCGACTTAACTCTCCAAAATTCTAAACATTCTACTGGAATCTGGAACACGTGCGAACCAGAACCAGTCACACTACGCCATCAAAATTTTCCATGTGCACAAACATGGCCTTCTTGGGACGTGCAGCTTTTTGCCGGTCATTTGTACAACCGCAGTCACAATCGCGCTCGTTCGCCATTTTAACTCAAAATCCGAATCTAGTTTCGATTCAGTCAGCGTTCGGTTTGTTGTGTCTTCGCCAATTCTCAAGTAAAAAAATGGGTTTACCTCGTGTGTTTTTCGATATGACTGCTGATAATCAGCCCGTTGGTCGCATCGTAATGGAAGTAAGTAATATTTTGAAAGTAAAAATTAAAAAGTAATTTCTTTCAATTACAATTACGTAAAGCTGAAGTTTAAAAACTTCTAGAACTCCATTACAAATTTTCCTTCTAATCTTTTCTTGATTTGAGGGGCATGTATATGCATATGAATGTATTGAATATGTACATATATACATATGTATATACTACATACACATAAAGATTTGCTATCGAACGGAGCCCTAGGTGGTATACCTACGTAGCTGTCGAAATTTTTTAGGAATTTTTGGGTGACAAATATTTTTTGCTCCTAGTTTTATGGTTCCAAGTTTTTTAATTGACATGCTGAAATTAAATTTGGATTTTTTCTTCATGTTTCTAAAATGAATGAGACGAAAAATATAGCTTGGGAGCAAGCGGAATACTTCGATGCCTTCCATTTGCACGCAATGCCCGACCGGTTTTTTTTTTCTTCATGGCATGAAAAAGCCTTTGTGTGAGTTTTTCTTTTTCTGTGTGCTTGAAAAAATTGTATAGCAAATTCTTTACAAAAGGAACCAGAAACACTTGGAGCACGCCCTAGAGTCTGGAAGTTTCCTTAACTTATTCTTCATTCATAGATCATGGAATTTTTTCTCAGGATTATTCTAATTGAAGCTTTGACCTTGAATTGAAAAAAAAGTTATAATCCTAATCTAAGACGTCATTTTAGCTTTTTGTTTGCATAGAAATAAAGTTAATTATCAGGCATTGTCTTCAAAAAATCTTGTGACTATTTTTCTTGAGTAAATTCAATAGATTTCGATTAACTTCTCTACTCAAGCTTTTTTCTTTTAAGATGAAAAACTGGAAAGGATAGCGCGCTTATATACCTAAGTTAGTTAATTTCTCATCTAACCTTTGAGATATAATTTTTGCATTATTTGCTTCTTTTTAAACCTGCGTGACAGATTATTTTTTTTGTTTAAAATAAATTTGCACTGTGTAAATGTAAAATGACTCAATCTCAATGGCATGTATATTGGGGCTTGGGGGAGTGGACTGCCAAACTTTAGGTGACGTGGATTGGTATTGGAACTGGTTTACTTATCTATTTAGTTTTTATTTTTAATATTTATTTAATATTTATTTGTATTCAATTGGTAGGTACTTATCTACATAAGTACAAAGGAAAAATCAATGCCTGGTTTGTATCTGTCAAAAAACTGATTACTATTTTAACATTCCATTAGACCAAAGACTGATTTGAAAAAATCAATTCTTATATCTATAAGTTCTTCGGGTGGATTTACCACTCCCTGTGCCTACCAAAACTAATACGAACGAATAGTTTCTTTCAATTTTGATGCAGTGATGCGGAAAATAAGGACGCAATAATTGCACTTTAAATTCGTTGGATTTAAAATATTTATTATTGTCGATGTTAACTCTCTCTCTATTGTACCTTTTCTTAATTACATTCTTGAGCGCTCATTCAAAAAAATGACAAATCCTCGTTACAAAATAAAATTCTCTTTTTGATAGTTTCTTTCAAATTCCTTTCAACGAAATGTTCCATCCTTTTATAAGAAAAATCGATTTTTTCCCTCGCCAAACGATATTCGACAAGATTTCTGGTTATTCGGTGACCACAGCAAAAGATAAGCCTGACAAAGTTGTTGCAAGTCCGCTAATGCGGTTCGATATTCTATATAACCTCAAAGACAGTTTGTTGTCGGCATAGAATGTTTCGTGTTGGTTTGGGGAACAAGTCCTACATAAATATGAAAATATGGTTTTGAATTTACAATAAGGGTGTTAAATTCTATACCTACTTACCTACTCTTAACACAAATTGGATAGTTATGTATATCAATGTTTAATCAAGTTTAACAATTGTAGTTTGTAGGTATAGAAAAACATTTAGGAGCATAATCCTCCGACCTGCCTCATGTAATACTTACACTGAATTTAAAAGTGCATTACAAATTCAAGCAATGAAACAAAATAAGAAAGTAGATAAAAAAAAAAACGTTTCACTTTTATATAAGATACTGACGAGGTTAATAATAACAAGCAAATTAATATTTGTAGAAAACTATTCTCTTTTATCTCTCGTTTTAACTTTATGTACATATAAGCCCAGTACGGCAGCACTCAGCGTAGCACGTGTATGCATAAAACATCCCTTTTTCATGTACTATTACACTGGGACAAAAAAGTACTTATTTTGAATACATAGCTGGATGTTTATTTTATAGATGGATTATGTATTTAGAATTCACCTACTACAGAAGAATTCCAAATAGGATATAGAATTTTAGATTTCGCAAATTTTATTGTGAATAAACTCATCACTATCTCAAATTTAATTACTTCTTTAAATTTGCAATATAGACAAAATTACTTTCACCTAACAAATAATCGAAATTAAAAGCAAGTGAATGACCAAAATGATTGCACTTCCTTCCTGCATGAAATAAAATATTAATTTATTATTCTTATAAAACATTCTAAAGGACAAAGATTCGCCTAAAGTTGTTTGATTCGATAGTAAAGTTATTTAAGTCTTGTTGTTCAGATAAAGCGTAAATATTATAAGTTATATTCTTAAACTAATATACAGAAAAACATCTAAACAAGTCTATGTGTAAGATTTTACGTTATTAATAGGTAATTGTCTAAATTGTGTGTACTTATACATACTATGCCTAAGTGGTTCTTTGAAAGCCGTTGGTTCACTTTTTGGTAGCATCTTAAAATTTTATATGTAGGCAGATACTTAGTCATTTCATTACTCTTCAATCCCATATACAAATTATTAATGTAGTTCTTTATTTTATATTTCTATCATTAAACAACTACAATTTGTTTTAGTTAGAAACAAATGTTCTATTAGTGTGCCTCGTTTTATCCTGACAAAATGTTTGTCTTTCCTTGAAAGTTTCATAAAAGTTTCTAGGTAGGTATGTATATACCTCTTTTTATCAACAACAAAGAAAACACTGACGGCTACTTTATAATCTATTTTATAGTTTTTAAACTAAGTGTGTGTCGATATATTTTGTATTTGAGTATGATTAAAAATGTATGCAAATTCAATACAAATATACATTTTAAACGATGGGGTCATCGATTATTTTGTCGTTTTGTTAAACAGGCTTGCATGACTCAATTTCAATTTGCAGCTATTATATGTGTACGTTGGTAGATACGGGTATACAAAATTAAAGTCGACAGCTAGATTTTTATCAGCTTAATTAATATGATACATAGAACAATCAAAGCAAAAAAAAATGTTTAATAGCTGTGGTATGACCTTGGGCAGTCAAATTAAATCACCCGCTATGGATAGTTTTGTGTGTTATTAAATATATGTTCCTAATTATGCCGTATTTGCCTGTTTGGTGTGTTCCATTTACGACGGTTGCTTTTGTATCACGTTAATCAAGACCTATCATATGTAATGACAACCAAACAATAAAGCTTTAAAACCTAATTCAGCCATTTAATGATTACCTCTAGCTAGGATCTGATATTTAGTATTTCAACAGCCATTTTACTTTTGCTAATTGATTTTTTCACCTTTTTTTTTTCTAGCTGCGTTCCGACGTTGTACCAAAGACCGCTGAGAATTTCCGTGCACTTTGTACACATGAAAAGGGATTCGGATTCAAGAACTCAACATTCCACCGTGTCATCCCCAATTTCATGTGCCAAGGAGGTGATTTCACCAATCACAATGGTACTGGAGGCAAGTCCATCTATGGCAACAAGTTTAACGATGAAAACTTCGCCTTGAAGCACACTGAACCTGGTTGTTTGTCCATGGCCAATGCTGGTCCCAACACCAACGGATCGCAATTCTTCGTAACCACCGTTAAAACAGCGTGGTTGGATGACCGTCACGTTGTTTTTGGCAAAGTTGTTGAGGGTATGGATGTTGTTAAGAAGATTGAGGGCTATGGTAGCCAATCTGGCAAAACAAGCAAGAAAATTGTCGTCGCCGATTGTGGTCAACTTTAAGAAAACCCAGTTGCAAGCGTAGTTTATTCCCAAAACATAAAAACATGAAAAAAAAAACGTTTAAAACCCCAAAAACAACAACTACACACAAAAGCAGATATATACAATTGAAATTTAAAAAAAATATGATAAAAGAAGAACACTTTTAAAGTATAAGTAACAGCAGTTAAGAAGTTTAACATTTAAAAAATTTAATAAATTTAATTAACTAAACAGGCTATCGTATTTTTTTAAAATAAGTATTCGAGTTCTTTTAATTATTTACTTAACTCCGAGAGAAACTTAAATCTTACTAGAAACTTCTCCTTAACATGAGTAACGTTTTGATAACACCTACAACGTTAGCTCACAAATGGAATAAAGCAAAGAATTTGCTTTTGTCTTCTTAAGTTGTGGACTGTAGAAATATTTTGTACTTTTGATTGAAACTTGTATTTTTTTTTTCTTCATATGAATGATTGTAAAAGAAGGTTATGAATAAAGAAGAATGACTAAAATATTCTTTTTTATTTTTACTATTGTTGATGTAATGGTAAAATGCGAGTAACAAATTCGTAAGCTTTTCGTTAAAAAAATTAACTAGCTTTTGAGCAAAAACACTAATCATATAGGTATAGTGTTTTTGCTTTTGAGTATTGTGTCACTCTGGAAAAATACAACATTTTAGGTGAAGTAGAAATGTAAAGTAGAGAAGTCCATTTGTAATTGTAATCTGGCAAAGCTAAAAAAGCGTCAGGAAGTTGGGGCCCTACTATGTAACTCGATTCTACTTTTGATTCTATTCGAAACTCATTTCCGATTCTACTTTCAAATCGTACTACGTATGAAAGTAGAATCGAATGCCGGTTATACGAACTTATTTACAAAAACAAAATTCTACTTTCGAACGAGTATCGAGTCGCTTGACAGTTTTAAAAACAAAAAAACATCAAATTTTTGGACAAGAATAATTATAAGAAAAATGGACACCGTTGGAATTTGGTTTAATTTGCAAGGAAATGAAGAACAGTACGAGAAAATTGAACGCAGAAGAATAAGAGATAATTCCAAAATAATAGAGCTGAGTGAGAAAACGTTTGCACATATAGGGTCCGCCATCGAACGTTTTTTTTTTTGAACTAGTGCTTATTTCGTGAATGGTTACAGTTAGCTCATGTCTGATTTCACAGATAATTAGTTTTATCTTTCCGCTGAACGAATATGGTTGCGTATATGTACGCTTTATCATCTTTTCAGATAAAGCTCATTTTGATCGAGTGTAAACAAGCAAAATTGTCGCATTTGGGGCCCAGAATCCTCGCATACATTGAATAGCCAAACATCCAAAACGAGTCACTTTTTGGTGCGGATTTTGGTCCAGAGGCATAATTGGGCCATTTTTCTTCGAAAATGAGCAAGGAGTTACAGTCAATGTGGCGCTACGTTCCACACAGCCGAAGCTACACTAGATGTTTTTATAGCATTTTCAAAAAAAAAGTTATTTGGCGGACCCTTTATAGGTATACCTATTAAAAAGAATACCTAAAATATTTATTGAAAACGGGTAATTCCAAGTTTGAGTACAAATTACTCAAAAACAAAGGAACTTCAGATAGTCGCCCTTAGGGGCCAGTTAAAGCTATCATTGAAATCGATCCGGAAACATTTTTGAATCGATATATGACGGTGTTTCCCTTTGATTAGAAATGAAAATTATATACTGATCGATCGAAAATCACACAAAGAATTTTTTTTGAGAAAAAAAAGTGTAGGTAAAGCATTATTCACATGAGCACGACCAACGAATGAACGAATATTCGTCGATTTTGACATTTCTTTCACATGAGAGTTTTTAATTCGTCGCGAATGAAGTTTGACATTCACCACCGAAACCAAAACAAGAATGATTTTTTTAGGTTAAGTACGCGCGATTGTTTTATTCGTTGCGAGTGTGGATGATGTGGAACGCGAATAAAGTTTGATAGTTCGTATCAACTAAAATTTTGTTCGCGACGAATAAATTTGTTTTCTTAAATTTATTAATATTTGATATTGAAAAGTATAAGTATGCATTATAAATCAAATAGAAACTATATTGCTATCGTTTTGTTAAGATTTTGTGTGGAAATATGTCTTTAAACGTATATAAACTCACATTTTGTAATTCATTCGTCGTTCGTTGGTCGCGCTCATGTGAATGCTGCTTAATTGCATATTTATTTTTCTCTAAAAATGTATTTTTCTATTTTTCGGACGGAAATTAATTTTCCTGAACAGCTGATACTTTTATGTTCAAAATTGATTTATGCTCCAATTTCACACAATTCCAATGACAGATTTCTGTCAATAAACATTTTTCGGTGGATTTCAATCAGGAAATTTTTTTTTCAACTTCAGAAATTTTTAATGAAAGCTATAAACGACCTGCCAAAAAAATTCCAATTTTTGTTTTCAATGATGAAAACCAATGATAGCTATAACTGGCGCCTTATTACTGGGGCCTGATTATGGGATTCGCGGTGAATCGTTTTGCTAGCGAGTTTGCAATTTTTCAATTATTGCTTTCGCCTTCTGAATTCTACCAATTAACGAATTCGAAGGCGAATTTGAAATGTCATAATGTTTGTTGGCGAGTTGAAATCCGATAGCTTTTTTTGGCGGATTCACAGGCGAAAGAGTGTTCATTATTCACTGTTCGATTTCGTATATTCCTTCTTGATTGTAATTATATAACAATGTGAGTTAGTTTTATTTTAATTTTCTTATAATTTATCCACAATAAAATATAAAATTTCCAATAAATCACCGCAAATTTCACAAATTCAACCAAAACAAAACAAAATTTTGTTTGGAAAGTTGTCAAATCACTGGAATATAGGAAGAAAAAGTCAAACCAAAAGTGTCAAATCACTGGAATATAGGAAGAACTATTTTCGCTTCGCCGCGAATTCGTTAATAAGAAGTACGACGCGAGTCGAATTGAAAACAATCCGCCGTGAACCTCATAATCAAATATCAATTTGATATCTGGTATTTATTAATTGTTCACGGAGAACTTAAATTTTTCTCAAAAATTCCTTACTTGTGCTATTTAAAGGACATTGAATTTTTTTTGGCGAATTACAAAATCAAACAAAAAATGAGTTGCCTTGACTTTTAGAACTAAGTCAATATGACGTTGAAAGCTGACCGCCTTTTGTTTCGAAAGCGGAATGAAATGTATTCCTTTTGAAATGACAGTTCCGAAAGCAGAATTTTCAAACCTGGCAATTCGTTTTCGAATGTCAAAAGCTTTCTAAAACGGACAATTTGGTTTTACATCTAATGTGATAACGAAATTGATTGTGCGCATCTAAAAATGTAAGTTTGTTTTTTTAAATCTTAGTTAAATTAACATTTTAAGCAAATAAATTTAATTAAAGGGATACAAATAAGCACACAAAACAAAAGCATGTCTTTAGAATGATAAATTTAATTGAATATTTTATTATAGTAAGTTATTTATTAAAATACGAGTGCACTGTATTTTAATATATATGTATGTATATATTAAAATATATATTTTCTATTGCTCTGCAGACCTCTGCAATGACTATGAAATAATCGTGTCGTAATTGAAGCTGATAGCCTCCTTGCCCTAGTTTTAAAATGACTGGAACGGCAGTTGACCTTAAAGGAGCAAAGAATTCACATTGTATTGCAAATAAGACATACAAAAAAGTGTCATTCGAAAGGCGAAAAATCTATACAAAACTTAAATAATAATTTTGAATCTTTTCCAACAGTACAATGTTACCTTTTATCAAACATTTCCATAATATTTGATTTGTCCCGTATAATTCTTTCAATTCATTCTTTATTGCTTTCGGTATCTATCCAAAAAACTATTGAATCCATTTAGGTTTGTTATAAAAATAATGTATCTATAAATTCTTTCATTAAAAATACAAATTTTCTATTCACTGCAAAGTTTATTGTGTTATGGTTTCTCGTTTTAACATATCTCATAAGAAATAATTCGATACTCGAAAAAACTAATCCGAAAAAGGGAAAACTTACAGTACTATTTTCTGTTTTAAATTTGTTAAAGGCCTTGCACATGAGAGCGAACAACGAATGAACGAATGTACGAACAAACGTGATTTTACACATTTCAAAAAGTCAATTTCAAACAAAAACACATTTAAATTATAAGAAACCAATTAACACTAATGTTAGGATAATAAAATTTGCATTTTGTTCTCTAAAACAGGAACATTTTGTAAAAACAGTTTGGTAGTAACGAATTGCAGTGTGGTTGCTACGAACTGTCAAACTCTATTCGCGTTCCACATACCATCCACACTCCAACGAAAAAATTGTTAGCGCGCAACATAACCTCAAAATTATATCACTCTTGTTTTAATTTTGTGTGAAAGATCATAGCTGAGGAAATATGGGTAATTCAATTCGTCGCTGTCTGCGAATAGAAATAAAGCCCATGTGAAAGAATAGTCAAAATATGCGAACATCCACAGTTCGCAGTTCGTAGTTCGTAGCTCATGTGCAAGATGCTTTACAGAGTTAGCCTTAAGGGGCATACAAATGTATATTTATATTTAAATTTAATTTCATTGAGTGACAAGCACAATTCAACTGAATTATTTTTGACTGTGTGGCAAACTGTGTTTATACCTTAAAGCAAATAAATGTCCCCCATTTCATATGGACCTGTGTAATTTAATGTGAACAAAATAGTTTAGAACGGAATTAACCTTGTATATATATCGGATCGGAATAGTAATGGAAGAGGAACGCTCGGAATGATATCTTTGTATATGAAATGGAATAGTAATATCTTTGTATATGAAGTGGAATAGTAATATCTTTGTGCCTGGTTACACGAGCGCAAAAAAGAATTAATTCACGAAAGAGAACGGATGATTTTTAGAAAGAAGGAAAGGGATGGAAAAAAATGCCGAGTTTCGTCTTTTTCCTCATTTTCAGATATGAGTTTTGCGTTAAAAATCATGTTCTTTCTCAAAACGTTCTCCTTTTGACAGACATTTTCATTTCTAATTTGCCGGCGAAGTAGAATGTTCAGCAAATTTGCTTTTGTTTTGCTCGTGCTGTACCTGCGGCTGAGTATCCAACGAAGTTTTTTGTGTTTTAATTTCCGACTGTTCCTCTATTTCTTGCATGCCCACTTAATTTTTTTTTCTGTGTGTATCCACAAAAGTAATTCTTTTTTGCGCTCGTGTAACCAGGCACTTTGTATATGAAGTGGAATAGTAATATTATGAAGAGGAACGAACGAAGCGACGTCTGGCCTAACGTTAATGAACTAAATCTGCAAATTTTGTGCAGAATTACAGAATTGGGGAAATTAAGAGACAATTTGACAATACAAATCAGAGAAGAATGTAAAATGTAAAGCAAAAACACTCCATTACCAAGACCGGAATCTTTCGTACGTTTCACTCCCCAAAACCCGTTTGTTTACATTGTTGTATTTGTAATTTTGACAATTAGTCCATGAATAGATGTGAGCACAAACAAAAAAAAACGATGCCATGGGCTAGCGGCACTTTGCAAAGCAAAAACAAAATGGAGGGGTTAATAAGTTTTTTTCAGGTTTTTCTTTTTACTTTTTTCGATGAAAAGTCAGTTTTAAGCTTTAATTTTGCAGGCATTTTGTGGATAGTGAACCAATGTACCTTTTTGTCTTGAAAAAAGCATGTTCAACATCAGTTTATTATAATTAATTCACTTATTTACAGTAATCACTACGAAATTCTTTAAATTTCATAATAAACCTCGGATTTTTGTATCAAAGATGCGTTCGAAGAACCATCAATTTAAGGGTGCGAGTGCAATTTTTGTATTGAATTCTAATAAATTTTCGTTAACGAACGGCCCAAATATTTTGTTTGCAAGTAATTAAAATCTGTATCAATTTAATTAATCCAAGTATATTTATAGTTTGTACATTTAAAAAAATAGTTATAATCGAAAAATATCTTATCCATAACATTGTTGATTGATGGAAGCATATATGTATTTGCTATCAAACAAAATTATGCTTCAAAGGAACACCAATGTTTTAAAAAAGTAATCAGAACGATTATAGCGAACCTGTTGAATAAATGCAGAGCAAATAAAATGCAAATTTTGACATATATCACAAAATGAAAACGTCTTAAAATCGTTCTGAATTCATGCACAACTAATTCAATAGAACATGTAATCATCATGAATGTTTATTGTTGACGTACAGAAGTTTTTTTTTAGTGAATTCCCACAGTTTAACGCAAAATATAATTTTCATTCATTCCTTAAAAATGTTTAGTTACCAGAGTTCAAGTTTACTTATTATTGTTTGAAGGTATGTTTAGTAAAAGTGCTGCTAATAATTAAACAAATTAATGAGTTTTACGTATGTACATGTTTTTGTTTTTCTTAATATAGTAAATACTTCCAAAGATTACATTTTATAAATACAGAACATAGCAGAAAATATACATAAACAATAGTTTTCAGGTATAAAGCAGAGGTTAGTGTAGAAAAATATTTTTGAGAAAGCCAATAATATTATAGGTATGTTCATTAAAGAAATTTCCGCTTCGGCTAACCTTCATCAACTTTTTAGAAAAAAAATTAGCATTAATAGCAGCCAATTATTTCATAGCATATTTAATTTTTCAGATTGTTAAATGTTTAGAAATTTTCATACGCTACAAAATTCGTAATTTTATGCGTAAACATAGAAGATAACATTATTTAGTCAAGAAGTATGGATTTTGGCTCGTATACCGGTTTTTTCTATTGGGTGTTCGGTTTCCCCATACTGGAATAAAAAAAGTTACTTAAATCTATTTATTGCACTCATTTAGTTGGTATTGTGTGTGAACATATTGCCTATTTCTATTCCTTAAAGATGCTTTACACAAAGCAACTTATTTTTAAAACATGGTTCCCTCAAATCTCTATTCCAAAATCTTACTACAAACAAAATTCTAACTCTAACATAATCCCTCAAAAAGAAATTTTCAGGAATATTTCTGCAACAAACAAAACTAAAAAAAAGTGCAGTTTTCTTTAATTATTTTCACACTTTGACTTTGTGGATGAGAACAAAAAATGAAAGAGAAGTGTCAAAAACACGCAACTGAAAACAATCCGAGTGTAATAATGCGAGATTGACGGGATGAGTGTTCAAAAGAAAATATGCGAAACACGCAGCATACAAAAAGTCTGGGTGTAATAACACACAATGTGTTTGGTTTTTTGCATCATTTCACGCACATTTTCTCACATTTAAGCATCTTGCACATTAGCAACGAACTGCGAACGACGAACTGTGGATGTTCGCATATTTTGACTTTTCTTTCACATGAGCTTTTATTTCTATTCGCAGGTAGCGACGAATTGTCAACCCTTTTCTCCATATCGTCCCCTCAGAAGCAAACTGTCGTAACTCAAAATTCTTAGTTTTCCAGAAAAGCGATTTGAATAATTTTGAATCTTAAAAAATGATTTTTTATCTGGATTTTATCTAAGGAGCTTAAAGTGGTAGAACAAAAAAAATTTAATTTTTTGTCCTCTATCAAATGGTATAATTAAATTTTTAAAAATCTTTAAAAAAAACAAAAAATTGCAAGACTTATGACGTTTGGATTAAAAATAATTACGGATTTGGTGTGAGAAATGACGTATAACGAAAAGTGTCACTTTTCCTAAAACTTAATTTTCATACTTCAATAATATTTTTTTAGATAAGTGTCACAAATAACAAAGTGTCACTTTTCCTAAAAATTAATTATATCATACCTCAATAATATTCTTTAAGATAAGTGCCACAAATAAAAAAGTGTCGAAAATAAAACTGAGCTCTTCGTTTCATTCATTCATTCTTCGGCTGACATAGTGACATGAAACTGAAAATGTCATTTTACTGATGAATAGTTCAGGGACGTTATTAAAAATGCACAACGACACTTTTGCCCTCACGCCTTCAGTTTAGGAAGTATTATTATGACAGTTTGACCAAAAGATAGCATTTTTTTTACTGATTTTTTCTGTATACTTAACTCAAAATCGCAAATTTTTGAGTTATGACAGTTTGCTTCTGAGGGGACGATATTTTCCTCAGCCATCATCTTTCACACAAAAACAAAACAAGAGTGGTATAATTTTGAGGTTAAGTTGAGCGCGAACAATTTATTCGTTGAAGTGTGGATGGTATGTGGAACGCGAATAGAGTTTGACAGTTCGCAGCAACCACACTGCGATTCGTTACTACCAAATTGTTTTTACAAAATTCTCTTGTTTTAGAGAACAAAATGCAAATTTTATTATCCTAATATTAGTGTCAATTGGTTTCTTATAATTTAAATGTGTTTTTGTGTGGAATTGACTTTTTGAAATGTGTAAAATCACGTTTGTTCGTCCATTCGCAGTTCGCAGTTCGTTGCTCATGTGCAAGGCACTTTAGTCCGACATAGCTTGTAGGCAAACCGAAATGTCAGTCTGAGATTCCGGTCTTGGTAATGGAGTGTTTTTGATGTAAAGTAGCTATGGTTGGAGTGGAGGGAGACAATAAAGAGAATTTTTTTTGTTTATTTATTTATGTAAAGCAATAATAAAGACAAACACCAATAAGCCAAATACCAATTCAAATTTAAATTTTGTAACTGTTGCCGGTTTGCCGATTGCCAATGAATAGTACAAAAAAAGTTAAAATACCTATTTTCAAAACAAAAAGGTAGTAGGTGCAATGTTTTTGTTTTTCATAGGTAATTTCCTGTATTTGATAAAATGAAAGTAATTATTACGAGTATTAATAAAAAGAAAAAAAATACACTATCAATATACCTATGTTGTTAGGTATATTTAAAGAGAAGACAAATAACACTATGGCTATTGTCCGTCGGTAAAGTAAGCACTCCCTTAAGATGTATGGAATAAGTATATTTATAAATAGGCATTTTAAGGAAATTATGTGCAGTTGAATTTCATGTGAATTTTAATTTAAAAATAATGATTTGATATTAGGTATTAAATGGATTCACATGAAATTGCATTTCAAATAACCATGAAAGCATGAAATTTTACTTCACGCGAACAATGAAGCTTTACTGCAATCCACGTTGTTTTTAAAATATCACTTCAGTTCACTTGAAAAATGAATACCAAATTATATGTGAAGTTCATATCAGAAAATCAAGTGAACATTACAATTTTATTTCACACGAATATATACCTACTACGTGAATAAAAACTGCATCATTGCAAATGCACTAGGCACTAACTAACTTTTGGTTTTCATTTCAAAAGCCTAAATTATTGAAAATTCATGTGAAAACTAATAAAATATTGTTTTGAAACTTTGAAATGTATTTGAGTTCAATTGAAAAACTAAAAAATAATATGGACATAATAGAATTTCCATGGTAATCTTTGTAATTGCACTTTTCAATTTGCACACCTGTTGTGAAACTTTCAGACAACTAAATACAAAAAAAAACTTAGAGCTTCTTACAACTTAACAAAAAATACTTTTATTAATTTAATTTTATAAAAAAGATAATTTGCCATTTGGCTTAAATTTTAGTTTTTGTTCTCGCTCAATCCGTGTTGTCTTCGACGCCGCGGTTATTCAAAATCCGAATTCTAAAACTTAGTCCGTTATTCGCAAATTACATATGTATGTAAATAGACACATATGTATTTAAGGATGTATGAGTGAGGAATCGAAAATGCGAACGGAAGTAAAATAAAAATTGTTAAACTAATACTCCTGTCAAATACTGGCCGTAGCCAGGCAGAATATTCAAAGTGGTTATATTCAGTCGAGGTTTTTCTGACAACACCCAAGATTAGTAATGCGAATCGCACTATTTAATTAATTTTTTTTCGACTGAAAATAAAAATTAACATTCTTATATTATTTAATAACTTATTATTGGAATACAATAACTTCCTTATAAAACATTTTATTGTTAAATAATTTTCAAAGATGGCAGCCCTGAACCATTCTTCAAATTGCAATAGTTTTTTAAATCAAGGCAGCCGTTTTTTTGCACTACTTTTTCCGTTAATTGCAAATTGTGATAGAACAAGTTGTGCTTAAGCTCGTTTGCGCTACCCAACAATAAATATTATAAATATTTAAAATAAATATAAATACAATATTTTCGTGTTTGGTGATAGTTTTTTTTTCAAAACTATTCGTTAAAACTTAAATACCTACTTTCAAATTAGATTCCTCTGCCCATCGCGAGTGAATTATAAAAGATTTAATAAGTGTTGATTGTAATATTACGTATAAGTATATATAGTGTTCTATTGTAATTGTGGTGACTATAAACAATTTATTACATATATTATTCATTTTTCTAGATTCATTTTGAGTCTTAACTTTTAATTGCAATTTTGTGAAATTCTAGGTATTTTTTGTTTGGTATCCTTCAAATTATAGGGTATTATATTAAAGTTTGGTATTTCTGACATAAAGAATTTTATTATATTTTCATTAAAAAAATTATTATTAAAATTATTACTGCTTAGTTCCTGCTTTTTTAATTTAATAATATATTTATTGCTTTTTTTGTTTCTATTGCTAATTTTGCTTTCTTTTATTTTAAGATTTACGTTTTGTATACATTTTTACTTTTGATTTACTTTCAACCTGCTTGCCTTTAATTATTTACTTTATACCCTATTTTGTCCGTGTGTTTTGTTCTTTATTTTTTCACTATGGTCTTGTGTTGCTATTCGGGTTATTCCCCAAATTTCGTTTCCTTTTTTAAAGTTCCAGACGATTATCGCAGACCAATTTGGTTAAAACATGGAAATATTTCAAACAAGCAGAAAATACTAAAATCATTATCTATGTGTGTGAAAAACATTTCTATGAAAAAGATATAAATGTTTATTCAACTTTTAAATTACTGAACCAAAATGCTCTGCCAATATCTTCTGCCTCTATTTGTGTTTGTTCGGAAAAATCCTTAGACTCATCGTGCATTCGCATAATGAATGCATGGAGAACCAGGAAGCAGCGAACCTCCACGGCTTACTCTGCAAGCCGGGGTTCTGAGAATCCGACACAACTTATGCCTGTACCTCCACCCCCACCCAAACCTTCAGTAGTTGTTGCCAGTCCAGCCGTATCACTTAGTAATATGGCTGGAATTGATTCAGCAACATATATTCGAAGATTCTCTTTAGAACCCGTAGATGCTGTCTTAGAATTTTTACCTGAACAGATTCCTTCTCCAGGTCGTGTTTCCTACAAATTTCGGGAACCCGAGACACACCAAAAACAACGAAACAACATATCAACAGAGCCCTCTTCGATACTCCTCCTGCACAGGCAGCAAATCGAGAGTACAAATTAAGGAAAGGATTAGATGAACATATGGAGGACTTTTCCGATGAGCTTCGGATATTCATCACCTCCCAACTATTCCACAAGGCCAACACACCTTGGACATCTAAAGAAAAAGATTATTTTAAAAAATTTTCTTTAAGTCACCGACGTGCTACAACTTTATGTTGAGCTCTGGATTCAAGCTGCTATCGGTAAGCACCATTTACCGATGGTATTCAGAAATCCGGTTACCAATTGGATTTAGCGAAAGGATAAAGAACCTCCCTGACAAAGCAAAGGATTTGCCACCAATGGACAGAAAATGCGTATTTCTGTTCGACGAAATGGCGATAAAGAAGGAACTGGAATATAATATCAAGGATGATATTATTTATGGATACACCGACTTCGGAGAATTCGGTAGAAGCAATATTGTAGCCTCTAAGGTAATGGTGTTTACTCTTAGAGGCTTAAATAAAAATTGGAAGCAAACGATTGCATACTACGTGGGATCACCAGAGTCTGAAACATTATCGAAGATGTTGGTCACAATTATTACAGCAGTAATACATTGTGGCCTTTCAGTTGTCGCAACAAGCTGCGATCCATAGAGGAAATATATTATCTAGAGTCCCGACTGGTACCCGTCTTGCCTGAAACACCCTCAAATTTTATTTGAGGTAATTCTCTTAAAAGCCCGTAACAACTACATAGAATCTGCATTTTCCCATAAGAAATGCACGGGACAACTAACACATGCTTATGCTAATGGGCAAAATTCGCTCAATTTAGTTTGTAGGCCGTCGAAAATTTCAGCTTACCTCAGGCTTTCAAAACGTATTCCGCTTATGAACCCATATATGGATATCGAAAATCATAGAGTTTTCTTGCTCCGTGACTATCCACACATGTTTAAAAGTGTGTGTAACCCTTTGCTTAAATATACAATTTCAATAGGAAATGATGTCGTAGATTGGCATATTTTGGAGAAGATTTTTGAAGAAGACTCGAAAGGAACGTTTCAAGTTTTCTTCAAACTTACCAAAGCGCATATCCGACCAAATTCTTTTGAGAAAATGTCTGTTAAGCTCGCGACACAGGTTTTCAGTGCTAATGTGTACTCGGGAATAATGTACGCTATTAATATTAATTTTTTTAAGACGGAACATGAAAAGAGAGTTGCGGAGTCAACAGCCATTTTCATCAAGAGGATGAATGACTTGTTTGACACTCTCAACACCGGACATTTATATTCTAGGAACCCCCACAAGCAAGTTATATCGGAGTCCACAGATACCCTGGATGCAATCAAGAGTGCAAGGGAGTGGATATCAACTTGGAGGTGTAGCAGCCAAACAAAACAACTGCCTTGCTTTAAAGGATTAATGCAAACCCTCTTGGGAATAGAGAAGATGTGGGAGCATAATAAAAGTGATGAGCAGAGCTATTTTCTGCTTTCACATCTAAATACAGATGTGGCAGAAAATTTGTTTTCCATGGTGTGCTCTAACAGAGGATCCTACGAGAGGAATCCATCAACTTGGAGGTTCATACGGAATCTAAAGCAAATAATATTCCAGCATTTGTCTTCAGCGGAGCATTCTGGATACCAGGATTCTGGAGCTGAACCGCTGCTGCAAATAGCTGACGCAACAGCGTCAGAGAATGATCCCACATACAAAGAGTTTGTGTTCGAAGAGCAGCCAGATGAACCATTGGAAAACGAGGACATCACAATGGAGGATAATGAAGTAGGAAAGAAAATTCAGAGGGGAGCTGCTGCATATTACGCCGGATTCGCAGCAAAAAAATTTTAAAAATAGATTGAACTGCGATGCGTGTGCGAAATTCCTCATTGACAACAACGAAGAGGATAAGGAAAGGCAAGAGACGTTTTTAATAAAACTGAGAGCCTATGAGACCAGAGCAACAACTTCGGAGTATGGAAAATTGACAGTTCCTTCGATCCGTTTCGAAGAAACTGTCAGTATTGTTGAACAGATTTTCTTTCAACATTATCCAAAAATGAATATTGTCAAGAAACTGGTGAAAAATTGGATGAAAGAAATTGTAAAGGAAAAATACGCGATTCCATCAACAAGCTGCTCAAATGAACATCAAGAAGCTGTTACAAAATTTTTACTGATCGGACTGATCATTTTAGAGCTGAGGAGGATTAACAAAAACCTAATGCTAAAGGAAAAAAGAAACAAGAAAGATATGTTTAAACTTAGTTTTTAAGCTGTAAAATGTAATATATAATACAAAAATATTAAAAAAAAATTAATTTATATTTCTCTTTCATTCTCAGGTGCTGCAGTATATTTATATAAGCTTAATACTCATTTCTTAATTTTGCTTCTATAGGTGTTTTCATGATAGTTTGACTTCACTAGAAGACCCTTCTGATTAGCACGTTTTATTGTTTGAATCTTTCTTTTCGATAGTTTGCGCTGTATGTCTGCTCTTGTTCAATCCTTTCCGATATTTTTATATGTAATTCTCTTTTTTTACTGCTTTTTATTTATTTAATATATACTTTATATATTTATATATATTTTATTTAATTCTTTTTTTTTACTGCTTTTTATTTATTAATGCATGTGCAATACGAGGACTAGGCCATTTGGAGATACCTCAGAAAAAAAATGCATGGCTAATACATTAAGTAGTTTGGATTAGTAATAGAACGAGGAGTAGGCCTACGTATTGTTTCTTTCCAAAAAATGAAAAAAAAAACAACAAAAATCTGTTGCCAATTTTTAAATAGGCACATGACCATTCCATTAAAAACATTGCGGGGTGGAAGCATGTTAGTGTTTTCGCATATTTCGGTCCTAAATGAGCAAACATTACATATGTATGTATATTATTATTATAAAATCCTTTGAAATAATTATGTGTCACTTTTCTTTCATTTATATTATAATTAGTCTTTAATATTTTTTTATACATTCACATTTATATTTTGTTTACAAATTACCAAATTAAAACTACAAGTATACAGCTACTCGTACATTATGTAAAAATCATATTTTCAGTTTTCGTTTTCTTTAATTCTAAATTGCATCGTTTTATTAATGTTGCTATTTGAAAATTTAAATTTATTTGTTATGTTGTTGCTACAAATTTTGATTTATTTTTTATATTCATTCTAAGTGTATGTTGTCTTTATTCGATTTGTTTATATGCTACTGCTAATGCCATCATTTAAGGATACTTTTTTACATTAGCCATTTCTCTACCATTTGTACCTGAAATTAAAAAAAAACACATTATTTTTGTGAGAACGGAAACAAACAATACAAAAGAGATAAACAATATTATTTAAACATTCTATAGTAAAAACATTTAAAACTGAAAAATGATAAAATGTAATAAATTTAATGGCTACACTTATACCCAAAGACATCGTTAGTTAACTTTTTCGTCGGTTTTCATGATGATATATAGGGCTCAAATTTCCAATCAGATATCCGATAGGGTAAAAACCTTGCCTGTGAGTACGTTCAAAATAAAGTTAAGTTTCTATCAAGCTTTGAAAAGGATGAGTTTTTTTGTAGATATTAATGTTTTGGTATTTTCTGTACGAACTGAGTTAAGAGGTGAAGGCTTTTGAAATAAGGTTTCAAGTTTGAAATTATCTGAAAAGCTTAGTCTTGGTATAATTTTGTTTTGAAAGACTACATACGGGTCCCTACCGTCATCGCACCTATACAATGGCAATCCGGCAGACGAACGTTTCTATTATCGCCATTATTAAGACGACCGGCATTTAATATCAACTGGTTTCCTTTCACGCCAAAATTAGTTCTCAGCTCACCGTCTATGATTCTGAGGAAATTGAAACGTTCGAAAGTAATTTTATTAAAAAACTTAATACACCCAACTACTCTGGATACCTAGCAACTGGTCTACCAAAACTTTTAACAGACACACTTTAGTCGCGAGCTGATTATTTTTTGGAATTGATTTTCACTTTTAATAGCTGGTAGAAGATTTGTACCCGGGAAACGTTTTGAAACAAGTGTTGGAATTCCACAAGATCAAAAAAATAAATCACTTAAAAACGGTATAAAGTGCTTCAGTTTAGAAGAAAAAAAAATTAAATATTTACAATAACAAAAATGGATTTACAACATTTATTTATCACGTTTCTTAACATTAGCAATGACTATGTGCTCAATTTTTTGATATAACCTCTATAAGACGGTTTGGAACAGAAACATTCAGTTTTTTTATTTATCACAGACAATTTCGGCACAGGAATCACTAAAAGTTTCGATTAAAGTGTCCTTGTATTAAAATTGTCTGCCACCTTCATAAACTGTACGAAGTAGCCATGACCAAACGTTTCCACGTCTTCTGATTGAACTCAACTTCTATCGACCCTGGACGTGTGAATAGGTATATTGTCTTGTTGGAAAATCCAAGGCAGAGCTCTCTTATAAAATTCAACCGAGGCTCCTTGTGTACTTGCCACAAAACAGGTTTATTTTTTAGTTTTCTTCTCTCGATCGTATCATTTTTTTGTATAATCCATTGAACCGCTGTTATGCTGGCTGATACTCAGTGTTTGCTCTTATTGTGTCGCTGCTTGAATGAAATTTGAGACAAGCTGTAGAATTAACCGCTTTTCTCATGATGTTGTTGTTTCTGCCTTGTTTCCTTTTTGATTTTTTTTTTCATATTTTTGTGGGTCAGCAAGATGATTGCTTACAACATTCTTGCTTCTGTTAAGTCTCCTTGTTATTTCACGTCCTGAGAGTCCTTAATTTTTGAAAGCATTTATTTTTCGGTAGCTCTCAAATTCTTATATTAGTAACGCTTAAAACTACTTCCATGACTCGCTATGTTATGATAGCTATCTTTTATATTCAAAGTAAGATGTGAAGAATTATCTTTACAACGAAACGACTACTGACAAGTTTGAGTGATTCTGCACATTTTGCAACATACGCTCGAAATAAGACAGACCACAAAGGATTACTTACAACAAAAGTCGAAACGAACAATAATTAAAAATTGGTCCGTAACTCCTTAAATCATCAATGGTGACAACTAAAGAGCTATGACTACTGACTTTTTTGTTCATCAATTGAATAACCAAGATATCCAAGACCTGTGGTTTAAACAAGTCGGCAAAACATGTCACACAGATCGTGCCACAATTGATTTACTGAAAGAAACGTTTCGTATCTGCATAGTTTAAGGTTATGGACCCGTGAATTGGCCTGCAAGATTTATTTCTGTCGGCAATAGGTATATGTGAAGTCACAAGTAACATTTACTCCGATGATCCTGAAACGATTAACCACTTGAAGGACAACATTCACCGCATTATTACCGATACACGACCACAGTTGTTGGAAAAAGTAATCGAAAAGTGGACCTCCAGATGAGACTGCGTCCGAGCCAGCCGTGGCGGTCATATGCAAGAAAAGATAATGTCAGAAGATTATTTTCCCAATAAAGTACATTTTATGTCAATTGAAATAAATCAACTTTATTTGATTCCATTTCAAAGTTCTAAATCTCTAAAAAAAAACTCTTTACATAGTTTAGTTGCTTCGGTTTCATTAATAACAATATATTTTAAGTTATCATGTATGATAATAATATAAACATAATCGCAATTCTATTTTCTTTTTATTGTTTGGTAAACAATAATCGTATTAAAAAAAATAATAAACTCTTTATAATGTGTGCTTGCAAGTCCAGATAACAGAAACTAATTCATATCACTACAACAATAGGCTTTAAGGCTTGTAGTTAAAGAATAATGAACCTTCATAGTTTTTTCTTATTACTTTATACTTTTGTGTGGAACCCAAGATTATTTAAAATTCTGCTAAATGTACATATCTAGACATTTCGCTTTGGTAATTTGTTAACAGTCATAAAAGTTGAACAACGTTCATATTCTAGTCTTTCCTAACAACAATAGTATAAAAAGAGAATAAAAACAATTCATTCTCAGTAAAACAAATTATTAAGATAAGTTGTTGACCTGTCAACATTTACTTGAAAATTATATACACAACAACTTGGAAAAAAAAAATTGCTGAGTCGAAATCACTGCGCTTGAACTCAAGTTTTAAATTACCCACTTTTAAATGAGAATCATGCTATTACTCAGCAACAACCATACTTTTGCAATTATTCATATTAATATTATATTTTACTCATTTCTTTTTCGTGGAAAATGTTGGGAAATGTAACTTTTCTTTAGGCTTTAGGTTCACAAAAGAATTCTATTATTATCTGCTTGCTTGATACTTATGCATACATATGTATGTTCACATAGCATTTAAACAAGTCATTATTCAGCACTGACCTATACGGTTATATTCATATAAAGTCAATGGTACATATAAGTTTCACAGTCATTTTTAACTGTTGTAAGAGGCTGATTTGTACAAATAAATTAACAAGATATTTGTCTTACAATAATCTTCGCAAAAGATTCTTCAAAGTTCTATTAAGTTTTTTTTTTTAATCGTTATATGACTTAATTAGAAACATTTGAAGGTTGTTTAAGCATATAAATATATTTTATTTAATGGTTAAATCAATTTGAGTCTTTCCTAAAAAAAATTGAAAGGCCAACCTAAAAGTTTCCGCCACAACCTTACTGTCTTAAGACAGATTTAAGTTACAATCAAAACAATAGTAGTTTAGTATTAGCAACTGCTTGATTGGCTTGACAGTCTATAACTTTGAACACTAATTTACTTAATGAATAATTTAATGATATTAATAAAACTTGTTAGATTGTAGTTTGTGGCTAGATTTAACTTTAGATGAATATTAGGAATTTTAATTTGCTTCATTTTTAAATGCTGAATTTTTTGTATGTAATATTAAAAAACTGCATTAATTTTTTATCAATTATCACTATTTTGCTCTTGCTTTTATGGCTAATGTTTACACTAGATAAAAAAAAGACGTTATTTGCTTTATTCCTGAGAAAAACTTAGCAAATGATTCATAGGCGATTACACTGCGCAACAATTTGATCTGCTTAAAACCTACACGAACGTACGTTCGTACGTTCGGCATACCATTTTTCGTCATCCATATTTTAAGAAACTAATTAATTATTTCAATTAATTTTTATTATATATAATAACTAGAAGCCCGTCCCGGCTTCGCACGGGTAGATAATGTAGCTTTCTAATGAAAAAAGAATTATTAAATTCGTTCCATTACTTTTTGAGTTAATTCGTTACATACAAAAATACAAATCTTTCCTCTTTATAATATTAGTGTTTATAACATCTTAAACAATGCGTCTATGTTGATTATTACCATCGAACGTTAACTTTTTGTCATTACGAATCATCATACATTACTGACAATTCAGTCCCATCGACGGCTCTGCTTTTCATTTTACTCACTCTTTTTCTCTGTATCTATCGTTGCAGAAGAAAGGAAAAAAAACCTAAAAGAGGCGCCAAAAATTTAATTTTGTTTAAGCAAAACAATAAGTGAAAAAAAAAACAACTACAACGATTTCGGTGCAAAGCGAATGTGGATAAATGTGAAACAACTCAAAACAAAAATATAATATGATTGCGGTAACAGGGTTCATCAGTTCATATTTATAGAAAAACTGTCGGATCCAATGTAGAACATTCCAAAATCAACAACTACTAATAAATTAAAAATTAATTAAAAAAACATTGTCCAGCGGACAAAATTGTGAATCTAAACCATTCTCAGATCCCCTTGAACACACACAAAAAATTTCATCAAAATCGGTCCAGTCGTTTAAGAGAAGTTCAGTGACATACACACTCACAGAAGAATTATATATATTAAGATGTGATGTGATATGTAACTGTTTTTTTATAAATTAAAAAATACTGGAACAAATTTTTTCACCTCGAATATTTTACGAACAAAAAATGATTTAACATCCAAAATAATTGTATGATACGTTTTTGATAACTGGTTAAATGGCTCAACTTTCCATTACCGCAGCACGAATTTCGAAACGCGGTTTTTTTATTTGACAGATATGCACAAATAAATAATAATTATAGCAATTTTAGAGCGAGGAAAAATTTATTTCTATTTTAAATTAATTTTTAAAGTTCACTTTTTTACATACAAAACACGCAAAAATGGTTTATTTTGACATTTCTTCCCTGTTTTTTGTTCAGTGTTGCCATACTTGTTTTTTTTTTCGTTGAAAATTTTTTTGTTTTTAGTGCTCAAATGCGAAAAGTACTTTGCAATACCCAAACTCGCACCCACCCCAAATCCTATAGTGAGCCCAGGCAGGGGGTTACATACCTAGCTCTTAGTATACCGTAGTATCAATTAAAAAAAACGTGTTTTAAGCTCAAAAACGCAATACAAAAAAAGTAGGGTTAAGTCCGATAAAGAAAATATTTTTTTTATGTCTTAACGGTGTTTCCTCGCCTTAAAATTTAAAACATGTTCTATTGAGACCCCTACCTAACTGTACAAAAAAAATCAGAACGAAATTCGTGCTGCGGTAATCGAAAGTCGCCCCCGAATATCTTTGCAAAAATTAAATATATTTCCTTTAAACTAATTTTATCTTAATAAGAATCTACAAAAAATACTACTCAAAATTGGTAAAGACTTTTGTTCGATTCGAATATTTCGTGAACAGATAAAGGTATTGACTTCAAAATTATTTCACTTTAATCAAAATGTTGTTATTAACGTAATATAAGGTTGTATGTATCTTATTTAGTTAATATTTTAGAAAATTTCAATTTACAACTTTTTTTTACAAAAAACGAAAACCTAAAAAAAAAACTGATAAGAAATGGATAAAGTATTTTGAAAATAAAGAAAGATATAGACTTCAAAATCGACAGACGGGCACGGATGGGAAGATATCAGTGTGAGTAGCCCAGCCTCTTTTTGATTTAAAATGTTTATTTACAGAAAAAAAATAAAAGGCTTCTTTCATAAATTATATGCACAAAGGAGAACGGATATTTTAGTCTACCTATTGCCCATAATTGAGATTTGTCGTTGAAAAGCTTATCCTAAGTTATTATATAATTTGTTTGTATGAATACAAAGCTGTAAACAATAGCGGATCCAGGGGTTTTCACTTTAGCCCTTTAGAGAACATTTTTAAGCGTTGCTCAAAAGCTTAACTTTATATTAATTAATTAAAATTCTGTATCCGCACTTGGCTGTAAACCACAGGGTTTAGGCAGTATATGGCAACAAAGGTTGCTATAAGAGCTAACAGCATTGATCGCTTTTAAAGAACTTAATAAACCCCAAAATGAATGAATTTTTATATCAATGGCCAATCGTAGCCTATAACATAATTGTTGGCAATATGAAAATTCTACTAATTTTTATTCTATTAACTAAATAAATTAAAATACATTGTGTTTCTAGTATCCCCAATTGTGATGCATAGACTACATTTATATTTTTACCCATTCTTCTTTAAATTTAAATTTATGATTTTCTTGAGGGACACTTATGTAAACATACATACAAATAAATTTAAACTTTAAACCTAATTTGCAAGGCATTATTTAGATGTTAGAAGGATACGACAAGATTTTTGTTGGCACTGTTGATTAAAAAACAAGTTATCTATCTGTTTGTGAAATGAATACAAAAAATACTTGTTTTCTTATAACACTATTTGTGTCGTCAGTAAAAAAAAAGAAGCTGTCTTGTAAAATTGGTTGTTTGTTAAAGGTTCATAGACACACAAACCTTTTGGATTATTAATCTCTACTAAAATAAAATTAAAAATATGATAGCATGATGAGTGGAATTTGTCGATAGTTTGTTGTTTAATAATCTCACTTTTCCTGTCGATGCAAGCAGATTCGTTATGCATTTCTTTGCTTTATAGTTCATTTCTAAAATTTAACACAAGTAATATTGTGTCTAAAATAAATTACAACAGGTTTTTTTTATTTTTTAATTTTACAACTTATTTTCAAGACGTTTAAGCAATAAATTAACTACCGCTATACAGAATTATTAAAACGACTATTATTTAGCTTTAGTGTGAAATAGACTATAATTAATCTGTTGAAATATACATATGTATGAGTGAAAATCATATCAATCATGTTTTTGAATTGGACTCAGCAATAGAAATAATAATTATTGTCCGGTATTGTCTGTGTCAATATAAGTTTAATAATGCTGACTTTGAAAATTGTCTTATTACAATTATTGCATTCGTTACAATGATTGCGGTAATTTGAAAAATATTTTTTCTCAATGTTGTTTAATGTATGTAGGCATGATAGGTCTTTGGAAATTGTTTCTTGATAATGTGGCTAAAGTTATCAAAATACACCTCTTAAAGAAGCATTCGCTTGTAGAAAAACGAAGAAATAAGAAATGTGGAACCGATTTATTTTAGAACACATACAGCTGTCTTACAGTTAAGATTTGGTAAGAAAAACTCTTGAAAATCCATCTTGAAAGTACCATAAGCAAGGGCTTGCAAAATAAGTCACAAAAAACACTTCAAAGTTATACTCGTACAGTAGTCTTTTATTTAAGCTAGAGATATTTAATAACCATGTAGAAATAAAAGAGAGTTTTTTTATTTAAGCTGTCAGTCACCAACAAAAAAAATAATCTGAAACAAATGGGTAGACAAAACGACCTAACATCTGTTGATATGCGAAATCTTGCAAAAATGGATTTTAAGAATGGTCAGAATGGTACAATGTAAGGGTAGCCAGGAAGAATCTGTTCATCAGTAAAATTAAAATTAACAAGTTAAAAATAACTTCATTCGTTTTCCAAAGATTTTGATTTTTGGAAGATGGGCATATTTACAGATGAGAGTAATTTCAATCTTTTTGGTTCAGATGGAAAGGTTAATGTCTGACGTAAGCCCAAAGAAGAGCTAAAAAAACATAATTTAAAAGCAACCGTTAAGCATGGTGGTGGATCGGTTATGATTTGGGTTGTATGGCATCATCAGGAGTGGGAAACCTGCATTTTGTTGAAGGCATAATGGACTAACACATGTACCTCAACATCCTTACATCGAATTTATATGCTAGTGCCGATAGACTTGGTATAAGAGATGGCTTTTATTTATACCAAGATAACAATCCCAAGCACAAAGCTTCTAAAGAGCTTCTTGGGTGTTGTATAACTTTCCGAAAGTAATTGAGACACCTCCGCAATCGCCAGACATTATAACATTAACGTTATTGAACATTTATGGAGTTACTTGGAGGACCGAATAAGACTCAGAATCCAGTAAAAATAATCTCAAAAAGGTGCTGCTGGAAGAATGGTCCAAAATACCACCCTCTTACTGCGAGAAATTGGTCAGATCTATGCCAAATAGATTAAAGGATGTTAAAGACAATAAGGGCAATTAGAATTCGTGTAATAAATAATAATTTTAAACTATGTTGCATTTTGTTTTCTTATTTAAATTGAGCTACTTCCGGATAAGTGTTAAAAAAAATGCATTGCTATAAACTTGGTTTCCAAAGCAAGTAGTTATAAGCAAAACAAACAATTTTGCCGCGTTGTAAGAGTTTCACTTTGATACACCGTATAAAATACACCGCAGATTAATAATAAAGAAAACAACGGTATAACACTTAAAAAATGTCTTTTCTTTCTTTGCCATTTTCCAAATTACACTTTCCTTTTAGTGAGTCTGTTTTCACATCTATTCTGCAATTCTCGAATTTAATACAGAACAAAGACTTTTTATACATCGGTTTTCAAAAAGACTGAAACTGAAGTTGCAAGAATATTTTTACGACTTAAGTTTCACTCTTTTTGCAAACTGATATTGGCATTTATATTGTAGGATTACTACGAAAATTGCTCAAAGCGCTATTTTAGGTAAAATCAAACAAACTAGATTTTTATTTATAAAATAACAAAAATGGGAATTAAAAGTAAGAAAATTGAATATTAATTTTAATTAGATTTTAATAAGAATGTAATATTATAGTACAAGACACGTAGAAGGAATACCCTCATCAATTTATTTAATAATGACCAATATTTTATCAAAGATATGAATTGGAACTTCATAACACATGAGATCAATATTCTACACTTAACAAAGACTAAACATTTCAAATGCAGGCAACCCTGAGTTGGGCCAACTTTTGGCTAGGCAACCCTTTACTAACTTTGTTTTTATTTCTTTTCCAACCATTTCTGTACAGGTTTAAAAGGATAGAGAAAAACCGATGGTTCAATGAAGTGACTAAAATTTCATTTTTAAAGTTTAAAGTAAACAAATATTTTTAATTTGAAATTCAAAGTTTTTGGTTTTTAAAAAAAATTCTTGCTTTATAATTGGGTTAATGTTAAAATGGAAAAATTATTGAAAATAGAAACACTTTTTGTGGAAAGGTTATGTTAAAAATTAACTGAAAGGAGATGTTTTTCGAAATATCATTTAAACATCTGTTACCATAAAACCGTTTTGATGCAGTACAGCAAAATTATCAAATTCTTCAGTTATGACATGTTTTTTCATCAAATTCAGTTTAGTTCATTCATTTTTGAAAACCCTATACATATATCTTTATAATGAGTAAATTTACAACAGTTATTTGCGACTCCTTGGAATCCACGTAGTTTTGTTTTTGTATATTTTCAATTTAAGTAAAAAATAAAAAAAAAATTAAATGGTTTTCATTCATCACACAATACCTAGGCTAGGTATACTTAGTACCTACTTAAAGAAAATTGCTCATAGCCTTACAACCTTGTTTTTTAGTGTCGTAAACTTACTTTAATTTATAAAGACAAAATACTCGTATCACTTTGATTCATACAATGAAATCATGTTCCTTTTAAAATAACTACCCACAAACCAACCCTTCTCACCCAACGTCATGAACTATTTGTTTGCACTTTGATTAGAGAAAAAAATAAAAATAGTGCGCTTATTGAATCTAAAATAAGTTCGAGATTATAAAATAAATGCAATTAAAAGCAAAAACAAAACAAGTTGAAGAAAAATATAAAAATAAAAACACAAAACAACAAAATGTAACAAACCTATCGTTCGAATCCACCACAATTGTTGTTGAAAAAAAAGTTATCCATATTTTAGAAGCATCGATCTTGATCCGCAGCGAAGTACATTGTTTTGTATAATGATATAAATATAGAATAGTATTGATTGTTAGGTACTAAAGATTAAGCAAATTGAAGGCGTACCATCCTCCCCTCCCATTCCTGATGTGACTAACTATGTTCGTCGTTGTGTGGTTGTGGCGATGGAGATAGCGACGGCTGCCAAGAGCAGAGTTAGCACGCCTGACAAAGTCGATGACGACGATGAGACGTTCGATTTTTGATGAGCAGTCGACACCTCGTTACGACAAATTGTCGCGTTCTTAATAAAACGGAACATAGACTCCACAATGTTAGCAGGGGTTATTTCTTCGCATTTTTCCAACTCCTTGGTGACACAGTCACTCAAATTCTGGATATCGTCGCATTGTTTTGGTCCAATAATAAACTTGGGCAGAGTTTCTATGTTTTCCACACTATCCTTGGGAACGTATTCGCCAAAAGTGCTGTTCATGCAACGTTGAATTTGTTCTTTTTTAGACTCGAGACACTCGGGACCGCGTTCGGCAATGAACAAGGCAATTTGATCACCACCCTTATGACACACGAAGTTCAGGAGTGACTCGAAAATATGCATTAGAACATCGGTGTTATTCCTCTCGTCTTGTTCTAGGCAAGGCTCAAATTCATGAACCAAGTTTTGGAGACAGCCCAAAGCATCAGGACGTTTCTTGCAGTATTTGTTGAAGACGACGTCCAGGTCGCCAGTTGGACGGGCACTTTCAATTTCCATCTGAATCGCAGACATATTGACGATACCTGTGACACATTCAATGGCAGTAGCGATGCCCTGTTCTAGGCTAGCAAAAGCCTTGTCTCCCGTATCGTTGCCAGCGATTTTACGACACTTGTCCTTGAAGAGATTCTTTGCTTTGTCAGTTAGATTACCATTGGCCAATTCAGGGGGAATTTGATTTTTAAGTTCATCGATGTTAACTGCATTTGAGTCTGTGGCATAAACTGCAACACTAAGGATTCCCAAAGAGATAATTGAAATCAGCAATAGCTGCGATAATGATGAGATACGCATACGTTTAATAGCCATCTCTGTGTCTTACTCTTGTCAAGAAAATTAATTAACTTTTGTTCTGTCCAAAACAAAGGAAACTGTTTAATTGTTGAATGAGTTTCTTTGTACTCTTGAAATGTGATAGCAAAATAACACAGATAACACTTAAAATAATCAGATGAATTACTAATGTACTATAAGATCGCTGGACAAACCGAATCAAAAAGGAATGCAAAGTTCAGTACAAGCGTACACAAGTCTAGAATTCAACTGGGTATGACTTTATAGTTTTAAGGCTAACTCGTTCAGCAGCCAGAAAAATTACACAAAATACGATTAGAAAGGAAAATGGAAAACATTTGGTGGAGGCAACCACTAAATGAAATACACACAATAATGAACTCGAACTGAAAACTGAAACTAAAACTGAGCGAACTTAGGACTTTGCCCACTTTGGTTATTCACAATTCAATTTCCTGACAGATGACAGTTTGTTTATTTAGTACGAAAAAAAAAGAATTGCCTTCACAATTTTTGTACTAAATGAGTACGTTCAGCGTGAAAAATTGTATAAAATTGCTCTGAGGCCACACTTGAGAAGAAACGCTACCTTAAAAGATTGCTGATGGATTGACAGCGAAACAGAAAAGAATGCAATATAACACAATTCACTATTGATTATCACCTAACAATCAAATTAGTTTTGTAATTCTTTTCATCCAGGAGGAAACAGTTCTTTACCTTCTCTGTACATGCCCTGCCCTAGCTCAAAAACGCAAGAAAGGAGAATTCTTCTTTAACGATCTAAACGATCTAAATCATATCAGCATAATCAGCCTCTCACGTTTTGTAAGGGACTCAAACTGGTTCCATTGAGCTTAGGAGGAAGCCTCAAGATTCATGTGGTATCACAATGGGCCATTAAACTGGCCTAAGAGTGTCCGTTTCCATCATGGACAGCCACTTTAACCTAACCTAACCCTTTATCCATTTTGCATTGTGTGATAGAGAATTCTTGGGGAATCGAGTCATAAATATTCTATTTTCAGATTTTTGACAGAAATATAAAAAAAAATTGTATGAGATATTTTGAATATATTTCGGAAAGTAAATTTCTGAGATATTATAAATATAAACTGGCCAAATGACTACTGAGTGGCACAGTTCCAAAAGTTCGTGAAATTAAAAGAAAGATGCTAATCTGCTCGCATTTAGTTTGAGAAAAAAAAACATCTTTCGAAATTGAAGATAAAGGAACATTGGCCAAAAGCCGAAGAAAAAAGTTGAGCAGAAACGTACAGAGATTAAGCTTGCAGAGGGTAAACATGAGACAAATCTCAATTTCCTCAAAGTTTCCTGTTTCATGAATGAAATCTAGAATTAGTATGATTTTCATTTCGCTTCACTTCCTAACAGGGTTTTACTTCCAGCGGCACTTCTTTTTTTAATTAAGTTCATTTAATTTAATAATCGGCTTCCAAAGACTTTTGAAAACGTGTCGCTCTGGTGAGCCGTTGTATTTTTCTGTTCAAAATGGTTTTCCAAATTAAATGATTATAAAATTTGTTTGCCAGTTTTTGTGCAAGAATCTTAAAAGTAAAATTTATAAAAAACGACACTTTTTCAAAAACGCTCTACATTGTTAATGGTGGATTTAAATGTATTTTTACCTTCAATAATAATAAAAAGTAGTACGGTATAGGTTTATGTTTAGAAACCGATTACGTATGTATGTTCTGTGCAAGTAAATGAACAGTGTTATATTTTTATACGCTTTTACGTTTTTGACAGTCAAATTTACCGAATGCTATAGACAGCCATTTTTGCATTTCCAATTTATTTCCTTAAGTGAAAATTAAAATTAGTTTAAACACTTTACATATATTAGTAATTTTTAATTTATTTAATCTAAAATTGTTATCTTTATTCCGTGGGACAGTAAAATTCATTCCCACCTTGCTGTTTGGAAATGGATAACAATGCCCCTGAAGAGACTCTTGATGAACTAAACAGCAAACATCGCAAAGAAAAGAAAGAACTCCAGTCTCAAATTCAATCCTTGAAGAAAAGCGCTGCAAAAGGCGACAAAAAGAAGCGCAAGGAAATCCAGGAAGAAATCTCTCGACTAGAAATTGACTTGGAAAAGCGTCAAGCCAATCAATTGAATGAATTCCAAAACGAACGTAACTCAAAGCCATCGCAACAGGCGAATGAAAATGCAGTTGCAGATGCTGTGCAGTCGGTTACAAATGACTTTCTTTCTTTAGCCACCACCAATGATTTAGATAACCAACCAAAGCTTAGTAAAGCCCAAAAAAGGCGCAACAAAAAAGCATCTGAAGAAAGGCAAAGAGACGCTGAGATTCTTGCCAGCGAGGAAGAGAATAAAAATGGGCCTCGAATGCTTGAACATTGTGCAATCGCAGAAATTCTTAAGAAGCGCCAACTTAGACTTCATACGATTGCATCTGATGGAGATTGTTTATACAAAGCTGTTGCACATCAGCTGCAGCTAACTGGACGCGGTGCATTTACAGTTGCTGAACTACGCCATCAAACTGCCAACTACATCCTTGATAACAAGGATCATCTGATTTTTTACATGACCAATTCAAATACAGGAGAAATCTTGACTGACGAAGACTTCATAAAGTATTGCCAAAATATTCGAAGCACTGCCGCCTGGGGCGGACAGATCGAGATTAAGGCTTTATCCAGTGCACTTCGTGTTCCCATCGAAGTTCTCCAAGCTACTGGGCCTTCAACTATTCAAGGGTCAGAATACGAGGGCCCAAACTTGGTGGTAACGTACCACCGACTCATGTATAGTTTGGGCGAACATTATAATTCCACCAGACCACTGACAGACAACGATATCGATGAAAACGACGCCGACGGTGTATTTGAAAGAGAGGAGTGTAAAATTGATGCTTAATTTAGTCTACTGTTCAATTAATTGTTAGAAGTTCTCAACTTCGAATTTTATTTTATAAGTTACATCAAAAATAAAAGAAAAAAAACTGTATCGAATTGTATTTTATATTAAAAATGTCTATTGTTTTATATAGTTCTACATATGAATTGCAGATGTGGAAAATGGCACATTATTTGTAGCCCTTAGCGTAAAGATTAGGGTCTTTAATGTTTAGACTTAATAGAATATGACCGTTAACATTCACAAATTATGGCAGAGTATTTAAATGTTCGCAATGGGATATTAGAGGCTGTATGGAACTTTTCTTATCGAAAAATTTTGGATATACTAATACTTTTCTACTCTATTGCGAGCATACATTTGACCAATTGAAATAAGAGCTAGAATACCCTAAAAACCTAGTTCCCAATATACACCAATCGACATTATTCACGTGCCACGTCTAATATCCTTTCGATTTGTACCCGTGGAGTCATGATTAGTCGGTAGGACTGTCATGCTTGGGTTCTATACCTACCTGTGCCCAAAAGTTTTTTCACGGGTACTGCTTTGCTATTGGATAAATTGACAAATCCTGCAAGAAAAATTCTTGTCATGAAAAGTGCTTTCTAAAATTAGCCCTTCGGATTCGGAATAAACAAAGCCATCACTTCCACACAGAAATGGTTGAGAGTTGTAAGCCTCTAGGCCCTGGTTCTCGGACTGTTGTCTAATAAACAAATATACGAAACAATAGTTAAGCCTATAACTTGTGAGGCATGAAAAATAACAAAGCTGTGCGTTTGGATGACATCCCTATTGAATTCTATGAGAATTCAACCCCTGAATTTCTTGAACTTGTCTTGTGGTTATTAAACAAAATGTTTTTGGAAAATAAATTTCAGACCAATTTTCGTTTGGTGACAATATTTCATACCTATATTTAAAAAGGGTAATCCGAGACTGGTTATCGGGCAGGTCTTTCAACGATTGATCAAATTTTTGGCTAGCGATTAATAGACAAAAAGAATCTCTTATACACACTTTTCGTCGACTTTAAAGCGGTTTTTAATACCATCAACAGAAGATCACTTCTATATAAGCTAGAAGTTATTGGTCTTTCAACCAAATTCGTTCGGGTTTATGAGCAGCTTTTAATAAATACATCTCCAATAATTTGCAACGGTACATCTGTGTGAAGACCCTTTTAAACTGAAACAGGTGTTCTATAAGGCTGTATATTGAGTCTGTTGATGGTCGCTTTTTTTTATCAATGATTTTGAAAATAATTTAGCGGGAGGCGTCTATTGCTGTAAATATCTTACTCTATGGTGATGAACTAGTAGTGTTCTCTGATAACCCTGTGACATTGCAGCTCCAGATAAAAAATCATAAACAACATTGCGTTTCGTGGGACCTTAAAATAAATATTGCAAAATTTAAAATTATGATTTTTAAACTGGACATTAGATGGTATCATTATTGAAACAGTCACCGAGTTTTAATTTATTTAACTTAAGTATCAGAAGTCATATAAAAGAGAAACTGGTGGTATCTAAATCAGCTATCAGCTTGTTGTGGTCACTTAACACAGCACATAATTTACCAACGAATCTAAATGCAAACATCAAAGTAGAATGGAGAAATGTTTTACTATTGCAATTCTTTTCGTCGGAAGAATGTTAAGGAGCATTGAACGGGGAGTAGGTTGGAAGCTGCTAGTTCTCTACTTTTCCCATGGAAAAAATTACAGAAATTATTTTTTGATTCTGTTTTGAAGCATTTACAACGAAAATATTGCAGCTCTAAATCTTCCTTTTATTTAGTTTTTTTGTTTAAATTAATAATCAGGTTTGGCAGGGAAAAGAAATAATTTCAAAGAGCTTTACATAATAGAAGTTTACCTGAAGGATGGAATAAGTAAAATGTGAATAGTAAAATGCTCAATAACATAAATACAACAGTTCTTGTAGTTTTGAAAACATAAACGCTTTGCACTAGATTTTTACAAGATTTGAACATAAAGCTTACAACGATTCTAAGAAAAAGTCCCGTCACAATTTATTGCAGTGATTTTGCTGTAAATTAAATAATTTTCGCGAAAATGTCAATTTAAAAATGTATTTTTATTAAAATTAAAATAAATTAATTGTGCATTACATTATTATCAACAAACATATGCAAACTATATTTCTTTTTATAAATATCCTTTAGAGACATCCACAACTTTTAGCAACACTGTTTGGGTATTTACTTAAATTAACACTATCTTCGTTGAGATAATGTAAAATTGATATCGATCCTAAAACAGTAGGAACACAGCAGGGTTTCGGTAAATTGGGTTGTTTGAGATGCATAAGTGTTTGGACTATCGCATGATTTGTGGCATTCATTTTTGAACCCAACGGAAAATTGCAATCGCCACCACAAAAGTATGCTTCGAATTTCTTTGGCGCAATAACCCAATCTTGCATTTGCAAATCTTTAAAATCAATTGAAAAATTCATACGTTCACAATTTTTTGGAATTTTATAACTTTCTCCTTCAGTGTAATCAGAATAATCTGATGATGAAAAGGTCTTTTTTCTGCCGATGTCTCGTTTAACTCGAAGATGTTGAATTTTATTCAATAGCTCTGGTCCGTTGAAATACCCAATGATAAATGGTTGATTTTCCTCACTCCCAGATTGATCGATCAGTCCAATATCTTTTGGAGATAAATTGTTGTTGTCATTTTCTGCAAGTACATCATTGCTTATGCCCGTAAGTTGGCTGGAAATAATAAGTTCATGTCCATTTGGAGTGTATCCTCTTAGGAGCCACTTCGATACGGTTCTTGTCACATTGGCTTCCAACCAGCCATTGTAATTTGTGGTTGTGGTAAAACTGTTCAGCAGTCGTAGCTCGATTTTTTGCAATTTCCTTTGAAAAACTCTTTGATAAACTGAAATTGTTAAATTTCGTTCATATTTGAATTTGCGAAGTGCCAACTTCGAGTTTTGAAAAACTCTTAATTCTGCACGGACTAGTTGTAAGTCTTCAGGAACGTTGTTGGTATTGAAAGTAGCCGTCATTTGTGATCTATTTAGTTTTCTGTTTGACTTGGGTTCTGTTAAATAAAATTATTGTATTGATAAGATTAATTAAGAATATTAATAAGAATATTGAAAAAAAAAACATACTTTTACTGGAAAACGATATTATGTTGTTGCAATTTTCAATAACAGAACGGTCTTCCTTATTAACGAATGCACTCCGGGCAACTCGTTTATGGTGATTTGAAGCTTGAGTGTCATCCTCCTCTTCTCTTATGGAATTATAGAGCTCAATTAGAAACTTAGATGCAGACTTCCTAGGTGGAAAATTAAAATAGTTAAAATAAGCGAAATTATATTTACTTAAGGGTTTATAATTTTTAAAACTTACTTGAGTGATATTGGTTTTCTCATGCGTTTTGGACGCTCATTAAGGCCCAACAAGTCTGCCATTTCAAATTGAAATTCATCTTTAGAACTATCCAAAGATTTCATAACAACTGATTGTTCTAGATTTTCGTCAAGGAAATACGGATTATCCATTACAATATTAGGTAACCCAATTATTATACTAAAAATCACTAGAATCATATCGATGATGCTCACTATTGTACAGATCTTTGTTAACTTGTATCAGAATTGACTCGCAACTGGATATTTATAGATACTAAAAGGAGTACTTACCGTCATAATGTAATTAGGTACCTGATAATCCCTTTTTGGTCATAAAAAATAAAATAATTACTGCATGAAATTGTAATTGTTTTATTGCTTAGTTAATCCTTATTGGTTATGGAGGGAAATTTACCTGCGTTAATTATGATGATAATATATTAAGCTACATGATTTAAAAACTCATGTTTTTATTTTTAACTTGTCGCTTGACCTGATGTAATTTATAAATGTTAATAATGTTGCATTTTATATCGATAACATTTTTGTATACAATGTAAAACAGCAGTTACAGAAAATAACCCTATGTAATCAATTCAAAAGAGTTCGATACGGTACAAGTTGGCCAACTCAGTCCTCTGTCTTAAATCTCATTAATAAACCTTTTTAGACATAAAAGGCCAGTTTAGGACATCAGACCAACTAATACTAACTACCTTTTGAAGTCACTCCAAAGAAGTTTGCCCAATTATGAATAAGAAACATTTTCAGTAGTTTTTCAAATTGTATTTCAACAAAGCAAATTTTAAATTTCGTTTCC
Source organism: Eupeodes luniger (assembly GCA_951509635.1). Classification (NCBI taxonomy): domain Eukaryota; kingdom Metazoa; phylum Arthropoda; class Insecta; order Diptera; family Syrphidae; genus Eupeodes; species Eupeodes luniger. The sequence goes on from OX608074.1 coordinate 75,518,341, forward strand.
ATAAGAACCTTACTCGGACATCAACAACTACATGACAAAAAAATGATGAATTGGTTTAGCCGTTGTCGAATTTTGGGCTTACCAACACATTTGTCTATTTTTTTAATAACTTCTCGATTTAAGAAAATGATATACGATTAAAAAGAAAAATATTTGTTCTTTTTTAAAATACAAACTTTTGGAAGAAATACTAAAACAGAGGGTGCATTTTTGAAATTTCAGAGTCGGTTTAGATAGTGTTTGGAATTTTTCATTTTTTTAATGCATTGAAAGGTATTCTTTGTTAAATACTGAGTACATTTTGGAAGTTATCAATATTTCAAAGATCTTCTCAAGAGTGAAATTTTTCGTACAAACCATAGTTTTGGAAAATTTATTTAATTTTATTTTCAACAAAAAAAAATACACTTCTTTTATCATGTGTTGAGGAAAATTAAAAACAAATAAAATATTTTATAAACCAATACGAGAAGGTGTGCGCCTTGGTGTCTGTCCAGGAGTTACGATCTCCTGTTTGGGTATAAGAGCTTCCTCACGTTGGGCAGCTTGTATTTTTTGTTCTTCCATTTGCTCCTGAGCCATTTGCATTTGGGTTTCCATTTCTTTTAGATGTTCAGCGGCTTGTTTCTTTTTCTCACGCCCACTGCGACCGGTCTCTTTCACAGAGAAAAACATAGGACCTAGCTCTGCCAGCCAATAACCATCGACGGCAGTTGCGCATTGCATGTATTCCTTAGCAGTCATTACAAGTTCGTGGTATACGACATAATCAGGAGTTGTGCCTAGACCATAAAGAGCAGACGTTGGATGAAGATGACATGGCATTCCGGTTCTTAAATTAACATATTCTCCAATACCCTTCAACCGCGCTGCTTGATAGAAATAAGCTGAAACAGAAATGTATTTCAACAAAAATTTAGTTTGTTTTAATGTTGTGCGAAGGGCAAAACGTTATACCTGAACAAATGCATTTCCTTACGATATCCCAGTCGGAACCACAGGACTTAACATTAAGTTTTTGCTGGACGAGAATATCTTTCAACTGCTGCCGAACTTCTCGAACTTTGCGCATTGCCTTGACATGGATAAAATGCTCATTGCACCAATTTGCATTGTAACTAAAAGATAAGTATTAGATTATTTAATAGAACTCTTTGACTCAGAAGCATGAATGAATTAATGTCTTATATTTACTTATTTTGCTTCCACTGTAGATAAACATTAAGATATGTTAAATGATCTGACTCGGGTACTTGAAATTTTTCTCTTACACCGTCAGCTTCTTCTTCACGCCCCTTTGGACGGTAAAATATAGATGGAACAGACAACATGGACACTATATACAAATTAAAATATTTTTAAAATTACATATTTGGAAACATAGTCTTTGGGAGTTACTCACCAATAATTAAGACTTCTGAACTGCACTCCATCTGGCAGGATACAATAAGCATCTGACACTGCGGTGGATCCAGTGGAAACTCAGCCATTTGTCGACCTAAGGCCGTCAAAGCACCGGTATGATCTAAGGCTCCCAAAATCCACAATTGATACAGCGAATTCAAAATATTGTCTTGAGGAGGAGGATCCATAAAATGAAATTGTAGTAAGTCAACCACACCGAGTGATTTTAATAGAAGTACAGTATTAGCTAAATTGGTCCGTTGTATTTCTGGTACGGTCAGAGGTAAGAGTTCCTCCTTATATTGTCTTTGGGTGTACAATCGAAATGCTTGTCCAGGTCCTGTACGCCCAGCACGACCTGATCTTTGGTTAGCATTTGCTTGCGATATTGGGTATATTTGTAAAGCGTCCATACCGATTCGTGGATTGTAAACTTTTAACTTACAATAACCAGAGTCTATAACAAATATAATACCGTCAACGGTAAGTGATGTTTCAGCGATATTTGTTGCTACGACGCATTTTCTTAATCCTTCTGGTGATTTTTGAAAAATTTTCGCTTGTAAATCGGATGGCAGTTGTGAATATATCGGAAGAATAGATAATTCTGGGGCGTTATCAATTTCAACTAGACGTTCTGCTAACACCTCGCATGTAACTTCGATATCTTCTTGACCTGGCATAAATATCAGCATATCACCTTCGGTCGGTGTCAAATGGATTTGCAAGGCCTGTTTAACTGCCGATTCGACATAATCTTCACAGGTGTTCTTACTAAACAAGGTATCAACTGGGAATGTACGTCCGGGTATGGTAAAAGTTGGTACATTGCCGAAGAATGTAGCAAACTTTGTCGAGTCCATGGTGGCCGAAGTAACGATGAGTTTGAGGTCATGTCTTCTAGCAACAATCTGAAATGTATAACGGCAAAACATTTAAAAATATTAAAAATAAGGAAGGTTTTTACTTTATCATGTTCGTTTTATTATTTACTCGTTTCGAGACTTAGAAATTTAGTTGGTCATAGTTAAACCAGAGTAAGCCAACTCTAGAAATACATATATAAATAGACAGTTAGCTCAAAGACGTGTTTTTTAAAATACCTCAAATTCTAAGTTGGTTTTCAGTTAATCCAGTGTTATCTCAACAAATTTAAATTAACTCAGACTTAGCTTGAACCTCAAACTAGGCCTAAGTGTTAATAGTTACGAGTTACGACCTAGGTTGCATAGGTTCATCAATTGTCGCTGGCTTGTTGGCATAAACCATAGACTTGACGTAGCCCCAAAAGGAAATAGTCTAACGGTGTCAAATCGCACGACCGAGGCAGCCAAGCGATTGGACCATTTCGTGAGATAACACGTTCTCCAAACTTGGTTTGCAATAAATTGATTGTGACATTCGCTGTGTGGCGCCGGCCGTCCTGTTGGAACCACATGTCCTCCAAGTCCATGTAGATTGGAAAACCTTTACGGATTTTATTGAAAAAAATCTACTCCATAAATTTAGATAGCCTCAAAAAGCCTTATATACATGTTTTTCGAGTTTTAAAAAGTAATATCTCGAAAACCTGCCGTGACACATTAATTTTAAAGTAGGATTTGAATTAAGGCCACCAAAACCCATTGAAAAAGTGCAATTTTATTGCCAGTAAGAAAACGCAACGTAGTACCCGTGGCATGATGTTTAGTGCGTTGGACTGTCATGCCAGAGGTCTTGGGGTCGATCCCTTCCTATGCTATTTAAAGTTTTTTTTCACGGGTACTGCCTCTTGCGAGGAATTGAAAAATTCTCCAAGAGCAATTCTTGTCATAAAAAGTGCTTTCTCAAATAAGCCGTTCGGATTCGGCTTAAAACTGTAGGTCCCCTCCATCACTGACAAGAGTACTCGCACACAGGAATGGTCGAGAGTTGTAAGTCACTAGGCTCTAGTTCTCAATGGACTGTTGCGCCACCCAATTTATTTTTTTTTATAAGAAAACGCAATCAGAAATTTTAAAAAGTAGAGTTTATTTATTTTATTTTATTTATTTTTTATTTATTTTAAATTAATGTTTAAGAGTTCCAATAACAAACTTAGTGCAGTTTTTTCAAAAAAAAAAAATTACCCTTGGATCACTATTTTTCTATAAACAAGAGCAAGTACGTAAGACCTTAACAACTTCTCTAAAGTCACAACTAAACACAAAAATATCAATGATTGCTAAAAATATAAAAAATAAATAGGCTGTAATTTTCATAGACTTAAATCAAATCAACAGGTTGACAATAAATAAAAGCTTTTATTTTTTTAATTAAAAAGAGAAAATTTGCATACATGCTTCTCTTTATTTCTCTCTTTTTTTAATCCATTTTTTTCAGGCTCGACTTTTTAAAAATTAAAATGAAATGATATGTCTGTGCATTTCTACATCTACAATCTACGAAAAAATAAATGTACACTACGAAAAAATGACCTTAGTCTTCTAGAAGACCGAACAAATAAAACAGATGTGCCTTATTTTACCGAAGCTTGGGGCACGCGGCTGGCATGAGTTCCGGCACGTAACGTATAGAAGGTGTAAGCGTAGTAATTTAGAGCTTATTTATACGAGTACAACAGCAAGGCTGTTTACTCCGCATCTTCAATATTTGAATATAAAATTGAAAACAATGTTTTGATTGTGATTGTGATTATTCACAGAGAGAGAGAGAAGGTAGGCCTTAATTAAAATAATTGTGTTTATTTATTATTTACGTCTGATATGATTTCAGTGAGTGTATGCATATATTTGGTTGTACTCCTGTTGATATGAGGCCAGAAGATAATTTTAAAGAAATTCAAAGGGAAATCGCATATTCATTATTTTTTCTGTTATCAATTTTTATTGAATACAATGGCACAGTTTTTTTTAAATTTTAAATTTGATTCATATTGGGCCAAAGAAAGATTAGATTAATTTTTAAATTGATGTATCGGTTAACACAAATTCAGGTAACGTATTTTCTAAAAAAAGAGGCTGGGATGCGACACACACTTATAACTTCCAATACTAGCCTGTATGTTTATTTTTCTAAAACTTATTAACAATATTTTGTGTGAGATACAAAATTTGAGACAGTATCTTTCTTTGATTTCATAAAACTTGAGTCGAAAACTGTTTCTTATCAATTTTTGTTGTTTTTGTAGGTTTTGAATGAATATAAATTTTTCTAAAAACAGTAAGCAACAATATTTTGCATATGATAAAATAAGTTTGGTTTAAATATTTGTTTTTGCTTTCGAAATTTTTAGACGAAAACCAATTTTTGTTAATTTTAACAGCATTTTTGAAAGTTTTTATTTATTATAAAAACAAAATACCGATTGGATTTTTTTAAGAAACATTATTTTACGTTAACGACACGATTCTTTATAGAATAAAATAATTTGGAAGTCAAGGAGATCAAATTTTACCCATTTTTCGTAGTACTTTTTTGTAGATTATTATTTTTTATAAAAAAAAAGCACTGACAGTAGGATTCTTCTAAAAATTTTAATATATGTTAAAAACAATATTTTCTATAAGATAAAACTAATTAAAAGGCAACATATTTGATTGTTGCTAACACATTCGAGTCGAAAATCAATTTTTACTAACTTTTAGTAGAGTTTTTTTTTTTGGTTACTACAATATCATTTTTTCTTCGTAAAATATTCGAGGTGAAAAATATTTTTTTGCAGTTTGTTTAATTTATAAAAAAACCGTTAGGTAATTGATCTTTTTGTTTTTCAAAATTATACTGTTTTAATATCACGTCACATTATATAATATAAAATTTAATTGAAGTCGCTAACAGTATTGGTTAGTGATATTTTTGGGGTCAACCAATATTTTAATTTTTTTTTAATTGCGTGCTATGGGTCGTATGAACTTGCTCATGTATTCAAAGAGTCTATTAAAAAATATTTGCTGTATTTTAAGATTTAAAAATGTACCAGGAAAAAAGTTTGTTTTCAAACATTTAAATGCCATTTGATTTATCAAAAAACTTAATTTTTCAAAATTTTGATTCGAAAATCGATAGAGCGCTTTTTTTATATAATTTTTTATATTTAAAATTTTTAAATTTTAGTTTAAAAATATTTTTGGAGTGCTGTTGTTTAGAGCTTATTAATATACATACATTTTACATTCAACTTAATTTCGCAAAAAAAAACAATGACATTTTTGATCATCAAATATTATAGAGACACTAAAAGAGCTTGTGCAGAAAAATATTATTGAAATCGGTTCATTAGTCCTTGAAAAAACTTAAAAACTAAATAACCTTTTCATGGGGGGTACCTTTCTGGAGCAATACAAAAATATTTTGTTTGTAGTCAAAGGCCCACTTTTTTTCAAATTCTCTACCATCGTAATGTTATGTTTGATTAAAATCTCGAGTTCGAAATTTTTTACGAATACAAAACTTGCCATATAGTTCCTATATCTCGCAAGTAAAAAACAAACCACTCAGTTTAAAAAAAAAAAGTTTTTTCTGCAGCTTTCGATGTTATTATCTGTCAATCTGTTATTATTGAAGTCAATATCTCTACTGGTTCTTGAGGTATGGACGACGAAAAATGGTATCCATAATTGAGTTTTTTACAAAAAATAAAAACTTACACAAACTATTACTAAAAATCGGTAAACATTTAATTTTTACTCAAATATCTCGGGAATAAATAATTTAGCTGCCTTGCAAACTACTTCATTTTATACAAAATATTGTCACTAACCTAATATTTTAATAAAATCCAGTTGGCAGTTGTTATTTTATAATAAATTAAAATTATTCAATAATACTACTAAAATTTGGTAAAAACTAATTTTCAACTCAAGTATCGAGAACAAAAAAAAAATTATTAACTTCAACCATTTTTCATCTTATACAAAATTTTGTTATTGTGTATCAGAGTTTATTAAATAAAAAATATTTAATATATTTTTCTCGATTTTAAAAGATTTAATAAATTATAAATGTTAATGTAACAAAATTATATTGAATAATTTATTAGAAATTAAATGTTATTCGTTTTTAAATATATCTAGTTTTTTTAAGAAATAAATAAAATTTAATTTTAAAAATTTATTTATTTAATTAAATTTAAATAATTTTTTAAATTTTATATTTTATGGGATAAGCTATAAAATAAATTTGTATGAATAGTAAATAAAATTAAAATATTATATGTTTAGAAGTATCAATTTTTATTAAGTTTGTTATAAATTAATTTTTATTATAAATTATTTATTATATTTTAAATTTTTATTAAAATATTTAATTTAATTAAAAAATTAAAGTAACAATGATATAACTAGTATATAAATTATTATATAAATATTTAAAATGATAAGTTTATCTAAAGAATTCGGCAAAAATAATATTCGCCTGTTTAACAAAAACATGTCTTTTAGAAATCAATTTAAAGTCTATACTGCCCAATGAGTTTTTTTAATGGCCGTAGTATTTTAACTGTGCAAAGGTAGCATAATCATTATTTTTTTAATTGAAGGCTGGAATGAATGGTTGGACAAAATATTAACTGTTTCATTTAAAATTTTTATAGAATTTTATTTTTTAGTCAAAAAGCTAAAATAATATTAAAAGACAAGAACCCCCTGTAAATCTTTATATATTTATTATTTTAATTTTAAAGATTAATTTAATTATAATACAAAAATATATTTTATTGGGGTGATATTAAAATTTAATTAACTTTTAAAATTTAAATAATTAATTTTTGAATAGTTGATCCATTTTTAATGATTAAAAAATTAAGTTACTTTAGGGATAACAGCGGAATTTTTTTGGAGAGTTCATATTGATAAAAAAGATTGCGACCTCGATGTTGGATTAAGAAAATATGGATTGTATAGATATTGGCTTCCAAGCTGATTCATGCCATAGAAATATTGTTGTTAATGTTTTTTAATATTTAAAGACAGTGTTTTCCAGTAAAAATATATTGATTTAACTCCTCGAATACGAGTTCATCTTCATAGAACACAGCTTAAACTTAAATTTTGGTCTTTCATTTTTTATTGATAATAACATTGACTTGTTACAAAATGTACCATTTGAAATTTTTTAGCGGGTATCAATGGAAAGTTATTAATGTGGGTCAAAGATAATCAATTTTAAAAGAAAAAAAAAACGTTTGTGAATTACAAATATTTTAGTTGTTTTTGACAGACAACCCGCTTTTTTGGTAAATATCGTTAAATTACTAAAAAATCTGCAGATAAAACAACAAACAAATAATAATACTCAAGAACGTTATTTTTTGAATAAAATAATATGAAACTGAAACTAAAAAGTAGACCAAAAATTTGTATGTTGAGATCAAAAAACATATCAAGAATCGGTCCGAATTCGGTGGAGTTACAAACTATTGTTTGAAAATTATCAAAACTTAAAGATGAAACGGACTTAAAATGCAGACAAGAACACATGATTTTCTTCTGTAAAGAGGTCTGTGGGACATCCCATGCAATAATTTATATAAAATTATTAAATTTAAAGAGTTGTACAAAATATGACGTAAATATTATGTCAGAATTTATAAACATAAGTTAGACAATTTGAGATATAAAAAAAATGCCTAAGTTATGTACCAACATTAAAAATCAAATTATATCCGAATTAATTTACTAAGGAATTAATAATAACAATAACAAATAATTTCCCACTTGAAACTACGACATCCGCGTCATTAGCTATAAAGGATATTAATAGAAAATCAAGGAAAATCACGTGAATTTAAAATTTAATTAAGGCATTTAAAAAAAAAAGAAATATGAGAGTATAGTTGTTCTATGTTTGTATGTACGTAGGTTTTTCTTGTCTACGCATAGAAAGATGACAAGATGTTAATTTGGCACCCTGCCATAGATGTTTTTATAAAGTATTTCGAATTTTTAAAAATAATTTTTTCGTTATTTGCGAAAAGCAATTCTTTTTGCAAACGAGAAAAAAAATGTTAAATACTATGTTTATTAATGTCTATTGGTAAATAGACGCATTCAAATTTTAAGATGACTGTTGGATTATTTTTGTAAATTTGTGTGCATTGCAATACAGATACTTCAATTTATAATTAAAAAAATACAAGATTTCTTTTGAAATGAGCATGTTGTTAGTTGATTACATACGAGTATTGGAGATATTAATTTTCTAGCCTTTTTAAACTCAAAAGGATTTTAAATTTTTTCAAAAAAGTTTTGTTCAAAATATTAAGAAAATACAAACAAAGTTTCAAAGAAAACGATCGGACAATAATCATTACCCTTGCCTTTGTTTTCTTGGTCTGTGAAGTGTCAGTTAAGAAGCTTAAGCTAGAATTGTCAAGCTAAATCTGTCTTTTGTTTTTCGCTTCACTTCCCAAACATAAAACAAAGTAAAAGCTAGAGCTGTTAAACTATAACTAAGTAGTTAGAAAAAAAAGGATTGTTCTACATGCTTAAACCTTGTTCATTCAAAAAACCTATTTAAAAAATAAAGAAGGGAGTTTAAATCACCGTGACCCGCGGTATTTGTTAATTAAAATAACATCCCTTTCAAAATTAAATTAATATTTTTTTTTTATTTCTTTATCTTTTTTTCTTTTTTTTTTAATATGGCCAAAATGCATCCCGCCAAAATACACCCCTACCATACCTACATGCAAGTAGCCCAACACAACCGACAACACCCCAATAAATTAAAAGTTTTTATTCCTTTACGAAGTGCTAGATCAGTCGAGTTCTTGAAAGAAGTAAATTATTTTCAAGATTTCAAATTTCTTTCAAGAATACTTTTTTGAGCAGCGAATTTGAATTGAGAATTTAGTTAATCAGCGCTCGTTAAAAGTAAAAGAAATCAGAATATTCAAGTAGGTATAGAAGGAAACTTCGTTCTTGTTGATTCTTAATAATTTGTGTTACCATCGAACATAAAATCCATGCTGTTCACCCGACGCCGTACTGCTGTCTGAGACTAGATTAGCCTCAAGGCATCGGCCATTCTTCAAAAACTATTCCCTATTCCGAATGGACAAAGATACTTCGACTAAAACTGGCACTGCCATTTTAGTTAACTCATCCTTTCACTGTCGTAAAGTCATCCTTGCCGGTTTAACCACCTTCGAAGTGACTTGCGTAGTCCTCACTTTGGACAACAATGAGAGCATTCTCCTTGTGTCCCTCTACAATAGATGTAATGCGTCCCAAACGGACATTAAGCACGACCTAAATCTACTCAACACATTCTGCCTAAACCATTCTAAATTTATAATCGGTGGCGATTTTAATGCCCGCCATCAACTATGGCTCGATTCTGTAAACAACAACCAAGGAGCAGCTATTTCAGAGTAGCTCACCTCTAACTCCCACACTCACTCCTTTGAGATAATATCTCAACCAACTCCAACATTCCCTCGTACGCCTTCGACTCTCGATTTTTTCATTTGTTCACCCAACATCATTAGTAGGATTCCCTCATTTGAGAATTTCGCTTGCACAGCTATTGATTCAGACTCTGATCATCTAGCTGTCAAGCTTATTATCCGTCCCCTGTCCGAAATTAATATTCTAACTACCACAGCTCCAGATTTTATCAATCTCAGCAGAATTAATTGGGATATTTTCCAAGGTTCCTTAACGGACAAATTGGAAAATCAATCCCCCAGTTCATCCTCCAATTTAGACAACATAGAAATCGATTCTGGTATCAATTTCTTAGAAAATTGCATAACAGACATTCTTGCTGAACAAGCACAACCCCGAGTTTCCCACTCAAAATACAAAGACCTTCCCGAACACATATCTAATATGTATAAATATCGGCAGAAACTTAGGAAAATTCTTCAAAGAATATTTCATCGTACCTTGAGTACACACGGAAATGAATACCAAAGTGTTCTTTCCCAATTAAAATGCCTAAACACACTAATAAACCAAAATACAAATTCATATATCGATTCACAATTTAGGAAAAGACTCAACGTCATTAAACCAGGTCCCGACACGTTTAAACAGATAAACAAAATAGTAGGAAAGAAATATCCTCTAAATGGTGAACTTCAGCTCGATGGCACCTCACTATCGTGTGACACAGAAAAGGTTACTGCCTTTTCTAACAATTTTGAAAACAATTTCACTCCCAACCCTCCAGTTCAATCCCCAAAAAGCCGGGAGCAAGTAGTGTGAATGACTTTCGCCCTATTTCCTTGCTTCCTAATCTCAGCAAACTTCTCGAACTGCTGATCCTTAGAAAACTTCGCTCACTAAGCCTGTCACTGGGTCTAGTGCAGCATAACCAGTTCGGCTTCAAAGCCAACCATTCCACTTTCAACGCATTGTTGAAGCTTCACGCTGACACAACTTTTGGTCTTAACAAAAACCAAACGACAATAGCCTGCTTGCTTGATATTAACAAAGCATTTGATTCCGTTTGGAAAGAAGGTCTGGTCTTCAAACTGAAATCTTTTCAATTTCCTGCCCACCTTGTCCGTATTATACATAGTTTCCTTTCAAACCGTAAGTTTTACGTTTCAATAGGAAACACTGATTCGACTCTTAGAAATGTCCTAGCGGGGGTTGCTCAAGGATCGGTCCTTGGACCTGACTTGTTCAACCTCTACACCTTCGATCAGCCGATCAATATCCCACATACAACGACACTTCTATTCGCTGACGACTCAGTTACGTACAGTACCTCTAGAAGTCCCCAATTAGCTCTCCGCAGAATCAAAGAGCACATTTTTAGTCTCCGGGAGTATTACCTCCAATGGGGAATTAAGATCAACCCCTCCAAAACAGAACTAATATGTCTCAGAACAGCCTCAAGAAATGGTTTAGCAACAAAATGTAACCTTTTATCCTTGACCCTCCCTGACAATACTATAGTAACACCCAAACAAAGCGTGAAATATCTTGGAATCCATTTCTCTGAGAGATTTAAATTCAATCAACACGCCAAATACACCCTTCGAAAGGCAAACGGTGCCTTTTCTCTCTTACGCCCCCTCTTACGCAAAAGAGGCGGTCTTCAAACCCGGACGAAGCTCTTGCTTTACAAGCAACTCATTCGTCCTATTCTTACCTACTGTTTCCCTATATGGTATACAATAAGCCCCACCTACATGAAGAAGATTCAAATTTTTGAACGTAAGGTTCTCCGAGCTTGCACTTCTCTCTACAGGAAACCTAATTCCGTCCGCTTTTATAGCAACACGCGTCTTTACGAAGCTGCTGGCATCGTGCCAATCGATGCATACCTTCACCACCTAAGCACTAACATGCTAAGGAAAATCCCAATCCATCCCAATCCTCTTGTTAATTTAATTACAGGCAACTCAACACCAGACGACCGATATCTAGATGTGATGTCCATAATGGATGCCCCGCTTGGAATATCGATAAATGAAAGCTTCGGCACCTTTTACGTAACCGCGCGCCGGCCCGCGGCACAACAGAGGCTGAAGCTATCAGAGAAGCCCTGAATCCCTCCCCGGATCCATTCCCTAATCCTACCCAACAACAACTGACAAGGACGCATGGTACTGCTCACACCATCAGCTAAAATCATCACTAAAAACTTATAAACTTTTTATGTTAGCCTTAGACAGAATATTTAAAAATATACTTTAAAATTTAACTTAATACCTAAGCAGAGCCCCTTCTGTGCTCGCAAATCACTATAATTGTCATAGCTCGTTTTTCAAAAATTGTACAAAATAACCATAATTATCTTTGAGCTTTAATAAAATTCCATAGTTCCTAGTTCCATGCTGTTCCAAGGACGCATGGTACTGCTCACACCATCCGCTACTAAACGCTGGTTTTTTTTTTTGTGAGATAAAATTAGTTTGAAGCCAATATTTTTAATTTTTGAAAAGTTATTTGAGTCGAAAGTAAATTTTTACTAAGTTTTAATATTGTTTTTTTTTTGTAAGTTTTTATTTTTTGTAAGAAAACTGTCAATTCTATTTTTCTCAAAATTTGACTGCATGTTGAAAACACCTCTTTTTAAAGTTTCTAAGGTAAAAAAACCACCCACTCAATTTTTTTGAGAGTCCTTTCTGCATCTTTCTGCTTTATTATCTGTACAACAAAATTTATTTGAATTCGATATTTTTACTGGTTCTTGAGCTATGGACGACGAAAAAACCTTCGCGAACGGACGTACGAACGCACGTACACACGCATGCACAGACATCTCTCTAAAAATCTTTTATTTCGACTCTAGGGACCTTGAAACAACGAGAAATGTCAAAATTTTCAATTCGATAAATTGGATCGATTACAATAACTGGCAAATAAAAAATTAAACTTCAAATGTTAGTCACAGTTAGCATATTTAAAAATATACTTGAATAAAAATTAACAAAATATCTAAGCAGAGCTCCTTCTGTGCTCGCAGATTAATATTAATGTCCTAGCTCTATTCTCTAAATTTTATAAAATAACCAAAAAGTTAACTTTGGGCTTATGAATAAACATCACAATTCATGCTGTTGATCAGGTACTGCTCACACCATCCACTATTCATCAGCATTCAAAATTAAACCTTAAATGTTAGTCACAGTCAGAATTTTTCAAAATATACTTGTACAAATTGTGTAAAATGATAAATTTTCCAAAAAGTTGCTTAAATCTTCTTTTAAATTCATTTGGGTAAATGCTGTGTAATTGAATCCGCTGTTCGTTAAACGTCAAAAATTGAACATCAAACATTTTTTTAAACTCGTATAAAATTCTAAAAAGTAATATTCAGAGATACTTAAAATAAGCAACTAAAAAAAGTTTATTTAATTATATGTACAAATCGCTTTTAATGATTAACTCATTTTAAAACTGTTAAAACAAAATGATGGTTTGTGTATTTGATAGGTTAAGAAAATTGCACAGCAATTTACAAATCAATACAATTTTTTTTGTTTAAATATTAAATAAAGATTGTAGGGTAACTCGTATGCAGATATGGACAGTGTACTGACAAAATGTGGGTGCACTATTTTCTTCTGAATATAGTTTATATTGTACTTTTAAATTGCTTGTTGTTTAATTATAATAATTGCAGTTTAAATACCACTTACTTGACTATACTTCTGAAAAGGGCAATTTCTTTGAATGTCAATTGACACTAGATATTTTGTATGCATATTATTATGAGATCAAAGGCTAAATAGCAGACAAAAAAGGTTTGTTTGATTATTCGTCTCTGATGGTCTCTTCGAAGTCGATTGCATTGATTTACAATATCACGAACAATGCAATTGAAAAATTGATCTTTGGTGCACCAAGCACATTTAACTTGATGATGAATGTTTGTGTTAAGAAACGCTTAACTTTTTGAACCAAGAAGGTATAATTATTATTTTAAACTGTACTCGTTGAATAACTTAATTGCATGCATTTAAGAAAAGGTAGTAATATCAAAATAATTAGGAATTGCACCAATGGAAATAGGAACTAAATTGCTTTAGAGAAAATCTACCTCATTTTTCTCAGTTCTTAACATCAATTACTTGAAATTTCGTTTGTAGGAATTTTTCATATTTTGCGTGTTCTGTAAAGTTCAGCACAATGTTCAAGGAATGCATCGTTACTTAAAAAATATTGTTTTGCTGAGTTGATTGACCACATCACCAACTTTTTCACCACATCTCGAATGTCTGCCTTCGTCATGAGGAATCCCCAATTTGCTACAATTGCAAAGGTTTCAGAAATCAATTGCTCCTCAGACTTACAACAGTTGATTGTCCTACAGGTTTCAAATTTCTTCCAAGCATCTTCCGGACTGTACAGCGACACTTATCCAGTCAAGAGAATAAAAGTTCAACGACTTAGAGTTCTTGATCATTTAGAACGATTGGACATCAAGGCAAATTTGGCATGTGAAACTGAAGACATGTTTACTGGAGACGCATTTAGCGTCACCTTAAGTATGTAAGTATCTTCCGTACTAGAGTTGGTGACCTTTTATCTTTGACATCCCCCATGAACTGCATCCATAGCTTTTTCCAGGTCATTAATTTTATAAGGGTTTTGACCGTGGATTGTTTATACGTACCATTTTTATACATTGACTTTCTCTAATGTGGTATAAAACTTTTATAATTTTAAAGGAAATCAAATGCTTTTCAATTTGGTAATAAGAATTTGATCAGTGATCTGATAATCTTTGTTAATAAAAGAAAACAGAGAAAAGTACTTTTAGGTTCATAGTTTATTTTGAACTTTACGGATATTGAAAAAAGGATATCTTCTAAACTGCACCAACTATAAAAGAGTCAGTTTCCTAAACATCGCATACACAATACTGTCATAATATTTGAACGTCTAGAGCCTCTGGTCCTTATCATTATTAGTGTGGCTTTAGACTAGGAAAGTCCACAGTCTTTTCAATGCAACACCGACGAACGTCACCATCGACATGTATAATTTTGAAGTAATGTTGTTGAAATGGGCTTCAGGTCAACTAAATAAAACACTAAGTTTTCACGACGTTTCGTTCATGATTATGAACATCATCAGGTGTAAAACAGTTTTATTTGTTACATTAAAAATTGAAAACAAAATAAAAACAACAAATTGACTTCCTTAAATAAGAAAGTGAGTAAACACTTCACAACGTTAAATTAACAATTGTTAATTTAATTGTTAATTTAACGTTGTGAAGTGTTTACTCACTTTCTTATTTAAGGAAGTCAATTTGTTGTTTTTATTTTGTTTTCAATTTTTAATGTAACAAATAAAACTGTTTTACACCTGATGATGTTCATAATCATGAACAAAACGTCGTGAAAACTTAGTGTTTTATTTAGTTGACCTGAAGCCCATTTCAACAACATTACATAAACAAAAAGGTCACTACCAAACAACATACATTAATTTTGAAGTAGTTAAGGAATTCGTCTACTTGGGCTTCGCTATGATTGCAGAAAATAACACCAGCGATGAGAGCAAACAAAGGATTACTCTTGCTAACCGCTGCTGTTTTATTGGGCAAAAGGGTCGCTTAATAAGACCCTTATCATCCCTGTTTTAGCTGGATGAAGAAGTTTGTTGGATAAGGCCCTAATTCACACGGTATTGTGAACTTACTTATAAGAAAGTACAGTGGACTCTTGCTAACTTGAAAATACGACAACTTAAACAATACTATAACTTGAACATACTGTTTTCCCTTTTATGTATTCTTAAGCTTATATAGGTAATTTTTAAGGCTCTTAACCTTGAGCTTTTTTATTACTGTGCAAGCAAGATCGTGTTAATAAAATTGGCCAGTAAAATTTTCGCAACACTTTCATGTGCGTGAAGTTAAGTTTAAGGTTAAAGTTTCTTTAAAGTTCAAAATGAGTTTAAATTTACACGCAAAATTAGCAGTAGATATTAAAGAAATAACGGTGTGTTCAAAAGAATTAAGTGTTTCAAAAAGTACGATATGCAATAAGGTTAAAGCGTAATTAGAAACAAATCACAGCAACGACCGCAAATACTTTTTCTGGACCAGGCAAAATGTGCACATTTAAAAAAGCTTAACATCCAAGCAAGGAAAAGACCATTTACAAATAATTTCTGAATCAACGCAAAAGAAATGTTCCGATAAGCTCAAATATTTTAAGAGAGAAAGCCAAACAGTTATTCATAAAGTATTAGAGTCAAGAAAGTAGCTCCTTGAATGCAAGTTCAGAAATGGAAAAGAAGATTTGATTGTTAGCTATTTGGAGAGAACTAAGTTTCTATTCCAGGACCTATTGAGCCATTAACAAAAAAAAAAATGAATATAAAATCGTCACTCTTTAACTTACGACGCAACGATTTTACAATGTAGATCAAACTGCAATGTCTTGGAAGTTATTGCTCAAAAAAGCTTATGTATCATTTAATGTTTTTTGGGGAAACATTCTTAAGCAAAGAGTGACTTTACTACTGGGTTCTAATGCCACAGGTGCACATAAGCTCGTTCCCTAATCATTGAGAAGTCAAAACCGCGGTATCCTAAAAATTCTGAAATGCTCATAGATTTAGAATTTGAATGCATGGATGACAAAAAACGTTTTTAAAAAATGTTTTGTAATTAAAGTAAAGAATTGTGAAGAAAAAAATCTCTCACTTGAGACACTCTAGTCCTCAGAAGAAGAATTAAAGGATCTTAACGGATACATTTGCACATTGTTCTTAGCACCGAAAGTCACTGCTTTAATGTTGCATTATAAATCAAACATGCGAAGACATTATTTCTGCCCTAAACAATTTCAATTTCCGTCATCGGTCAAGTAACTTCTTAAATTCTTGAAAAATGATGTAACCAAATTTTAAATGATGTCGAGAACAAATTTTTAAATTTGGAAATGATTTTCAATTGTCTACTCTTAGGGAACGCTGAAGAGAAAACTTGATTCCTGGGAAAGAAGCATCCTTGATACATTTGCTTGAACAATTAGAGAATAATCAGGAATCATCACCAAAAAAAACATTTAATTTTCAATCCAATAGCATTACACCGAAGAAGAAGTTAACGAATAATTACGTGATCAAGATTACTGATTGCATTGAAGATGAGGACATCGATTCAGAAATTTAGTCTGACTTGGGCGAAGTTATTCGAAATTATCGAATCAATTGATAAAGTAAGAGATCGATTGGGCCAGTTAAAACAATAGGACATACTCAGAATTCACAGTTCTAAAAACTTCAGGCAAAGACCTGAAAAATGTTTTGCAGAAAACTAAGCAATGTAAAATAACGATTTTTTTTCAAAACCTGGTTTAAATACAATTGTGTTTTGTGTCATTTACATACATTTACAATTATACATTGAAAACATGAAGAAACGAAGATTTTTTTTTAATTTTTCCAGTAACTTGAACAATCCAGTAACTTAAACATGCCTCGTTTCGTTTGTGTTCAAGTTAGCGAGATTTCCCTGTAACTTGAATGTAGTACTTTCTAAATAAAGAAATTCTACTTGTTGTTAAACTGTTGAGAGCAATTCACATGAGCAATGTTGTTGAACTTATGTTTAACTCGTTGTTCTTGAATCTTTTACTTTTATATTTGTATGCAATTCTCATGTTTGAAACTTCATTGTTAAAAATATTGTCCAAAGCTACAATTTCATTATTATGAGTTTCATTGTGCGCAGCAAAAGAAGAATTCTAATAAGCTTTTTATATAAACATTAAATATATAAATATTTTAATTCTATGCATAAGAATGTTGCGCACAATTTGCATAACTACATTAAATCCGGATAATTTGTATAGGCTAACCTATAAATACACTTTATTAATTACCTACTATAGGTGATTCAAAAAATGTAACATTTTTCTAGAAAAATCAGGATTATACGTTCGACGACTCAGTGGAAAATTTATTCAGAATAATTAAGACATTTATATACATAATATGAATGTAGTATATATGAATGCATGTACCTACATTGTTTATGAAATTTGATCTTTGAACAAATCCACATTATCTTTGGATATAGCTTTTCTGTATACGGCTTTTGTTATTAACTATTTATCTTTATAAAGCTAAAACGTCAATGAAATCAATTTTGAAAGGCAAAACTCATTATGAAGTATTTCAAAGCATGGCGCCATTATTATATCAGACTTAGAATTTTATAGCCTTAGTAATTTGTTTACTTTTTTTTCCTATACGTATGTATGTTATTTAAAGGCATATTAATTTGGTAAGTATCATAATACTTACTTACATTGTAAATTATTTTATTTTGTTAGCAAGGCACGATTTCTTCCAGTAAGAAGTGAAGATCACGAAGGACAATGGACAATTTGACGTTAATTTAATTTAGTTCTTCGACGATAAATCTCAAACCAGCGGAGATCAGTAATAACAATAACGTATTTTAAGAAATTATTACAAAGCATCGCAATATACCGTCTGCCATTATGGAATAGTTTAATTTCGTTATACAAACTTGGAAATGTTAACAAGATAAATTTTGACTTTTGACTTCAAAAAGGAAGCTAAGTATACACGAATGGAAGATCTTCCAGTATTGTCGGATTTTTCGCAAACAAGTTTCTTCATCAATAACAATCTTCTTCATCAAATTTTTAATTGGTAGAAAGTTGTTGAGTATGAAACAACAACAAAAGTTTACAGTATTTTGAAAGAATTTAAAAACTACGAGAATGAAAAAAAATAAGAAATCACCTTCTGCAAAAAAAAAAGTTAAGGATTGGACCCATGAAAAAACTTAACAATTTATCCAGGGGATCGAGAACCTTCGATGCAGGTTGTGCGGAGCATAAACTGCCTAAGGAGATGGCCATTACGAACGAATGTTAATCCAAATAGTCAAATCCCCGCACAAGCTTAAATTTTAACCTTGACAAAATGCAAACAAAAATCGGGCCAGGGAACGAGCGACAAGTTCTCGATCTCCTTAAAATTCTTTGAGCCGATGCTGTTTTTATAGAAACAAACAAATTGACCAATTATTGTTTTATAAAGTCTACCAACAGTGTACAGAGACAATTTTTAATTGGGAGACAAACATTTGGAAACAATTGTCAGCCGATTATCTAACAAACAATATTGTCTAAAGGGGGTTTCCATGGGTAGAATAAATCAATTAATTTTTGATCTGGATCTGTCAAAATAGAAAATCTTCCTGTTTTTCCATTTCATGGTGCAGAATAAATTCATTTATTTACCCCTCTTTGCACTTATACAATTATAAAAAAATGTTTTGCTGGAAATTAGATAGGCCTACCGCACCGTTAACAAATACGCGAAGTTGCGCTAGCACAATGACAAAAAAAACCCTTGGAAACCCCATAATACTTTAATAAAATCAACTAACCGGACAATTTTCACTAAATACAAATTTAGCAATTGGATGCTATTGGAAGTCTTTTGATAGTTCAGTCAGTATTGGAAAATCTTCAAATCGATTATACTTAGCTTAACTAAAGACACAAATATAATTTCCACATTTTACCCAAAAGAAAATTCAACAAAACCTACAATAATAATTCAAGATCTGTTTAAATTTAACATAACACCTAACCATAACTTCTAAATTGCTGCTAACTATTTTTCACATGGATTCGAGAACCGAGAATAGGGTGTTTTATCAAAAAGCACCAAGATTTCTTATTCACATTCGAGAGCTAGAATTATAGAGGAAAGACATTTAATTTCAAACCTCGAATTAGATCTTAGCTCGATGATTGTCATAGCGAGTTTACCTAGCTGTATCAACAATGGGCAGGTTCAGACGACATAAGGGACTTGAAAGTAAGGTAAGTTTCTAGCATCGGATTGGCCAGCTGCTAAAAAATTGCCTTCCAATTAAGGCAACTTTGTTGGAAAGTTGGCTGGAAAGTTAGTCAAGAAAAATCTCCCTAACTATGAAGTCAATTTCATGAGGAGTGTTTTGTAGACAATTATGTTTTTGATAGTTTTTGCAATATCAATTAAAGGTACAGGTTAGAGAAGTAAAGTTCCGAATATGAAGATTATGACATTTAAAAAAGTAACTAGTTGCCTTGGTCAAAATGTACGTTCAAAGCATGCAATTGACTGCAAATGAAGTCCCTTATGTTGTCTGAACCTGCCCAATGATACTCTGACAATCTAAAAATGTATATGAAAAGCTGAGGTTACTGTATCAGCAAAATAATTAAGTGGATTAGAAGTATCATTTAAAAGGTCATTTATATAAATAAGCAAGAGTGCGGGAGACAAAATGGAGCCCTAAGGCACACCAGCGTTTATTACGAAAGGTAATTTTTAACTCAACAAATAGTTGATTCATCAATACCAAATTCACGCATTTGCGATAAGAGAGCTTGATGCAAAAAATTATCAAAAGCCTTTGAAATATCAAGTGCAATAATCTTCCTTCCTAAAAAACTATGTTAAGAATCATTCAAATGATCTTTAAGATAAATCATGAGATCACTAGTGAACCTATCGCTACGAAAGCCATACTTCCGGTGGTTAAGAAGCTCTTGTTCTTTCATTTTCCATTCGTTGTTTGTTTCAAAGGTCTTGATATTTTTCTACTTAATAAAACATGTATGCAGCTTTGTGTATAAATACTGGTAAATACTTTTTGAATTGAAATAATTGTATTAAAATGTTAAGCAATATAATTGATGTCTAATTTTTATCTTAATTACTTTGCATGTTATTTTTTTTTTATTTTGCAATCGCAAACTCGTGCCAAGTTTAAACTTTATTATCACAGTGCGAAAGTCCAGAATTTGTGTTCGTATTGTTAAGTCGGCCATGGTCAAGAGTATTAAATATGTGTCACCAATGAAATTAATCATAAATTGATTAAGATATCCTAAAATCAGTTTAGTTAAAAAAAAATCAGAGTATGTTTTAAGAGGTTTCATTTTGATATTTAAAAACCACGAGTGTTTTTAAAGAGAAATCTATGATGAATTTTTATTTTGTCTTGAGGTGTTAAATAACAAGATCTCAGTAGAAAGTTCAATCAATTCTTTGAGAAACTACTAAGTCAGAAAACTTTTCTTGCAAAACTGCTAACAATGACTGCAAAATGTTTACCATTTTTGTTTTTGAAACATTTATCGTTCCATTTTTAATAATAGCGTAGTTTTTACTTGTCAAATGTCAAAAAATACTTATTAACTTTTCATTTCTTAAATTTTTTTTTAACTATTTGGCCAAACATTTGAATTCTAATGTTGGTATTCCGCGTGTCAAATCAGTTTAATATCAGTTACTAATTCCTAACATTTTTGCTAAAAGTTTTTTCAATAAACTAGGTATAGTAGTAACTTCGATAGGATTTGAGAAAAATAAAACGCAGTAAAAGTAGAAATAGGGACATACATACATATTTCTCTAGAAACTTTTGATAAACAAATAAATAAATTAGGTGGCGATACAGTCCTTTGAGAACTAGGGCCTAGTGACTTACCACTCTTAACCATTCCTGTGTGCGAATATTGTTATCAGAGATGGGGGGGACCCACAGTTTCAAGCCGATTCCGAACGGCTAATCTGAGAAAGCACTTTTCATGACAAGAATTACTCTTGGAGAATTTGCCAATTCCTCGCAAGAGTCAGTACCCCTGAAAAAACTTTGGTTGGCACAGGCAGGTACTACACTTTTGATGTTTCATCTAATTATTCAATTTTATGCGTAAAATATGCATTCATGTTCTTACAAATAAATGTGTTAACAATTTAAAAATCTATAGCATTAAGTAGTTTTTCTTTCGTCATAGCCGGTGAACAAGTGCGCTTATATCTTAAACATATTCTCATAGTAAACAAATGATAATTAAAGTTTTATATTACATTTATAGTAGCATGCCCACCTGTGTACCTAGGTTAGGACTTGAGTATTTTTAAATGACTAGACTCAACCACTAAAACAGTTCTGATTGTTTTTTTGTTTTTGTTTGTTACATTCACTTGCAATCTTTTTTGTATTCAAATTATATTTAGCCGTTTTTTTGCCAGGACCGGCTTCTATTTGAGTACATAAAAAGGCCGTATGCAAATTGGATGTGTTTTGGTTGACTGTCACTACATTTAGGGGCCGGTTATAGCTATCAGTAAAATCCATCAGTAAAATTTTTGTTTTTAGTTTTTGAACATGTTACAGATTTATTTCTAGCAAAAGTTTGATGCAATAATATGAATCCTATATTCAAGTATTTTTTTCAAAAAGAAACAATGCATTTAAAGTTTTGTTTAATTTATAAATCCATTTTAATTTTTTTAATGATGAAATTTCATTTTACTGAACAGCTGACTGCCAAAAGCCACCAAAAATATCATTTCGTTTTACTGTTGGTGTTCCAATTTTTTACTGTTCCGATCACATCATTAAAAATTTTACTGATGAAAGCAACAGCAAACAAAATTGTCTGAGGCGCGAAGCCTCAAATTGATATTTAATTTAATGACGTAAATTTACTGATTGCTATAAACGCTCATCAGTAAAACATTTCAGATTCCTCCTGTGTCAAATTTTACTGATGGATTTTACTGATAGCTATAACCGGCCCCTTAGAGAAAGTAATATATAGGGTTTTTTTTTACACGTGTGATTTTGAAGAAGAAATACAACGATTTTCAAGAAATTTGAATTCAACTATATTATTGAAAAAAACACTAATATTTTATATTTATCCCTATTATTCGATCGATTTCAAAACTTCGAAATCTTTTCAAGTGAAATCAAAGCAGCTGACATATAATCGCATCTGTCAATAAAAAATTTTGTTAATTGTCATAATTTGTATGATTTCTTATGTTTTTATTTGTTCTGTGCTTGTAAAAAAAATAAATATAAAATATTTGTGTTTTTTGATTTGCACTGTGTAGATGTACATTTACTGCAGATTGTTGTTTTTTTTTGTGATAAGCAGTTTCTAAATATCGAATTATAGTTTCTGCAGGTGTCTTGAAAGTTTTTGAAAGAAAGTTATTTTCGGTAAAGAAAAGACATTTGAAAAATTGTTTTAAAAGCTTTGCCCCTTCCTCTTGTCGAATTCAAATCACACCAACTTAACCTCGTCGAATTCAAATCACTAAAAAAAATTAAAATTCAAATCACATTCAAAATCGAAATGTAGAACATGTAAATTCACTTCTTTGATATCGATAAAAGTAAATTTCAGAACTCCAACTTATATTTTGAATCGATTTTAATTTCATTTCGAGTGAAATGTAGAACTAAGCTGTGTGACAATCAACAAAATTATTTATTGACTACTTTTATTTCACTTGAAGTGATTTCGAAAATTATTCTAAGTTATAAAATCGATCGAATGGTAAAACCCTGAAACAATTTCATTCGATTTTCAATTTGCACTTCGATTTCATTACAATTAAAATAACATGGTTTTGACAGATCCAGAACAGAAATAACCAATGGAACCTTATTATAAGCAAAACGATACGTTTACGGATTTTAAACAATACAATATACAATTTATATGAAATCAGGTTTACTATACTAAATTTTCTACTTAAAATTGCTTTTAGGCGTCAAATTTTTACGGGCTTGCACTTGTTGCCTGTAACAGCAACTGCAAATGAAGTTATCAGACTTAAACTAAATCTAAAAATAGATAAATAGCTACACACTGAACTTTCATTGGATTCTGTATACACAAGGCACAGATATTTTGCAATATAAATACAATTTTTGCATTTTTTATTTCTATTGCATAAATATATATTCGCGCATTTTATGGAAAGGAATGCGCGCGGGATTGCGATTCATTGACTTTGCATTGGATTGCAATAATAAAGAGAAAAAACTCAGCGCCCGCCGCGCTACAAGGTGAGTAAGTAAGTTATTTTTTTTTATATACTCGTATAATGTACTTTATGGATGGATAAAATATTCTTTCAACACATTGAACTCTATGACTTTAATTGTTAACAAATTATGTATAGTTTTCAACGCTTCTTTTAAGTGGGTATTGAAATCTAATACTTTGTTGTTTTTAATATTTTAGTTAAGGGTGTTGATATTTTTATAAGTTTTTTTTGTTCGATGAGATAATATTCTAGTTGTTAAATAATTGTGATATTGATCCAATGTAATACAGAACTAATGAAGTAATCTTTTTCCTTGTAGATAAAATTTTATTTTTTTCAACAAATTCATATATTTATGTTACTAACCCCTATTTCCCTAGTATACATTTGAAAAAAAAAAAAAACAGATTTCGTAGATTGAAATAAGTAAATTATTATAGATCTTTTTGCACTTGAAAGCTTTTGTTGTGGAAACCGGAAATTTTCCTTAAAAGCAAAAATATCAAAATAGACAAAAGAATTGATTTAATAAATGTTCATCTTCTATAAAATGGAAATGAGGAGAAATACATATAATGCTTAATTTCCAAGCATTAGGAATGATTGATATTATGAAAACACAGTAGTAAGTAGGTAATAGTTTTGGCGTAACGGGGGTCTACTGTAATTTATACCCTTTAACATATTAAATATATTGTTTCAGTTTTTTTTTTTAAATACAATACAATAAATTGGTTATGAATTCGTAAATCGTTTCTATTTTGGCTACATTAGCTTAATTCTCGCCTGGGCGTGCCGTAAAACGACGGGTACCATAGTTGTTGTCTATTAGCATATCGTCTGACAAATACTATCTGCACCAACTTGCGTGCTGGCGCCAGAAGTGGGGCAATTATTTCGGACAAAACTTCTTTAAAAAAAACGCACTTTTTGCTTCACAGTACGCACTTTGAAAATAAGTTTTCAATGTTAACCAATGTTGTGCAAGTGTAAAGCGACTCTTTTCGTTCTGTGGGTATATAATAATGACTTTCTATCAGGTCAAAATAATCTATGGTTGAAAGGGTGATGTGCTTGAGCTCCCTCCAGGTCTTTTCCAATACCAACGATTCCTACTTGACTGTTCTTCTCCACGGGCTTTTCGGTCTTCCGACTCTTCTTCTTTCTTAAGTGAGTGGATTCCACTGCAATGTAGTCGTTACCTTTTTGAAGCGGTTGTGCAATGCACTGCCACTTGCGCCTTCGTTTAATAGTGTCAATGG
Organism: Eupeodes luniger; assembly: GCA_951509635.1. NCBI lineage: Eukaryota > Metazoa > Arthropoda > Insecta > Diptera > Syrphidae > Eupeodes > Eupeodes luniger. The sequence continues at coordinate 75,543,299 of OX608074.1, forward strand.
GTCATGACCCATTATTCTATATATGCCTTTATTAGATATACAATTGGACTACACAACTCGTAAGATTTTTCGTTTAATATAAAAGTCTGCAGTTTCCTGTAATTGTTTCTATTATTTTCCAGGTGCTGCATCCGTTTTAGAATACTGATTCGACGTTTGAGCGGAACAGTCGTAGCTTTGTCTTCAAGCTGAGAGAGTACTTTATCCAAACATTGGATAACTTTCCGAACGCAGCCTTAGATTTCCCGGTACGACTAGTGATATCTTGTTCGGTTCCGCCTTCAGTAGAATGTTTATCCGAGAGGATGAGTAGGCGGTTCCGAGACTAAACATTTTAGATTTATCGACGTTGATTTTCAGCATACGGTTTTTGCTTCTCTCTCCACCATTATAGTCATTTGATGGAGGTTCATTATCCTATAATATAACAATTATTTACCATTTGCGTGGTCTAGATGTTTTAGGCATATGTTGCCTAGAGAGTCTATCTAATTCCTCCGCTTTCTGTTAAGTCTGTCCGCAGTACATCACTGTACAGAAGAACAGAATTGGAGACAGTATGCAGCCCTGTCTGACTCCAGTTTGGACTTCAAACTCTTTTGACATTTGGACCCTTCATAAGTTGCCTTTATAATAAATATTTATCTATCGGGGATCCCTTCTCGGCAAAGCAAGCCGGATAGACTCCCTTTCGATGCTGTCAAAAGCCTTCTCAAGATCGATGCAGATGAAATGGTGGAACACTGCTTGTTTAGCGTCAGTTGTAGCCCTGAAATCTTTTTTTACAATCTTTGCTACTTATTTTGGTGACTGCAGCCAAAACCCTCCTTTTTTTGGGAGTTTCCCTTTTTCCACTATTCGGGGAAGTGTTCAGAGAACCATGCTGCTTTTATGAGCGGTTGCAGCAATTCGCTCAATTAACTTGGCACTGCTTGCAACAGTTCTGCCTGAGTGCATTGATCACGGTACATATCTCTTTTTTACTGGGAGGTGTGGTGCGTATTCTTGAGCCAAATCTTTAGTGTAATTGCGCTTATCACGTCTTAAGCCTTTAATTGCTTCCTATCGTTGATCTTTGACAAAGTCTCCTCTGTAGGCCAGTTGTCAATTTATCATAAAGTTAGAATGATTTAAAATGTTGGCCCAGGAGCCCTATTGGAACTTTTTTTTTATGATATTTATAGGATACTTTTAAGGTCGTGTAAATGAAGCTATACGGTAGTTATCAGCTTTGTCGGTTTTTTGTTTATTTGGAAAAGGACATTTTACAAATTTTTCCTAGTCTATTATTACATAATTTTTAACTTATTTCATAACAACAAAAAATTGAAGATAGCAGTCTTCAATACTCTTAGCCGAAGAAACATACCATATACAATATGTTCTGATTAAAAACCAAATAAATTAGTTGATAAAAAGTATGTACCTACATACTTCTTTTATCTAAATAAAGCATGTACATATGTTTTTTTTATTACACTACAATTTCCGTTAATGTTTTATTGTGAAATTTAATTGGTAATATGAAAAGCAGTTAGTACTTTAAGGAAATATTTTAAGTGTTTTTATCACCTATACTAAGTATATTCAACCTTGGTCGCATCTTCTGATATTTTTTTTAAAAAGGGAGATTCCTAGATTAGCAGTTATAAGTGAAGTGTTCGTATTAATCTCAGTGATACTGTCGAGTAATATTTTCTTACTCCTGCTGTTTTTGGATCATATACAAATATTGAACTTCTTTAACTTTGAAAAACATTCTGTTAGATAAAAGCCTTTAAGGCTTTGTACAAAGGGAAAATAATGACGGATATGAATTTCTTTGTATACAAAGGGTGTCTTTTTAGACATGTGGATGCAACGCCACAGCCCAACAACGTGAGATAATGCATTACTCCTAAACATGACGAAATCCACACAACAAAGTCCAATTTAACTTAATTTATTAAAAAGAATTTCATGACTTAATTTGTCAAATGCTTTACTTAAATCTGTGCATTCGACTTGAGAGTGTTTTTCGAATGCACCCAAACTAAAAGTAGAGAATTGCAATAAATTAGCAATTTTAGTTTTGTTTCACAAACCCATGTTGATTTTTACATATAACAGAAGAACAATTAAAAGAAATTATGTCTTGACAAAGGAGTCAAAAATTATACTTTTAACTTTATAAATTATTGTTTAAACTTTAAAAATTTAAATTTTTAAATATACACACAAGTACCATGTATGTACGTTGTGTGATATTTTCGTCCTGAAAATAATAGTCTAGCTGACACACAAAATTGAAGCTTGGTTAACTCTGTACCAAACCAACAGAACAGTTGATACACTTCACCTTCGATCGTGCTATACGAATTACAGCTCCTCTGTAGTGTGTTCAGCCATCATTAGTTCAATTTCTTTCAGTCGTTATTTTAATACCATCTCACATATTGTTAATTGATCATTAATGCAATATTTTAAACAAAATAATATATTTCTAAATTTGAAACACCCTCTGCATGACAAATTTTTGTTTTGATCGCTTTAATTTCATTACAATGAAAAAATAACAACCATCAACTACCATTAAAAGGTTAGTAGCCCACTAACAGAAAAATATTCGTTGTTTAACCTTCAATGAAATTTCGACCCCAAGCAAACAACTTTAAAAAAATTGTGTTAAATAACAACAACAACAACAATTTGTTTTTATTATATTTATCGTTAATCTGAAAAGAAAAATTACGATCACTAATGCTTGCTAACTTTAATATAAGTACTCGCACTCGTATATAATATATAAATCAAACAGAAATATATGTATGACATTGCTTTAGGAGGCATGCCAAATTTTATTGTCAATTGTAGGGGCAGATTTTAGTGCCAAAAGTAAAGAGAGAAAAGAAATTTGAAAAACAAACTTATTTACCAAGAAAACATTTTTTTTTAACACATCCACAAATTTTTCTTAAAATTTGAACAATTGTAAATAAGTAAATATTTACTAAATACATTTTTTTAAATATAGTAAACAGATTTATAGCATTTTTGAATTTTTTTCAGCAAACTTAAATATAAGTATGTTTTATAGATTATTGTAGTTCTTATTGGAATTTCTCATTCAATTCATACTAAATGAGGTTATTTTCTTTAAAGCGAAGACTAAACAATTAATTACAAATACGAGGTGTGTTCAAAAGTACCCCGAATTATTAAATTCCGTGGGTTTGGAGAGTCCGAAGGTCAAAATTATTTTTTTATTGTGTTGGTATACATGCCCCTAAAGTTTGATGCAATTTTCAGCTATATTCACTGTTTACTTTGTCTGTGGTAGTTGCTAAGGTTCGACGTGTTTTTATGAGCTCGGCGATTTTTGCTGAAACTGCTGAATTTTGACCAAAAAAACAATCGCATGAACATCGCTCAAGAGCTGTTAAATGACGTCAACGACGATCCAAGTTTGCTTGAAAGGGTCATAACTGGTTATGAAACATGGGTGTACGGTTAAGATGTCGAAACCAAAGCACTATCGTCCACCTGGAAGCATCTAACGTCAAGAACGAAAAAAGCACGTCAAGTTCGATCAAATGTGAAGGTTTTGCTTACTGTTTTCTTCGATTATAATGGTATAGTGCATCTAGAGTTCTTACCACAAGGTCGTACGGTTAATAAGGAGTATAACCTTGAAGTTATGCGACGTTTGCGTGAAGCAATCCGAAAAAAACACACAGATTTATGGAAAAACAGTTCATGGCTTTTGCACCACGATAACGCACCTGCTCACTCGTCGTTGCTGGTTCGTAATTTTTTGGCCAAAAGCAATACCGTAGTCATGCCCCAACCTCCATATTCACCAGATATGGCTCCGTGTGACTTTTTCCTGTTTCCAAAGTTGAAGAGACCCATGAAAGGACGGCGTTTTTCCTCGATTGAAGAAATAAAGGCAAAATCGCTGAGAAAGCTCAAGGACATATCAAAAAGTGAATATCAAGAGTCCTTCCAAGATTGGAAAAACTGCTGACATAAGTGTATTATATCTGGGAGGGACTACTTTGAAGGGGACCACATTGATGTAAACGAATAAATAAATATTTTTTTTGAAAAAACGAAAATTCCGGGTACTTTTTGAACACACCTCGTATGTAAATGTGTTTTCAAAATTGCAAAGATAAAACACAAATTTAACTGTTGAAATTTATTCGAAATCTGCAAATATTGGAGGATTTTTACAATTTCAGGAAGAACAAGTTTGCAGCAAAGTACTTCATTAATTTCTGACTAAAATTATTTGACGGTAGATATACATAAACATGTATTTCCAAATGGAAAGGTTGTACCTTCTTTTCAAAATAGTTATAAATTATAAGATTCAAAGCAACAAATTATTTAAAGAAATAAATAATAAAAAACACTATTTTCATGTATTGTTTTGTTTTTGATAAAAGTTTTCTCTACTAGTACCCGTGGCATGATGGTTAGTGCGTTGGACTGTCATGCCAGAGGTCTTGGGTTCGATCCCTGCCTATGCCATCTAAAGTTTTTTTCACGGGTACTGCCTCTTGCGAGGAATTGACAAATTCTCCAAGAGTAATTCTTGTCATGAAAAGTGCTTTCTCAAATTTGCCATTCGGATTCGGCATATAAACTGTAGGCCCCCTCCATCCCTGACAACAGTACTCGCACACAGGAATGGTTGAGAGTTGTAAGTCACTAGGCCCTAGTACTCAACGGACTGTTGCGCCACCCAATTTATTATTTAAACGTTTTCTCTGTTAGGATCAAATATTCATATTACACCAGATCCCGAAAAAAACCCCAAGAACATCAAATCGACACCAGCCATCTCTTCATTGATTACAAGCACGCAAATGACAGCATTAACAGTGACGAACTGTATAGAGCTATGTCTACCTTTGGCATCTCTATACCTTTGCGCTGCTCTATAAAGGTTCGAAACAACTTAACTGAACTTTCAACAACTTAACTGATGCGCTATCATACGATTTTTTTAACGTCGTCCTTGCAAGAATAGTACAGAGCTCAACTTTAGAGACACAATCTTTCAAAAGTCTGTTCAATTACTTTGTCCACCTAGGCTCCGCTATCAACACAGAAAACAACACCAGCGGCCCTGAGATCAAACCAAGAATTACTTTTGGTAACCGCTGTTTCTTTGGGCAAACAAAGCAATTGATTATTAAAGCCCTTTCTCGAGCAACCAAAGTGTCGTTACATAAAACCCTCATCATTTTCGTCCTGCTGTACGTTGGAGAAGCATGGACTCATAGCGGATAAAAGCACCTTGGGTTGTTTCGAGAGAAAAGTTCTTTACGTGCTCTGCGGTCCCGTATGCATAGAAGGTGAGTGGAGGAGAAGAAGTAATGACGAGCTGTACGGGCTGTACAGCGACGTAGACTTAGCCAGAAGGATAAAAGTCCAACGACTGTTATGACTGGGCCACGTAGAGGGCTTGGAAACCAGTGCTCCGGCCCGGAAAGTCTTCGAAGCCACGCCTACAGTACAGCGCAGTAGAGGAAGACCGCGGACCAGGTGGTGCTGAAAATTTTTTTTGTTAACATAAGATAATGTTCTTAAAAAAATACAAACGATGTTGTTTTATAAGAAATAAAAACTTTCAAAAAATGCTGCTAAAATTGATTAAAATTGGTTTTGGACTCAATTTGATTTTTCTCAAAATTTTACTAGATGTCAAAACGTTATTCTTCGTTGCAAACAATTATTTTGGAGGCAAAATCATTTTTTTATTCGTAAAATATTTGAGATGACAAATATTTTATTTCAGTTTTATTGATTTATAAAAACCGTTAGTTGAATTTTTTACAAAATTATACTAGTTTGGTACCACGTCACATCACTTAATGTAACATTTAATCGAATTCGGTTCGTGAGATATTTAGGGTCAACTAAAATTTCCACTTTTTGTTTAAATTGCTACTCGTATTTAGTTTGAAAGTCCTTTCTGCATCTTTCGATGTTATTATCTGTAAAACAAAAGTTATTTGAAGTCGATATCTCTACTGGTTTTTGAGATATGGACGACGAAAAATGGTATAACGATTGTACGGACGAATATGGCCATTAGATAGGGACCTTGAAACGTCGAGAAAAAATGTCAAAATTTTAAATTCGAAAAATTAAAATTCGAAGTTAATAAAATAATACAAAATAAAAACACCTTATAATGAAATTTTCAAACGGTGTTGATTCAAAGAGTCATTTCTAATTTTGACAATATGCCTAGTCGATTCCCTTCTTAACGTAAAGCACATTTTATACAATTAATTTATTGAAAAGAAAAGTGTTTATTAAAGTATAATTTTTATAAAAGTATATATACAAAATGAGTCAAGATATTTGTCAATTTAAATTTTGTATTAAAATAATAAAACATGTATTGTATACTTTTTAAATTGTTTTTGCATTTTTCTTCAATAAATTTGCGTGACAGTTAAAAAGAAATAAAAACAAACAAAATTTAATGATTTAAACAAACATCCATCAAGAATATATATTAATAAGATGTCAAGCAGTGTAACAGGTGGTTTCATTTGGATGAATTCTATTTATATTACCCTAGTCCCAATAATAGAAAAACATTGTTGTTGATTGATTTTTATTTACTGAATTTTCAAATAGTTCTGTTGTTCAATTGTTATTGTAAATGTGAGAAATCTTACGTCGTCTTCGACGACTACGGAGAGAAAATTTGCTTTTTTGTTGCATGTTACTCTGAATCTCTTCTCTTTAGAAAAATTAATTTAAAAGCTTTTTAAATCTCACACATTGTAAGAGATTTTTTTGAACAAACTTTGTTTTTAAATTAATGTTATTTGGTAAGATATCAAAATTTTTAAATGAGAAATATTTAAGTTTGTTTTTGAGGAAAGAATTGAAGAAATGAGCACTGAGAAGAAGAACAGTGCTCCTACTTTTAATTGTTAAATATATTTAAATTTTATTTAAAGTAAGAGCAACAAATATTGCTTCTTTTTTACGAACCACACCTTGAATGTATAATTTAAGGTTTAATTTTTTAAAATTTGAGCAATTTTTTTGCAATTTCAAGATATTTAGTTCTGAGCTCAAACACTTATTCTTTTCTACAATTTTATTTTCAACCAAAGTGGGCGCACTGAAATATACAATCTAAAATAAATTTAAAGAGAATTTTGTTGCATTACGTTTGAAGAGTATAAAATATTATTTTATATTATAATTATGTATAATAATTCATTATTATCCCCCCTTTTGATAGTAAAGGCTAGAAGAACAGAATAAACAGAAATAACAAAACAAAAATTAAATCGAAAAACATTTATACGGAGTAAATAGCACAGTAAACAATCCGTATCTCTCAGATGAACATTATGTGCATATCTCTAATAGTCAAGGAGGTAGTGTTTAATTTAAACATATTGATTCTTTTTGGTATAAATAAAAATAATAAATATAGAACAAAAGGATTTATTTATTATGGCGAAAAAATATAAAATTTAGTAACATAGTAACCGCATTGTTTCATTTGAATCTAATTATTTTTAAAGAACTATTTTCTTTTAAAAAAATGGTGAAGTTGTGTTTTTTTTTTCAATTTCAACAAATATTTTTTTTTACTAGAATAATTTACGAAAAATCAATCCGATAAAAAAGTCACTGACAACACCATGTGAATATTATTGATGTGGCCAGTGTTACTGGATTAGTCAATTAGGAAAGTGTAACAAAATAAGTCAAAGAACGTTAAAAAGGCTTAAAAATTGTTCCAAATTTAATACATATGAATTTATTAGAAAAAAAATTTAAAGATTTCTTTTTGATTTAAGAATAGAGTTCCTTAAAACATACAAAATAAACGGAAATTTGAACAAAATTCTTGATGGAAACAAATTTACCAAATCGTGAAAAAGTAACAAAACTTAAAAATATAGAAACAGTGCAACATTTGTACTATTTTGGCAACAGCAGGGTGACAATCATTTTGCGTTTGCACATGAAATATGCAGTGGATTCATAAATTTAGGTAAAACTATTTTACTAAAACCTAATTACTTCACATTTTGTGGTGAATGAAATTCGTCTTAAAGATCAACTGTTATGGCGTCTAGATTTTATTGAGATGTTCTTATTTTCGTTTTTTTTTTTTTCAAATGCTTAACTTCTCTATAAAAATCTCCATTAGCCTTTTCCTTTATATGGCAATGTCATAGGTATTTCTTTCTTTTGTCCATGATATGGGTATTTTCCCAAGAGTGTTACTAAACCTACAGATTACACTGGTCGACAAGGGGGCTTGAATGTCTCAGTTGTAGAGTAATTGAGTATAGAGAATTTGTTAAGTTTACTGATTAATTGATTAAGAGGACTGTTAGCACCAAAGTTCGATTAGTTAAAGAGTTTTTTTTTTTCTTCTTAAGCTGGCTTGACTCATATTGAAATTCAATTGACAAAGAATAGATGGATATGACATCGTTCTATTCAATACACCAGCTATAAAGTATAACTACAAATATTTTTTGTGGCTAGAAAGCGATGGGAGATTTATCAAGGGAAGCCCTTGAGTGTATGGAGGTAATAAGAGTTTATCAAACCTGACGAATTCAAGATAAAGTCAAAATTTACTATATTACTTTTGCGTATAAAACACAAAGCTTTACATTTGTCAATATTTAAAATCAAACAATTTTAAGTGCACCATTAGCGATGTAGAATTATTTAAAACAGAAGGCAAATCATTAATAAATAAAATAAACATCAATGGACCAAGGTGACTCCCTTGGGATACACCAGAATTCACTTTAAATTTACATGAAGGGTTGCTCCAGAACATGGCGCTTTAATATCTATCGTTAGGTCTTATTTGATTATTTTTTTTAAGGAAATATTTCGGGTCTATGAAATAACTCCCACGAAATAAGTCCCACTTTTGAAAACGAAATAAGTCCCACCAAAAATTGCTATTTTGAAAGTGGGAGTTATTTCGTTTTTAAAAGTGGGACTTATTTCGTCAATTGGTGGGACTTATTTCGTTACGCGTTTTTATTTTAAGTGGGACTTATTTCGTTTTGAGTGGGAATAAATTCGTTTTGTAAAGTGGGAGTTATTTCATACCCCTAAATTTATATTTTGTTGGGATTTATTTCGTTTTAAGTGGGACTTATTTCATTTTCATAATTTTGCATTTTAAGTGAATGCTTAATAATTTTTGCCGTTATTTGTTGCTCTTCACGTTGTTTCTCATTGAATTTCATAATGTTCTTTTTGTTGCTTTTAAAAAAAAAAACCCCAAAATGTTTGATTTATTGTCTAGAATAGCTACTTTTGCTAAAAAGTTTTTTTGAATTGATAGCACGGCGGCGTACTAACAGCTAGGTATGTAAGGGGGGCATGCTGCCCCCCTGCAACCCCCCTGCTTGGGATCACTATAGGATTTGGGGTGGGTGCGAGTTTGGGTATATGCAAAGAACACGAATGCGTTGTGATTCTTTCATAACTGTGAGCCATTCTTGGTTTTTTTTGTTGGGAATTTCTTTGATTTTAGTGCTCAAATGCAAAAGTTCTTTGCGTATACCCAAACTCGCACCCACCCCAAATCCTATAGTGATCCCAAGCAGGGGGGTTGCAGGGGGGCAGCATGCCCCCCCTTACATACCTAGCTGTTAGTACGCCGTGCTATCAATTCAAAAAAACCTGTTTTAGCATAGAGAGAAAACAAAATTCTGCAAAATTTTAAATGGAAACAATGCCAAATTGCTATTATTTCGTTTTCTAAAGCGAAATAAACCCAAATTGAAAATTTGGCTTTATTTCATTTGGCGTTATTTCACGTCACCTTTACGAATCCAAACGTTGTTACTAGTGGGACTTATTTCGTTTATGAAAGTGGGACTTAATTCATTTAAGAAATATACTATTCAAGGGGGAGTTATTTCATTTTGAGTGGGAGTTATTTCATTTCAAATAAATTTTTAAATCATTTCATTTTGGTGGGACTTATTTCGTTTTCAAAAGTGGGACTTATTTCGTGGGAGTTATTTCATTTTTTTAAGCAATTTTTGGTGGGACTTATTTCGTTTTTAAAAGTGGGACTTATTTCGTGGGAGTTATTTCATAGACCCAATATTTCATGACTTCATGTGCTTTGCTAAAGTCTGTAAAGATACACTCGAATTGAGCGTGTATTTCGAATGCATCCAAAAAAAAAGTAGAGAATTGTTATAAGTTAGTAATTGTAGATTTTTTTCACAAAAACATGCTGATTTTCACATTTAACACAATCACAATTAAAAGGAATTATGTCACAGGCAAGGAATTAAACCAATTTAGAAACACTAGCCAATTTCGCTATAGGACGATAATTCGTAACTAAATTGTTCGAACCTTTTTTATGGACTGCGAGTAAGTTATGAATATTTCCAAAGATATGGGAACTTAGAACATTTCAGAGACTCGATGAAAATAAGAAACTATGGATAGGAAACATTAAAAACACATTTTTCAACATAAATGATGGTGTATTTCATCGGAACCAGGACTGAAACGTTCGTTTTGCTTTAAAATATTGTCACGTCATAGAGGCGTCAAAAATCGAAAAGTTTAAAATATGTATGTACCTACATCTTATTTTTGTTTTGTTTGTGATACAGAAATTGTATTCAAATTTCTTTTATTGTAAGAAATATTAGCACGAGTATGATAACTTTGGCGCCAAGATACATATAATAACGGTTTTTGGTAGAGGGACTTAATACAAGCATTTTTTACTATTGGAGGGGGGGTCTATTTCCCCCTGTTTAGGCGGTAGGGGCAATTTAAAAAAATTATTATTTAAAATGAAAAAAAAATAATTAAAAAATAACGGTGATACTTACAATTAAGTTTTATACATTTTTTTAAAGCCATCATTCTGTTTTATAAATATAAATATATATAAATATTTTTTTTGGTAATTTTAAATTTTCACAAGAACTAGAAGACATAAAGTCATCTAGTTTTCAGTTTTTGATCAAAAACAAATAAGAACAATGAATTCTAAAAAAAAACAGTAGATAATTTGAAAGTTTTGAAAAACTACACTTTAAACCTTTTTTTTCCATAAATTTTTAGTTTAAAACAATTTTTTTCAAAATCTATGCATAGTTTTGACTTGATTTAAAAACAAGCTAATAGACAAAAATGTTGGCTTTAAAAAAAGGTATAATACTTAATTGTTAAGTGCCAACTATAATAGACATAAGCTAGCATATGCGCGCATAAGTAAACGTACGAATACAACGAATCTAATACGAGTGACCATAATGGAGTCTAGCTCCGTTTCGTTCAATTTTTCTCAGTTTCGTTAACTTAAGCAAACTTAAGCAAGAGCGATCCCAGTCGCTCGCCGCATAAGTAAATCTGACAGTTTTGATCAAATACACACATGCCAACTCCACTGCAGATAATTTCTCTCAGAATGTTTATCATAACCGGAAATCAGCCTCATAAACTTATTCATAGTGTGCGTGTCATTTCTCTTCTAATTTATGAAATTTCCCCTAAGAACTCATTAGTTATTTCTATGTATGCGTGAAAACACGTCAATTTTTCTTGTTGAATTCTTTCACATTACAAATACAACAATGTAAACAAATGGGTTTTGGAGGGTGATACGTACGAAGGATTTATATCTTCATATATAGTGTTTTTGCATGAATATCTCATTCTGTGTATCTGTTGTGTATTCTGTCATTGGCATGTAGATAAGTGAGCAAAATTGCATTATGGCTACCCGCAGTAATTTCACAAACTTAAGTGAATTTTCGTTGGGTTTTTGACATAAGCTTATGTTTGCTTATGCCTATTATAGTTGGGCCTTAAGTATTACCGTTATTTTTTAATTTGTTTTTTTCCATTTAATGTATGTACCTACATATTTTTTTAAATTGCCACTACCGCCTAAACGGGGGGAGATAGACCCCCCCTCCCATAGTAAAAAATGCTTGTTTTTAACTGTTCTATACAAATCCGTCATTAAACTTTGTCGCCAAAGTTATCGTACTCTCCCCGAAATATTGAATTTTAGGCTTTTTAATTAAAAAAAAATTAAATTAATTTATCAGACTTAAAATTTATTCCAACACCTTCTCCCCGACTATAAAAACGCCTTTGCGGCTCAATACTACTTGGCAGCGCACTTTTTTTCAGTACCCTCGCCTCGTTCAGCACTCTGACTCTATCTCATTCCCGCCATTGCGTTGTCATCAACATCGTCGTAGTCGACGTTCGTCGCGTCGTTGTTGTATCAATCGAAAACATACAACAACCGGCTTTAAATAAAAATATTCATCGCTAACCGCTGCTGGTTGGTATTTGTCTTTTGAGACTCCTATAGTTCAGAAGTGTTTTAGCTCTTGTCTTGAAAAGAAAAGCAGTGCGCTCAAGAATTTATTAAGAAAAATTAAAATAAAATAAAATAAAATATTCAAAGTGCATTTAATTAACATATGTTTAAAAAAAATATTGTTATTGTGCAAAATAATTTAAACAAACAAGAAACACGTATAAGAAAGATTCAAAGTATTTATCTGTTGCTATTCAGCACAATTTAGATAAATACAGGAATTAAAAAAAAAAGATAGGTACTAGTGGAAGAGAAAATAAAAACAAAAAAGAATAAACTTTTTTTGTGTTTCGTACAAATAAACAAAGGCTCATAATTTTGATAATTATTCCCTTAATTATACCGCATTCATTTATTTTTGTACAACCAAGTGGTCTTTTGTGAAAGTTATTTTACAATAACCGAATTCTCATTTTTGTGAGGAAAGAGAAAGAATTTGGTGGAAAAATAAAAACAACAACAATAAAAAGATACAGATACAGAACAACGAAAAGTTGAAGCTTCAAGGAAAAGTAGTTTACATCTTTTTTTTTTTTGGATTTTCAACACCGAGTGTTTTAATACCATAAACGGACTTTAAATAAAAAACACATAAATACATATAATCGTCCAGTCCAAATGACGATGAACCGGTCGAACAGTTTTGTAAATTCATTTAAATGGTGGCCAATACAAAGTAGCAACCAAACTAACAACAACAGCAATAATAATAATACCAATAGTAGTAATAATAATAGCAACAATCATAATAATAATAATAACAATAATTCACAAAAAAACTTCACATTTGGTAGTTCGGTGGCAGTGCAGAAGCTTCGAGAATCCAAATGGTTTCGAGTGGATGAACGAAGAATATTTTGTGCTGTTGTTGAATGTGGCTTCTTGGTTGAGGTGAGGTCGCAAAATCACGATGAAAACGATCAATCCTGGTTCGGCGTGGTGATATGTAAAACTACCAAAGGTGAGTAAAGGAGTTATAGATACAAGAGAAACAGGACTACAATCAACCAAAAGCAATATATTTTTTTTTTTTTACCGGAACTTTGATTTACAGGGTGATTAAATTATGTTAAATTAATAAAAAAAGAAATTTGGTTAATTGTGAAATTACTTAAGATGGTGTTACAAAATTAGGAATAATACCAATGGTAGGCAAGGTTTTTTTACTTTCTTAAAATGGCGCTTTTTTAATGGATAATTCAAATTCGACTTTAAAATTAATGTATCACGTGAGGTTTTTGAAATATTGCTTTTTAAAACTCGAAAAAACACCTCCATAAGGCTTTTTGAGGCTATCGTAATTGATGAAGTAGCTTTTTTTCAATAAAATCTGTTAAGGTTTTCCAAACCTATAACCCTTCCTTCAATATTTATATTATTTCATATAATATTCGAAAAATCTTCATAAGTTGTTAGATTTCAACGCTAAACCATTTATGCTAACACGGTTTTTAACAGAAAGATACAAAACGGTTTTGAAGTTGTCAAAACAATTTTATTATATTAAGTTTTCGAACTATATTAAAAATTATAAAACCAAATGTTGAAAACGATTATTGTTAAAACTTAAGCAAAAAGTTAAAATTAATTTACTAATGAATCGTTTGATATGATAAATATAGAGTATTTTGCGGCACTGGTCAATTCAAAAATGAAGAGCTTAAATTCAAGAGTTTGTAATTTGATTAGCTTGAGAATTTCTATTTTATATTTACGAACAAAAGCTTCTGTTTTATTTTTTTTTTAGTTTCAATTGATTTTTTTCATAAAATATCCTTTAAACTTTTGATTTTAATTCTTAAGATAATTTTTATTTGCAATAATTTTTTGTAAACATTTTGTTAAGTTTTCGTGTTTATTTAAATTCAATTTCTTTCCAATCACCCTACAAAAATTTAATAAAAAAAAGAAGAAAAATTACATTAACCAGATGTGTGGTGCCTCTTAAAAAGATAAACTGGTTATTCTTCTAATTTATGAGATGCAAACTTAAGCAATTTCAAGTTAGTTTCAGATATATCTATGTTTGTAGGTAGGATACATGCATAATTTAGACATGTACGCGTACGGGATTATTATCGGAAATAGAAGGCGCCTTCTTGATTCCATAATCCAATTAAATTGTTAACTATTTAATTATGGCTTTAAGAATAGTACCTGAAGTGTATAATTTTTTTTTTTTTTTTTTGTTTTTGACTATATTTTCGAAAGTGTCAAGCTTAGGTGTTTTTATATAATTATTTAATCAAGTAGGAAAATAGGTATAATATATTATTTTATCTCAATTAAACAAATTTAAATGTTTGTTTACATTTTTGTGTTAATATTAAAAAAAAAAAAAACAACAAACAACTTAAATAAGTGCTTTTGAAATTATGCATGAGATTAAATTGAAGACTTAGGAATTTTAACATTTTTTTTTCGCAATAAAATATAGCAAACATTTGCTATGACTATAGAAATGATTAAAATATAATGACATCTCAAATGGAGAGCATTTAATTTGAACGTTATCTTTTTAAGTTTTTGTGTTGTACTTAAAACAATTGCTACCTGATAAGTTAAACAAAACACTAAACTAATAATTAACTATTTGATGTTACATTTGACCTAGATTTTAAGTGTGTACTTGTTAAACAGGTTGGCGAATTCTCAAAAAGCTTTGTGCAGGTTTTTTAGCTTAATGTATATGAGAAGTTTCAGTTTTTTTTCTGTAAAGAGTCATTCAAATTGTTTTAAGATTTGAATTTGTACATGTTTGACATAATATTTATGGCTGAATTTAAGGACCCTGTATGAACTGCAACAATAAAAAGAAACAAGAAAGTTGTTTGCTTCAAAATCTTAGTTGAAAATAATAATGCATTGTTATACCTACGCAAACAAATAAAACAGTTAAATAATTTAATGTTTTTGAATGACTGTATCGTCAGCAATATTATATGTGATACTGAAAGCAAAGTCTTGCCGTCTAATTCCTTTTTAAAATATAAAAAAATAAAATACAACTTCTTATAGCTAAAAATCTAAAAAAAATTAAGAAATAATAGGCGTGGCAATGGGCGTTCATTTCGAATTACACATCAT
This sequence comes from Eupeodes luniger, assembly GCA_951509635.1. NCBI lineage: Eukaryota > Metazoa > Arthropoda > Insecta > Diptera > Syrphidae > Eupeodes > Eupeodes luniger. The sequence continues at coordinate 75,558,768 of OX608074.1, forward strand.
CATTTCTAAGCTGAAGAGTGCTTAAATAAATATTGTTTACTTTCTCATACACACCATAAACATTAATTTTAGCTTTCAGAGTCATACAAAAAAGAAACAAACAAATTTTTTATTATTTATAAAATAAATCTTTCTGAGTTCTTACTTGCATTGGATTAACTAAAAAACACAATGAAATAAGATATTATTATCTGCAATTCTTTCAATTGCAATTAAAACAAAAATGAGAAGATCACAAAAATATAAATACATTTAATGAACAAACATAAATTGAAAGCTTTTTGAATTTTGTGTTTGGTTCTTACGTTAAGCAACAGAATGCAAAATAAATACGTAACTCGTTTCTTTTTTGTCAATTTTATATTTTTGTTTTTGATATTTTGTTGAGCGAGTAATGCGAGTAATATGCAAAATTTTGGCATATGATTCCTCTTTGATTTCTGACTAAATATTTGACAGCTGTTCAACCATAGATAAGACCTAGATGATTATTTGAAGGTTTTTAGAAGCTAATTAGAATCTTTTGTTTTCGTTTTATTGATACATTTTGGGTAAATATTTGAAAACCTTGGCTAGCAACTTAAGATTTTTTAATATTTTAAGTAGGTATGTAGTATGTACATATGTATTTAATTAATTTTCGATATACAGAACAATTTATAAGAAAAACTAATTTCAAAAATAAGATTGTGAAAGTAAACATTCAAAAGTTACCCATTCTAAAAAATGTGCTTTAATGCAGATTTAGGCTAGATGATTGATTAGTTTCGTTATGAAAATGTAAGCTTGTCGTTATTTTTTATGGCCTTGAACAAACCTCCAAAAAGAGCTTGATGTAATCACTAACAGAAATAATCAAAAATATTAGTTAAAATGTATAACCAAAAATAGAAACATATACATACATATGTATGTACCTGTATAGATGTTGACCTTAGCAACTATTATGTTAATACCAGATTAAAATGTATATTATTTGGCTTTATTTAGTTAATCGTTAGTTTTGAAATTTTGCATTTTGATCATAGGTAGGTATATATTTATTTAAATACTCTTCGAGTCTTGACGATTAAAACCGCTAAACCATATTCTCTGTTGTTTATTTTTTGAACTGTAAAAGCTCTTTAAACACCATACATATGTAAATATAGAAATTCTCATAAACATAAATTCAGCTAAAAAATATAAAAACAAATGATTGATTGAACCTAATACGTCGCACATACTTGTTGGTAATTTTATACAAAAAGTTCAATTTATTTCTGTTGTAAGTCTTCCATATACCTACCAACTGCTTAGTTATATAAGTTCTATGGAAATCAGATCACTTAAGTAAAGCTATTGAAGGTTTAATTAGTCTTTCATTAGCTGTTTTTTTTTTTTTTATTTACAAGGGATCCAATAAATGCCCTTAACAATAATTATTACAATAAAAACAAAAATTAAAAAAAAAAAAACAAAAAAGCAAACTTTTGCAAATCTATGTGTTGGCATATGCATAAATTTAAATTATACGATTTCGTCTACATGAATGTCTGACTTGGGAGATGACGGAACGCCAAAGTATTCTTGGGGTACATGACTTTAACGAGGGACGCTCTGTTGATATCAGCGGGAGGTTGTTTTGCTTTCTATTTTTGGAACAACATCGTTTTCGAGTGTGGTACTGATACCCGTACAGTACATACATATACTTTTATTTTTCTTCCTTTTTCCCCCAACGTAGATTTTGATTTAATATATGTACATACATTATGTATAGAGAAATAAGGTTTAACAAAAATCTTAAGCGGTCAATACAATGTACTGATGGTAGGCAAGGTATAGGTATTATAAACGATAATAAAAATTTAAAAAAAAAAGAAGAATAATATAATTCGAGGAAGTGTTTATTTGTATGTAATGGAAGTATAAATATTTTGTTTTATTTTGAAATAAAAATTAATGCATGTTGAGATTTTTGACACAGATATAATATGTTTTTAAATTTATACAGTCATGTACAGTTATGGTCAAAATAATAAAAACAAACTTAATTATTGGTCAATATGTACTTTAAAATTTAATTTTAATGACAAAAGTTGTCAGGAAAAAAAGCCTGGCCAACAAAAGAGGAAAACTTGATTTAAACTTAAAAAAACAACACATTTCGGCAAAAAATGTAAATTAATTTCATTTGTTTTAAGATTTTGATATTCATTTGGAAATACTTGTTCATAATTAAATTAATTCAATATTTGATTAGACTTGTAAAAGAATGCAATCATTATTAATTGATTTCAACTTAAAGATTGCATTTACTGATTTCACCTAAAGATTGGGACTTCAAATTTTTGAATCAATAAACATTTGATCTGAAAAAGATTGCTATCATATTTTCTCCAACCATTTGAATGCAAATAATTGAGACTTCGTGCATTCTTTGCATTTTTTTGAAGTCTGCATTCTTTTGAAGTCTTTGCATTCTTTTAAAGTCTTTCCATCTGTTTTTTTCTAATTGCTCCTCTTATGGCTGAATCACATACACGCTTCAGCTTCGGCTTCGTCTGCGTTACGGTGGGCCTGCTTCGAGGTTGTTTTGAATGACATTTCTATTATTTCATCCCTGCTTCGAGGTTGTTTTGAATGACATTTCTATTATTTCATCCCTCCAAAGAGCAAATATTTTGTTTGTTGACATTTTTTTACAGCTGTTGAGCTGTCAGACAAAGCAAATGTTCAGATAATTGAACTAGAGCTTCCGTTTGGAGTCACATTACGTTACATTACGTTCTTTTCTTACGATTGTCAAACGAAACGTGAGGTCGAAGCTCCATTGTGATAGCATGCATTGAATTCCTATGGCTGAACTCGTAAACGTCAGGCGAAGCCGAAGATGAAGCGCGTTTGTGATTCAGCCATTATGGAGATTGTGCGTTGAGACAAGAGCCGTTCAAGGGCTGCCTTACGTGTCAAAATATCACTGTAGATTTGGATTTTCTTATTAAAGTTTCGGACATTTTCTGGTTTCTTTAAATGTTTCTATTTGTATGACATTAAGTAACTTTTTTGCAGATCTTGACTACCTTAAAGATCGTGAAGTAAAAACAAATGTGCACAAAAATACTACATGCAGAATAAAAACAGAATATGATATTTCAAATGAAAGTGTGTGTGATTTGTATGAATAATTTTTTAGTAACTGTACAATGCGTTTGTATATACATATAAATTTACATAAAAAAAAATATTAAACATTTATATGTTGAATTTTCAAAGTTAAACCTTTTATCATTGAGTTCCATACCTACCTACACTACATATATATTATTTTATCAGAATTTGAACAAATGCACCTTTTTTTCAACCTTGAGATTTTGTTCTACAAACTTTTGTACAGCTTTATGAATGCGTTCACACAAAAGTAAAATAAGTCACGAGACAAACGAGACCACACACACAAAATTTGTGTAAAGTTCATTCAGATTGAAGTTGGTTTCTATATACGTTGAATTGGTCACGTAGGCCATGTTATAACTCCTAATGAGGTTATTTTTAAAGAAGTAACTTCATGCCATCACATCATAACACAAGACACGTCACAGTCACAGTTGGTATTTTTTACTTCTTTTTGGGGTTGAAAATCAAAGAAATGTTTCGTAAAATATACACATGAATGTGGTGGATGTGCTTTTGGATAGGTAAGTGATTTTATGTGTTCGTAATTTAACAGACATCTCTCTTAAAATCTTTGTTTAAAATTTTAGGGACCTTGAAACAATGAGAAGTGTCCGACAAATCGGACCGATTACAATAATTTCCTATTGTAAGTTAAAAATAATTTTTTAGCGATGACATTTTAAGAAAAAAACCTTAATCGATCATATTTTCTGTTTATATTTTCGTTTTACTAAATATTATGTGTGATAAAAAATAAGCAGATTTCTGTGTGAAAAAATTGGCCCTGAGAATGAATTTCCAAAATAAATATCTCATCTATGTGCAACAAATTAACCGATATAATGTTGCTATTTAATGCTGAAACTGTAGCTTCTATCTATTTAAGGTTTTTCCATTTCATTAATTTTTTAAATTCCATATGAATGTACACCATGAGTCGTCTTCGTCGTCAGCCAGTCGTTCAGTTTATAAAACATTTTAAATGCAATGAATCTGAACAAATGTCGAAAGCGTTTAATTTGCATATATTATAATATACCTTCTCTTCTCTTCATTTCTTTTTATGGAAGACACAAAAAATATATTTAAAAAAAAACTACAAACTAATTGATAATCACAATGCGTGTGATGCAGTCGAAGTCACGCATGAGAAAAATTGGTAAATTAAAATTGGCATATAAATTTGTAACGGAGTGGCTTTAAAAAATAAAATAAGTTTTGAGCTCAATAATGGCTCTTCCACATGGAATCTATCTTGGTTCATAGATTTGTATGTAGATTTTAAAATATAAGAAATTTTATGGCATCATCTCTTTTAAAAAAATCATTTTAGTTTGAGCAAATTTTAATAAATTGATCTATCATCTTTTCACGTTTTATTGCCAAAATCACAAATAAATCATATGACTTCAAACTTTCTCTAATTGTTATTAAACTCATAAATATTAACACACAAATTGTTTAAATTCTTTCAACTTTTCTTCTTTTCCCTTTGACTCATTGTGAGTTGTGTTCCAAAAATGTGTGTTAACCTTTTAATTTAAGTTTTTGATATTTAGTACGTAATTGAAAATTTTATAATAATAACATTTTTGTGTGTACAAGGCCTGAAGTCACAAAAAGCCGGCGTATATGTATATAATTATAATTCTGCATAAAATGAGAATAAATTGCAAATAAAATATTCACTTTAAATGAAATATTTCCGTGCATATAAATATTTACATGTTATAAAATTATTATGCAAATTGTTTTAGATTCTCCTCACACGACATTTTTTTTCCAATGAAATTAGATTATTTCAAAAGAAAAAACATGGAATTTCTATAAAGTTAAGTTTTGGTGTTATTACCTAGATTATCCAGAGGCACCCCTCAGGGTGAAGTTCTCTCACCGCTACTTTGGGTTCTTGTCATGAACGGCATACTCTCTAAATTGAAATCAAGCGGAGTAAAGATAATAGCCTACGCTGATGATCTTGCATTACTAGCGACTGGCAAGTTCCTACCCACTATCAGTGAACAAACCGAATACGCCCTCTCGTTGGTAAGCAAATGGACTAGGAACTGTGGGCTGACAGTTAATCCAGCTAAAACAGAACTAGTGCTATTTACTAACAAGCGCAAAATACCTGATTTTAAAATTCCTTCAATTGAAGGCTGCCCTCTTAAAATTTCTGATCACGCAATGTATCTCGGTGTGATCTTAGATAAAAAACTAAATTGGGGCCTGAACACTAAAGATAGATTCAAAAAGGTATCGATTGCCTTTTACTCCTGCAATAGAATTTTCGGGAAAACCTGGGGACCAAACCCTAAAATTATCAGATGGATGTATTCGGCAATAATTAGACCAATACTAACCTATGGTAATTTGGTATGGTGGAAAGCTTTAGAAAAGAGCACGAACCTGAAAACTTTGACAAAAGTTCAGAGACTTGCGTGCACTGGCATTACGGGAGCAATGAGATCAACTCCAACTGCGGGACTGGAAGTTATACTCAATCAAGACCTCTTTGTTCAAGAATCTGCGGCCAAAAGTGCCCTGAGACTTAGTCAAACTAAAGTCTGGATAAACAGTTCCATAGGACATGCCCAGATCCTTCATAAAGTTATGGGTCATAGTACTACAGCAGACTATAAAATACCCGAACTTGATTTTCATAAACCATTCCAGGCTGCCATCCCAAGCAGAGAGGAATGGATAGATAATATACCATACTCCAGTGAATCGTCAATAGCTATCTATACTGATGGCTCTAAAATGGACACTGGTGTAGGGGCAGGCTTCTATTCTGAATCTCTCAAGTTGACCGCCTCGCCTAGGCTTCTAAACCACAGCAGCATCTTTCAAGCGGAGGTCCTGGCAGTGACAACAGCTGCTAAAAAGGTATCAATGATGGCGATACCACGAGCTGATATCACCTTTTACATTGATAGCCAAGCGGCAATAAAAGCGATTACTGCAACTGAGGTAAAATCAAAGCTTGTTTGATGCTGCCGCGAAGAGCTTAAGGTTCTTGGCGCACAGCACAACATTAGACTCTGCTGGGTCCCAGGCCACAGCGATATACTAGGCAACGAGAAAGCCTAGCATCCCTACCTGTTATTTAAAACAGGAAATCTCAAAAAGAATAACAATTAAGGCCGATGAAAGGTGGAACCTTCTTGACACCTGCGGCACTACAAGAAAGATCTGGCCCTGTTTTAACAAACAAAGAACGGAAAGAATTATGCAGCTACAAAAGGGATCACTTCGATTTCTTGTAAGCGTAATCACCGGTCATAATCTGTTAATTTACCATATGAAAAAGATGAGAATCAGTTCAGATGATCTATGCAGAGGATGCGGTGATAAGGAGGTGCATGAAGACACTTCGCACTTTCTGTGTCACTGTCCCGCACTCTCCCGTCAAAGGAAGAAACTGCTTGGCAACTTTTTCTTCGGGGATTTAAAAGAACTCTCTAGTACGCCAGGTACTAACATTCTGAACTTCGTCAAAGCCTCTAAATGGCTTGACTAACTGAACACATAGGTTTTTCTTATTAGCTTGAGTAGCAATACTCACGGGTATCACAATGGATCTGTATTGATCTAAGTGTGACGGTTAAGACATCAACTGTCAGCCCCTCAACCTAACCTAACCTACCTAGATAAAGATTCGTGTGAATAAGATATGGGAAATTAATTCAATGGACTTTAAGGAATCAACTATTTTGCAAACAAAACTAAAGCTAAAACTCTTAAGGTGGAACAAATTTGTGATATTGGTTCCCTACGAGCAACATCATTTACACTTCAGAGTTTCCAAAAAGTTGCTTATAGCAAACGCCAACCTAATTTTTGACTTAAGACCTTTTTTTCCTACGCCAAAGAATTAAAAAAAATTAACATTTAACATGAACTTTTTGAGATAACAAAAAATAAAATAAAGACGTTTTAATTAATTAGATTTAAATCGATCGATGAACAGTTTAGGTTATATAAAATGCTCATCGACTTAGAGCTGTATTCTTCCAATAGTTAGTTTTATGGAAGCCAATATATTAAAAATCAAATGTACGCAGGTGATGAGCTCCACCTCGGTAATTCAAAGTTTTATAAAATCAAGCATAGAACTTGCTTTATTGACAATAAAATTAATGTGATGTGTTTATTCTAAGTTGGAACATAAATGAACACCCATAAATCTTTAAAAGTGAAGACGCGACAGAAGGATTTTATCGAGAAAAGATAGTTTTAATTGTAAAGACGAGAGAGAGGCTTCAAGACAAGATTCATCTTCAGATGGTATTCAGTCAATTTAAAATCACCTAAAAGTAAAATATAAGTGTAAGAGAGTTCGCTATAAACAGAATCTAAACTTTTTGGAGGAATGTAAACGTTAAGAATGAAAATAGTTTCAGTCCAAGATTTGTTCAATTGATAGTTGAAATGGAAATGATACTGACGAAGAGAAACTAAGGAGGCAATGCAAAATATTAGCACAATGACTCACTAATCTACTCAACGTGTATCAAAACTTGACTTCTTCGTAATCATCCTCGTAAAATATTGTTCTTAAGGTGAACTTTCTAGAAGTAATTCAATGTTAGCAATCTAAAACAAGAACATTTTAATAACTTTTTTTTTTTGGGAACCAGCTGCAAATCACCAAAACAAAGAGATTTTAAAATTCATTGATGAAATTCTGATAAAACAACACAACAAATTTTAAGATATACCAAAGAAAAAACAAACAAAGCGGGTTTTTAAGTCATAACATCATCGCGTGATAAGATTAATACCATAGATAGGTATAACGATTGCAAATCATAAAATCTCAAACCAATTCTATAATTCAACAATTCATAACTTTGTTAAACAAATTATTATGAAATTGATTAATATCTTGAGGTTTTTTCTTTGCAAAAGCAAATTTTATAGTGCAGTATAATTTTTGTATATACTCGTATCTACTGCATATGTATGTGTATTTTGTATGGAACGTGCAAGATCACACGTCGTCGTAGGATTTGATTTATTAGAAATGGCACAATAAATTAAATTAAAAAAAATATATATATTTAAATATGTATAATTAAATTGAGTTCTGTTCTTAATCTTATCAAACTAAATGATATCCATTGGGTTTAGTCATTAATTTAAATCAAAAGTGTAATTTGTGAATTTCCGGAAATATAGTTATTATCAAAATTTGATTGCATGGAGATGATTTGACAAATTTTTTAAAATCTTTATTCTTATTCTTGGTTGATTGTAAATCCAATTTATGAGTTATACAGTTTAATTTTTTTTTTTTAATTAATAAACTTTTGTTTGTATAATTTCAGATAACAAGCCAAAACCTGAAACCATAGAGATATTTTCTGTGAAAATACGTGAAAATGGTACATTTAGATTATTCAAATTAAATTTAGAAGATATTTGGAAAAACGGATGGGAATTACGTATAAATAATTTTTCTGATAAGGAAAAGTTGCCGCATAACGAAAAAGACATTCGAAATCAGGTAAATATTGTATAAGTTTACACAATAGGAGTACACCCTTAATTTATTATGCAAAACAATATTGACTGCACTAAATTAAATATGAAATATTTACTTAAGAGCCAATTTCTTAGCACTATTTTCGTTCCGTCATTTATGTATGTTCCCTTCAAATGGCACTAATTAACCAAACTGTCGTGATTTCGATGAAAAGAAATTTAGAATTATACATAGATCTTTTAAAATAAAGAATTTATCAAGAGAATGTGAAAAACAAGTCTTTCTTAACACTTTGGGCGGTTTTGTCTGTTTTAGTATGAGTATTTACAAGATCTAGAAACGATGTTGTTTTAAAAAACAAATTCAAGTAGAAGGAGATATTAGGGAGTATTTGACAATAGACACAAGCATTGGCTAAGAATAGATCACTTCATTACCAGTTTTTTTTAAATAGTTTTTTAACTCTTTAAAGTTGTTCGGGGGTGCCCTTACATACAGACATAAGCTCCAATTGGAGCTTACGCGAAATTAAATACCCGTCGACTATTATTAACGGAACAAGATTTCGTGTTACACAAAAGTAACGGGGGTGAATTTAGAAAAGTCGTACTTCATCACTTTAACGATAGACAGGCTTACTTTTGGTTACTCTTTGATCTTTTGATTGTGGAAATGTATACTTGCACCTGGAATGGTTCTATGTTATATTTTGATTTTCTTTTACCACGCGGGTAACAACAACTGAGTCGTTAATTCAGTTTTAAAATATTTTTTTTTTCTTTTCAATGTCTAATTTAAGTGCTGCTAATTAAACAATGAGTCGGTAATATTGATAATTGCTATAAAGATTCCTTTTCGGATGTGGATTTTTAACGGCAATATATATGATAAGCTCATTAAATTCTGACCTAGACAGCATTGTTAAATGAGGAATCAAAAATCTAGTAGAATTCTGCGGTTTTAAAACAGAATGTACCACCTATCTTTAGACGTACTATGCGAATGTGGAATGCTTTACTACACTCTGACTTCCCCAGTCAATGCTATATTCAGGAACTCAAAACCAATGTGCACCGAAACTTCCTTTCCTAATCTTCACACTGTGTCTTGGTATAATAAGGGTAACAAAAAACCTCTTGAGCGTGTGTTTATTATTAAACAAAAATTATTTCAATGGGTAACTTGAATATTTGGGCAGGTGCCCCTAAAACAAGTTTAAGTCTTTTGGGTAGGATCTATAAAAGAGCTTTGAAAATGATAGGCGATAGAACTACATATAACCGAAATAATTACATCACTCGAACACCGCCGCAATGTTTCATGCCTTTCGTTGTTCTACCGTAATTTTTACCAGTTGCATTCCCCCCCTCAAACAATTCGAGCTCAATTTCGGACATACTGTCAATTATAGAGATTCTTTTTTTAACCGCACATCGAGAATGTGGAATGCTTTACCCAACTCTGTTTTTCCCTATCATATTGATATCTCCTCTTTAATTCTTTCCTATTTTTCAAAAGCTCTCACTGTGTTCAAACTTTAAAAATTTTAATGTTAACATCTTGAGTTTTTTAATTATAAAAAAAAATATTTTTTTTTTAAACGTATTAAGTGCAACGAAGTCAAAATTTTAATTGACACCCGAACAATACATTTTTTTTTTCAGCATGATTATTTGATGAGATATTTTTTTTTTTTTTCAATTTTTAATCTTAATTAGCAGCCCGAATAATTGTAAGACTTTTATTTTGTATTCGATAAAGATGAACCTTGCATAACTATAATAAAAATGCAGCTTCTTTTCTCATCTCTAGGCTCAGTAACAATTTACAGGTAATTCCTGATATCGTTAGATTTATCACTATTTTTTGTTTTATTCTGTTTAGTTTTGAAATTTTATTCCGTTGACTAAAGTCAACCCGGAGAAGGTTACGATTCTATTTGCTGCAAAAATAGCTGCGCTACAAACATTGTGTACATTTTCAATTATAAATGATTCATTACAAAATCGTTACCTAGTTGTGTTGAAAAAATAATTTCGTCACAAAAAATATCTACTATACAATAAATATACAACAGCATTGAGAGTTGAAAATAAAATTGTAAATAAAACTGACCTCTCCCCAACAAGATGATTATTGTTTATTTCAAATTCTATGCCATATGGTTAAATAAAGTTCAATCGTTATTAATTTACTTGAAAGAAATAGATTTTTTTTCGTATGTACATTGTATTTGTATTTTATGAAAGTACAAGTGATTAAAAAAAAAAACAGATTCTATGAGCTGATAGACAACTAATTAAAATATTAAAATAGAACTTAAAGGGAAGAATGACTGTTCAATGGATTTGTGAGGCTATACAGAATGCCCTGAGATCAATCAATAACAATAATTTTACTTTCAACAAAGTTGTTGATAAGATAATTTATTGATAATTCTATTCTAAAAACAACCAGTAGATGTTTATTTTATTAACATCTAACTTAAATTTTGTAATGATAATGTTAATTTGTTTACATCTTAAAGTTGTTTAATATTTTATAAGAAGGCGTAGTGCATTTTTGTATTGATTGCGATTAGCTTATTAGTATTAATAATATTATTACCTTTACGCTGGTATAAATTATATCTTAAGGGAATGCAAAGTAACTATAAAGAAATTTATAGATTATAGAGTCAACAAACACAAATGTTTGAGAAAATAATCGTCAATATACATACACTAGCCGACCCGTGCTCGCGTTGCTTCGCAAATTGTAACCAACACATTCTTTTTGTGCTTATGGATTTTCTTCCGATGTTAGCCTTTCTTTTACCCATTTTATATTTCTATGCGATAAAAGAAAAACAACGAATTTAAACTTGTTATGTACTCGTATTTAATAAAAAAATCAAAAAACACTTCCTTACCGAAATTAACACTTTAGAAAAAAAAACTTAAGTAAAATATTACGTAGTAAAGGCCAAGCCGCACGTGAAAACAAACAAAACCATTTCAATTTTTTAGTTGAAAACAGAACGAAATGTTTGTCTATTTTCTTCTTTTCTTTCTTTTATTCATACCTAGAAACGTTTTTTGCAACCGAAAAATATAGTTTGCGGTAAAAAAAAAACAAATTTGTGTTTTTAATATTCTCATACATCTATAGGTATGCGTGTGTAAATATCCATAGACACATTTTTTTATTCATCTGCTCATGTTCAGTGCAGTGCAACTGACTTAACCTACCCACATTTGTGTGCTCTTTTCATCGACGTCATTGTAAGTACCTTCTTCGAGTTATTTGTAAAGAAAATTTTAACTTAATTTCAGTTTTATTGTTCGAGTAAGTGATACAAAATTGGTAATTCAAGCTATTATAATAGAACTTTTTTTATTTTTAAATTGGAAGGATTATAATCTATTCACTTCCTCGAACCAGAAAAATAAAAAAGATCTAATTTTTCTTTAGATAAATCAGCATTTTATGTGCACGGCACTGTAGTTAATTAAATGTCCATAGTAACTTAAAAAAAAGAGCCCACACTGCTCAGCGATGTGACGATAGAAATATAGAATTAGAGAAACAAAAAAATAATGTGTGTGTGTAGGTTAGTTGATGAATTATACAAAATACAATACAGAAAAATTGAATATAATGTAGGTAGGTAGGTAAGAGAAAAAACGTAACTATTAAATGGAACACATATTAAGAGAGAAAGAGCATGGGAAGAAAAGAAAATTAAAAATGTTGGAATGATAATGAAATGAAACAAAGCAGCGACCTCGCGATTGTGATGGAATCTAATTTCCTGGATAAACTAAATTCAAAAAGTTTATAATTTTATAATTTGTTTTCATTTATTTCTCAGGTTGTATGTTTAACTTAGAAGTGATTTTAGGCTTAAAATTTGCGCAACAATATTGACTTTATGAAGCAATGCTAATCTTTGTCGATTATTGTATAGGTTTTAAGATATGAGTGGTTGTATAAGTCAACTAATGAAAAAAATGGACAAAAAATGTAAAATTAATAATATTTAAGTTTGACAAATAATTAATGAAAAAAAATTTAAGCCATAAACACTCTCATAACAATATAGAAAATAATAAAATATATACCAAATAAATCGGTTGACTACTTTCTGAGATCGTGCGTCACAAACTTTAAAATGGTTTCACTTTTATATAATAGTATAGATATAGATTATGTTGAAAAAGATAAGAAGAAGGACATTTTTTTACTTTTAAATGTCAATGATACAGTATGAAATAACTAATGTTGCGAGAAAAAACTAAAATCAAAAAAGTGCGTATACGCCCAAGTATACCTTTTAAGAACTTATTTTGTATCGATTGTAAACTTTCCATAGGAAGTTATTGTAATCGGTCCGATTTGTCGAATTGAAAATTTTGACAACCAATAGAGATATCGACTTCAAATAAATTTTGTTTTACAGATAATGACATTGAAATTTGCAGAAAGGACTTTAAAATGAAGTGTGTGCTTTTTTTGTTAAAGTGAATATTTTGTTGACCCCAAATTTGATATTACATATTGTGACGTGATACCAAAGTAGTACCATTTTGAAGAAGAATTCAATCAACATTTTCCACCTCGAATATTTTTCGAACAAACTATGATATTAACTGCAATATAATTGTTTTTGAAATCTGGTAAAATGTTGAGAAAAATCGGAGAAACACGGTTTACAAAAAAAATACATTACTAAAAGTTGGTAAAAATTGATTGTTTTGATAAAAATTGGCTTTCGACTAAAAATATTAGAAAACGCTGATTTTGAAATCAAACTTGTTTTATCATATGCGAAATATTGTTGATAACTTTAAGTAATTTTTTTAGAACAATTCAAGTGAAAACTTTTTTTTTAAAAAACATGAAAACCTACAACAACAACGAAAAAAATAATAAGAAATAAACAAAGAAAGATATTGACTTAAAATTTTTTATCTCACACAAAAATTGTTATTATTATTTTGTTAAAACTTTAGACAAATCGACAGACGGTTACAGATGGGAAGTTTTCAGACTCTTTTTGTGGTTTTGTTATTAAGTTTTAACGAAAGAAGAGATCAAATTATGAAAGCATGAATTGAATTCGTTTTAATCATTAATGTCAAGAACTGATACCAACAATTATAAAAAGTTATCATTTATTAAATTTAAATATTGAACGTTTGACTAATTTTTTGTATGTATTTTTTTTTTACTTTTAGGTTGCTTTTGCCCGCAAAGCTAAACAAAGTCTTTGGCATAATAACAAACATTTCGCATATTGGTGCCGTTACGGAAGCCGACAACAGGATGTCAGAAAACGCCAGGTAATAGAAGAAACAAATTGTTATGGTTATAAAGAAAACTGATATTGTTTAAGTTCAAAACCTAATTCACAACTTTAAAACGTTTGTTACAAATCAATGTTTTCCTTTGGTTTATTAAAATTTTATATGTGTTTTTTTTTTCAGATGTCAGAATGTGTGAAATGGGGAAGTGTTGGAATGAATGCCGGGATGCTGCTTATAATGAACAAACAAAAATCTAATTCAACATCCAAATGATTTAATTATTGTAATTTTGCGCGGCATGGATCAAAACAAGCAAACAAAAAACCATATTGTGGATTAAATATCACAAACGGTACCTAAACTTTTCACATATGAAAATCAAATTAGACTTGGAATCAAAAATTATAGAAACAAAAAAAACATAGATCTTCATAAAATACATAGTTTGAGTATATAGAAAAAAAACAAAAAGCATGTCAACACAGCGAAGATGTATAGTGATAGGCAAGAATTGACTTTTATAAGTGTTTATAGTTCAAAAATGCCAACGTTTGTATTCAATTTAGAAAAATAGTTTCACTACTTCATAAAAATACTTTCCAAAACAAAAAAACACACATAAATACACAATTAGATTTATTGTGCAAGTTCGATACCTGGAATTATTCTAATTTTCATTAAAAAAATAAAAAATACACTTATCGTTATTTAATTATAAAATACAAGTATATTTTTTAAGACGATATAGTGAGAAAGAAGGCAGAAATACTGTGAATATAAAAAGACTTATTTTTTCTTTGTTGTTAATAGAGTTACTATTTTGTAAAATTTAAGATTTTTTTTTATATTTAATTTAAAAAATATATTAGTAAGTTTAAACTTTATCAATATAAACGATATTTTATATTATATTCTTATACTATTTGGATTGAATAGATTTAAGAAAAATAGTTACACGAAGAATAATTTTGTATTGATATTGTTTTTATAAAACGAATCATGTACAATAATAATAAATTTATTTTTGTATATAAGTTTTTTGTGGTGTTCTTTATTTCTATTTTTTGGTGAATGAAGGTCACTATCTTTTACGCTTATTTTTGGAAGATGAGTCGGTACAAGAAACCATTGGCAGGAACTCGAAGTCGAAATGCACGCCATATAGAGCAATAGAGCTGCACGTTATCTACCATGAAAAATAAGTTGTTCTAGCAACAAGGTTGGACAGATTTGATTATCAAACGGTTTTGAAAAACTTCAATATGACAAGGAAATAGTGTGAGCATTAGAAAAGAGGGAGGGGTCGGAAAGGATTAGGAAAGACAGAGTGGGGTAAAACATTCCATATTCCCGTAGTACAGCTTAAGAACGAATATCTGTACTTCATAGAAAAACCGAAGTTGGACTCAAGGGTAAACTGATGGACATTCCTAGAAGCGCGAATTGTTTAAGGGGAAGAATGCAATTGTCTATTTCATTAGAACATAGGTGGTTAAAATAACGATAAGAAAGGGTGGGAGAAGGGACAAAGAAATTTCGAACTTCTACAATTTATTGGACAAAGTATATAATGAAACAAAAACGGAGATAATGTATGTTATAGGAGATTTCAACGCCAAGTTAGGGAAACAGATTGACAACGATGAAGAAGTAATGGGACCATTTGGATACGGACGAAGAAACAAAAGAGGAGACCTACTTATAAAGTGGCTGGAAGAGACGAATCTCAGATTTGCAAATTCTTTCTTCAAAAAGAGAGAAACACGAAAATGGACCTGGATTCACCCGAATGGGATAACAAAGAACGAAATTGACTTAGTTCTAACAAATAAACTGAAAACTATTAATGACATCTCCGTATTCAATAATTTTAAATTTGATAGTGACCATAGGCTAGTAAGAGCAAATATAAAAGTAGACCATAATACGTTGAAAAGAAACAAACAAACACTCGGTATTCCTAGAATGATACCAACCAAAAATATTGAAAAATATAATGACATGCTTAAGAAAGAAATAAGACTTAATATAACTACAAATAGAATAAACGAAAACTTTCAAAATACATATGATTCATTAGAACAGATAATAAAGAACTCGGCGAAAGTTTCAATCATGACTACTGTTACTTCAAAACCTGATAAATTAACGGATGACACTAAAGCGCTGATAACCAGAAGAGATAACCTACGAAGCAAGGACAACTTATCAGACCAGGAAAAAAATGAACTAAGATACCTTCGGAAAACCATAAAAGAAGATGCGAAAATGATATCTAAACATATAACGAAACAATGATAAAAGATATATTAAGCAACACAAAATCTATTAAAAAGACAAAATCATTTCTTGACGATGGAAAAGAGTGGATAACATCAATTAAGAACAAAAATAACAACGCTATTAGCAGGAGAGATATAAATGAGTCTGCTACCAAGTTTTTCGAAGAACTCTTCAAATCGACAAAAGAAATAGAAGATGATAATATATCGATGGCGGACAGTAACCCGAACTCAAATACTGTTACACTTTTTACAAAAACAGATATTGAACAAGCAATTGACGATCTAAAGACAGATAAGTGTACAGGAAATGACGGTATTGTAACAGAAATGCTCAAATATGGAAAACAACCAATTTCTACAGTCTTGACCACGATTTTTAATGACATACTTATAAGACAGCAGATTCCAAAGATTCCAAAACAATGGAAACAAGCTACAATTACGCTTATCCACAAAAAAGGAAATAAAGATGACATAAATAACTACAGACCAATAAGCAACATTTCTATGATATATAAACTGTTCTCCAAAGTAATGTATACAAAAATTAAGGACACGTTAAACAGAAATCAGCCAAGAGAACAAGCAGGATTCCGAGAAGGTTTTTCAACAACAGACCATCTACAAACAATGAACCAACTCATTGAAAAAACTAACGAATTTGAAAAACCTTTGTATCTTCTATATATTGACTTCAGCAAAGCATTTGACTCAGTAGAACATGACGAAATATGGACAGCGCTGACAAACCAAGGCATTCATCCTATCTTTATAAGGACATTGAAAAATATATATACAGACAGCGTGGCGAAAATAAAAACCGAAAGAATAGGAAGAGAAATAAAAATAAAGAGAGAAGACAGGGGGATCCAATGTCACCACCATTATTCTCTGCCGTACTGGAAGAAATATTAAAGAAACTAAACTGGGACAATAGATATGGAATAAATATTTGGGGACAATATTTGAGCAAGCTTAGATTCGCTGATGACATAGTTATCATTTCATCAACTTCCGGACAAATACAAAATATGCTAATAGAATTGACAAATGAATGCAAGAAAGTTGGACTTCATATCAATAAGTCAAAAACTAAGATAATGACTAACCATATTAAAGTTGACATAATGCTGGATAACGAACACATAGAATATGTAGAAGACTATACTTATCTAGGACAGACTAAGTCATTCATTAACCAGGAGAAAAAAGAAGTTTCTAGACGCATTACCAATAGTTGGAAACAATTTTGGAGTCTAAAACAAATATTACAATCAAATCTAAGGGACGAAACACGAAAATATATACTAGACTCTGCTATTCTACCTGTTATGACGTATGGGTTACAGACTATATCCTTGACTTCAAGTTTACTAGACAAAATAAGAATATGCCAAACCAAGATGGAAAGAAAACTACTTAACCTACGAATTAGCCAGAGAGTGAGAAATAGAGAAATAAGACGAAGAACTGGTTTAACGGACGCGGTTGAACGAGCGAAACTCCTTGAATGGAATTGGGCTGGACATTCTAGAATACAGGACCAAAGATGGACAAAAATCATTACAAAATGGACACCGCCAGAAAGCAGAAGACCAGTTGGACGACCGAAGAAAAGATGGGCAGACGATTTGCAGAAAGACAAAGTTGGTACAATGACGCAAAAGATAGAGATCTTTGGGCAACATTGGGGGAGGCTTATGCCAGATCATAGAATTTTGACACGCATCCATTTATTTATTCAAACTTTGCTTACATATTAAAATAAATTTGATTAAAAAAAATATGTCAATTTTATAATTTTATATAGTAATTAATTCCAAAGAAACAGACAGAAAACGTAAACAAAAATGTAAATAAATATTGTACAAAATATCAATAATGGCAAATAAAAGCTTATAATAATAAATAATAATAATAATAAGAAAGGGTGAGGCAAGAAAATTCCGAAGATGTTTGAGTCATGTAATAGAGTTTATCATACGTATGCTCGTCTTTGAATACTGTCCAAGAGGCTTAAGTAAGATACTGGAGCACCAGCCCACAGATGGGAGTTTTACTTGTTGCCGAGGAACGCAAATGGATAGCTAATGGTGCAGGTGTGCTTAGGCGAAAACTTGATGACCAATTGATGTGTCATCCTGCTCAAGAACATTGGTATTATGGCCAACCCGTTAAAATTATTACACAGTGTATTAGAGAAGCGTCGATTGTGAAGAAACCTCAATCTAGATATATGTTTGTTGCTGAGTGGTTTGACTGGAAATGTAGGAAACTTTGTAAGAAATTTTACTCTTATCTGAATCTTTTCAGAAATATCGTCAAAGGTGAGACTAATTGAGACTTTAAAACGTTATCATCTTCAGTTACTTAAGTTAAAAAAACTTGCAGACTATTTTGAAGAGCTTCTGAACCCTGTTACAACTCATCTATCATTCCATATCGTTTTTAAAAGCATGGAAGTGCACTATTTTTTCAATTTATACCACAAAGTCAAAAATATTGAATTTTGAGATTTCGCAGCGAAAAAGGCTTCACCAGAGTGTCGGAGTGTGTAAATACTTAGTTTTCGTGGTAACATACACCTTCGACTAAAGAAAAATGTTGAATATTTTTTTGCAAAAAATATGTTGATGGATCTACCAAGTTTAGAGTGTTTAAGGCGACTATTTAGTACACGCCTTTATAATATGAAAATCAGTTATTTGACTATCAAAACATTGATGGTTTCGAAGTAGGTTAGGTTAGGTTGGAGTGGCTGTCCAGATGTCATTGACTCACCTAGACCTCAAGGGTCCATTGTGATACCACTAATGAGGTTACTCATGGGAGAGTAATGAACTTAAACAAACCATTTTGTACTTTTAATGAAGTTAGAGAGACATTTTGTGTCAATCGTTGCCAGTTCACTGGTATTATCGCAGAAGGGATTGCCGAGAAAGTTATTCCTTCTAATGGAGAGTGCTGGACATGTACATAGAAGGTGTTGGACTGTTTCCTCTTCCTCCTCGTCCATGCAGCTTCTACAGAAGTCATTTGTGTAGACCCCTAGCCTCAGAGCATGTCTTCCTATGAGGCAGTGTCCTGTTATTACTCCAATTGTAGAGCTTATATTTTGTCTGCTCAAGGATATCAAGCCTTTTGACCGATTTAAGTCTATGCTTGGCCATATTTGCTTGGTTGCTAGGCAGGTGGTACTCTGTGACCATCTAGCATTTGTTGCTTCTAGAGCATATTGTTTTAGAAGATATTTGCATGAAGCAAGTGGTGTTCCTATGTTATGATTTTGTCTAACATAGGGCAGAAGTGTTCCGTTTTTGGCGAGCTCATCGGCTTTACAGTTTCCCGGAATGTCTCTGTGGCCCGGCACCCAAATGAGGTGAATATTAAACTGTTCTGTCATCTCATTCAGAGATGATCGACAATCGTGGACTACTTGTGAGTTTATGGAGACAGACTCGAGAGATTTAAGAGCGGCCTGGCTGTCCGAGAAGATTCGTATATCCTTGCAAGATATAACGTTTTCTTTGAGCCAGGATAGTGCCTCTTTAATCGCCATTACTTCTGCCTGGAATACACTACATTTGGTTTCGAAGTAGTTCAACGTGTTTTTTTTTCAAACAAATTTCTAAACTTTCCAGGACTACACCAAATTATACTATCCAAGTCGAATCCGGTGTACCACAAATATTCGCAGGATGCGTTCTATAGATGTATACCTTAGGTAGATGACTCCCTTTATCGTCAATGTTTGAAACATCTTCAACAAGATTGATTTACAAAGATTTACAACCACATCTTGTACCAAAGTAATTGTTTTAATAAACAACTTTCCTTTAACCAAATTAGTATAATTTTTAAAGCAAGAACCAAAATGCTTAATCTTAATTATAAACCACACAGAAGTGAACTTAGCTCGAAATGTAGTTTGTGCAACTTTAGTAAAATTGCCAATACATACCACAAGCGCAATAATATTACTTTCTCCAAAACGATTTAAGGATTTGTTCTCACTATTCGGTGAGATGGACCATGAGATCACCAGTGGACCTATTGCTACGAAAGCCGTACTGCCGGTCATTAGGAAACCTTCGATCTTCGAGCTTTTTCTTGAGTTGATAATTAATCAACGTTTTCTTGAACTTGAAAAGAAGGAACGCAAGTGCAATCGGTCGATAATTGGAGGGGGAGGTGTATTCGCCTTTGTGTTGGTATGGGCTGGATAAAAAAAAAATTACGCAGTGGTTTTACCAACTTTGAAAAACACCTCTTCAGAAAATTAGCGGCGATGCCATCCAGCCAAGCCGATTTTTGTGTGTTGAGATCGAATTGACAGAATTTGCTCAGCAAAGAGATAAGCCTTCTATAGAGAGCTATCAAATGAAGTGTTTTTGGCAGTGTTTCGCTGACGATAGCACTCTTAGCTTTTCATATTCGTTTCCAGACTTACATCCCTCCTCTTCAGATGTGGAACTGCAATGGAAAAATGCGATTAGCTCATTAAATTCCGACCGACACAGTATTGTACAATGGAGAATACAAAATCGTGTGAAATTTAATGCTTCGAAAACTCAATGCTGTCTTGTATCGTTAAAGCGAGATATACCCTCTTTGCCACTATCTATGGGTGGCACTTGCATTAACGAAACTGAAAATCTTGACAGCCTCGGAATGTGCATCAGCAACCACCTTTTGTGGAGCGATCACACACGCGATGTGTCGCCAAAAATGCCGCAAGATGTTTAGGTTTTTTGGGACGTTGCAAGAAATTTGTCTCTCCGTCTGACCTAGCTACAATCTACAAAACCTATAAACGTCCGAAACTTGAATATAACTCTCATCTCTGGGCTGGTGCTCCAGTAACTTATTTAAGCCTCTCGGACAGTATTCAAAGAAGAACTTTTAAAATGATTGGTGACAATATAATCATCAACTCCATTACGTCACTCGAACATCGTCGCAGTTTCTTGTCTCACCCTTTTCTACCGTTGTAACGGACTATGCTTTAGTGACATAACCAGTTGTATTCCCGTAATACCCGTGCTTCTAGGAATGTCCATCAGTTTACCCTTGAGCCCAACTTCGGCTGTACTATAAAGTACAGAGATTCATTTTTTAGCCGTACTACGCGAATGTGGAATGCCTTGCCACTCTCTAACTTTCCTTACCATTGCAATGTTCAGGAATTCAAAATCAATGTACACCAACACCTCCTATCCAACCTTTCCCTCTTTTTCTAATGCTCACACTGTGTCTTCGACATATTAAAGGTATACAAAACCCTTTTAGTGTTCGCGAATTATATACATATACAAAAAAAAGAGCGCGTAGGAATCGGGGAATAATAAGAATTCTTCATGTTTTTTACAAATGTACTATCTTCGAATTAGACGATCGACAATTAAGCATTATTAGTGATGTGAATTGACAGAGTCTATCAACCCCGTTAACCTGTATATCGCTTCGTCTAATAAAAATGACTCATCTTCTCAGGTAGCAAATAGGTCAAATATTGGTATAACATAGCTGCGTGAAAATTCGTTCTAAGACAACCCTTTGACAACAACTTGATGTTTGCAATTTCAATGAAGCTTTGGTGGATTAGCTCATTTAACTGCTTTAACGGCTTGAAAATCATTGAAACCATATAGCTCGAATTAAACATTGATCCGTTTTCGGCCAATTTGTCTGTATTTTCAATTCCGTCAATATCAACCGTGTTGGCTTCGCTGAGTAAACAAAGCTCCCTACGGCATTGTTTTACCAGTTTTGAGTTTGTGCGGATATGACCTTGATTGCTGCTTGGTTGTAAATAAAAATGTCTTAGTTGTTGTTTTTCAAATTGTGGAAGGAAAGAAACCGGAGGTACTTCTGCTTAAAAGGCAATGCATTAGTCTAGTATCTTTATTGATCTTTCTAGGGAAGGATTTCATGAAAATATATGACCCTACCATCCGCAAAGACCGATACATGATTTGTTTTTACCTGTTTTTCATCCAGTCCCCCCTAGTAGGAATTTCTGTAAGGCCTAATAGGATAAAATCTTTGTAAGGCTTTAAGTAGTCTATTTGAATGTCCGTGTCTATGTCAATAGGGTTTTTTTTATGTTTTTAAGACCGAAAGAAACCATTTTTCAGTTATTAGACTGTCTTAGAATTAGTCCACTTTTATCAGCCAGTTCTTTCATATTTTCAAGATTAGTAATAGAGAGGAGCTAGCGAGAGGAATGTCTCTAGGACTGCAGTTGGCTTAGACCCTGTCTTCTTTTAAAAATTCTGCTGCAAGTAAAGAAGGCAAGACCCTTATCATCCCCGTCCTGCTATACGGTGCAGAAGCATGGACTATGACAAAAGCGGGTGAAAGCACCTTGGGTCGTTTCGAGAGAAAGATTCTTCGTGTGATCTATGGTCCCGTATGCATCGAAGGGGAGTGGAGGAGAAGATGGAACGACGAGCTGTACGGGCTGTACAGCGACGTAGACTTAGCCAGAAGGGTAAAAGTCCAACGACTAAGATGGCTGGGTCACGTAGAGCGCATGGAAACCAATGCTCCGGCCCGGAAAGTCTTCGAATCCACACCTACAGGACAGCGCAGTAGAGGAAGACCGCGAATCAGGTGGCGCGCACAAGTGGAAGGTGACCTCACCCAACTCGGAGCGCGAAACTGGAGACATCTAGCTAGGGATCGAGCTAGATGGAGAAGTTTGTTGGGTGAGGCCCTAGTTCACACAGGACTGTAGCGCCACCTTAAGTAAGTAAGTAAGTAAAGAAGGCAAATGAGCCTTTTGTTTCTCTTTCTTTGACGTTTTCTTTCTAGTTTAATTAATGATCAAAAACCATACCATACCAATAATGTGTAAGTTGGACAGTATTTAATTGGAATGTTCTGTTTTCTCGTGAATAAAATTAGGTTTGTCTTAAGTGGGTGCACGTGGAATTAACAGTTACTGGCTCAAATAACAAGCTTTTTAAGACCTAATTGTAGAAATTCTCAAAGTGTGGGTATAAATTTCTTTGAAACCATTATTACGATGTCGGCAGAATACGCAACGACCTTTAACACTTAAACTTATTTTTTTTTATATTTCGTTAACAGTTAAGAGCATTGGGCCCTGGAGACTTTTATGAGTCTATGAAACTTACTTATAACCACCTATTTGAATACCTGTAGTACCCGTGGCGTGATTTTTAGTGCGTGGGACTGTCATGCCAGAGGTCTTGGTTACAATCTCTGCCTGTACCATCTAAATTTTTTTTTCACGAGTACTGCCTCTCGCTAAGAATTGACAAACTCCAAGAGTAATTCTTGTCATAAAAAGTGCTTTCTCAAATTAGCCGATCGGATTCGGCTTAAAATTGTAAGTTCCCTCCATACCTGACAAAATTACTCGCACACAAGAATGGTTGAGAGTTATAAGTCCTAGGCCCTAGTTCTCAACGGACTGTTGCGCCACCTAATTTATTAATTTGATTACCTATTTCAAACCAGTATGTGTAACTAATAGATCACGATCTCAAAGAAATTGCAGAAATTCTTCTTTGCATGTTTTAATTTTTGCTGATTTTGAATTGGTTCCAATCAGCAGGTTCATAACTGTATTGACCCCGTTAAACTGAGTTCATTCGAACACCATACGGGGTTGAGGTTTTGTTTTTCTTTCGATCTTTGGGGCAGGACCTTTTATAATGTTGATATAAACAGAAAGTGGTATGGTGCAATCACCATACCACTGAACTTTGGAGTGATGATTCTTAATAAAATCGGGAAAGTTAGTAAGAAAGGGGCAACGGTTAATAGTACTGATAAATTATTGTTGATACGGTTGCGATTTAGATTAAACATTAAACGAAACAAAAAACAATAAACATATATGTACTGTACATATTATTGTAAATAAAGCACTTAAGAAATTGTCAAATTGGAAATGTCAAAATTATTTAATATCATTTGATACCACACCCTAAATGTATTAAATTTCATCTCTGATTTACGCCGTTAAAAAAATGTAGAAACGTCACATTAAATACAAAATAAAAACAATTAAATTTAAATTTTGTTTTGTTCGGCTGCACAAGTGCATAACAACATTATTGTTGTCTTACATTATACATTTATATATTTTATTGGCATTGGTTTTATTTGGATCTTGAAAGATAAACGAGTAAAATTTGTTATTGTTTTTTTTTTTATTGTTAAGTAAATGTTTTGAAAACAAATTTATTTCGGAATTAAACCCATTGAGAAATCAATAAAATAATAGTAAATGCATTAATAGAAATTTACAAACACATCTACTTAAAAATTAGTAAGTGCTAAGAGAATGTTTACAATATTTACACGAAAGATAATCCCTCTATGGAAAGCGTTATCGTAGTCATATCAAAAAGTAGTATTATCTACATGAATCAATTTTTGAGAATGTCGACGGGATTTATTTAATTAAATTTTATCAGATGAAGGTGCTTCACGAATGGAACCTTGGTTAAGAGCATCGGCTTTATAAAAATAGATGCTCTGAATAGGTCCTATATATTTTTCGAAAAAAGAATCTGGTATGCGACCAACACTGAAGGAATAGGTAGGATGGATGGTGTACCATCCCAAAAAAGGTTCTAAAAATGAAGTAATCAACTACAGACATATGCATAGCTAAATTATCTGTGATACCAAAACTGTTCGAGTCGATTGTATGTAATGTGCTTTCCTTTCATTTATATGTGATATTCAGCATGTTTTCTTGAAAAAGAGATCTACAGTTACTAATGAATTCAAAACGTCACGTCCTTTAATTTTTTTTTTTTTTTTTTTCAAAAAACGTGGGCAAGTCGATTGTTTATTTACTAATTTTAGTAAAGCCTTTGACAAGTTGTGTCCCAATACGTTAGTTTTAAAACTAAGTAATCAGGGTTTTAACATGAACTTCTTAAATTGGATCTCCTCGTATTTAAAAAATAGAATTTATAGTGTTGTATTTCGTAGTGAGTATTCGAATCAACCAGTTGTAAATTCTGGCGTCCCTCAGGGAAGCCATTTAGGTCCAACTTTATTCATAAATGACTTGGTTTCGATCATACACAATTCTTCCGTTCTTATGTATGCTGATGACATAAAGTTATTTAAAAGTATTAAATCAACTTCTGACTGTTTGCTTTTGCAAAAAGACTTGTTTACATTTAGGGAATGGTGCGATATAAATCGTCTCGTTTTAAATGTTTACAAGTGTAATAACATGAATTTTACTACATAATTAAGAAAGCTTATAGGATCATAGGATTTATAAAGAGATTCGGGCGCGATTTCCGTGACTCTTACGATCTCAAGCTTATCTTTGTTTAATTTGTAAGACCTATACTTGAATGTAGTTGTGTAGTTTGGTCACCTTATTCAATTAATATAACAAGACTTGAAGCAATTCAAAGAATCTTGTTATTGTAGGCGATTTTAATATTGATATGTTGACCGATTGTTCAATATCTGATACATACAAAGTACTTATTGCTGAAAATGGTTTTACTTCATACGTTAATAATATTACAAGGCCAAGTTCTTATAGTTGTCTTGATCATGTTTTTGCGCGTTTCAAAAATATTTCTGCTGATTTTCCTTATGGGATCAATTTAGATCTGCATATAACCGATCACAATATGACAGGTTTATACTTAGAATGTTTAAAATACAGCAAACTTAGAATAGACTACAATGTTCAAAACCCGGTCTCCAAAATAAACTACCAAAGCTTAAATAACAAATTGCTTTTTGAGAACTGGGAATGTGTTTTGTCTGAAAATGATGCATCCAAAGCATATGACCTATTTTTACAAATTTTAACTGACCACATATGTACATTTATCTAGTGCTACAATTACTCAAAAGAAATCGGAAAAAAGTCTGAAGCCTTGGGTACAAAAATCTCTCATTAAAAAAATTAAAATTAAAAATAAATTATGGAAAAAATGCGTCAAACATCAATCCAACTCAAATTTAAAAGTACGGTACAAGAGACTGTGTAAATAAAGAAATAAAAGACGCTAAGCATAATTACTATCGTTCAAAAATAAGCACAGCGAAAGGTAATGTGAAAAAAGAGTGGCAAGTAATAAATAGTATTTTAAACCGTAACAGTTCGAATAATATAAGTTCTATTGTGCTAAGTAATGGTAATGAAAAGATTTCAAATCCCATAGAAGTCGCGAACGAATTTAGTAAGTATTTTGAGTCGGTCGGACAGAATCCTTTCTCCCAGAGTTCTAACGTCGCGAGTAACTTTTCTGAAAATCAAATTTCGCAAAGCAATAGTTTCTTCTTTGATCCAATTACGGGACTTGATGTTTTAAAAACTATTAATTCTCTAAATAACTCATTTTCGCATGGCAGAGATAATTTATCAAATATAGTTCTAAAACGAATCGGATTGAACATAGTTGATATACTTTCACATATTTTCAACCTAAGCATTAATACAGGTATATTTCCAGATGAACTTAAGGTTGGTATAGTTATTCCCCTTTTCAAGAAAGGAAACAAAGAAGATAAATCTAACTATAGACCAATTTCCTTGCTGTCTTCAATTTCCAAGGTTTTCGAAAAACTTATTAAAACTAGAATGCTTGCTTATCTTAATAGAATCAATTTTTTTAGTCCGATGCAATTCGGTTTTAGAACTGGACGATCTACGGAAGATGCTCTTCTAGATTTTTTTTTGTATTCTGCAAAGTGGTTTAGATCGTAAATATCACTGTACTGGACTTTTCGTGGACATAACTAAGGCATTTGATATGGTTAACCATAAAATCTTGCTAGACAAGCTTGATATGGCTGGCTTTCGTGGGTTTACCTTAAAATGGTTTGAGTCCTATCTTAAAAATAGAATGCAGTTAGTGAAAATTCAAAACAGCTTCAGTGACCCTAAAACTAGTCACTTAGGAGTCCCTCAAGGTTCAGTACTCGGTCCAGTTTTATTTCTAATATACATAAATTCTCTTTTTTCGCTTCCAATAATTGGTAGAATCAAAGCCTTTTCAGATGACCTAGGAATTGCTTACTGTTCATCTAGTCCCTTAAATCAAATATGTGAAATAAATCATGATGTTCATCTGCTTAGATGCTGGTTTGCGAAACATGAGCTTATAGTCAGCAATAAAACTAAACTTATGTATTTTAGTCTTACTCGTAAAATATCGCCTGATATTCCTATAGTTTTTCATTCACATGAATGTACTAATTATCAACTTTGCAATAAAAACTGTTTTACAATTGAAAGTGTAGAAGACTTCAAATACCTAGGTATTACTTTTGACCAAAATTTAAGTTGGACCAAACACATATCGCTTTTAAAGAACTATCTGTTTTCAGCTAATCGGAATTTTTATCATTTGAGAAATCACTGCTGATTGGAAATGTTGAAGATGGTCTACTATGGAATTTTCCATTCAAAATTAGAATATGGCATTTGCTGCTGGGGTGAAGCATATGTGAATCATCTTAATCAGCTAACTGTCTTACAGAAATCTGCGATTCGAAATGTTTGCAAAACGCATCGACTAGCTAACTCAATGCAATTATTTAGATACCAGCAAGTCCTACCTGTTCGTCATTTATTTTATTTTAAAGTCCTCAAAGTGTTTTTTAAAAGGTCAGGTTATCTGCAAAGTCCGATTTCGGACCTTAGAAATCTTCGCAGCAACTCTGCTTACTTGGTCAATATTCCCTTTTTTCGCATCACTAGTTAGGTACAGAAACTCTTACCCAATTATTTCATGTAAACTGTTTAATACACTACCGGTTAACATTCGCAATATAAGAAATATTAACGTCTTTTTGACAAAAATAAAAATGTGGCTTCTTGATTTGGATCATCATGCTATCGAAATGCTAATTCAATTTGCAATTTAACTAACCTTGTCTCTGAATTGTTTCTTTAATTCTGTTTAATTTTGTATTGAATTCTGTTGATGAATAATAATGTTTAATAATAATGTTTAATTGTAATAACCTTTAACTGTACACCCCACACAAACAATGTATTAATTAGATGTGCCATTTACACTATTTTTTTCTTAAATAAATTATGGCACTAACTATTCTTATTTATATATAAGCTATTAAGGATTACCATGTAGTTTTTTGTTAATAAGAATAAAGAAATTTGAAATTGAAATTGAAATTGAAGATTTATGCGTTTTTGCCTTCGTTTTCTTTCTTTGTTCACATGTATATACACTTCTCCCTTACTCTCCAAGGCTGCAACCTTGCAACACTCACCAGTCATAGAAAGTATTTGCAATTTTGTTTTATGATTAGCATTATAAATGTGTCAATATCATTTCCATCAGTTCTAAGTCAGATTAATTTTAGTTATAGTCGCACAAGTTTAAGACTACACCAACAATTGTGCCATATATTTAATAGATCAAACTAGGGTGCAAATAACCCCCTCAATCAATTGATTTCAATATATAATAAATTTTACATTTGTATAGAGTCTACAAATGATAACCTAAAATGCATTAAATTTTAAACTTTTTTAACAGTTTAGAATAATTTATTTAGGTTGTAAGTATTATGTATAAGTTTTGTACCCATTAGTATTTAACGAATTGAAATAAATACAATACTCTGAATACTCTAGGCGTGTGAACTTGTCCCTGTTTTTTTGGTCGGCATACAAAGCCGATGGAGCAGATGGCTTTAATGCCGAGCTCGTCAAAGCAGCTAGAGATAATTTGGTTATAAGGATGCACCAACTTATCAGTATTGTTTGCTCGATACTGAAAAAAGAAGACCCATTAAACTGCACCAACTATAGAGGAATCAGTCTACTTAACATCTCTTACAAAATGGGGCTTTTGTGAGTATTCAGGCAAAGGCGGCAAAAATGGGTTTAGCGGTTAATGCAAGCAAAACAAACGACGTCTCGGTCAAAACGTCACGATTGACAAATGTAACTTTGAGGTAGTTAAGGACTTTGTCTACCTAGGCTTCGCTTTGAACACAGAAAACAACACCAGCGCTGAGATCATATGAAAAATTACTCTTGCTTACCGTTGTTTCTTTGGGCTTAAGCCTAGTACGCTGCTGAAGCCTAGTACGCTGCTGATGCGAAACGAAATTTTTCGGTGGTCTCCAAGTGCAGAGCGAAATGATAACGAAAACCACAGCGGAAAAATAGAGAGAGTTCTGGCTGGAAGTTGAATTTCACTGCTTGTCTTCATCACTTGTTGCACATCACCAATAACATCCTGAGTTTCCGATTCAGAAATGCAATGTTGGAACACATTAGACAAATCCATTGACAAAAGTGGAAAGTGACCTCACCCAACTTGGAGTGCACAACTGAGACCGAACTGGATGGAGAAGATTGTTGGGTGAGGCCCTAGTTCACACATGCTGTAGAGCCACCTTAAATAGGTAAGTAAGTTATAGCTTTTCGCCATATTGTTTTAATTACGGTTTTTTTTAATAAAAGATTTAATTTTGGATAACCTCCTCTTTTAACGCATACAAATTGAGAAAATGTATTGCAAAAAAGGTGTAAAATTCAGTGTCTTGCGAGGAAAAGCTTACTGACTGTTTTTTTTTCTTTGAGGCCAACAAAGATAAGGTCAATGCCAATGCTTCTACAATGCTTTGTGAATAAAGCTGTTATAAATCGTGTCAAGAACAAATGAATACGATACCTCGGACTAAGCGATTTTTAAATTAAAAGTATTCCATAAATTAAACTTTTTAAAGATTATTTCTCGTCCTCTAACTTAACTTCAAACCAAAAGAAAACCATCCGAATTATTATCCCTTCAAAAATATGGACTAATCAAGTTTAAAATACATAATTGTATATATGAAGCGAACCGCAAGCTTTAAGTAAGGAAAGTATACATATGAATTCAATAATACGACTTACCTCACGCAATAATCCAAAGAGTACATCTGTCGATAATGATCTCTCGTGAGCCTCGTCCATTATGACTGCCGAATAGCCATCCAAGTCAGGATCTCTTAAACTTTCACGCAGCAAAATACCATCAGTCATATACTTAATTACAGTTTTGTCTGTTGTACAATCCTCAAAACGAATTGCATAGCCAATTTCTTCACCTAAAATACAAAATCAACTAAGTTATGAAAATCTTTAAGTTTTTTGTTAATTTGTTTACCTAGCCGAGTACCCATTTCATCAGAAACACGCTTTGCCACCGACATAGCTGCTACTCTTCTCGGCTGGGTGCATCCAATCATACCGAAATTACTGTACCCATCTTCGTGTAAGTACTGAGTGAGCTGAGTAGTTTTACCACTTCCAGTCTCACCTACAATAATGACTACGGAATTTTCACGAATCACATTGAGGAGCTCTTGTCGCACAGCAAACACAGGCAAGAAACGCCTTTGCTCGTAAATGGATTTTTTTCGCGAGAAATCACTCTTTCCGCCACTGTCCGAGTCTTTCATGTGTTCGGCGAACTTTTGATCACGTCGATAGTCAGCAGTATCGGTTTCCTGATCAAACTTAGAGTCCTCACCTTCGTTCTTTTTTTCAATGCCCATAATGTTTCCTAGCTTGGTGCCACCAAGCTCCCAGTGCTTCTTTTGGGCCTTTTTGCGTTCCTTTTGTTCGCGATAAACTCTAACAAGGCCACTTCCTTTGCGAGCGATCAGAGCCATATCGGAGGTGGGATCTTTCACGGGAATCACGGGCTCTGGTTGTTTGGTGAAAACTATGCGACCATCCAGAAATGGTGGGACAATATGGTGAACGAGCAGATGGACCCTTTCGACGGCTTCCTCATCAAAATCTTCATTTACATTGATGGACATAACTACACCGGATGTGAGCATACGATTCCTTTCCCATAGCTCGTTGTCTTTATTGATCTGACGCTGTTGTGCACTGATTCGTTTTGTGCGCTTCTGCTCAAGTAATTCTTCACGTTTTCTGCAAATAATTTAAACATAAAGTTTAAGTTTATTGAAGGAAATATAATTGATTTGCTCTTTACCTAAAGTACTCTGCATTTGGACCACCAAACGGGTTGTTTTCATCGTCGTAGCCCTCGTCAATGTTGTACCACTCACGGTCGAGTCGTCGCTGCTCTTCTTCCCAAAGATCACGGTCCTCTTCAGTGTCTCCCCATGGCTGACGAGTGCTGCGACCTGTAGCTGGAGTTGCTCCAGATTTCTTGCGATCGTTTGCCCAAGAATTATATTTGTGGGCTGGGGTTGGACGCGGTGTTTCATCTTGTCGATTGCTTCGACGAGAAGACCAATCGGGACGGTCACTTACATACGACCGAGGTGTGGGGAAATCCCAGGAGGATTTCTTTACCTGACCACTTCGCTCATCATCTTCATCCCATGCACTATTGGCAACTGAACTGCCTGATGGTGTGCGCGGCTCGTCTTTGAATCGCGGCGTATTGATACTACGTGAGGAATCCGGTTCGCGTTTGTGACGCTCGGAATGGCTTTCTTCGCGATTTCTACTTCGCTCCCGATCGCGGTCGCGTCTACCATCGCGGTCATGACGTCGTCGATCACGGCGGTCCCGGTCCCGGTCACGATCGCGATCCCGATCGCTCCGTCTCGGTGACCGGTCACTACCACGTTCGCCTTTTTTGTCCTTTGTTGAATAATACACTCCTTTAGTTCGATCGCGTGTAATGTGTTCACGCAAACGATCCCTGGCCAGATCTGATACACCTCCAGTGTGCGAGGGAGTTTCATCTTTGGATTCCCTCAATTGACGACTCAATTTGTGGAAACTATTTGTGTCAGGAGTTTTGAAAGCAAAGTCCTTGCTGCTTCCAGGAGTTTGGCTACCTTCCTTGTCATCGTAATCATTGTCCTTAAACGATATCAACCGCTGGGAATCTTCGCGTTCTTTGCGGCGTTGTGCCGCCAATTTGTCCAGACCAAGAATTGATGACTTTGGTACTTTGAAAGAGTGTTCATCTTTATCTTTTTGTTTTTTTATAACGAGGCCACCTTTTGTTGGTGCAGGACCTTCTAAGCGATGGACATTTTCATCATCGTCCATTGATTTTTCTGGTCTGTTTTCCTTTTCCTTTTTTTTTAATTGAAATAGTAGAAAGATTTTGTGAAAAGAATTTTCGATATAGAAATTAGAAACGTTTTATTTTTACCGATGACAATGACACTAATGACAGTACTAGCAAAACAAGTGATTTTGACATATTGTATTTGACAGTATAATATTCAAGTAAAATGGGGCGTGTTCAAAAAAATACTGAGGTTTATAACACAATGCTCTATTTGCTCGAAATGCAGCGACTGAGATAGGATTTTTTCAATAGGCGTCAAATTCTAAATCTTTTGACAGTTCAGTTCTCCAGTTTGATTCATAAATCTTATAAAATACCACACTTACTATTCATTGATGGAATTTAGCAAGCGATTTGGTATACTTGCTTGGGGTAATGCAGCTAAAACTCTAAAATATAGCTATAAAACAAATTAACAACAACTATCGACAAACATATGACACTACAAGTTGAATATATTTTTAAAGCAGCATTCACATGAGAGCGACCAACGAGCGACGAATGAATTACAAAATGTGAGTTTATATACGTTTAAAGACATATTTCCACACAAAATCTTAACAAAACGATAGCAATATAGTTTCTATTGGATTTATGATGCATACTTTTACTTTTCAATATCAAATATTAATAAATTTAAGAAAACAAATTTATTCGTCGCGAACAAAATTTTAGTTGATACGAACTATCAAACTTTATTCGCGTTCCACATCATCCACACTCGCAACGAATAAAATAATCGCGCGTACTTAACCTAAAAAAATCATTCTTGTTTTGGTTTCGGTGGTGAATGTCAAACTTCATTCGCGACGAATTAAAAACTCTCATGTGAAAGAAATGTCAAAATCGACGAATATTCGTTCATTCGTTGGTCGTTGGTCGTGCTCATGTGAATAATGCTTAAGATGACGATCATAATAGAATACTTTTATGACAACCGATTTTAACAATCAATCCAACACCAACTCAACACCAGAAAACGTGCACAAGGAATGTTACAGATACCAAGAAATTACAACAACGTAGAAATTGAAAGTAGTTTCAATTCTTTAGCTAACCTTTCCCTTTTTATTGAATTGTACTTGATTTTAAAACTCCATCTGTTGTTTCTTTTCCTCCATAATCCTTTTTGCAAAGAAGCTAAGGACATCTATTATTATAAAGTTTGACAAAATAAACAAAACACAAAGATAAAGTTCAAAAGTTTCTCTATAATTCCGCTGAACCTACAGAAGAATAGATGACACCAACGTGAAATTTGCTACTAGCAGTAGTACATGTAGTAAGAAAATGTCCTCGATACTTCTTCAATTCAATTTGGAAGGTTTTGAATCGATTGTGGAGTAAGGCTAGGCGTGCACATGCAACTTTTTCGAAACCAAATATTTCGATCGTTAGTTGCCCAAACATCGCGCACATAAGCAACTCCGAAAGTAATCAACGAAATAAACCAATACACAGGAAACATTTATTCACCTTGACTAAATTTTTCTCTGGCACTTGCAGAAAATTATTCAACGATTTAGTTGAATTTCCGCGCAGTTACCTATAATTCCTAGTGACACAAACGAAGGAATTGGTTCGAGGTGATCGTCTAGTTTGTGTCAAAACACAAACTAAAAAGTTGCTCGAATGGGCGACAGAATGGTTTCTGCATGTGCGCGGACTCTCATATAAGTCTATAGTGCTCTGCTCAGTTTATAAACCAAACAGTTTCGAAACTAAAAGTTGCATGTACGCGTCTAGCCTAATGGTTCGTTCATCTTATCTTTCTCATGGCTGAAACGAATAAGTCTAAAGCTAGCCATACACGATAGAGTCAAAGAGCCAAATGAACCGAAGTCGATTCAAAATCGACCGTGTGTGGGAAACTGAGATGGCTCGGTTTGTCTCTGTGGAAGTGTGGAACCATTTAGATTTTCAGAAAGTCAAAAAATCAATATATGGCCAGCTTAATATTATTACAAATATTTAAGTTGTTTTTGACAGACAAACCACTTTTTTGTTGAATTAAATTACTATAAAATAATATGTTATATAACCTCTCTTAATACTCCATTATTTTAAAGTTGATGAATTTGTGCTGCGCGATTGTAATAGACCTGCATTTTTGATTAATATTGTATTCTTGGCCTAGTCTTCAGTTAAAAGAGGTAATCAAGATACAAAAATTTGTAAATAACCACATTAATGAATAAATTGATCGTTGGTGCCTCAGCATTCATTCAGTTTCCCAGCCGAAGGCTCGCTTAAGATAATTATAAGCTTAATGTTTACATCTATCATTTTTACACTGCAAAATTGTTTTAAATGTAGTTCAGGCCTTAGGTTAATTTTGTAGGCTTGTGCTTCCACCTTAATTCAAGGGTTGAGTTTCGTAGTCACAGCTGATCAACTGTTATTAATGAAAAGACACCTGTCACCTGTCAGTGCTGTCACCA
This sequence comes from Eupeodes luniger, assembly GCA_951509635.1. Classification (NCBI taxonomy): domain Eukaryota; kingdom Metazoa; phylum Arthropoda; class Insecta; order Diptera; family Syrphidae; genus Eupeodes; species Eupeodes luniger. The sequence continues at coordinate 75,593,490 of OX608074.1, forward strand.
ATAAAAATAACATTATAGTTTGCCAAGCAAAACGAGTTTTAATTTAACTTTCTCTAATTTTTCGTGTTTTAATTCTTTAAATTAAAATTATATCGGCTACGCCTCATTAGTATTCTTTCGTTCAAATCTTCTTGTGCCTTATGGAAAATGTTCGCAGTGCTAAAGCATTTATTTAAACTACAATTCCTTATAATTCTCATTGCCGTTTTCGCCGGTATCTACTATCCACAAATTCTTGAAAAAATCAAGTCACTTATCTTTGAGCTATCATCATCTTCTGATAATGAACCAATTGCGGTTAAATTTAGTGCAGAAAATGATATTCAATTATTCTCTAAGGCAGCTCTAGCTAAGTTCAATGGCGAAAATGAAGATGAACCAATTTACTTGAGTATTCTTGGTTCGGTTTATGATGTTAGTAAGGGCAGGAAGCACTATGGATCTGGGTGTTCGTATTCTTATTTTGCTGGTAAGTTGAGTCTAATGGTCAAGAATTTTCCATTTAAAGTTAAATCAATTTGTTTTTTTTTTTTTAGGAAAAGACGCCTCAAAGTCTTTTATAACTGGGGAATTTCAGGAGTTCGATGAAAACTCAGACGATGTGATGGCTTTAAAACCAAGCGAAGTATTAAGCTTGTACGATTGGAAGAAATTCTACGACAAGGAATACATTTTCAAAGGATTATCAATTGGAAGGTAGAGTCTCAGTGTAGCACAAATTTTTAAATTGCTCTATCATAAAAGATAAGGGCTTATCGAAATCTCATAAAAAAAACAATTAGAAAACATTTACTGAAGACTTGAGAATGACTGATATGGAAGCCTGTTATTTTTGCCCCCTGTTAGGAAGCTTAACAAGAATACAAATCCTTATCATTTTTTTGTTGAATCTCTTCATAGAACAAGAAAAACCCAAAAGTATAAACTTTCTTTATTTCTAGATTCTATGACAAAAATGGTGCCAAAACCGAATATCATCATAAACTGGATGCCATAGCTAATCAAGCTATAGAAGATAAAATAACATCAAATAAAAACCTCGAAGCTTATCCTTCATGTAACATCGAATGGTCAGAAAAGGCCGGAACTCGTGTCTGGTGTACTGATCAATCCGGTGGCAAGAAACGAGATTGGATTGGTTTTCCTCGAAAATATTATGAAGCCGGCAAAGAAGACTATCGTTGTGCATGCATAGAAACTTCTGAACTTAATTCTCCCAATCTAAAGCCTTATGAAAACTGTGATCCTCTATCGAGAACCTGTTTCTACAAAGTAGAATAAAAATTATTTCAAAAAAATTGATTAGAGTAGAAATTTGTATTCTTTTGTTTAAGAACATTATTTAGTGATTAAATTTTCTTCTTAACCTGATGCACTCTTAGAAAATTAAAACAAAAATCAAATATATAGTCAATTAAATAATATTTATGTATAACACAAAAAACACACTGTAAAGTCTTTTCAAAAGGTTGCTATTGAAATTATTATTGTAAATGAGATGTAAAATATTAGAGTTTATAGAGCACTTTAAAAAAAACATACAAGTGCCTACTTTGTTCAAAATCATATATGTACCACTTAAAAGTCTTTTACACAACAAATGCAATTATAAAATAAATTATTATATAACAATAGTGTCACGAATAGCAATATTTGTTTGTATTAAATTAATTACCACATAAAAACAATTCTACTAAACTTTCAATTTTTATTCGAAGTTCGTAAGGATACAATTATGTAAAACAATCCGATATTAAGAATATTAAGAGTAAAATATTGATAGCACCAGATTTGCATTTGAATTTTCGAATTTATTCAGATGAATTTAATGAAACATTCTATAGCCGTGTCAATCGTTCATTTTGAAAGATTCAAATGTCGTTCAGTTCAAGGGTCGTTCTTTTCAATCTCTTTTCTATCCGGTCCATTTTGGTTGCTTCTAAAATGGGACAGTTTTATTCTTTTTCAATCGTGCATTTTGTTCAATACCTATTGTGTTCATTCCATTTTGGTTACAAATAAAATGGAAACCTTCTCGTCAAACTATTATTCTTCATTGTTCCTTTCGTATGCGATTTGAAATCGGCTCCAACAATATTGAATGCTCAAAAATATTAGACCAAAAAGCCCTATAATGAATCTCCATGGACATTTTATTTCTCTTGGAATGCTTTGTTCTCAAGAAGTTTTTTCCTTCATCGGGAATCTCCCTCGATACATTTCCCTTCTATAAAAAATACTACCAATGCATTTATGTATGTCAAAAAATCGGCCCTATTGTGTTGACCATCGTAGCGGAGTTTTTTACGATTTGCAATGGTTTTATTTTTGACGGATTCAAAAAATGTTTTCTCCGAAGTCCTCCGACAGGTTCTTGTTGCTGAAACTGCTTTTGGAGACCTATGATTTGTTTTGTATTTGTGTTTAATCTGCTCCAAAGCAAAAGAAAATGCATTTTTGTTAAACCGAAAGTTTTTTTCAATCCGGAAGAACTATAAGATAAGAACTAAATTAGAAGATAAGTTTACTTATAACGCGTCATATAGTCCGCGTATATTGCTTTCGTTTCAATTAGGTTCGTCGATGCCACGCATTTTGGTGCTTGCCATGACTCCTTAATATGGAAGGTATAGGAATTGAAACCTCATTTACAACGAAGATACTTAGATGGTGAAAGAAGTTAATAGTTATTGGGTAAGTACCTAATCAATTCACAGTCTACGAACAAATGTTTATTTTGTTTCTCTTTTAAATATGATTGTGACTCTACATAGACCGTGCTCGGAAGGATCAGCTGAAAACAAATTTAATATATGGCATAAGGCTGGACGTACAATTATAGTACAATCTACTTTATTTCAATAAAAACATACATTCATTTTAAAATTAAATTTTCGGTGAGCTTACCCCTTATATATTTCTTTTTGTCAAGCCATACCTATTTCAAATAGTAAATTATTATTGCATATACAAGGAATGCTGAGATTTATTAAATAACGAAATTTACCTGACAATTACACTTACTCATATTTATCTACTTTTAACCAACTAAAAAATTCTCAAGCACTCCCAATCGCAATACAACTTTATCGCACGGCTATATTCACTGCAACGTCTTCACAAGAAATTACTCCATCCACTTTCATAATTGCAACAATAGAACGACCTTCAACTTCAACTTCAGCCTCAGCAATAGCAGAATCAATTTTCAATCAAACGCTTCAACCAGTAATACAACAACAATTCAAATTTCAAATTATATAAAATAAAGCCATTTCTTCAAGCTATTCCAAACAATTAAACAAACAAATACTTAAAACAATAGTCAAGCAGAATTATCCTTTTTTGCATAGTTGATAACCCAGAATTTAAAAAAATGCACACTTGCTGAATTAAAAAAAAACAGCATCAAATTCTTAAATACATAAGGTGTATGATGAAACTAAGGTAAAAGTACAGGACTTATTGGAAACGTTCCAGCTGTATGTGTCACAACAGACGCTTGGACTTCTATAATACAAATACAAGTTACATCGGAATTACGGTTTACTTCATTCGAAACAAGCAAGACACTTTAACCCATGAGTCACGTCTCCCAAGATACATTCCTTGGGACGAAAGTCACAATGGGCAGGTTCAGCCGACATAAGGGACTTGAAAGTAAGGCAAGTTTCTAGTATCTGATTGGCCAGCTGCCAAAAAATTGCCTTCCAATTAAGGCAACTTTATTGGAAAGTTGACTGAAAAGTTAGTCAAGAAAAATCTCCCTAACTATCAAGTCAAGTCAAATTATGTCAAAATGACAATTGATCATGTTTTTTAATTCAACTAAAAGCTGAACTTTATTACTCAATGATTTATTTATTTTCTGCACAACTTCATTTAATGCTTTCTGTAAAAAGGTTCCTTGAAAATTTGAAAAAGAAATAAGTAATATTTCTTTAAAATACAAATCGTGATGGACTTGTAGCTTGTCTGAGGAGTCTTTTGTAGAAAATAATAATTTTGGTGGTTTTTGTACTATGAACTTGAAGTAGAGGTTTGTGAAGTGAAGTTCTGAATTTTAAATTCATGACACTTGAAAAACTTACTAGTTGCCTTGGTCAAAATTTACGTTTAAAGAATGAAGTTGACTGCAAATGAAGTCCCTTATGTTGTCTGAACCTGCCCAATAATATCATAAACTTGGGTAGCTAGCTTTGTTCTGTCAAAACTAGTGTCCACTAATTTTGTAGACTAAATTTGTACACTAAGTCGGAGGGAAAATTTCAACTCATTTTGTAGTTGAATTTAGCCAATCAAAATTCCTTGACTACGTAGCCACCAGGTTAGTGAATTCCCCAAAGGCATCCAATGTTGTTGGTGTTGTTAAATCCAAAAAGTGAAACAATTTCCCTTGCTTTCCACATAGCCTAAATTTTGTTGTAGCAGAAGTTGAAGCGAAAATATGAAGTTATAAAATATTCTTGTCTTACAAAAAAAATAGCTCAAAGGCAACGGTTAAGCTTTAAAGCATGGAAAGGGTATTCAATTTGCCAAAACTTAAGTTGAAGCGATCAACAGAATTTTTACAGTTTTGGCAAACCTAAAACTACTTTTTGGCCATAGATTGGATAATTTTAGAAAAAAATTGTATAATGCTGGAAAAAATGTAAGAATTTCAAAAATTATGTTATGATCAAATCAATAAAATTACATCAAAATAAAATGTACATACATATATGTGGTTTTCATTATTTGAACTTTTCAAACTCTATCAAAAATATGTAGATTCAAATTAGTTGATCAATTTGTATATCATAGAGTAGCAGGAGCTTCATTTTTAGATCCACGCCACGGTTCAAAAAACATGGATTTTCCAACCAAACGGCTTATGAAAAATGGGCATGTTCAGACGACATAAAGGACTTGAAAGTAAGGCGAGTTTTTGGCCAGCTGCCAAAAAATTGCCTTCCAATTAAGGCAACTTTATTGGAAAATTGACTGGAAAGTTAGTCAAGAAAAAATTCGTAACTATCTAGTTAATGGGCAGGTTCAGACAACATAAGGGAATTCATTTGCAGTCAACTGCATTTTTTTAACGTGAATTTTGACCAAGGAAACTAGTTAGTTTTTCAAGTGTCATGAATTTCAAATTCAGTACTTTACTTCACAAACCTTTACTTCAAGTTCATAGTACAAAAACATTATTGTCTACAAAACACTCCTCAGGCAAGCTACAAGTCCATTACGATCTGTGTTTTGTATTCTAAGAAAATATTATTTATTTCTTTTCCAAATTATTAAGAAACTCTTTTACAGAAAATATTAAATGAAGTTGTACAGAAAATAAATAAATCATAGAGTAATAAAGTTCAGCTCTCAATTGAATGAAAAAGACGTGATCAATTTTAATTTTGACATAAGTAGACTTGACTTGATACCTTGATAGTAAGGGAGATTGGGCAGGTTCAGACAACATAAGGGACTTCATTTGCAGCCAACTTCATTCTTTGAAGGTACATTTTGACCAAGGCAACTAATTAGTTTTTCAAGTGTCATGAATTTCAAATTCCGAACTTTACTTCACAAACATCTACTTCAAGTTCATAGCACAAAAACTACCAAAATTATTATTTTCTACAAAATGCTCCTCAGGCAAGCTACAAGTCCATCACCATTTGCATTTTGTATTGTAAAGAAATATTACTTATTTCTTTTCCAAATTTACAAGGAACCTTTTTACAGAAAGCATTAAGTGAAGTTATGCAGAAAATAAAATAAATCATTTAGTAATAAAGTTCAGCTTTAAGTTGAATGAAAAAACATGGTCAATTGTCATTTTGACATAAGTTGTCTTGACTTGATAGTTAGGGAGATTTTTCTTGACTAACGTCGTTTTCAATTGGCAATCTGGAAGTGAAAAAAAGCATTCTGAATGCGTTCAATTGGGCAAAAGTGACAGTTCTGATTCTGAAAAGAAAAGAATTTCCCTTCTGGTTTTAAAAACAGAATCAGAAGCAGAATCACTCACACATTCATAAATTTTAAATGTCACTTCCTCCATGTTTGCAGCACAAAAACAAAATGAAATTTAGCGCGAATACACATATATGTGACACATGTCATACTCAACCAATACATTCTCACCAAACTTCAGATTCTTCGGAATAAAAAAAAACTGTTCAATTGGGATTCCGAATCCAAGAATAATTCCAGATTGCCAATTGAAAACGTCGCAACTTTCCAGTCAAATTTCCAATTCAGTTGCAATTTTTTGGCAGCTGGCCAATCAGATGCTAGAAACTTGCCTTACTTTCAAGTCCCTTATGTCGTCTGAACCTGCCCATTTTTCTTGACTAACTTTCCAGTCAACTTTCCAATAAAGTTGCCTTAATTGGAAGGACATTTTTTGGCAGCTAGCCAATTAGATACTAGTAACTTGACTTACTTTCAAGTCCCTTACGTCGTTTGAACCTGCCCAGTTCCACTTGTGTAAAAATGACAACTAATCATAATTTTTCATTCAACTGAAAGCTGAACTTTATTACAATGTGATTTATTTATTTTCTGCAAAATTCTTTTTGATGTTTTTTGTAAAAGGGTTCCTTTTCAAATTGGAAAAAAGAATAGGTAATTTTTCTTTAAAATACAAAATTCAAGTCGAAAGATTTTGCATGATCAACTGAAAGTAGAGATTAGTTTTTTAAAGATCCGAGTTTTAAGTTTATGACACTTGAAAAACTAACAAGCTGCCTTGGTTGAAATTTACGTTCAAAGAATACAGTTGGTTGCAAATGAAGTCCCTGATGTTGTCTGAACCTTCCCATTGTCGCTAAAGTACAAGTAGACGTAGTAGTCCAAAGGACATTCACGTTTCAATTGAATAGGACGAGTCTGAACTTACAGTGAAAAAACAGCAAATTGGAAATAAATTTTACATTCGAAATTTTATTTGCATATTATATTCTTGTTTTAGTAAATACTTTTTGATTTCTATAATGCCAACAGTTTTAAGGCTGCACAAAATATTGATCATTAGAATTAATAATAATAGTCTTTGGAAGACAGCATTGAAAATTTAGACTATCTTGTTGTTCCATGTGCAATGTCTTCCAATGGTCCTTGCCCTTGATGCGAATCATTTCCAAATACTCTAGAAATGATTTATAAGTTATGTAAAGTCTATTGGGGCAATCTGTTTTATGATGAAATCCACATTCCTGGTCACAGATCCACTGTCTTTGAATGGGTTTGGTGAGTTTATAACGCTCCATGAAAGCAAGAAAACTATCGACATTGTTGGAATGATACAACTGTGTCGTTGCATAACTAAATTTATGAAAAAAATTATCAATTTTAATTGCAATACAATAGAACGTAGAATATAGACTTACGATAGTCCATCTCCAATCATTTTCTTAACTATTGGATTATGGATTACTTTCTGAACATCTTCACAATCAATGTCACGTCCCAAAGCTACCAGAATCCACGGAGGCATCAGGCCAAATCTAACACAGTTGATAACATCAAGCATATGACATTGACGGTCTTTCCAATTGTAGTTTAGCCATCGCACAGCTGACATAAGGATCTGAAAAAAAGATCACATTTCATTTACGGTTGTAAGGCAACGAACAAAACATTTAAATATTTTTCAAACCTCAACTTCGGAATTTACTCCAATGTAGTTGGAGCTTAGGAGAGTGCAAACTTCTTTAGCACTAAGAACTAAAAAATCCTTCGACGCGACTAAAGTAAGAAAGAACTTACATATCCTAGGCAACATAAGCTGTTGCAGCATTTCCAAACCGTAATTCCGTGAATCCAAATACAAAAGAAAGGCAGTGTCTTCCTTAAATCTAATATCATCGTCCAGACACACCCAACACTGCTCTACTAGACCTTTAATTTTCAAAAAGTTTGCAGCATTGAAAAGTTCAAGAATACCCTCTCGTTGCACTGACGGTTCAATGGATAGCATCCAGTTGTATACCATCATGAATGCTTGAGGAGTGATTCTTTCGGGTGGAATTTTTACAATTGCCTCATTGCTGCATTCCATGAAAAAGTCAGAATAACATTGCAAAACCATCATATGACAGTTGAAAGTAGCTTCTCCAATTTGTATTTGAACATTTGTTTTGATGTAGTTATCAATCATATTTTTAAGTAATCCATAGAGATTCTGTTTTTTTGGCTGCTCAATTCCATCCCAATCGTCAATCTTATTTGGTTTAAAACCAATTTCAATCAGGGTCTTTTCCTCCATTGACATTGAATTGTCTGTTCTTGCTTCAGCTACTTCGGAGAGTTTAGAAAGATTTGTTGGGAGAATTTTATTGGGAAAAGGACGTTTCATTTGGTTAGTTTCACGTGATGTAGATTTTGAAGCATTTTGTGTTAATTTATCTAAGGAAGAGTAGAGTATCTTTATATAGTTATTTACGTTGCATAAGTATGTATATATGCCAACTTACTCAATTGATTTGGACGAAAAGTTGGTGTTTCGGATTGAACGGATGAATCAGAGTTTCCTAGATAACTTAAATCAAGATTTGTATGGTTGGACACATTGAAAACAAAAATCATAACACTTACTCCATGACCCGAAAACTGTTTTCTAGTTCTGAAGTTGTTGTTGCAGAATAAGCAATATATTCATTGTTCTTAATAAAATAGTATTTATAGTAAATTTGGTCTTATTTTAAATTGAAGTATATGTACCTTAAAAGTTCTATTTTCCATTCCTTCCTAAAGGGTTTCCAGATAAGTCAAAAAGAAGTCGTTGGTATTCAAAATTTTATGTTTGCGACTGATTTTCATTTAAGTTGACAATATTTTCAAAACGTGCTTAGAAAAATAGGTTTCCAAAATAAAAAAGGAGAAACAACTGAAAACAAACAAAATTGAAGTACTGATTGAAGGACTTAGCTTTTTTTTCCAGTGAGTCGGGCAGGTTCAGCCGACATAAGGGACTTGAAAGTAAGGCAAGTTTCTTGCATCTGATTGGCCAGCTGCCAAAAAATTGCCTTCCAATTAAGGCAACTTTATTGGAAAGTTGACTGGAAAGTTAGGCAAGAAAAATCTCCCTTACTATCAAGTCAAGTCAACTTATGTCAAAATGACAATTGATCATGTTTTTTAATTCAACTAAAAGCTGAACTTTATTACTCAATGATTTATTTATTTTCTGCACAACTTCATTTAATACTTTCTGTAAAAAGGTTCCTTGTAAAGATGGGAAAATAAGTAATATTTCTTTAAAATACAAATCACGATAGACTTGTAGCTTGCCTGAGGAGTGTTTTGTAGAAAATAATGATTTTGGTAATTTTTGTACTATGAACTTGAAGTAGAGGTTTGTAAAGTAAAGTTCTGAATTTTAATTTCATGACACTTGAAAAACTAACTAGTTGCCTTGGTCAAAATTTACGTTCAAAGAATGAAGTTGACTGCAAATGAAGTCCCTTATGTTGTCTGAACCTGCCCATTATTTATCCATTGTGCTAAAACTGAAACCCACTGTGAGCAAAGATAATCAAATAAAACTTAGTTATAAGTTAGAGTGTAAAAGAAAAGGTCAAACGGTTGTTACTATAAATCTCAACTTCATTCTGGCTACCAATATGAAACTTCAGTTAATAGTAAACTTCTTGTCCCATAGAACCATTGAGCCGTTAGATTTCAATATTCAGTAAATTGTAAAAATCAATTTCTTTTTGTTCTAGTGTGCTTTGAAAACATGTTCAGTAAGATTGTAAATAAATTTGTCAAAACAAATTTGTATGTTGGGTTTCCTGGAAAATACTAGTAAAGTTATGGAAAATAAACCCATTAAGGTAACAATGTTATATTTGAAGATCTAGATAAGAAAAAAGATAATGATGATATGAGTTATTAATTTTCATAAGGTGGATTCGTCTGCTGTTTCTGCAACAACGACATCAGAACTTGAAAGCAGTTTTAGATTCATGAAGTAAAAAAATGTATGATTTATGCAAAAAAGTTTATTTAATGCCTATGCCAATTATTATACCTAGTCTAAGTTTTGAGAATTCGGATTCACCAGTCCAACCTCGAGATATCCGAATAAGTAGTCTCGCTGCACCGAATAAAATTCTTCCAAGTGGTCTTTGCAAATTTTCCGAGCAAACTCAAATTGAAAACCCTTCATCGTCAGAAGAGAAGACGTTAGAAGAATTAGGGTTTGAGCCAAACAAGATCGAAGACTGGGAAAGCATTGAACAGCCAAGGAAAGAGAACCTCAATGGATTATTAAAAAATATGATTGATAACTACATTAAAACAAATGTTCAAATACGAATTGGTGATGTTACATTAAACTGTCATATGATGGTCTTGCAATGCTATTCGAGCTTTTTCATGGAATGCAGCAATGAAGCTGTTATAGAATTTCCACCTGAAAGGATAAGTGCTCAAGCTTTTATGATGGTATACGATTGGATGCTATCTGATGAACCATTAGTGCAACGAGAAGGCATTCTGGAACTTTTCAATGCTGCAAACTTTTTGAAAATCAAACGTTTAATTGATCAGATTTGGGTATGTCTGGACGATGATATTAGGATTCAGGAAGACACAGCATTTCATTTGTATCTGGATTCACGGAATTATGGTTTGGAGATGTTACAACAACTTATGTTGCCAAGAATTTGCAAGTTTTTCTTAACATTGGTAGCATCGAAGGATTTTTTACTTCTGAATGCGAAAGAAATTTGTAATCTGTTAAGCTCAAACTCCATTGGCGTTAATTCCGAAGTAGAGGTTTATTTTTTAAAAATGTGTTTTATTGGTTACCTTATAGTCTTAAATGGGATCCCCTTTTCAGATCCTTATGTCGGCAGTGCGATGGCTTAACTACAATTGGAAAGACCGTCAATGTCATATATTTGATGTAATGAAATGCGTTCGATTTGGCCTGATGCCTCCATGGATTCTGGTAGCTTTGGGACGTGATACTGATTGTGAAAATGTTCAAAAAGTAATCAATAATCCAGTGGTGAAGAAAATGATTGAAGATGGACTATCGTAAGTTTTAAATTTGTTATATATGTATATATTAAATATAATATTTAATAAAATAATTCTATAAATACATTTTTTAATTAACAATGACATTTAAATTGAGGTACACAACAACAAAATTGTATTATCCGAAGAATGATGAGAATTTTCAGGCATTCATGGAACGTTTTAAACTAATTAAACCAGTACAAAGACAATGGATCTGGGATTCAGAATGTACATTTCACCATAAAATTGACTGTCCTAATCGACTTTACATAACTTATAAGTCATTTCTTGAGTATATGGAAGTAATTCGAGGCAAGGGCAAAGACTATTGGAAGTCTTTGCGTGTGGAGCAAGAAGAAGGTCATGATTTTCGATGCTGTTCGAAGGGCATTCCTTTAAATGATCAAAATTTGGTACGTTTTTAATGATAGACATACAATTAAGAACTAGATTTATACATGTAAATTTGATTTTAGTTTTTCGTGATTCCAAAAGAAAGTCGAGATCAAGCTGTTCAAGCAAGTGGAGATGCTAGTGACTCTGATGAAACCAGTAAGTTTTTACAACATTTAAAACATAGACAATTAAATTAAATTTAAATTTTAAAAATTGCTATATAAGTCGATAGGAACAAATATATTTAAATCAAGCAATGCATGAAGCCGCTAAAATGATCTTTCTGAAAGATTAATTTAACGGTCTTCGCCAGTTTTTATTAAAGTAACTATTCATGTCTGCTTTTATACTTAAATTTAGGGTCACAGTTGATAAAATTATATAGCTTCTACCAGAATATGGTGATACATAACTTTTAGCCCAACATTTCTCAATGCTTAAAGAATTCAGTAGCCTTGCATGGCCCGAATGACAACATTTTTTAATTGCTTTGGCAGGAAAGTTACTTTATGTCGATGTTCTGAGTAAGTGTTTACCTTTCAGTTGTCAACGATTAAAAAAAAGGTGCGTATACAACATGTATGCCAGTATATTTTTGCACGCTATTTCAGGATTGACCGAAAGTTTTATCGGCTCGAAACAATTACTGGTACGGTATATTATATGAAGTAAGAATATTTTTAAAAGGCAAAAGGCATATTAATATTTTTATTTAATCTACAAATTTGTACGACTGTGTCGAACGAACTTGCTTCTGTATTCAAAATCTGTTTAAAAACCGTACCTATAACTTAACATTTAAAGATATACCTGCAAAATAAATTTAAATATAGTTTTTATTTCTCAAAAAACCTTAATTTTTCACATTTTTTGTATTGGGACTAATGTTATTTTTGATCTTAAAAAACGCCAAACGGGAATCTGCTTAAAAACTTAATTTCTTTGAACTAAATCCATGGTAGCTTGTACTTGTACTGGGAAAAATAATAAACAAAATCTATCCCGCTTCGTTAAGTATAATAATAGAAATATTTGTTACTGTGGTCATATTTTTCAAAATTTGAAAGTGTTTTTACAAACCATGCTATTAATTCCAATCAAAAATTTAAAAATTAGTATATAGTATTGTCAGTTTCGTAAGAAAAATAAAGTTCGGCTGAATCATGGTTTAAACAAATTTTTAAATTAATTTTGACACTTATTATTTTTTTTAATATACCATTCTACCCTCGACAAGTTGTTGGCTCGTTTTATCAAGATTATAATATGATAAAACACTTGCTACTTATTCTATCATACAAATTATTATCAACATTTAAAACGTTTTAAATAAATAAATCAGATGGCGCAACAGTCCGTAGAGAACTAGGTCTAGTGACTTAAAACTCTCAACCATTCCTGTGTGCGAGTAATGTCAGGGATTGAGGGGACCTACAGTTTATATGCCAGTTCCGAACGGCTAAATTGAAAAAGCGCTTTTCATCACAAGCATTACTCTTGGAGGATTTTTCAATTCTTTGCAAGAGGCCTTACCCGATAAAAAAAGCAGTAAGGGATTGAACCTAAGAACTCTGGTATGACAGTCTTATAATATAATAACAATACTTTTTTTTATTTATAAAACTAAAGCAAATTCTCAAATTGTTTACCCTTGGCACGATTACAGGTTCTGCATCGACTCAGAAAAGATCTGTTCACTAGACCGAATCTCTCTTTAAAAAATGTTTGGCGTAGTTCTTGTCTACTTTCAATTGGTTTGAATTGTATTTGTTATTTTATACTGCCCCGAAGAATTGGAAGTTCATAAAATTGATTCAAGTCGGCCAATCCACCTATCGGGATACTCCGTAATCAGGTACAAGACGAGTATAATGCGCTGGCAATCATCGCATTGAAACCAAATTTCTCGTGGTTCAGTGTTACATCTTCTAATAAACTCGACAAATGATTTTGTAAAAAATGCAGGTAGTTGCCACCATTTAAATTTTCTGGCAGCTCAAATTTGTCAATTTAAAATTCAAGTCCACCTATTTACTTTAAATTCACATTGAAAGTGGTCTTCACGAAGTACGAGTAGGTAAGTGCGGCGTGAAGCGCCATCAAAATCAATTCACCGGCGTTCTTAACAATTAAACATTTCGGAGACATCATTGAGACGAATTTTGCATAAAGACCTTGATATGACGCCATACAAAGTCCAATTGGTTCAGAAGTTGAAGCCAACTGACCATCCAATGCGTTTTCGCTTCGCTAAGTGGGCCTGCGATCGACTAAGAGAAGATGCCGATTTTTCGAAAAAATCATCTTTTCAGGTGAAGCTTATTTTGATCTTGGCGGGTATGTAAACAAGCAAAATTGTCGCATTTGGGCACAGAAAATCTGCACGCATACATTGCAAAGCCGATACACCCAAAACGAGGCACTGTTTGGTGCGGATTTTGGTCCAGAGACATAATTGGGCCATTTTTCTTGGAAAATGAGCAAGGAGTGGCCGTTACAGTCAATGGCGATCGTTATCGGGCCATGTTGAACGAATTTTTGTTCACAAAAATTGAAAGGAGGATATTGGCAACATTTGGTTTCAACAGGACGGTGCGCGGTGCTACGTGCCACACAGCCGAAGCTACACTCGATGTTTTGCGCCCTGTTTTTGAAGATCGCATTATTAGCCGCAGAGCTGATGTCGTTTGGCCACATCGGAGCTGTGATTTGACACCGTTGGACTATTATTTGTGGGGTGCCGTAAAAGATAAGTGTTACGCCGACAAGCCAGAGACAATTGACGCTTTAAAGAGCAATATTCGTGAAGCCATTGGTGAAATACAGCTGCACACAATAGATAATGTGTTTAAAAATTTATATATGTATATATGTATAAATTTATATATTTATATATGTATAAATGGCAATTGCACAATTTACATAGATATGGTTTCGATACCTTACTGATGTCAATAATATGATTGAAAAAAAATTTGAAAGAACGTGATCAAATATAATTGGAAGGAAAAGCTAATGGTAAAAACCTTCATCAATGATTACATAGTAAATATGCTTAAATTAAGGTGGGAACGAGAGTAGAGATGGTAGTTTATCTAAACAAATTATTTGCAAGATACATTTATTTTACAGTTTGTGTAACAAATTAAATAAAAAAATAAATAAATTTAATAAATAGAAATAATGCTAACAGTTGTATATAAATATCACAGTAGTACAATAATATTTTTAAAAATAGTTAAATCAGTCTTTTCATTTTGATAGAAGTAAATAAATAAATAAATAAATAAATAAATAAATAAATAAATAAATAAATAAATGAATAAATAAATAAATAAATAAATGAATAAATAAATAAATAAACAAATAAATAAATAAATAAATAAATACATTTATATATAAATAAATAAAAAATAAATATGTAAAAAATAAGCAAATAATTTACCTAATAGATAAATAAATGAATAAATAAATAAATTAATAAATAAATAAATTAATAAATAAATAATAAAAAGATATTAAATACATACACAATTTAATAAATGCATCTATAAAATCACTTGTTTTTTTTTTTTTTTTAAGTTTAATTTCTTTTTTTATTTTAAGAAATTAACCAAAATCGAGATTAGAAATTAAGAACTGATGTTTGGCATGAAAGAATATACTTTACATTTAACTTTGAAATTCTATCTTGGACTAGCTCAGTATTTGTAACAGAATGAAGTTCCTGCGTTGAGAAGTGCCAAGGCAAGTTGAGCATCATTTTTAAAATTTTGTTTTGAGCTATTTGCAATTTTTTATATGTGTTTTTGCACATTTACCCCATACTGGAGAATCATAAAACATAATTGCTTGAAATATGGATTTAAATATAAGTATTTTATTTTCAATACTTAGTTTGGATCTTCGATTTATGAAAGGATAAAGCGTTTTTATTGTAACGTTGATTTTATTTAAAATTTGACTTACTTACCTGGCGTAGGGGTTACCGTGATCATGAAGGCGGTACCCCCGGAGTGAGACCTGGATATTGCACTTTCGGTTGGGTTGACCTCCGCGATTATTCCTAATGCTTAAAAATTTGACCGATAGTGTAGGCTACTGCATGGCCAGCCGAGGCAGCTATTTGAATGAAATTATTTTCCATTATTAACCGGAAGGATTGTACTTTTAAATAAAAAAAGAAATTTGAGAAAATATTCAATAGTTTTTTTTTATAGCATTTTCAAAAAAAAGTTATTTGGCAGACCCTTTGTAAGGTACCATGGTGAATATTTTGTTTTGAAATTCGGCGTGTACTGAAACGCTGGGATCACTTTCATTTTCAAATAGTGTTTTATTATTAGTGCCTCTGTTTATCATACATATCAGTTAAACCGATGTTTGAGTACAAAAAAAATTACTACAATCATTTTTACGTGAGTGAGTGATTGTATTTAATTGAGGTTCTTTTTGCTAAATAAATAATATTTTTTATGATAGAACAAGTAGCAAGTGTTGTACCATTTGGACATCTTGATGAAACGAAACAACTTTTTACACAACATGCCGAGGGTAGAATGGTACATTTTCTAAAGATATGAAGTAACAAAGTTATATTACAAATTTTGTTTGAACCATTACTCAGTCGAGCTTTATTTTCTTACGAAACTGGCAATATTAATTTTTAATTTTATATTGGAATTAATAGTAAAAACAAATACACCGTCAAATATGGAAATTTGTGACCACAGTACCTACCTAAAATACGGCCAGGGTATCGATTTTCATTATTAAATATTGCTATTATTACTAACCAAGCGAGATATATTTTTTAAAATTATTTTTCTTAATACAGTGATACTCTGTATAATGGTGTGTTTTGCTTCACTTTAAGAAGATAAAGACAAAATCTTTGTCACGATCCCGGCTTATAAAATGTAACATATGGAAGGCGGGCACAATCCCGAAAATCAAAATCCCAAAAATCCAAAATCTTGAAAATCCAAAATCCCGAAATTCCAAAAAAAAACCTGAAAAGCCAAAACCCCGAAAACCCAAAGTCCTGAAAATAAAAATACTTATTTTTGTTATGAACTATGGCTGCTTACTTTCCTTCCTAAATGAGACTATAATAATAAATTAAATACAAATTTAACACAGTGTTATAAATTTTCCAGTCAAAATGTTGTATTCTCTTGGAAATTGTAATATTCTTCTTTATCTATAATGTTTTGGCCATGAACGATTGACACGATAAACAAGAATTTTCTCAACATACTTATCAGGATGGAACAACATCACCACGTGTCAGGTCATAAAAAACATCTGGCCAACACTAGATTTAAAGCGATCAAGGTGCTTGCTCTAAGCAGATCGCCTATAAGCTCGATAATAGGTGTCATAACCGGACATTGTCTAATAGGAAAGCACGCCACGCGACTAGGCGTATTTACAAATGACTTTTGCAGAAGCTGTATGGACGAGGAAGAGGAGGAAACAGTTCTTCATCTTCTCTGTACATGCCCTGCTCTAGCTTAATAGCATAATCAGCCTCTCACGTTTCGTAAGGGACTCAAACTGGTTTCATTGAGCTTAGGAGGAAGCCTCAAGATTCATGTGGTGTCACAATGGGCCATTAAACTGGCCTAAGTGTGTCCTATTCCATTACGGACAGCCACTTTTAACCTAAGCTAACGTATCTAAATTTCAAAATGTAGGTATGTTTATAAATACATTTTTTTTACTACTCATTCATTATCTAAAAAAAACATATTCGAACAAATTTTATTCACAACTCAATAAGAATATTTGTTTTAAATATTTTGCTACTGATTTTAGCTAATTTAAAGAAAAAAAAAACCAAAAGCTTTTCCGAAACATTTAACCAATAATAGACTTACTTACTTAAGTTGGCGCTACAGTCCTGTGTGAACTAGGGCCTCAACCAACAAATTTCTCCATCTAGCTCGGTCCCTAGCTAGATGTCTCCAGTTTCGCGCTCCAAGTTGGTTGAGGTCACTTTCCACTTGAGCCGCGGTCTTCTTCTACTGCGCTGCCCTGCGGTTGTGGATTCAAAGACTTTCCGGGCCGGAGCATTGGTTTTCATGCGCTCTGCGTGACCCAGCCATCTTGGTCGTTGGACCAATAATAGACAGTATGTGAAATTTTACTTTTTAAACTCAACTTGAACTTAAGCATTAGTTTTGAATCTAGTATATGTGATTCAGTAAAATGATTAAGATAAAAACGTCATCGTTTTATTTGAATTGTAATCAAAGTTTGTTTTTTGTTGCAATACTTACTATCAGAAATCACCAGAATTATATAAAATGAAAAAAAAAATGGATTTTCGGGATTTTGGAATCTCGGTATTCTGGATTTTTGGATTTCGGTTTTTCATCCCTAAAAATAATTTTATTTCTTGAAGTTATTGTATCGAACAGAACTACATATTTTGGAAAACTATCAAAAACTATGGAACTATATGGCGTATACGAATAGAACACGCTGTCTGTCCGCCTTGAAAAATGATAATTTGGTACAAATGACGTATGAAATGTAAGATCAAAATGGCTATACACAAAATCCGTTGGGCATGCAAACTTTGGGTGGGTCAAACATGCTTCCAACCTCCTCCCAAATTTGACTTGCAAGAACATAATGCTATAGTTTTTAATTTAAAAAACTCCGTAATTCGACAGTTGCCTTTTTTCACTTTGTCTTTTGGCCGTCATACAAAGTTTGCTTAAATTTTAATTTTAAAGTTTCTCTGCACTTGTACAATCTATATGTATACATTGAATATTGCATTTTTTTAAGTGCTTCAATATAACAATGACACATACAGAAACCACGTTTTTGATGAAACTATGTCAGAGGACATTTTTTTTAAATACAAAAATAAAATAAAAAAAGAAGTATGTGGGTGTTTTTGATGTTTATATTGTTTTAAGGCCTATAATAGCCAATCAGTATTTTCGATCAAAATCCTCTTTAACACGTAACAAACTAAAAAAAGATTAACTCAATTTTCACAAATCCAATCTAATCACAACGAAAACAGAAAGGTACCCTATATAGTCGTAGTTTAATATCTATAAACCTACAAACATACCTCTATTAAATCTTAAACTATCTTCTTGGGTAAAATTTGCATGTTTAGATTGCCTTATTTGTAAAGTACATTACATACATATATGTTTATTTAGGCAGGTTGAAAACGAAGGTATACGAGCGGGCGGCGTATTAAACCTTTTCTTTGTGGATCCACATTTTACATATGTATAGTATGTACGTATGTTTGTACATATTATACTTACGTACTCTACATATGTATATTATTCAGTTTATAAGTTATGTAGATAAGTTGGTCAAAATTGTCAAAGTCTTAACAAAGTGCAAATTGATTTGACTTACTTAAAAGCTAAAATATAACCTAGACCAAACGATGAAGCAGCTTTTAAAATAAAGTAAATTGAGTGTACACTGTACTGTACGTGTACAGTGCACCTATGTAAAAAATTGTTAATAAAAGAAGAGCGGGAGTTTTATGAAAACCATATTTTGTAAAGTGCGGATAGTCAGAGTCTTTTAAAACATTTGAAGATTAATTTTTTTTTTTATAAAAACATGGAACATTTCGGGAGCGGGTCGAAATGCTGTATTTCAAAATACTGTATGGTCAAAATTCTGTATGATACTGTACGATACTGTATGGTCATAATACTGTATGGTTAATATACTGTATTTCAAAATACTGTGTCTCAAAATGCTGTATTCTCAAAATACTGTATCTCATAATACTGTATAATACTGGAATATTTGACAGATCGATTAGTTTGATGCTGCAATTGTTGATTATGATAGAAACAATTCATGTACAAATTTGAGACAGATACAAATAACTAAGATGAAGAAAATGAGAAGAGAAAATAAGAATAAGAAGATACCATTTATGTTGTTTTTGTTTTTATTATTTCAAAGACTTATGAATTATCATAGGTACATATTTTATTGTTCAAGGAAAGTATATTAGAACATTATGCTAATGAAAAATTATTATGATGTACAGAATTTTGATCATACAATATTTTGTACATACAATATTTTGAAATACATTATTTTGCGATACATTATTTTAAATACAGCATTGTGATCCCTACAGTATTTCGACACCAACCCGCATTTAATACTTTACGAGCTGAAGCTTCGATACTTATTCGCTTACAATTAGTACACCCTTGCTCACGAAAATACCAAGAGAGCTTTCCCCCGAATGAGAGAGGGTCAATGCTTCTGCACCATACAGCAAGACTGGTATAATGAGGTGCCATTCGTATTGGCCGTGGAGTTGCGCACCATCTCGCAAGAACAATATTAAACAACTACATAACAGCGCGTCACTTTGTCGTAGTTCTCTGGAGGTTTTGAAGGTATCTATTCAGTCTCTGCTCTGAACGGGCATTCTCTAACGTCTGATTCTGATAAGGCGTATTCGCTTGGAAGGAATACCAAAACTCGACATGGCACGGTAAAGCTTGTGCCCCTTGACACTGTCATAGGCTGCTTTGAAATCGATGAAAAGGTGATGTGTATCGATGTTATATTCTTCTAGGTCTGCTCCAGGATTTGGAGTAAAGTGCAGATTTGGTCGATATGGTAGATTATCCAGGCCTGCAGCCGCTCTGGTAAGTGCCAATCAATTCGTTATTAAATGGTTTCACAGGCATTCACATGATACACTTGACAGGATCTTGAAAAGGCTTATTCCTCTGTAGTTAGAGCAGAAAAGGGGACCAAGAAATAATCTTCGGGGTACTTGAAATGTTCTACGTGTAGTCTATCATTACCGGCAGGTTTGTTCGATTTCAGCCTGGTAATGGCTATCTTGGTCTCATTTAAGTCGGGTGAGTGGGACTGATTAACCAGATGGATTTGTTGAGTCTGCTCGTTGGCTGGCGGGCATATTTGATGCATACCTTTTAGATCGGTGCTTAACTATTCAACATCCACATCCGGAAGTTCTGCATTGATTGATTCACCACTTTTAAGCGTAGGCACTTTTCAGGTATTTTTTCTATGCTTCCTGAAAAAAACTATATTTAGACCGTTGGTGGTTCCATCCAGACTTGCTCATATACCATTATAAATGTAACTCCAGTTCTATCACAAGCTGTAGGCAGTATCAGTTGTATTTTTAAAAATTGTTGATATTTAGGTTTTCTGCGATCCTTTCGATGCAAGCACTTGGTTGCCACCTGATCAGCAGATAGAAATAAACATTTTTCGAACACTCCGTTGGTATTTCAAAAAGGGTTCTTCTGCAAAAGCCATTTTTGTCTCACATTTAAACATTCCTCTTGAAATATCTATACGCGTAGCCATATCGAACAACTTTTGAAAGAAATCTTCATAAGATTTTTTGATTAATTTCGGAATTTCCTTGTAAACTTATACTTATTATAGAACGCAATCAATCTTGCAACAACTTGTTGATGACTGATAATAAATAGGAAGTGATGCTGTTTTCCAAATATTTTCGAAATCACCAGCCACTATTTTACTTAACTCCTTTATTGAAGTGTCTTTTCTATAATGCAGTTACATCGTTAATATTCCACAAATAATGTTTGATTATATAACAATAATTTGGCATTACATATTAATAAAAATAGGATTTGGTGAACTCAAGACCTCTGACGGGACAGTATTACGTACTAACCATACCGCCACGCGCACTACTTGATTTAAAGGGAATCTTTAAAATATAAGGTATTCATATCATTTAAATTGAAGTCGTCTGCGCCACCTGCAGATATGGTCACAGGTTCCTTATGTTTTGAATATATGTATGGTGTCCTAATATAGGGTCAAAAATTAGGAAAAAATACAGAAACAAACACACTTTGATTTATTTTTTTTCTTTCTCTCATTTTCGCTCCACCCTGCCCCACATGTATTATTTACGAGTTAATAGAAAAAGTTGTATAAACGACTAATTAGTTAGTTAAAAATAGTAAAAACGAGCTCTTGTTGTTTGTCACTTTTGCTTTAATAGGCTTAAATGATAGATCTCTTTTTTGAAACGAAATTCCTTATTTATCCTTTCACTCCGGTATTTGTTCATGTTCATGCTTCCATATTCCAATGAAAATCCCCTGTGTATTTTTCTCTGGCAGAAGATCAATAAACAATTAACATTACAATGAAAACTGCTTTGCTTAGGTCCTAGGTTGAGTATCAATATTCAATATCCAGGAAACACAACGTTTTTTTTTATTTACAAACATACAAATGTACGCACATGTATAGATATATAAATATTTTTGTTGTTTCCGCACAATATTATGGGCCCTATTATTGTATTGTACCTACATATATAGATATGGATGCGATATCTCAAACAGTTGACATTAAAACCTCCTGGTGTCGAGAGATTTACTCATCTAACAAAACCAATACCCGAGGCTTGGAAAATATACCAAATATAAGGACCCAAAGCGACAATAATAACAAAAATACCATTTCCACTAAGAGGGATAATAAAAATACAACCTTAAGCCAAAAATCCTCCTCTTGCTGTGATGTTAATCAAAAACCTATAAATATTAAGAAAAGCGTTTTGGCCAAATCCTTTTACTGCAGCATGAGTTCAGAGCAGGAATTCGAGTATAGCAGTACAATGGGCAATAGGGTAACGGTAGCGTCTAAGAAACAACGCCATCATCAGGGCATTGTTGACGTTGATGTTCATCAGGAACTGGCCACGGCCATCAGAGAAAGGACAAATATGTCGCCACTGAAGAATCGTGATGATATTGATGATGATAAAGATGGTGGTGATGATGGAGATGTTGATGATGATGATTGTCCCATCACTTCGAAGGCTGCTAGTGCGAAACAAATTGGTATTTCCCGGAAGCAAGATTCACGGAGTGAATTAAATTTGTAATATCATTGATTTCTTTTTTTTTTATCCTTTCCTGTATGGTTTTTATTTTATTTATTTGCTTTTTCTTCTTTTTATTTTACAACAGGGACAATATGAACCAAAAGATTTTTTTATTCGGTGGCATTGATCCGTATGCACAAGTGAAAACAGCGAGCAATGGTCAAGGGATGGATGTTTTATATTACGACAGCTGTGAGAATGCCTGGAAGTTTTTATCGAATATGCCTCGAAGCAGGCATCATCACTCGGCTGCTGTGTATCGTGGAAAAATTTATATTATTGGAGGAACGAGGCCCTCATTGCCAGGTTCGGGAAGATCTGTGAGTATACTACATTTAAGTATAGGCAAGTTGGTTTGATGAATTGCCTTGCAGGGCTAATTTTTTTTGATGAGTTTGAGTTTTTGACGAATGTTTTGACTTAGTTCGGTTTATAAAGTGTAACAAGATTAAAAATATTTGTATTCTAAATGGCCGAAGGAATTTTCATCATCATCAAATGTTAATATCCTCCCAGCTCAAATGTTTTGAAATAAATAAATGCATCATAAGTCATAACTTATCTTGGTTGCACGGCTTGGTTAAGTTTACAATATTTACTTAAATCTAAACTTCAAACTAACATAATTTTAACTACTTATAGCAACAACATTTTATTTAAAGCTTGCAGATTTAAGATTGTCATTTGTAGAGTCAATGAGTGTACAGAATTTGTTGAATTTAATGATTTATTGATTAAGAGAACTGTCTGACTGAGATTGAAATTCAATCGACGGATAATAGATGGACATGAAATCATTCCAATCAATACACCAGCTATAAAGCAAAACTGAAGGTAATAAAAGTCTATCATAGGCCAGGAGAAAAAAAAAACAAGATCTTAATCTTCAATATTATTGGAATAGTATGACGCCCAACGCAAGCGTATTGAGGAATTGGCCTGGCAAAAGAAACATACATAATTTTAATAAAATATGGATCACAATACTCTCAGGAAAATCTTTACACGAGCTTCCCATAGGAAGTTTTTGTAATCGGTTATTTCTCAACGTTTCAAGGTCCCTAGAGCCTAAATAAAAGATTTTTAGAGAGATGTCTGTGCGTGCGTGTGTACGTACGTTCGTACGTCCGTACGTCCGTACGTTCGGGAAGTTTTTTCATCGTCCATAGCTCAAGAACCAGTAGAGCTATTGACTTCAAATAAATTTTTTTATACAGATAATAAGGCAGAAAGATGCAGAAAGGACTCTCAAGAAAATTGCGTGGGTGGTTTTTTTTACCATAGCAGTTTAAAAAAAGGTGAAAATTTAGGTTAAACCTAAATATCTCATGAACCAATGACGCAAGATACTTGAATTAAATTTTACATTATATATTGTAACGTGATACAAGTATATTTTTGAAAAAAAATCCAATTAACTTTTTTTTTATACATCAAAAAAACTGAAAAAAAAATTGTCACCTCGAAAATTTCTGATAAAATTTTGAGAAAAATCTAATTGACAGTTTTTTTTTATAAAAAATAAAAACTTAAAAAAAAAACATTACTCAATGTTGGTAAAAATTAAATTTCGACTCAAATATCTTTTTAAAAACTTGAGATTAAGGTCTCGAACTTATTTTATCTTATAAGAAATATTGTTTTCAACATTAAGAGAAATGTTGAGAAAAATCGAATAGACAGTTTTTAAAATTAATAAAACTTGGTAAAAATTGATTTTCGACTCAAATATCTTTTCAATAATTTGAGATATTTTCTTTAAACTACTTTAATCTTTCAAAAAATTTTGTTGTCAAGCTTTTGCACAAAAAATTAAAAACCTAAACAAATTTAACAAAAGTTGGTAAAAATTGATTTTTGACTAAAATATCTTTTCAAAAATTTGAGATAATGGCTTCTAACTAATTTTTACTTATAAGAAATATTGTTTTCAACATTCGATACAATTTTGAGAAAAATCGAATTGACATATTAAAAAAAAAAAAAAATAAAAACCTAAAAAAAAATAATACTAAAACTTGGTAAAAATTTACTTTCGACTCAAATAGCTTTTCAAAAATTACAAATATTGGCTTTAAACTTATTTTATTTTACAGAAAATATTGTTTTGGATATTCAGTAATTTTTTTTTTTTAAATCCAACAGTCCGTTTTTTCATAAAAAAATAAAAATTGATACATATAGACAAACTTTTAAGCAAGACAAATCGACAGACGGGATGGGAAGTTACCAGTGTGGGTAGCATTCGCATCCCAGCCTCTTTTTTTATGTTCTTTCAAATAATACTCTATTTTGAATAACCCTAAGTCGACTGTTGTTAAATTTTAAAGTTTGAGAGTTTGGTCAGTTTTATGTACCGTTTTATTGATAAAACAAATCAACAAAGAAATAGTGGCATAAAAAGTATCGATTGACAAAGCGAGACCTAATTGGAGTTGTTGGCATATCATAATGATAAAACTATTTTAAGTTGCAATTTGGGTCTCTGAGAAATGAAATCCCCATATTTCCCAAATTTTCTTAATTTCTGCATTCGTTATTGGACCTATATCTTATACCGCAACTACTGTAACGTCTGACCCAGAGCCATGTAATTCTAAAGTATTTATAATCAATTCCAAAGCACATATAGACTACACCATCCCGAAACTGCAATTCGACAGAAACTTCCAGATTTGTATACCTTCCACATATTTTTGGGAGGATAGGGCATTCCTGAAGACGAGTCAATCCTCTTTTAAACAGATGAATCAAAAAGAAATGAAGGGGTTGTTGAAGGCGTCTGAAATTAGGTCTCTCATTCCACCTTCCCATTCATTGTAGGGTGTTCCAGGCGGAACTTTTGGCGATAAAAGAAGTCTTGTCCTGGCTTAAAGAAAACGTGATATCAACATCTGATAACCGATGCCATCCGCTATCAAATCTCTGGACTATGTCTCTAAAAACTCTATAACAGTCCATAACTGTCGATCATCTCTTATGGAGATGGCACAACAGTTTATTAATCACCTTTGCTGGGTGCCGGGCCATAGAGACATTTCAGGGAACCTTCTTCACCTTCTCTATACATGCCCTGCTTTAGCTCGAAAACGCAAGAATTACCTAAGAGAATTCTTCTATAACGATCTCAATAATATTAACATTATCAGTCCTTCACGTTTCGTAAGGGACTCAAACTGGTTTTATTGAGCTTAGAAGAAAGCCTCAAGATTCATGTGGTATCACAATGGGCCATTAAACTGGCCTAAGTGTGTCCTACTTCATAACGGGCAGCCACTTTAACATAACCTAAGCTAGAGCCATGTGACTTTTTGTTTTTCGCTAAGAGATCGCTAAGTGACCGTTAGAACACCGACTAGAATCGATAAAAGAGATGGAACTCAAAATGAAAGAGGTTTTAGAGGCTTTAATGAGAAGAAAAAGGAGATATCCCAGTGTTATAGAATCTCACAAAACCTATAAGAAATGCTCCGAATTGAAACTAAACGTATTCATTCAATTCTCAAATGATTCATAAACCTATTGTCCAATAAAAAAAATTATAATTTTCTACACGTTAATTTTTGAAACATCAAATCATAGCATAAAAATCATCTTAAAGAAGTTGACTAGCCCACTGTTTGATAAATTTCTTACAACTTTTACACTGTCTTGAAACCACTCAATGCGACTCAACTTTATTTTCATAAGTCAATTAACCTGCAGAGCAATGAAAACGGCAACGAAGCTCGCATTGGAAAATACACACATTTTTATCGCCCATACATATTTATAATGTTCTTATAGATTTTCGAAACTGCCATTTGGAGCTTCGATCCAAAATATCTTGAATGGCATATTGAATCTAACTTACCACAATGTCGCAGGGATTTTGGCCTGGTCGCTTACGATAATGATGTCACAAACAATAAAGGTAAAAATAATGCCGATCAAGGTGATGGAAAACTTCAAACACGACCTGGAGGGCTTTACATCTTCGGTGGAGAAAATAACAACGGCAGTCCATTATCTTCTATGCTTTACTATAATGTCGAGAAGAAAGTGTGGACAGAGGTTGGGGTGATTGAATAAATTTCTCCTTATTTTCGGTTAAGTTACATTGTTATAAATATTATATACTCTCTTTTGCAGGAAGCTTCTTTGAATATAGGTCGCTACGGTTTAGCTTTTGCGATGGTTAATACTAAGAACACTTCGGAGATTTGGGTTGCAGGCGGAGTTTGTGGGCATGAAAAGGGTGGTCATCCTATAATTACAGATTCTATGGAAAGTTATAACCTCACCAGTGACGATGGTTGTTGGCTTTGGAAGGAGTTAATTATACGACTTCGGATACCAAGGTATTGTTATGTTGTTTATGATTATTAGGGTCAACTTTATGCATTTCAATATAGGGGTTTATTTTATACATACTATCATACTCGTACATACATTTCAGATACAAGATTGGAAAATTAATGAAACACATTTTAACGGCTTAAGAAAATATTTATAATTTTGTTTAAAGCTTTATAAACAAGTTTTAGTAACAAGTTTTGCTATTCAAGAAAATACTGTTTTTTTTTTTATTATTTTATAAAACTAAGTACATTTCGTTTTTGTTTTTATTAAAATAAGAAAACATTAAAGTTACATTTCATATTTTATGATATTTAAAATCTATACTAATAATATAAATGGGAAAGTCAGTTTTTTTGTTTGTCCGTCCTTTACCTCGCAAAGGAGCAATAATATGACATGATTTTGTGTGTGGAGGAGAGAGTGTTTTAAACTACATTTTCAACGAGGTAAAACATCTCATTCACGGTAACACTAAAAATTAGGTATTCAATTTTTTTTTTGTTTTTTTTTGTTTTTTTTTTTTTTTTTTAATTTTAGAACACATTAATTAGTAGCATATCATTAGGTGCTGCCTGCTTTTGGACCTATCATTATGTGTTTCCTATAATGACGTTAAAGCACGAAACTATGTTGAAACGCTATTTAAAACAGGGGATGGGCGGTTAAAAACCGATGCCAAGGGATATGTGATACTTACGGAAGATTTTTGTAATTTAGTACAGAGTAATTCTGAATTTATTGCCAGGGCCGTCGAGAGGAATTCCGGGCCCGGGACGGAAAAATCTCGGGCCCCCCATATTTATCATTTTTTTTTAAAGTTCATGCCTACTGATATGGTACGTTCTAATTTCAATTACGAATAGCATAAAATTGGTTAAATTAACGGAAATAATCATTTTTTGTTTGAAAAATTAACCGAAAAAAGTGTTAATCATCAAATCAATCTTACGGGTATCGTCCAGTTTAGTTGAAATGGAGGATGGATAGAAAATAATTCTACATGCGATTAGATCAGAATCCGAACAGAATCATACATTCAATTCGATATTGCCAACGACATGTTAGTAACTGATAATACAGTCGATTTAAAAAAATAGCATGAAGATCTATTACCTACTATGAAAATAAAATAGAGCGAAGTAAAAGTATTTGAAATTTGTCTTTAGAAAAAAACTAAGTATTTTAAAAGTTTTACATTTAATACTCTTTATTGTTTTTCTTTATATTAAAATATTAAAATATTATTCAAATATAATATTTTCTTTTGGTAAACGAGCTTTCCTAGCTTTCTGAGCAGCAAAACAACTTATAATTGCGTCGAAATTCAGTTCCCTTGCCAAAGGTGCTTCGATGCATAGTGTAGCAAGTCCAGAAACACGATCGTGTGATGATGAAAATTCTTTGTTCTGGCAAGGACGCTAAATGAACGTTCGGCACTAGCTACGGTTACAGGTAGGGTGGAAAACACACGGAGAGCAACACTAATGTTGGGGAAAATCGTCTCCAAGTTCTGGGAATAAATAGCATTGACCAAACTCATTGGCGGAAGTTCTGCTTCAAAATTGGCTTCATAAATGTGTTTCAGATGAATTACTTCTTCTTTAAACCCTTGAGACACATGCGAGTTATACTTTTGGATGAACCTTGTAGCAGAGTTTTTAATCTCAAGTTCGTCTATTGTTGAAAACTGTCATAAAAATGAAAATGTAGCATTCAAATTTTTTATCGTATCGAACCGACGAGAAATTCCAGATATAATTGAATCAACTATGACGTAAAAGGTGTTTCTCTTGAAATTTATTTCTTCGTCTGTTTCTATTTGCTTTCCAGCTCCTCGGTTTTCTTCAAAATGTCTCTTTAATTGCCTTTTTCGGTTCGATGGAAACGATTCTGGAACATTCCCCAATCCAGTAGCAACTGCTTTACATTCAGATAAAAATTGATCTCATCCGTTTTGAATAATGTTCAAATGAAGATCAAGTTGTCGAGATCTCGAATTTCAACGTCAATAGTACTGTTTCTGGCTCGAAGAAGGAAACTTTCTTTATTTATAGCGCTAAGAACCTTGAACCAAATCAAAGACATCAGGACGCATTCAAATTTGTGCATGTATTTTAAAATGCCATTTACATCTCTTCGAACTTCAGCAGTTAAATTAATATCACTTAAGGCTTCTAATGATGTTCTAAGGTTTTTCAGATGATTTGCAAATGGTTTCACTGCCTCAATTCTAGCTGACCATCTTGTATTGGAAAGTTTGTGAAGGGATCCGGGCACATTTTTCTTAAGAATTTCCCAACGTTGAGCACTGCTGCTAAACAAAAAATGTCCATTATTTGGCTCTCCAATAAGTTTGCTATCGCCTCGTAGTCCTAGTCCCCTTTCGACAAGGAAGAAAATGGTGTCCAATATTATTATATATAGAATTCCTTGCTATTTTTGTATGGCTGGTTTGATATACACACTTTGGAGTGACTTGATATCCTTCGAATCTTCAGTAAACAATTTATTCAAAATATTAATTAATTAATATTATGGAAACCACAATTGAAAAACGTTTGCGTGGGATTTTCCGGTCCTCCGAAACCGAATCAAAAATTTCGTTCCCAGCAGAAAAAGAAACTTTATAAAACAGAACGAAATAAATATTTGTGTTTTGTTTTAAGTTGCCGGGCCCCTTATTTTGATTTTAAAAATTTTCAAAATAAAACAAATTTGAAATTTACGTTAAATTAAGTACGAAAAGCGAAACAATTTATTATAACTTTCTTTCAATAGTTCAAAATTGCCCAATTTTTCATTAAATATAAACAAAAATGTACGCCAATAATAATGAGGGGCCCAGATCGGCAAGCTTGTGACTGAAAGATTGGTAGATAACATGCAAACAGGGGCGCGATTGCGAAAGCATGAATGATTTTAAATTTTCGGGCCCCTAGAAATAAGTGGGAATAGGTATGTTGATGATGAATTTAGACTACCTATATTGAAAAAAAACACTCTCCTCATTGCTTTTAATTTTACGGGCCCTAGAAAATCACGGGCCCGGGGGGTTCCCCCCCCCCCTTTCACCCCCTCTCGACGGGCCTGTTTATTGCAAGTGTTTACTTTATTTTCCAAAATAACATGACGATCGATTTCTCTGGAAAATGGAGATTCTAGCACCAAGAAACAATACTGTTTTGAAAATAAATTCAAACATATTGGATGCAGTAGCAGGAGATATGAGGGAGTATTTTTCAACAGAGACTGTCATGGACTCAGAACAGATCACTTCATACCCGATAGACTTTCTTTAATCACTTGAGCTGTCCGGTGTGCCCTTACATAAGCTAGTAATATGTTTTCACATTGATAACTTCCTTTTGATGCCTCCTTAAAAGTTTTTACTTGTGTTTGTAATAAGCCCAATTATTACGTAAAATATAATTGTATTCAAATCGATATCTGTGTTCGTTATCTTGAGATATAGGTGACGAAAAAAGGTACCCCAATGTACGAACTTGCATAAACACGCAAAGACATTTTTAAATGTATATCTCAACAAATTGCAAGTTAATAATAAAAACAATTACATATTTGTTATTTCAGATTGTTTTCAAGATTTTGTACAACTAACGGAGGAACTAATCTTTACATTATTGGAGGAATCGGACTAAACTCTCAGAAACCGGGTGAATTCAAGTCACTTGAATCTATAGACTATTTTTGCTGTCATGAAAATCGTTGGAATCATCTAACTGATATGATAATGCCGAGGTATGATAGTAACTTTTTTTATTTATTTATTACGCTTAATGCGTAAAACTTAGAGCGAGTTTGGAAATTGTTTCTAAGGGAGGAAAGACTGATATGGACGTCAAAGGTGGTATACGTGTTGTTAGGTAGGTGCAGCATTCTTGAGATAGGTTTAAAAAGGCCGTAATTTCAGGGGCGAACGCAGAAAAAAATTTCGGGGGGGGGTTTCAAAAAATATATATTATATTATTTTTTTATTTTAAATGTCAAGTATTTTTTTTTTCTTTTTTGGCACTATTTTATATAGTTACTAAGAAACATGTATGAATAAAAATTACATATATACACATATGACTTGCTTTCACGATTGACAAAACAGTTTGACTTTGACTTCAAAGCTAATACTTAATTTTTATATGCATTATTCATGTACAAGTTTGTATGCCTAATTTTCTAGTTGCCGTTGTCGATCGAATCATTCTTAGGCTGAACTCACAAATACAAATGTGAGTTACAGAAACAAAGAGATTAGGTGAGATTTTTCTATTTTCACAGTTCTCTTTTGTTTGTTTTCGCATATTCAAATTTACCGTGGATTGCTAGATTGAATTTTGAAATTGTCAAACACGTTTTTCTTAAACTCACCATGAAAATACATACTAGAAGTAATGTTTTTGAATGCATTCCAAACCTTTAGACCGAAGACATAGGGTCATATTCTTAGTTCCTTGATAAGTTCTGATTTTGTCTTTGCTAAATTAAACTTCAGTTTATGTTATTCATAGACAATTTAAACCCTTAACGATAATCTGGAGTCTAAAAATGAACACGTCGGAACCTATGTTTAAGCTGTTTCTAAATCTATTAAACGTCAAAAATAAACAAACTGATTGAGAAAATTAAGTTATGAGACATTTTATTTGAAAATTTAAAATCAAAAATTAAAATGTCAAAAGACTTAAGCATATATGTATCAATATTTTGGTATTTTGCTGGATGTTGGAATGCTACCAACTAACAAAAAACGAAAGCTCTACTTAACTCGATTGGACCCCCTTGAAATATAATTATGTAGATGAAGACGATTTGTATGAAAGGTATCGATTCGAGAAAAAAAAACTGTCAAGTTTATGATTGACCTTCTAAATATTATAGATCGAAATTTAATGAAATGTTTGCTAATATTTGCGTGCTTCCAAGTCTTAAAACCACCAGCCCGACTTCATAAAATTTATCAACTAACAGCAAACAAAATATCGGGTGATTTTTTAAGAGCTTGAGAACTTAAAAAAAAAAAAAAACGCATAAAATTTGCAAAATCTCATCGATTCTTTATTTGAAACGTTAGATTGGTCCATGACATTTACTTTTTGAAGATAATTTCATTTAAATGTTGACCGCGGCTGCGTCTTAGGTGGTCCATTCGGAAAGTCCAATTTTGGGTAACTTTTTCGAGCATTTCGGCCGGAATAGCCCGAATTTCTTCGGAAATGTTGTCTTCCAAAGCTGGAATAGTTGCTGGCTTATTTGTGTAGACTTTAGACTTGACGTAGCCCCACAAAAAATAGTTTAAAGGCGTCAAATCGCATGATCTTGGTGGCCAACTTACCGGTCCATTCCTTGAGATGAATTGTTCTCCGAAGTTTTCCCTCAAAATGGCCATAGAATCGCGAGCTGTGTGGCATGTAGCGCCATCTTGTTGAAACCACATGTCAACCAAGTTCAGTTCTTCCATTTTTGGCAACAAAAAGTTTGTTAGCATTGAACGATAGCGATCGCCATTCACCGTAACGTTGCGTCCAACAGCATCTTTGAAAAAATACGGTCCAATGATTCCACCAGCGTACAAACCACACCAAACAGTGCATTTTTCGGAATGCATGGGCAGTTCTTGAACGGCTTCTAGTTGCTCTTCACTCCAAATGCGGCAATTTTGCTTATTTACGTAGCCATTCAACCAGAAATGAGCCTCATCGCTGAACAAAATTTGTCGATAAAAAATTTGTCGATAAAAAAAAACCGAACACTGATTTTGGTAATAAAATTTCAATGATTTGCAAGCGTTGCTCGTTAGTAAGTCTATTCATGATGAAATGTCAAAGCATACTGAGCATCTTTCTCTTTGACACCATGTCTGAAATCCCGCGTGATCTGTCAAATACTAATGCATGAAAATCCTAACCTCAAAAAAATCACCCATTAGTTTAAAGGGTTTCAAAAATTTTGGATCTCTAGCTCACGCAATTTATTGTGTTACCCTCTACAAGCCATTTTGTATAGGTTTAAGTGAAATTTTTCAAAATTGTAGTAGAATATGTCGTAAACCTGTTTCTAACTAAACAGAGCTGGCAAATTCCTTATGACATAGGTTAGCAGCTGTGTCTAACCTATATCTTAAATTTAGACTCCAGTTCAAATAGACTCGGGTTTAAAATATGACTATGAATATGCCTCATATTGTTTTGTGTCTTACATTATGGTATGTTTAAATGCAGAAACGCATTCAAATGTTTTAAAATGTTAAATTTACTAGACATCACGTAACTTTCATTATTAATTTGATTCTTGTTCTTGAAAAATAGGGAAAAACGCGACAAAGGCAAACAGGGCTGCTGTTTTTGTTTTAAAATATTCTTGTGTCACAGTTCAAGAAGTGAAAAAAGTTAAGTTAAAAGATTTTTTTTAAATTTACAGTTGAAACTAACATAAATGAACCGAACAATTTTTCGGTGGTTTGATACATAAATGTGTCATAAGTGGCCGTGAGATCGAAATTTATTGTTCTGATTTAGCGTGTTTGTGTTTTGTGCACAATTTTTATCACCGTAGCAAATTTATTAGAATTGTTTGTTTAACATAGTTAGAGAATTTGAGTTGGAAATTAATTTTGTACCATTTCAGTTTTTTTTTCTTTTGAACAATAATGGATATTTAATTACTGCACATATTCTGATATTTGGGGGGGGGGGGGGGGGTTAACCCCCAAAACCCCTACCTGCGTTCGCCCCTGCGTAATTTGTATGGTAACGAAGAAGGTGAAATTGAGGGGCATGTATGACGATCCGTGGATTAGTATAAAAGGTAATCAGTTTTAGAAGAAATGGTGAGTCTATGGTCATTGCTAAAAGTTGGTTTAGAAAGAGAATATCAGCGACTTCGTGGCGTTTTTGGAGTACTTGCAGATTAATAAGTTTTAAACGAACTTCATAAGGTGGTTAGAATAGAGTATCATTCCAAGGAAGACCGCGGAGTGCATATCGATACACATTCAATTCTTTGAGAATAAGAGTTCTGATGGGAACACCAGACTTGACTAGCGTATTCAAAGAGAGATCTTACAAAGGTGGTGTATGGGGATTTAGTGATTTAGTATTCTTTACACCAACGATTGATGATGGTCGAAATAGGCTCGAAAACTTAACTAAGTGTGATCGCTTTCGGGTTAATGATATGAATTTTAACAAAGCCACATTGTCTAAAATGAGTCAAGGAGTTATTTTCATGTCATCAACGTAAATAGAGACAGTTTAATTATCGATGACATTATTAACGTCGTTGATAGTTAAATATGCACAATCAAATTCGTGCTAGTTTCACAATTTATAGTTCAAGTTAGACTGAATTGAATTTCTAAAAATTTGAAAGAAACCGAGAGAAAGATCGAACATTTAAATTTTTTTTTTCAAGAAAATGGTTATCCCCTTTATGCTAGATCTCAAATTACATAAACACAACAGTGGTATGTTTACTTATTTGTAAATAAATTAATTTTTGTTTATTTTAATGGTTATCAGTTTACCACACAGTTAATACAACTTGATAAAAAGCAAATCAACCGCGCCAAGCCGGTAAGTTAGTTATAAAGCCGTCTACTTATAATTTTAAGAAAATAGACAAATGTATTTGAAAATATTTTTTCTTTTTTAATTTGTAAGCTCATTTATGTTTTATTTTAATATTTTAATTACCTAATTTAAGTCAATTGTAAGGTTAACTAACAAATTTGATCTCATCATATTTAAAAAAAATAGGCTTTTAAGTGTTCGAATTAAAGTGTTATCAATTTTATCATCACTCTGACCCGATTTCAATGATAAAATCTATAAATTAATTCGACGTTTGTATGGTGATTTATCTTTGGTGGGGCGAAAATTGTCTTTTTTAAAATGTTGACAAGTGTTAAACTATAAGTTAAAAAAAAGACTGTTTCAAGACAAAGCAAAGCAAAACTGTTTCGTTTTTTTGACTTCCCATAAGAAGTTATTTTAATCGTACCTTTTTGTCGAATTTAAAAATTTTATTTATTTTTCGACGTTCGAAGTAAAGATTTTTAGAAAGATGTCTGTGTGTGCGTACTTTTGTTAGTCCGTACGTTGCATTATGGAAAAAAACGATAAAATAACGAGCTAAAATTATTTACTGGTTAGGTATCCACCTAAAAATAAAAGTATTACATCATTGCATTTGCATTTGATCATTATTTTAAGCAAAACAAATTGTTTTTTTTTGCAGTTTACATTCCTTTTTTAATTTTTTTAACATTATTCTGAGAAGGATTCTAAACAAGATTCACTCTCTTTGTCAGAATTAAAATTATCTACATCATCTGAGTCATATAACCTTCAGCTCTGCTGTTTCCAATACATATTAACCAAATTTTGAAACACCAATTTTATATCCACTAGACAAACCATCTAGATTGATCTTTAACCTATAAATCAGACGAACGTAAACACCTGTTATTTCGGCTGAAAGTTGTGGATCATTAAACAATCTTCGGCTTCCGGAACCAGGCTTTGGTCATCTAATATCAGGCTAAGCTGATTCTTGAATTTGTTTTGCACTTTTAACTTGTTTTCTCTCACAACATCTTCTTGTTTTCGTAGTTGCCATTTCTTTCAAGGAATCTTATACGCAAGATGCAAAATGCTCTCAAAAAGACGAATACGGGCATGTAAAATTGATAGGCCTAATTTCAATACGTTATTTTCAATGTCTCTTAACATCGACATATCGTTGAAATCTTTAGAAGGTAACACACAAATGTAACACTTGATAGTTTACTTTGAATCTGTTACAGCGTTGCAGTTTTTGCCATCAATCATTATCATTGTATGCTTAATTTCAACAGGCTCAAAACCATCCAATTTTGTATTAGTTAGGGAATTGATCTGCTATTTCATTTAAGAAATTTCACTTCGGGTTATAACCTTGGATTCTTTTGTGAAAATGATTCTAATTGGTAGGCAATACCTTGGTGATGAGGGTGTCGGATATTGCAAACCAATTTCTGTATTAGATGCACAAAACAATTGCATGTTAAAAGAACATATTGAAATATATTTGGGTCTGAATCAGAATGGATTTCAAATTTCTATTTGAATTGGGTTTTTTGCTATCCATCAATAATTTTGATATAAGCTCTAGAGATTTCATTTATTCCTCTGTAAAAGTTTGGCCAACATCCAAATACATCAACAAGCGTTTAATGGTGTGGTCAAGCAAGCTCTGCAATGATGTCCGCTATTTGGAAAGAATCTAAGTTTGGATAGCGATATCTTTTGGCTTTTTTAAGTGTAGTGTAACTCAATAACAGTTTCTTATCACTTGTTGTAACAATTTCGCTTTGCTTAGGGAATAATTTAATATTTCTTTAAGGACTTTCGCTGATACTGGGCTTTCACATTCACGTAATTTTACTTGTGGTGCAAACGTAACTTCTTCTGCTTGGTGAGATCCACTGAGGTTTTCAGTTCGTCTGCATTTACTACAAATGGAAAGATGTCCAAGCGATTTAGAAAGCCGACCAGGCCTGGTTTTGTTTGGTAGTTCAAAACATCCATTTAGCCAAATTTGTTTTAGTTTTTTTAAGGATAGATTTTTCAACTCTATTTGCATGAAGTCCTTTGCTCTTGAATTCAAATCTACAAAATAATAATAAATAAAAATACATTCCATTATATTAAATCAATTTTAAACCTTAAACGCCATATTTTTATTTTAAACTCTTCGAGTTCACCTTCCTCACAAGAAACCTTATCGATCAAATACTTTTCTAAAAAGTCGAACCTAGCTTTAAATGCACTTTCTGGACACATTTGAAATACTTTAAAAACGCCTTTTGGTCAAAACCAGGGAATAACAAGATCTTTTAAGTACAGCGAAGTAAGCAATTTTTAAAAAAAGGTAAAAAATGCAAAAAACACCACATTTTTCTAACACGTATAACATTTTGTGTTAAATGACAAAATTTGAAGTCAATATCTTTCTTTGTTCTTCTAATACTTGGGTCGAAAACCATTTCTTATCAGTTTTTTTTGTGTTTTGTACAAAAATTTGAATTTTTCTAAAAAATTATCTAAAAGTACAGTCTGTTACATAAGAGCGTGGTCACTGTTACACGTAGATAAAAAATCAGAGCGTCTTGTTTCTTTTTCTATGACATAGAGGGCACCTCAGTCCTTCATGCTTTTTGTAAAAAGTCATCTGGCTGTCAAATTTAGTCTTCAATTCAGT
The DNA here is from genome assembly GCA_951509635.1 of Eupeodes luniger. NCBI lineage: Eukaryota > Metazoa > Arthropoda > Insecta > Diptera > Syrphidae > Eupeodes > Eupeodes luniger. The sequence goes on from OX608074.1 coordinate 75,630,433, forward strand.
GGTTTTTCGAAATGAGTGCTGTTTACGCCTCTCGCTTTGAGGCAATTTTTCTATGTTTGCATCAAAAAGGACCCAAATTAACGGCAACTGCTGCGGCGAAATATATGGGAAAGTCGAAGCAGTTCGTTAGCAAGTGGATAAATCGCTATAAAAAGGTCGATAACGTTGATGATTTTCCTGATCGTAATTTTTTCTGATAAATCCTCCTTCTAGGCATTTTCGAGCATCAAACACGACTTTCTTTCACTTTCTCGATAAATTCGGAACATTTGGAGGTCTTTTCGGGTAGAATATGCAGAAAAACTAGTGAAAAGTATGCCTCGACGCACGGTGCCAGGCAATAATTGACAATGCAGGAGATTGGACTTGCTACTGTGGTATTTGCATTGAGTATTGACGACCAAATTATCAATAAATTTGCGAATTTTCGAAAAATCAATTGTTGTTATTATTTAACAGTGACCACGCTCTTATGTAACAGACTGTAAGCAACAATATTTTGCATAGGATAAAATAAGTTTGATTTAAATATCTATTTGTATTGCCGAGTTTTAAGTCGAAAACCAATTTTTAACAATTTTAGTAGTATTTTTTGAAAGTTTATATTTCGATAAAAACTGGTAAGAATTGGTTTTTGACCAAAGTACTAGGACAACAAAGAAAGATATTGACTTCAAATTTTGTATCTCACAACAAAATATTGTAAATAAGTTTTAGACAAATCAATAGACGGGCAATAATGGTATCAGTGTGGGTCGCATTCCAGATTCTTCTTAAATATTGAATGCCATGAAATTTGTGAGCTAAGAATTAATTAATTTTGTGCAGCTTATTGTGTTTTATATTTAGATATACAAAATCCGATACATTATTTGAGATTTGACATTTTCAACAAAGAAAATCTAATTTTTCCATTAATATAAAGTTTCTTATAGCCGCGCAACCACCGCTGCCAAATATCAAATTAAAAATATCTAAACTTAACTATTATTATTACTAGTATTTCAATATATTACTTTTCAGACATGGCCATGACGTGGTAGCAATTAAAGAAAAGATTTTAATTTTTGGGGGAGTTTGTGGGAGCACGCGAAAGACTCTTAAGTCAGTGGAATGTTTTTCCACCAAAACCAACTCTTGGATGATGCATGACATCGCTTTTCTACCATTACCACTTTCAGGGTTAGCAGCAATCGCAATTGACACTAACTTGCCCACCAAATGATTTGTTGTTTGTGTTATGGTTATAATTTATTTTGTTAATGTTACTTTTTGATTTTTACCAAAACATATACATACATTTTTTCATGTATTGAGTTAATAATAAAACCATTTCACGATTATAAAAGTTAGAATAAACTTTTTTTCTTTTCTCTGTCATTATTTTATTTTTTGGTCTATTTTGTTTGCCTTAACAATTGCACCAACTTATCATCTCTTGCCTGACTTAAATGGAATAAAGTTTTAAACGAAGTCTATATATTATATGTAGGTCAGTTTTGTGGCAACAAAATGAAAATGGATTTACTATTTCATTAGATTGGTATTGCCTTGGTCTGGGTGTCACAATTGAAGGGCCGGACAAAAACTTTACCTACAAGCTGTAACTGCCGTAAGTATTTTGAGTACTTTTTTTTGTATGACCTGAAAAAATTATTGGGTTTGAAAAGGAAAAACTTAGTTTTGCTAGCATGAGAATGAAAATCAAGGACTTACTTTTGTTTGATGGGTTTTGTTCATTTCGAATAACCAAAAATATCAATGGCATTTGGGTTTTCTAAGAGGAGATAAAACTTGTCATACATTTCGAAAACAAAAAAGAGGAAGGTTAGCATATGGTTTTTGTGAATTCGTATAATTCGGTTGAATGGGCTTATATAGTCGTATATATACATATATAGTTGAGGGAGAATTGAGATGTCTTGTTCGGTCAGCAGTAGAGGAATGATAAAAGACTGTTGTAAGTTGTTTTTTTTTTGTGGTTTAAGAACTTAAAAAAATGCTAAATCTATGGTTTTTGGTGTTCAACAGAAGATGGCTTAAAATGTTTGGATTTTCTATTCAAATTTTGAATTGAACGCCGCCGGGCAAACCCGATTTAAAGACGTTTATCTTGTTAAATTAAATGGCGCTCGAATAGATTGTTTATTTCAGAATAGAAGTCAAACATTTAATTTAGACTAAATATGAAGTTTATTTACTTTTTTTTCAAAGTAAGTAAATAGGTAAGCTATGACAAAAATAATGATTAAGAAATTGGAAATGTAATTAATATAATAACAAAAAGTGATATTATGTAAGCGTGTTTGAAATTTTTTTTTTTTATTTTTATTTGTTTTAATTTGTCATACCAGAAGAAGTCTTCTTCAATGTCTGCTTATGCCATCTTATTTTTTTTTCACGGGTACTGTCTCTTGAAAGGAATTGACACTTCCTCCAAGAGTTATTCTTGTCATGAAAAGTGCTTTCTCGAATTAACCTTCCGATTTGCCTTAAAACTAGGTCTCCTTCATCCCTGGCAACATTACTAGCGCCCAGGAATGGTTGAGAGTTGTAAGTCACTAGGCCCAAGTTCGGAACGGACTATTGCGCCACCTATTTTTTTTAAAGATTTAAATATAAATAAATGTAAAGATACATTGTAAAATTAAGAAATATTTGGAAGAATTTTAGAAGCTATAACGATATGCTAAAGCATGTTTGCATTATTTATACAGTGTTTCCCATCCCTCCCCCCAAGCTCCATTTAATATTTCGTATAGTGTATTAATAGATAAGAAACTTTTCTGGAAATACAGGCTTCGTATCTCTTGCAAAATTGGGCTGACTGCAATAAAATGGAAAATATTTTCTGGTTTTCTTCTGTTAGATAAACCACAAATCTGTCCGGTCGATGAGAAATGAAATGAAGGTTTATAATTTAAATCCTTGCTCTTAATATTGTGCTTATAACTTTAGATCAGTATTTAATATTTAAATAGTTTTCTTAAAATATATTCTCATCCACTTTAGCAATAAGGGAATCAAAAATTGTGTTCCAATCATTTAGGTACGTGTTTTTCTGTTAGCGAGAATGTAAGATCGTGCGATAGAGCCAGCTGGTTCCATTTTTGTAAAATTTGTGAAGACAGTCATTACTTTTCCTCATCAATCTGATCAAGTAGGGTTGTCAACTGCAAAACAAGGTTATCCGCATACAGTAGCACGTTAGTAAGATTTTCACCAAAGATCTCCACTCCACCAGGAAGAATATTACAAATATCATCAATGAAAAGTGCAAAAAGTAAAGGACTGGGAATGCAGCCTTGTGGATCACCTGCAAATGCTTGGAACAATTCTGTCAAACTGGAACATGATATCGCGAGGAGATTGGAATAGAGCACTTACAACTTACGGGATACACCGATAGATGCCACTTTGTATATTAGAGCCTATCTGTTCACCTTGTCAAATGCAGTTTTTAAATCAATAAAACAAACGTGGAGTGTCTAATTTGTTTCCATTTTATTCTTAGCAATTGTAGCCAAGTAGTACCCGTGGCATGATGGTTAGTGCGTTGGACTGTCATGCCAGAGGTCTTGGGTTCGATCCCTGCCTATGCCATCTAAAGTTTTTTTCACGGATACTGCCTCTTGCGAGGAACTGACAAATTCTCCAAGAGTAATTCTTGTCATGAAAAGTACTTTCTCAAATTTGCCGTAAGGATTCGGCTTAAAACTGTAGGTCCCCTCCATCCCTGACAACAGTACTCGCACACAGGAATGGTTGAGAGTTGTAAGTCACTAGGCCCTAGTTCTCAAAAGGACTGTTGCGCCACCCAATTTATTTATTTATAATTGTAGCCAAAGCAAAAATGTGGGAAAAGATTTTGATAGAATTTTGAAATATGACTAAATACTTATCCGAATTTTGAAATTTATGAAAGTGCAGTTCTAAAAAACCATTAATTTGAAGAAAAAAAGAGTAAGTGCAGAATATCTATCATAAACAGTTTATTGCGAAGCAGTTTTCATTGACAATATATGCGTTGCTTTTATAAATAAGTAAAAGAAAAATGTTTTATACTTTCATGTTTTGAAGTTTAATGGTAAAACATCATTTTCTTAAGTAAACCAAGGCAAAGCACTACTCCATAAACAAATGAAACAATAGTTTACCCACATAAAGAGAGTTTTTGAATAAGGCCTAAACGTCATATTTTTGTTATACATGTGACATTAAGTATTATGCATTTACCATCAGTGTGATGTGTCGATACCTACCTATATTATTATTGTTTCTCTTTTGTTGTCAAATTCACATTTCTATCTTTAGATCAGAAATGCATAAGGACTCTATTGATTTTTTTTTTAAGAATCCATTCAGTCATCCATCTGATGTGACCTTGGGTCCTTTCGAGCGTGAAATATATTTCAAAATGCAAAATAAGGCAACAAAAAAAAATCATCTTCAGATGCAACATTTAAGTCCAATAGTCTGGAAGATGATGTTGATTTCAAATGGTACAAGAAGTTATTTAGGTTGGGTAATGGGTATACCGTATACACGATATCACGCTTTTTATCTGTACGAAACCAAAACGAAAATTACAGTAAATGACAAACTAAGGAATTGATTCGGGATTCTTTTACTCTTCATGGTCTTTCAAATAAATTAAAGAATTAAATTGCACGACTGGAACGCACGAACTCGCTCCTGTATAAATAATACTTAAATTTCAAATTTTAAAAATTAACTTTTAAAATTAGTTTGTCTTTAAAAACTTAAATGCCATTTTATTAATCAATTTTTAATCAATTTTATCAAATTTTCGAAAATAGGAAGAGCGTTTTGTTTTTAAATAATTTTCTATATCTAGGGATTTCCACAGTATTTTTAACTTTCATGTTACCACAGTATATTAAGCCTTAGAAATGAAATTGACACTTTCTAAGTGGATAGATTTTCGTACCATGACTTGTTTCAACTATGTAACCTACTTGTGACTTGATTGGACAAAAAATTTTAATTAAAATTAATAAAAATAGGCTTAAATATTGCAAATTTCAAGCGATGCAAATTTATTAAGTTTTATAAACAAAAAACATTTCAACGACCTTTGAAACAACTTAACATCATTAATATATAATTAATTATAATACACACTGATAGAAAAACCTCGAAAGAAAGGTGTGCTACCATTTAAAAAATAGTACAAAGCAATTAAATTAGAGTACCTCCGTTTTAACAAATATTAAAATCTGATCTTTTTCTCTATATAACTTTCTCAACGATCGATTCTGGTAGTATTTTATAGGCTTAAATTATTCTCTATCAATCAATAAATCAATTAAAATTTAATTGGATAATGTGCCTCTATTTAAAAAAAAATAATGCCATTTTAAAGTTTAAAATTGAAAACGTGATTGGTATAAAATGTGATGTATTATGTGATTTTTTTAGCGGCACACCTATCGATAAGATCTTACAGCAAAATAAATGATTGTGAATGATAATTTTACGAATAATCGATAGTAAAAAAAAGCTGTTGATCTAAATTTTGAAATTTCAAAGTTTGTACGATAGTACAAAATCAAAATTTACTATGAAATTAGGGTTTTCATTGAATGCTTTTCATTGATCTAACGTACCGGATATTACGTGACGGATATTAACGATGTTTCAAAATGAATCACCCAAGTATTTTCTTGTTATTTAGATGATATACAATCAAGAAAATGTTTGTTTATAGATGTGCCTCAAAATAAAAAAAAATGTTCAATTGTTGAAAATGAAAGATTCTGTGGATATGCCTAATCTACCATTTTTCAATTTGTTCTTAAAAATATTTTTGGTATGCAGTTATTTAAAACATATTAATAAATATAATTTACTTAAAAAAAATTTTAAAATTTTAAAACGGTATAAAAGTTTGTGCAAAAAAATTATTTAAATCGGTTCATTATTAAATAACGTTTCTATGGAGCAATACAAAAATATTCCTTTTTTTATAGAAAGAAGCCAAGTTAATAAAACATTTTTTAGAGAAAATGTAATACAATATTTATCGATTTGTTTTTATGATAATTCGAATTTTCGATTTTTGACCAAAAATTAAAACCTTAATTTCCAAGTTTGAACTCAATCGATTCAATGGTTAAGGCTGTGGGGATAGGACAGACAGACAGTCATGGCTGCATTGAGATGGCTGATAATGTTCAATTTTGGTGCTGTTCAATGAAAAGGTAACATGAGGAACAAATATGTTTGATAATTAACTTTTTATCAAACAAATACTTTCACTATCCGTGTGTTAGGTATTATGTATGTTATCCAGTGGATACTGTGTTTTTATTAATAGGGCCAAATTAACTCTGCACAATTTAAAATAATGTTATTCCAAAACCAAACTCGGTCTGACAGAAACTCGAGGACCTGGACATTAGATGGCACCAATATCGAAGTTTTCAATGAGTTAAAATACCTGGGTTTCGTTACTTTGAGTAATCTGAGTATCAATGCTCATATAAAAGAAAAACTAGCTGTAGCCAAGTCAGCAGATAATTCAGTGTGGGAACGAGAACCCTTTGGCAACATGAGAATACTAACTGGGACGGTATCAACGAAGTCTTTCAACTTTAACTGGTCACTATACTTCCTCGATAGTGACGTGGATTCCAGCGCACATCGCTGATAACAAATTTCATTCTTTGGGGAATGAGAAATTTGTATCCCGAATATGGTAAAATCTATCAAACACAAAGAGAACTCATGGTTTGATTCGAGCTGTAAAGAGGTTATAAGGATCAGAGATGTGAGTTTCCGTTGTTGTAAAGCCAACCCCACTGAAGAAAACCCGAATAAGTTTAAACAAGCTAGAAAGACCTGCAACGGTCATATTCGACGAATCAAATTTTTGCAATTTTTGAAATAAAGGCAAAAAATACTACAATGTCCCAAAGGTTCTAAAAATGTCTGGTCATTTGTAAAAAAAAACGTACGAAACACCACGTCATCTTCGGTTCCAACGCTCATATGACATAACACTTCCAATGCAAGCTCTATTGATAAAGCCAATTTGCTTGTAGAACAGTTTGCTGTGAATTCGACGCTACCTGAGAGAGTCCTCCTGTTCTTGAGATCGTAAACTATTTTATGGGAAGAATTTTCTTTCGCACTTATGTAGTTGCAAGAGTACTACAAGACCTTGACATACACAAATCCACTGGTACGGATAGTATCCCCCTATTGTTCTGAAGCGGTTTTCTTCAACGTTGGCAAAACCACTGCGTAAGCTTTTCTGTCTTTCCTATTCTAGTTCTACAGGTCTCTTTCCGAGCGGATGTAGAACAGAATTTGTCCAGCTAGCTTAAGAAATATCTCGAAGAACGAAAGCTTCTTAATAACCGGTAGTATTGCTTTCGTAGCACCGGTGATTTGATGGTTTATCTTACCGAACAGTAGAACAAATCTTTACATCGTTTTGGAGAAAGTAAGATCTCTTATCGAAATGCGTGCTTTTGGTATTGATAAATCTCTTCTTCTTTGGATTAAAAACTATCTCTCTAACCGTTCAGTGCAAGTTGGATGGTTTCGAATCTGAAACTCAAAAAATAAATGATGGTGTCCCCCAGGGCTCCATTTTTTCTCCGACTCTCTTCCTCATATTTATAAACGATCTATTGTCTGTCACTTCTAATCCATTAAACTGTTCCGCTGACGCGACGTTAGTACTCTCAGCTTTTCATATTCGCGTCTAGGTGCACATCCTTGTCCATCAGATGTGGAACTTCAAAGGCAGCTCAAAAAGAGCTTTGAAAATGATAGGCGATAGAAATTAAACCAAAACATTTACATCCCTCTAACAGCACCGCAATATTTCATGCATTTCGTTGTTTCGCCGATATGTTTACAAACAATGTTCTATCCAATTAGCCTGTTACATTTCCCCCCTCAAACAATTCAGCAGTAATACTTGCATTACCAGGAATGCTCATCAGTTTTCCCTTGAGCTCAATTTCGGACGTACTGCTAAGTATAGATATTCTTTTTTTAAGCACTGATCGAGAATCTGAAATGCTTTACCGAACTCTGTTCAAAATTTTAAGACCAATTTGGTCCGGTATCTCCTCTTAAATCCTTCCCTATTTTCCTAACACTCGCAATATGTTTAAACGTAAACATGTTACGGGTATTAATAACTACTTGAGTGTCTGCAAATTAAAAAACAAAAAACCTGAAATGTTTATGTAAAACTTAAACTGACTGACATTCTAACCAAAGTTATAAAAAGAACAGATTACAACTTACACAAAAGAATACTGCTTGTATTTCTTCGTTATGGTTATAATCCTTTTAAAAATTGGCAAGAACTGGCTTTGGAACATGGTGTCCTTTTTAATTTAAGTACAATCAATGAAGCAGAATGGCAAAATATTTTGTATGATTGCATTGCGAAAGCAAACAAACGGAGTTATCAGATGCACATTGATAAGGCTAGGGAGTCTACTTCTAGGGCTGTTTATACAAAGCTTGAAGTTTAAATCTATGTGAAAGTATTTATTTTAAATGGGACTTTTCTGCCCTTGATATGAGTCCTATATTTAAATACAATATCAAAGTGATATTAACTTAATCTGTGGATTAAATAACTCAAATAAAAATGAAGAATGATTTCTTAGCGATATTTCCTATTTTGTTAGAAATTCGCAATTTTTATTTTAATAAACATTATCTTTCGTATGACGAATTTGTCAGTGTGCTCAATGGTTCTATATATTTTTTAGCGAATAGTTACAGAGGTACATATTTGAACTTGTCGTTAGCAATATATGAACATTATATTCATATGATTTTGTTTCAGCTAAACTAAAAGCCCCTCAAAAATTTAATTAATTTTCACATTTTTTGTTTATAATCTTTCAAGTTGTAAAATTATACATTTTTGTTTTTTTAGTCAATTCTAAAGATTTATCTAATATAATATAGTGTTTGTTTTCAAACATTTTAACGTTGAAATGTGGTTGCAAATGCAAGAATTTTGAATGTTAATGAATCGAACTCTACTTTCTTGACTATTATTAAACTATGTTAGGTGGGGGATGCAAGAATATTCAACACCCTGGTGTAGGTGTTAGATTGTTGCTGTGCGGTGCTGAGTTGTAATTATTTGCACTTGCATATAAATATACATATCTGTGCCTATTTGTTCACAACTGTGACGTTCGACGTTAAAATAAAAAAGAAAAAAATATGTGATGGATGACTGCAGATAAATTGAACGATGCAAGAGAGATGAAAGAGAGAGGCAAAAGACAAGAATTCACATCAACCTTGCCTTGCTTGGTATTTGTATTCTTGTATGAGCAAAATAGGTAGAAAAAATATATATATACATGCATATATAAGTTAGGAAAAAGCTGTAAGCAAATGTTTTTAAAAAAAAGTCTAAATATAAAAGTCCTTTTGTTAGTTGCATGGAGGCGGAGAGCAATTATAATTTTCCATTACACCATCATAGAAAATCGCCAAAGGCACAATCCAGTATCCACTTGGCTGTGGGAGAGCATGCTGATGATGATCTGAACCCCTATTTTTTTATATACATATGCTACATATGTATATACAGCCTACCTCTAACCATAGGTACACATCATTGTATAGATATGCACGATTGAATATGAATAAAATGGAAGAATCCTTGCTTTTATTAAAACTAAACTAAAAGTAACAAGCAGCGAAGGACATAAGTAGTCAGTCAGGGCCCTTCCCTTAACTATAAAGATGGTTTACTGCCATAAAAGACCTGCAACTGCAACTGTAACTGAAACCCTTCCTTGCGGTAGTTGAATTTATTGTAGGCGACAATTTTTTACTCGGTGTGGTCTTTTTATATATGAAATTAAAAATATGAACCTTGATTTCAGAATATTTGATATGAGAAGAGAAGAACAAGTGGAATATTCATGGTCGCTAAATATTGTATAAACCAGTCCGTAGGCATAAATTCTTCTCTTTCTTGAGCCTTCAACTATCCATCAGCTTAAAGTTTCGATAAAACCAAGGTTTATTGTATGAAGGGCTATGTATTTTTCTGCTATCATAATGCAACTTCAAGATAGAAAGCTTCCTAAGAGAAAATGAGGAGCATTTACTCGTATTTGAAATTTAATTCAAGTAAGGCCATTTTATAAGATATTTTCAATACTCTACGTAGGCTATAGTTATAGTAATATCAATGTCAATATTCAATATAAGGTTAACCCTTAAAGTCACTTCAAACCGACAATAATTACCTCCTCCTTATTGATGTGATGTATTTCAGAAGAACAAGGATTTCGCGTCTTATCTGGAGGCACAGCGTTTCCATTAATTTTTATTTTTCGCAGGGACGATAATACTCGTATTAACAACATTCAAAGAAAAAATAAAGTTCTTTGTGTGGTTTTTGGGGTATGCAATGTTTTTCAATTTGGATTTGACTTTATGTAACCAATCTGTTAATGTCAAAAAATTCAACACTTATTCAAGGGACAAGGACATTTACGAAGAAACGCTTTGTCGAGTTTTGGAATTAATGGAATAATTTGGTTTACATACAAACTTTATTGAATTCAATACTTGAAATGTTTTGATGAGCTTTTAAAACAAAAGAAAACAAAGTCTTGAAACCATTATTGAAAATGTTGAGAAAATTACTCAAGGTGCTTGGTTTGCCTTTTTTATTCATAAGAATGCAAACAGTGGGTATTTTGTAAATAGAAAGGGTCGACGGCTCTAATAGCTTGAAAATCTTGAAACCCTGAAAAGCTTGAAAAACCAAAATTTTGAATATTTCGAATCAAAAAACAATTCAAAATCCAATTATAGATTGCAAAAACACTTTTTCGGTTCAGTAGGCATTTAAAAACTACAACTAAAGAGGTTCACCTAATATTAAATGTTGTATTTATGGATAACTCTAACGGTAAGTATTCTACAAAAATCTATTTTGGCAAGTCTTCTTTTGGAGTGGAACATAATATTTAGATTATCAATATTATCCTGTATAATTAAAACGGGGGCTTCATTATTATGGGATTCGCGGCGAATCGTTTTGCTAGCGAGTTTGCCATTTTTCAATTATTGCAATCGCTTTCGCCTTCTTCGTTTTGAATTCGACCAATTAACGAATTCGAAGGCGAATTTGAAATGTCATAATGTTTGTTGGCGAGTTGAAATCCGACAACTTTTTTTTGGCGGATTCACAGGCGAAAGAGTGTTCGATTTCGTGGATTCTTTCTTGATTATAATTATATAAAAATGTGAGTAAGCTTTATTTAAATTTTCTTATAATTTATCCACAATAAAATATAAACTTTTGAATAAATCACCGCAAATTTCACAAATTCAATCAAAACAAAACAAAATTTGTGGAAAGCTGTCAAATCACTGAAATATATACATAGGAAGAAAAAGTCAAACCAAAAGTGTCAAATCACTGGAATATATGTAGGAAGAACTATTTTTGCTTCGCGGCAAATTCGTTAATAAGGAAGTACGACTCGAGTCGAATTGAAAACGATCGGCCACAAACTTCATAATAAGGCCCCGGAACTTTAAAGTTTGTATCTGGTCTTAATAGGGCAAATAACCCGACATTAAGAATATTTAATGGTTATAACTTATAAGCAATATTTATCAACAAAACTGTGGTTGACATTTAAGCTCATTAAAGATGTTACTAGATTATTTGCATGACGACTTATCTGTTCCAGTCTTGTACATCAGAATTTAAGTTTTTTCTAACATTGATTTCGAATTGAATAAAGTTTTTAATGTTCCTATCACCATCCTAGCCTATTTAAGAATTGCTTTACAGTGTTTATGTTTATTAAAAAGAAATCGGTGTTGAAAATTTATTCTTAGATTTTTTTCCAATCGTAATGGAATGACGACGATATTAAATTTTAGGCTTAATGATTTGCTCTCATTCACCGCTAGATAATCTCCTTTTCCACTAGCGTTTCTAAAAAAAGTCAATCCGCATTTGAGTGTATTGATTTTCAATCTCTATTTTTTAAAATAATTTTCTCCAAACGGTAGCCTACGCTGAATTTTGTTAAGAGCTAAGATTGGTCGAGCGTCGCTTGCCTACATAATTGTGTCATCAACATAATGCAAAGATCCACATTTATCGAAGATGGGGTCTGAAAGAGGGAATTCTTGTAGAAAAATGTTAAACAACAATGGCCCCAGTATTGATTCCTGAGGAACACCTGAGTTCACTGAAAAAAAATCTGTGGGTTTAAATTCTATAAAAATCGAAGTTGATCTATTTGTTAAAAAAACTAAAAATGATCTTAATGAGTCAATTCAGAAAGTTCAAATGAATGAGTTTGTACACAAGACCACGATGCCAAAGCGAATCAAAAGTTTGTTCAAGGACAATATCTGAGCTCTTAGTAATCTTTTTATTCTCAGATTCTGAATGTTCCTGAATTAAGAGCAGTTGAGTATCCTTTTTTAAAACAAAAGTGGTTATTTGGAATGATATCTGTATCTTCGCAGAAGCTATTTAAATGATTGGTTTAAACCCGCTCAAACAATTTACTAATATTAGAAATAAGTGAGATAGGTCTAAAGTTATCAACTTCTCTCACAGCTTGCTATTGGCAAAATCTTTGTTTTTTTCTAAATTTCTGGAAAATAACCATTGGTAATATGTGCAATGATTAAATATCAAAAACAGGACTTTATTAGAAATTTCATCAACTCCTGACGATTTTTTATAACTAAGCAAGGATCTGTAAAGTATGTATACACTGGAAGGTGAAGTAAACGGGGGTAACATTGGGTCACTAGTCCAATGTATAGAGGAAAATGAAATTGAGTGTTTCATGGTAAAAGGTTTCTTTATAGAAATTTACTTTTGATATAACTTCATGATCAAAAACTTGGTCATTCTTGGCCTCTCTTAGAATAACTTGAAGAGTAATAATCTTTAAATGCACTGAATTTGAATGGAGTATCCGTTAGCTCTTGGCTATTATGAAAAAATGTCCTTCCAAAAATTTTTTCTAAAATACCCTTATACTTGTGATGTTTCGCATAATATACATTAAAATTACTTCCTACGTTTGAAACAATTGCTAAGTTTAGTTGTTAATAAGACTATCGGTTTGTATATTAGCTACGTTTTACGGAAACTGAGCCTTATTTTGTCATAAGTCGGATTTGAATTCCTAAATGATTAATCGTATTTCTGGTTTATCAGTAGGTATAGGGTAAGTTCGGGCATTAAGTTTAAAGTGCAGCGGGCCCAACTCGAAAATGTCATATTTCGAAAACTTGAATAAAAACAATTTAAAAACTTGAGTCTCTGCCGTACACGTATCGAGTAAAGATCGACGCGACCATTTTTAAATGGTAATTTAAATGTAAGTTAATTATTATGGGGAGAGTACGATAACTTAGGCGACAAAGTTTAATGACGGATTTGTATAGAACAGTTAAAAACAAGCATTTTTTACTATGGAAGGGGGGGTCTATCTCCCCCCGTTTAGGCGGTAGGGGCAATTTAAAAAATATGTACATTAAATGGAAAAAAAATAATTAAAAAATAACGGTAATACTTACAATTAAGTATTATGCCTTTTTTTAAAGCCAACACTTTTGTCTATTACCCTGTTTTTAAATCAAGTCAAAACTATTCAATAGTTTTAAACTCAAAATTTGGACAAAAAAAAGTTAAAAATAAGGTTTAAAGTGTAATTTTTCAAAACCTTAAGATTATCTACTACTGTTTTTTTTTAGAATTCATTGCTCTTATTTCTTTTTGATTAAAAACTGAAAACTAGATGATTTTATGTCTTCTAGTTCTTGAGAAAATTGAAAATTAGCAAAAAAAAAATCTTTTAATTAAATTATTTTTTCCTTGCTTGAGTATTTACGTAGTCTTATTTTGATAGAAATAATCGAATATGGATTAAGATATACCAAGGATAAATTAATTTTTCTTAAATCCAGCTTATTTAAATGCAAAAGAAACTTTGCATGCACCCCATCTTGCACCCACTGCACCTTTCACCCACCCAACCTTGCACCCACTCCACCTCGCACCCACCCCAAATCCTATAGTGTGCCAAAGCAGGGGGGTTGCAGATCCCACTGTTGCATACACCCAAACTCGCACACACCATTGTTACTATCAAAATAAGACCACTCAAGCAAAAAAAAAAGAATTAAATTAAAATAGTAGTTGTGGTTATTTTCAATTTTCTCAAAAACTAAAAGACATACAATCATCTAGTTTGCAGTTTTTGATCATAAACAAATAAGAGCAATAAATTCTGAAATAAAAACAATAGAAGATAATCTTGAAGTATTGAAAAAGTTACACTTTAAACCTTTTTTAACTTTTTTTACTCAAATTTTGAGTTTAAAATTAAATTTTTATTTTCAATTTTCTCAAAAATTAAAAGACATAAAATCATCTAGTTTTCAGTTTTTGATCAAAAACAAATAACAGCAATAAATTCTGAAATAAAAACAATGGTAGATAATCTTGAAGTATTGAAAAAGTTACACTTTATACCTTTTTTTAACTTTTTTTTACTCAAATTTTGAGTTTCAAATTAAATTTTTATTTTCAATTTTCTCAAAAACTAAAAGACATAAAATCATCTAGTTTTCAGTTTTTGATCAAAAACAAATAGGAGCAATAAATTCTGAAATAAAAACAATGGTAGATAATCTTGAAGTATTGAAAAATTACACTTTAAACCTGTTTTTTAACTTTTTTTACTCAAATTTTGAGTTTAAAATTAAATTTTTCAAAAACTACGCATAGTTTTGACTTGAATTAAAAACTGTCTAATAAAACAGAATGTTGGCTTTAAAAAAAGGTATGATACTTAATTGTAAGTATGTATTACCGTTATTTTTTAATTAATTTTTTTCATTTTAAATAACAATTTTTTTAAATTGCCCCTACCGCCTAAACGGGGGGAGATAGACCCCCCCCTCCCGTAGTAAAAAATGCTTGCCCCTCTACCAAAAACCGTTATTATATCTTGTCGCCTAAGTTATCGTACTCTTGCCATTATTATTATTTAGAAATGCCAAATATTACATTATATAACGCAAACGCAAAATTTAATTGAAGTCGCTAATGCTATTGGCCTGTGAGATATTTAAGGTCAACCAAACAGGGCCGTCGAGAGGAATTCCGGGACGGAAAAATCTCAGGCCCCCCCCTATTTACCATTTTTTTCAAAGTTCATGCCTACTGATATGGTACGTTCTAATTTCAATTACGAATAGCATGAAATTGGTTGGAATTGACGGAAATAATAATTTTTTGTTTGCAAAGTGAACCGAAAAAAAGTGTTAATCATCAAATCAATCTCACGGGTATCGTCCAGTTTAGTTGAAATGGAGGATGGATAGAAAATAATTCTACATGCGATTAGATCAGAATCCGAACAGAATCATGCATTCAATTCGATATTGCCAACGACATGTTAGTAACTGATAATACGGTCGATTAGCTATTAAAAAAAATTAGCATGTAGATCTATTACCTACTATGAAAATAAAATAGAGCGAAGTAAAAGTATTTGAAATTTGTCTTTAAAAAAAACTATATATTTTAAAAGGTTTGCATTAAATACTCTTTATTGTTTTACTTTATATTAAAATATTATCACAATGTTTTCATTAAAGTAAGTTTGCATTCAATGAAATATTTTCTTTTTGCAAACGAGCTTTCCTAGCTTTCTGAGCATCAAAACAACTTATAATAATTGAATCGAAGCATAGTGTAGCAAGTCCAGAAACACGATCTTGTGATGAGCACGAACGATGAAAATTCTTTGTTCTGGCAAGGACGCTAAATGAACGTTTGGCACTAGCTACGATTACAGGTATGGTGGAAAACACACAGAGAGCAACACAAATGTTGGGGAAAATCATCTCCAAGTTCTGGGAATAAATAGAATTGAACAAACTCAAAGGCGGAAGTTCTGCTTCAAAATTGGCTTCATAAATGTGTTTCAGATTAATTATTTCTTCTTTCAACTCTTGTTTTTAATCTCAATTTTGTCCATTGATGAAAACTGCCATACAAATTAAATTGTAGCATTCAAATTTTTCATCGTATCGAACCGACGAAAAAATTCGAGATATAATTGAATCAACTATGACGTAAAAGGTGTTTCTCTTGAAATTTATTTCTTTGTCTGTTTCAATTTGCAATCCGGCTCCTCGATTTTCTCAAAAATGTCTCTTTAATTGCCTTTTTCGGTTCGATGGGAACGATTCTGGAAAATCTCCCAATCCAGTAGCAATTATAGCGCTAAGAACCTTGCACCAAATCGAAGACATCAGGACGCATTCAAATGTGTGCATATATTTTAAAACGCCATTTACATCTCTTCGAGCTTCAGCAGTTAAATTAATATCACTTAAGGCTTCTAATGATGTTCTATGGTTTTTCAGATGATTTGCAAATAGTTTCACTGCCTCAATTCTAGCTGACCATCTTGTATCGGAAAGTGTGTGAAGGGATCCGGCCACATTTTTCTTAAGATTTTCCCAACGTTGTGCACTGCTGCTAAACAAGTTGAAACACTTTTGAACATCATCAAAGAATGTGATTGCGGCAGTACAACATTTCGTTATATACACACTTTGAAGTGATTTGATATCCTTCAAATCTTGAGTAAACGACTTATTCAAAATATTAATTAATTAATATTACGAAAACCACAATTGAAAAACGTTTGCGTGGGATTTTCCGGTCCCCCGAAACCGAATCAAAAATTTCGTTCCCAGCAGAAACAAAAATAGAAGAAAAGAAACTTTATAAAAACAGAAACCAAAATAAATATTTGTGTTTTGTTTTAAGTTGCCGGGCCCCTTATTTTGACTTTAAAAATGTGCAAAATAACATAAATTTTAAGTTTACATAAGAAAAGCGAAATAATTTATTATAACTTTCTTTCAATAGTTCAGAGTTGCCCAATTTGTCATTAAATATTAACGAAAATGTACGCCAATAATAATCAGGGGCATAGATCGGCAATCTTGTGAGTTGTGACTGATAGATTGGTAGATAACATGCAAACAGGGGCCCGATTGCGGAAGCATGAATGATTTTAAATTTTCGGGCCTTAAAAATAAGTGGGAATAGGTATGTTGATGATGAATATAGAGTATATTAAAAAAAATACACTCTCTTCATTGCTTTCAATTTTACGGGCCCCTAGAAAATCCCGGGCCCGGGGTGTTTCCCCTCCTTTCCCCCCCCCTCTCGACGGGCCTGCAACCAAAATGTTTTTTTTTTAAAAGTCCTTTCTGCATCTTCTGTTTTTTTTTTATCTGTAAAACAAAGTTTATTTAAAGTCGATATCTTAACCCGTTCTTGAGATATAAGCGGCAAAATTGGTATCCCGAACGTAGGGACGTACGGACACGCGCACACACAGTCATCTCTCCAAAAAGCTTTGATTTAGATTATAGGGACCTTGAAACGTCAAGAAATTTCAAAATTTTTAATTCGACAAATCGGACCGATTACAATAAAATTCCTATGGGAAGTTAATAAATCGATGACATTTTTATATTAATCATTTCACTTAAATTCATATTCTAGATCTTTGTGAGTATTGAATTTCTATTTCGATAATAACCCATTTTGATTATATATTTTTGGTCAAACTTATCGGAAAAACTTCTACTTTTCAGCAAAATTAGTTAAAAGCAGTGTTCCCAGAGATTTCATGACGAAAACCAACTCCATTTGTGCAAAATGTAATTAACACCTTCGGGAACAAAGGGTTAAGTTAGACAATAATTCATTCTACTTAGGATGGAGATATTTTGGACGTTTGTCAAAGTATGATTAGTTTAAATTACATATTTATATGTCTAATGTATACCATAATATTAATGCAAATAAATTATTAAATGAAATAAATTGCGAAGTCAGTTAATTTATATTAACAGTTAGCAGTTGGGTACCATCAAAATTCCAATTTAAAATCTCCACAGATATTTATGTATCGCATTAATTACAGAAAAAAAATCGATTCACAACTCAGAAACTTTGATTCTCATCCGATATCTCACGAGCTCTTAAGCCCAACCAACATTAGTAATCCATTTCATTAAATTGGCACTTCAGATATAGAAACAATTCCCAAACTTCATCAATCAAATTGAAACAGAATAATTGTGTTTATGTCAGCACCAGCACAAGAACAAGAAATTCTTTTAGGTTTTTATCATACTTAGTTTGATACGTATGTATGTATGTATGTACAGAAACTTGAATGAAAGTTAAAGTTTGAAAATTGTTCATCAAAATTGTAATTTAATAAATGAGTTCTCATCCAAGCAGGCATAAATTCTCTTGTGTATTTCTTTTATACACAAAACAAATAATAAATACTTTGTTACAACTCTCTGATGGTAGTTGTTTCTTCATAGCTCGAACTTAATCTAAATAAATACGAAGGCAATTTTGATAATTAAATTTGGATTACTGTTATGTATTTGTACTTATGTATATGTATATGACGGTATAAGGAATCAAAATATTTGACCCAATT
Source organism: Eupeodes luniger (assembly GCA_951509635.1). Classification (NCBI taxonomy): domain Eukaryota; kingdom Metazoa; phylum Arthropoda; class Insecta; order Diptera; family Syrphidae; genus Eupeodes; species Eupeodes luniger. Next base: position 75,649,005 of record OX608074.1, read on the forward strand.
TAAAAAAAAATGAAAAATTTAAACCAGTCCAAGGAAGAAGGATTATTATGAATAAAATGTCAGATATAAATCGTTTTTTTTTCTTTGTTTATTTCTTTTGCTTTAAGACTCTGAAATATCATGCCTTGCAAACTTGAACACAGTATAAGCTAATGGCAGTTTGGCTGCCCACATAAAATATCCTTTTTGGAATAAAAGTAAGCAAAGTAATATGAGTTGTTCTTGTTATCGGTTCCTAAAAAATATCTCTCCCTGACTGGGTCAATGAAAAAGGAAATGATTCATAGAAGCAGGTAACGACTTTTGTAGGCAAAAGGTCTATTCCTTTCTATAGCATATTTTTGTGTGGTTTGCAAAATAGTTGAACGTTCATTGGTTTATCTTTTTTGATTTATAAAAAAATATTTACTTAATCTGATACCAAAATAATGTTTTGAACCACCAAGAGCACCATCCGTTGTAAAGAAATCGTGTAGAAGATCAAAAAAGGATATCCAAATTATTGAATTCATGTTAATATTAGCATTGTTTTTCAGAAAATTGGAAAAATCGTGTTGTCTGTGTCAAAGGATTCGTTGTGCAACTCGCTTTTTGACAACTCACGGACGTCAATCGAAGTGACAGCTTTTTTCTTACAAAAAATTAAAACCTAAAAAAAACATTACTAAAAGTTAATAAACATTAGGTCGACTCATTTTTTTTTATTATTCAGTAAAATTTGTATAGATATTCAACTGTCATTTTTTCCATAAAAATTGAAATCTACAAAAAATAGTACACAGACTTGGAAAAAATTGATATTCGATTCGCAATATTGACTTCAAAATGATTTCATTCTATGCTAAATTATCTTACAAAAATCTGTATTTTTTTTATATAAGAAACAAAAACTTTCGACTAAAAATCAAACTTATTTTGTCATATGTAAAATTTCTTTCCTTTCTAAAAAATTGGTCGCAGTTTTCCCATGTTACCTTAACATATTCGTACATTTTAACTTTTAATTGCAAATTATTTAAGATTTTTCATTGTCATACATGTGTGTGTACCGTACCAACATTTAAGTTATTTTGAGCCCAAGTAAACAAAAGGTTTAGAATGTTGCCAAAAGGATAGAGTGACATAAATTAGCAAATAAATTGTATTTTAATTAAATGCTTTTAATTAACTTAGTTCAACAAACTATACGGGATTCATAAAAGTTTTGTGATTTATTTGTTTTAAGACAGAAATGGTTTATTGTCATGTGTATGTAGGTAAGGTAACATATTTTTGTGAAACTTGTATTTCAATATTGTTTAATTTAGTTTCTTATAAAAAAAGTGAAGGTGAAATGAAGCCAAGGGGAACTAGGCTAACTTTTAAAAGTGGCCTTACATACTTATACTTATAAAAGGCCAAACTCGATTTATTAGTTTCATTTCAAAAAAGTTGTATTAAACTTAAATAGATTTGAGTCTATGTATCGGTGCTTAATCATTTCGGTCATATTACTTAGAAGCTTATAAATAGGTAAGCATCATGGGAGTACAAAAAAAATAAAAAGACGCTGGGATGCGACCCACACTGATAAATTCCCGTCTGTGCCTGTCGATTTGTCTAAAAGTTAAACATTTTGTGTGAGATGAAAACCATTTCATATAAAAAATTGAATTTTTGTAAAAAAAAATTGACTGAAAGTTAGCAACAATATTTTTCATATGATAAAATAAGTTTGATTTCAAAATCTGTTTTTATTAAAGAGATTTTTAGTTGAAAACCAATTTTTATCAATTTTAGTAGCTTTTTTGAAAGTTTTTATTTCTTATATAAAATAAAACAGATTGGAAAACTGAATGAGAAAAAAACTGAGTGATATTCCTGATATTTCAAATGAAAATTTCGATCAATCTCAAAGATGGAAGTACCAATGTCTTACCTAGTAATTTACTGGAACTAATTAAAATACGGAACAGCAACATAACCAGGTGGATAAGAACAAGAAATAGTTTTTATTTTAATTTTTTTTTTATATTGTACGCGCACTCAAGGGGATATGAATTGAATACCCTTATAATGATTATACACAGTGCGAGTAAATAGGAAAGGAAGATAGTATTTAAAAGGAGATACCAACTGTAGCACATTTTATTTTATAAACCCACATAACATAAGATTAATATCATAATGAAACACCCTGTATAAAATCATATACAATTACATTTATATTTTACCTAACTTATCTAAACTTGTTGAACTTATATATTATGTGAATATATTTTATTTAAAGCGGAACAATTAAACAGTTTGTTCTTTAAATTAATCCATATAATACTTTTGTTTGCTAAACCGTGGTATCATTCTATAGTTTTAAGGAAAACCAAATCAATTTGTAATAAACTGTCGAAACGAAAGCGTCTCTTTTATTTCTTTGGCTCATTTGTTATGTTCGCTGCATCCTACACAATGCACATTGGTTTTGATGCCTCCGCATTGTAATGAGTGGGAAATATTGAGTCTGGTAAAGCCTTCCACATTCGTGTAGTGCGATTAAAAAAACAATCTCTGTACTTTACAGTACGACCGAAATTGGGCTCAAGGGTAAACTGATGGGCATTCTTAAAAGAACGAGTATTACGGTTGAGTTGTTTGGGGGAGGAATGAAACTGGATTTTTCCTTAGAGCATTGCTTATGGAAGTAGCGATAAAATAATGAGAGACATGAAACCTTACGTCGTAAGTTACGACAGTGCTCGAGAGATGCAAAAGTTTCAGTTAGATAATGGTCACTATCGTTTTTAAAGCTGTCTTTTGAATTCTGTCCAAGAGACTCAAGTGGGTTATAGGAGCACCTGCCCAAATATGGGAATTGTACTCAAGTTTTGGACGACTTTATAGGCTTTATAAATTATAGCCAGATCAGAAGGGGAAAAAAACTTCTTGCATAGTCGGAGAAAACCTAAACACTTAGCAGTATTTTTGGCGATGTGAAATATTTGATCACTCCACAACAAGTAGTTTGTAATGCACATACCTGTGACTGAAAGCTGTTCAGCCTCCTCGATGTAAGTACCACTCATGTATAGTGGCATTGGGGGAGGGTTATGCTTTTTCGACAATGAGTTTTCGAAGCATTAAATTCTACACGGTTTTTGATTCCCCATTGTAAAATGCTGTCAAGATCAGAACTTAATGAGCTTATCATACGCTGCCGTTGGTAGTCCACATCCGAAGAAAGATCATTTATAAAAATAAAGAAGATCATCGGAGACAAAACGGAGCCCTAGGGCAAACCAGTGTTTATTTTGTGGATATCAGATTTGAACTGTCCGAAAGGTAATCTCTAACCGAACGAAGAAGGGATTCATCAATATCAAATGCACGCATTTTCGATAAGAGAGCTTGATGCCAAACTCTATCAAATGCCTTTGAAATATCAAGTGCAATAATCTTACTTTCTCCAAAACGATGTAAAGATTTGTTCCACTGCTGTTCGGTGAGATAAACCATAAGATCACCAGTGGACCTATTGCAACGTAAGCCATACTGCCGTTCATTAAGTAGCTTCCGTTCTTCAAGATATTTCTTAAGCTTTAAATTGATCAGGGTTTCCATGACCTTGGAAGGAAGGGAAGTAAGTGTAAATGGACGATAGTTAGATGGTGTGGAGGATTCGCCTTTTTTAGGGACTGGCTGGACAAATACAGTTTTCCATCCACTCGGAAAAAGACCTGTACAATAGGACAGATGGAAAAGCTTACGCAGTGGTTTTGCCAGCGTTGAAGAACACCTCTTCATAACAATAGCAATAGGCGGGGATACTGTAATGAAAATTCTTCATGCTTTCGTTAAAGAGAAGGCATATCAACTTTCAGAAATAATTCCTGGAACCAAAAACTATAAGGAATGCACAAGTCTAGCAAACCGTTTTTGAATGTAGTAAAATTTATTAAAAAACCTAAATTAGTTATAACTGCCGATATAAAGAACGTTTTGATTTCTTTGAAAACACGAAAGTGAGTGGGTTTTGACAAACTGAAAAACGTGTATTTAAAACTTCCAAGATCAGGATTTAGATTTGGTATTTTTCAAGCGAATGGAAAATTATAAAGTTTATTTCTATTTTAAAACCTGGAAAAATTGCACATGGCGGTTAACTACAGACTAAAAAGTTTACTAAGCTTCTTAAGCAAGTGCTTTGAAAAATTTATTACAAAAAACTATTGATCTTTATTGAGCGAAATAATATTTTACACCCCAAACAGTTTGGTTTTTGGACTTCTGATAACACTGTTCATCAAGTCCATCGTATTACAAGCCATATTAAGTTTATATTGGAAAGAGTACAGGTACGAGTATAATATTGCTTGATGTAGAAAAGTCATGTAAATCTGTTTGGCATGAAATCTTTACAACATGTTTGCTCTTTATTTTTTCATTTACCTAATAAGAATAATTGTAAAGTCCTTTTTGTACTCCAGAAATTGTATAGTGTCTGTAAACAATTTTGTATCTGATATGTGTACTTGTGTGTGGCAGATGTTCCTCGGGGTTCTGTTTTGAGCCCAATTCATTACACTGTTTTCAGTAATGACTTTCCTAAACCCATAAATTTAGAGACAGCTATTTTCGATGGCGATTCAATTGCTCCAATAATAGAAAATAATTTGCAATCTGCACTAAATATAACTCAAAACTATTTTGTTGATTTTAAATTAAGATTAATGCTTCTAAGACCCAGGTCATCTTTTTTACTAGAAAAAGAAAAGTCTATTTCTTACCAAGCTGATTGATCTCTATTAGCGGTATAGGAATCGAGTGGAAATCTTCTGCCAAATACCTAGGAGTAACAATAGATATAAAACAAACCTTTGTTTTACATGTTTAGGAAATAATAAAAAAGATTAACTTAGCTCTAAAATACTCTATCCATTTATCAATCGAAAATCGAAGTTGAGTAAGTAAAATTAACTTTTAATTTACAATGCTATATTTCTATGTTCCTTCAAACTTCGAGAAATGTCAAAATTTTCAATTCGGCAAATCGGACCGATTACAACAACTTTCTATGGGAGGTTAAAAACAATAGCTATAGTAATTTATTTTATTATTATTATTATTTTTACAAGCTTTTATTGCCTCAGTTTCATGATTACATTTATTTATTTATTAACTAAATGTTTTAAAGTATTGTTTGTTAAAATTTAAAAATTGTAAAGAAAAAACTTACAATATTAAAACTATATAATTATAAATTAAAGATTTCAATATTGAATTTAGAAATAAAATAGTTAGGTAAAATTTTGAAAAGTTAATAATGATGGTTATCTATGTATGTATGTATCCTTATTTTTCGTTGTACCGTACCCATTTGTGCTTATTTGTGATAGATAATCACTTCATCTTTTTTTTGGACCAAGAATACAATAATTATTCTCTTAAGACTTAAATAATTAAAGTTTAAAGTTAATACGGCTACATAGAATATGTAGGAACTCAAATGTAGTATTCCCGAAAATTACGAAACACTCAATGGTTACAAAACAAACTACATATATTTATGACACAAATAATGTAAATAAAGCTATTGGAAAGGTATGGGCATGAACAATCTCAAATTTAATTTTGACTCCGCATACAGCTTGTTTTTCCAGCGGGGCTAAACATTGAAAGGTTCCTAAAAAATTCCCCTATCAAGCTTTAATAAAAAAATATACATACATAGAAATATCCTTTAAAAAAAGTTTTCCTATGAGTACACACGCATAAGGGAACCCTAATTTTCTTAAAGACCAATAACAATAACAACTCAGGGGATGGTTCCAAAATTTTACAAAAAAATTGCATTTGTATGCAATTCTCAAACTCCATTCAAGTTCTATAGAAATTCTGTGTTCTCATTTAATAAGACGCATGGCATTCTCGATGTTGTTGCATTTCCAGATAATGTACCTATTTTTAGCAGGGGTACAATTATTTACGGATGCATAAATGCATTATACCTAACCCAGTTTGTGGGTATCTATCTGTATGTATAGCGGTGTACTTGTTCACAATGTGGAGCAATGTTGACCGAAGTCAAAAATGCTTTTGAATGAAGGCATGTATACTTTTGTCGAGCGTAAAGCATGCTGAGAGAGCTTTGACCTAGACCTGCAGAACTACATTCACAATATTTTTGCAAGCCATGAAGATACAAGCTACGAGCACAAGTTGCACATTTTCTGGATACAGGCGGGGTGGTTTGGTTGGTTTGTTGGGCGCCATTTTCGAGCTTCCTATATAAAAAGTCCTATATAAGAAGTTGCAGTGAGGTGTAGGGTGGCGAATGGGTGATGGCTTGAAGCGCGGTTGGATGACGTGGGTGGGTTGATAGTGTTAGGGTATAATGATGGTATGGCATCGGCATGACGTGGGTTCAGAACGGTTTAATCTTAATCTCTTCATTCTCTACACAGTTTTTATGCAAGTGTATGAGTATCGTGAAAATATCTATGATGCTCTTTATATACAAATTTATATGTAAAATAAATGTAAATAAAATAACAGATGTTTGAGACAAAATTCATTCGATAAATGACACTGAAACTAAAACATTTGCAACTGGCAACTGAATATTCTAAACATCCACGTAAAGGATCGTAATCCAGGGTCCTGGGAGCTTTTCTCTAATAGAATATATGGTTTTTCACTCGAAGGGTGCGTGGGTGAATGATTGGGGTTTATATGGTGGGGGGGGGGATTATCCGTTAGATTGTTGATGTACTATAGGGATGTCTTGGATTGCATTGTATTTGTAGATGACTGTGCAATTTATTCACCATGTTGATGAAATCCATTTCCGCCACAATAAGCTTCAGATAAAAACGAATTCATTTAAAATTTCGCTAGCCCATGCCATGCCAGAGAATCATGGGTTAGCTTTATAACAGTTGTAGTAAAGTTACATTGTAACTGCTGCTGCTTCTGATTTGATACGGGCCTTAACTGCCTTTTATAATATACATATTTGTATATACAATATGTTTGTACTATATATAATAAGTATTTGTACAAAATGACCTGGTTTTGGAGAAAATTCTTGGTGATGTTTTGCACTGCACTGGGTTTTTCTGCAGATGAATCTTTCTTAATTGATTTTTAATTTATTTTTCGAATTGCTTATTGGTGTGAATGAGAATGCAGGGCTCTGTGACTGTACCTATACATATGCCCATAAAAATATACATATATAGTTGATTTCTATTTTTTGAATTTAGTTTTTTTGTTTTTTGCTTTCGAAGGTACATGATTGGTATGTTGTGTATAAAAGCTAAAAAAGGAAGACTGGAAAATTGAATCGGAAAAGTTATTTCACGAACAAATTTTAATTGGTTTCATTGTTGCCAATTAAAAAAGAATTACGGTAGTTGGAAAAGAGTTAAAAAAATAGAAAATGTGGACGAAGAATTTGAGAATATTATTGAAAAATGTTTATACCTTTATCTATAAAATATGGACGTACTGGGTAAAATTGAATTTACTTCTTTGATATAAGAAATTAAAAACCTCCAATGACATTTTTTGGGGTAAGTTTAAGTTCTGTATTTTTAAAAACGACACGTAAGGTTACATTGAATTGAAAACAGAGGCTTCGATTTGTCTTGCTTTAAACGTTTGTAGTTTTTCGTGTTTTGTTAAAAAAGGTGTCATTTGAATTATTTAAAAAAAAATTAAATTATTAACAATATTTTGCATATGATGAAATAGTTTGATTTCAAAATCTATTTTAGTTAACGAGATTTTTAGTCGAAAACCAATTTTAACCAATTTTAGTAGCATTTCTTAAAAGTTTTTATTTCTTATATAAATAAATACAAATTGGATGAATAAAATTAATTTGAAGTCAATAACTTCTATTATTCACGAGATATCGAAAACCGAACATCAATTTTTATCAATTTTGCGTAATATTTTTTGTAGATTTTAATTTTTATCAAAAAAACTGACTGTTGGATTTTTATAAAAAAATTTACTGAATGTCAAAAACAATATTTTCTGTGCAATAAAAACAGGTCGAAGCCAATATTTTTTTTAAATATTGAAAAGATATTCGAGTTGAAAGTAAATTTTTAAAAAGTTTTAGTATTGTTTTTTTTAAGGTTTTTATTTTTGTAAAAAAAACTGTAAATTTAATTTTTCTTAAAATTTTACCGAATGTTGAAAACAATATTTCTTATAAAAAATTTGTTTGAAGCCATATAATCAACTTTTTGAAAATTTATTTGAGTCGAAAATTACTTTAGCCTCAATTTTTACCAACTTTTAGTAATTTTTTATTTAGGTTCTTATTTTTTTTAAAAACTATCAATTTGATTTTTCTCAAATGTTGAAAACAATATTTTTTATAAGATAAAATTGATTTGAAGGCAGTATCTCAAATTTTTGAAAAGATATTTGAAAGGAAAATCAATCTTTACCAACATTTATTAATTTTTTTGTATGTTTTTATTTTTTGTAAAAAAAACTGTCAATTCAAATTTTCTTAAAATGTTACCGAATGTTCAAAACGTTATTCTTCGTTGCATACAATTATTTTGGAGATAAAATCATTTTTCGTTCGTAAAATTTTTGAGGTGACAATTTTTTTTTCAGTTTTTTTGATTTATAAAAAAAATCTGTTTATTGGATTTAGGATTTCAGGTATCACGTTATCCATACTCCATACTTACTCCATACTACATACTACACTTACTACACTAATATTATAAATGCGAAAGTAACTCTGTCTGTCTGTCCGTTACTTAATCACGCCTAAGCTACTGAACCAATTTGCATGAAATTTGGTATGGAGATATTTTGATACCGGAGAAAGGACATAGGCTACGTTTTACCCCGGGAAAATCACGCATTCCCATGGGAAAATTCAGATTTAAATGAAATTTGGTAAGGAAATAGTTTGAGACTTACGAAAGGACATGAGTCACTTTTGACCTCGGGAAAACAACGCATTCCCATGGAAAAAATTACTTTCCGGGGAATCTGATCGCTTTCACTCCTAAATTACAAAAGATTTGAATAATATTTGGATAAAATTGGTATTACGGGAAAACAACGCATTGCCAATCCTTATGAAATAAGTTGTCGAACATGTTAAACTTATTATACACGTATATTAACGCGGGCTTCGTGCGCCACGTGCCTTAATCCCTCAACGTTAGACGCAAACTGTGGCTCCCACCAAGTTCCACAAATAATAATTTTAAACCTAAACTTTGCTATTTTTTTTACACTTCAGAGTTTTCAGAAAGTAGTTAGCTTACAGCAAGCGTCACACTACGATAAGAGGCTCATCATAAGTGCATGTGTTAGTTGTTAGTAAGAAAATAATACAATTATAGCCTAACAAACGCACAAAATACAAAACAAATAATTATTAACATTTAACATGAATTATTACAGAACATCAAAAAAAAATAAAATAAAGACGTTTACGATAGTGGAGCACTGGTTCTAAACAATGACTTTAATCCCACCTTATTTAAATTTAAATCAATCGATGAACAGTTTAGGTTATATAAAATGCTCATTCGACTTAAAGCTTCATTCTTTCCATAGTTAGTTCTATGGAAGTCAATATGTATAAAGTCAAAAGTACGCAGGTGATGAGTTCCGCCTCGGTAATTTAAATGTATACAAGATAGCAAATAAGGTGCATCAATTTCACCATTAATGAGTTGATGAAAAAAAATTAAATCATTATTAACACGCCTTTGATGGAAAGTTTGCAATTGAAGAAGTTGAATACGATGTTCATAGGGCGGAAGATCATAAGGATCTTCCCACGGAAGACCCTTTAGGGCGAAGCGAATGAAATTATGTTGAATTGATTCAATACGTTTCTTATGAATTTCGTAATAGGGATTCCATACCTGCGAAGCATATTCAAGATGAGAACGAACATGACAATTGTATAAAGAAAGAGTAACATAGGGATCATTGAACTCCTTTGCCCAGCGTTTTATAAAACCAAGCATAGAACTTGCTTTATTAACAATAAAGTTAATGTGATGTGTAAATTCTAAGTTGGAACAGAAATGAACACCTAAATCTTTAATTGTGGAGACGCGACCGAGTTTTTGCTTCGATATAAAATAATCAAATACACTACCGATTCGTTTTTTAGTAAAAGTTATCGTCTGGCATTGAAAAGGGTTGAGGGTAAGGCTATTTTTGCCACACCAAAATGTAAAACTATCAATGTCAGCTTGTAAAAGGATGCGATCTTGGGTGGACTTTATTATCTTAAAAATTGTCATGTCATCAGCAAAAATAAGAACATCACTTGAGCGTAGACATGACGATACGTGGTTTATAGATAGGATGAATAGAAAAGGGCCAAGATGGCTTCCCTGGGGAACACCAGATTGAGCAACAAAAGGTTCGGAATGAAAATTTCTAAATTTTACCTCATAGGATCTATTTTCAAGGTATGATTTGATCCAAGCTAAGAAAAATGGTGAAAAACCAAGAGCTTTAAGTTTAAATAAAATAATTCCGTGGCTAAGTTGGTCAAAAGCTTTGGAAAAGTCAGTGTATACACAGTCAACTTCGTAACCTTATTCTAAAGCGTTTTTCTATTTGTTTGAGAATGTGAGGAGATTTGTAACGATTGATTTTTTTTTTCACAAAACCATGTTGCTGTTCGCAAATGAGATTCTTACTAAAAAATAATATACCCACAAAAACATCTTGTTCTAAAAGTATAAGAATGCAAGAAAGTTGTGCAATGGGCCTGTAGTTTGTTATGTCCGAATTGTTACCTTTCTTGAATAATGGTGTAAGAAATGAATTCTTCCATATACTGGGAAATTTATCTGTTTTTAGGGAAAGTTTGACTATGAACGTAAGCGGTTTAATTAATTCTTTAATTCTATCGGGGAAATACCATCGGGGCCACAACACAAATAGAAGATTAAGGAGAGCACTCTGTAGCACAGCGATATGACTACAACTAGTTTGCGAAAAGGAGTGAAGATTATGTAAAAATATTCTTCATCAAATACTTGAGGGCTATTAACAAATGACTCACGGAAATTGGTTGCGAAAGCGTTACAGATAACAACAGTTTTATCTAATGAAAGGTTCTTTTAAATGAAGTTAACTGGAAAGCCATCTGATTTTTTCTTTAAGTTTACAAAATTCCAAAAATTTTTAGGATTCTCTTTCAAAGAGGTGCCCATATCAGTAACATAACAAGCATATAAAAAATTAGAAAGAGACTTAAATTGGTTAAAGAGTTCAACATAAAAAGAGAAGTTGATTGGTGACAGAGTTCAACCAATCAAAGGAATTACTGCGTTCAAGGTAATATTTATCAATATTAGTGATTTCTGATCTAGGTTCTAGAACAAGGGTAGCGTCAGAAGAAAATACTAAATCGTGAGTTCGATTTTTTGAGTTTTAATACAGCTTGTTTGCTGTAAGTGAGTAAGAAGAATTTTACCGCGAAAAGATAGTTAAAATTGTGAAGAAGAGAGAGAGGCTTCAAAGCAAGATTCGTCTTCCGATGGATTGGTGTCAGAGCAGGACAAACAGATAACAAAGTCTAATGCCAAGGAGAGTTCGCTATAAACAGACTCTAAACTTTTTGGAGGAATATAAACGTTTAAAATGAAAATAGTCTTAGTCTGTACCATTAACTTTACACAGACCAGTTCAATTGATAGTTCAAACGGAAAAGATACAGACGAAGAGAGATATGTATTTTTTTTTTTTTTTTTTTAGTTGAGCTCAACCTTTCATCGCTGGGGACCGAGCTAGATGGAAAAGTTTGTTGGGTGAGGCACTATTTCACACAAGACTGTAGCGTCACCTTAAGTAAGCAAGTATTTGTAGTTATTGCGACTCAGCTTCGAATGTAATTCTACACAAAAATTCTTGTTGAACTTTTATAAATTTGAAGTGAAGCAGGTTCCAACTTCATAACGGGGACTCAGGAGATGACTTTAATAAATATAACCCTATTTACAGCCAGAACAGAATATAATCATCAGTTGCTGTCAAAACGTTGAGTATGCAGAACAATTAAGTGTTTCGAACACAACGCATGTCTTAGACGTAGCTGCTTATAAAAACACGTCACAAGTTGGTTACGTTGCAGAATTTTTGACGTTTCAATAGAGCATGATTAGTTATCAAATTGAAAGTTATAAATCCAGCTACAGGATATTAGCAATTAAATACATATCTACATCAAGTGGTATCGTCGAAATTATTTGTTAGTGACAAAATAGTTTTACTGAGCGTTATAAGATTTTTATTTTTTTCAGATTTTTTCCAAGCTTCTACCTTAATTATGTCGAAATCTGAAAAACTGGCGTCGACAATATTTCATAATTATATAAAACTCAGTCTAAGCTTTAATTGGTTACCCATCTCAATGGTTGCATGGAGCCCAAGCATAATAATTGTTTATTTGCTTGAGTTAAAGCAATGTTTACGAATTTGAACCGAATCTTTTCTTCAACTGCAAACTTTGAGACTTTTTTCTAGTTCATTTAACTTGGTTGCTGATAAAGCCATTATTGAAAATTTACTTAATAGATATTAAAGTAACCCATACGGTAACATTTTTTTTAAATTCAAAATTATGATCTTTCATTTTTTCGAACTACAAACTAAATAACTTCTGGAAATCAGTAGAATCGGGAAAAAATGTTGTTGAATTTGTTAACAAAAAGTCTATGATATGTTTTCAATTATAAGATTCATATATTTTTTATGAAAGATGGTTACCTTTAATAACTCCAAGATGTTGAACTGCACAAATCTCAGCCCTTGAATCAAAATGTCTTAATTGTAAGTAAGTTATGTTTTCGAGTGAATTAAATCTATGAACATAATTAATATCATATAATTAAACAATCAAGTGTATCTAAAAGCCGTCAGTATTTATTTTCATGCATTACGTAACATTTCGTCCTTATTTTATGACTTTTTGGTACCCAAGTCACGTTGTTGTTTTATTCCTTTTTTTTGTAATGTTATTATTTTTTGGCAAAGAAAGAATGGAACATTATTGTTGTTTCCACAATATCGAAACAACAGAAGTCGAAAACTTAATTTACAATTCAAGCCAACCAATTTCAAATTCAATCTAAAGGAAAATTAACTTTTCACCACCACATTTTCACAAGAACTTTACTAACATCCTCCAATGTACATAAATATTTGCTATTTTTGTATATCAAATACATACTATATACTTATTCATAGGCATTTAGGAATACGACGAACAAATTTTTATGTTTAATGATTTGTATCTCAAACTTTTTCTCTTAGTCAAAGATGTCTGTTTTTTTTTTGGAAAAGATTTTCACCGTTTTGGATGAATGCACTGACTGAACCACATCATCTATACATGTTGATGAAAATCTACCCTATCTTGAAGCCATCACGGTGCGGTGGGGCATTTTTGCATCACATCCCAATATAGTCATATTATTTTGATATGGAATTTTAGATTTGCTCGATTTTCCTTTTTCATCCTGTAATTGATCCTTGACAAATTCCACCTGTCGTTGACAGTGGTAATGATTGTGATTGTAGCTTCCGCAACGGAATCGTTATATAAAAGAGAATGAACTCTGAACAAGGCATCGCTATCGCAAGAAAGAATAAACGAAGGAGGTCGAAAACCACCTGGGATTTTTGAATATTGGTTTTTACACAATTGGATTTTTACTTGAACATTGCATAGGATATAAGGTTTTTCGGGGGTTTATTTTTTATACAAATGTACATAAAGTTCACATATATATACTGGCGGTATTGTTGTTAATATTATAAAGGTAAGTTACGGATTCAGAAACACAATTAATTTGTTATATTTTTTTTAAATATCTGATAATTTGGGTGTCGATATTTCCTAGAAATTCTGTCTTCTCATTGGTCATTTTCATTTCTGGTCAAATTTGGCTCCTTTTCTTCGGAACTTTTTCACCATTACCAACACTGTATGTCAGTATGTCATTGAATTATTCGTTTTGACTCTTCTAAATTCTCAATTCGGCCGTGTTTGGCATTAAAACATCACTTATCTACTAAGCATTCCCATCATAATAAAATATCATTGCTGAGCTACTGTTTCTATTTGTAATAAGTTTTCTATCATCGAGTCAGTCGTATGAATTCGAGTGGTAGAACATATTTAGACTTGTTCAATGTTTTCCTCGAATCTTTGTTTTTAAAGCATAATGTATATTATGTTATTTTTATAATAAATTATCAAAGAGTGAATGCTTACTTGGGATGTAGAAAAATGGGTATACCAAAGCATACATTTTAAAAGTCAGGTCTATTCGACCAATCTGTACACCCTTTACCAAAAAAACATATATGTACATATACTTATATACAAACATGTCATAGCTAAGGGTATTTCGGTTTGTATTTCAATTTTAAAATGAATAATAAAAGGATGTTGGTGTATTAAAGTTTATTCTGAATCCCCTTATGTGGAGCTTGTTTAATTAATTTTTTTAAAGAAATTGTATATGTATAATGTATATGTTATACATACCTATACAAACATATGTGATTTAAGGAATTCTCTTTTCACTTCGGGGAAAACCACAAAATGCTTCTGAAAGACACTGCCTTAGTCAATGGAGATTCATCTTACAAAGGGAGCGGGTTGAAATACTGTTTTTCACAATCCTATAAAATCAAAATTCTATAAGATTCTGTTTAGTCATAAAAATGCTTTACGTCTTAGATTCCGTATTTCGAAACTTAGATTTCTGCATACCAATATTCTGTATGAACAAAATACTATTTCTCAATACTGTATATCCGAATTTCTTATCACAAAATACAAAATTCATGTAACTTATTTTTTTAAAAAATTACAAAAACATTATTTAAAAGAGAAACAAAAAGTCAAATTATTGATTTGTTCATGAAAAAACTCACTTAAAACTTAAAAACTAACAAAGTGTGCACTTTTTACATTGTTGACACGATTTTTCTTTATCTGCTTACTACTTACAGCATTTTGAAATAAAGGGTTTGGATATACAGAATTTTGTCAAACAGTATTTCGATCATACAGAATTTTGATCTACAGTATTATGTATGACCCATATACACAGTTTTTCGATACCAACCCCTAACAAAACATTATCAATTTCTTTTGCTGTATGTTTTAGGCGAGGGAATTTAAACTTAAAAACATAAAAACACACGTGTCGAATTTTAAAATTGTATTTAAGGTATTTGATAGGATTCAATGAATTGAATATTGTATTTTAAAATTCTGTAGAATCAAAATTCGATTTGATTCTATATGACACTGTTTAGTCATAACGATGTACCTTAAGGTTTTAGAAAAACTGCTATTTTAATAAAGTTTTGAATATCACCTGCTCTTTAGTAAGTTATTTATTAAACCTTATTTCGGGACAAGTAATTTTGAGTACAAATAATTTAATGAACAAATCAAACACTTTGAACTTACTTACTTAAGGTGGCGCTACAGTCCGGGGCGGACCTGGGCCTCAACCAACATGGGTCTCCAGTCAGCTCGGTCCCTAGCTAGCTGTCTCCAGTTTCGCACGATAAGTTGGTTGAGGTCCTCACCCACCTGAGTGCGCCACCTGAGTCGCGGTCTTCCTCTACTGCGCCGTCCCTCGGGATTGGATTCGAAGACCTTCCGGGCTGGAGCGTTGATGTCCATTCGCTCTACATGGCATAGCCATCTAAGCCGTTGGACTTTTATTCTGCTAACTAGGTCAGTGTCGCTGTAAAGCCCGTACAGTTCGTCGTTATATCTTCTCCTCCATTCTCCATCTATACGTACGGGACCAAAAATCACCCGAAGAATTTTTCTCTCGAAGCATCCTAAGACGTTCTCATCTTTGAACACTTTGAACTTGTCTGTGTTAAAATCGATAACTTCAGTTAAAAAATAAAAAAGAGGCTTGGATGCGACCTACACTGATAACTTCCCATCCCGTCTGTCGATTTGTCTTGCTTAAAAGTTTGTAGGTTTTCGTGTTGCTGTTAGTTGAATTATGCTTAAAAATTATAAAATTACCAACAACATTTTTCATATAAAGAAATAGTTTAGTTTGAAAATCTAGTTTTATTAAATAGATTTTTAGTCGAAAACAAATTTTTACCAATTTAAGTAGCATTTCTTAAATTTTTACAAATTGGGTGAATGAAATTAATTTGGGAGATATCAAGAACCGAACATCAATTTTTACCAAATTTGCGTACTATTTTTTGTAGATTTTATTTTCTTATGAAAAAACGGACTGTTGGATTTTTATAAAAAAAACTACTCAATATCGAAAATAATAATCTCTGTGAAATAAAAAGATTTTGAAGACAATATTTTTAATTTTTGAAAAGCAATTTGAGTCGAAAGTAAATTTTTACCAAGTTTTAGTATTGTTTTTTTGCAAGGTTTTTATTTTTTGTAAAAAACCTGTTAATTAGATTTTTCTCAAAATTTTACTGCATGTTGACAACAACATTTTTTAAAAGATAAAAGTAGTTTAAAGCCAATATCTCAAGGTTTTAAAAAGATATTTGAGCCGAAAATCAATTTTTACCAACTTTTATTAATTTATTTGTTTAGGTTTTTATTTTTTGTAAGAAAACTGTCAATTCGATTTTTCTCAAAATTTTTCCGAATGTTAAAAACAATATTTATTTTAAGATAAAATTAGTTGGAAGCCATAATCTCAAATTTTTGAAAAGATGTTTAAGTCGAAAATCAATTTTTACCAACTTTTGTTAAATTTTCTTTTAAGTTTTAATTTTTTGTAAAAAACAATAAATTCGATTTTTCTCAAATTTGTTTTTAATGTTGAAAACAATATTTTTTTAAGTTAAAATTAGTTGGAAGCCATTATCTTAAATTTTTTAAAAGATATTTGATCCGAAATTCAATTTTTACAACTTTTGTTAAATTTTTTTTTAAGTTTTTATTTTTTGTAAAAAAAACTGTCAATTCGATTTGTCTCAAAATTTCACTGAATATTAACAACACTAGTTTTTAAAAGATAAAAGTAGTTTAAAGCCAATATCTCAATGTTTTGAAAAGATATTTGGGTCGAAAATCAATTTTTTTTATTTTTATTTTTTGTAAAAAACTGTCAATGCGATTTTCTCAACATTTTTCAGAATGTTGAAATAATAATAAGTTGGAAGCTATAATCTCAAATTTTTGAAAAGATATTTGAATCGAAATTCAATTTTTACCAACTTTGAGTAATGTTTTTTTTAGGTTTTTATTTTTTATAAAAAAACTGTCTATTCGATTTTTCTCAAAATTTTACCAGGTGTTGAAAGCGTTATTTTTCTTTGCACAAAATTGTTTTGGTGATAAAATTATTTTGTAGTCATAAAATTTTCGAGGTGCAAATTTTTTTTTTAGTTTTTTTGATTTATAAAAAAACCCGTTAAATGGATTTTTTTCAAAAAATGTACTTGTTTGGTATGACGTTACAATATATTATATAAAATTTAATTCAAGCGTCTAGTATTTTTGGTTCATAAGATATTTAGGGTTAACCAAAATTTTCATCTTTTTTTTTAAACTGCTATCGTAAAAAAAATCACCCACGCAATTTTCTTGAGAGCAATTTCTGCATCTTTCTGCCTTATTATCTGTATAACAAAATTTATTTGGAGTCGATATCTCTCCTGGTTCTTGAGCTAAGGACGACGAAAAAACGTCGCGAACGTACGGACGTACGTACACACGCACGCACAGACATACATCTTTCTAAAAATCTTTTATTTCGATTCTAGGGACCTTAAAACATCGAGAAATATCAAAAATCTCAATTTGACAAATCGGACCCATTACTTACATTACTTATTTAAAAATAAGGCTGGGGTTATTGATTATTGGCCGCCATTGGAATACCATGTCAATACTAAATAAGACAGCAAGAAAACAAAACAAAACTTGTTTTTATGTATAAAGTATCGTACAGTTTTGTGCTGAAATGTGCTATATGAAAATCCTTATGATACATTATTCTCAAAAATACTTGAAAATGTTGTAAATATGCTAAAAAAAAGAAAAAAACCTCATGATATCGTGATGTATTTTATTATATTTATTAAATACGTTAAATCCTTACGTAAAGTTTGCAATATTTACTTAAATTTAAACTTGAAACTAACATAATTTTAAATACTTATAGCAAAAAATTTAATTTAAAGCTTGCAGATGAGCTCGTCATTTGTATTTGTTGAGTTTGTTTAATTTACTGATTAATTGGTTACGGGACTGTTAGCGCCATAGTTCGATCTGCTAAAAGTAGTTCTAAGGGGTGAATTTTTTATTAAGCTAGTCTCACTCAGATCTGACTCAATCGGAAAAGGATGGATTGACATTAGAAATGATATCATTTCATACATTCCAGCTATAAAGCACGACTGTAAATACTCTCTGTGACCTGAAAGAGATTGGAGATTTATCAAAAAAAATTCTTTGATTGTATGGGGGTAACCAGGCAGGAGAAAATAAACCGAAGACAAAATTTTAAAAATCTTCGTTGAATATTTTCTATTCTATCAATATGAACGGAATAGTATGGCGCCCCGAATTGTCCTGACAAAATATACATACAAAATTTTATTGACATATTGATCACAGAATTCTCGGAAAAATCTTTTGACGAAACGTTAATTTTGAATCTAGCACAATACCAAGGTGACAAAAACTCTATTCAGACGTGACGAATTCATAATAAAGTCATAAATTATTAGCGATATAGAATTATTAAAATCGCAATTAAAATCACTAATAAATAAAATAAACAGCAATGGACCAAGGTGACTTCCTAAAGGTACACCAGAAGTGACTTTAGACTAACATGAAGGTTTACTCCTGAACATGACGCTATAATATCTATCTCCAAGATTTGACGAACTTCACATAACGAAACGGTCGTTAAGTCTAATTTTACTTAATTTATAAAGACAAATTTCATGTTGCTTTCAACTTTTTGAATAGTAAGATCAATAATTTTGTAATTTGGTCAATTGATCCTCTAAAGTCTAAAAGATTTATATCTTAATGTGTCTCTGTATTAATAAAACTTTTCCAAATAAATGAGATGTCGGACTTAATTTGTCAAATGCCTTGTTAAAGTCTGTAAAGATGCAATTGACTTCAAGGTGTATTAAGTTAGTAATTATAAATAGATTTTTGATTTTGTTAAAACCCATGTTGATTTTCACATATGTATACATATGTATGTATAACAAAAAAAAAATAAAAATAAATTATGTTACAAATAAGGGCTTCAAGCAATTTAGAATTAGCAGACTATTTCGCTTTTGGACGATAATTCGTAACTAAATTTTTAGAAACTTATTTTAATAGACTGGCTTTAGGCATGAACATTTCAAATCACATCACATAAGACACACATTTTTTCAAAATAAAGGATGGTATTCCATCAGGAACAGGACTGAAACATTAATTTATTTTTAAAATATTCATACGTATAGAATTCTCACAGCTCAAAAAAAAATGATTGATGTAAGATTATTGTATTCTTGTGTGTTAGGAGAAATAAGAGAACAGGTGCTTGTAGAAGAAAAATCTTCAAGGGCAGGCTTAAAAAATTTTGCAAACATGTTCGAAATTGAGTCTGGAAGATGGCTTGAAGAATTTTGAAAGGTCATACTTGCTGGATATCCGTCAAATATATACTTTTACTATTAACGTGTCTCCTAAATATGTGCGGGTTCATTTTTAGATCACAGTCAGTATTCGAAATGAATTGAGAATACAAAAAAGTTTGAATAATTCACAAAGTTGTATTGCTATTCTTAGTAAATTCTAAGCTTCTTATTACTCTTTGATAGATTGAACTTCAACGAAGCCTTGTTTCTTTTATTTTAAAAGTTTTTAAATGCAAATCAAAACATGACGGTCTGCTGTTAAACGTTTTGAATTCCCGCAGTGGGACAGTATCTAAAAACCAATCAAATAAGAATTCAAAAAATCGTAAAATCATTTCATCTAAACACAAATTCTAAAATAATGCAGCTAAGTAAAGTACATTAATTTTTTTTTTGTACATTCAAACTCGATATGATTTTTACATAAGT
This sequence comes from Eupeodes luniger, assembly GCA_951509635.1. Classification (NCBI taxonomy): domain Eukaryota; kingdom Metazoa; phylum Arthropoda; class Insecta; order Diptera; family Syrphidae; genus Eupeodes; species Eupeodes luniger. Next base: position 75,669,111 of record OX608074.1, read on the forward strand.
TAAAAATATTGCGTTAACACAAATTTAATGAAATAGTAACGGCGCGGCGGGATGGTTGCGATCTTCATGTATGAGCTTTGAATCGCATGGGATAGCAGCAGCATCAGTATTCATAACATCAGGGAAGTAGACAAGGTACGATATTTTTTAATTATTACAATTTCGGATGAGAAGCGAGAGTTTTTTTTGATGATTTGAAACATAAATAAAAAAGTCAGTTTTAATGGTGATTTGAAACACAAAAAATAATAATTTTAATGATTTAAAACAAAAAAGCATTGAAGAGCATGCGTGTTATTTTAGAAACTATTACGGTACATTTGAGCATGTTTACAAAATTTGTACAATTTATACCAACCCCGAGCACCATTTAATATTTCGTGAAGATTATCGATAGACAAAAAACTTTCTTGGAAATAGTTACAATCGCCGAATTTCTTGCAAAATTGGTAAACATCTTCTAGTTCTCTTCTGTTACACGGGTTACAAATTTGCTGCAAATCAACTCTATGGGGGATGAAATTAAGGTTGAGAATTTCCACCCTTGCTTTAAACTGTACTTATTAAATCGGCTGAGTTTTTAACATTAAAATAGCTTTCTTCCGTAGGTATTCGCTGATTGAGTTTACTATAAATATTTCAAAAAGAAGACGATGATGCTTTGGTCAAGTGTTGATCAAATATTGCGTCATCTATTCTTGAGATGATAGTCGCAGAAAAATCATGCCACTCATGCAGATTTCGTTCAGTTATTGAAAACGCGATGTCATGAGATAGGGCCAGCTGGTTCCATTCCCTGAAAGGTGCAATAGTCTAACCAATATCAATTTATGAAGACTGGTATCACTTCTTCTCATCAATCTTGTATAATAGTTTGAAGTAGCCTTAAGGTTTCTTATACAGATTGGTGGTAATCCTGTTTCGACATGAATCGCGTAGGTCGGCGTGGAGTTCGGCAAACGAAAAATACGTTTAAGAAAATGTCTTTGGACCAACTCAAACTCTTCGAATGGAGTAACCCCAAATCCTTGTATCTTATAGCACATACAGGTGTTGACTGTAGCATTAAAAACCTTGAATTTTGACGAATGGTCAATATCGGGACTTGCAAAAAAAGCCGCCCACATAGAATTCAATGCTAACTTAGCTTCACTGCTTTTTTTCTTGGCGTGCTTGGAAAAGTATAAGTTCGTTCGGTTCGCTACCAAGTCTCCAGGCTTCTTCAGGAGCTCTTCTACATTGTCGGTTTTATTTCAAGTATCATTGCTTTTGCTTTTGTTTTTGGGTTTTGGAATGATTAAGTCCAAAGAAGTCGGATTGTATTTTATAGTATTTTTTGTACACTGAATCTATCTAATATTAAAGCCTTTCAATTTAAGTGACTATTTGAAATTAACATGGTTGTTTGCTGTTTTTAAACATTTTCTTTAACGTATCAAGGATATATGACATTTTAAAACGATTCTCACACTAAGTTGTAACCCTATGAACCAAGTGGCTGACATGGGTGATTTGAATTTATTAAGCTTAAGGGTAGGTGTCAACTTTATTTTCATCTTCCTCCTCATTTATGTACATAAGCACATACAGTATAATATTATCTATGACCTACACTATTATAAGAACTCTTGGTATTCTACACTTATAAAAATGCATGATTGCTCTTAAATTAATTGCTTAACAAGACATGCAAAACAGAAGTACCATATTATGTCAATGTTCCTTCCCGTTACCGTTACCGTTTCCATCGTCATATTCATATAACATTTTTAAAATGGTCTTCTTTGGAGAACATTCTACTTGGTAGATATTGCTGCGTTATGAAACACTTTGAAAAAAATACGGTTTGAGGTTGTGTATTTTTAAAACATTTCCATACTCATCTCCATCTCCATCCCCATATTCCCATCTCTATACCCTTATACCCTTACCGCACATAAACCCGACAAACTCAAACTTGTGCGTATATCATATTTACTCATATACCACTTGTGCGATTTTACAATGAACATTACATGGCGTTGTAAATGGAACATAAATATCACATATATATTCGCATCTCTAAGGGATGCACACTGCACACTGTACAGTACAGAACACACATGCATCCTGGCCCAGTTTTACGAGTAAAAACGCCTCTATACCTCGGTACTCGGCGCTCGGCACTCGGCAGTAATGTTCAATCTCAATGTGCAATGCTGCTTCATTTTCATCATAGTGTGTACGTAGCAGTTATAGTATAGTATAAGGGTAAGAGATAAGTGCAACCCATAACAGTATACACTCGAACGAATTTTCCCCGGGAAAAGCTTTGTCAAAATGTCAGAGTTCACTGCGAAGCAATACGAACAAATAGGCAATAGAAGTCTCATAGCAAAATGATGATTCTACTCATATATACTGCCATATAGAAGCTGAAAGTTGAAAGCGATTGACGACTCGTCGTGACGGTGATAACGACGCACGACTACGACGACGACGCACGGAGGCTGTATACGACAAGGCAGATAGGTGGATGTTGGAACTTGGGGTATCGGGAACATTTTCAATCAAAACGAACATTTTCTTTTCTAAAGGTCATCTGGGAAAGGTTTCTCTGGATATTTAAATGTCATGTGGTAGTTTGAGTTTAAATTAAAATCAAGAAACATACCACGTTGTAATTAGCAGAAATACAAAGGAAAACGTTTTCTCCTTAGTGTTGGAAATTGAGTTTTGAATATTCTGCCATCTTTTTGGAAACTGATAATGGGTGGGTGGATAAAAGATTATCTTTTTTTTTGTTTTATTTTTTAAATGCCTGGAACATGAGAACTTTTTCAATGGATTATTTGAAAACAAAAATGGGGAAGTTCAAAGGATGGTTCAAAATAAAAATAAATATGAGCCAGTCCCAGAAAAGTTCTTAAAATATCTTACAACGCAGCATAGAAATGTTTTTTAATTGGAATTTATTTTTCAGGGAAGAAGGTAAAAATATTGGTATGAAATGAAGGACTTGACAGTTTGCTTACAGTTTTATTTTTCACTTCATTGTTTCTTAAAATAATCTAGTTCTTGTTATCTTCCACACAACTATTCTAATGACAGTATTAGTTTTTGTTTTGTAAAATATTTGAGGTAAGAAAATTGTTTACATTTTTTACCACATATTGACTGAATTCTATCTGAAGACGAATTCTGCCTGAAACCTCTTTCTCTTCTTCACAATTGGAACTATCTTTTCTCGGTAAAAATCTTCACACTGACTTACAGCAAACAGGCTGTATTAAAAACTCAAAAAATCGAACTCACGATTTAGTATTTTCTTCTGACGCTACCCTTGTTCAAGAAACTAGACCAGAAATCACTAATATTGATAAATATCACCTTGAACGCAGTAATTCCTTTGATTGATTATATAATTTTGATTTCAAAAAAGCTATTTTCTATTTGTTGTCTGACGACTTGATAAAATCTATCCTTAAAGAAATCAAGAAATAAAAACTTGAGTCACCCTTCGTACATACAAAACTGTGTTCACTGCAAAACAAAAGAAATAAGGCATGGAAAACTTATCTCAAAACTCTGTCAATTAGAATTTACACATAACATTCATTTTATTGTCAATAGGCAAGTTTTATTCTTGGTTTTATAAAACGCTAAGCAAAGGAGTTCAATGATCCATATGTTACTCTTTCTTTGTATAATTGCCATGATCGTCCTCATCTTGAATATGCTTTTCAAGTATTGACTCCCTATTACGAAAGTCATAGAAAACGTATTGAATCAATTTAACATAATTTCATTTGCTTTTCCCTTAAGGGTCTTCCTTGGGATGATCCTTATGATCTGCCTTATGAACATCGCATTTAGCTTCTTCAAATGCAATCTCTGAGTATTTACTAGTTCAGAAATGTTTTAGGAAATTCTTAGATATACAACTTTAAGTGATTGTGAATGATTTTATTCGGATGATAGTTTGGCTATCCTAGCTTAAAACTTTGTTCCTTAATCGACTTGTAATTTCAAAGCTATGAAATATGAAGGTGAAGGTATAATGCATATTTCAAATTAAACGCTTTCCACTACACTTTTTGTCGTTAGAATTTAGAAAGAGAAATTGTTCTTGTGTTCACCTTTGAACACCCTCTTAATTAATTAATCGTTAAATAGGTGCCATCATAAAACTGTTATCTCTTTTTTAAGTTTTTGTTCCGGATCCTCTTCTTTGCCCTCAAGGCAATCTCTGTGCAACAAAGTTAAAAAGAATAATCCATTTAATTACTATCTTCAATGGAAATGAAAAACGGGTTATTCCTACATTGGTTTATTCATAAAAACAAAAACAATTTAAATAAGCTTTCGTAATTAAAGAAACGAATTCAAACAATTCGCATTCATATTCAACACGCAAAGAATTTGTGTCCTAGTTTCTGACTTGTTTTTGTTTTTCAATTGTTCTGCGCTTGGCAGTATGAAACTTAGTTTTGGTCGGAGGAGATTCCTTTAAAATTTATATACTTCTTAGCCTGGAGTGCCATTTACCGAGGCTTTTACCAACCTTATACCAACCGAACTGAACCAAGAACAACCGACCGACCAACATCATTCTTTTTCTGTCTATAACTGACAGGGAAGGCTTGGAGTGTATAATTAGGTATACTGCATTTATAGACGCTCGAGACAGTCTGTGTTGTTGAAGATGACGACGGTAAGGAATATATGCTTTAGTTTTTTTTTTCTTTGTTATTATATTTGTTAAAACTTATGCTTAGGCAACGTACCAACTTAAATGATTCGTCTTATTTATCTTTTCAGAGTCGAAAGCTTGCATGAAAAACTATGTCATTTTTTATAAACATAATACATAATTATAAAAATATGATGTCGTGCATAAAAAACTTACGTTTAAAAGGTGAATTTCTGTTCCTTCTCCTTAAAAAAATGTATTAAAATCAATGTATGTTTACTTTAATTCATTACAAAAACAATCCGGTGTAAGATTAACTTAAATCCATTCTCTCAATTGGTTTAAGTCTTGGAATTAACTTTTAATTAACTCACCAAATGAAAAATTCTTGTTGAACAATATATGACAAAAAGTTGGTTTTAAAATTCAATATTTTAAACTGATTTCTAGTGACAATGATGGTAACTTCATATGAAAAAATAGTTAGTATTTTGGCCTGGAGTACAAGTTTCTTTTTAAGCTCATTTAACATTTAAATTTTAGACTTAGAATTGATTTTAGTTTTAATTAACTAATTTTAGATTTTCAAACTTAGTTTAGTATCCCTTTTTGTTAGATGAAAACATACGACTCATTATTTAAAATCTTTTAATATAACAACAAAAAAATACAAAAAAATTGGTATAGCCAACATCATTTCGAACATCACTATTAAAAAACTAAAACAAGGAACTCATACATCCTTAGTGAGCACATAAGGTTATTCAAGTTTTTTGAATTTATTTTTTATTTGAATAATTTTCATGGCTTATTTTTTTGAATATATTTATTAAATACGTCAAATGCTAACGTTAAAATTACAATATTTGGTTAAATCTAAACTTTAACTAACATTATTTCAACTATTTATAGCAAACAAAAGAAATTTAAAGCTGGCAGATTTGAGGATTGTCATTTTTAGAGTCAATTAGTATGAAGGATTTATTGAATTTACTGATCAATTGATTAAGAGGACTGTAAGCGCCATAGTTCGATCTACTAAAAATAGTTCTAAGTGGTAAATTTCTTCTTAAGGTAGCTTAACTCAGATTGAAATATAATCGACATAGAATAGATGGATATGAAATCTTTAAATTCAATACACAAGCTATAAAACAGAATTGCAAGTACTCCCTATGACCGGAAATAACCAAGACTAAATCCTTAAAATCTAAGTTGAATACTTTCTATTATATTAATATGAACCGAATTAATTAATTAACTTTGAGTCTAGTACAACACCTAGGTCTAAAGAATTTTATTCTCTATTCAAACGTGACGAATGCATCAGAAGGTAAATCATTAATAACGAAAATAAACAACAATGGACCAAGGTGTCTTCCTTGAGGTACACCAGAATTGACTTTGAATTGATATAAACGGTTTTTCCTGAACTTGACGCTACGCTATCTACCTTTAAAATATGACGAAATCCACATAACCGAACGGTCGTTCAGTCCAATTTTACTTAATCTATTAAAACGAATTTCATTACAGACGCTTTTCTAATTTCTTTAAAGATGGAATCAACTTTAGAGTGTTTTTCGAATGCACCCAATCAAAAAGTTGAGAATTGTAATACATTTGTAATTGAAGATTGGTTTATATTAATTATGTCACATACAAGGGATTCAAAGAATTAATTATTATTATTATTTGTATGGACTGGCGTTAGGTATGCATATTTCCGTAGATCTGAGAACTTTGAACATTTTAAGGACTCGTTGGAAAGAAAAAACTAAGATATACATTTTTTCAACATTAATTATGTTATTTCATCAGGACCAGGACTGAAGGTTAGGTAAGGTAAATGGGCTGGCGATTGATGACGTTATCACCACACTTAGATCCATTTTCATAAACCGAAGTATTAAAATTCCCTTAAAATAAAATATAAAAACCTATGATGTCTATGGATTCTTTCTTGTTGTAGCATTTAGAGGTTTTTATAAAGCCCAATAGGCAGTTTCTTGAAATGCCTACCAGTTCTTCAAGATTATTGAAGAAGTGTCTGTCTATAAGCGTTTTCCTAGTGTGTTATAGTTCTGGACAATGACATAAAAAGTGGGCTGTGTCTTCCTGCTCTTCCTCGTCATTGCAGCCTTTGCACATGTCATCTGTTGTAAGCCTGTTAATATTCTTACAAGTATTCGTAGAGATTTTTTGTCTAGATGCATAACGAACGGGAACTATTTTTTTTCGTTTGTAGCCAATCTTGGAAGACACTTTGATCTTGTCTGAAAGAATTGGCAAAATTGCATGTTTCAGAAAAGAAACCTTCACCTACTACCGCATCCGTTTTCGATACAGATATTGTCGACTCGCGTATGTGGGGACATTGTTCACCCAGTTGTTTCTTTCAGGGAAGATAGCACTAAATGGTTTATTGAAATTCAGACATGGGGTCATGTAGTCTGTACATTGTTTCTTATGATGTAAGATCGTGCCCGATGTGGCTGGTTTTCCAGAAATTGGTCTGTTTTAGCCGTAAGGCGCTGTTTGCAGCAGTTTTCTTTGCATAAAGGTCCAGGTGTAGAAGATTGAGTATTGCTTCCATTCCTACAGTGGGAGTGGTTTTCATCGCTCCTATTATGCCTATGCAATATGCATGCCATTCTCTGTACCCTTGTGAGTGTTTTTAGATTTTTAACTTTCTCTTACGCATCATACCATGTTACCATATGTGAGTACTGGTCTGACGATTGCAGTGTACATCTACAGTATGAGCTTCTTTCGACCTCTCCAATGTATTTGGACCCCAATTCAGCTTTTCATTTAGGATTACTCCTAGGTATTTAGCTTGATTTGATAATTTAAGTAGGGTTCCTCCTGTACTAGGAATTGTATAATCTGGTATTTTCCTCTTATTTGTAAAGAGTACTAAATCTGTTTTGAGGAATTCTACCACGACTGAAACATTCATTGATTTTTAAAATATTGTCATGAATAGACGCCTCACAAATCAAAAAGTTGATTGATGTTAAATAAATGTATTCTTGTGTACTAGAAGAAATAAGAGAACAGGTGCTTGTAGAAGAAAAATGTTCAAGGGCAAACATGTTCGAAATTGAGTCTGGAAGATGGCTTGAAGAATTTTTAAAGGTCATACTTGCTGGATATCCGTCAAATATATACTTTTACTATTAACGTATCTCTTAAATATGTACGGGTTCATTTTTAGATCACAGTCAGTATTCGAAATGAATTGAGAGTACAAAAAAGCTGAATAAGTCACAATGTTGTATTGCAGTTCTTAGTAAATTCAAAGCTTCTTATCAATCTTTGACAGGGCTTTATATCTTTTATTTTTTAAAGTGTTTTAAATGCACATCAAACCATGACGAACTACTATTTAAAGTTTTTAATTCGCAGAGTGGGACAGTAAATGTATAAAAAACAATTAAATAAGGTTTCATAAAATCCTAAAATCATTTTCGATATACATAATTACACTTCTATTTGAATGCTTGGTCTATCGAAAATTTTCAATATATTTTTTAAACTTAAATATGTACTTGAATGATTTGAAAGTGATGAGGAATGCTAATTTTGTTTGAACTCTAATATTCAGTTTTTGTTTTTTTTTTGTAATTTTGAATATTATACTTTACATTGCTTTAAAAACACAATCGATATTGTGACAAAGTCATAATAATAAAAAGAGACTGGGATGCGAGATGCGACCCACACTGATAACTTCCCATCCTGTCTGTCGATTTGTCTTGCTTAAAAGTTTGTAAGGCTTCGTCTTTTGTTTCTTAAGAATTTAAAAATTACCAATAATACTTTGCATATATTGAAATAGTTTGATTTCAAAATCAATTTTTTTTTAACGAGATTTTTTGTCGAAAACCAATTTTTACCAATTTTAGTAGCATTTCTTAAAAGTTCTTATTTCTTAAATAAACAAATACAAATTGGATGAATGAAATGAATTTAAAGTCAATACCTTCTATTTTTCACGAGATATCGAGAACCGAACATCATTCTTTACCAAATTTGCGTACTATTTTTTGTAGATATTATTTTTTTATGAAAAAAACTGACTGTTAGATTTTAATAAAAAATGTACTGAATGTTGAAAATTATATTTTCTGTGATTAAAATTAGGTTCAAGCTAATATTTTTAACTTTGAAAAAGATATTTGAGTGGAAAATCAATTTTTACGAACTTTTAGTAATGGTTTTTTAAGGTATTTACTTTTTGTTAAAAACTGTACCTAAGTTTGATTTTTCTCAAAATTTTATCGAATGTTCAAAACAATTTTTCTCATAAGATAAAATTAGTTTAAAGCCAATATCTGAAAGTTTTAGAAAGATATTTAAGTCAAAAATCAAATTTTACTAACTTTTATTCATTTTTTGTTTTAGGTTTTTATTTTTTGTAAAAAAAACTGTCAATTCGATTTTTCTCAAAATGTTACCGAATGTTGAAAACAATATTTCTTATAAGATAGAATAAGTTGGAAGCCATAATCTTAGATTTTCGAAAAGATATTTAAGTCTAAATTCAATTTTTACCAACTTTGAATAATGTTTTTTTAGGTTTTTATTTTTTATAAAAAAAAACTTCCAATTCGATTTTTCTCAAAATTTTATCAGATGCTTAAATCGTTATTCTTCGTCGCACAAAATTGTTTTTAAGATAAAATTATTTTTTATTCGTAGAATTTTCGAGGTGACAAATATTTTTTTTTTGATTTATAAAAAAAAAACCGTTAATTGTATTTTTTTCCAAAAATATACTTGTTTGGTATCACGTTTATATAATATAAATATCGTGAGATATTTAGGGTTAACCAACATTTTCACCTTTTTTTTAAACTGCTATGGTAAAAAAAACACGCATGCAATTTTCTTGAGAGACCTTTCTGCATCTTTCTGCATTATTATCTGTATAACAAAATTTATTTGAAGTCGATATCTCTTCTGGTTCTTGAGCTATGGACGACGAAAAAAAGTCGCGAACGTACGGACGTACAGACGTACGAACGTACGTACACACGCACACATATACATTTTTCTAAATATCTTTTATTTCGACTCTAGGGAACTTGAAACGACGAGAAATGTCAAAATTTTTAATTTGACAAATCAAATTCATTACAATAACTTCCTATGGGAAGTTAAAAAAAAGTAAAAGACATTTTTGTACGGGAGCTAGGCTAAAAAGTTCGAATTTTCACTACTTGTCACGTGCTCCGCTGGTGAAATTTATTTTATCAACTTTGTTTTTTTTTTTTAATTTGTATAGAAAATTGATATAAGCTGACAGTGCTGACGGGAGCGGGTGTTTGTGGTTACCTTGGTCGCTAGACTTCATCCAGCCAGATTTTGTTTGCTTGATTATTTATTATTGCTTGAATTAAGAAGCTCATTTAGCTTAGAGAAGCTGTATTCTTCTTTACACCTTTTAACAATCTAAGATTTTCCCTCTTTCAAAGGAAAAAAAAATCAAAATGCATTTTTGTTATGGCCTTGCTTTAGACACGTGTGAACGCTTGCAATTATTGCAGCCCCAACCTTGACATTTCAATTGTGAAATCGATTTTACGATGCCGGCTTCCCTGATACAATGTGTGGTCGGTTTTAATATAGTTATATTATATTATGGCGTTGCATTTTGTTTTTTTTGCTAATATGCGTAAGTCTAGACGTCGTCGTTGTAGATTTAAAAGCTCCTTTTTTTTAACAACAAAACTAACCTTTGAGGTACCTAATATCGACTGCATAGGTACATATAGGTACGTGTTTTGAGAATGTGATGGTTCCAATTAAAGATACATATATCAATATTAGTTGGATGTCTGGTTTTTATTCGATTTGTGAGCTGTTATAAAAACATTTATTTATTTTAATTCGTTAAAATCTAACGTTAACAATATTTAAAAAAATTCTTATAATCTAATAATATCTAATATCATAATTTATATTTATTATACAATATTGTTGAAAAACATAAGTTTAAATTGTTTACATTTTATATTATCATTTACAGATTCTAAACAAAAATGAAATTCGTTATAAATTGTTATTAACTGATTGAGAGGGCTACATACACCATAGTTTGATCTGCTAAATATTTGAATAATAGGTTGCTGTCGCCTTAAACTTGCACGACTGAAACTGAAATTTAATTTACTTAGAACTGATGGTAATGATATCGAACCATTAATAATCCCAACAATAAAACAAAATTGTAAATACTTTCTGTGGTTAGTCAAAGAAGGGAGGCTGATCAAAGCTAGTCTTTGAGAATAAGGAGGAAATAGATTTTCCCTTGCCCATGGAAGAGACCGAAGACAGAAACGCAGAAACCTTTTTTGGATCGCTTCAATTCTTGAAACATGTATTGAGTAATAAGGTGACCATACCACACAGCCGTATTCTAAAATTGGTCTAACAAACGAAATAAATAGAAGTTTAAGAACATAAGGATCCCGAAAATCACGACCGAATCTTTTAATGAATCCAAGAACCCTATTGGCTTTTTTAATTATATAACTTAAATGATCATTAAATGATAATTTGGGATCTAGAATAATACCTAAGTCAGAAAACATAGAAACTTTACATAACGGACAAGAATCAAACGTATAGTCGTACAAAAACGGAATTTTTTTACGTGTAAAACTCATAGTTTTACATTTGTCAACATTTAAAACAAGTCGGTTTTTATTGCACCATTCCCTAAATATTGTTAAGTCTTCTTGTAATAATAAACAGTCAGAGGAGGATTTTATACTTTTGAAAAGCTTAATGTCATCAGCATAAACAAGGACAGACGAGTTTTTTAAGTTTGAAACCAAGTCGTTAATAAATAAAACAAATAAAATAGGACCTAAGTGGCTGCCCTGAGGGACGCCAGAATTGACAACAAATTGAATTGAACTTTCATTACGAAACAAGACAGAATAACGACGATTTTTTAAGTATGAAGAAATCCAATTTATAAAATTGTTGTTAAATCCTAGATGGTATAATTTTAGAATTAGTGTATTGTGACATAACTTGTCAAAGGCTTTACTAAAGTCAGTAAATACGCAATCAACTTGCCCGCGTTTTTCAAATACATCTAGACAAAAGGACACGAAGCTAAATAAATTAGTTACAGTGGATCTCTTTTTGACAAAGCCATGCTGGCTATCACAAATAATAGAACTACAATGAAAAGAAAGAACATTACTCACAATTGACTCAAACAGTTTAGGTATCACAGATAGTTTCGCAATGGGCCTATAGTTCATTATTTCATTCTTTGGGCCTTTTTTATGTATGGGAATAATAAATGAACTTTTCCAGATAACAGGAAAAATTGAACTTTTTAAGGATGCATTGAAGAGAACACATAACGGATATGATAAATAAGAAGCACATTTTTTTAATATATAAGATGGAACACCATCGGGGCCTGGAGTAAAGCACTCATCGAGTTTTAAAATATGTTGAGCAACTGTGTCTTCACTTATTTCAAAATTAATTGCGTTTAAATGAGTAAAACTGTCAGAAGAAGAAGAAAAAGAAGAGGAATTATTAAAGTCTGATTCTTCAAATGCTACTTTGAATTGATTAGCAAACATGTTTGCAATAATCTTTGGATCATGACTAGTTGACGAATTATTTGACATCGAGTTCGGATAGCCACACGTTTTCCTTTTATTATTAACGAAATTCCAGAAACTATCTGGATTAGATTTAATACCATGTTCTATTTTACAAATGTAATCGTCATATAGAATGTTAGAATAATCAGAAAAGAGTTGTTTTAGAATTAAGAAAGTTCTGTAATCATCGTCAGTTCTAGTTATGTTATATTTTACCCAAGCTTTGTTCCTTTTATTTTTTAAGTTTTTAATACGCGTATCAAACCATGGTGGTGCATTTGAAGCAAAACGTGATCTTTTTAAAGGAATAGTTTCGTAAAAGCAGTTAAAAAGAGTTCTATAAAAATTATTACACATATCCTCAATATTACAATTACAAAATAATTGATTCCAATTTACAGTTATTAACATATCAAAAAGATCTACAAAATTACATTTAGAAAAGTCAAATTCAAGTTTGTTGTTATTATTGTTATTGTAAGGAGAAGACATGTTTAAACCTAGTGAAATATCTAATGCAGGATGATGTCGATCTTCGTCTATTAGTTTTACAGTAGCAGCAATTTCGTTGTTAATTGTATCGGCGAAAAACACTAAGTCAAGAATTTTTCCAAAACGATTTCTCATTCCATTGAATTGACTTAAACCACACGATGACATACCATCTATACATGTTAGTTCATTAAGGCTGGACGCATTTATTGGAACATGGAAGTTGTCGTCATCAATTTTTGTCCAGTTAAGGTTTGGTAGATTAAAGTCACCTACGATCAAAATTTCATCTTCGGGTTCCATAAGTACATAAATATTTTCTATGCAGTCATTAATCTTTTCATAAGCCTCATTGTTTGAACTTGGAGGAATATACGCGGAGATAATAAATAAATGGCCAGATTTCAACTTGATTTTGATACATAGAGCTTCGACACCTGTGGCTCGAAAGTCATCTATCAGGTAGCACGTAAGTGAGGTCTTGATCGCAAAAAGAATTCCTCCTCCGACAACATTAGAGTCTTCTTCATCATGTCGATCACGTCTGAAAATTTGATAAGATGCATCAAAAAGCTCCGAGTCAAGAATAGAAAAGTTGAGCCAAGTTTCTGTTAGTATAATGACATCGTGGGGAAGGTTGTTTACATTTTTATAGACCATATTAGTTTTTGTCCGAAGTCCATTTACATTTTGGTAGTAGACTAATATTTGTTTAAGCTGCTCAGATGTTGATTCCGCATTGTCCGAATTTGACGAAAAGGGTTCTGGGGGTATTCCTTGACTATTCTGTTTATGAACAAATTCGTGTATTATTACACCAATTGGCCAGAACGAAGGCGAGTTTAGTACATGGAAAACTGAATCCGGAACACGTATTTTAAAAGACGAATATTTAGTGTAGTTTCTGTGAATAATTTTTTCCACATTAAAGAACAATGATCCCACTTTTTCTTTAAGATAATTTTTGATATCAAGGGCATTAGTTGACGGTGATAGTTTAGAAAGAAACAGCACTTTTTGCCCCTCTACAACCTTAAGCCCGGATATACAAAAATAAGTTTATTATTGGTTTGAAATAATCTACAGAAAATACACTTATTTTGGTTTCTTAGCCCAAAAAGTTCTTTTTATGGAGAGTCTTCAGAATTATTTTAATCTATTGTGTTAAATTATTTGACTAATTATGGAATATTTGTAATTGCCTTGTAATAAAGTTATTTTAGTGCGTTTAATACAAAAATTATCAGTTCGATAAATATTAACACTCAGGCTTTTAAGACGTTTTATATTGAAAAGTTTTGAATCATTGGAAGATCAAGTATCAAATCAGTTTATAATGTTTAAACATAAAACTTCTAGTTTAATTTTATTCGCTGTAAACTATTCTTTCTGTTATCTTAGAATATTTAATATTCAAAAATCAAATGGTGCATAACAAGTTATATATTTTGAATCGGGCAAACAACTTACTTACCTTAGTTTCTTTAAGTATCCATTTGATGTTTGGATTAGATTAGATTAGATAAAGTTTTTTAAGCTTAGTTTAGCTATTTTTACAATTTTAAATAATAATTTATCTTATTTTTACACAGTTTTTAAATTTAATAATTTCTTTTTACAGGTTTTTACATTATTTGGAAGTACATTGAAAATTTGTACTTCTTTATGAAATAGCATGTTTTGAAAATTTAAATTTCTAAAATATTGCACATTGAAGTTATCATTTGTTAGGTTAAAAGGTTGTACACTCGTTCTAGTTGATAAACTTTTACTTCAATAACTATAGACCCATAAGTAACATTTCGACAATTTACCAGCTCTTGTCCAAAATGCTTCACAGGACCATCAAAGAGGACTTCAATAACAATCAAACAAGAGAAAAAGCTGGATTTAGAGAAGGATTTTCAACAACATATCAATTACAGACAATAAATCAGCTAATAGAAAAATGAAATGAATTTAGACTACCGGTTTATTTTCTATTTATTGTCTTTATCAAAGCTTTTGATAACGTTGAACACGAAATGATATGGTCCTAACTGAAAAATCAAAGCATAAACCCAAATATAGTAGAAACTATTAAAAATATATTCAAAAATAACACAGCACGAATAAAAACAGAGAATATAGGACGCAAGTTTAAAATAACAAGAGGAGTTAGACAAGGAGATCCGCTTTTACCACCTATATTTAGTTCAGTTCTGGAAGAAATTTTTCAAAAAATTAACTGGAAGACAAAATATGGAATAAGGATATGTAGACAATTTCTTACCAATTTAAAATTTGCATACGATATAGTTCTTAGTTCTACAATAGCTACACACATTTAAGACATGTTGACGCAACTAAATACCTTCTGAAAAAATTATGGACTTCAAATAAACAAATCGAAAACTAAATTCTTGACAAATCACACAAAAGACGATATAACGTAGGACGAAGAAAAAATTGAGTATACATAGAAGATTACATATATTTGAGACAATTAAAATCATTGAAGGACCAAGAAAATAAAGAAATAAACAGACTCATCACAAATAGCTGGAAACAATTCTGGAGCCTTAAACATATTTTACAATTGGGCCAAAGTGTATACACAATGAAATAATAAATACACAATAAGTGTATTACCGCTTCTAGGCACATCAGACCATTGTATCGTATCTGCAAAATTCTCGGAGGAAAACCGGAATAACTTCAAATAAGCTAGAAAGACCTGCAACGGTCATATTCGACGAAACAAATTTTTGCATGATCAGAAATTAAGGCAAAAAATACTACAATGTCCCAAAGGTAGCAAAAATTTCTGGTCATTTGTAAAAAACGTACGAAACACCACGTCATCCTCGGTTCCAACGCTCGTATACAATGACACTCCCTATGTAAGCTCGATTGATAAAGCCAATTTGCTGGCAGCTCAGTTTGCTGTTAATTCGACGCTACCGGAAAGTGTCATGAGTCCTCCTGTTCTTGAGAGCGTAATTGATTCTACGGGACGAATCTTGTTTCACACTCGTGCATTTGCAAGAGTACTGAAAGACCTTGAGAGACACAAATCCGCTGGCCCTAATAGTATCTCCCCAATTGTTCTGAAGAGGTGTTCTTGAACGCTGGCAAAACCAATGCGTAAACTTTTCCATCTTTCCTACTATACAGGTCTCTTTCCGAGTGGATGGAAAATAGCATTTGTCCAGCCTGTCCCTAAAAAAGGCGAATCCTCCTCTCCCTTCTTTCCAAGGTCATGGAAACGCTGGTTAATTATCAGCTCAGGAAATATCTTGAAGAACAGAAGCTTCTTAATGACCGACAGTATGGCTTTCGTAGCAATAGGTCCACTGGTGATCAAATGGTTTATCTCACCGAACAGTGCAACTAATCTTTACATCGTTTTGGAGAAAGTAAGATTATTGCACTTGATATTTCAAAAGCATTTGATAGAGTTTGGCACCAAGCTCTCTTATCGAAAATGCGTGCTTTTGGTATTGATGAATCTCTTCTTCGTTGGATTAGAAATTACCTTTCTATACGTTAAATACAAGTTGTATTGGATGGTTTCAGGTCTAAAATTCATAAAATAAAAGCTATTGTCCCCCAGGGCTCCGTTTTGTCTCCGACTCTCTTCCTTATATTCATAAATGATCTTATGTCTGTCACTTCTAATCCATTTAACTGTTCCGCTGACGTTAGTATCCTCAGCTTTTCATATTCGTTTCTAGATTAACATCCTTGTCCTTTGGATCTGAAACTTAAACGGCAGCGTATGATACGCTCATTAAATTCTGATCTTGACATCATTGTCCAATGAGGAGTCAGAAACCGTGTAAAATTTAATGCTTCGAAAACTCAATGCTGTCTCCTGTCGTTAAAGCGTAACACAACCCCGATGCCACTATCTATGAGTGGCACTTTCATCCAGGAAACTAATCAACTGTCAGTACTC
The DNA here is from genome assembly GCA_951509635.1 of Eupeodes luniger. Classification (NCBI taxonomy): domain Eukaryota; kingdom Metazoa; phylum Arthropoda; class Insecta; order Diptera; family Syrphidae; genus Eupeodes; species Eupeodes luniger. The sequence goes on from OX608074.1 coordinate 75,685,858, forward strand.
GGTATGTGTATCACAGATCACCTTTTATGGAATGATCATATATTTGATATTGCCAAAAATGCTGCCAGTTGCTTAGGATTTCTCTGACGGTGCAAGAAATTTTCCACCCCTTCTGATCTGGCTGTAATTTACAAAGCCTTCATCCGTCCAAAGCTTGAATATAATTCGCATATCTGGGCAGGTGCCCCTAAAACAAGTTTGAATCTCTTGGATAGAATACAAAAAAGGGCTTTCAAAATGATAGGCGATAGAAGTATAATCGAAAAATTTACATCGCTAGAATACCGCCGCAATGTTTCATTCCCTTGAACTCAATTTCAGGCGTACTGTCAAGTATAGAGATTCTTTCTTAAATCGCACATCGAGAATGTGGAATGCTTTGGTCAACACTGTTTTTCCCTCCCAATTTTGATGTTCAGAACTTTAAGACCAATGTGCACCGGTATCTACTCTTAAATCCTTCCCTATTTTCCTAATTCTCGCACTGTGTTTAAATATAAACATATAAAGGGTACTAACAACCCCTTGAGTGTCTGTAAATTATAATACAAACAAAAATATATATATCTTCGACTATGCTATTCTACCGATCCTTACTTACGGTCCACAAACAATGAATGAGCTTGACTACAAAAACATTTGACCAGCTAAGAATATATCAGACCAAAATGGAAAGGATAATTCTGAATAAACGGCTAAGTCATAGGGTATGAAATGAAGATATTCGCAATAGAACCGAAATTATAGACGTCATAAGAAGAACAAAAAAAGTTGAAATGGAGCTGGGTAGGTCATGTATCTAGGATTTAGGACCAAAGAAGGACAAAAATGACAACGAAATGGAGACCACAGCACAAAAACCAGCAGGACGACTCAATAAAAGATAGAGTGACGATCTAACTCAAATAAGTACAAATTGGAGCTTTGGGGAGGCTTATGCCAGTAACCAATATTTATTACTTTTTTCTTTTAAATTTTTTTTATTTTAATTTTAAATTAATTTTTAATTTAAAACTAATAATTTTTAATGATTTTGAAAAAAAAAATATTTATGTACTAGCGGACTCGACCGACTTCGTCCTGTCATAAAGATTTGTAAAGTGGCAGTTTTTGTTCCTACTTATTTTATTTTAAATCTGATGGTTTTCCAACACGGGAACAGGCAACATACAATTGACCATGTGAGAAACATGGATTTTCTAGATTAATACCACAAACACTTAATGATTGTCCCTGGGACTTGTTTATGGTCATAGCAAAAGCAGTCCGCACTGGAAACTGTAGTCGTTTAAACTCAAATGGTTCATCAGTCGGAATCATTGGGATGCGCGGTATAAGAACATCTTCTCCTTTATACTTTCCTTTGAGTGTAGTTGCTTTGCTATATCTTATAGCTAACCGTGTACCGCTGCAAAGTCGCGGTTGGTTGATATTTCGCAACACTATAACTATTGATCCAACCTTTAATTGAAGATTGTGAGATGTAAAACAATATCACGGGATTACAAGTTTTCTCCAACTACAACGATAGCAACTTCATCAATAGTTGCTGCATTAAAACGTCTTGCATGTTGACCTGCGGGTGATTTGTCAGCTCTGATTACAATTTTGTTATTATCAGATGGCATCAGACCCAGTGCAGTTTTGAACAATATAATCAATTGATTGTGTTCATAAAATAAAGTTTGTAATTGTTCTACAATAGACCTCTTTACTAAATTGTTATTTGCACAACGCAGATCAATTTCTTGTGGTGAATTCCCCATAAAATAAATTTGCAGGAATTTGCTGTCGCTATCTGACACTGGTAACAGTGAACCTGCTCTGTGATATATTTGCAAAGCACTATAAAATAAAATAAATAAGCAATGGGGTATAAATTTATGGATTGTCAGTGATCAAACTTAAATAATATTTTATCTTAAAAATTATATATTTAGTTGTAACTAATATCTATCAATAAACATCTTAAATTAGGTGATAGAAAATTTTGTTCGCTAAAATAATTATGAATAACTGCTATAATACATACCTTGAAAGTTGGCATGACATTTTCCTGAGCTACATTTGTTGCCCCAAATGAAGTCATTTGAAAGCAATTGTTATAGTGTTGGATAACTGTCAAAAAGTGTATGGAATCTGTTCCTATTGCTTAAACTAATGAGTACAATGGCTCTGGTGATGGATCCAATGGTATCAATTTCACTTTACCATTTGCGCAATACAATCCATTAGCTTCGTTTTTGTATTTCAATGCCTTACAGTGTGAGCAAACCGAGTTCATAGAACCAATAACAACACATTGGTAGTTACTGTAGTCAATTGACACATCGTAACTGAAAGCAGCTCGATTCAAACTTGAGCGATCATTAGTTGAATGTCGCGCTCGCGCTTCACGCGTTTGTGATATCCGAATTCTTTCACGTTCAATTTGGTCTTCACGTTCTTGTGCAGTACGATTAGATCGGTAATTAGCTTGTTTTGTAGCAGTTCGGGTTCTTCTACCTAAATTGCTTCGTCTTATAGGAGGCATATCAAATATAAATTATTTTGTCACTAAACACTAACTAAACAAACACTAACACTAACAATCTGCACAAAACACAATATACGGATTTGTTTCAGCCATTTATCAGTTGACAAAAGCAAACTCAGTAGATAAGGTAACAGAAAATCCAAGACAAACAACAGCAAATCGACATCAACACTTTTTTCTTTTTTTTTTTTAATTTGATATGACTTGAAGTAAAATTTTTTAAGCCGACTACGTTTTAGTTAGAAAACATTTGTATGGGAAAAAGAAAAGGGCTGTTTTTATGGTTTTTCCGGCAATTATTGGAATTTTTCTCGCCGTAGAAACCATCCTTGATCTTCAACGAACATTTAAAAAAAAAAATTGGTCCAGGCGTTGTTGAGTTATGCGCTTACCAACACATTTTGCGATTCATTTTTATATATAAGAAGATATGTAACAAGTGTTAAATTGTCATAATTTTTGCACCTAAATTTAATTAACTAAAATGTAATCAAAATACTTGAGGCAATAAAAGCTTTTAATAATAATAATATTAAGAACGTCCATAACGTTACTGCCACTTCAGTTTCCAGTGGTTATGAAATTGAACCTAAAGATATAAACCAACTTAAATACATAAGTGTTCGATTTTTCGATTCATTTTGCCTTACTGTACGTACCATCTACAAAAGTTTTGTTCCATTCTGTAAAAATATTTCATTCTGTTGATTTCTTTACTATCTTCAGCCAGATAATATGACCGAGAAACGGATAGAATGCATTTTATATGTTGCATGTAAGCTTTCTCTCAGTTGGAATCCGTATTTCCTTTCAATTTTGTACCCTTTGGTGAGCTGTCAATAAGTTGTTTGCCGGTCATGAAATGATTCCTCGCTATGGTATAGCAGAATTCAGGACAGGACAATTGGAAATTGTTGCACAATAGATAAGCCTTCGATAAGCTTGTAAAATTGGCTATGGTTGTGTCGTTCGGTTGGAATCATATTTATAAATGATGCAAGGGAAACTAAATATGTGTATGCTTATATTCAACGATACATATTTTTCTGTAAGTGATGAAAGGCCCCCCTCCCTTCACTTCATTGGAAATAAAAAATAATATAACAGATTCGATCAAGTTTTGGAAAAATTGACAATTTCATAGAACAAAACATTTCAACTGGACGGTAAAAGGCTCTTAAATATACTATGGCACTTAAATACTACTTTATATTTTACTTTTTATACCCTGAATATGTTTTAATTCCTACAACAGCCGAGCGGATTTATTTAACTCAAGATTTGAAGTAGGTGCCATGAAATATAAGGTATTCTTATATATTTTTTTATGTTATGTGCGCCCGCTCCTGATTAATTTGAGTGGTTGGAAAGGAAATGTTTTGACCTCTGCTTGCATAAAAAATGCTTCCATAAGCTAACTACAGTGTAATTGTATATCTGATGCGTGACATTTCGTGAAACTCCTAAAATGCTATACCTAGATCTGGTTCGATATATAGGAAGACTTAGATTTTCGTTCAGCCATCAATGTTTATTAGGGTGGCTTGTTTTGACACAGGTTGTTACTCATGGATTTAAAGTATGAGTAATGTTGTTCCAAGAATCAGTATAACGGCTTGTGTGGTTTTTGCTTTCGGCTTTTTTGTAAAATTGAGATACATGTGAGTTTAAAATTGCTGAAGTTTAAGATAGCCAATACTCCTATTGAAAACAAACTTTATTTTGACAAACACCCTAATATCTTTAAACACACAAATTCATATCATCCTTGTTTCTTATTTTCAATGGTGTGCAGTTGGATGATTTTAGTATGCATGTGTGTGAATGTTGTTATGTATGACTATAAGCTCTTGGTTCTAATAAAAAAGCGGAAATCATTGCAAATAAACATGCTGTGCTCGTTTCAATCGAACAGGACAAAAGAAATAGACATTTGGAAACTGAAATGATGGTGAACTCACACGTACGCACTGTAGGAATATTTCATTGATTCGAATGATATTATTTTTCCATGTATTTTTGTACATAAGAGAAAGCATATTTTCATACCAAAGTTTGTACATACATACATATAGAAAGAGTTTTGTTTAATAAATTTTATATACTGTTATTAGTTGCGTGCTAACTTTTTGAAAGACAACTTAAGTTGATTTAAACCAAATAACTACGACTTGAAAATGTCATAGTTATACAAAAAGATGCAAAATACATGATGCTTTCGAAAAATGTTATCTTTTTTTATATATCGACAAAAGTAGGTACGTATACAAAGATAAAACATATACAAAACGCTGAATTAAAAAATTAAAATTTTGGAAAAACTTACGTAAAGTAAGTGATTCATAACTAGGGCAACCAAAAATATGGCCTAAAAAACTAGTTTTAAGCGCTTATAATATACCCTTAAAAATCAAATATATGCTCTCAAAATATGCTCAATAAATGTAAAAGATGTTTATAAGAAGCGGTATTTGCTTTAGGAAATTAATTAATAAGAACAATACCAATCAAAAAATAAAAATCAAAATTCTTCTTCACTCATACATTATTTAAGAAAAAAAAAACAAAGTTAACAAAGCAAATTCATTTTTGAATAAAAGGAATTTTTTAATGTCAGCGATCAGTCAGAAAATGTATTGCAAATTTTTGTTGCAGTAAATAACTTACATTTCACTTAAATTTTTGAAAATTAAGCTTTGTCCGTTTGATTGAAAAACACTTTTATACATGGAAAAGCTCCGTTCAACGTCACAGAAGTGATCGGAGCGTATTTGAATGCTAGAACTTCAGCAATTGTATATTCTTCAACTGCTATGGATTTCTCTCCTGACAAAGCCATTGCAATTATTTTTAGTTTTTTGAAGCCAGCATTTTTTTCCATTACATGTTCTATTTTTTTCTTCACTGATTTTGCAGCCTTGCTGTTAATGCTGCAGATTGTCTTTTCACTAATAATTTGTGTGCTGGAATTGAGCGATAAACCACATGATCCAATTTTTGAAATTGATGTTACTAGAAACCCATAGCTTAATGCCAAAAAAAAGCATCAAGCTTTATAGCATAGCATTGCTATAAAGCGGTCATTGTCAGCATATTTACTTCTAATTTTTTCACATACTCGGTGAAGTCCATAGCTTGTGCCACTTTTACCATATACGGAGCCGCATCTGATAAAAAAGTAAGATCGAGTCTTTGTTAAAATCTTCACCCAGAATTCTAACCGAATCATCGAAGAGCCGGGCGATGATGGTTGAGTGATTTGTCATTTCCAGTTGAGCTACATTTAATACAAATGTTTCTTTAGCGAACGTCTTATCTGGATCCAAATTTCCAATGGTAACATTTGCAACATATCTGTTTGCTGCGTCTGTTGTCTCGTCCATTGAAACACATAAAAATCGATTTTTTTATTTTGTTTTTGATTGTATCGATTGTTTTTTTGTACAAATTGTGTACATACATATTTTTAGCGAAGGGATGTTTCTGAAGGAATTTTGTGCTCGGTATATTTTTCCAAAAAAGAACGAATACTTTAATTGCGAATTTTGAACAAGGGTATATCTGCCACCACAAAAGCACCACACAAATCTCTTTCAAACTCTGTATGTTTTAAATCAATTAAAGATTGTCCAAAAAACTGTTGCGTTTCATTCTTCGTTAAATGTTTTTATTGCTTGCCTTTATAAAAAAAAGAAAAATATGCAATAATATGCCTTTTGAAAGCAAAAATGCAAAAATATGCATTTTCAGTGAAATATGCAAAAATATGCCCTAACAGATGACGTTTAAAAGACGAAGATTTCAATGAAACGCATTTCTATCACAGTCTCGTGTCAATAGTGATGTTAACAAAAAATATGTTCGAACATATTTTTGGTTGCGCTATTCATAACTAAAGAAAGAGAGAACTTAACGAATTAAAAATAAATTAAACAAAGTTGCCAGAAACTTTATTATTTTTTTTCCCACGGAGCACTTAAGAAAACAGTTATTTGCTAGAGCCTTACATAAGGTTCACAGCAGGGCCGATTCTCACTCCTTACAAATACTAAGTTACGCATCTGGAAATGTGTGAACTAGCATTGTTTTACATCCATCTGCTCAGAGCAGACAAATAATTATATCATTAAAGTAGTAACAACAAATGAAAATTATGCTTCCTTAAATTTTGTGTAACCCAGTGCATGTTCACAGGTCTTAGATCCACAAATCAATTAAAGACATAAACTATCCCAAGCCGGACAAAAATTCGTTATTAAGGGATTTTGGTTTAAAGTATTTCATACTGGCTTTTAATTCAGATGGATAATGGCTAGTTTGACATTTATTTTAAATATTGATTTATTGATTAAAGTTATGAAAAGTGGAAAAAATTCCAATAGAATTCAAAATAATTTAAATTACTGATATTAGCTACAAAAATTAAAATAATTAGTTTTTGATTGAAGATTCAGTATTTCTTCGTGTTTTCAGCCTTCCATGCCACTATACTCCAACGATGCACTTAGGCTATCCTTAGATGCCAATTAGGTTGGCTTGCTTTTCAAAGAAACAATTCCTTAACGCTGATAAATTTTGAACCTTAAACAAGAATAAAACATTTTTGGATTCTAAGGCGTATACGTACTTTTTTAATTTACTGAACAATTTTCTTCCGTTATTCTTCTTCTCTATAAACGTTTGCATTTAAGTTAACTATTTTAAGATTCTAATCGAATGGAGTTATATTCTTTTATAAAAATTAAACAAATTTAGTTTTATGTGGGCCGTAAAGGTCACGAAAGGGTACAAAAATAAAATGAATCCATAAGCATTATATATGAAATTATTTTTTTTTTCCTTTTTATACTTGCATACCTATATAAAATAATAAATGATGTATTTATCCCTATATTTTCGTATTTATTTTTTAAACTCGATTTAGAGTAAAGGGATAAAAGGCAAATTTACAAAATTTGCCTTGATTTCATGTGTATAACGCAATATATAATATCCAACCACAAAGAATTAAATCACAAAGCTTAATCGGCCTTAAAGTTTTTTTTTTTTAAATTAAATATAGAAATGTAGCTATGTGTATTTATATATTTACTTAGTTGTTATATGAAAAAAATATCTGATGGAATTTGTGGTTATTATTGTATAGTTTCAGCTACACATACATGTGTAGATATGAACATTTTAGAAAATTTAGCTTCACTTGTAGTTTTTACATGAATTAGTAATTATTTAGCAAAGGGATTCTGTAATAATTTTAACATTTTTTTTTTGTAATTTACCTATTACAGATTTGAACCTTTGTGATGGATCATTCTGCTGAAAATAAATTGATATGCCAACCTTCAAAAATATAGAAGTGCCTCTTTTTTTGAAAATCTAGATGACAGACTTCTAACTCTGTTTTTATGTACACAGTAGAACTCTGATTGCATTTATGTTTTGACGTGACAACGTCTTAAATTAGGTTGCGGCTGGGAGTCACTTATGAAAAAGTGTAACGCCCGGTAACGTTACGATGAGTCACCGAACGAGAGAGAGGCCCGCCGAATGCCTTGCGTCTCTCTCCCACTCAACTATGATCGGTCTGCCGCGCGCGCAGCACTAGAGAATTAGGCGCATTGAATCGGCGCATGCTTGTGTCTCTGTCTTTGTCTTTCTCGAACGTTCTTGGCGTTGGAAAAACAAGAAAGCGTCATAATACAAGTTCACACGTGTGGTTAAAGTATCGTCAGCTGTGTCTGTAGTGAAAATGTGGAGTGCTTAGATTCGTCATTTACAACAACTACAACAATAAAGGTAAATAATTGTACACTGATATTTCATTATCGTAAACTATGATTGATTGATTAATTGTTAGATTGACACAAAAGTTGAGAAACTGAGTTTATAGGTTATGTCATACTATTGATAAATGTTGATAGTGTTAAGTAAATTATTAGTTTAAAATTAATTAATTAATTAATTATTATTTTACAAATTTTCATTAATTTCAAATTTATTTAGCAAAAATTTTTTAGTAAACAAAATATATTTCTATAGTTAAAATTTGTGCAATTCTTATTTTCATTCAATTCCTTGTTCCTATTATGCAATTTAATTATATTCATATCAATAAATATTCTACTGAGAAAAAGACGTTGTCACGTAAAATCTTCGCCCGTAAAACCGACTTTACAGGCAACCATTTTTTTGGCATAATTTCTACAAAGAAATAGCTGGTGAAAATTTTGTACGCGGAAAAGTTTAATACTTGTAAATGGGTACGTATTTCCACATTACAAATTTTTAAAATCAAAGAAAAAATTGGAAACGAGCTTTGGAATTTCCCAATATTAAAAAATAAACTACTTAAAAATCGTATACATACAAAAGTGCGGATTAGGCCGCATGCAAAATTTCAGAAAAAACGAAAAAATTAATGAAATATTTACATTTTATGGTCTTACAACATTTATTTCTAAGGTTCTTTTTATTAGAAATAACTTTGTCTTCCATTTTCGAAAATAACCTCTATTAGACGGTTCGGAATAGAAACATTCAGTTTTTTTAATAATCACAAGAAAGACTCACGAATCACGAAAAGCTTCGATAAGGTGGTATACTGTTGTATTTTTATAAAAAAATTACAGAACATTAAAAACAATATTTTCTGTGAAATAAAATAAGTTTGAAGCCAATTAATTGTTGAAAAGCTATTTGAGTCGAAAGTAAATTTTTACCAAGTTTTAGTATTGTTTTTTTTTAGGTTTTTATTTTTTGTAAAAAAAAACTGTGAATCCAACATTTCTCAAAATTTTACCAAATGTTCAAAACAATATTATTTATAAATTAAAATTAGTTGGAAGCCATAATCTCAAAATTTTTGAAAAGATATTGGAGTCGAAAATCAATTTTTACCAACTTTTGTCAAATTTTTTTTCGGTTTTTAATTTTTTGTAAGAAAACTGTCAATTCGATTTTTTTCAAAATTTTACTGAATGTTGAAAACAATATTTTTTGAAAGATAAAAGTAGTTTAAAGCTAATATCTCAAAGTTTTGAAAAGATATTTGAGTCAAAAATCAATTTTTACCAACTTTTATTAAGTTTTTTTTTAGGTTTTTATTTTTTGTAAAACAAACTGTCAATTAGATTTTTCTCAAAATTTTATCAAATGTCAAAAACATTACTCTTCGTTGCACAAAATTGTTTTGGAGATGAAATCATATTTTATTCGTAAAACTTTCGAGGTGTCAAATATTTTTTTTCAGTTTTTTTGATTTATAAAAAAAACCGTTAATTGGATTTTTTTCCAAAAATATCATTTTTTTGTATCACGTTACAATATATAATATAAAATTTAATTCAAGTCTCTAGCGTCATTGGTTCGTGAGATATTTTTTTTCACCTTTTTTTTAAACTGCTATGTTAAAAAAAAACACCCACGCAATTTTCTTGAGAGCCTTTTCTGCATCTTTCTGCTTTATTATCTGTATAACAAAATTTATTTGAAGTCGATATCTCTTCTGGTTCTTGAGCTATGGACGACGAAAAAAACGTCGCGAACGTACGGACGTACGGACGTACGAACGCACGTACACACGCACGCACAGACATCTTTCTAAAAATCTTTTATTTCGACTCTAGGGACCTTGAAACGTCGAGAAATGTCAAAATTTTCAATTTGACAAATCGGACCAATTACAATAACTTCCTATGGGAAGTTAATAACAATAACTTAATATCTTAAAACTGTTTCGAGCAAGACATGTCCGCATTCTCGAATGATTTTTTTAATAACGTACAATGATAATGGACATTTATAATTCTGGTTATATCAAAAAAGACTTAATGATTGCTTTTTGAACCGCAATTTAAAAATCCAGTGGTCCAAAATGTCCTTATTATTTCTTTTTTATACATCACTTTTCCAAGAAAAGTTGTAATTTTAAATTACTTGAAATTTAACTCTGATCCTTCGGTTTAAGTTTTAAGTTTTTAGATCACGTCCAAAATTTATCGTTTTTCAATTCATAGAACTATGTGGAATATCTATTTGGCTGAATAATGCATTTACTTCCATCTAAAAACAATATCCAGTGTTGTTTTACGAAGAGGAAAAGATACATAACAGTAAATTTTCTAAAAGAATCAATTTAAACCCATTTCATCATTTCTATTGAGGACAATGTTGAATTTCATTGTTCGCCACGTGCACATTGAACAGAATATAACAACAACAACACAAATTATCGATTTCTGTTTATTACAATTTTGTGTCTTTGTTATACTGTATATTGCAATTGGCATGGTTTTGAACGATTTGTAAGGATTTCCATCATGGCATTAATCCAAATCGTATACACCTCATTACATCCAACCAATAACTTTGCCCTAAAAACATAGTTAGGCGAAACTCGAAAGAATACCCGCCATCATGGATTGAATATTGGAAAGTTCTATACACAGTTCTATTTATGTACATCATGTAATATAAGTATATCCTTATTCTATGTTTTCCCGTCGGTCGTCCTTTTCCAGTACCTATCTACCTTTTTCCCTGTTGTCTATAGGGATATTGCATACCTAAGGTAAGTTATGGTATGGTACTACAAAGAAAAAGATCTCGGGATACTTTTGTACATAGTCGTAGACAAACTGCAACGTAAATATCAGGAACTTAAAGAAATTATTATATGTTATTTTATTATTATTTCTACAATTATTTATTACTGTTTTTTGAAAAAATTCGATATTTTGTTTAGCTAAGATGTGCATGTTTGATCTTTAAAGCTTAAACGTGAGACCGGGTTTGAGCATTTATTATTTTGTAGGGAAATAAAAAAGGAAATTAGTTTTATTCTCATACGTTACTCGAAATGAAGAATGTTTCAGATTAAGGAAAAAACTATTTAATGATTATCCTGAAAATAAAACAATTTAATTAACTTGTAAGCGATTTACTTGTCCGTATGCAGGAATATATATAAATTTGATCTGAGTAGATAATACAATTTCGATAAATACTTACTAAATATTTTATTGTTTGCCAAATTAACATTAATGAAATTATCTTTTTTATACACAAACCAAAGTCTTTCCCTCAAGTCTAAGGAAAATTAATGGCTTTAAGATTTGAAGAAGAATAATAATTATAAGGGCCCCTTAAAATAAAAACCTTCCTACCAACTATTCAAAAATAAATCGATATCATTAGTAATGATCTAATATGAAATGAATTTTTTAAAGCTGATGTGGTCATTAATAATAGCTATAGTAACAGTTTAGAAAAAAAAAAAACAAGGATAATTTATAGTTAGTCTTAGCGGAAAAATCAAGAACCATTTATCATTGTTATAACTACCTGGTGGAGCTATCTAATCAGATAATGTCTTTGGCGAAGGATTTAATCAATGAAATAAGACTTGTTATGTGTACTTAGAAGAAGATTTTTTTAAGGAAATACTCTTGTCTCTAAGAAAAATACACTTTAATTCAAAGACTTTGATATTTTGTATGATATTTCAAAGACTTTGATATTTTGTATGATATTTGTTAAGGTCGTGTCTTTTGAGAGTAAGAACTTTTGCATCTTAAAATCATTTGAGTGACACACATAACATGCCATTCTTTCAAAAACATCGATTTTTTATATTGGGCGAGCACTAAAGGGACAAGGACAAGGATGGGAATCTAAAAACGAATATAAAAAACTGAGGGAACTGTCATCAGTGAAACAATTTTGTGTGTTAGAAGTTTCAGCAAAAGATTATTTATAAAATAAGGAAGAGTTTTGGAGACAAAACGGAGTCCTGGGATTTATTTTGCGGGTCTGACAGATAATTACTAACCCAACGAAAAAGAAATGTATCAATACCAAATGCAGGCATTTTCGATAAGAGAGCTTGATGCCAAACTCTATCGAACGCCTTCGAAATATCAAATATCAATATCAATAATCTTATTTTCACCAAAACGATGTAAAGATTTGATCCACTGTTCGGTGAGATAAACCAGGAGATCACCTGTGGCCCTTTGCTACGAAAGCCATACTGCCCATCATGAAGAAGCTTCCGTTCTTCAAGATATTTCTTAAGCTGAAAATTGATCAGCGTTTCCATGACCTTGGAAAGAAGGGATGGAAATGCAATTGAAAGATAGAGGGTGAGGAGAGTTCGCCTTTTTTTAGGGGCAGGCTGGACAAATGCTTTTTTTCATCCACTTGGAAAGAGAATAGGACACCTGCCACTGATTGGCAGCATCGAATTAACAGCAAACTGGGCTGCAAGCAAATTGGCTTTATCAATCGACCTTATAAAAGGAGTGTCTTTGGAAACGAGCGTAAGAACTGAAGAAGAAGATGACTTAGTGGTGAGCACATTTTTTACAAATGACCAATCATTTTTACTACCACACTGTAATATTTTGTGCCGTAATTTCACGTCATGCAAAAATGTAATGCGAACTTATTTTGGGGGCTTTGAAATCCAGAAACTTATATCTTTGATCCTAATAAACGCTTTACAGCTCGAGTCAAACCATGAGTTTTCTTTGGGTTTGATAGATTTTACCCTATTTGGGATAACATTTCTCAATTCACAAAGAATTAAGTTTGTAACCATAACTGCGCTGGAATCGAGGAAGTATAGTGACTAGTTGAAGTTCCTGAAGAAGTCGTTGAGACAGTCCAAGTTCGCTCGCTGATATTACCATACTATAATCGTAGGGGTTTTGTGTTGGTACACTGACAATACTTTGGTTGAAGTTGATAGGCAACATTATTGCGCTCATATACGGTTAGATCATGATGAGAAAAAATTAATAATTTACATCCAATATCGATTCAAAAAAAGATCGTATCTAGACGAGCAGTGTACAAATCCCAATAATATAAAAAGCAAAGTCAGTATTTATGTAATGAGATTTTGAAGTTTTATCAAAATCGTAAGTCGGAATTTGTGCTTAAAGTTCGAAACTACGTCGAGAAAGTGTAGATGGTGTACATTTAATATTTTTGAAGGTTTTGTTATTTTGTGATATTTATAAATCTAGCTCTTATCTTTTATTTCCAATTGTTTAAATGTAAAAGACTTTTCAACTAGATTGGTATCAATCTATATATTTGGGTGAACAGTCCTAAAAGGATGTGCTTAAGGTGACACTGAAAGTCAGTTTACCTTTCTTGGAGGTCAAGGTTAATCGGTTATGGATAACTGCGCGGTCAATAACGAATGAAGTAGTTTTCCGATCAAATTCCAATTACTGTAGACTGGTTTGATGATAATATGTCAAATCAATGAAATCTCAAACTTTTACCACGACTGAAATGGAAGCAGGAAAGTGTAAATGTTTAAAAACAGCAGAAAACCTAACCTCAAAGGCATTCATTAAATATGCTTGCAGAGTCCGCAGAAGTTAGTGCAAATAAACTAATCACCTGCATATGGATCTCAACTAACAATGTCGTCATTTCAAAAAAAAGTCAAAACAAGTTTGACAAGGAATGTTTGAGATCCCGAAATTAATCACTTAAGTTGTTTAATACAATAAGAAATTCAAACTGACAGAATGCATCATACAAAAGGTAGTGCCTAAAAAAGAAAACTGATTTCAAAAACAACCAAACTGGTACTCTTGGCCAAATAAAAAGTACAAAGAATTCTGGTTGACTGTCAGATAAAAGGTGTGAATTTTATAATTGGCATAGGAGTGTCTGCTAATAATCTAACACAGATTTTGGATACAATTTTGTATGCCGAAATCAATCTTGATGAACTCATAACTTTTATTTCTGAGGTATACTATACTTGTAAGCTGATTAGAAGCTGGTTTTTCGAAAAATTATTCGACGACCGAGAAAAACATCTCCAAGAGAGAAACATGAAACTGTATGTTTTTTTTGTTGATTCAAATGCTGCCTTCGACCTTATGTATCGAAATACTCTCTTTTATAAGCTCTTGAAATTAGAATTATCAATGAAATTCGTACACGATATAAAAGAATGGTATTCAGAGACAAAAGCAGCTGTATGGGATGGTTATTACTCAGAATGGTTTGAAACTGCTATTGAAGTTTACCTTCGGAGTACACTGTTGGAAGACTGTGGAAGACTACCTTCCTGTTGAAATACGTATCACTGATTTAAACATCAATTGTCTTTTGTATGCATATGATCTTGTGATACTTTCTGAATCTCCAAAAAATCTTCAGATTTTGATGAATCGCCTAGCGAAATACTGCAATGAATAAGGGCATTGACATAAATTCCAACAAATCAAAAGTAATGGTCTTCAGTAGTCCAGCAAGGAGCCAAAACGTATACAATTATTGGGTTTTCAATGGTATGAGTTTGGAGATTGTAGATCAGTACAAATCGATATTCATATTGAGTTACGCGTGTCAAGTTTTTGGTTGCGATGAATACGAGTCCATCGAAAAATTTCAAAAAAACATTTTCAACTTGTCTTTGAAAACGCCAACCTACGCACCTCATCTTCATACAGGACTTCTAAAATTGTTTATATACACACTCAAGTTGCAGACCGATTTCATCGTGAAAGTGTTCTGTTCCCAACAAAAATGTTGTTACATGAGTTAATGAATGATGAATGAGGATTGGTGGTTGTGTAATTGGAAACGTCTAGGAATCGTTTTTTACTCACAACCAACTTGTTGGAGAAAAACATAAATGTAATATTGTTTCAGAGAAATAAGTCTAGTTTTTAAAACAAGATGTGAATCACTCGGTCTAAATAAAAACCCATATAACGAAAGTTTCAACCACTTCTGTACATTATGTAACCTTAGGGCAAAGAAAACTGTTTTTACTTTCTAAGTACTATGTCCAATTTTCAATTTTAACTGAAAAGACTGAAATAGAATGTTACTAATAACAGAATTCATGTGAACAACTTTTGAAAACTGTAATTCATGTGATTAACTTTTGAAAACTATTATATTAAGAAAAAAAATGTGTAAAATAAAGGTTGCTAACAGAGCTGACGGCAAAGCCATTCATTTAAAATTCAAATTATCGCAATCAGTTCTCGTTGCGCTCTTTGTAGAGTAAGACGTCTTTATCTTTCTTTCACTATCGAGTCGAAACGATCCAAAATTCCGAAGCGAACACGCAGCCTAAGCAACGAAGATCTTAGATCTTCAATCGCGAAAGTGCAAAAAAAGAATCTTGCAATGTCAAAGCAAGGAGATTTGTCCAGTAATAATTACTGGCAGCCCTTCCAAGCTCAATATTCACGTGACGTCGGTGATGATATCGAGGATGAAATGTCTACGACAGAAAATGTCACTAAAGCTATTGCTCCACCCATTAAATTACTGCATAAATCTGCAGAATTTGTTCATGAACTAATGAAGGAACTTAAATTTGAAAACTATTCAATTAAAAGAATATCAATAGGTATAAAAATTTTTTGCGAGTGCATAAACTCATTCAATACAGTGTGCGCGGCATTAAAAGAAAAAAAGTGTCAGTTTTTCACTCACGACATAAAAAGTGAGAGATCTTTCAAAGTTGTTCTCTTTGGATTGGATGAAGTTAATATTAATATCCTCAAAACAGAACTTTGTAAATTGGGTTTAAGGTGCAAAGACATTAAAATGGTTAAGAAAAATTATGAAAAATATACAGAAGTATTTTATATAGTTTTTCTTGAAAAGCAAAGTGTAAAAATTGCCGATTTGAGAAAAAACATTCGGCAAGTTCTCCGCACTCAGGTTCGTTGGGAGTTCCAACGAAGACTGAAAAATAAAATCACTCAATGTGTTAATTGTCAAATGTATGGACATGGTGAGAGAAACTGCTGTGTAAAAACCTACTGTGCAAATTGCTCACAATCCCATAAAACTGCTGAATGTACTGCCGAAGGAATTTTCAAATGTGCTAATTGCCAAGGAAACCACAAGTCGACTGATATTAACTGTCCTCGAAGAGTTAAATACCTCGAAATAAGGGGAAAAACTAACCACAAGAAAAACACATCTATGACTCATGTACAACCAAAGCATCAAATCAGAACTCCGCCTAACTATATGAGTTCCAATGACTTTCCGTCTCTCCCGGTCAAGAATAGTTCTTCTGTACCTACAGCATCATCATCTGGTGCTGCTCATCAAGCTCGTGCTCAACAACAACAATGGAGCCAAAATGCAATTCCCACTGCTTACAACCAACATGCCTGCAATGAGAGTGTTCTTTTCACTCAAGATGAACTATGCTCTCTTACCATGGAGATGATAACTAAGCTAAGTGTATGTAAGTCTAAGTATGAACAATTTAATGTTATAACGCAGCTTGCGACTAAATATTTGTACAATCATGTCAAGTAAATTAAACTCTCTTAATGTTTTTTGTTGGAATGCCAAGAGTATTCGACACAAATGTACTGAGTTTTTCAATTTTCTTTGTAACAATGATGTTGATGTATGTCTTGTGTGTGAAACGTGGCTCAATAGTAGCATCTCTTTCTCGCACAATAATTATTACTGCCATAGACTAGATCGTAATGATGAAGAAGTTGGAGGTGGAGTTGCCATTGTAGTCAAAAAGTGTTTAGTATATAAATTAATACCAAATATTAAAACTTATATTTTTGAAACAATTGGTATTGAATTAATGTTAAATGATAACACTAAATTTAAAATTATTTCTATTTATTTTCCTGGGGGAGCCTCAAATGCACAAAAGGTTTGCTTTTTTAAAAATGATTTAAGAAGGCTTATAACAAGTAATGAGAAGTTTTTACTCGGGGGTGATTTCAACTGCCGGCATCGTAATTGGGGTTGTAATAGGGCAAATAAGTGGGGTAACTTACTGGTAGATATAACTATGCGGTATCCTATAAGTTTACTCTATCCTAATGGTCCAACTTTTTTTCCAACCAACAAAAAATCTTCGCCATCAACCTTGGATCTGATTATAACGAACTCACCAGAAATCGTTACCCAACCTATAGCTGTCAACGCTCTGAGTTCGGATCATATTCCAATAAACTGTGATATTATTCTTAATGGTAGAATTAAAGATGTGCAATACTTAGATTTTAAAAGAGCAAATTGGCATAGATTTAGAACAACAATGAATCAACGCCTTAGAAATACAACCTGTGATATAGAAAGTATAAGTAGTTCCCATCAAATTGATGAAAAAATTGATTATTTTACCAATTCATTATTGGAAAGTGTTGATGAGTCTGTTCCCAAAAAACCAAAAACGACAAGGACAACTATTCTTCCACATTATATCTTGAATTTAATCAAGTAAAGAAATAGATTAAGAAGCCAGTGGCAAAGATATAGGCAGGTATATGACTTCAATGAAATGAACGCATACACAAGACAAATAGCTTTTGAAATTTCAAAGTTCAGAAATAAAACATGGAGTGATAAACTTAACTCTCTTGAACCGAATTCCAAACCCTTTTGGAAAATAGCAAAGGTACTAAAAGCAAAAAACAAATTTATTCCTCACTTAGAACACAATGATTCCTTGCTGATAACCTGTGAAGAAAAAGCTGACATTTTTGCGGGATTGTTTGAAAAAAATTTTAACAATCCGTTAGTAAATGAAACCAGCTCAGTTAACGTTCTAGTAAGTGAGTCAATTAACTTTATTAACAGTAATGATGAACCTTTACCAGTAGATGTTTTTGTCTCAAACGATGATATTAAAGGAATAATACATGGTATGCGGAACAATAAAGCACCAGGAGTAGATACTCTGAAAAATTCCTACTTTAAGGAGCTACCAATAATTGGTGTATCTTTTATATGTTTTATTGTCAATGCTTGTCTAAAGATAAAATACTTTCCAAGCAAATGGAAAACTGCGAAAATCATACCCATCCTCAAGGCAGGAAAACCACCAAACATACCTAATAGTTATCGACCAATAAGCCTACTTAGTAGTTTTAGCAAAATACTAGAAAAAATTATTAAAATTAAACTTCTTGATTTTCTCGAGTCTTCCAATGTTGTGCCAAACCAACAGTTTGGATTCAGGCAAGGTCATAGTACGACACATCAAGTTCTTAGAATTTGCAAACATGTTAAAGACAAAATGAATGCAAAAGAATCAACGGGTCTTGTCCTTCTGGATGTTGAAAAGGCTTTTGATAGCATATGGCATGATGGTCTACTTCATAAACTAAAATTATTCGGTTGTCCTTTATATTTAATAAAACTAATACAAAGCTTCCTTAGAAACAGGCAATTCCAAGTTAATCTAAATAGAATACACTCTTCCGTTAAAAATATAACATCGGGAGTACCTCAAGGGTCAGTATTAGGTCCATTATTATACATTACATATGTTGCTGATTTCCCAGAAATATGGAACTGTGAAATAGCAATGTTTGCCGATGATACCGCCATTTACAGTTCAAGTAAAATTGGGTATCAAATCGAAAATGACTTGCAACATGCCCTAAATAAAATTCATGATTATTTCATAACATGGAAAGTCAGTCTAAATGCTGAAAAAACACAGGCAATCTTTTTCACCAGGAAAAGAAAATCCTGTGCTTTACCACTAAATCAGCTAAAGATAAATAACTGTGATATCCCGTGGGTTGATTCTGTCAAATATCTTGGTGTATATTTAGACAAGACATTAACTTTTCGGGACCATATTACAAATACCCTTAGCAAAATAAGTATTGCCACTAAAATGCTATACCCACTTATATGTAGAAAATCACCCCTGAGTAAGTTCAATAAGATTATTATTTGTAAAGTCATTTTCCAAGCAATTATTGTTTATGCATGTCCAGTATGGGGAACTTGTGCAAAAACGCACTTAAAAAAATTACAAGTTTCCCAGAACAAAACATTAAAAATGATGGCAAATTTACCTTGGCATTATTCCACCCAACTTTTACACTATCAAACTGGAGTTCGTCTAGTTGCAAGAAAAATTGAAGCTCTCAACCAAAGATTTTATCTAAGATGTAGTGATTCAAATAATATGTTAATAAAAAATTTAGTAAGTCAGTAATATCAATGTTTGTAAAATCGAAACCATAATTATTTATTTGTTTATTTATTTATCTATGTACTCATTCTTTTATTTATTTATTTATTTATTTATTTATTTATTTATTTATTTATTTATTTATTTATTTATTTATTTATTAATTTATTTACTTATTTATTTATTTATTTATTTATTTATTTATTTATTTATTTATCTATTTATTTATTTATTTGTTTGTTTATTTATTTATTCATTTATTTATTTATTTATTTATTTATTTATTTATTTACTTATTTATTTATTTATTTACTTATTTATTTCTTTATTTATTTACTAATTTAATATCAAATATAATAACTAGTTAACTTGTTTTTGTTTGACCATTTTTTCTAAATATTATTATTGTACATATTATTCAATAATAAAATACCTATATACCAACTTGGCAGTTCCTTTAGTTTGTAAGTTTAATCTAGTCATTTTTTTTTTTTTTTTTTTTTTTTTTTTTATTATAAAATATATCGAATGAAGGTTTTTTATCATAGTTTTCCTTCAAATGTAGTTTTTCTTAATTCAAATGTATTTATTAACTTTCATAACATTTTTCAGTTGTAAGATATATTTCAAATATCAAATCTCTGTGCAATCTGCGTACTACGCAAATTTTTGTAAAGCCTTATCTATGAAAAATAAAGTATCTATCTATCTAAGTTATCTCAAATTATCGCAACACATTAATTGCGATAATTGGAAATAAATGAATTCATTACTTGTGTCACAAATCCAGTTAAGCGGGTTGAACTGTAAGTAGAATATAACATTAATTGTTTCCACCTTTGTTACTGAATATATATGTGCGGGGTAAGAGAACACGACAAATGATACGAAATGATTCCTCTTGTCTTCATATCTCATTGTTCTTTGAGTGAGGAAAACAATCGAATATGGAAAACCATAATTTCAATACTTCAACTTCATATTTCGCAAGGATGCATACAAAGTTAGATTGAACACTCAATTCACAAGATTAATATGAAAGCTTTCACATAAATATATATACTTTTTTTATCACCGGAAATACGTCCGCCCATGCCCAGGGTTTTCTTTTTGTATTTATGTTTTCCTTATCCTTTTATTCATTCAACTTATATATTGTACTCTTATATGTAAGAATGTATGAAGGTATGTTGTAAAGCAAATACAGATTGATGATACTTCCTGTGCACCAAAGTCCTCAGAGATACCAATGTAACTTTTTCCCGCAGGAATTCAAGATTTGTTTGTTTTTTATTTTTGCGAGTTTTTTGTTTTAATATATGGTGAATAAAGTTCGGAAAATGTATTTTATGAGGTGTCAATTGCTTTTTTTTTTGGTTCACTGAGTACATTTTGACCTTTTCAATAAACCATAATAAATAAATGATCAAATTAAAGTATTGACATAGTTGTTGGTGGAATTTCACAAAAGCTTGTTTATTAACGTAAGTAAGTAAAAAAAAAAACACTGCTAAAAGTTGGCAAAAACGGATTTTCATCTCAAATATCTTTTCAAAAATAAATAAGATATAGGCTTTAAACTAATTTCATCTCATAAAAAATGTTGTTTTCAATATTGAGCTCAATTAAAAATCCAACAGTCGGGTTTTAACAAAAATTAACATCTAGAAAATATACTACACAAAATTGATAAAAATTGATGTTTGATTCTCGATATCACTTGATTAAATGAAGTTATTGACTTCATTCTGTGCTAAATTTTGTTGTTATCGTAAGATAATGGTCTTAGAAAAATCCAATCTGTGAATAATAACTGTCAAAAAATGCTACTAAAATTGATAAAAATTGATTTCCGTCTTAAGATCTCGGAAGCAGAAAAAAAAAATCATATGTAAAACATTGTTGCTAACTTTTAGTTAGTTTTTCCGAAAAATTCAATTCATAACTTTATTTACAAAACACGAAATCATACAACAAAAAACTGATAAGAAATGGTTTTAGTCTCAAGTATTAGGAGAACAAAGAAGGATATTGACTTCATATTTTAGTAAAAGCTATTTTTTCCACACCAAAATGTAAAACTACCAATATTGACTTGTAAAAGAATACGATAATGGGTGGACTTAATTATTTTAAAAATCGTCATTATCAAAAATGAGAACCTCACTTCAGCGCAGTCATAACGTTATGTTGTTATTAGAGAGGATGAGAACAGAAAAGACCCAAGATTGCTTCCCTGGGGAACACCAGATTCTCTTTTAAGGAGGTGTCCATATCAGTTATATACTAGAGTATAAGGAATAAGAAAGAATCTTAAATTCATTAGAGTTCAATATAAAAAGTGAAGGAGACAGAATTTTAAGGTTAGTTTTCCATTTCTTATTTCTTTTGTTTCGCAGTGAACGCAGTCAGTGTACCAAGACTGGGACCATTTTTAAATAATGTCAAAATTGTTTTCTTTTACATACTATTTACAGTTTGAGTGCACTTTTAACATTGTCAAAACGAATTTCCTTATTTAACCTTATTACAGAATGTTGAACAACCAACATTTAGAAATAAGGAATTTTGACTTTTTTTAATAATGCAGACTTTGCATGAAATAATTTTGTAATACAGTATTTTAAAACAGTATTATTTCCCATACAGTGTTCGACTTGAACCTATGTGTACATATATATTTTTTTTTGCTTAACTTAAATACTAAACAATAATATTTTCTGTTAAAATATGAGCAATTTGTTTTATTACTTCAAGAAAGATACAAGAATTTCTAAACAATGAGCATTTATTACTTCCTTATTACTTTCGGATAGCAAACAAAATTCGAAGAACATTATATTCGAATTTGTTTCCATAGAAATTAGAACACAAATTTCTAATAACACGCAAAACCAATTCATTTTAAGAAAGGAAAACAAAATCAAAACAACAATAATTCAGGAAGAACAAAAAAGAAATTATACATTAATTCAAAAAAAAAAAAATCATTGTACTTTGAAAAGAATTTTCACCCCATTATCAGCTTCAGCATACAAATTGTTTCTATTGCTATACTATTATATGTATGTATGTATTGTATATACATATGTACACTAAGAAAATGAGTTGTCCTAGAAAACGTTTTCAATTCAAATGGGAACCAGAAGCAGAACCAGAGCATAAATAAGCTAAAATAAGGAATTCTTTTGGCGTCACGTTTGTTATTAAATAAAAATTCGTGGTCACTTAAAGTTGATTTGAATTGAGTTGAGTTGGAGGATAAATAAATTATTTTATTTATTCTATTCAAGTATCATTTAATGTAAATGAGATGCTATTTGACACTAAATATTCTTGTGGGATGCCTTTGAGAAAAATAATTTAATCCTAGTTCAATTTTTGTGGTGTATTGTATTGTATAATCAATGAATATTGAAATTATCTTCAATCGTTTTCGAAATAGAACTAACAAAGTACAAGGATCGAGTATTCACCAAATTTTTGAAAGTATTTTTAAATACAGAACTTTACAAATGAAATTGTTTTAAATAATAAATTTAGTACAGGTACATGACTATATATAGTAAATTGAATTCATATTAAAATAATGTTCGATATAAAAGACACAACACAGTTCTTTCAGTTTGAACTTACATATATTTAAGTTTTGTTTACTATAATTTGCACTAAACTAAAGGGCTAATTACTATCCTTAACATATTTAAATACATATATTGTAAGCGTTAGGAAAATAGGGAAGGACTTATGAAAAAGTTCTCTTAGTAAACTAAGGCGCTTCGGATTGAAAATTGGACATATGTATACTCAGAAAGTGAAAACAGTCTTCTTTTGCCCTAAGGTTACGTAATGTACAGAACTGGTAGAAATGTCCGTTATATGGGTTTCCTTTAAGACCGAGTTCACATCTTCTTTAGAAATTGGACACATTTCTCTGTAACTATATAAGAGTCATAAAAGTAATTTTTCTCCAAAAAGTTGGTAGTAAGTGAAAAGCGATTTCTAGACGTTTCCAACTAGACAGTCACCAATCCTCATTCTTTAACTCAAGAAACACCATTTTTGTTGAGAAGGCGATTATCCTGATAAGAGAGCACTTTCGCGATGAAATCGACCAATAACTTTCGTGTGTATGTAAACAATTAAGGAAGTCCTGTATCAAGACGAAGTGCGTAGGTTAGCGTTTTCAAAGGCAAGTTTAAAAAGGTTTTTTAGAAAGTTTATTTGAAATTTTTCGAATGACTCGTATTCATCACAAAAGCAAACTCCAGCGTAACACAAGATCGATTTAACCAAGGCATCAAATATTTTATGCTTCGAAATGAAATGAAGAACTCGGTTCAGTTTCACACCTAAATATTTGTACTGATCTACAATCACCAAACTCATACCATTGAAAAACCAATAATTATGTTTATACGTTTTGGCTCCTTGCTGATCTACTAAAGACCATAACTTTTGATTTGGTGTTCATTACAGTATTTCGCTAGGTGATTTGAAGATTTTTTGAAGATTCAGAAAGTATCACAAGATCATCTACATACAAAAGAACTTTTATGTTTAAATCAGTGATACGTATTCCAACAGGAAGGTAGTCTTCCACATTGTTAACATAGAGTGAAAACAACAGTGTACTCAGAAGGCAAACTTATAAACTTCCCATAGGAAGTTATTGTAATGAGTCGGATTTTTCAAATTGAGAATTTTGACATTTCTCGACATTTCAAGGTCCCTAGAGTCGAAATAAAAGATTTTTAGAAAGATGTCTGTGCGTACGTTCGTATGTCCGTACGTTCGCGACGTTTTTTCGACGTTCATAGCTCAAGAACCAGAAGAGATATCGACTTCAAATAAATTTTGTTATATAGATAATAATGCATAAAGATGCTGAAAGGGCTCTCAAGAAAATTGCGTGGGTGGTTTTTTTAATAAAGCAGTTTAAAAAAAAAGGTGAAAATGTTGTTCAACCCTAAATATCTCACGAACCAATAACGCTAGAGAATTGAATTAAATTTTATATTATACTAGCTGACCCGACAAACGTTGTGTTGTCATATAAATAATTTCTAGAGAAGATTTTGCTAGAAATAAATAACTTATTGTGTAAGTTTGTAAGGATGTGGTATATAAGTGGGAGAGGTATAGAGCACTGTAAAAGTTGATAAAATATTAAAATAAAAAATCACTAAACAAATTTTTTTAATTTATTAAAATTAATTCTTTAAAATTATATACATATCGCTAATTATGGCTGTACTACAAAAGAACAATATCAATCCCTTAATGCAAAAGAGTGAACAATATTTTCTGTGGTCCCATCTTTTGCCAATACAAACAAACTGGATGGTTTGCCCACTTGAGAGTACGCCACGTATAATTGTCCGTGTGAAAAACATGAAGTGCTCAATTGTAAGCAGCAGACGATCATCGTTTGGCCTAGAGACTTATTAATAGTTATTGCAAATGCAAATTTTCACCTAGGAATTTGCCATTTGGAATTATGGCTTCGATAACATTTTTCATTAATTTTTTAATTAATAATCACGTGCCGTTGCACAACCGTGGTGGGTTCAAATTACGAAACAAAATTACCGGGGGTCCAACCTTCAGTTGTAAATTATACGGTGGCATGTCTGGTAAATCTAATGAGTTCAAAAACTCAGCTAGATAATTTACAGCTTCGGTGGCATCACAAACTGTATTAAATGATTTGTATGGCACCAAGTCACCTGATAACAAATGTTGTATTTTGAGATTTAATTCGTTGACATTCACTTTTCTTGCTGCTAAAATTGCTCTTTCTGACAGCCACTCATGATTTGTATATTGTCTGTGTACATCGGGAAATATCTGGTCAATGAGAGCATCTTGTGAATCAATAATCGTGCAGAAATCGACCGGTAATTTTATGCATCCAGTTTCATCTGTAGTAACTTTTCCGTCGCCTATATCTATCAACAGTTGTTTTTAGAATGTTTCAGCGGATGGATCTTAAAGCATTTGAACACGCATATTTACTTTCAGTTGCGAAGATTTTAAGCACGCGTTGATCTCATCAGCGTACGTTGAACGCGGAATAACGGGAAGTGTTTGTCTCAAATCACCTGAAAGCAGTAACCGCGTGCCGCCAAATAGGCTGTCGTTGTTTTTTATATCTTTCAATGTCCTGTTCAACGCCTCAAGCGAATGTTTATGTGCCATAGTGCATTCATCCCAGATGATAATAATTTTACACTGTTTCAGCACTGTGGCCATTGATGATTGTTTTTCCTTGCGACATATAGGAACTATATGGCAAGTTTTGCATTCGTGCAAAATTTCGAACTCGAGATTTTAATCAAACATGATATTACGATGGTAGAGAAGTCGAAAAAAGTGGGTCCCGCGATTCCGTCCGGTCAATTTTGTCTGTCTGTCCACGCTCCTACAGCCTAAACCATTGGGTCGATTGAGTTCAAACTTGGAAGTTAAGGTTTTGAGCAGATTTGCGTTTGGCGTTTTTTTCATTTTTTTTTTAAGATCAAAACTAACAGTGGCCCTCATACAATTTTTTTGGTCAAAAAACGAAAATTCGAATTTTCTCAAAAACAAACCGATAGACTTTTTTTAAATTTTCTCTAAAATTTTATTTTTTAACTTGGTTTCTTTTAATAAGAAAAACATATTTTTGTATTGCTCAGGAAAGGTACCGCTCATAGAACCGTTTTTTTGTTTTTTAATTTTCTCAGCAACTTTTGAACCGATTTCAATAATTTTTTTTTCTGAACGAGCTCTTATATTGCCTTAACAATATTTGATTATCAAAAGTGCAATTTTTTATTGTTTGGATTTTTAAAAAAATATTGAAATTTTTTTTTTCAAAATTCTATATCTCAAAAACGGGTGAACATTTTTTTACGAAATTGAAATATAGAGTGTATATTTACAATCACTAAGCAACTGCATACCAAAAATATTTTTAGAACAAAATTGAAAAATTTTATATATAAAAAATTAATTTAAAAAAAAACCGCTCTAACGATTTTCAAAAAAAAAAAATTGAAAAATCAAGGGTTTTTTGATTTATAAAATGGCATTTAAATTTTTGAAGACAAACTTATTTTTCAGGTAAAATTTTGAATCTTAAATTAGTTTTTTTTAAATTATTTTAACTGTATTAAATGTAACCCCCTCCCATAAAATTGAAAAATGGAGGTTTTTTCGACAGATCAAATGGCATATATATCTTTGAAGACAAACTTATTTTACAGGTATATTTTTAAATATTATATAGATACTTTTTTAAACAGACTCTTTGCATACAGGAGCAAGTTCGTGCGACCCAGTCGTGCACTTTATTTTATATTGCACACCGCGTCTGGGTTATTTTGAATATTTAGTGGCAGTTTAAATACTGAATTAGCTGTTCTGCCTCCATCCAATAAAGTTGCCGCAATGCCAGAAGATGCAACAGCCAATGCAATACCATTATTTGATCGTATTTTAGCAAGAATTTGCGAAATAAGGAATGTTTTGCCAGTTCCACCTGGTGCATACAAAAAAAATAATCCACCTTGTCCTGCCGAAACTGCGAGCATGATGTTGTCAAAAATGGTTCTTTGTTCTTCATTCATTAGTGGGACATTGCGAGCAACTATCGCTGCCATTTGTACAATATTGTATTGTAGTTCACGATTCAATTTAGTGTATATTAAATCAGATGCATTTCGATTTGGTGAATGCATACCGAAATGACTGAGTGGTAAGTTGGCAATGATAATGCAAAGATCCTCAATAGCAATCAATGCTTCATTGTACATAGCGTCACTGAATACTATCGTAAGATCGTTGCACCGTGTACGATATTGATGCAATTAAACCATAGCACTTAGAAATATAAAAAATAGATAAAAACCTATTCTCAGACCTACCGAATGTATGCAAAATTTCATTGAAATTGGTTAAGCCGTTTCGGAGGAGTATGGCAACTAACACTGTGACAGGAATATTTTATATATTAGATATTGTAATTGTAACGTGATACCCAACAAATATAAGTTAACCACATTGTAATGTATTCTTTCGTGTGGATGTTGGATTGGCACGTCAACAGTCAATAACGGTAGATGACGATGATGCAATTTTTTTTAGTGGTTCTTGAGATATGGACGACGAAAAACGATTATCCCAACATTTCCAACACACACAGATATCTCTCTAAAAATCTTCGATTTAGAGTCTAGAAACCTTGAAGCGTCGAGAATTGTTAAGTTAAAAATTATGCGAACCTAAAAAGGTCATTTCGTAAGATATTTGTGCACATATTGTATGATGTTCCCGGTTAAAATGGTACAGGTTATATCTCTCAACTAACACACAAAATATTAATTTCAAAATCAAGGCAATACTACCAAAAGTCTCATTTGGTATCGTGCCCTGTCTCGAAGTTAAAGCCAAGCTGAGAACTAAAGGAAATAGCACCATAAGTTTCAAGAAAAACTAAATTAACTCTTCTTGTTTCTCCTACCAAATTCTGAAATATCTCATCGTCTTTTCCTAAGGATGTAGGCTGAAATTTAAGAATCTTTTTAGATAAGTTATTGATGCCAGGTTATAACCCGCATAAAGTTCATGCGGATAAAGCATAAACTAAACTCTTACAAAATAATTTCTATACCTTGCCATGGTGTTTTTTTTTTTTAAATAAGACTAAGGGTAAAAGTGACCCAAATTTATTGCTTGGTTCGATAAATTGAAATCATTTTAAAATAAAACAGGATCAACTATATGTAAGATATATGCCCATCAGCAATTAGTTTTGAAAAGTTTATTATGTGCAAATAAAAATTAAATTTTTCCAAACATACATACATGTATGCATGTACTCGTATATGGCAGCAATTTATTTCTTCTTAACACATTTTTTCTGTAATTGGTTTTATCCAAACACACATGTGCCCTACCGCAGGGATACAAAGAACCAGCTCCCTCCAATCTTTCCACCATTAGCATCAGCATCCCCCATATCGTCAGCTTCGACCCGTTGTCAACATTGACATTTAGCAATCACTCACACATGCCACTTACGAGCAGTGGTGAATAGGAAATTAGTTGCGAAAGCTGTAACAATTGATTTCGTTACGGTTGATGTTTTGTGTTACATATTCGTCCCGGTGGGCGGTAAATGCTGTTCCGGATGATTACAAGGGCTAATACATATCCGTATACGTATGAATTACATCGAAACATGTATTTCTATTGTAAAAGTATCAGAGTATGTGTTGTGTATATGTATAATATATGAGATATACATATGTAAGTTTAGATCATGGAATTGCATAAAAAAGCAAAAACGGAACAAGCATAAAAGTACCATTCAATATCCCTTTTGTATAATATCAAGTACATAAATGCTATGTATATATGGAGAATTGCTCTCTTCGGGCTTAGTTAGTTAAGGCAAAACAAATGACATTGGCCAAGGTCAATCTATTTATTCCTTATTCCACCCGGACCTCTGCCACCCCGTTACCATCCATATCCACCCGTGCGTCGTCGTCGCCCGACTGCTAATGCAAATCAAACATTTTGCCTTTACTACGAAGGCCTTCATCGCTTTAGGTAACTACTTTTTCTTCTTGGTAAATGCAGGATTGTGGCAATGAAGGGTGAGCTATTTTATGGTTTTTTCGTCCTTCCAATTGTCTTGTCATAGTCAAAGTCACGCAAATAGAGACAGAGAGTAAATTTGAAAAGGGTTAAATTTGTTGTTGAATTGGTAGACAATTTTGTATGGTGGGACTCAAAATGGGGTCAATCCATTTTACTTAAGAGTTAGTATTAGTTGCAGTCAATTTAACTGACGGAATAGTTAAGTTTTAATATTAAAATTCACAGGGTACCATTTTTATGTTAACTATGTGTTATGTACACATTAAGTGTGAACTTAAAGAAGCACTCGTGTTAATGTTCCGTAACACGCAATTTGTAAAATTTTCCATCAGAAATGAAGTGCTGGCGTTCGTTGATTAAAATTAAATCAAACATTTTCACATGTTTGGTGTAGATACCTAGAGATTCTTAAAAAAAAATGGAAAATTTGCGTGTAGTTTTGGGTAAATGGAAAGTTTTTGAAAGATTTGGTAATGATTGAATTAGTTAAAGTAAAATTTGTATTCCATTTCAAACTATAAGTGGTTCAAACAATGAAATCTAGGAAAAGGAAATTTATGCGGCTTTTTTCAAATAATCTTGTAATACTCGTATTGTTCAATTATTCTTATAAAACATCGTACATATTGTAATTTTCCTAATCATATTCTTTCATTATAGTCGTGTCAATGAAGACGTAAACAGAGAATATTTGAAAGTCCTCAGAAACAGCTCCGGTTTCCAATGTTTTTTTTTTATTTTTTTTCTTATCAAAATCAGGAACTATTTAAAAGGGGGGTATAAATATTTGTATTGTTTAAATAATGTCTATGTAATTATTCCAGTGTTAATTTTGGTATTGAGAATATTTGTTGAATGAAAGAATTAAAAAGTTTTTGATTTTACTAAAATAAGACGCCATAGATCGAGCCAAAGCACAAGTTTAAATTAAAACAACAACATTATCATTAGATAATTTTTAAATTTAAAAAATAAAATGCACGACTGGGTCGCACGAACTTGCTCCTGTATGCAAAGAGTCTTCAAAGTAATAAATGCCATTTGATTTGTCAAAAAAACAGCGCGATTCATCCCAAGACACAGCTCATCCTAGGACAACTCATCCCGGAAATGCAAAATACTTGTAACTTGTAAGCATACTTAACGAAAACAATTGTTTGTGTATTTAACTAGTTCGTTCAAAGCTTTTTCCTTTGGATAGCTTTATTTTAGTTTAATATTAGAAGAACCAGGATGGATAGTAAATTATCTGAAGATAAGAAAGAGGAAGAACATGTATGTTTAAATTGTAAAAGCGATCGCCTATTGGTTGTGTAGTTAGGAAGGTGTCTAAAACGAATAAGGAATAGTTCATTGGCGTGCTCGACTTTATGCAGATAGATAGATAAAGACATGTTAATGATGATAATGAAGGAATGTTATTGATAGGTAGAAGGTACTTACTATAATCCAATCACATTCCTTCTTTCCTACAAGTTTGCAGCGCAAACATGGAGTTATTATGTTCAGTTTAGTTTTTTCGTTAAAGTTAAAAAAAAAAAACAAGCATACGAAATTGCTATTTATGTGTTGCTTACTGTCAGGCTCTTATGCGTTTTGGATTTGAGTTACGTAAGCAGTAGTTTTAGAGTGGCTCTACACGGCCATCGTTGGTATTTACAATAGTTATAGTTATAAAAATAAATAAATATGTACCAAATGCATTAATTTGGATAAAAGATAGGAATGTAATTAAAATTTTGT
This sequence comes from Eupeodes luniger, assembly GCA_951509635.1. Classification (NCBI taxonomy): domain Eukaryota; kingdom Metazoa; phylum Arthropoda; class Insecta; order Diptera; family Syrphidae; genus Eupeodes; species Eupeodes luniger. Next base: position 75,716,754 of record OX608074.1, read on the forward strand.
TAAAATAATGCACTCTTTTGGGGCTCATGCATAGTTAAAATAATTTAAAAACAAAAAAAAAAACTATTTAAGATTCAAAATTTTACCTGAAAAATAAGTTTGCCTTCAAAAATTTAAATGCCATTTTATAAATCAAAAAACCCTTGATTTTTCAATTTTTTTTTTTGAAAATCGGTAGAGCGTTTTTTTTTTAAATTAATTTTTTATATATAAAATTTTTCAATTTTGTTCTAAAAATACTATTGGTATGCAGTTTTGTTCTAAAAATACTTCTGGTATGCAGTTGTTTAGTGATTGTAAATATACGCTCTACATTTGAATTTCGTAAGAAAATGTTAACCCGTTTTTGAGATACAGAAATTTTTAACAATCCAAAAAAAATTGCTTTTTTGATAATCAAATATTGTTAAGGCAATATAAGGGCTCGTTCAAACAAAAAATTATTGAAATCGGTTCATAAGTTGCTGAGAAAATTAAAAAACAAATTAACGGTTCTATGAGCGGTACCTTTCCTGAGCAATACAAAATATGTTTTTCTTTTAAAAAGAAGCCAATAAGTTAAAAAATAAAATACAAGAGAAAATTTATAAAAAATCTATAGGTTTGTTTTTGAAAAAATTAGAATTTTCGTTTTTTGACCAAAAAAATTGTATGGGGCCACTGTTAGTTTTAATCTTAAAAAAAATGAAAAAAACGCCTAACTGCTCAAAACCTTTACTTCCAAGTTTGAACTCAATCGACCCAATGGTTTAGGCTGTAGGAGCGTGGACAGACAGACAAAACAGACCGGACGGAATCGCGGGACCCACTTTTTTCGACTTCTCTACCATCGTAATATCATGTTTGAATAAAATCTCGAGTTCGAAATTTTTCTGGTTAAATGTAAAGAAATCGAACTGATAGTATTTTTTACAAAAAATAAAAACCTAAAAACACATTACTATAACTCGGTAAACATTTTATTTTGACTCTAATATCTTTTCAAAAATTAAAAATATTGGCTTCAAACTAATTTCATTTTATAGAAAATATTGTTTTCGAAATTTAATAAAACTAAAAAAACCCTGTAGTTTTTCAAAAAAATTATGATTTACAAAAAAAAAGTATATGCAAAATTGGTAAACATTGATATTCGATTCTTGATATCACGTGAATAAGTGAAGGTATTGATTTCAAAATGATTTCATTCTGTGCTAAAATTTCTTATTAATAGGTATTTGTATTTGTAAGAAATAAAAACTTTCAAGAAATACTTCTAAAATTGATCGTATGCAAAATATTGTTGTTAACTTTCAGTAATTTTTTTTAGAAAAATCAGTTGACAAACTTTTTTAACACAACACGAAAAACTACAAAAACATCAACAAAATGATAAGAAATGGTTTTCTACCCAAGTATAATGAGGACAAAGAAAAATATTGACTTAAAATATGTATCCTAAACAATATGTTGTTATAAATATTTTGTTGAGCTTTTATACATACGGGCACGGATGCAAAGTTATCAGTGTGGGTCTCAGGCCAGCCTCTTTTTTAAAATTTCTTTGAAAGTTCTTTCTGCATCTAAATAAATAAATAAATTAGGTGGCGCAACAGTCCGTAGAGAAGTAGGGCCTAGTGACTAACAACTCTCAACCATTCCTGTGTGCGAGTAATTGCAGGGATGGAGGGGACCTACAGTTTATATGCCGAATCCGAACGGCTAATTTGAGAAAGCACTTTTTCATGACAAGAATTACTATTGGATAATTTGTCAATTCCTCGCAAGAGGCAGTACCCCTGAAAAAAAAAAAAATTTAGGTGGCACAGGCAGGGATCGAACCCAAAACCTCTCGCACGACAGTACAACGCACTTTTTTTATTTTTTTTTTTAAATTCATTTTTATTAATTCATTCTTAAGACTATCTTAAAGCTAGACAAAAATTCATACAACTAGCCTAATTAACCATAACTTACAACTAACTTACTGGAACCATACGGACACTCTAAGTTAAACAATAATACTTAATTCTAATGCCTTTCGGTCCTAAGATCTATTTAACTTCAATTCAATTTTATTTATTTTTGTATTTATTAGAAAATTTGAAAAAAAAACTAATATTAATATCCTTTTTTTATTTTTACTTAAAACTACTTAAAATAAGGTCCTTAATATAAAACTTAAAGCTAATTTAAACTACCTATTCTACCTATTAACTACTTAAAACTAGAACAACCACAGCAGCAAATCTAACTATCTAACATTTTATGTTTTCCTTTTTTTTTTGTCCCTTTATTTCATGTTTTTTTTTTTATTTTTTATTATGATTATATATTTTTTTTTTTTTGTAAATTTTTTTGTTGGTGCCACCATGCCTATTCTACTTAAAACTAAACCCTAAAACTATAAAACAAGTATGTAAGCCGGCCAAGGCTTAAAACCAAATCCCGACTACTCACTATCAAGTGCCGATTGAAGCCACCAAAACTGCCAATCTATCCTGTATCAGACCGTATCTATCTAAGAAGAGGAATGCTTCTGGTTCTGGTGGAATGAAGCCGCTCAAGCGTGCACTCTCTAAATACTCGTCGTTCTGATAGAACGCCCCGAAAATTAAATTGTTGGTCGAAGACATTGCTCTTGCAATGTGACCTCGAACGAGTTTTATCACGAAATTGTCAATTCTGTTGATTCGAGCCCAGTTGTATAGGACCTCGTTGGAATAGTAATGCACGTAAGAAGATTCGGCTGTTCTATATAAGCCGGTACAGCGTCGTAAACACTGTCGCTTGAACACCCGAAACTTCTCCATCTGGGAAGGGGCAACGTTGAACCACACAGGACAACCATAAACGATCATCGGCCGTATGAGGGCCTTGTAGCAAATTACCTTCACTCTGGGGTCAAGCCGACTGCTAAAAAAGAGCCGTTTCGTCAGAGCGAAGGCTCCCCTGATACCTAGGTACTTCACTACACTTTTGCTCTCTAATGGCTGTCTGTGAAGATCAACGATAACCATCTTGCGCCAATTCTTGCACGTATCCCTCGTGGCCCCAGCCAACGGAGTCCGGAACAGAATTGTCTCCGACTTCTGGACATTTATTTTCAGTTTTCAGTCGTCGCAATATCGCTGAATCTTGTCGAAATCACGCTGCAAGAGAATTCTACTAACCTCAACCTTTCGGGCCGTTCTGTACGCCATCATGCCACGGGTACTACACTTTCTGCATCTATCTGTAGTAATATTTTTATAACAAAATCGATATCTTTGGTTTTTTAGATATTGACGTTGAAAATTAGTATCCCTTACGTTCGAACGTACGTACTCACGCACACACAGACATCTCTCTAAAAATCTTTGATTTAGATTCTAGGGACTTTGAAAGGTTGAGGATTGTCAAAATTTTCATTTCGACAAATCGGGCCGATTACAATCAATTCCTATGGGAAGTTAAAAAACGAGTATTTTCTTAGTAGTAATAAACATCCAATTTATTTCTTCTTAAAAAGTGAGATATTCCGTCAACAATGTAAAATTTACAAATGGATGCAACGGCTACGATAGCAGCACCATATCCTTTTCATAAGATTCTCTATGACCGTTTCCCAAAATTCCGCCTGAAGATCCTCGATAATTTCATTAATCCCACTTTTAAGGTCTTGAACCAGTTTTGGACCATTAGCATAGATGTCAATGTTCAAGTAGCCTATAGAAAAAAGTCTAAAGTTGTTAAATTACAAGATCTCGATGGCCAATTGTGATCACCTCTACAATGAATAACACGGTGAGAAAACTTTTCCTGTAGCACCTCTTTGTAGTGAATTTAAACAATTTCGGTGCGTTGTTAAAACCTCTATTGTTCCATTTTTAATAATAGCGTAGTTGTTACTTGTCAAAAGATAAAAGCTGAGCGGAAAATTTACAATGAGTCATCGTATTGGAAAACCTCTCCATTAACAAATTTCAAAGACTGACTAATAGTATCAATTTAAGATTTTAAGGATCACACTAAATCCTAAGCTTCTTAGATACTTTAATTGAAATGTCACATCAGTTTGTGACCCTTATGCAATAAAAAAAAAAACTTTTCTAACATTTTGCATACATCGGAAACAATTAATTTTTTGTTCAAAGAAAAATCCAAACAACAACGATTTCAAAAAAAATGTTTATTGTGTACATAAGCATGCGTTAGTAAATTGGCTCTGTCATTGACGTCACTTTGTATAGAGAATGTTATATTTTTATATTTTAATTGGCAGCCTTTAGAAAATGAAGTAAAGCACTTTCTTTGTAAGAAGTTTAACTGTCGATGTCATAAGGTGTTTTATTTTATGTGTACATAATGTTGTGTTTTTGCATTTTTATGGGTAGTTATACCTGCTGGAAGAGAGATCGATGTTGTAACCAATTTGCATAGTCAGTGTTTTGTTGTATATAGAATTGGTAATTGCAAAATGGCATGAATTATAATTGGTTTCACAGTTTGACATTTTTTTTCAGAACATAATAACATTTAAACCAGTTAAACAAATCAATAATTATTAAAAGTTTTTAACCTGTTGCCTTTTTATTGTCTTTAAGAATGTTATGCATGCATAAGTATGTTATATCTCTAATTTATTATTTCAGGTAATATTAAAAAAAAGCAACATCCCTTTTTGTTAAACTATGGCATACAATTATATGTAATCTGCTATCCACTCAATTGGTCCAAAATGGGTAAAAAAGTAAATAAGTTATAAAGTAAATTAATCAAATGTATTCATGTTGGAAATTTAATAATTGAAAATGAATACTAAAACAAATTGACATTCAAAAAATAGAAAAATTAAGGCCATTTTTTAAATCAGTTTCATTCTTGACTCAAGTTTTCATGTTCAACGCAAACAAAATGTTGCTCTAATGGAGGCAAAATTATTGCAACTTTATTTTCGGTCTAATAACGCTCGATATATCTTTGGAACTTTTGTAATTTCCACTTTCTATAATTTCCCTAGAACTCGGTTTAAATTTGATATTGATTTTTAAGAAGCGAAATCTTAGTTTTATAAAACAAGGTTCTAAAGATTAACTTACTGCTTTAATAGCATCCGGCAGAATTTTTTGACTTTAAATTCTAACATTATATTAAAAAATATGTAGAATGTTTGTAAGGTTTGATTCTACGGTAAACAATTTATTATTAATTTAAATTCGTTAAATTCATTTCCGATTTAAATTAATTTTAATTTTTATTCTTCTATGTACCAATTTTAATTTTCAATATTATTCTGTATTGTTTACTTTTAAAATGTTTAACTTAAGATTTTACAAATTGTAATACAGTCCATGGACCTTCTATCTTCTATGTCTGTATAATTGTCGCAATCAAGGTGCACGGGGATAAAATGATCACGGTTAAGAGGTAGACTTGGCGTGTTGAGTGAGTAACGCGGATTGTACTTGTCGATAAAATGTCATTCAACGTCATTATGTCTGCAAATACAAATATTCTGTCTCCGTATAACAACCAAAAAGTCAATGAAGAATTTTAATGCATGTACAGCACTTTATGTCAAAAACCACATTTCTTTATCTGAATAGTGTTGTGAACTGGATTTTTCATCATCAATTTTCTAATAATGTATTATCATTTTTATTAATATTCACTCTACAAAGTGTTTTTTTTTTAACTCATACTTAATTAATTGGTTTGATGAGTATAAGCCTCCTCTTGCACCTTCCACCTTTTTTGGTCTAAAGCTTATCTCCAGTAAATTCGACAAGAAGATTGTATTTCGTCTTTCCACCTCTTGAACGACTACCTGCACTTCTTTTTATATCTAGTGGATCCTATTACTCTGTTGTTATCTTGATCAGAAGGACCAACCATTTAACGTCCGAAATATTTGTCCTGATCATGTCTTTTTCTGGAAAAAAAGTTTGTACCTACAAATTTTAAATTCTAAAAAAATGTATAGGTACTTGAATTAAAAAATGTATTCTTATATTTCCAGAGACACAATAACCTTTCTTGTAAGAAACATTCTTAAGGCACCAGCCGTTGACCAAAAAATAACATTTAAATTTTTTAAATCGTTTTATGAAATTGGTTAAAAATTAATAGTTAATTTTTTTGTACAGTTTAAGAAATTAAATTTTCAAGTGGTCCCAATAACACTTCGAAATAAAAATACCAAATTGGATGTCTTATGAAAATAATCTAATTTTGACTTATTGTTAGTTGACTTTTACTTTAATTTATCACAAATCATCTGAGATCAAGCCAGTCCAAAGTTTATTTTTTGACTTACAAACAGCCATAAATGAAGAAGATAAAACGGTTGCAATTTTTTGAAAAATAAATCAAATATTAGAAGCACATTTTGACATTTCTCGACGTTTCAAGGTCCCTAGAGTCGAAATAAAAGATTTTTAGAAAGATGTCTGTGCGTGCGTGTGTACGTACGTTCGTACGTCCGTACGTCTGTACGTTAGCGACGTTTTTTTCGTCTTCCATAGCTCAAGAACCAGAAGAGATATCGACTTCAAATAAATGTTGTTATACAGATAATAATGCAGAAAAATGCAGAAAGGGCTTTCAAGAAAATTGCGTGTGTGGTTTTTTTACCATAGTAGTTTAAAAAAAAGGTGAACATTTTGGTTAACCCTAAATATCTCATGAACCAATGACGCAAGAGACTTGAATTAAATTTTATATTATATATTGTGACGTAACACAAAACAAGTATATTTTTGGGAAAAAATCCAAGTAACGGTTTTTTTTATAAATCAAAAAAACTGAAAAAAAAAATCAAAAAAATTGGCACCTCGAAAATTTCACGACCAAAATATGATTTCATCTCTAAAACAATTTTGTGCAACGAAAAATAATGTTTTTGACATCTGATAAAATTTTGAGAAAAATCTAATTTACAGTTTTTTTTATAAAAAATAAAAACCTAAAAAAAAACATTACTCAAAGTTGGAAAAAATTGAATTTCGATTCAAATATGTTTTCAAAAATTTGAGATAATGGCTTCTAACTAATTTTTACTTATAAGAAATATTGTTTTCAACATTCGATAAAATTTTGCGAAAAATCGAATTGACAGTGTTTTTTACAAAAAATAAAAACCTAAAAAAAAAAACAATACTAAAACTTGGTAAAAATTTACTTTCGACTCAAAAAGCTTTTCAAAAATTAAAAATATTGGCTTCAAACTTATTTTATTTCACAGAAAATATTGTTTTCGATATTTAGTAATTTTTTTTATAAAAATCCAACAGTCCGTTTCATAAAAAAAATAAAATCTACAAAAAATAGTACGCAAATTTGGTAAAAATTGATACATATAGACAAACTTTTAAGCAAGACAAATCGACAGAAGGGATGGGAAGTTATCAGTGTGGGTCGCATCCCAGCCTCTTTTTTATTATTAAAATACGGCCGATAAATGGTAAACTAGGCGACCAATCAAAAATACAAATGTGAATAAAATGTCAAAATTCGCTACCATTCACAATTCGCAGTTCGCAATTTGGGTCTCATGTGCAAGGCACTTCAGAGCGCACAACGTGTACTATTTGCTGCACTTTTTGAGATGTTTTCAAATGTTTATATTATTAAAAAAATTTGTAACTGTAGTCAGACTACTTCTCACTTCTCAAAATAAAACCTTAAAAGTATTTTGGCAAGTCTCCAAAAAAAAAGATTAAGATAAGAAAATTCAAATCTTACTTCTCATTCCTGTTTTCAACGTTGCTTATCAAAAAATCGATCGATCTTTGAGTTCTCTATGCGTCTTCGAATTTTTTATAATTAAATGTAAAACTAACTATAAGCTGACTCGAGCAAGCTGTTTAATTATACGGAAATAGAAATAATCTAAGCATACGGACGAACCCTTTTCATTCAGTTTTTATTTCATTCAGCTTCAATTTAAAAGATGGAAAACATAAAAACAAATTTAATATATGTATGAAAATTATTTATCATATTTTTTTAATGCATCTTCTTTAAAATTGTCGCATTTTTGTAAGTTAAAATAAGTGCTGGTCTGAATTTCGATAATTTTTTTACAATTATGTATGTAATAAATTATTTTGACCAATATTTAGTTGGACCCACTTTCAAATATAAAAACCGGAATACTGCGGATCGTTTTTTTGGCAATTTCTCACTGTACTGTATATGGAATCCCAAAAAAACACGACTAATATCCAGGTTGTTCTTTTGAACAAAAAAGGTGAAAATGTTTAGCTAACATGCCTAAAAAAAAATATACTGTTTTCGTCTTCAATTAAACTTTATTATACACAATATAAAATTAATGTTAACGTTTAGTAGTATTTTAACAGGTTTTAAATTTTTTATACAGGAGTTATACGAGCCTTGCAGCGACTTGCCACTGGTCAAAAAACTGCGTGTTCAACGCTTAACATTTAAGGTATTCAACGCCAAGCCTGAGGGAACAAGAAGCAGAGGCAGGCCTCATCTCCGTTGGAGTGATCAAGTTGAGGCTGACACACGTCAACTTGGTATTCTGGAGGCAGAAGCTAGAGATCGAGTAAGCTGGCGAAAGTTATTACTTGAGGCCCAGGAGCACAATGCGCTGTAGCGCCAACTAAAGTAAGTAAAGTAATTTTTTTTTACCAGATGTCAAAAACATTATTTTTTGATGCATACAATTATTTTTAATGTAATAATATATTTTTTTGCAAAATATTCGAAGTGACAAATATTTAAGTAATGTGCGTATGAACACGGACATATCTCTAAAATGTCGGGATATGTGAAAATAATTAATTCGACAAATTGGGCCAGTTACAACAACTTCCTATGGGAAGTTAATTCACACCAGGTCGAAATCAGCTTAGGTGATAAGTAATTATCAAATTTAGATTAATCATAAGTTATTTGGAATTAGTGTAGGTGCACAAAAATATAGATGCAGAAAGTTCACAAGAAAATTTGATCTTTTTTCGTAGAAATGACGTATTTTTTTCTGACTCAATTATCAGGAGTCTATTTTTAGTATTGTTAACAGTCTACTGACTTCTAGATTGGAGCTGATGCTAGAAGACAAATTCTTAAAAATTATGGTTTTGCGTGAACCTTTTGAAAATATTTTGATTTTAAAGGAGTCAACAAAACTTAAAAATTGGAGAAAAATGTGTTGTTCTAGAATTTAAGGAAATAGGTGCATTTAAGTACATAATTTCCCTAAAAAAAAAGAAACTTTAGTGTGGTACTCCTAAATTACACGTTTCAAAATCTTTTTTCGTAGTACCCGTGGCATGATGGTTAGTGCGTTCGTCTGTTAGTTTTAAGTTATGGTTAATTAGGCTAGTTTTATGAATGTTTGTCTAGCTTTAACATAGTTTTAAGGTAAATTAATAAAAATGAATTAAAAAAAAAAGTCTAGGCTTTAATCCTTGCCTGTGCCATCTAAAGTTTTTTTACGGGTACGGCGAGGAATTGATAAATTCTCCAAGAGTAATTCTTGTCATGAAAAGTGTTTTTTTTTCAAATAAGCCGTTCGGATTCGGCTTAAAACTGTAGGTCTCCTCCATCCCTGATAACAGTCCTCGCACACAGGAATGGATGAGAGTTGTAAGTCACTAGGCCCTAGTTCTCAACGGACTGTTGTACCAACTAATTTACTTATTTATTTAATTTATAGATTCTTTTTTCACTTCAGTTCCCGAGAGATTCAAAGCTTTTATATTAAATTATTAGATATGCAAAGTTTTCTTTAATTTTTTAAGATTTTGAAAATATTTGTGTTTAAAGGAAAATCAATGTTGAAAGTCAAAAATTAAAGATGGAATCAAAAGCGAGTTTAAGGAATTTAAAGGCAACTTAATATTAAATTGGTGATCTTTTGTTCAAGGTTGCTTCTTAAGAACCTGAATATTTGCACTTTCTCTCAGAAAAGATCTTATGAAAATAATTTAAAGCGTTACTAAAATGTTTCCAAATTCTAAATTTTGTGAAAATCGTTAAATTACTAAAAAATCTAAAGATGAAATCTTTACTTATACAACTTAACTTTATAATTAATTTGTTAAAAGTTGATGAATTTGTGCTGAACAATTGCATTTCCGATTCGTATTATGTTCTTGATCCAGTCATCAGTTAAAAGTAATATTTTTAGCAACAAAGTTTAAAGCAGTAAAATACAAGTTTTATTTTCATATATAAAAAATAAATAATTAAAAATGTAAGGGGGGTCATATTCATTAACGAATTTGATTTCAAGGGAATTCCTACGATCATTAAAAAAAAAAAAAATCTCCGTCCTGCTGGAACCACATATCATCGAGGTCAATGATTAAACTAGGGAAATAAGAAATTAGTTATCATTGTTATGTAGCGCTTGCTGTTGACGGTGACCGCCTCACTAACGTGGTTTTCAAACAAGTACGGACCAATTACGCCCCCGGCCCAAAATCCACACAAAAAACGGTAACGATGCATTATCATCTGGTGAACCTCGCGTGCGTTGTTTTCGTCCCATATACGGCAATTTTGCTTGTTAGCACAGCCATTCATCCAAATGCGCCTCGTCACTAAAGATAATTTTTCGGTCAAAATTGGGGTCCTCTTCCAAACGATTCGAAGCCCAGTCAGGGAACAAACAGCGTTGTGTATGGTAATAAACTTTAAGCTCCTGGGTCAGTTGGATCTTATACAGGTGTAGGCCCAAGTCCCAACGCAAAATTCGCCAAGTTGAAGTCTGCGAAAGGCCGAGTTCTTGTGCACGGCGCGGAATAGACTGCATCATTCATTTTGATAATAAATCGTGTAACTTGCCATGATGATTTGGCATAAACAACTAAATAATAAAAAAAAGATTTGACAGACGTCACCAAATCAAAATGGCCACAACGGGGAGCCAAAAAAAAACCTTTATAAGTTGGGAACATTAAATTTTTCAAGAAATTAAAAACGACAGCGATGTTCTATTTATTTACATACAATTGAAGACACTTTTATAAACATGATCTATTAGGCACAATGGCAATCCTGATAGTATAAGTTATGGTTTATTTATATGATGTTTTCTTTTTATTGATTTATTGGTAGTTAACGAAACCAGGTATTTGGTTTATGTAATGGGGTGATGTCCAAAAAGACAACATTTTGCGGATGCTGCTACTGTCACCTTTTTCTTTTTTTTCTTGTTGTTGTATAGTTCTTCCTTTATTGTAGCTACTTACGTTATCATAATAGCAAGTGCTTTGCTTTCATCCTTAATAGCACCCTTTATTCTCTAGGGATGATTTAAGTCCTTAACCAAGGAGGGTATTTTTCTTTAGTATTCACATTGGTCGTGATTTTGAAATTAATAATGTCTCACAGAAGGAGAGTTCCGTTTTTTTTTGTTTTTTGTTTAGATGCCTTCACATAAAATAAATTACACTCTGCCATCGAAGATGATAAAAAAAAAAAAACAAAAATTCAATAAAAAAATGTTGGGTTTAAAGCGAATCCCTGCCGAAAAGAGAAGGGCGAAAAATCGATTTTATTACCCTTCTTAATTCATAGCGTAAATAGGTCATAGTATTTTGTGTGCGCTCTACTGATGGCTCTATTGCCCCACTATGCGAGCGAAATGAGGGGAAAGTTGGATGATGACAGAAAAAGGACATAGAGCAATCAAATATACGTATACATAGATACACAGAACAAATACACAAACGTACACATGGAGATGATCATTGGATGACTCTCGAGATTTTTTTTTCTAGCCAATTATCCTTGAAGCGTGTGAAATGGCAAACGTGTGAGGTGTTTTCTGTTGCCTAAGTGTCTGGAAGAGAAAAAAGCTTGGAAAAAATATAATTAGAGATAAGTAGATGATGGGACTCCTGCCAGCCTACGCATCCCATAAACAGAAAAGTGTTGTGGAACTTATGTAGTAAAGTAATAAAGAAGTTGATATACAAAAAATTGATTTTGTTCAGAGTCCCAGAAAACGTACACCCGCTGTGTATGGTTAAATTAATTAAAGTACACAATATATCATTACATTCTTTACCATTATCATTATCATTACATTCTTTTAACAATATATCATTACATTCTTTTAATGCGCATAATATGCACCTTAAAATTGTTATCCACAACAAATGCTTATAACAAGGAATCCACAATTTGACGGAGATGGCACAAAAATTTCAGAATTCTTCATAACTTTTTTGAATCTTTATTTATGAAGAATTGTCCTGTTTTTTCTGTGACATTGAAGCATTTCAATATGTTGGACATGACAGCAATATTTTAAGAAAATAATATATGTATGTACATTCAGTTTCATTCCTTCAAATATTCAAACATTTTTAATTTTTTTAAGACAAATAGATTTATTTATTCCCCCATTTGTCAATCAATGATCTTTACTTAATTGAAATTTCTAACTTAGCTTTACCCAATTAAGAATCAATGGTTTTGAGTTTCTTGAATACGGTTTTCTAGTTTTTTTTTTTCATTAAGGAAACATCATAACATAACATATGTCAATCCATTGAACAATGAGTTGTTCTACTATTTTTTAAAATACAAAACGATGAATGGGAAGTTCTGTTCAACAAAACATTCGGCTGTTTTTTTCCCAAAAATTACTTTCCTGGCGTAAATGCATAGTAATAGTTACTAAGTTTAAATATCGAAGGTATATGTATTTATATTGAGTCTTCACTGCTTTTTTCAAGTAAATACAATTAAAAAAAAACTAAAAAACCATATACACTTTTATTTGTCTGATTTTTAATTCCTTAGTTTAAAAAATTTAACTGGAAAACTCCATTATACTACTTTTTTATTTATTTTTACAAATTTTATTTTGACTCACAATTCAATTTATAATTGAATGTTTAAAAACGGTTTTCTATTAAAGGTTGTTCGATTTTAAAATTGAAAAGAGGCTGGGATGGGACCCACACTGATAACTTCTCATCCTGTCGATTTTTCTTGCTTAAAAGTTTTCAGGTTTTGTTAAAAAAGTTGTCAGTTGAATTATTCTTCGAAATTAAAAAATTACCAACAATATTTTGCATATAATGAAATAGTTTGATCTGGAATCTATTTTTGTTAACTACATAGATTTTTAGTCGAAAACCAATATTTACCAATTTTAGTAGAATTTGCGTACCATTTTTTGCAGACTTTAATTTTTATGAAAAAACTGACTGTTGGATTTATATAAAAAAAAGATTTGCTGAATATCAAAAATAATATTTTCTGTGAGATACAATAATTTGAAGATTATTTATTTAATTTTTTAAAAAAGATATTTGAGTCGAAAGTAAATTTTTACTAAGTTTTTGTATTGTTTTTTTAGGTTTCCTTTTTTTTTAAAAAAAAACTGTCAATTTGATTTTTTTCAAATCTTATAAGATAAAATTAGCTTTAAACCATAATCTCAAATTTTTGAGTCGAAAATCAATGTTTACCAACTTTTAGTAATGTTTTTTTAGGCTCTTATTTTTTATAAAAAAAAACTGTCAAAAACGTTATTTCTCATTGCATACAATTTTTTTTTAGTTTTTTTTTAATTTTTTGTAAAAAAAACTGTCCATTCAATTTTTTCAAAATTTTACTGAGTGTTGACAACAATATTTTTTGAAAGATTAAAGTAGTTTAAAGACAATATCTCAAAGTTTTGAAAATATATTTGAGTCGAAAATCAATTTTTACCAACTTTTGTGAAATTTTTTTTTAGGTTTTTATTTTTTGTAAGAAAACTGTTAATTCTATTTTTCTCAAAATTTTTCCTAATGTTGAAAAGAATATTTATTATAAGTTAAAATTAGTTGGAAGTCATAATCTCAAATTTTTGAAAAGATATTTGAGTCGAAATTCAATTTTTACCCACTTTGAGTAATGTTTTTTAGGTTTTTATTTTTTATAAAAAAAAACTGTCAATTCGATTTTTCTCAAAATTTTATCAGATGTCAAAAACATTATTCTTCTTTGCACAAAATTGTTTTGGAGATGAAATCATATTTTAGTCGTAAAATTTTCGAGGTGACAAATTTTTTTTTTCAGTTCTTTTGATTTATAAAAAAACCGTTAATTGGATCTTTTCCAAAAATATACTTGTTTTTATCACGTTACAATATAAAACATAAAATTTAATTCAAGTCTTGCGTCATTGGTTCATGAGATATTTAGGGTTAACCAAAATTGTCACCTTTTTTTTAAACTGCTATGGTAAAAAATACACCCACGCAATTTTCTAGACAGCCCTTTCTGCATCTTTCTGCCTTATTATCTGTATAACAAAATTTATTTGAAGTCGATATCTCTTCTGGTTCTTGAGCTATGGACGACGAAAAAAATGTCGCGAACGTACAGACGTACGGACGTACACACGTACGCACGCACGCACAGACATCTTTCTAAAAATCTTTCATTTCGACTCTAGGGACCTTGAAACGTCGAGAAATGTCAAAATTTTCAATTCGACAAATCGGACCCCACGCAAAAACATTGCAGGGTTAAAATTAACCGAATTTCGGTTAATAATAACCACGTAACACTGTTAATATAGCACCTCACAAGTAACTCTGCTAAAAATAGCAGAGTCAACTCGATTAATGGAAAATCGGTTAAAAACAACCGAGTTCTCGATTAAGGATCATTTCCCCTCCAAAAGATACTCGTATAAATATAACCAAGCAAACTTTGCAATAAACAACCAATTAACTTGGTAGTTTATACCCAATTTACTTATTTGTTTTTAGCCAATCATGTTGTTAATATCAACCAATCATCTCGGGTAATATCTAAACTTTTCTAGGTGAAATAGCGATACACTTGTATCAATTTAGCTAACCTACTTAGTTAATTAAAACAACCTACTCTGTTATATTTAATCAACCCACTTTGTTAAATTTAGCAAACCTACTGGGCTAATAATAACTAATCTACTCTGTTTGAATTAGCCAAGCTACTTGGTTAATACTAGACAAACAACTTGGTTAATACTAAACAACCTACTTGATTAATATTAATCAACCTACTCGGTTAATACTAACCAACCTACTTGGTTAAGACTTACCAACCTACTCGGTTTTAATTAACCAACCTGCTCTGTTGAAATGAGCCAACGTACTTGGTTAAAACTAACCAACCTACTCGGTTTTAGTTAACCAACCTTCTCTGTTGAAATTAGCCAACATACTTGGTTAATACTAACCAACCTACTCGGTTAATATTAACCAACCTACTTGGTTAATATTAACAAACCTACTTGGTTAAAACTAACCAACCTACTCGGTTTTAATTAACCAACCTTCTCTGTTGAAATTAGCCAACCTACTTGGTTAATACTAACCAGCCTACTCGGTTAATACTAACCAACCTACTTGGTTAATATTAACAAACCTACTTGGTTAAAACTAACCAACCTACTCGGTTTTAATTAACCAACCTCCTCTGTTGAAATTAGCCAACCTACTTGGTTAATACTAACCAACCTACTCGGTTAATACTAACCAACCTACTTGGTTAATATTAACAAACCTACTTGGTTAAAACTAACCAACCTACTCGGTTTTAATTAACCAACCTTCTCTGTTGAAATTAGCCAACCTACTTGGTTAATACTAACCAACCTACTCGGTTAATACTAACCAACCTACTTGGTTAATATTAACAAACCTACTTGGTTAAAACTAACCAACCTACTCGGTTTTAATTAACCAACCTTCTCTGTTGAAATTAGCCAACCTACTTGGTTAATACTAACCAACCTACTCGGTTAATACTAACCAACCTACTTGGTTAATATTAACAAACCTACTTGGTTAAAACTAACCAACCTACTCGGTTTTAATTAACCAACCTTCTCTGTTGAAATTAGCCAACCTACTTGGTTAATACTAACCAATCTACTCGGTTAATACTAACCAACCTACTTAGTTAATACTTACCATGTTTCTCTGTTTAAATTAGCCAACCTATTTGGTTAATATTAATCAACCTACTTGGTTAATATTTACCAACTTACTTTGGTTTTAATTAACCAACACTCTCTGTTGAAATTAACCAACTTACTCGGATTTATTAACCAACCTACTTGGTTAAAATTTACCAATATACTCAGCTGAAATTAGCCTACTAAGTTGGTAAAAAGCTAATTTGCACGGTTAAAATTAGTGAAGCTACTAGGTTATAATTAACAAACATACTAGGTAGAGTTTAGCAAACCTACTCATTAGATTATAAGAGAGTGAGTTTGATAAACTTTACGTAGTAGATTCGTTAGTAATATCCTTGAAGCTTTATTAATAATAAATATAAAAATTTGCTTTTAATGTTAGTAGGCTAACTTTTGTAGAGAAAGCTTACCTTCTAGCTTATATTTATTTATAAGCAGAATACCGTTGGACATCATCTTTTAAGACCCCGATGTATCTGAAAACTTCAATCTGTTTTGAATAGCCAATTTGAATCTTTAAATTGAAAACATAAGCATTTATGTATAGGTACAAAAGATATTTTATTTTCTCTAAAATACAAAATTAAATTAAAATTACTTAAATTAAATAAATATAAAAATAAATTGATTTTACTTATCCTCTAACATATTTCTGATACAATAATTTTTATTTTTTTAACAACAAAAATATTTTCGATTTTTTAGCTTCTTATTTCATTAATCCTTATTTTTAAACAATATACAATATTCGATTTTGATATCTTCTTAGTTTAAATTTTTCTTAAATTAACAATTTATATTGGGCTTCTTAAAGTCACGTAATGCCTGCTGTTTGCTAAAATATTTATCGTATTTGGGATTGGTGAAATTAAAGATTCTAGAAACACGTCAAATTGTTTCTGCATCGTAGGAACTTGAACTTCATATGCATAGTAATGTTCGTTGAAACATAAAGTGTCCAGTACTGTGCCAGAAAATATTAAACGATCAGAGTCATATAAATAAATTTTTTTCAATAAGAAAAAGTCGTAAAGGTAAACATCTGAGTTCAGACTTTTTACAAAAACGGACCCATTTTTGTAAAGAATGGATGAAATGGTTGCCCAACCAACATTAATCAACGTTTTTTTAGGGTCAAGAGATAAACTGGATTGCACAATATCAATTTCAGATTTTGAAACACTTTTTATTGGACCTACCTCAAGTATGTTGCAAAGTTTACCCTTGAGAAACATTGCATTTAATTGAAGTTGATGTTTTATTGCTAAAGTTAAAGTGACATTTCTTTGGTTACACGATGATCTAGCAGATATTTTGGATTGCCTATGCTTTGCTTCAAACCTCATCGACCACAACGAAGACAATGGACCGTGTTTTTTAATAGCGGTGTGATAGTGAATGAGGTTGTGAAACTTTGGTTTGAGAGAGTCTTTGGTGAGGTTAATATATTGTTCGTTTAGTTCAGCTATTAAAACTTGCAATAAATTTTCTGTTCCTACTGAAATTTTAACACTAAGAAGTATATCAAGAATTTGTCTTAACGTTATGTACATCATCCAAATAGAATCATCCCTTGGCACAAAATCACCTATAAGTAATCCCAAGAATCGCAAAAGAGTAAGCGTTTCTCCAGATGACAAACGCACATTTTTCCGTTTAAGATGGTCCCTTTCTATTGGACAAGGTTTATTTTTAGTATCGGGTCCATAGGCGAACGCTACTAATTTTTCATTAAAAACAGATAAGGAAAAAAAATGGTAGTGTTCAGTATACTGCAAAAGAAGAAAACTTAAAACGTATTTCGCTACACCCTCGAGCACATCATGCATTATATCGACGCCTACCTGCTGAAATAAATCAAAATTCTTTACTTCTGAAAATATACACCTTTCTTTTATTCCAGTTAATGAAAAATTATTTAAGGACAGATCAGCTTCATAGGAATCAATAGTACGGAGAAGGGCTGTATCCTCATACAGTTGCTCTTTCATTATATCTTTTTGAACTTTACATACTCTGCAGGAAAAATTGGCAGAAAAGCTTTCTACAAACCCAATCATACTATGTATACCCAAATTATCACCAAGAATCAAAGCGAGTTCGAAAAATAAAGTTCCCTTGAAAGTTGGAATATCTATTTCTACACCAACTTCACTTAAAAAATTAAACTCATCAATAACTGGTTTGAATACAACATTATTTCCAAAATGTACTCTATCAGATGAATGAAATAGTAAAACGAGGAATATGTTAGAAAGAACTGATAAGCGCCAAGGCGGAAGACATGGAATGGAGACATACACTGCCCCTAATTTGTGAACACCAGCATGACTTCCAAGAACATTTCCAGTTTCATAATCATCGAAATACATAAATAAAGGTAAAACAACTCGGTTGCAATGATGAGTCATTCTTTTTCTCCAATAAGATCCTTGGATGAAATTTTCCATCACATTTTTACTTTTAAGACTGTCCATGTATTCAAACGTTTCGGAGAGTATGTCTTGCAGAGAAAAAAATGTTTGGAATACATTTCTCAGGGGAATAAAATGTTCTTGACATGATATAGGTTCCATACGTGTTATTCCATTTTTTTTAACATAATCAAATCTTTGGCCAATTACAATCGCTTGAGGATCAATGTAAGATTTTTTTTTTGAAAAATAAGCAATCCTCTTTCGTTCGGTTGTAAAAGAATCCAAAGGAGAAATTATTGATGAATGTAGTGCTTCGACTAATGATTTTGAAATATTATTGGATATGGAGTGTTCAAGACAAACTTTATCCACGCAAGTTTTAATAGTTGGGCTTATTGAGCCGAACAACACGTTTACGCCATCAATTACCTTTTGGACTATATTTCTTGGTAAAAGTACATTTCCATATAGGGTAGCAATAAAAATAGAGAGCGATGCATCAACCGTCGGTATATTTGTTATAATAGACTCATATTTTTTTAAATTAGTATGATTAAACAAAATATTTTCATTTTGTGTAGTTTCAAAAATGGAGTCAGAATTGGAAAGTTGATTCTTTCTTTTTAAACCATGCTCTTTCTGGAAGTGTCTTCTGAATGAATAAAAAAAAGGAAATGAACGTTTACAATCTCCCTCATTGCATTTATAGTGTATAAAATTGTGTTCGCTGTGCATAAAAGTGAAATGCTGTCTGAGAACATTAATATTTTTAAGGTGGGATTTGCATAGAAAACAAATAACCATTTTGAAAATTAAAATAAATTACGGGTGGAGTAACTGGTATATGACCTTAAAGATAGAAGTGAAACAGGGAACCATATAAACTGCTTATAAAATAACTCAAGTCAGTATATATTTTGTATCGTTTATAGTTACAAATTAACTTTTTAAAGATTTTTAGGATGTTCCAACTCAAAGAGAATATAAGGATATAATAACGAAAGTGATATATGACCTTAAAGATAGAAGTGAAACAAGGAACCATATAAACTGCTTGTAAAATAACTCAAGTCAGTATATATTTTGTATCGTTTATAGTTACAAATTAACTTTTTAAAGATTCTTAGGACGTTCCAACTCAAAGAGAATATTAGGATATAATAACGAAAGTGATATATGACCTTAAAGATAGAAGTGAAACAAGGAACCATATAAACTGCTTGTAAAATAACTCAAGTCAGTATATATTTTGTATCGTTTATAGTTACAAATTAACTTTTTAAAGATTTTTTAGGACGTTCGAACTAAGGATGCATTAAACAAAGCTATATGTACGTAACTCGTAACATAGTAATTGAATAGAAAACAAAGATTTTTTTTAGAACTTAATTAAATTTTATCTTAATTTAACATCATTTTTACTTTTAATTTGCAATTCAACTAGCAGTGTATTGGCAGCGGTAGATTCTTTGTCAAATTTTGTATCTATTCTATAAAACGCTTTTTGGATAAACATCCAAGTACATTTACTTTCAGCAGGATATTCTGCGTTAATCATGAAAATTATTTTGAAACAAATATCAACTGCCTCTAAAATTGAAGGCAGTATATATTTCGTATCATTTACGACCACAAAATAACTTATTATATTTTTTAAGGACGTACCAACTATAAGAATATACGGCTGCAGTGTGAGACCATATTGTTGTAATTTGTTGCGTCTTAGAGCTATCGCCTCTTGAATTTCTGCATCGCTGTGGACAATCGTGATGAATCCATCTCGAGCTTCGGATTTTGAAGGCCGCCAAACTTTTTTATGTACACCCTTCAGGCGTATAGTTTGCGTTGTTAGAAGCGATGGTATGAGAAGGAAGGCGCCAAGATTACTTATGTCTTCTGTTGCTGAAATTAAATAAACATACAAAAAGATATTATAGTCTCTATAATTTTAATAGATTCTTTTTCAAATATATGTATGTTAATATATTATTATTCTATGGCAACTACGAAAAACGATATAAGTCAGTTTTTGCTGCTTTTCAGGAGAGCGATTTGAATATTTAGTTTGCAAATCAGGTGCAAGACCTCTTTTTCTTTTGTTTGTAATTGCTTAACCGTTTGAGATTAAAACACGAAAAAAAATAAGACAGATGGAATGTCTTATTGCCCATCGGATGGTATCAAAAATTCATTTTCGACATAAGTCGACTCATGCTGTTTTTTCTTGTTGCCACAGAATTAATTAATGAAATACTTTAAGAATGATAACAGATTAAATGCTGCTTGGTGTAAGTATTTTTTATATTCTTTTATCTAAGGTTATTTTTACCTCAGATATTGATATAATGGACTCTACATACAGGATATTTTGAAACAAATATCAAATACCTGTACAATATTTGAAGGCAGTATAAAAAATTTCGTATCATTTACAACCACAAAATAACTTATTATATTTTTTAAGGACGCTCCATATTAACTATTTTGAAAATATCAATATAAATGCTTTTTATCATAAAGTCTTGGTCAAGTTTTGTATCTATTCTATAAAACGATTTTTAGGCAAACATCCAAGTACATTTACTTTCAACAGGATATTCTGCGTTTATCATGAAAATTATTTTAAAACAAAAATATCAAAGGCAGTATAATTTCGTATTATTAACGACCACAAAATTATTTCTTATATTTATTTTAGGACGTACCAAATAAAAGAACAACAGTGGTAGACCTTATTGTTATAATTGTTCGCATCGTAGTGCGATTTCTACATCACTGTGGGCAATAGTGATGAATCCATTTAAAGGTTTGGATTAATAAGGGCGCTTAAGTTTTATTATTGTATTTGAAATCCCATATCGCTGATAACAGAAGAACAAAATATCTTTTCTATTGCTGTCATTCTAAATGATTACCAGATCTTTTTAAAACACCCCTTAAGACTCGCAGAAGAAGTTTTCAAAATTATTTTTTAAGTTAGATTTTAAAAAATACTCACAATCTTCCAGTTGTAATAATTCACTAATGTATCCGGTTTTGGCGGTCACTTTTTGTCTTGCAAGTGAAAAGATGTCGGTTTTGATACTAGGAAAATGTTCGTACAATCCTTGGCAGTTTTCTGAGTATAAGATGTTGAAATCCTTTTGAAGCTGTTGTAGACGAAGTTAAATAATTGTTTGAGAAAATGTTTTAACAGTCATGAATAGAATTGTAAATGTATTATTTCCAAATTTGTATGTGTGTCACTGTAAAAACCCAAAACGTGAATATTTTATTGTAATTTATTAGTAAAACTTGGAATATTTCACCACTATTTGAAAAAAAAAATTCTAGGACATTCTGGTAATTTGTACAATATTCTCATTTGGGTTTTTATCGTAACATATTAATTTTATTTAGTAGAGATGGAAATGTACTAAATAACATTGAATGGTTCAGAGTCATATTGTGTAGATTGTCAAGTTTGTAATTTTGATAACAATCTTTCATACAGAAAAATATAAATATTTCAACTTTTGAAAACTAAACCTCAGTGACTATGTCTAAATATTACAATCGAGGAAAATTGATTTATGATAAAATACACAATGTGCAAAAATCTTTATTTGAATAAGAGAAATCATAATATTACCAGTTTATATCCTGACGCTTTCTTCAGAGCCGGATATTCTTCATAATATTGGTCAATGCTCATATCCTGCAGAAGATTAAAGCGAGCATTTCTGGTTTTTTCCCACTTTTCCTCTGTTGTTTCCCAAGGATGGCTAGAATTTCTAAGCCATTCCAGATTTATATCTGAAAGTTCTTCATTTTCTGGGGCTTTGAACGCTTCTGCCAGACGATTTATGGGTAAAGGTTTCGGGGATTCTCCTCGACTAGATATAGGTGACAATGAAAAAGAACGTTTGCGCTTCGGAATTATACCCGTTTCACGATATTTTCTTTTAAGATTATGTATAGTATCGGGCAACTTTCCAGCCAACCTGGTAATAATTCCACGGCTCGATTCTACAATTTTATTGTGAAAATACACAGACCTATTTTCAGCAGGAAACAAATTCACTATTTCGTTTGCCCACTTTGCATAAATTTGTGCAGTGATGTTTCGGTCTGGGGCTTCTTTTAAAACATACATGCAAATGATCCGCACCAACTTCAACCTAGCTTTATGATCAAGGGGACTTTTTTTATTTAGTGTTAAGATACCTTTCCCTTCTAAAGAGCATTGAAGGATTTTCTTGAGATCCTAAAATTATACCATTTATAAAATTATTTCAAATGTGTTTATATTTTAAGCAGTTGGTAACTTCTCAAATACAAAGCGTATTTAAAAACATTGGCGCAAAATTTTAAACAATTTTCTTTTTTATACACGTTAGACAACTCTTCTAACTAATGTGAGTTTTACAACAGAACCTTAGAGAATTTAAATTGAACATCCCTTAATTTGGCAGATACATAACTCAAACACAAAAACAAAAAAACGAAAAGAGAAGAGTAGACAACTTAAAACCAAATAATTTTGCAATGAAAAAAATACATTTTATCTACTACCTCGGTACAGATTTCGATTGTTTATAAGTTATTTACATTATTTTATATGTAGATGAAGTATATACAAGCTAATTCACAACAAATAAATTTTGTTCTTGCAAGGTGCAAATTCATTTGGCTGTACTCGCCCCAACATGGACCATTGGCAATATGGATAAAGTATACTTTTAAAAGATAAATTAGTTATTTGCTGCTGTTAAAGTTAGACGAGCTCTTTAACGTTTAACTTTAGTTTATGTCCTTTAAAATTAACAAAAAGTATATTAAGAGTCGACTCGTTATCCGAAATTGATTTAGAGCTGGTTTTAAATGTTTAAAATTTTGCGCCATTATCTGTATACATAACGACCCTATCTAGAATTACAAAAATCTCGCTTGGATAACAATTCAAAAAAAAAGGATGTCTCAAATTTACAAAATATTTGAATTATTAATCACAAGAACTTAAAAATAAACTAGAAAAAAACAAGGAAAATACTTGAATTATTAAGGGTATTCATGTAACGATATAATTTTCTACTTTGTAGAAAAATATAAATTTCCGCAAAGGGTTTACATGAACACTTCATTAGAAATATTTGCGGAAACCATAGAAACGTCACAAAATGTATCTGTTTTTTTTTCTACGATTTCTGCTTTAAATTTGAGAAATAAAAGTCTATATTTTGCAGAATGTTTTTCACATACAAATTTTGACAGTTGATTTCTATCGATAGAAAATTCTATAGTTTTTAAGGTTTCTATGGGTTTTCTGTGTTTGTATGAATACCCTTATTATATAACATTACTAAATAACTAACTAACCAAAAAAATTTCTAAGTCCCAAAAATTTTCTAAGTCCAAAAAATTTTCTAAGTCCAAAAAAATTTCTAAGTCCCAAAAATTTTCTAAGTCCAAAAAAATTTCTAAGTCCCAAAAATTTTCTAAGTCCAAAAAATTTTCTAAGTCCAAAAAATTTTCTAAGTCCAAAAAAATTTCTAAGTCCCAAAAATTTTCTAAGTCCCAAAAATTTTCTAAGTCCAAAAAATTTTCTAAGTCCAAAAAAATTTCTAAGTCCCAAAAATTTTCTAAGTCCAAAAAATTTTCTAAGTCCAAAAAATTTTCTAAGTCCAAAAAAATTTCTAAGTCCCAAAAATTTTCTAAGTCCAAAAAATTTTCTAAGTCCAAAAAATTTTCTAAGTCCAAAAAATTTTCTAAGTCCAAAAAAATTTCTAAGTCCCAAAAATATTCTAAGTCCAAAAAATTTTCTAAGTCCCAAAAATTTTCTAAGTCCAAAAAATTTTCTAAGTCCAAAAAATTTTCTAAGTCCAAAAAAATTTCTAAGTCCCAAAAATTTTCTAAGTCCAAAAAATTTTCTAAGTCCAAAAAATTTTCTAAGTCCAAAAAAATTTCTAAGTCCCAAAAATATTCTAAGTCCAAAAAATTTTCTAAGTCCAAAAAAAATTCTAAGTCCCAAAAATTTTCAAAGTCCAAAAAATTTCTAAGTCCGAAAAATTTCTAAGTTTTAATAGTTCAGGGCTACTGCTTTTGCGTATCACAAATCCTCCAAGATTATCTTCTATCATAGAAAAGCTGACCTTAGCCGTTTGGATTCGGCACCAAACTCTGAGTCCCTTCCATTCCACATACACAGGAATGGTTGAGAGTTATTAGGCAGTATGGCCTAGTTCTTCATGAGCTGTTTAGCTCTTCAATTTATTTATTTATTTTTAAGAAGGAATTCCTATTTAGTATTATTTTTATTTTCTACGCCCAAGAAATTTCTTTTATTTTCGAAATTCATTTATTTCAAGTATTTTAGATTTAAGTTTACTGTATCTTGAAAAATAATTTACTTTTGTGAAAATGATTAAGATTTTCGCATGCTTTGTTTACTCAGATTTTTGTCATTCAAGATTTAGTCTTTCGTGATTTTTGTAATTTTATTTTATGGTTTTTGGTTTTAAAAAAATTTAAGACTACACTGTATTCAGCTCAAATAAATTTATATGTAGGTACTTACATCTATAACTCCGATTGATACATTTTCACTTGAAGTAAGTGGCGGTTCAATGGAATCTATCATTTGAACTGTGTCACCTAGTTGAAATTCAGGCAATAAGTCGCTTAGTGCAAAACTTATTTCGCTACTGTTTTGAGAGCTACCAGCACATGTTTCTTGAGTATCGATTATCTGTAACACACGTAGCTATTAATTCTACCATCAGCAAAGGAAAACATTTAACTAACCGAACCACTACCAGCATTAGGGTGCATTAATTTTCTCCATGCTTCAAAGTTTCTGGTGAAAATGACCCGATGCCCTATAATTGGGAACATCTCCCTAATCTCTGTCACACCAAGTAAAGGCAGAGACATTGAGGTAATGGCATTGTCTATAAAGCAAATTAATTAAAGGAACTTTTCATGAGTTATTGAAGATGAATATTTTACGTAAGACGAAAATATTAAATATGACAAATGCAAACAATTCTATTTAAAAGGTACTTCAAAAAAAAACTAGAATGAAAATATAAATGCAATAGATACTCTCTTGCAATTTTGCCATCTTGAGCTTTATTAACTTAATTTTATGAAAGGGACTTAATATCTGATAAAATAGTTAAACGATAGAAACAGACCGATATAATTTGAGCTATTTTATGCACTCTCATATTGTATAATATTGAAAAAGACAATTTGAATTTAATTTAATAACGTACCTTCAAAAACGGTTATATACGTTTCTAAACCCCACTCTCGTAGTAAAGTCGACACTTCTTCATCCATGTTTTTTAATTATGAACGTTTCTTTTAGTTTCTTTTAAATATCTTTTTGATTATGAGTTGGTCTAGATAAAGAATTAAAATCAGAACAACAAACTATAAAAGTAATGTATTGAATATTATATTGATCGTATACATTTTAGGAAAACTTTTGTATTGTGAAGCTGTTGGAAAATTGTATTCAACACTGCATAACGCTTTTGTCGAGTAACCAACAAATTCTCCAAATGTGCATGAATATTGAATTCTTATAGTCGGTTCAGGAGAAAAGCAACACAACTGAACAAAATTTAGTTTTCAAAATAAATAACAGGAACTTATAAAATTTTAATTTCAATTGGGCTGTTAAATGTCAAAAGTGCACAATAACTCAAATATTGTAGTAGTCTAATAAGTTTGAAATACAAAATTGCCATTTTTACTCAAAAATTTCATTTGTTGAGTGATGTTGTTTTTCTTTGGAATCGAATTACCTAGCTTATTGTTAAAAACTGAAAGAACCTGCCATTCAAGAGTTAAAAACCTGTGAAAGAAAATCTTATCTTTGAAATTATTGCTTAAAATCTCAGTTTATAATGAATATTATGAATGAAACCAAAATCATTCTAAGAATTTTTTACCAACAGATGCGATACAAAGTTTTTGGTTTTATTTCAACGTTGCATACAATAATCAAGACGACTCAGCAAAGATACATAATTTTGAGAGAGTACATATACCTAATATATTTTATGAAATTTTATTTAAAAAATGCAATATTTTGAGGTACATATGTATAAGTATGTACGAATACTTAATTTAATTTATCACGCATTCAAAATATAACTTTCGTGAAAAAAACATTGTTTTTTATTAAATATAATAAAATTGCACCACTCGGAAACGTGGCCACTCAAAATATTACATTATTTGAAATTGAATTAGTCAATAAACTTTTATTTTGTATTTAATTTCTGCTCGTTAAATATGCTCCATAATAGTGTTTTTATCAGCTGTCAGAAAGCATTTTGATACTTAAGTAAACCAAAAGTAAAGTAATGTTTAAGAGCTGCAAACTATATGTTTGAAACTATATGTTAAGAAAATGGCGAACATTTCAGAAGTTTTATAAAACAGAAAAAGAAAACTATTAACAGTTCTGTGTTGATTGCAAAAATATTAATTGACTTTATCACGAATTCAAAATGTAACTTACATGAAAAAAGCATTGTTTTTTTTATTAAATTCATTTGAATTTGTATCAAATATAATGAGATTGCACCACTCGCAAATGTGGCAACGCAATGCATTACTTATACTATATTTTTACTTTTTATTCGACATTGCACAGAATAACCAAGACGACCAAGCAAAGAAACATAATCTTGAGGTAGGCATATATGTATATATGTGAACACATATTTTGTAGAATTCAAATAAAAAAATGCAAAATTCAGGTACATAATTAAAGCTATTATTGATTCAAACTTACTTATCTGGAATTAGTACTCCATTAATGTGATATGTACACCATTTAAAATACGGCTACTGTACTGATACTGACTGAAAAAACTCCAACGACGATGAAAATTAACGACTAACACAGGTGAACTCTACTGACTGAGGAATAAATGACGACTCCGACTGACTGAGATTGCACCACTCGCAAATGTGGCAACGCAATACATTTCTTATACTATATTTTTACTTTTTATTCGACATTGCACAGAATTACTAAGACGACCCAGCAAAAAAACATAATCTTGAGGTAGGCATATATATATGTGAACACATATTTTGTAGAATTCAAATAAAAAAATGCAAAATTCAGGTACATAATTAAAACTATTATTGATTCAAACTTACTTATCTGGAATTAGTACTCCATTAATGTGATATGTACACCATTTAAAATACGGCTACTGTACTGATACTGACTGAAAAAACTCCAACGACGATGAAAATTAACGACTAACACAGGTGAACTCTACTGACTGAGGAATAAATGACGACTCCGACTGACTGAGATTGCACCACTCGCAAATGTGGCAACGCAATACATTACTTATACTATATTTTTACTTTTTATTCGACATTGCACAGAATTACTAAGACGACCCAGCAAAAAAACATAATCTTGAGGTAGGCATATATATATGTGAACACATATTTTGTAGAATTCAAATAAAAAAATGCAAAATTCAGGTACATAATTAAAACTATTATTGATTCAAACTTACTTATCTGGAATTAGTACTCCATTAATGTGATATGTTGACCATTTAAAATACGGCTTCTGTACTGATACTGACTGAAAAAACTCCAACGACGACGACGACGACGACGACGACGATGAAAATTAACGACTTACACAGGTGACTCTACTGACTGAGGAATAAATGATGACTCCGACTGACTGAGATTTGCAGAGGCAGATGGTATTAGGCATTGAGTATTGTAATTTGTGGTTGAGTGTGTGACGCTGATCATTATAATGGAATCTGAATGAGAAAAAAGTATTACCACATAATATTTTCATTGGCGAATTTGATTTTCATGAAAATTTGCTAATTGGGATGAAATAAAATAATTTTAAGTACATTAGAAAATGGAAACTATAAATTAAACCACTTTCATGTTTCACTATATCAATACCAACATATAAAATTTTATGATTTTTATTATTAGTATTTAAAAATCGGAAACGCAATAACCTCAAAAATTCTGTATGTACTATATATGTACATATCAAGAATATGCATGTATATATATATGCCTACCTCAAGATTGTGTTTCTTTGCCGAGTCGTCATTATTTTAAAAATGCAGTAAAAATTAGCATAGAAAGCGGCAATTTGTATCACTTTTTAATTTTAATTTTTTACAGACAGACGCGATACTATATTTTTACTTTTTATTCGACATTGCACAGAATAACCAAGACGACCCAGCAAAGAAACATAATCTTGAGGTAGGCATATATATATGTACACACATATTTTGTAGAATTCAAATAAAAAATGCTAAATTCAGGTACATAGTTAAAACTATTATGGAAATGTGACAACGCAATGCATTACTTACTTTTTAAAGACGCAATAACCTCAAAAATTCTGTATACATGTATATATATATGCCTACCTCAAGATTGTGTTTCTTTGCCGAGTCGTCATTATTTTAAAAATGCAGTAAAAATTAGCACAGAAAGCAGCAATTTGTATCACTTTTTAATTTTAATTTTTTACAAACAGACGCGATACTATATTTTTACTTTTTATTCGATATTGCACAGAATAACCAAGACGACCCAGCAAAGAAACATAATCTTGAGGTAGGCATATACCTATATATGTACACACATATTTTGTAGAATTCAAATAAAAAATGCTAAATTCAGGTACATAGTTAAAACTATTATGGAAATGTGACAACGCAATGCATTACTTACTTTTTAAAGACGCAATAACCTCAAAAATTCTGTATACATGTATATATATATGCCTATCTCAAGATTGTGTTTCTTTGCCGAGTCGTCATTATTTTAAAAATGCAGTAAAAATTAGCATAGAAAGCGGCAATTTGTATCACTTTTTAATTTTAATTTTTTACAGACAGACGCGATACTATATTTTTACTTTTTATTCGATATTGCACAGAATAACCAAGACGGCCCAGCAAAGAAACATAATCTTGAGGTAGGAATATATATATGTACACACATATTTTGTAGAATTCGAATAAAAAATGCAAAATTCAGGTTCATAATTAAAACTATTATTGATTCAAACTTACTTACCTGGAATTAGTACTCCATTTGTTATATGTACACCATTTAAAATTCGGCTACTGTACTGACTCGAACGACGACGACGACGACGACGATGAAAATTAACGACTTGCACAAGTGAACTCTCTGACTCTGACTTGACTGAGGAATAAATGACGACTGACTGAGATTTGCAGAGGCAGATGGTATTAGGCATTGAGTATTGTAATTTGTGGTTGTGTGTGTGACGCTGAACATTATATATAAAATATAATGGAATCTGAATGACAAAAAAGTGTTGCCACATAATATTTTCATTGGGGAATTTAGTTTTCATGAAAATGTGCTAATTAGGCTGAAATAAAATAATTTTAAGTACATTAGAAAATGGAAACTATAAATTAAACCACTTTCATGTTTCACTATATCAATACCAACATATAAAATTTTATGATTTTTATTATTAGTACCTATTTAAAAATCGGTTTGTGTTCTTGTCATATTTGAGTAGGTTATGAATAAATAATAAACAAAATAATCTTATATTCCTTTCATATAGTGGTTCTCTTCAAGTAGATTATATTTATAAAAACATTATATATTTCAAATTTTCAGTGGTAACACTGATTTGAATGCTTCTAGTTAAATGTGTATCTGTATTAGTGCGACTCCGGCTGAATTTAACAGAGTGTGTTGCTAAAATTAACCAAGTAGACGGCTATTATATGCTAAGTTACACAAACACGAAAAATATATATTTGTCGTGCTTGTGCTTGATATACATAGATTTACAGTTAAATATTTCGACGCTACTAAAACAACAGGGTGTGTTGCTAAAATTAACCATGTTGACTGCTAATATGTGCTAAGTTGATAAAATGCTTTCAGGCTTCATGATTTATACGAAAATCGAAAATGTGGAAAAAATGATTTTGCTTTATGAAAAATCAACAAAATGTGCTTTCAAGGTAAAAAGCGAATGAATTTTTGTTGAAATAAGAGATTGTCTTTAGATTTTGACTTTGCAGTTTTTAATGAAAAATTGTCAAAAAACATTGATTTCAAGCTTAAATAAGAAGAAAATTCTGAGAAAGTATTTAAAAATTGTAAGAAAACGTTGATTTCAAGCTTAAATAACATGAAATTTTGGTTTCTTGTGGAAAAAATGATTTTGCTTAATGAAAAATCGACAAAATGTGCTTTGAAGGTAAAAAGCGAATGAGTTTTTGTTGAAATAAGAGATTTTCTTTAGATTTTGACTTTGCAGTTTTTAATGAAAAATTGTCAAAAAACATTGATTTCAAGCTTAAATAAGAAGAAAATTCTGAGAAAGTATTTAAAAATTGTAAGAAAACGTTGATTTCAAGCTTAAATAACATGAAATTTTGGTTTCTTGTGGAAAAAATGATTTTGCTTAATGAAAAATCGACAAAATGTGCTTTGAAGGTAAAAAGCGAATGAGTTTTTGTTGAAATAAGAGATTTTCTTTAGATTTTGACTTTGCAGTTTTTAATGAAAAATTGTCAAAAAACATTGATTTCAAGCTTAAATAAGAAGAAAATTCTGAGAAAGTATTTAAAAATTGTAAGAAAACGTTGATTTCAAGCTTAAATAACATGAAATTTTGGTTTCTTGTGGAAAAAATGATTTTGCTTAATGAAAAATCGACAAAATGTGCTTTGAAGGTAAAAAGCGAATGAGTTTTTGTTGAAATAAGAGATTTTCTTTAGATTTTGACTTTGCAGTTTTTAATGAAAAATTGTCAAAAAACATTGATTTCAAGCTTAAATAAGAAGAAAATTCTGAGAAAGTATTTAAAAATTGTAAGAAAACGTTGATTTCAAGCTTAAATAACATGAAATTTTGGTTTCTTGTGGAAAAAATGATTTTGCTTTATGAAAAATCAACAAAATGTGCTTTCAAGGTAAAAAGCGAATGAATTTTTGTTGAAATAAGAGATTGTCTTTAGATTTTGACTTTGCAGTTTTTAATGAAAAAATTGTCAAAAAACATAGATTTCAAGCTTAAATAAGAAGAAAATTCTGAGAAAGTATTTAAAAATTGTAAGAAAACGTTGATTTCAAGCTTAAATAACATGAAATTTTGGTTTCTTGTGGAAAAAATGATTTTGCTTTATGAAAAATCAACAAAATGTGCTTTCAAGGTAAAAAGCGAATGAATTTTTGTTGAAATAAGAGATTGTCTTTAGATTTTGACTTTGCAGTTTTTAATGAAAAATTGTCAAAAAACATTGATTTCAAGCTTAAATAAGAAGAAAATTCTGAGAAAGTATTTAAAAATTGTAAGAAAACGTTGATTTCAAGCTTAAATAACATGAAATTTTGGTTTCTTGTGGAAAAAATGATTTTGCTTTATGAAAAATCAACAAAATGTGCTTTGAAGGTAAAAAGCGAATGAATTTTTGTTGAAATAAGAGATTGTCTTTAGATTTTGACTTTGCAGTTTTTAATGAAAAAATTGTCAAAAAACATAGATTTCAAGCTTAAATAAGAAGAAAATTCTGAGAAAGTATTTAAAAATTGTAAGAAAACGTTGATTTCAAGCTTAAATAACATGAAATTTTGGTTTCTTGTGGAAAAAATGATTTTGCTTTATGAAAAATCAACAAAATGTGCTTTGAAGGTAAAAAGCGAATGAATTTTTGTTGAAATAAGAGATTGTCTTTAGATTTTGACTTTGCAGTTTTTAATGAAAAAATTGTCAAAAAACATTGATTTCAAGCTTAAATAAGAAGAAAATTCTGAAAAAGTATTTAAAAATTGTAAGAAAACGTTGATTTCAAGCTTAAATAACATGAAATTTTGGTTTTCTTTATGAAAAATCAACAAAATGAGATTATCTAAATTTTCCCGAGTAAATCGGTTAAAAACTACTAAGTGATCTGCTGTATTTAAACGATCGTAGTTATTTGTTATTAACAGAGCACTTGTGAAAATTGATCTTATATGAACTCGTTTATATTTTGACGAGTAAGTCGGTTATGTTTAACCAAGTGATTTGCTGTTTTTAAATGATTTTAGTTGACTGTTATCAACAAACATACTTGTGAGAATTCTACAGAGTACTTGTGAGATTTCAACCTAATTCACATGTCAAAATTTTCCCGAGTAAATTGATTAAAAACTACCAAGTGATCTGCTGTATTTAAACGATCGTAGTTATTTGTTATTAACAGAGCACTTGTGAAAATTGATCTTATATGAACTCGTTTATATTTTGACGAGTAAGTCGGTTATGTTTAACCAAGTGATTTGCTGTTTTTAAATGATTTTAGTTGACTGTTATCAACAAACATACTTGTGAGAATTCTACAGAGTACTTGTGAGATTTCAACCCAATTCACATGTCAAAATTTTCCCGAGTAAATTGATTAAAAACTACCAAGTGATCTGCTGTATTTAAACGATCGTAGTTATTTGTTATTAACAGAGCACTTGTGAAAATTGATCTTATATGAACTCGTTTATATTTTGACGAGTAAGTCGGTTATGTTTAACCAAGTGATTTGCTGTTTTTAAATGACTTTAGTTGACTGTTATCAACAAACATACTTGTGAGAATTCTACAGAGTACTTGTGAGATTTCAACCCAATTCACATGTCAAAATTTTCCCGAGTAAATTGATTAAAAACTACCAAGTGATCTGCTGTATTTAAACGATCGTAGTTATTTGTTATTAACAGAGCACTTGTGAAAATTGATCTTATATGAACTCGTTTATATTTTGACGAGTAAGTCGGTTATGTTTAACCAAGTGATTTGCTGTTTTTAAATGACTTTAGTTGACTGTTATCAACAAACATACTTGTGAGAATTCTACAGAGTACTTGTGAGATTTCAACCTAATTCACATGTCAAAATTTTCCCGAGTAAATTGATTAAAAACTACCAAGTGATCTGCTGTATTTAAACGATCGTAGTTATTTGTTATTAACAGAGCACTTGTGAAAATTGATCTTATATGAAATCGTTTATATTTTGACGAGTAAGTCGGTTATGTTTAACCAAGTGATTTGCTGTTTTTAAATGACTTTAGTTGGCTGTTATCAACAAACATACTTGTGAGAATTCTACAGAGTACTTGTGAGATTTCAACCCAATTCACATGTCAAAATTTTCCCGAGTAAATTGATTAAAAACTACCAAGTAGTAGTTTGTTATTAACAGAGCACTTGTGAAAATTGATCTTATATGAACTCGTTTATATTTTGACGAGTAAGTCGGTTATGTTTAACCAAGTGATTTGCTGTTTTTAAATGATTTTAGTTGACTGTTATCAACAAACATACTTGTGAGAATTCTACAGAGTACTTGTGAGATTTCAACCTAATTCACATGTCAAAATTTTCCCGAGTAAATTGATTAAAAACTACCAAGTGATCTGCTGTATTTAAACGATCGTAGTTATTTGTTATTAACAGAGCACTTGTGAAAATTGATCTTATATGAACTCGTTTATATTTTGATGAGTAAGTCGGTTATGTTTAACCAAGTGATTTGCTGTTTTTAAATGACTTTAGTTGACTGTTATCAACAAACATACTTGTGAGAATTCTACAGAGTACTTGTGAGATTTCATATGGAAGGGGTATATATAAATTTACCCAAGCAAATCGGGTAAAATCAACCAAGTGATCTGCTGTATTTAACAACCGTGGTTGTGTGTTATTTACAAAGATGCTTGTGAGATATTAACAGTTTCTCAGTTGTTTAAGTTTTCATGAGTGAATCGGTTATTAATAACCTATTACTTAGTTGAAAACACACAAGTTACTTGGTTCTTTGCAATCAAGTAACTTATTTAAATTTAACAAAGTTAAAATACTAAGTAAATGTGTTATTTTTTGCCGATCTGCTTGGTAGATATTTCCCATGTAATTGGTTATTTTTAACTATGTTTATTTAACCGATCTGACTTAGCTGTTTTTAGCAAAAACTTCTTGTTTATTTTTTCACAAGACTCAGTTATTTTTAACCGATTTTTTTTTAACCGAGCAAAAATCTTACTCGGTTAAGGGAAATGTTTTTGCGTGCCATTACAATAACTTCCTATGTGTAGTTAATAAGTATACGCCAAAGTGTACCATTTTTGTTTGTTCAATAGACCGTTTTTTACGTTGATGAAATATTATCCATAGACCTATTTACGATCGCATAAGATGTGCACATACAATTTTAGTCAGTGAAGTAAATACAAGAAACTTATTCTATATATTAAGTCTAAATCTCTCTAGGATTTTATTTCTGAAGCTGATAAGTTGTACAGTATTATTTTACCGTCACAGCATTATTTTTATTTAATTTTCTCAATAAACGAATGTGACTTAACGATTTCAATGCATCACAATGTCAATTTGAACTTGTGTGATTTAACATAACCTTATAAGTACTCATGTCTGATAGTGTTAAGGTTTGTAAAATTAATAATGGTAAAGTCATGAGTGAAGAACTTAAGGATGCACTGATCGTTTAGACTTTTATTGTGAAAGCTCTAGGTCAAATAGATTTGCGCTATTTTCTTTCTAGTTTGAAAGAAATAAATAAAACTTTATGCATACATAAATACAAATAAAAACCTCTAATTATTCATAAATAAACACATTTGGTGACGAACCATTTCGTCAACCGTGAATAACCAAAACCGAGTGGCTAACAACTCTTCCATTCATGTGCGCGAGTTATGTCAATTAGGAAGGACTAATGAACAATTTTTGACAAAGTTTTTCTAAAACCCAATTTATTGAAACATTATAACTTGATTGAGTTCTAACTATTTCTTCATCAAGTTCCTAAGCGTTTGAACCTTGATTTAGATCTCAGTTTGAGATAGAACTTTGATACATTACACCTTCGAATTTGAGGGTCCAAGAAATTAGAAATCAACTGAGAAATGTTTTTACTTTTTTAAGTGACTTGATGTTTAATTAATATTTTTTATTTAAAATGATTCCAACAGAAATGTGAATGCCCAATGATTATAATTGTGTTAACCAAAGCTCTTAAGACTATTTTTACAGTTTTTCACAAAGTGAATTTCAGCTTGCAATAGTTGTTTAAAAACAAAAAATGAAGTATATGCAGATACAGTTTTCAGTAATTTTGCTTTTATAGTATATACAATTATATAAATAGTAAAATTAAATTTTGATAAGAGGATTATTTAATATATTTATTAATGTTTTTTTTTTTTTTAATTAAGTGCTTTTATTAAAACAACTTTTACAGTTTTTACTTTACTAAGTATCCTAAGATGTTCGTAGGTTGGTTAAACCGGTATTGTATTTTTATTTTCATTATTTTTGTATTTATTAAATATGGTTAAATATCTTAAGTCTATAATAAAAATGTAAATGCACGAAATTTTTGTGGTAAAATATATTAAGTAAATATTAGAAATTTCACTCCTTTGATTAATATCGAACATAAAAACAACTTAAGATATTTTAGCAAAATCATTTCTACCTTATGTATCAATTTATTTAATTAATCAGAAAATTAATTTGATAAATTGATACATAAGACCTATCTTCTATTTAAGTTGTTTTACCTTTTTCAAAACACTATGAATTAAACTGAAGCTATTTTACAAAAGGTCATAACTTTCTTGTATTAAAAGATTCATCAACAAGGTTAAAAAAGAATAATAGTTTGTAACGAGAATATAATATTAAACCGGGATTAACAGCTAAAACTACTTAAGTCGAGTTAAGAGCTTTTACCTTTTTGAGCACTATATTATAATTATTTTCTAATATCATTCACCGATAAAGACATGAATAACGTTAACGTTAAAATTTTGGAATGTAAAGAATCTGTTGGATCTAAAAACCTCCACTCAAACAAGGGAATGCGTTTTTAACTCGACAATTCTTTCAGCCTTAGCATACAGCTGCTAAACATGGCAATCCTAGAGAGCCCTCTAAAATAAACTTCAAGCTTGTCAAAAAGCCACGGAAAGATCCATTCTAAAGGTTAGGTTATCTCAACGGATCAACAAAAAACATTTAAAAATCCAGACGATATTTGAAGCTCTTCTTCACAAAATCAGAAAACTTAAATGGGATTGGTTTAGACTTTTTATATGATGTATGTCCACTACAACTCCGCCACTTGCATTTCCATTGATCTGAATGTGAAAACAAGAAGTTTGTTTTCAAAAATTGAAATGCCATTTAAATAAAAAACCTTAATTTTTCAAATATTTTATTTGAAAATCGTTATGTTATATTTTTGGTATGCAGCTATTAAGAGCTAATTAACGTACATTTTAAATTTGATTTTTGTACAAAAATATGAACCATTTTCAAGATATCGAATTTAGAAATAAAAAATATTTTCTTAAAAATCAAAATTAAAAAAGAATGACATTTTTGATCATAAAATATTATAGACAATATAAGAGCCTGTGCAGAAAAAAAATGTTTGAAATTGGTTCATTTATTTCCGAGAAAATTTAAAAACAAAAAAAAACGGTTCCATGGGGGTACCCTTCTGGAGTAATACAAAAATATTTTTTTAATTGAAAGATGCCAAATCAAGATTTAAAAGTAATCATCGGTTCGTTTTTGAGAAAATTCGAATTTTCGATTTTTGACCTCACAATTTGTATGTAGACTACTGTTATTTTTAGTCTAAAATAAAGTGAAAAAAACACATAACGCGAATCGGCTTAAAACCTTAATTTCCAAATTTGAATTCAATTTACCCATTGGTTTGGGCCTTAGGGACACAAACAGTCATACAGACGGACAGAATCGGGGGACCCACTTTTTGCGACTTCTCTATAATCTTAATGTCATGTACGGGTGCAAAACTTGCCATTAAGTTCTTATATGTCGCAAGTAAAAAATTAAGATCAAATATAATTCGATTCCATTAAAAACATTAATCTTTTTTTTCATGTATTACCTGTCAAATTCACTGTCAACTACAAGAATGTTGCCAATAGCAAAAAAAATAGTATACGTAAAATAAACTAGAATTCACAAGAAAATGTTTGTACCCAAACAGCACCTGTACCATATATCGATACAAATTATATTAACATCTTAAAAGCATCTCAAAACTCAGAAGATTTTAAAGGCACAACAGAATATAAAAATATAAAATTCAAACAAATCCCTTGCGAAAAAACCTAAAACCACCTCAACTTGCATAACGGCAACCCACCAGCTGTATCTATTTTTGTGTCGTCCATTTCACATGCGACCTGTAAATAGTACGCACACGAAACGAAAATGTTCCAAAGCTAAAAGAATGACATATAAAATAATCAACCAAAGAAAAACACAAAAACAAAAATCTTTGTAGGTACTCCTATATACATTTTTACGTATGTATATAATAATAAATAATGATATACGAATGGAAACCGATAGGTTTTTCTTTTTCAAGCAAATCACCTCACCACCCCCAAACTTTGTGTGTGATCCGGTGATAGCGGTGCGGTGTGGTGGCAGAAAGCTCCAAGCTCCGTGGGTGTTCATGAATCTGTGATTGTTGATTTTCGGTACGTATACGCCACCGAAAAACCTATAAGCGTCACCAACATAATAATTCACGTATTCCGATCCGACCATTGCCAGCAAAGAGCTGAGTAATTTTACCCTATTTTCATTTGGTATATTTTCCATGCTTTAGCGGGGGCCCAAATATTATTGTAAACATTACTTTTGCTAGGGCAAGCGACAACGACAACGACAACGACCACCACGTGACGTCACATTGGAAGCTACAGTTTGACGTCACGTAATTTTCTGAGAGAGCGAGAGGCAGAACCTTCGACGGAACGGAATATACACACGGGAATTGGGTTAAATTAAAGCTTAAACTATTGCAAAAAGAGAGAGAGAGCGCTTTTGTTTATGTACGAGCACGAGTATATTTTCAAAGAGCACAGAGTATAAGAAAGAGGATGGTGGCGATGGCTAGGCGACAGTAATGCTTAGTGCTTACGCCATCAGGCATCAAGGGGTGCAAGCTCAATCAACCCGCTAAAAGAAGCTTCAGATTCGGATCGAATGGAGATTCTGCAAAACAAATTTTGTATTGTCGAATAATTCGTGTGTAGGAGGTTAGTTTGAAATGTATCGGTGATATTGTCTGTATGCGTGTGCATTTGTGACGTTGTTTTGTTTTTTTGTGGCAGGTAGAACGTAGAACGTTAGGCGGGCAGCAAAATAACGGTTATGTAAATTTATTTTATGTATCTGAAATGTGGGTTTAAGTGTATGGGTCCCTGTAAGCTTGTAACAATGGTTTTACTTGTTAGTTTTCCAATAGAATATTTATTTTAATAAAATTGACTTAACACTTTATTTCACACTGGGTTCGACTAAGTTGCAGGAGAGAAATGCAAGTAGCCTTGTCAATGAATTCCATCGAAAACTTTTACGAATTCCGAAAAAAAACTATGAAAAAATAAGACCGTATAAGGGAAAATTTCATATAAATTTTGCATTACAAACAGATTTTGAAACTAATTTTGTTCAGGAATAGAGTTTCCAGAAGATTTATGTCACTTTAATAAGTGGAGACAGAACATACAAGTATTTTATTCTTATTAATACTTATGAAAGCAGTGCAGGAACGAATGCTACTTGTACTAAGAGAAAAATAAAGTACACATCACAGGATTGGATACATTCACATACCTATTAACACTTTAAAAATAATTTTGGAGCACCTCGACTTCAAACAGTTATTGTGAAAAAAAGCAAAAGACTTTTTTTTAGCAAGCAAGAAATGATCTTGAAATATATCATTTTTTCAACGAAAAGATGTTTACCTTGAAAGAAGTTTATAACAAGGAAAACGATACAATTCAATTCATCGTGACAAACTGTTGATTTTAAGGTGGGTCCCACGAACAAGAAATTTTTTTTAAGGATTAAGATGTTCTTAATTCGAATCTCTCCTTTGACCTTTTCCACCACATCAGGCTAAGTTAAAACTCAAAATATCCCTTCAAAATACAACAAATATTGACATAAATTGATTGTGCTGATTTCGAATCCAAACTTGCTACTGGCTCAAATTTTAAAACTGTTTTAAACATTATTTTTATATTTTGAAATAATACTTCAAAATCTTGATATAATAGAATTGTTTAGACAACAGATTTGTTACAAAAGCAAAACTTACTTTGAATCCGTTTTCCCCTTTTCTTTTGAAAATCGTTTTAGCATAAATGGTTTAGCGGCTCTTGCAGAATTTTGTAGGACAGGTTAAATCTAACAATTTGGAAAACCATCACGAATTGTATTGAGAGGTATAGATAACCTAGCTAACCTCAAAAAACCATATACACGTGTTTTTTCGAATATTAAAAAGTAATATCTCACAAACCTGACGTGATATTTTAATTTTGAAGTCGGATTTGAATTAAAGCAAGCGAAAACCCATTGGAAAAGTGTAACTTTATTCCCATTAAGAAAACATTGTCGATCACTGTTATTTTGCATATCAATAGAAAAGGCAAAAATGTGTAAAGGTTGGAATAACAGCCGAGGGACTAGCTATATTTTTTATTTTTACTAATATTATTGTAATATAACTGAAAAACCAATGAATATAAAATATTATATGTAGTTCCTATTGTATTGTGTTTTAGATTTACGACACTTATGATCTATTATATTCCATTTGGTCATTTTGTCTTTTAAAAGATACACCTGCAGTAAAATGAAATAATTTAATGACGTAAATGGTACTTACACATATAATGCTCTAAAATATTTTTACATTTCAAAAATTTAATCAAAAGTTAGTAATTTCATCCCCTCCCCCCCAAAAAACAACAAAATATTTCAGCTTATTATGCAAAACTTAGCTATGACGTGTACAACATTCTATACCTAGGTATGAAAGTTCCACTTTACATTTCCTTCTCCATCATTTCATGTAACAAAAGTAATTGAAATAAATCAGAGGTATCTAGGTACACATAACCTAGTGCACGATATCAAACTGCAATAACAACAAAAACGCTTTCAGTGTTAAGAGAATTACAGAAACAACAAAAATACGAAGGTATATCACCAAAACCAAAACCAAAACGAAAAATAAAAAAACAAAAACAAAATAACAAAATATAAGGAAAAGAGTACTACAATATTCGAGTAACACTGACACACATATACAACAAAGAAAATTGTATGAGTATGTATACTGTACATAGTACATAATATGTACCTTACCTACCTACACCAAACAACACTTAAAAATGTAAAGTTTCATAACACTGCGCTGCGCATAGAAGACCCTACATTTTCCCGAACTAAAGCTTTTTTCTTTAACTACTTCTCAAAAACTCAACCGTATAAGATAAACCTTCCTATTGTTTTTGCTATATGAATTAAGATTTTATACGAGTACTCTACCATATATCGGCCAATCCATCATCCCTTGGTATTGCTGAACGAAAAGCAACCCCAAACCAAAACCGACCCAATGGGCTGAAGCTTTTCTTCTCATTTTATTAACACATCGGGTACAGCAGAAATTTTAAACGAATTGCCCCAGTGATATACTTAAATAAGCTTTATTTTCTCCTACTCCACCACCACAAGCACAACAAGAAAACACAAAATTTTTGGTTTCTCTCATGTGGAAATCTGTAGTTTTTTTTTTTTTTTTGTCAGCCATTCAATTTTATTTTATTTATTTATTGTTTGCTTTTTGAGTCGAAGGGAGCTCCACTAAATAAAACCAAGTTAGCCCCAGCTATCACAGGCAAGGCAAGGCACTAGCAGCGCCAAATGAATTTGAGTCTCTTGCCCGTGTTTTTCTCGAGTTGCTCTCCACCACCACCGTCACTACCGTCACCGTCAACGCCACCGCCACCATCGTCATAGTTGTTGTCGTCGTCGTCAAAGTCATCGTAGTCGTCGTTGTCGTTGTCGTTGTCGTTCGTAGTCGTCGCTACTACTGCTACTGCTTCTGGTGCTGTCGTTTTTGGTATAACTCGGGGAAAAGCTCAAGTCAAAATTTCAATACTTTACCGTCAACAGAACACAGCGCACGCCATTCATATTTATTCTCTCGGTGTTATAATAATTATAATTAATAATTAAGGCAAATTCAAGTGCAGGTACATACCAACAACAACAAAAACAAAAGCAACACTATACGTCGTCGTCGTACCTCTTTACCAAAAACAAATTCAAATAACTTTGAATTGCACTTGAAAAAAAGATTTAAATTAAATAAAATAAATTAATTAAATACATTTATAGATAAATCGACTCAGAAGTTCAAGTATTCACCTTTATATCTTTTATCTATACATAAAGTTTGCTGTTAAATATATTTTTTTACGTTTTGTTTTTTTTTTTAAGTTAGTATCTTGTATCTTTTTATTATCCCAGTATCTTTCACCTCGCATCAAACAACGATATAAAATATATAAATATTTGTGTATCAAAATTAATCGTAATCGTCTCAAACATCAACAATCCAGTACACAACATCACGGATGCAACAAAATACTTAAATAACAACACCAACAAAAATTTAATTCAAATTACATAAAACAAAAACATAAAATTATAAAAATATAAAAATTAATACATCAATTAAATTATACCTCCCAGTGCAAGTAAAATATATATAACAAAATAATATAATTATTATTATCTACATATATAAATAAATATTCCGTGCGTCTCGTCGTCGCTTGCTCTATAAATAAAATAAATTATACATAGATCAATAAAAACAAAAAATGTTAAATATTATACAATAATTAATAGAAAATAAATTCAAGTACATACATATACGAGTACATATAGATAATATCTGTTCTTTTGTATTTTTCTACTTTTATAAAGTGAATTATATATTATACCATTGTTGCTTGATTTGTGAACAAACTTATAGTAAAATTAATAATAAATTAAATTAAACGTTAAAATCATAAAAATCCTCTCTATACAACCCCAAAAAAACAGCAATTCAGAAAACGGATTTCCTTCTAAATAAAACAACAACAAAAACAACAGAAAATTCACCCGGAATATTCCTACATGATATAATTTAGCAGAACAGCTGATTTGCATAACAACTCTGGGAATAGAGGCAACGAATTGACGCATACATATATGTGGCATTCAGCAGTTGTATAGATTTTATATGTGGTTTTTGTGTTATGTCTTGAAAAAGAATCAAATAAAAATATTGAATTAATTAAATTCCCACCGCGCGATGCTATTTTTCTAAATCAATACAAAAATTCGATTTCACACACTTTACTGTTGTAACTATATTTCCCTCAAATTTAAATGTCAAATTGATTTCTATTTTGTTGTTTAAAAAATAATCAATCATATATCTGCATAAATATATTTTTCAAAAAGAAAAAAAACTTCGAAAATAAAAACAAATTTAACAATTTACGGTGACACACGATAGTGAGGACAGACAAAAAATAAAATAAAAATATTTTTAGTGCATACCAAATTATACCTGCCTGATATGTATCGCGATTTATCTCGTTGTATTTAAAAACACTTGCCAATTATTGTGTGTTGTACATAAATAATACAGCGCAAACAACAAAACAACAACAACAACAAAAATAAAATTCACAAAATAAATAAAAAAGAAAAGCACATCCCTGTGTTTTTAAATACCGCATTTATTTCGGTTCAGTGGAAACAGTTTTTCAATTTTTTTTACTTTGTTTTTGAAAAAACGAGTGTGTGTTAAGTTTCTTGTTAGTTGCTTTAGTTTTGTTTTTACAAACGAAAAAAAAAAATTAACAAACAAACAAAGAAACTTTTAATGTTCTTATAAATTTTGTAAATTATTCAATTCGAAAAAAATTATAACATCGAGAAATAGAGTGGACATCAC
Source organism: Eupeodes luniger (assembly GCA_951509635.1). Taxonomy (NCBI): domain Eukaryota; kingdom Metazoa; phylum Arthropoda; class Insecta; order Diptera; family Syrphidae; genus Eupeodes; species Eupeodes luniger. The sequence goes on from OX608074.1 coordinate 75,760,026, forward strand.
ATTTTGAAAAAGTGAGTTGAAAACATCAATAAATAATATAGTTTTTTTAAGTACTTTTTAACATTAAAATAATTTCAACTTATTTATAAAAATAGACTCACTTGAAGAACATTTTAAATAATTAAGGAGTTCAAGAGATGAATAGATTAATGGGGTACTGATACACTGGGATCTAATGATCTAATGAAATTGATGAGAGTTCTAATTCTACGGTTTTTGTAAAAAACCTGAGGAATTTTTCCTTTTCGTCGGTTCCTACGCTCATTGTCAATGACACTCCATTTGTTAGATTTCTCGAGATACCTAATCTCTTTTCTAAGCAGTTCGCCGCCAATTCAACAATGCCAGTAAGTGTTATGAATCCGCCTGGACTTGAGTGCGTAAATGACTTTATGGGGCCAATCTTGCAGTAGTCAGAGTCCTAAAAGATATCAATACACACTGAAACGATTTTGGAAGGTATCCTCACTATTGTTCTGAAGAGGTATTTTCCAACGTTGGCAAAACCACTGCGTTAGCTTTTCATCTATCTTATCCTACTATTCATGTGTCGCAGGCGAATCCTGCTCCCCTTCTAAATATCGATCGATTGCACTTACGTCCCTTCTTTTCAAGGTCATGGAAACGCTGATTAATTATCAGCTCAAAAAATACACTTTAGACCGTTTTCCTGAAAGGCTCTGTTTTGTCTCCACAACTCTTTCTTGTTTTTAACTTTCCAAAGGAGGTTATTGTAATCGGTTCGATTTGTTAAATTGAAAATTTTGCCATTTCATTTCATTTCGACGTTTCAAGGTCCCTAGAATATAAATCAAAGATTTTCAGAGAGATATCTGTCTATGCATGTGTGCGTATGTTCGTACGATCATACGAACGTTATACCAATTTTCGTCGTCCATACCTCAAGAACCAGTAGAAATATCGACTTAAATAAATTTGTTTACACTGATAATATCACAGACAACTTATTTCACATATTTTATAAAAAATGGGTTTCCCTCTAAAATAATTACATGCAGCGAAGAATGACGTTGTCTGTTAAAATTTTGAAAAAACTTTTTACAGAAAATAAAAACCTAAAAAAAACATTAGTAAAAGTTGGTAAAAATTGATTATCCACTCGAATATCTTGGTATAAAGTACAGATATTGGATTGAAACTTATTTCACCTTATAAAAATATTGTTTTCAACATTCAGTACAATTTTTATAAACAGTTGGTCAGTTTTTTTCAAAAAAATTAAAATCTACAAAAAATACTACACAAAGTTGGTAAAAATTGATGTTTGATTCTTAATATCTCGTGAAGAAATAAAGGTATTGACTTCAAAATGGCTACATTTTCGTAGAAAAAAACAATATCTATTTGTTTAGATAAGAAATAATAACTTTCCATGCTACTTGAATTGGTTTTTGACTAAACGTCTCGGAAGCAAAAACAGATATTGAAATTAAACTTATTTTATTATATGCAAATTACTGTTGCTAACTTTAAGGTAATTTTTTTGAAAAATTCAATTGAAAACTTTTCTTAAAAAACACGAAAACCTACAAAAAAAAATTATTAAAAAATGGCGTTCTACTCAAGTATTATGAGAGCAGTTTTGCTTTTCGGGATCTTCGTTTTCCTAAGGCGTTGACTTTCGCCTGGAACATGCTATTGGACTATCCCAATGAACGTAAGTCTACTTCAGCAATACCTTCAGATGTTTTCGACCCAACAACTTCTTAATAATTGTATTTGATCAGAGGGTTCTCATTTTCACTTTCTCACGCTTTTTTGAAATAGGAGTTTTATGAGAGCATGATCTTCAAAGCTAGTGTAGGCATTGATACATTTGAGAAAAGAACAATAATGAACTTTGAAATTTAGACCTTTTTCATAATGTTTTAGCAACACATAAGATGTCCTCTTTTAGGCAATCTATGAACAATAAACAATAACATATATTTTTTAATAATTAAAAGTATCAATATTTATACAGTCTGACATGAAATGAGTACAATTTTTTTTAATACATATATATATATGTATATATATATCTATTTCTTTAGGATGAGCACTGTAAATAAAACAAGAAAAAGAAAGATACAAAGCAGAAATAGATTAATTCAAATAGATAAGAACATTTTAAGAGTATATAAACACATAATTAACCTAATTTTATTTGACTTTTCTTAACAAGAATAATAATTGAACGTTTTGACGCCTATGGACTTAGTTACCTACTGATAAGTACATTTCTAACGACCCAATTTTTTATTTTAAGACTGTTTAGCTTTTACTATTCAAAAGTTTAATATTTAAGAACAAAACTTTTAAAGAGTTGTTTGTATGTAAATTGAACGCACTAACGTATCCGGTACTAGCGTTAGTATACACCTTAAAACTTCGTGTTTTAACATTATTTTTGACAGGTTTTCAAAAGATTTATAACACAATCAAATATTTTAAGATGCACCCAGACGAAAGAAACATTTTTTAAACATTTAAAAACATTTCCAAAACAAAGAAACACTTCTGAAATGTTTTGTAAAATGTTTTTTTTTTTTTGTTTAATGTGTCCGAAATGTTTTCTTTGGTCTGGACGCTCGCGAAACATTCCATTCGGAATGGGTAACTTTATATGTTTAAGAAGCATACACATAGGTAAAAAATACGTAAATGGTTATTTATGTAAATGTAAAATGAAGCGTAAAGTGAGGAGCGACGATAATGTTATCCAAATGATAAAAATGTAAAAAAAGAAAAAAGTTTTGTGAGATCTTCTTGACAAAAATTTAAAAAACGAAATAAAAAAACCGATAATTTGTCAGAAATTAAAATAAATTGTGAAAATGATGGTAGAAAAAAATGCATGATGATAAAACACGACACTAATTCTATTATAGTGTTATAATAATTAACACTAACTAAATTAACAATTCAATTTCAAGCACAAAACTGGATATTCGTAAATGGACAATGCAAAGAAATATTTCAGAAATGATTCTCAAAGCGTCCACATAAAAAAAAAAAACAAATCAGAAAGGTTTCTGGAATGTTTTTTCTTTTAAATAAATGGGAAACGATTTTAAACAATATTTCCTGCAATGTTTCTTTGGTCTGGACACAACTTTAGTCACACGCATACAATATTTTTTGATTTTCAAAAATGCTCATTTTTTCTCTACAATTAAAAACTTTTTCGTTTACCTATATACAAACCAAAATAACTTTTCAAAATTGGATTGCGCCATTTAATGTATGATAAAGCTGATGAAGATTACTTGTGTGTTGTATCATTTCAGGTTTTAAAAATATTACTTTTTAAAATTCGAATAAACACTTACATGCATAAGAATTTTTGAGGCTATCTAAATTAATGAAGTAGCTTTTTTTTCAATAAAATATGTGATGGTTTTCTAAATCTATAATCCTATTCATCAATATTCAGGTGCTAAACCATTTATGCTAAAACTGTTTTCAACAGAAAGAAGGCAAAACGGTTTGAAAGTAAGTTTTGCTCTTGGAACGGATCTGTTGTCTAAACAATTCTACTATATAAATTGTTTGTAATATATTAAAAAAACTAAAAACAATTTTTAAAACGGGTATTTTTTTAAATTTGACCAAACAGTTCAAATTAATGTTAATTAAAAATCAACTACAATGCGTATTTTTTAAAACTATGAATGTATTTAATTCCAAGTTTGCTCAAAACTTCATATAGATTCAAGTAAAGACTCACAACTAATAAGAATTTCCAGAAACTAAGTCAGATAATAAAATGATCTAAAATCATCATACAATTCATTGTTTAGAGATATTTTGAGTTGTAACTAAGCCCTAACATCCCAGTTTTTGGTTGTTTTTAGCATTTTTAAAGTATTGTTTTGGTTTATGGGACAAAACAAACATAATTTAATTGACCAGTGTTATTAATGTTGTAAATTTGACAGAAAGGGAGTAAACCTTGCTATGAAATGAGACACAACTGGACTTTTTCTTATCAAAATGGTATAAATGTTTATCTCGTCTCGGTATCACTCTCGTTGTGCAAATGTCACTTGAAAGATTTAATAAACGTTTTCGAATTGAAAAATATTGTTTTATAGATTTTACAAGATTTCAATGTCAATATTTTGATTCTTCAAAATTAAGTACATACAATAAATTTTGTATAATATTTGTTTTATATATATTTTGTATATAATATTTTGATAGTATTTGCATAAACTGTACAGATTGACGAGTTTGTATAAACTCGTGTCAAATGCATTAATGGCGTATCCAACTCAGTAAGAACTTTTGTCAAAAACTCTTTGTTTATTATTTTTGTTTTCAAAACAACTTTGAGTACAAAAAGATTAATGTTATGTTCAAAATTAGTAGCACTACAAATTTGCTCCAAGTTTAAACAAAGATTATAAAATTAGCGGGCGTATGAATAATACGATGTCAAAATCATGTCGTGTCGAAAAATAATTTAAATATAATATTATATGTATAATTGCGTCATTGAAGAGAAAATTAGAGGCTTTCATAATCAATCTATTGATAATGTAATGATGACAAGCTCCTTAAAAAACATAGTTTAAGCTTACATCAAAACTAAGGAATATTCCTTTTCCAATCAGTTATAACAAAATGTCAGAAAAATTGCACTAGCCTTATAGTTTTAATTATAAATTAAAATCAATTTTGAAAAATAAAATGAAACATTTGAGGTTTTTCATCCCAGTCACAAGATTTTTTTTATTTTAAAACTCCTTCAATTAAAATTCTCTAAAGATATACAAAGTTGTATTTTAAATATGATTGGATTTATATTTGCAAAAATGTGTTTTTTTTCATAAATACAAATGAAATATATAAAAACTTAAAAATGTATTTACACCATTTTCAGTTTAAGCATTTTAAAATGTTTTCAAACAAAATTCCAATCTCATTTAGGTGAAGTTTTGAAATACCTTTGAATAAAGTTGCATTGTTTAAAAGGATTTTATTTAAACCAAAAAAAGAATATATGGATAGTTTTCGAAATTCCATATCCAATACTAGAAACTTAACTAATTCTCAAAATTTTACGAAGGATGTATACAAAAAATGTTAGCTACATAAATTAATAATTCAAGGCTGGAAGCTTTTTTTTTAATTTAAAAAAAAAGCTAAATCTCAAACAGTATTACGCAAGAGATTTTTGTTTCGTTATATTATACATTTACCTTGGTTTTGACTTTACTTTACCTAACGTTTTCATAATCTCTTTAACAGTATAGCAATTAACAAATGACATTTTCGTTTTGATAGCATTTCCTGTATTTTTGAATAGAAAATACTTGTCAACAAAACATGACCATGGTCATGATACATTACAACTACCTATAGATTTAGCCAATAATATCAAGGCCAGGGTACTTTAACCTTAAGTTTGAGGAAACTCAACTTAAGTTATGGTTAAGGATAGTACCTGGAAATGGTGATAATACGAATAAGTTCCTAGGTTCCTAGTTCGTAGGTAACTTATATTGCATGAAATAATAGTTTGGAGTTTTTTCTTTTTACCAAGTATGTCGGAATGTTTTGTATGTTTTATGGTATACTTATCGATGAGACTTCTAGGTCTCATCGTATTTCAAGCAATTTAATAATATCAAGTTTAAAAACTGTTCACAATTTTGAAGACACATTTTGTGGTTTATCGTATTCACGTTCTTCCTTGATACTGAACTCAAATTTCAAAATTTTCTTCTTTTTTTTTTAACATAGAAACATTTGAAAGAAGGACTTTATATAATGCGAATTCTATTATTATAGAACAATCATTTTTTTGTATTGAAAGTAAAGCTATGGAAAACTGAAACACTGGTAAATTTTTGATGGAAATTGTATTTAACATATTATAAAGTGAAAGCAGTTCTGTTTAAGAGGGTACTGTCAAAAGAAAACATAAACTTATGATTTCAGATTTCCCTACAGACAGAGATAGCGAGGTGTTCTTAACGTTAACTTTGAGACAGTTAACCATGCATCAGTAAGAAAAAGGATCGAGATCTATTTGGAGGTTTAAAAAGTTTAAAAACAATTTAAGATCATCAGCATATATCAGATATTGGCTGAACTTCATGTTTTTACAAATATCATCAACAAATATTATAAATAAAAGTAAGCCAAGATGACTACCCTGAGGAATTCCTGAGATGCATGTAAAAGATCTCGAGGTTTGATCGAAGAAGAAATCCACTGAAGGTGATTAGAGTGAATCCCAAAACTTTCGGGCTTACGAAGAAGTATGTTGTGGCATACTAAGTCAAAAGCTTCACTTAAATCTGTGTTAATTGCATCTACTTGACTTAGATTTTCGATACAATTAATAACAAAAAAGGAAAAACATGCGAGATTAGTGACAGTTGATCTATCCAAAATAAAACCATGTTGGACGTTACTTATATGTTCTTTGATGAAGAAATCGAGTTTTGTCTTTACTAAACTTTCGAGTAGTTTAGTAATTGCAGACAACTTACAAATGCCTCTGTAATTTTCAACATTGTTTTTCGAACCAGACTTATAAATTGGGATCAGAAAGGAAAATTTCTATTCATCCAACAATAATAAGATAGATTTAAAACATTTTTAAAAGACAACAGCAGGAATACCATCGACACCAGGATTGTGATTGGGTTCAAGAGCCTGTAGACATCAGAAAAATCTAACTGTAAGCAATATCAACTTTAGGTGCAATATCAAATTAGCTCAAGCGTTTTTTTTAAATCTGTAGAATTATCCCTTTAAAGTACGTTGAAGTTGGAATGCCAATTGATTTCCTTTTAAAATTAACAAAACTCCAGAATGGCTTTGGATCACTCTTCAGATTAAGTTTAATATTCAAGATATAATTTATGTGCAAGAATTTGCCAAGAACCATGAAGTGTTTACGAAATCATCAAACGTGTTTGAAATTGTATACTTACCATATGATTTATGTTTTTAGTTTTTTAAATGAGTCAATCTTTTGTTTTTAGCTTTTAATCACTTCTGAAATAATAGATCTTATTGATTGTATGTACCAGAACACAAAGGCTCTAAAATATAGCAATTCAGAACTTTTCAGCAATTCAATAAAAAAGTTTGTTTTGGTAGGAAATTAAGTTCCATCGGATGCAGTTCCGATTTTATTTCAATCAATAATGATAATCACATAACAATAAAAGAGATGAACACATAGAAACACAAATAATTTATTCACATCCATTCTTATACATTATATACTTCTACATCTACATACTACTATGTCCATCCTATAGAAATTATAACCTTTTAAATTTATAAAATAAATCTTTGACCTTTCCAAAAGGTTTTTGGATTAATGCCAAAATACGAAATGCCAAAGGTAAATCTATAAATTCACATTAAGTTTGGTTGTTTAAAGAAAGATTTGTTGCATATTTCAGTATTAGCACAGTACATCTAGTTATGCCCACAATGCATTCAAGGAAAATACAATTTATTATTTTAAATAAGTTTTATATCAATGTGAGTGGATTGGTTTGGATATTTATAATGTAGATAACATATAATATAGTATAGATTCCTTCGTATTCGGTTTTGCAGATTTGCAATTAAACAGTACCTATGTAAGCAAAATAAAATACTTCAACTGGAAATAAATTGAATTTGGAAAGTTTAGTTTATTTCAAATTAAAACCAACATAAAAGAATAACATGAAATTAGGTAGAAAAACGATTGGATTTTACAACTAAGAGATTATCTTTTATCTCTAAGGGTGATTCGCATTGTTCAGCTTTTTTTACGAACTATAATTTTTGTCAAATGGAAACTTGTGTCAAAATTATTATTAGAATTCATCCAAACCTAAATAAAATAAATCAATTAGGTGGCGCAACAGTCCATGAAGAACCAGGGCCTAGTGACTTACAACTCTCAACCATTCCTGTGTGCGAGTAATGTTGTCAGAGATGGAAGGGACCTATATGCCAAATCCGAACGGCTAATTTAAGAAAGCACTTTTCATGACAAGAATTACTCTTGGAGAATTTGTCAATTCCTCGCAAGAGGCAGTACCCGTGCAAAAAAGTTAGGTGGCACAGGCAGGGATTGAACCCAAGACCCCTTGCATGACAGTCCAACGCACTTTTTTTTTTCTTTGTAAGTTCATTTTTATTCATTAATTCTTAAAACTATCTTAAAGCTAGACAAAAATTCATAAACTAGCCTAATTAACCATAACTTACAACTAACTTACTGGTCCCATACGGACACTCTAAGTTAAACAATAATACTTAATGCTAATGCCTTTCGGCCCTAAGATCTATTTAACTTTAATACCATTTTATTTATTTTTTTATTCATTAGAAAATTTCAAAAAAACTAATATCAATATCCTTTTTTATTTTTACTTAAAAACTACTTAAAATAAAGTCCTTAAATAAAACTTAAAGCTAACTAAAACTACCTATTCTACCTATACACTACTTAAAACAAGAACAACCACAGCAGCAAATCTAACTATCTAACGTTTTTTGTTTTTCATATTTTCTTTTTGTATTTTTGTATTATTTTTTTAATCCATGTTTTTTTTAAATTTTTTTTTGTATTTAAATTTTTTTTTGTATTTTTTCTTTTTTGTATATATTTTTTTTTGTGCCACCATGCCTATTCTACTTAAAACTAAACCCTAAAACTATAAAACAAGTATGTAAGCCGGCCAAGGCTTTAAACCCCATCCCGACTACCCACTATCAAGTGCCGATTGAAGCCACCAAACTGGTTCTCCTGCTTCACCCTATCAGTTCGGTCCCGTTCGGACACAGCCCTACTGAACCGAAGGAGCTCTGCTCCGCCTTGTGCCATGACGTCCCGATTGTACAGGAGTCGTCTATCCACGGTTCGTCGTCTGACGTGGTAGATTAGCGGAACTGCCAATCTATCCTGTATCAGACCGCATCTGTTTAAAAAGAGGAATGCCTCTGGTGGAATGAAGCCGCTCAAGCGTGCACTCTCAAAATACTCGTCGTTCGGATAGAATGCCCCGAAAATTAAATTGTTGGTCGAAGACATAGCCCTTGCAATGTGACCTCGAACGAGTTTTATCACGAAATTGTCAATTCTGTTGATTCGAGCCCCGTTGTATAGGACCTCGTTGGAATAGTAGTGCACGTAAGAAGATTCGGCTGTTCTATATAAGCCGGTACAGCGTCGTAAACACTGCCGCTCGAACACCTGAAACTCCTCCATCTGGGAAGGGGCAACGTTGAACCACACAGGACAACCATAAACGATCATCGGCCGTATGAGGGCCATGTAGCAAATTACCTTCACTCTGGGGTCAAGCCGACTGCTGTAAAACAGCCGTTTCGTCAGAGCGAAGGCTCCTCTGGCCCTGATACCGAGGTACTTCACTACACTTTTGCTCGCTAATGGCTGCCCGTGAAGATCAACGATGACCATCTTGCGCCAATTCTTGCACGTATCCTTCGTGGCCCTAGCCAACGGAGTCCGATACGGAATTATCTCCGACTTCTGGACGTCGCAATATCGCTGAATCTTGTCGAAATCACGCTGCAAGACAATTCTAATAACCTCAACCTTTCGCGCCGTTCTGTACGCAATTAGATCGTCGGCGTACGCAATTGCCTTTGTAAGACTACCTATCAGATCGCTGGTGTAAATGCTGAAGAGAATCGGCGAATTCACCGCTCCTTGTTGAAGACCATTTTTAATTAAGAATGTTGTGGTAGAAGTTACATTGCCACTTTTGACAACAAACTTTCTACCGTTAAGCATATCATAAAGTATATACAACAATGGCTTGCTTATGCCAAGCCTGCTCAGTTTTAGGTAAAGACCCTCTAACCATTCGGTGTCAAAGGCCTTTTCCAAATCAACCAGAACAGCACCTGTACATTATTGTTTTGCTTTATTCCATTGGATATCAGAAACGAGTTTAGACGCAGCATGAATTGTGTCATGACCAGTCCAACGCACTAACCATCACGCTACGGGTACTACTATAATTAAAGTCAATATCTTTCCTTATTCTCATAATACTTGAGCCGAAAACCTTTTCTTTTCAGTTGTTTTTGTAGGTTTTCGCGTTTTGTAAAATAAGTTGTCAATTGAATTTTTCTAAAACATTAACTTAAAGTTAGAAAAAATATTTCACATATGATGAAAAAAGTTTGATTTCATTATCTGCTTTAGTTAACGAGATACTTAGTCGAAAATCAATTTTTACCAATTTTAGTAGAATTTTTTGAAATTTTTTATCAACCGAAATTCACTTGTTTTCTTAAATTGCTATAGTAAGAAAACCACCAAATAAAATTTGTTCGAAGTCCTTTCTGCATGTTTTAATATTATTATATGTAAAACAAAACTGATTTGAAGTGGATATCTCTACTAGTTTCTGAGATATGGGCCACTAAAAATGGTATCCCGAACGTTCGGACGTACGTCAACTCGACAAATCGTACTGATTACAATATAGGATATGGGAAGTTAAGAGGTTAATATGTGGCGCAACAGCTCTAAGAGAAAAAAGTCCGAGTGACTTACAACTCTCAACAATTTCTGTGTGCGACAAATGTCAGCAATGGAGGGGCTAACCAGCACGCCACGGAAGGTTACTTTTGTTTTCTAAATTAAATTTGAAAGATACAATAAAAAGAAAGAAGTTTATCATTAATGGCAAACAAACGTTTTCAATCAAAACGATTTAGCTTTTATTTTTTTTTTGTTTCATATCAATTTCCCATATTCTTCCATTTCTTGAAAAATTTAATAGGATTTCCCTTAAAACCTTAAAATAAAGTACCTTGATTTATACATTTTCTTTTTTCATTTAATCTTGACTTACGAAAATAAAGCGGGTTCATTTCCTTTACCAAGAACCAAATCTGTACTCATTCTATAATAAATATCCCAATTCTGAAGTAATGTTCTTAAAATTTCGAAACATCGCTATACCAATCTGTATACAAAGCCATATATTTGTACGTACATACCTATGGTACTATAGACATAATCCTGCAAAATCCCGGAAAATGCAAAAAAAAAGAAAGCTTATATTAGATATTAAAAAGGTCACACTGATCCGAGGCTAATGAAATTTATTTTTATGTTTGCCTTCTTGTCCAAAATTTAATTCCCTTCATCGAACTTTTATCGTTTCAAAAGAATATTCTAAGGATTAAAAGTATATTTATACATATATATATGTAAGTATGTATTTCCAGGACCTAACCTTTAACATTTTCATTTGTTTTTATCAAAAAGCTGGAAATTAATTCAATTTAATATTATTTTCTGCTTACAACTTACATAATCTATACCTACTTATTTGTGACATTTCACTCTGCATATACAGAGAAAAATAATTTTTAACTCATCCCGACGGGAATGGGGGTTAAAGAAGACACATTAAAAAAAGAAAAATATAATAGTAATTTATTCAATCAACCTGTACATGCATAAGAAATAGAAATTATTATATTTTTGTTTCTTCTCTTGGGGCCTAATAATTTCCGAAGAGGAATCAAAGTTCCTAACATTATTTTTATGCATCACTGTTATAATGATCAATGTTACCACTTCATTTTATTTGTCAGTTGTTGAGTATTAATTTTCGGAAATTTAAAAAATTACAAAGTTGATATTGTAAAAAAAAGCATTTTCAGATTTGTCCACCAAAAATTTTATAACCGAAAATCATCTTCTTTAGAGGATATCAAAATCTTTAAAGCGTAGTACTTTGATAACAAGTGAAAGAAGAAGTGTAGATGTGCAAACAAATTTGTTAAAATTGTAGTGAGATAAATCAATTACAATTATCCACTGCGAACATTTTGCGTTTAGGATGTTGTTTTGTTCTAAATTTTAGCAGTTTTCTAGACTCAAGAAAGTGATGGTTTTTGCCGAAACAGCTTTGTCAAGGAGTAGACTATTTAACATTCGCCATGAATTCGTGAAATATCGCTTCATCGAAAGAGAATATATATTTTTAAACACCTTAAATGCTAACCTCAAGTTTACAATATTAACTCAAATCTAAACTTAAAACTAACATAATTTCAACTAATCATAGCAAAAAAAAATAAATTAAAAGCTTGCTAGATTTGTTGAATTTACTGATTAATTGATTATGAGACCTGACTCATACATGACATGTTCCAATCAATACACCAGATATAAAGCAGTACTACAAAAACTCTTTTTGAAAAGAAACATGGGAAATTTATCAAAGGAAGCTTTTTACTATATAGAGATAAGAAAAGTCTATCAGACCAGGAGAAAAAAACCAAGACAAAAACTTTAAAATCTACGTTGAATACTTTCTATTCTATCAATATCAACAGAATATTATGGCAATCATACAACGCAAGCGTATTTAAGAACTGACCTACAAAAGAAACATATAGAATTTTAATAAACTGGATAACTCCAGGAAAATAAAACTTTTGACAAAACCAAGTGTTTTGTTATAGCTTTTTGTAATTTTAAGTCTAGTACAACATTAACGTCAGATAAACTAGATTCTCTATTCAAACGTGACGAATTCACCATAAGGTCATAATTTATTAGCCATATGGTATTTCAAAACAGAAAGCAAATTGTTAATAAATAAAATGAACAGCAATGGACCAAGATGACTCCCTTGAGGTACACCAGAATTGACTTTAAATTGACATGAAGGGTTACTTCTTAACATGAAGCTTTACTATCTACCTTTAAGATATGACAAAATCCACATAACGAAATGATCATTAACTCCAATTTTATTCAATTTATAAAGAAGAATTGAATTACCTAATTTGACAAATGCCTTGCTAAAGTATGTAAAAATGCAATCGACTTGCGATTGTCTTTCAAATGCATCCAAACAAAAAGTAGAGAATTGTAATAAATTAGTAATTGTAGATTTTTAATTAAATTAGAATTAAAAGAAATTATGTCACAGACAAAGGATTCAAACAATTTAGGAACATCAGACAATTTCGATATTGGAATACTATCGTTCGCAACTAAATTTGTATACCCTATTTTATGGACTGGCGTTAAGTATGTATATTTCCAAAGATCTGGGAACTTAGAACAGAGACTCGTTGAAAAGAAGAAACGATGGAAACGAATCATAAAACACACATGTTTTCAATATAAATGAAGGTGTTCCATCAGAACCAGGACTGAAACATTCATTTATTTTTAAAGTACTGTCACATACATATAAGCCCCCAAAAATCGAAAATTTGATTGATGTAGTACGACTGTATTCTTGTGTGTTAGGATATATAAGGGAAGAGATGCTTGCAGTACTGTACGATGTCGATAATGAAAATTACCATAATGGAAATGTTGCTATGTTATTCCTCGAATTGAAATTTTAGATATTTACTATTAAACATTCTTAAAAACTTGGAAATATAACCTCGTTCGAAAAAGTTATTTTACCACCTTACGTAAATTTCTTAAAAGATTTTGTAAATCTTAATTTTGTATAACATATTTCTATATCTCCATTTAACGAAGCGATGTTTGATAGCAACAAAACTAATTGACAAACACCTTCATACCTAATTTTGTAATTAAAATAATTACCTTCTTATTTTATCATTTCACATGCATACACAATTTAAAAAACCCAATTATGTTCCTCTCTTTAGTCCATTTTGAGATACAAACGATTCAAGTTCCTTCTATAAAATCTCATAACCAACTCCTAGTTTTTGGCACTACTCGTAAATAAAAGTACAATGTATTGTGAACACACGTGTATTTTCATAGCCTTTAATCTATAAATATGCTTAAATGTTTCATTGTCAAACATATTATACTTTTAATGTGCACTTGCGTTTCTATTAATCCAAATACTCTTATGTCACTGAAAAATTGTTCAAAAATGTGTGTGTTCATAGGAAATTATTTACGAAAACACAATATTATACACTAAAAATGTTGTGCCTTTTTTATTATAAAAAAAATTATTAGAATATCAGCATCACTTACAAATCCATTAACATTCTTATTGCATGACATAATAATTATACTGATTGGTGGCATCTGGTAAATAAATTTTCAATTTAAAATAATATTTCAAACATATAAGTGGGAACACCTAAAAGATGTCCTTGCTCATAACCACACATTGCTTTTTTTAAGACATTTCCGACATAAATCAAATAAACATTGCTACACGGGATAAGTTTTGCTTTTTATTTTATGTATAGTGCTCACACAAATCACTGCCTTTGTATACATCATACATACCCTACCCACGTATTTGTACAAAAATAAACTAGCTTCTGTTGGTTTTCAAAGGGCCTTGCCTCCTCCTTGGGTACACGGAATTCCTTTTTTTGTGCCTTTCCCCCGATTCACACGAGTATACACCTAAATACAAGTAGGTACATATTATCCTTGTCAAAGTGAAATGTATGTTAAGGGCTATAAGTGCTGTGCTTTTCTATCTCTTCATCACGCCAAATTGAATCGCATATAGAGGTACCCAGAACCTACCTAAAAAAATATACTTTTGTATCTTTTTTTCTCTCTGTAGATACACTGTTTCGAATGTACCAGTACCTACTCTTCAGTATGCACTATAGCTAGAGTGTAATTTTCTTTTGAAAATCTGCAGAAACTGTGTCATTTCCAGGTGACCAAAAAGGTGTGACAGTATTTTATCTTTTTTTTGTAATTGTTATCTTTTTCTAAATTTCTTTAAACTAGGTATATACTAAACAATGTTTTTCATTCAGAAACAAGTGTAATTTTTAACCTAGTTACTATGGGCACACAAAATGTATGTTAGCATAGATACGCGCGCAGGGCACCCCACTATAGTGGGATATTCATGCAAATGCAATTTACCCTTATTTGCTGCTACAGCTTCTGTTGCTGTTGCTGTTGCTGCTACTGCAAAAACATACGACAACAACTAGGTCACTGTGCAAATTAATTAAACACAGATGAGGCTGGCAGCTATGTGTGTATACCTAGTTCGTATAGTATATTACAAAAATGTTCAGATTTGCACCTACATTTTTTACACTAGGCATCGTTTAATTGAGTACATTCCATTTACGAGTAAATGAAAATATCACACTATCTAATCAGAAAAACTTTATAATTGCATCTAGCAAACACTATAACACCTTTAAGCAAATGATTATTTACCCAGTGTACACGCAATTGTTAGGACTCCATTCCATGTTACATAAATTCTTATTAACTTCCCATTGAAATTCATTGTAATCGGCCCAATTTGCCGATTTCGTACGTTCGGGATACTATTTTTCGTCATCTATATCTCAAGAACCAATAGAGATATCGACTTCAAATAAATGTTGTTTTACAGATAATAAAACAGAAAGATAAAATGCAGAAAGGACTTCCAAAAAAAGAGCCTGGGATGTGACCCACACTGAAAACTTCTGTCTGTCAACTTTTGTAAGACTTTAACAAAATATTAATATCATTTTGTGTTTAATACCAAAATTTGAAGTCAATATCTTTCTAGTTTTCATAATACCTTAGTCGAAAACTTTGTTATCAGTATTTTGTTGTTTGTTGTTTAAAGTTGATATTTTGTTAAACTTTAAGCCAAGTTGCTTCTCAGACTCGTTTTAAATTGTATTAGGATTCCGTTTATTTCGAATTTCAGTAGTAAGTTGTTTTAGAGACCGAACGTAGTCGTCTCTTTCCGGGGCACTTTAGAAAAACATTAAGCGACATTTTTGTAAAAATAACTTTATTTAAGTCCTGTTATTATAAATATTATCTCTCTCACTCAAAACATATTATTTTCTTGTAGACATTGGTTTCAATTTCAATAGAAACGAGGTATTTAGTTTATACCATTGCACATTAGCATAAAAAAATTATAAAAAGGTGGTCCGGTTTTCATACCACCACCGGCCCGGAAAGAGTTAAGCGACTGAAGTAAGTAAGGGTCGCAAGATTGTATACCGTGCACTTTTAAAGAAAATACTACGCCATGATATTGCAGTAATTACAGCACTGAAGTGTAGATACATGTCAAATCTTAATTAAGCTGTGTATATGTATATAAGAGGGTTTTAATTATTTTGTAAACTTATTTTCAAATGTTTTATTGTTAAAACCTTTTATAAAATTATAAAAACCACTTTCAATAAATTCAATCGCTATTTTCACAATCGAATGTATTGGCCTACCAATTCAAAAAAAATAAACTACTATCCCAATCTTATAGAACTAGAGTGTGGATTTGTACATATTAGTCTATGATATGCATATATGAAACCATTTGAGTACTTGATTTTTTAGTGTCATGGAAAAAGTGGTGAAAGAAAATTCACAAATATGCGAATAAAAAAAGTGCAAAAAATAAGAAATAAACAGCAGGTGCAAATATTTCATAATAATCCACCCTCATGGACTTTTTGTACTTAAACAAATTACCTATAGCTAGCTGATTATATATTTGACAATTCTGCAATCGAATTTAAATATCATTCGTTTTAGTTTTAAGAATTATGATGAGTGATGTTTTTCAGCGGTGGATGGTGCATAATTAAAAAAGGTCCACATTGCGAGTTATGGAAAATGTCATTTAAATTAGAGCTGGATATAGCTGTGATATTTTATTGGGTTCAATCTGGCAATACTTTTTTCGGAGTTGGTCTTTTTGACAGCTGACTTAATAATTTCATATTAAATATACAAAATCTTGAACAATTTACTAGGTTGGACGGTTATGCTACAGGCCTTGGGTTCAATCCCTGCCTGTGTCATCTTCATCATTTTTTCACGGGTACTGCCTTTTGCGAAGAGTTGACAAATCCTCCAAGAGTAATTCTTGTCATGAAAAGTACTTCCTCAAAGTAGCCGTTCGGATTCGGCTTAAAACTGTAGGTCCCTTCCATCCCTGACAACATTTCTCGTATACAGGGATGGTTGAAAGTTATAAGTCAATAGGCCCTAGTTATTAACGGACTGTTGCGCCTCCTAAACTACTTTGTATTTTATCTTGAACAACCCACGTTTGCACAACGAGCAAATTTTTTTATTATTATGACCACCAAAATTGTGCCGTTGGACTATTTTTTTTGGGGTTATGTGGAGTAGCTTGTCTACGCAGATAAACCTGACACGATTGACGCCTTGGACGAGAATATTCGGTGCGTTATTGCTGACATACGCCACAATTGCTGAAAAAAGTGATCGAAAATTTAGCCTCTCGGCTAGAATAAATTGGAACCATCTGCACCGGCCACTTGCCTGAAATCATTTTAAAACACACATGTCCTTATAATAAATCTAAAATTTTGGTCATAAAATTAAATAATGTGCGTTTTATTTCTGCTTAAAAACCACATGTCTTAGACAATACCCTTTATATAGCTTTTTGTTCTTCTTACGAAAAATATGCATAGTTCTTCGTTTGTAACCTCAAAGTATGACTTTTCTTTGTTTTAAAACCTATTTTTTGAAACAAATTTGAAATGATTTCCGATACTTTAATGACATCACACTGAAAAATTATAAGACGACTTGCAATCTTAAATGCTTTCATTATCGCTCACAGCAAATAATTAATTGACACCATTTGACACTTCATGTAGTCATTTACATTTGTTTAAATTCTTTGAATTCATTTGAGGTCTTAAATTCTTTTGCAGTCTATTTCGTTCTTCTATTTAAGAAATGCTACGTTTTTGATCTAATCATCCTTTAAAAACCTTATTTCAACTAAAACACTTCTTTACTTTACTACCTGCCAGTTATACCAACATGTTTAGGTACAATCATATCGGCTTCGAGCAACAACCCATGGGTGGGGGATACAAGTGAATGCTTTTTGGCTGCCATGGCACTAAGGCCTGTCAATACAATACATAACATCAAGGCCAAGAAGTGATTGATAATTGAAAACTAAAGCGTAATATTGACGTGGAACTTTCTTACCCAAACTAACTTGACAAAAAAATATATACGTACTTACTCAAAGTTTTAAAATATCGTTGAATACTCTTTATATTTTTCTTATAAAAGCCTTGAACATTTTGGTGGTAAATTTAGTTGCTTGCGTGAGGTGTCGTGGTTTTATTGGTTAATGATCTATGATCATAATTTTATTTAACTTAATCCATGGAATTTATCGCAAATTTGACACTGAGTACCGGGAAGTCATGGATGACTTGCTTTTAGGTTAATTATTTATCGTTTAAATTAACTGACGTGCGTAAAGTTGACTGATGAACACGATATAAACTTTCCCAAAGTTTTCTCTATTAAGAGCAAATTTTTATTTTTTTCAAATAAATAACCTTGACTCCCATAACTTTTGGGCACTTTTTAAAAGTATGTACATAGGTAATTAAAGATCTATTTAAAAAATACCAATTCACAAAACAGAAAAAAGAAAAAAGAACAACAACGACAATTATTATTTTTGTATCCCACTTGACATAAAAACCCTAAAAGCTTTTGAAGATTTTTCATACATTTTTCATTATATTCGTTACCATTCCCGTTGACAGTTTTTCTAAAACAACAACAACAAAAACAACAAGATATAATCCCAACGGGCATAAAAAACACTATAATATGCACCCAAAGAAAAACAACCCAAGCCTAGTGAACCCTCATTAAACAATGTGAGAGAATTTCACATTCTAGGCTACGTAGAGTAGAATATAATAATATAAGCGACAGCAAAAAATCGATAAACCAACAAGAATATCAACAACAACAACAACAACATGAAGTTCAAGTTTCTGGATTCATTTTTTAAAGAGAACATCATAAAATATAACGAAAAGCTTATAGCCTCGCAAATAATCGAGATTTTTCGAATGGAAAAAAAATGTGAATCCCAATAGAAATTACTTGATGCAGAATTTATTTGATGAAAAGGGCAAGATAAAAAAACAAAAACAAATCTTTCTTGTGGTCGGCTTATATAAAGGAGTTTTGACGTTTTAGATTTAAAAAATTGAAAAGCATTAATAGTTTTAGCAGCTTTGGTAAGTTTGGAATAATCAAGAAAACATTAAGATGTATATGCAGCAAAAATAATAAAAAATTTTAAAAACTAAAAGAGGTGTGCACAATTTTGTAGTCCATTTACTTTAGGCTTTCCAACAAGTTGGTCATAATAATAGCAACACTTGATTAATTTAACAAAAAACAACACACTTTGATAACCAATGCATTTTTTTTTTATTTATTAGCATTGAATATTTAATATTTCGTTGGAAACGCTTTATTTTTCAAAACTGCATCCATTCGATTTGGCATAGAGTCTACCAACTTCTTGCACTTTTCTTGTGGAATCGAATACCACACTTGTTGGGCAATTCTCCATAGATCCGCTTTGTTGGTAGGTTTATGCTTACTAACCTCAATCTTCAGTTCATTCCAGAGGTTCTCTATTAGATCCGGTGATTGAGAAGGCCACTCCATTACGTCCAATTTGTTTTGCTGACACCAGAGCTTTGTCGATTTTGCCGTATGCTTAGGGTCGTTGTCTTACTGGAAACGCCTTTTAAGTGGCATATTTTCGTCAGCCCACGGAAGCTAAACATTTTGCAGTATGTCCACATACGACTCCTTTGTCATTATGCCATCTATTACGAATATTGGACCAACGCCCCACCAAGAAAAACAACCCCATAACATTATGCTGCCACCTCCATGCTTCACGGTTGGTTTTGTGTACCGCGGATTGTAGGCCTCGCACTTTGGGCGACAAACAAACTGTTTTCCATCCATTCCGAATAAATTTATTTTCGTTTCGTCGCTCCAAAGCACATTCATCCACTGCTTCTTGGCCTGAAGTGGGTCGCCTTTCATCTGATGCCTTTTTGCAAAACAGATCAGCTTCTGGGTGTTTATTTTTCTTAGTAAGGGCACCTTTCTTGGAGATCGTGCATAAAGGCCAGCATCCTGCAAGATACGACAAACAGTTCTAGAACTAACTGACGTTCGTATTTCTCGCTGCAGATCTTTTGAGGACATAAACGGATTTGTTTTAGCTTTTCTCACCAACGTAGTTTTGTCTCTTGCAGTCATTTTAGATGGACGCCCTCTGGTTTCTTCAACATTTTTGGAGTTTATAGCATTCCACACCATTCTGGCAGAGCGCCTAATGACTGTTGCTATCTCTCTCATGGATCCACCGCTGTTATGCAGAGCTAAAATGGCTTCTCGTAAGTCTTCAGTGCAGTGCTTCGCACTTTTATTGAAGAATATCGATTTCGATTGTCATACAAAATCCACCTCATCGTGGCAAGCTCGAAAATCAAAATTTCAGAGCTACATTCCCAAACCTCGAAATTGCATTGAGAATGTATTTGGTTTTGATGGTAACAAATTGCACTGCAGAGCTCTCATTTTCAAAAATGAAAATTATAAAAAATAGGCTTCGAACCACGATTGGACAAAACCGTCTATCGAAGCTTTCCCCCTGAGCATTGAAAGCGATTTACTCCGAGAACTGGATTTCAACGAAATCATCAACGATTTTTCGGCGAAAAAAGCTCGAAAGGATCCGTTCGTTAACCCTAAAATTTAATTTCAGATAATTCTTTTTTCCGTTTGTATTTATATGTATGTGTTTGTTCAATACTAAAGGAATCTACTTGGTTTCACAATAAATTATTTATTGAAAAACTGGAGTGAAAAAAAATTGTTTACTTTATTTTGAAAATAATTTGGGGTGAGGGGGCCTCCGATCCTTTATTGCCCGAGGCCTCTGGACCTCTAAATGCGGTCCTGGTTAGTGCCATAATTCGATCTGTAAAAATACATACATTACATAGTTCTAATTTCTTCTTAAGTTAGGCTGACTCAGATTGCAATATAATCGACATAGAATAGATGGACATGAACTTCTTGCTAAAGTCTGTTCCATTCAATACACAAGCTATAAATAAGAACTTCATATAATCCATTTGAACAAAAAGATAGGAGATTTATCAAGGGAAGCCTTTTTTTAATATCATTTTGACATGGAGAACTCTCGGAAAAATCTTTTGTGTAATATAATTATAGTGATCACTTGATCAGCAAAAATTAATTTTCAGTCTAGTACAACAGCAAGGTCAGAGAATTTGGATTCTTTATTCGAATGTAAAGTTATGTATTCAAAATGTAGTCACAATTTATTATATAACGTTTGAGTTTACAACACATTGTCTTACATATGTCAATATTTAAAATCAAACTATTTGTATTGCACCATTCCCAGAATTGATTTAGATTTTCTTGTAGCTCTTTACAGTCCTTGATGACGTTAATAATTCTGAAAATTTTAACATCATCGACATACTAAATAAAATAAACAGCAATGGACCAATGTGCCTCCCTTGAGGTACACCAGAATTAACTTTGAATTCACATGAAGGGTTACTCCTGAAACATGACGCTATACTTTCTACCTTTAAGATATGACGAAATCTGGTCATTAAGACTTAATGTCGTCATAACTTAATTTGGAAATGCCTTGCTAGAGTCTATAAAGACGCAATTGGCTTGAGAGTGTTTTTGAATGCATCCAAACTAAAAGTAGAGAATTGTAATTAACTAGTACCTAATTGTAGATTTGTTTTCACAGTGTTGATTTTGACATATAACAGAAAAACAATTACAAAGAAATAATGTCACAGGCAAGTGATTCAAACACTTTAGAAATAGCAGACAATTTCGCTATGGAACGATAATGCGTAACTAAATTTTTGGTACCTTTTTTATGGACTGTAGTACCAACGGCGTGATGGTAAGTGCGTAGTACTATCATGCCAGAGGTCTTGAGTTCAATCCCTGCCTGTGCCAATTAAATTTTTTTTTACGGGTCGGGTACTGCCTCTTGTGAGGAATTGACAAATCCTCTAAGAGTAATTCTTGTCATGAAAAGTGTCGTTTCAAATTAGCCGTTCGGACTTGGTTTAAAACTGTAAGTACCCTCGATCTCTGAAAACATTACTCCCACACTGGAATGGCTGAAAATTGGAAGTCACTAGGATCTAGTTCTCAATGCCTCTTTTTTTATGGACCGGTTTTAGGTACGAATATTTCCAAAGATCTGAGAACTTTAAAACTAGCTGAAACGTATCTCCAAAACATTTAAGGGTTCATTTTTAGATCACACTCAGCTCCGCAATGAATAGAGAGTACGTAAAGTTAAAATAAGTCACAAAGTCTTATTGCAGTTTGTTCTAAGTAAACTCTAAACGTCTCATCACTTTTCGATAGATTGAAGTTCAACCAGGCCTAATTTTTTTGAGGTTAGGATTTTCATGCATTAGTATTTGACAGATGACGCGGGATTTCAGACATGGTGTCAAAGAGAACGATGCTCAGTATGCTTTGACATTTCATCATGAATAGACTTACTAACGAGCAACGCTTGCAAATCATTGAATTTTATTACCAAAATCAGTGTTCGGTTCGAAATGTGTTTCGCGCTTTTTTATCGACACATTTTGTTCAGCAATGAGGCTCATTTCTGGTTGAATGGCTACGTAAATAAGCAAAATTGCCGCATTTGGAGTGAAGAGCAACCAGAAGCCGTTCAAGAACTGCCCATGCATCCCGAAAAATGCACTGTTGGTGTGGTTTGTACGCTGGTGGAATCATTGGACCGTATTTTTTCAAAGATGCTGTTGGACGCAACGTTACGGTGAATGGCGATCGCTATCGTTCAATGCTAACAAACTTTTTGTTGCCAAAAATGGAAGAACTGAACTTGGTTGACACGTGGTTTCAACAAGATGGCGCTACATGCCACACAGCTCGCGATTCTATGGCCATTTTGAGGGAAAACTTCGGAGAACAATTCATCTCAAGGAATGGACCGGTAAGTTGGCCACCAAGATCATGCGATTTGACGCCTTTAGACTATTTTTTGTGGGGCTACGTCAAGTCTCAAGTCTACACAAATAAGCCAGCAACTATTCCAGCTTTGGAAGACAACATTTCCGAAGAAATTCGGGCTATTCCGGCTGAAATGCTCGAAAAAGTTACCCAAAATTGGACTTTCCGAATGGACCACCTAAGACGCAGCCTCGGTCAACATTTAAATGAAATTATCTTCAAAAAGTAAATGTCATGGACCAATCTAACGTTTCAAATAAAGAATCGATGAGATTTTTATGCGTTTTTTTTTTAAAAAAAAGTTCTCAAGCTCTTAAAAAATCACCCGATATCAGTCCACTCAAATTTCTCAAATACTGTTTCTAGGGAATTGTTCAAATTTTTTTATGTTCGTATTAAAAATAATCATAATATTATACAAGCTGTAGACATTTTAAATCGGTATTTCTTAAAGTAAAAATCGATGTTGCATATACCTACATTACATTCATATGTACATATATGTATTTTTCAATAAAATTAATTTAAAAGTTCTTAAGCTATTTTAAACATGAATTTAATGTCTCATATTTGTACTTATTCAACAAATATTTTCTATTGCATAACTTTTTCAATGAATAATATGATTGAGTTACATAATTAATTAAAGGTTTTAAGTAAGTTGCCTAGAATCCAAATAACACAAACGTTTCACACATAGGTATAAACGGAAGTCGGAGTGAAAAGGACATGGCCATAATGGAATTTCTTAACATCCTTACCTCTACTTACTGGACCATATAACATATTTTTTTTGCTGAGATTCATGCTACATTAAATTCCAGCCGTCAAATTAGTGTTTATTGACTTTACCTTTTCCTGGCTAAAAATACATTTTATATGTACTCTTGCGACCATATACAACATCCAAGTGTATGCATACTCAACTCTAGAAAATGTACCTACAGCTTAGGTAAATGAATGTCCAAACATTTCCATTACCCCTTCCACTTCTAGCAACCAATTTAATAATTTTTGGTAAAATAATAAACACATGCTGCCATCTCTGTACGTAGTAGATAAATATTTTACTAAGGCTGGCAGTGGTTGGTGATGGTGATTGTCATGGTGCGTCGCTCGTCGCTCGTGGTGAATGGTGGTAACTGGTAAGAGTTTTGTTTTAATCTGAAAAATTAATGAACGGCGAAAGCAGCACTTAGGATATAACTTTAAATAAATCCTTCCCCTCGCTCCGAAACTAAAGGTGCCCTACCCTGCCCATATTTATCATAGAAGAAGGCATTTCTGGCACACTTACCTAAACTCCCCTAAATATTTAAAGTAGGTATCTAGAAAATAATGTTTAAACAGTTCGTCCGTACAGAATGCTTTTAAATCATAGTTTTCCATAAAATTAGGTCTACAATTACGTGACAGAAATTCCATCTGAAAGGACTCGTCAGAGGACGTCATTCACATACATTTGCATGTGTTGTGTATGTGTTAAGATACATGTATGAGTAGAAAACATCCCCAATCATCCCCATTTTTGTCGTCGTCGTCGTCAACAACTCATCTATATGAAATACAATATTTATATAGATAGCTTTATAATTTTCCATTGCAAAAGGGATCATAAGGTACCGGTGATATTGTATATATGGTGTGTGGTATATACTTAAAACATGCCTTGAATACTAATCAGCCTAAAGTAGCCCCAATCTTTCTATCTTAATTATTTTAAGCATGTACCTTAGCTAAATTACAAAACATTAAAGTTAGCTCACTTAAAACAAAAAATCATACCCAAGTCGGCTCGATTTCGATGTTGGTCGTAGGTTCAAGGACATTTTAAAACAAAAATAAATACGAACATAATATTCTAATTCCCGCAACACAATATAAAAATGTTTTAGTTTGAAAAGATTTAATACTTTTGAAGAACTTCAAAACTTGTTCTCGTTTACAAAAAGACGTACACAAAGATGTGAAGAAATTTTGTCTACATTTAAATAAATAAGGCAGTTTCTCTTAATGTTCTTTTTATGGCAATCATTTCACATGTTGTTTGAAAACTTTAAGGTTTAAATATGCCGAAGGTTTAAATTGATTACATCATTTGATATAAATTGTATTCAAAAGTGTGGTATTAATTAAATCTTTTCAATGAAATATGAGTTAAAAGATCATCGTCGACATTTAATAAATACTCTGTTACACCAGATTTCGCAAAAAATTGATTATCAAGGCATTATTCCTCAAAAGACAATATTGCAACCTTTTCACGAAACTCTTAATGCTCTACGTCACTCTATTTCCAAATAATTCAGTTAGAAGACTGTAATGACTATCATGCATATTTCGAATCAAAATTGAAATTTCGCAAAACTTCCAAAAGGGATTTACAAATTTTCCACTGAACTACAACGATATCATAGCCAAGCTACATCTCATTGAATGAACGCAACAAAAACAATTTTAAACCTGTACCTATACAATTCAGAACGAGAAGCTTTCATTTTACTGTATTTGGAAGGCCGGTGATGTCCACAGACAAACCAATTGAGGGCTTCAGGAAATAATAAAAAAGTATCTCGAAATTAACACTTGATTAAAATGCACCCCTATTTGAATATTAAAGTTTTGGTTGATCCAAATTAAGAAAACAATATATATACATAGCTGATAGTAAATAAGTTTTTTGAAATTGAGTTGAACAACATTAAGAAAATTAAATTTAATTAGATGTCTTGATATCTCGACATGACCTCAGGGTTCGTATTGGCGAAATTGAATGATATATTGATTATAGTTAAAACAACAAGAGTTTGCAACACCTAAAAACAGTCATATGTACATTGTACATATGCTTTTTCGTTTTGGTTAATCTGAATTCATATTCCATAAATCCGCGTTACAAAAGCTGTGAAGGCCAAAGGTCCGATTTGCTATTGCTATACCAAAAACGACCAAAGTTTATATTTTCAATGGTTCAGTACTAAAATTAACATCCCAAAGAAATAAAACTGTAACTCGATCTCTCATAAAACCTTTTCTTAAATTTCATAGATTATGGTCTGAAACATTGCTAAAGCCTTTTCGTCTAAAATCTTGAGTTCAATGTCTAGAGCATTTGAGCAGTTTTAATTCAAAAATTGTATTATTTTTTATTGTCTATGTTAGTTACTTCAAAATACTCATTAAAAATGCCACAAACTTTTAGGGTAAAAAAAATAGGTCATGTCCCCATTCATTATCAGGCGTTTTGACAACGTAGTAACCTCACTCTTATAAGTCTCTTCTTCATGAAAGTTCAACAAAAACATATGAAATAATTTACATATGTATATTTATTTGAAAAACCTATTAAATGGAATATTTTCTCAATAGATGTAATATAAAACTGTAATGGAATTGAAATATTAATTTCTTTTAAAAGTTTAGAATTTGGTACCATTTCACTTTTTGTTGAAATACTATACCCAATAATAAGCCGTTCTCCATCAAATGCATAAGAATAATCAATTTGCTGTCGACAAAAAAAGGATTATGTTCTTTTTCTTTTCATATAAAACATAGGTCTCACTTATATTTCTCTATATTCCTTATACAGGATAATCTTTCAATGTGCCCTACAAAAATATCTCGCCATTTTTTACCAATATATGTATGTATATTTTTGTACGTAGGTATGAGCTTTATGTAAATCCTTTCTTTGATAATATCTTTTTACCACTTAAGAACAACATTTGATTGTAATATTCTCAGACACAGACATTTGCTTTTTTTCATCTATAGCTTAGGGATGACAGTCCGATTTATAATGACAAATTGAATTTTTCTTATGAAATTGTGGAAACATTGTCACTTTGAATTCCATGCACATGTTTTTCATACATAAACAAACATTTCTGATAGTGGTGTTTTAAACGTAAATACATATTTAATATTTTTTTCAATTTATTTAGGAAAAATACGTTTTTGGAGTATATTTTCAGTGCTGATTTCGTTTCCAAACTTTAATTTTAACTATTTGCTCAAGTCTTAAAAATACCCGTTTCAACAATATTTGTATATATATTTTAATATATTTCGAAAACTTGATATAATAGATTTGTTACAAGATCAAAATTTACTTTCAAAACATTTTGCCTTTTTGTGTTGAAAACCGTTTTAGCTTAAATGGTTAAGCGTTTCTTTCAGAATTTTGTAAAACAGGTGAAAATATAAAATAATATAAATATTTCAACTGAATATTGAAGAAAAGGATTTAAGATTTGGAAAACCATCACGGATTTTATTGAAAGAAAGCTACTTCATATGTTTTATCCCAATTTTAAGAAATAATACCTTAAAAACCTGACATTTTACATTAATTTTGAAGTCGGATTCGAATTAAGGCCATCAAAACCCATTGGAATAGTGCAATTTTATTGGCAGGAAGAAAACATTGCCAACAAATGTTTTTTTTGATATATTGTACGCGCACTCAAGGGGATATGAATACCCTTATA
The DNA here is from genome assembly GCA_951509635.1 of Eupeodes luniger. Classification (NCBI taxonomy): domain Eukaryota; kingdom Metazoa; phylum Arthropoda; class Insecta; order Diptera; family Syrphidae; genus Eupeodes; species Eupeodes luniger. The sequence goes on from OX608074.1 coordinate 75,787,377, forward strand.
ATGATTATACACAGTGCGAGTAATTAGGAAGGGAGGATAGGATTTGAAAGAAGATACCGATGCACATTGGTTTTGAATGCCTGCACATTGTAATGAGTGGGAAATATTGAATCTGGTAAAGCATTCCACAATCGTGTAGTACGGCTAAAAAAAGAATCTCTGTACTTTGCAGTACGACCGAAATTGATCTCAAGGGTAAACTGATGGGCATTCCTAAAAGAACGAGTATTACGGTTGAATGGAAGTGTTATTATTATTAGTAAAGAATACATTATATACAAATTGAGGCTTTCTTCAATGGTCCAAGAAAATTTCCATACGTTCCTCGCATTAAATTATTATTACCCTAACAAATTGTTGACCTTCACCTGAGCTTAAATCGTAGACAAATTCAGATGAAACAACTTTCACTAAAGATACTTATTCCTATAGAAATGTACGTACATAAATATCTCAAATATTTATAAACATAAACACAAAAAATCAAATTAACACCAATAATAATAAAAATATCAAATACAAACCTATTGTAAGTTTAAGTGCACAAGCACAAAACCTCTAGAGATTTTGGTTTGGGTTTCGTATTTCGGGAGCATTGGTGTCATATTCAAGATCACAACAAAACACAATTACCTAAGGTCAAACATTTATTACAAAATTCAAGCTAACACAAATGAAATGCTAGTGATAAAATGGCCTTAGAAAAATGTAATTGAAGTAAATTGCAATAACCAACTTAGTACGAGTACCTCTACTCACTCATAGGTAAATATCTAATGCTATTGCTATGTGGGACTCAAGACCTCTATAGCATTGTTAAGCTTGTCTTTGCCATCACTATCGTCATCAAGCTTGTTGAATATTGATGGTTTCAATTTACTTTAACTTTTTTTTTTGAGTATGGGTCAACACCGTGGGTATTTAAGTACATAGTAGTTCCACTTCTTACTTCTAACTGTACAATCATCATGATGATAGTATACTCAAAAATATAAATTAATACTTTTGAAGAAGTGGGAATAATGTAAAGGATGTTCTTTTATACATGTGGTTTTGAAGAATTAATAAAACGCATATAATTTAATGTTATGGCCAAGCATTCAGTTTTATTGTAAAGATAAGGGATTTTCATTGTTTGCCATTTAAAAATGAGTTTGGGCAAAGACCAGTGACTTCCCATAACTCCATAAAAAATAGTTCAGCGGTGTTAAATCGCGAAATCCTGGAGGCCACGGCAAAGGACCAGGACGAAAGAAAATGCGCTCACCAGCCACTTTATTGGTAATAAATTTACACGATTTTCAAACGTTGTTTGGGAATAAATCTATTTATTACAAAATGTCAAATAAAATTGAGCATAAATCAAGTAGCAGTTGGCAAAAAGAAATAAGGAGATTGAAGAAAAATCTCAATTGAATTTTCCGTTTTTGTTAACGAGATTTTTAGTGGAAAACCAATTTTTAACAGTTTTGTGTAGTATTTGTTTTAATTAATGCTTATGAAAAAATTCACTGTTTGATTTTTATAAAAATTTTACTGAATTTTGAAAACAATAACTTTTATAAGATGAAATCAGTTTGAAACTAATTTAATGTCTTTAATTTTTAGCCAAGACATCCGAATCGAAAATCAATTTTTCCCAACTTTTATTAATGTTTTTATTTTTTGAAAAAAAAACTGTCCATTCAATTTTTCTCAAAATTTTACCATATTTCAAAAACGTTCTTCGTTAGTTCTTTGTTGGAATAAATTATTGTAGAGGTAAAATCATTTGTTGTTCGTTAAATATTCGACGTTTTTGAGATATTTGGGATCAACCCATTTTTTTTGTAATTCTGTTCTGCATCTTTCGATCTTATAATCTGTAAAACAACATTTATTTGAAGTCCATATCTGTACTACAATGCGAAAAATGGTACCCCGACGGTACGGACGTCTCTCTAAATCTATGATTTAGTTTGTAAGGACTGGAATTGTCGAAATGTTCAATTCGACAAATCGGACCGATTAGAATAACTTTCTATGGGAACTTAAAAGTGAAAAAAATAAGAACATAAGACATTTTGTTCATATTAAATTCTTCTGCTGATTCAGAAAATTCCAGAAATCTTTGAAGTATAACTTACTTTGGCATAACACATATGTATACTTATAGGATTCTCGATAGCATAGTTTAAAAACACGTGCATAGATTTTTTAGTCTTCTCTGAGGTGTCTTTGCGGTATGCCATATTTCTGAAAAAAATGTCCAATTTTTTTGCAACAACGTCCTTCAAGTTGAAAAATTTCTTTTAAGGAATTGAAAATTGTATATAAATAACCTTAGTAAGTATTTATTAAATGTTTAAAAAAATCATAATACAGAAACCCCATTATCCTCTACTCCTCTATATCTAAACACTCAATAATTCAACATCATTCTTGACACTTCATTACGTTACATACAAATTTTTTACTCTTATAAAAAAAGTGCGGAAAAAAACCTTAAACATCAAAAAAGTGCCGAATATTAAATTGTTTAGCCCATTTAGGCCTACTGTAGGGAAATATAGTACATATGTTTTACTTAATCGCTATAATATATATGTAGATATGCATAGTCACCATAACATGCACCAAACACGTACTTTAATTAACTTCTATTTCATTTATTGTTTATTCTAATTTGTTATGATAAATGCACATACTATATACATACATATAGTAGTTTTGGATTAATTATGACTGATGTGATAATTTTCAGATAAGGTTAGATAAAGATAGGTGTGATATAAGTTTCACAATAGAAATATTTATACACAAGTTATAGTACCTACTTATTAAAATAAGATCAAACTTTTATTTTTTGTTTGCATATTTTATCAGATTTATTTATTTAATATATTTTTTGTAATCCAAATTTAAAATACAATTACATATATGCAAGTACAAGTATGCAAACATCTGTACTTACATAATAACTTGCAAGCTTAAATTTATTTTTGTTTAATATTATCACACAAATGTGTAAATGTGGAAAAAAGGTCATGTGGTGATAAATAAACATAAAACTTTTAATTGAATTTAGATATTTTTTTTAACAAATGCACTCTAAAACACGTGCGAAAAATTCGTTATTGAAATATTATGTATTTTAATAAACAAGAGTTTTTTGTGAAAAGAATAAGAAGAAGTTATTTAAATAATTTAAAGTATTGTGTTTTGTGATAGATTTGTTGAGTAAATCTACTCAAAAGTTCTGAGGATGATAAGAATAACTAAAAAATAATCGAATTTTTGTCTACCTTTTCTATCTACCTCCATCAACATCATGTCTAGTTCTCAGGTTCTATAATTCTTAAGATTTATTTGACAATCCTTGTTTTAAGACTAATAGAGATTTCTATCAAAATTTACTAATAAAATGTAATCACACTGGGGGCGTGGTATTAACCAACTTTAAAAAGAATAGTTATAATTGAATTTGAATAAATTTGTTAGAATAATACAAAGAAGAGGCTTGAAATATAGACAAAGAGATTATTTGTTTTATTTATTATTTTTTTAAGTATACTTCATTATGTATACACAATTAAAATTAAAGCCAAACTTATATAAATGTAAAATAAATAAGTATGTAGTTATAAATCGTTAAAAATAAGTATCTTGTGATACTTATTCTGAAAATAATCTTCACGATGTTTGGTTTCCTTTGCAAAAAAATCATACCAAAAACAAAAATATAATGCAAGTTCTACTGTGTAAAACAAACCTTAGTATTAAGTCTTACATGAAGAGTAATGAGCTCTTGAAATATGCTAAGTTATAAATTTACAAAGGTTTAATATCAATTAAGTATTTGCTAGTTGTTATTATTATTCACCACGTTTCAGGTCACGAAAAACATCTAACCTACACTAGTTTAAAGCGCTCAAGATGCTTGCTATCTCTAAGCAGATGGCATATAAGTCATAACCGGGTACTGTCTAATAGAAAAGCACGAAACGCGGCTAGGCGCGTATTCTCAGATGGCTGTATGGATGAGGAAGAGGTGGGAACAGTTCTTCGCCTTCTCTGTAAATGCCCTGCTCTAGCTCAAAAACTCAAGAATTACCTAGGAGAATTCTTCTATAACGATCTCAATCATATTAACATAATCAGTCTTTCACGTTCCGTAAGGGACACAAACTGGTTTCATTGAGCTTGGAAGAAAGCCTCAAGATTCATGTGGCATCACAATGAATCACTATTAAACTGGCCTTAGAAGTGTGTCCTACTCTATCACGGACAGCCATTTTAACCTAACCTTACCTTCTTATTATTATTTTTATTTTATTGAAAACAATTTTTTACAATTTCTTAAAAATTATGTTTTTGCTCAAATTTCTGCATGACTGAAAGTAAAAAGATTATTGTAGTTCTCTTTTTATTCACTTATTTGTTTCACCAATTTATAATTTTAACTCTTCTAATTATTGTTTTAACCACAAGAGAATATTTCCAATAGTAAAAATAACCTCTGAGGAATGTTTTATGACTGAAACAATCGCTTAAAAACTTATAAATTATTTCTTTTTTCGTTGAAAAAATAAAAATACATTTAACAAGATTTTTGTTAAAAAATGTAAGGGTTTTTATTGGGATATTTTTACATAAAAACAAAAGTCAGAATAGTTTTTTAAAATACAGTCTATGAATTGCCAACTAAACAAATTTGAATTTTTAATTAATTAATTTGTTTTCATTACAATCTTAAAAAAAATATCGGCATAGCTAGGATATTTTTTTGTTAATAAATCCTTCAGCTAAAAATAAACGGTAATTTAATTTTGATTTGAATTGTGGGACGTAATCTTTACGTTGCTTATAGAAACATTATGTCTGTCTTGAATGAAAAATAGAATTACTTTGATGAGTAGCTTGCCAACGTTCTCTTGAGTAACAAATATTAAAATTTTGGAAGGCTCTATAAGCTTCCATACTGTATTGTTTTCAAAAATATTTTAAGGATATAAAAGCACAACAGAGTCGCACCTAATCACTCTTGTAAACGGTGGCCCAACTATAAGACATGATGTTCATTATTGTTAATAAATCAAAAGGATTTCAGAAAATTACCTTTATTTTTTTATTATAACAGAGAGATCTATCGGAACTATATGTGAATCAAATATCGGGTAAATGCTCCCCACGATGACTTACCTCAATCTTTCTAATGACGCTTAGGCATTGAGGTTCAATGACGCTAATCTATAGAATTATTTCATCCTTTAGTTTTTGAATTTTCCTTTTCTTATTGACGTACCACTCTTTCATTTAAATAAACCCAAAGAAAAAAGTCCAAAGTTGTCAAGTCACATGTTTGTGGCGTTCATTTGACATAACTACAGCTTATGAGATAAGTCGGTTCGGTTTTTGAAGTTTACGCTGAAAAGAGCCTTTATTATAAATCCAAAAAAAAACTGATACAAATATATGTCACCTCGTAAATATTACTAACAAAAAATGGTTGCGTAAAATTATTAAAAAATTGTGTGCAAAATTGATTTTCGATTAGAATATTTTGGCAAAAATTAAAGATGTTAGTTTGAAACTAATTTCATATAACAAAAAATATTTTTTTCAACAATCAGATGTTAGTTTGAAACTAATTCCATACCTATAACAAAAAATATTGTTTTCAACAAACAGTAAACATTTTTTAAAAATCCAACAGTCAGTTTTTTCATAACAAATAAAATCTAACAAAAATGATTTCGTTCTGTGCTAAATTTAGTTATTAACGTAAATTGAAGAATTCAATTTCTTATATGAGAAATTGGTTTCCGACTAAGAATTCCGTTTACAAAAACAGATTTTGAAATCAAACTTATTTTATCATATGCAAAATATTGTTGATAACTTTTAGTTAAATTTCTAGAAAAATTCAACTAACAACTTAAAAAAAAACACGAATATTTACAACAAAAACTGATAAGAAATGGGTTTCGACTCAAGTATCGTATTATATGAAACAAAGAAAAATATTGTTCAAATTGTTTTTATTACTCACAAAATATTGTTAGTAATATATTGTTAAAGTTTTACAGACATTTTTTTTAATTTTTTGAAAATGCACATATTACGAATCATATGTATTTCTAAATTTCCAAAAAAAAACAGACTTTAATGTAGGTGGTTTAAATATTTAAGAATAAAAAGTACTTAATAAAAAAACAATTCACTCATTGCCAAAAAATCTTTTCTTGATGTGTAATCAGCGTTAACTTCTAAAATGATTATTAAAATATACGAGTATACTTTTTTTATTTTTTTTTTGTAACACAAAACAAAACGTCATGAAATAGTAATTGAATGTGTTTCAGAGGAAAATAAAAAAAGAAAGTATACGCCGCAGTTTACCATTTTTTTTTGTTGTTCACTTCAAAATTTTTCGTCAGTCATTTTCCAAGTAAGTTCACATTTTTATTTAATGAAATTCTTGCATAACTTGAATTTTGTGTATGTTAGTAGGTGTAGGTACATCTGTTTTAAAGAATAATAACATACCAACCGTGAAATAAAAAAAAATATATACATAAATCTCCAAGGCTAGTGAAATAATTGAAAACGAAGAAGAGTGCCTAAATACTTAGTATGTAAATACTATTTATTTACAGGGTGGGTTAAAAGTGAATAACTTTAATAACGAAGTTATGCATACAAAAGTCTCTCAAATGAGCACCAGCTTCATCCTACAAAGATGACACCACACCAAAAAGTGCATTTAAGTGAATGTAATTCTCGGAGATGGATCGACCTTGGGTTATCAGAACCCCATACACAGCAATATTGTGTATTAACAAATCAATATAATGGCCTTAATTCTTGTCTAAATTGGATTTTTTTATGGAAACAGCTGCAATTCGGGCAGTGTAAAGTATTCTAGCTCGAAAAAGATCAACTGCAGCCCCTTGTTAATGAAATCATATAATAATCAATAATAATATATTATATACATGTACACAAAATTCAATTAAGCTGGCCATCTCAATTTTTGTTCAAATAGGAAGAAAACTTTTAAACCAGACTGTATGCAGGAATCGCAGGAAGAAGAAGAAAACAAACTATTAACATAGAATTAATAGTTTGTGTCTTTTTTAAAATTTTGTTTTGTTCTGACAAAAACAAATTCACGCACATGCTACAAACTCATAGACTCAAAATATTATGCTAACAAGTTTCGTGTTTCTTTTGACATACAATTTTACCCTAATTAGAAATAATTAACATTTCTTGGCACTAAGGCGTCGCTCGTCGTCGCAATATAAGAAGCAAATGAATTGAAATGAAGAAAAAATGTTATTTATGTAGGTAGACAAGAGTATGTAGTACGTACGTAGAATAGAACGTTTTCGTAATACAACGTTGACGTATTTTAAGTACTTTGGTAGGTACATATTATGTGAAGTGTGCACAAAAACCTTCATTGAAGGTTATGTACACTTTTTATTGAGAGAAGAAAAAAAGATTCAAAAAGATTTTCATCTTACTTTAAATGAACTACTTATTTTCAACGTCACATAACACTTCACGAAGAATAATTCAAGTGGGATCGCTCTCATCTTATAATAAGGATTCTTTAATATTTAACATAGCAAGAAAGAGAGAGAGAGAGAAAGATATATCAAAACAACCTTTCTTTGATGTCAATGTCAGACTTTTGAAAATTTCTGAGTTAAATTAGTTTATTTTTGTACATCCTTTTTGATAACACAATATAACATTATATGAATACCATATAAATAATATAAATACAGTTAAAATCAACTCAATGGCGGATACAGGAAGGGGTTGTAGGGATCATGATCTGATTATAACCTTAAAGGTATGCACAAAATGTAGTACGCCCCATGGCGTGATGGTTAGTGAGAGGTCTTGGGTTCAATCCCTGCCTGTGCCATCTTAAGTTTTTTTTTCACGGGTACTACCTCTTGCGAGGAATTGACAAATGCTTCAGGAGTAATTCTTGTCGTGGAAAGTGCTTTCTCAAATCGGCCGTTTGGATTCGGCTTAAAACTGTGAGTCCCTCCATCCCTGACAACATTACTCGCACACAGAAATGGTTGAGAGTTGTACGAGTAAGTTATTAAACCCTAGTTCTCAACGGACTCTTGCGCCACCCAATTTAATTGTTTAGTTATTCACAAAATTTTAAATTATTTTAATAAGATCTTTTCTAAGAGAAATTGCAACTATTAAGATCCTTAAGAAGAGATCTTGCATAAGAGAACGCTGTCTTTTAAATTCCTGAAACTCGTCTTCTATTACACCTTAATGTTTTGGCAAGCTTTTTCATTTTTTGGCTTTTAGCATTATTTATTTTTGTAGCGTCCTTCGCATTTATAGAAATGACAACTAGTAAAAAATATATTATTTTTGTAAAAAGTTATGTTTCAACACAATTTCTAACATTTTTGCATGAAATGCACCGAAAACCTCAACTATTGTAATTTTGCTCTTAAATAGGAAACCTGCTAAAATCTTAGAATGCTTTTGGATTAAGGAATTCATCCAAACTGAATAAGACCATGCCTTCCTAGACAATAATATTCTAAAAAAATCTAATAACTAAAATTGTCACTTTATCCCTTAAAGTATGTGAAATTGTGAATGTTAGGTTAAGATACACATTACGTTTTTTTAATTTTGTCAGCCTCCTTTACGGAACTTACAGAACATTGTAGAACATTTTTAATCGGTGTACAATCCCCCCTGCCTCCCCTAACTAAATATCTTGATCCGCCCTTGATGATCCTATTGTATCAATGAAAGTTCCACAGCAGTTTCGGTTATGTAATCTTTCTTAACTTCAGGATTATTTAATATTATTTATTATAATTTATCTGCTGTTAATTTTATTTGATAATTTGTTCGTTAAAATTGTATTCCTCACATTATATTTCTTATAATTAAATCAAGTTTAATTTAAACTTCCTGCAGAAATAAAAGTCAATTGATCCCATTTTGCAGTTGAAAATAATTCGCATATTTTAAAAGTGCCCCTTACAAAAGTTTTAAGTCTTTTGGATGGAATCCAAAAAAGAGCTTTGAAAATGATAGGCGATAGAACTATAACCGAAATCTTTACATCGTTCGAACACCGCCGTAATATTTTATGCCTTTCGTTGTTTTACCGATATTTTTACAAACAATGTTATATCGAATTAAGCAGTTACATTCCCCCCTCCCCTCAAACAATTCAGCCGTAATACTCTCCTCTTAAATACTTGCCTATTTTCCTACAGCCTGTTCTGTGGTTAAACGTAAACGTTTTAAGAGAATATTTCAGTAGGATTTTTATACATATATTTTTGAGACAAAATATCATATCATCAACATAATTGAAAATGTTTCAAGATTGTTCAAAATTAAAAAAAGTTTTTAAGGCATTACAATGTATTTTTAAAGTCGATAGATTTCCCCAGAGTTGAACGGAGATTTCTTCTTTTTTTATTATTTAATATTCACATGTCACACGTTTTTTTAATCAACAATATTCAAATAAAGAATAAAATAAAACGTGGCCTAGACACTTGGTTTGGTATAATACGTGTTAATTATTTCCCCCATATAACAACACCACAAATAGAACAAATCAATGTGGTTGGGCTTCAGAATGTAACCTAGAATTTTATTTCCACGAAAACAAAATGAAACTGTTCTCTAAATACCAGCCAACTAGAGGAATCCATAAAAATGCATCCAATCTAGGTAAGGTATATGTTTGTATATATGTATATTTGTGTTTACATAATATGAAAGGAGACATTCTCCAAACCAATATATAAACTACAGCTATAGCCTATCCTGTCCGTTGCGTCGCGTTGTCATTTACGTCTTATCGTCTCGCCATTCTTATACAACGTGAACCTCACAATTTTTAATCGAAAATCAACGCCATGGTTACAATTTGTAGATTTACAAAGCTAGTTATGTATACAAGATACATTATGTATATAATTTTAAACAAGGTGCACGAAACGAAGAACCAATTATGCAATGGTTATACATCTTTTGAAACCCTACTAGGACGGCATGGACATTCAAGTAGGCGCGGGGCGCGGCGCGGCGTACAAGAGAGATTTTCATTTGCCAACCCGCATTATAACACAAGTCTTTATGATAGTTCATCATGTTGAAAATTCTTACCTTGCAGAAAGAGGTGCAAACTGCCGATAATTGCTGTGCAGCCTCCATATAATATTCTCAACAAAATGGTAAAATAATTTTAAAATTCATTACGATTCCGGATTGAATTTCATTCAGTAGAACAAGAAAAAAAAGAAAAGAACAATTAACTCTTGTTACAGCTATCACGTGTACACTATTGCCAAGAAAAACTTTTAACTTTGTATTTCATGCCTTTAGCTATTCTTTCAATTTAAATTTAAGACCTATGGTTTATACTTTCTAGCAAAACTATATTGTACATATGTAAATACTTTATTTAATAGTTGTAAAAACTCGAATTAAATTTGGCAAGTTCAGTGTAAAAATACGCTAACATTTCCGACAGAGGAATGTCTAGAGCATTTTTAGACCATTATTCAACAAAACGTTGTTTTGGTTTCACCTGGTCACTCATACTGATGCACTGATACTTGTTACTTTATCAGCTACAAGGTCGTTGACAGATCCGCTTATAAAATGAGTGGGTCAAACACCAACATTTTTTAATTGTCACCATTCATTGTAAATCCCACGATCTAATCCTAATCCTGATATCACATATAAGTGCCCTTACTTACTTAAGGTTGCACTACAGTCCGGGGTGGACCTGGGCCTCAACCAATATGCGTCTCCAGCCAGCTCGGTACCTAGCTATAGCTGTCTCCAGTTTCGCACGCCAAGTTTATTGAGGTCTGTGCCTGCGTGCTCTGCCTGAGTCACGGTCTTTCTCGAAGACCTTTTGGGCTGGAGCGTTGGTGTCCATCCGCTCTATAAGACCCAGCCATGTAAGTCGTTGGACTTTTATTCTTTCAACCAGGTCAGTGTCACTGTACAGCCCGTATAGTTCGTCTGTGCAGACGGGACCCGAAGGACTTTTCTCTCGAAGCATACTAAGACGCTCTCGTCTTTCTTTGACAGGGTAAAGGCTTCAGCACCATAAATTAGAACCAGGATGATGAGTGTCTCGTAGATGGTGATTTAAGATGCTCGGCGCTAGTGTCATTGTGTGAACCTAGCGGTGCCTAGGTAGAAAAAGTCCATATCTACCTCAAAGTTATAGCTGTCCATGGTGACGTTTTGTCCAAGACGTACGTCGTTCAATGCCCTTTTTTCATGAAAGCACATACTTGGTCTTGCCCTCATTGACTAATAAACCCATCTTCTCCCCCTCCGTCGAAATGCTCAAAAACGCTCCACTAACATCACGCTTTGATCTTCCAATTATATCAATATCGTCGTCGTATCCGAGTAATTGGATGGACCTTTGGAAGATTGTGCATCTAATGTTGAGGGTTTAGATTTGCACAATTTTTTCTAGAACGATGTTAAAGAAATCGTATGACATCAAATGCATCGGTTAGATCTTTTCCGACCTTGATAGAGAAAGTGCATTCTCCATCGTCATTTTGCAAAAACGGATAAGTTTGACAGGAATGGTGGGCACCGTTTTGAAGTTCTTGTTTTTTTTTTCAAGATCTGCCGTAATGTGAATATCTGGTCAATGGTGGGCTTTCCTGGTCTGAAGCCATCAGGTTATTGACGAACGGCTTCAGACGTTCACATAATACGACAGAAAGGATCTTATATGCGATATTAAGAAGACTGATGCCTCTGTAGTTGGCGCAATTAAGAGGAGATTCCACTCATCGGGCATGCTTTCTTCCGACCATATTTGAGAGTTGGTGCATACTCCCTACCAAGTCATCGCCTGCTGTTTTGAATAATTCGTCAGCGATGCCAGCAGCTCCAGCAGTTTTATGAACTTGAGTTTCGATATTGTTATCTTTATTTCGTCGAGGTCGGGTAGGCAGAATTGTTATTCTACGTCGTCGCCTAGGTTGAGTGGTTCTATCTCCCTTACAGCGGTATTCGATTCGTCATCGCCGTTATATAATTTGGAATAGTGGCCTTTCCATGTTCCCATCATTGAATGCGGTTCTACTATTAAATGCTAGAGTGGCCGAAAAACACAGGTAATAAATTGAAAAATCTGTATTTATTCTTCTAAATTACGTATCGTAGTAACAACTCTCTCAGAATCGTAGACCACAGAGTTGTGTCTTGTATTTAGCTAAATGATTACAAATTACGAGAGCGGAAATAAAGCGTTTTTAGCACCAATCGAGAATTTAGTTTTCTTGGGCTTAATTGATCACTCGAAAATGACTTTCAATCATCTTTCCGAAATTCCAATAAGGTCAATAAGGCCTCATACTATTATTTATGTAGAACATCACGAACGTTTTCATGGTTTCCCTGGCCCCGCCTTTAACGCTTTTGAACCCTCATTGAATGATTAACACCACATACAAACTCTTGTTTGCTAAAGAACCAAAACGTCTTTGACAAACTTTAAACGTTTCGTCTATAGACATTCTATTCAGCCGCAAAATTGAATGGAACTGCATTGCTGAATAGCTTCAGACATTATTAAAAGCGAAAATTTGTCTTTTAGCGTTTAACTAAATAACAAGTACATATTTCAAACACTATTTTGTCATTTATATAGTGTTAACCAAAATTCCCGATTCCCGATATTATTATTGCCCACAATTTAGTTGATCAAGAAAATAAAATAAAAATTAAGTTGGCAATTGTGGTTTGAATTGGAATATAATCAGCGGACATTGTTATTGTACACACATAAGTATTCAGATCATTAATATACGCCTTCCAATAGAAAAGACCTTTCATAAGTTCAATTCGTCTCCTCTAGTTGAAGGTTGGCCCACATAATAGATGCGAACCTGACACACTTCCATCAAGCCAGCCAGCAGTGCGACTATTATCGTTGTTTATATTTTTGTATCCAGAACTAAAAACCGACCGACATTTGTACGATATGAATTTCAGATTGCAAGAACATACAATATAGGCAGACAAACGAACGTTCCGTTTCGTTTGATACGAGTATGTGACTCTATACGTTCAATGCCTTCAATGTGGTCTTGATTTTATTTGCGGGCTTTTTTTTTTGTTATCAATTCGTTTAAAATGTAATTGATTCAGAATTTCAATTTAATGTAATGGTTTTATTGTGAAAAGGTAAAACTTACTTTTTTTTAAATAAATTATATATTGAAATTTGTTTTTTTGAAATTATTGTATCTCTGAGTATCAAAACTCACGTTCGAATAATTATATGCATTATAATATTGGTTAAAGTGAGTTAAAATAATTAAGGTTGTTCACAATAAGGCATATTTTGTTTTGTAATTCACTTAAAACGCAATGAATTGCAAATTTTGAGTTTAATTAAAGTTTTATTGAATGTAAATGAATTCATTGGCTCAAGTTCAAGATGTTGTTTTGTTTAAGGCAATAAGCATTTTGAATTTGTTCTCTCTTGTTGTGGTTTTCTTATAGATATTTTTGAAACAAGAATATTTAAAGTTTAACACTGACTATCCAAGAACAAGGGTTATACAGTACATATCCACAATTTAATACAAGCAAAAGGTATTTTAACCTTTAATGAAAAAAAAATTGTACTAATAAATATTAGTTTCGGCTCCAACAAAAACATAAAATCCTTACTAAAACAAATCATAAATAAAACTAAAACTAAAATGGAGTTTCTTGGGCTTCCTTAGCACTTTAGTTTATCGAACGAATAGAGTTATAGGGTTCGATAAATGATTGTGCTCTTTTATCGATCGTATTGCATCAATTATATAAATCGTCAACAACATATGTATGTACATACATTACAATATTTTATTTGACAAATGAAATATTCACCAAAATACAGTTTATTTGTCAGAATATATTTTGCCAGGTCAGCTAGTATATTCAAATTATTTTTCAGATATGGTTTTGGTCAATAATTTAAAGTTTATTTTCGTTTTTTTTTTTTTTTTATTTTTAGATTGCGATGTATCTATAGCGGCTTGAACATATTAACAAACATCTTAATCTTCGGTCATAAATGTAAGTAGATTCAATTTTTTTAACAAAATAACTAAAATTTTGATTTCATTCAACGTTTACTATGTACCAAATAAAAGGCTTATTCGGTATTATAAATTCATGTCCCAAATATTTTGTATAAAGTAATACACAGGGACCGTAAATATGTTGATGGGCTGCTGCACTTACTGGTGAAAGATTAGATAAATAAATAGTCAAGGCTTAATTTTTTTCACTAAGAAATAAGTCTTAAAATGATAAATGTTGATCATCTGTCTCCTTTCCTGTCATTTTTCTATAAAAAAGCTGTGAGTATGAAAAATGTTTAAGACGAAAATAGTTGCTAATTCTATATTATCCTTGACAAAATCTTATAAAAGTGTTTTCTGCTTACTATATTTTATTCTGAGGTAAAACTCCTACTTTACTGGACTACCTACATATTCCTGAATATAAATAACTATTTATAAACATAGGCCAACAAAAAAGTTTGTACAAGTTTAAGCCTTATTTTTAAACAATACTTGTTCATTTTTGCATCAAAACAAAAACCAAAGTTTGATGACATCGCAAGTACATAAGTCAAACAAATTTAAAACTGCACAACTATGTATAAACAAATTTAAAAAAAATACACGGAAATTTGAATTAAATTTTTCAGGCTAAATGTTTTTACTTGCGACATACATATAGTATGTATGTACATAGGAACTATATGGCAAGTTTTGCATTCGTGCAAAATTTCGAACTCGAGATTTTAATCAAACATGATATTACGATGGTAGAGAAGTCGAAAAAAGTGGGTCCCGCTATTCCGTCCGGTCAATTTTGTCTGTCTGTCCACGCTCCTACAGCCTAAACGATTGGGTCGATTGAGTTCAAACTTGGAAGTTAAGGTTTTGAGCAGATTTGCGTTAGGCGTTTTTTTCATTTTTTTTTTTAAGATCAAAACTAACAGTGGCCCCCATACAATTTTTTGGTCAAAAAACGTAAATTCGAATTTTCTCAAAAACAAACCGATAGATTTTTTTTTAATTTTCTCTAAAATTTTATTTTTTAACTTGGCTTCTTTTAATAAGAAAAACATATTTTTGTATTGCTCAGGAAAGGTACCGCTCATAGAACCGTTATTTTGTTTTTTAATTTTCTCAGCAACTTTTGAACCGATTTCAATAATTTTTTTTTCTGAACGAGCTCCTATATTGCCTTAACAATATTTGATTATCAAAAGTGCAATTTTTTATTGTTTGGATTTTTAAAAAAATATTGAATTTTTTTTTTCAAAATTCTATATCTCAAAAACGGGTAACATTTTTTTACGAAATTGAAATATAGAGCGTATATTTACAATCACTAAACAACTGCATACCAAAAATATTTTTAGAACAAAATTGAAAAATTTTATATATAAAAAATTAATTTTAAAAAAAACCGCTCTAACGATTTTCAAAAAAAAATTGAAAAATCAAGGGTTTTTTGATTTATAAAGTGGCATTTAAATTTTTGAAGACAAACTTATTTTTCAGGTAAAATTTTGAATCTTAAATTAGTTTTTTTTTAAATTATTTTAACTGTATTAAATGTAACCCCTCCCAAAAAATTGAAAAATGGAGTTTTTTTCGACAAATCAAATGGCATATATATATATCTTTGAAGACAAACTTATTTTACAGGTATATTTTAAAATATTATATAGATACTTTTTTAAACAGACTCTTTGCATACAGGAGCAAGTTCGTGCGACCCAGTCGTGCACTTTATTTGTTAGTGAAATTCGAAATATTAATAATCATTTTAAACGCACTTCTTTTTGTTATCAGCGAATATTTAACGAACTGAATTCCGCTGTCAGGCAGGATGATCCATTCAACATAGTCGACGAAAGCCAAACAATCCCGTCCTCCCGACATAGACGAAGTAAAGATTGTCATATCTAAGCTGAAGTCTAACAAAGCCGCTGGAGCAGATGGCTTGAATGCCGAGCTCTTTAAAGCAGCTGGAGATAAGTTGGTTAGGAGCATGCACCAACTTATCTGTAAGATATGGTCGGAAGAAAGAATGCCCGATGAATGGAACCTCAGTATTGTTTGCCCGATCCTAAAAAAAGGAGACCCTCTAAACTGCACCAATTGTGGAGGAATCAGTCTACTTAACATCGCCTACAAAATCTTCTCTGCCGTAATATGTGAACGTCTAAAGCAATTCGTCAACATTTTGATAGGTCCTTATCAGTGTGGTTTTAGACCAGGAAAGTCCACAGTCGATCAAATATTCACATTACGGCAGATCCTGGAAAAAAACCAAGAACATCAAATCGATACACACCATCTTTTCATCGATTTCAAGGCCGCGTATGACAGTATCAACAGGGACGAGCTGTATAAAGCCATGTCTAGTTTCGGCATCTCTACCAAACTCGTCTGGTTGTGCAGGATGACCATGGAGAACTCACGCTGCTCCATAAAGGTTGGAAACAACTTAACAGAACCTTTCGATGTCAAAAAAGGTTTTAGACAAGGTGATGCGCTGTCATGTGATTTTTTTAACATCGTACTTGAAAGAATAGTGCAAAGCTCACAAGTCAACACTAGAGGAACTATCTTTCAAAAGTCTGTCCAATTACTAGCATATGCTGATGACATAGACATAATAATCGGAAGAACTCAGCGTGATGTAAATGGGGCTTTTGTGAGTATTGAGGCAGAGGCGGCAAAAATGGGTTTAACGGTTAATGTGGGCAAAACAAAGTACATGCTGTCGTCATGAAAGGACTTACAACACTGCCGTCTCGGTCAAAACGTCACCATCGACAGACGTAACTTTGAAGTAGTCAAGGACTTCGTCTACCTAGGCTCCGATATAAACGCAGAAAACAACACCAGAGCTCAGATCTTAACTCTTGTGAACCTCTGTTTCTTTGGGCTAACAAAACATAATTGAGTAGCAAAGCCTGCAGAAGCATGGACTATGACAAAAGCGGATGAAAGCACCTTGGGTCGTTTCGACAAAAAAGTTCTTCGTGTGATCTACGGTCCCGTATGCTTAGAAGGGGAATGGAGGAGAAGATGGAACGACGAGCAGTAGCGTAGTAGACTTAGCCAGAAGGGTAAAAGTCCAACGACTAAGATGGCTGGGTCACGTAGAGCGCATGGAAACCAATGCTCCGGCCCGGAAAATCTTCGAATCCACACCCACAGGACAACGCAACAGAGGAAGACCGCGAATCAGGTGGCACGCACAAGTGGAAAGTGACGTCACCCAACTTGGAGCGCGAAACTGGAGACATCTAGCTAGTTACCGAGCTAGATGGAGAAGTTTGTTTGGGTGAGGCCCTAGTTCACACAGGACTGTAGCGCCACCTTAAGTAAGTAAGTAAGACTATTTAACAGTCAGGACGACCCAGATTTGACTGACCTTGTTGTTGTTGACGTTAGCAACAAAATTAGAGTCGATCATCATTTTTAACCAATTTTACGTAATTTTCTGTAGAATATTATTTTTATAAGAAAACTGACAGTTATGTAGATCGCTCTAAAAATTTGAACTCAATTTAAAAATAATTGTTTGTATAGGTAAGTTAAAATTAGTTTGAAGGCAATGTCTTTAATTTTTGAAAAGATATTCTAGTCGAAAACTAATTCTTACCAACTTTTAGTAGTTTTTTTTTTAGGCTTTTGAAAAAATAAAATTGACCCAGTGACTAGTGACAGCTCTTAACCATACCTGTGTGCTAGTAATGTTGTCCGGGGTTGAGGAGACGTATAGTATTAAGCCGAATCCGAATGAGAAAGTACTTTTCATACCAAGAATTACTCTTGAAGGATTTGTCAATTACTCGCAAGAAATAGTACCCTTAAAAAAAAACTTTAGATGGCACATGCAGGAATTGAATCCAAGACTTTTGGCATGATAGCCCTCCGCACTAGGACAGGTGCTGTTTTGTGGGCTTTTATTATTTGAACAAAAACCATTACTTTGATTTTTCTGAAAACTTTACCAGATGTCAAAAAAGTTATTTTTCGTCGCATACAATTATTCCGGAAGTAATATTATTTTTAGATCGTAAAATATTCAAGGTAAAAAATATTTGTTGTTCAGTTTTTTTTGTATTTATAAAAATACCGTTAATTGGATTTTTTTTCAAAATTATATTAACTTGATATCACAACATATAAAATAATATAAACTTTAATTGAAGTCGCTAGCGTTATTTTTTCGTCAGCAATGTTATTATTTGTAAAAAAAAGTTATTTGAAGTCGTTTTTTCGTAAAATTAATTTTATTAAAATTGCAAATCCAAAGTTTTGAAAAAAACAACACATTAATTTTAATACGTATTTGTATAAAATTGTGCAGCAAAGTTTCATGTGTAGTAATAAAGATATCACAAAGAATATCGTAAAACGAAGAAGAATCTTTTTAATTTAAAGATTTCCTATTACCATCGTTCATTCTTAAGTATTTTACTACTTTATTTATATCGATGATTAGGTTTATTTAAAACTTATAACAGCAATGCTTTGACACCTTCCATCGAAAGCATCAGATAAGAATATAAAGAAGCTCATGCTCCTGGTCTTTGCTTTTATTTATTACTTTGTAATCAATCAGATACCAACATAATACACCAAAATAAAAAATAAAAAAACAAATGACTTTGTGTTTACATTTTATTTTCTGCATTAACGAAATGAAAACACAGCTTCCAATTTTTGTTGTTGTTCTTGTTTTGGTATCATTACTATTGAAGGATTTTTTTATTTAAGCTTGATAGGCAATCAATCAATGTGATGATAAGTGGGAGGAATTCTTTAAAAAAATAAAACATGGATTCTTGTTGTTGCAAAATTGTATATAATATGAACCTATTTGAAAATTTTGTTTAGCCAATCGAGAACGACGACGACATCAACGATGATGACAACGACGCCCACATCTAAATCTAATCATTAGTTTTTGTTGAGCTTACTGATTTTTGTTTGTCACATTGAAATGAAATAATAATTTTGAGTTAAAAAAAAAAAAAAAACAAATTGTTGTTACATACATATACTTATACATATGTATGTATGTATGTTTTTAGTATCGTATTTTTTTAATTTTTGTTTGGGAAAATACTAGCAATCTTAATCTAAAATGAAAATCACATCATTAATCTGAAGGAAATTCCCGGGTTAAAAAAAAACAGGTATTTTATATGAAGTATGTATGGGCGCATATGTTATATACAAAATCGTTAAATTTTATTATGTAATAAAAATAAATTATTTTCCATCAAAAATTTAGAAATCGTCAAGAAAAATAATGAAAAGTAGAATTCATATTCTGAAGGAGATTTTTTACATTATTAAGATCTTATAGACAAGGATCTGTTTTCAAGAACCCGTTTTTTGCTACTTTGACAAGATGAATCAGTTTTATTCCTTTTATAAACAAGCCTTTTTTCATAATGGTTTTTTCTTGAACTTGTTTTTGAATTTAAAGTAAATACTTTAAAGATTGTATTTAATTCTTTTGGAACCTTAGAAAGTGCTTAAATACTTACCGGTTAATGTGTTTAAGTACATCCATAAATTAAGTTAATTTCTTTTAAATTAAGTTAATTTCTTTTAAATACTAAGGTAAAATAAAACAGATACGAAAATTCCCCGCAGTAATATCTACTTAAAATTTTCAAGTACGAGTACAAAGGATTATATACAATTATTAAAAACGTTAAATGCTAACGTTAACCTTAGAGTATTTACTTAAATCTAAACTTAAAACTAACTTAATTTCAACTTTACAGCAATAAAAACTTGCAGACTTGAGATTGTCATTTGTAGAGCAAATTAGTATAGAGGATTTGTAAATTTACTGATAAATTAATTTAGACGACTGTTAGCACCATAATTCGATCTGATACAAATAGTTTTAAGGAGTTAACTTCTTCTTAAGCTAGACTGACTCAGATTATAGTCCTTGATGAAGTTAGTAATTCAAAAAATTTTTAACATCATCGGCATAGATATTAGATAAGCGTTTTAGAATTATTTAAAACAAAAGGCAAATCATTAATAAATAAAATAAACATCAATGGACTAAGGTGAAACCCTTGAGGTATACCAGAGTTGACTTTAAATTCAATATCATCTGCCTTTAAGATATGACAAAATCTTGTCCATAAATCCAATTTTACTTAATTTATTAAGAAGAATTTAAAGACTTAATTTGTCAAATATCTTGATAAAGTCTGTAATGATGCAATCGACTTCAGAGTGTTTTTCGAATGTCGCGCAGTAGGATAGTATCTAAAACACAATCAAATACAATTTCATAAAATACAAACTTAGATAAAACTATACTCTAGTACCAATATTTTACAATAAACTACAATACTATATGAATTGCAACACTGACTGATGATTGTAAGTGTACGGAAACTTCTGTTATAATTATTAACTTTCCATAGGAAGTTATTGTAATGGGTCCGATTTGTCAAATTGAAAATGTTGACATTTCTCGAAGTTTCAAGGTCCCTAGAGTCGAAATAAAAGATTTTTAGAAAGATGTCCTCGAAAATTTTACGACTTAAATATGATTTCATCTCTAAAACAATTTTGTGCAACGAAGAATAATGTTTTTGGCACCTGATAAAATTTTGAGAAAAATCTAATTAACAGTTTTTTTACAAAAAATAAAAACCTAAAAAAAAATTAATAAAAGTTGGTAGAAATTGATTTTTGACTCAAATATCTTTTCAAAGCATTGAGATATTGGCTTTAATTTACTTTTATCTTTCAAAAAATATTGTTGTTAACATTGAGTCAAATTTTTAAAAAAATCGAATTGACAGTTTTTTAACAAAAAATTAAAAACCTAAACAAAAATTTAACAAAAGTTGGTAAAAATTGATTTTCGACTCAAATATCTTTTCAAAACTTGGAGAAAATGGCTTCTAACTAATTTTAACTTATAATAAATATTGGTTTTAACATTAGAAAAAATTTTGAGAAAAATCGAATTGACAATTTAAAAAAAAAAAATAAAAACCTAAAAAAAAATTTATAAAAGTTGGTAAAAATTGATTTTCGACTCAAATATCTTTTCAAAACATTGAGATATTTGCTTTTATCTTTCAAAAAATATTGTTGTCAACATTCAGTAAAATTAAAAAAAAATCGAATTGACAGTTTTTTTTACAAAAAATTAACTCAAATATCTTTTCAAAAATTTGAGGTATCGGCTTCTAACTAATTTAAACTTATAAGAAATATTGTTTTTAACATTAGGAAAAATTTTGAAAAAATCGAAATGACAGTTTTTTTACAAAAAATAAAAACCTAAAAAAAAACAATACTAAAACTTGGTAAAAATTTACTTTCGACTCAAATAGCTTTTCAAAAATTAAAAATATTGGCTTCAAACTTATTTTATTTCACAGAAAATATTGTTTTCGATATTCAGTAATTTTTTTATAACAATCCAACTGTCCATTTTTTCATAAAAAAATAAAATCTACAAAAAATAGTACTCAAATTTGGTAAAAATTGATACATATAGACAAACTTTTAAGCAAGACAACTCGACAGACGGGATGGGAAGTTATCATTGTGGGTCGCATCCCAGCCTCTTTTTTGAAAAAGTAATTAGCATTCATTAAGTTTATATAATTGTATGTATAATTGAACGCCGTTAGTGTAAAAAATGCAAACAAAAAAACTATGGAACAGAAAATATGTTTTCATTATTTATTTGCTCTAAAATGTTGCTATATTCAAAATGATTATTAAAATTTAGTTCCTGTTTATCTATCTACAACTTATCAATTACACTGGTGGGAAAGGTTTTCTTCCTGGCAACAAAATTGCACTTTTCCGATGGGGTGTCATGGCCTTAATTCGAATATGACTTCAAAACTAATGCATCACGTCAGGTTTTTGAGTTATAACTTTTTAAAATTAAAAACAAAAAAAAAACAGGTATATAAGGTTTTCTGAAGCTATCTTTTCAAATCTATAATCCCTTTTTTCAATTTAATATGATATTCGCAAAATCTCCTTAAGTTGTTATATTTCACCTGTCTTATAAAAATCTAAACCGGCTTTCAACGCAAAAAGGTTAAATGATTTGAAAGTAAGTTTTGTTCTTGCAACGAATCTATTGTCCACACAATTCTATTATATCAAGTTTTTGGAATATAATACAAAATATAAAAATAAAGCTGGTATTTTTAAGACTTGAACAAATAGTTAAAATTGAAGTTTGAATTTCGAATCCAATCACTAAAAATTAACTCGAAAAAATATTTTTCAAAACTACGAAATTATCAAACTAAAAGTTTTCTCAAAACTTCATATAGTCAAACAAAGACTCATAATTAATGAAATTATCCAGAAACTAAGTAAGTTAAATTTATTGTTAAGAGATATTGTGAGTTTTAACTTAGGCCCGGTTTTGGTTGTTTCTAGCATTTTAAAGGGGCATCCTTTAAAAACCTGATGTGATAAAAACATTTAAAGGCGAGATGCGAATCTATGACATCATATTAATTTAAAAGTGTATTGTTTTGCTTGTGGGACAGACAAAAAAAAGTAATTTTATCAAAAAGTGTTAGTTGGCTATTTTAAACACATAACTTTTTAACCTAGATTTAAAAAAAAAAAATAATTGAAAAATATAGGTTTCAAATCCGCAAAATAGTTTCTTCTTCATAAATTGATAAACTACACTGAACCAAAAAGGTACGTAATATCAATAAAAAAGTTTATTGTCCCAATAAACTTTTTAATTAAAACTCGTCCAACTAACAAGTTTGTTGGTACAATAAATTCCTGTTTATTGAATTATTTTTCCCCTTAAAATTCAATAAACTGTTAGTTGATTCCTATAAACAGTTAGTTGAAACACAGTTTTGGATCAATAAACGATTTATTGGGACAATAAACGATTAATTGAGACAATAAGCGGTTAGTTGAAATAAAAGGCAAAACTAAAAATTGAGTTGTTTGGCACAATAAACTTGTTTACTGGCGCAATAAACCCGTTTATTGGCGCAATAAACTCGTTAATTGGCGCAATTAAAACGTTTATTGGCGCAATAAACTCGTTTATTGGGGCAATAAATTCGTTTGTTGGCTCAATTAACTCAGTTTATTGGCCCAATTAACCGTTTATTGGCACAATAAACGATTAACTGAGACAATAAACGGTTAGTTGAAATAAAAGGCAAAACTAAAAATTGAGTTTATTGGCGCAATAAACTCGTTTGTTGGCGCAATAAAAACGTTTATTGGCTCAATTAACTCCGTTTATTGGTTCAATAAACGAGTTTATTGGCTCAATAAACTTATTTATTGGCACAATTAACTCCGTTTATTGGCTCAATAAACTTATTTATTGGCACAATTAACTCCGTTTATTGGCTCAATAAACTTATTTATTGGCACAATTAACTCCGTTTATTGGCTCAATAAACTTATTTATTGGCACAATTAACTCCGTTTATTGGCTCAATAAACTTATTTATTGGCACAATTAACTCCGTTTATTGGCTCAATAAACTTATTTATTGGCACAATTAACTCCGTTTATTGGCTCAATAAACTTATTTATTGGCACAATTAACTCCGTTTATTGGCTCAATAAACTTATTTATTGGCACAATTAACTCCTTTTATTGTCCCAATAAACGATTTAATTGGCGCAATTAACTCAGTTTATTGCCACAAATAGCATATTGCTAAAAATTTTAGTAAAATATTAAAATTTTAATTTATTTATTTATATAAATAAATTAAATTTCAATATATTTATAAAATTTCTATAAATATTTTATTGTGGCAATATGTACATGTTAATACTTACGTTTTATTTTTTCTATTTGCAACCTTTTCTGAAATTTGTAAGAGTTTTAAGTTCAAAAATTAAACATTTTAGTTAGATAAACAACATGAGATATTTTATTTTAAATAATTTTTTTATAAATAAAAAACATAAATCCCTATCATGGTAGTGGAAAAGTAATAATATGGTTACTTTAATTCAAAAGAACTTAAAAGTATAGACTAATACTCTTTTATAATAAAGAAGATAAGGAAAAAGTGCATAATGCATACTGAAAAATTATTTGAAAAGTGTAATAATAGGAGTGAAAAGGATAAAGAAGTGCATGAGTTATGAAAAATTATTATAATCACAAAAGTATAGACTAATACTCTTTTATAATAAAGAAGATAAGGAAAAAGTGTATAATGCATACTGAAAAATTATTTGAAAAGTGTAATAATAGGAGTGAAAAGGATAAAGAAGTGCATGAGTTATGAAAAATTATTATAATCACAAAAGTATAGACTAATACTCTTTTATAATAAAGAAGATAAGGAAAAAGTGTATAATGCATACTGAAAAATTATTTGAAAAGTGTAATAATAGGAGTGAAAAGGATAAAGAAGTGCATGAGTTATGAAAAATTATTATAATCAAAAATTATTTGAAAAGTGTATCTTCTCAAACTTGTTACAGTGATAGGAGTGAAGGAAAAAAATGGCTCGATTGATTGCGTTAGGAAGGATGATTGAATAAAGTTCCAAAAGTTGGAACTGGATAAAGAAACTCTAAGTTAAAAAGGAAGAACGTTTTAAAACAAATGTCCACATTATTCATTAATGGCTAGGAGGATGTGTGTTTTTGTACAATGGATTAGGAAACTCTAAGTTAAAAAAATATAAAAATTATTCATTAATTGCATTAAGGAGGATGTGTGCTTTTGTACAACATTTTTTTTTCTTATTATCAAAATACAATGACTGAATAAAGTTCCAAAAGTTGGAACTTGGATTAGGAAACTCTAAATTAAAAAGAAAAAACGTTTTAAAACAAATGTCCACCGCCCGGATGAAACTAATAAAAGGAAACTTTACGCTATCGAAATATAAAAATACTTCCTTAAAATTAATAACATCTTTGCCAACCACAATAATAAACGGCTGCACGTTATCTCCTTTTTGTTGAAGGTGCTGGATGTGATCCTCAACGTTCTGGATAGAGGCTGCAACAAAAATGAATGATTCCTGGGAATCCTTGATGGTTGGTTTCAATGTTGTCTTCATTCCCTTCCGGTCCTTTCGCACAGACTTTAATGTGGGTACAAGGTACCCATGAAGTGCCCACAAAAGAGCGGCATCTCGACAGTCTAAAAATATAAATGAAAACATGGATATAAAATTTTGTGATATAACTATCTATTACTTAAATAAAACTAGTAAGTATTTATAATATAAACTTTCGTAAAAGACAAGATAAAGGAGACCTCGAATGTAATGGGTGGTTTCGTCCCATTGGTGTGAGACTTAAAGATCCATATCATATCGTCGTCGTTCAGTGCAAAATTCCCCAAGTCACCAAACTGCATTTGAAATTGGTTATCCAATATTAAAAATCCAAAAATGGATTAATCTAATCGTTAAAATTGTAAAAAAGTTGTTTTATTACAATTGAGAAATAACGCTTCCGTTATTGGTTAACTTGGAAAATATAATTGAAGTCAAAATGGACTTAGCGAATTTTCACTAAACGGCGACGGTCTGAAAGGTATCAATAAAACGACAATCGTAAAAGGGGTGATTATTTGTATGGTATAGGCATAAGTTGTGCATTGAAAAACTATGATGGTTGGTTTCTTGGAACAAGTACAACCCTAAGTACCTAAAAAAATCTGAAAAAATAAATGCAACCATTACAATATAGCTTTTCCCTGCATAAAATACAGATTTTGGCCTATATAAAAAATAGTACCATGTGTAGATATTTAAGTGTTACACCAATAGGATGTAACGAACACAATTGTACCCATTGTCTTTTAGTACCTGTCATTTTTAATACAAATACCAAATCTTGAGGACGGAAATAAACTATTTGCGTTTTTAAAAACCAAAAATAAATTGTATATAACAAAATTATATTCAACTTACTTTCTGGAGTGTTATCAGACTTTATTTTATCCAGAACGTCCTTTATTGACTTTTCTTTAATTCGATCTTCCGTTGTTAGGAACTCTCGGATTTTAGAGTATACGTGCTCCCATCGTTCAAGGAGAGAGTTGTGGTTTTTAAACATATACTCGAAGTCCATGTCCAACTGTAAGAAAAAAATTTAAAAAATTTATTCATACAGTGTATTTTTTAAAGGATTTTAAAAAAATTTCAGAAGTTGACAATTTAAAAAAAGAAAATTTTAGACAAATTTCTACTTAAACTTGACTTACGTATCGAAATCCAGTAGGATGTTTATACTGGGGCCATTTCTTTAAAATATCCGATGTTGCTGTGGAGTTCTTTATATCAGTGAGTCTGGATTTTGAACACGCCTTCCAGCATTTATCGAATTCCTCGGTACTGAGGTTGTCAAATTTTAGTGCTTGATAGCACTTATCAGCATTTTCTTCTGGAACTGAAAGACATAGGTACATTTAAGTATACACTCGGTCACAGGAGAAAGCATTAACTGAACCCAATATAGTTAACAAGATAATCCTGTTTCTCATCAAATTACATCAACGAGTTTAAAAAGCAATAATCTCGCTGCATTGAAATTTTAAAACACTTCGTAAAGTTTAATTATATTGTTAAAATTCGTTGATGCATTTAATAAAGTTGATGAGAAACAGGCCACAGGTTAAAAAAGATATGTATACAGAATCCAAAAAGCCGCCGTACAGTGATAGAAAATTTGACCCCAATGGTGAAAAAATAAAAGTCACCGACTAGCCATCGAATCGTTAGCATCGTTCGTAGTCTCTTGTGTGATCTTTATTTTTTGCTGCTTTGCGCAAACCGGTATCTCCCGTTATACCAATTTTCTCTTATCGAACAACAATTACTTCTGTTTCGTCTTTTGCTTGAAAAGAAATATACACGTGTGAGTGCTATCAAATGGCTTTAAAATGCCTGGGCCCGCTGGGCTAGGTGGATCCCGTTACAGGCATTTGCCGATTGATGTGGATTCATCCTTTTCCCAACCCACTAAAAAATATAAATCCAATTTAACTCCAACTCCCTTATGTGCTTACCCGGAACTTCCAACTTCAACAAATACAAAAAATCCCAAATTTATAGTGATATCTCCTAAATCAAATGAAAAGCCCTCGTCCCTGTTAAAAAAAGCAATTGACAATATATACAAAGAATATGAGCAAATTTCTCAATTGCGTGACGGAAACCTTCTTGTCTTAGTCAAAACAGAAAAGGTAGCAGAAATATTCCTTAAAGTTAACAATCTTGCTAACTCTTGTCCAGTCATTGTAAAATTGCACGAAAAACTTAAAGAATTAAAGGGCATTGCATATGCCCCTTGTTTAATTAATGTCCCATGCCGAAATAATTAAAGAAATGAAGTGCCAAGGAGCAAAAGATATTTACAAATTTAGCAAAACTGAGGATGGCAAACAAAGAGAAACTGGTCTAATGCTCTTTACTTTTGACCTCTAATACACCCCAAAATCTGTTGACATTGGCTTTTACAAAGAGAACAAAATAATATCCCCGCTCATTTCTCATCCTCATCTGATTTATTTTCCGAAAAAAACAAAGGAGAATTTGAATACCTTAAATGTACAAATTCTTAATAAAGACAATGAACAAAGTACCACTAAATCTAAACCAATTAACACAGAAAAATCAATTTCTAATTTAGCAAAAAACACCAAAACCAACAGTACAAATTCAACAATTCATAACCCTACTATAAATATTCCTCAAAACACCAATATTACCGCAATTTCCACCGATTACCATTCAACTTCTTCCAAATCAATCAATCCCAAGAAATCAAATCCAAATTAAACTCAAGAATCAAAAATACCCGATAAAACTTCTTTACCTAAATTTTCCAAAACTCAAGAAACAAATTCAAACAACTCTATTACCACACTACCTCATTCATCTGAAAAATCCCAAACCCACTCACCTAATGAACAAAATCAATCTCCTTTATCAAAAGTAACTCAAGCTTTGCTCGAAAAAAATAACTACTATGTAGAAAACTCAGATCCACAAGATGTCGATATACAATAACAACTCTAACCTCGAACTACTACTTGACTCCGCTGATCGGAAAATGGGTCAGGCGAGCTCTTCGGAGAGCTTGGTTACCCCAACATCCGAACCGCGGAGTCAAGAATCTAATCACCCCAACAACGACAACACCAATTTACTACAAAATGACTCAAAGCCCACCTACACAACTAAAGAAAAAACCAAAATCCTTCAATGGAATATGAAAGGTTTTATTAATAATTACAATGTGTATTCTTATTAAAAAATACCTGCCAAGTGTTATTTCTCTTTAAGAAACTCACTGTACAGCTAATTTCAAGCCGAATATATCCAAAATGTATGAAGGTTACTTTCATAACTTGCCACAAAACGTAATAGCAAAACAAGGAATAGGAATAGAAAAGGTGATAAACTCTCCCATTCTTACACTAGCAGTTGAAATTAAACTCCCATATAAATTTTCCAACATCACATCACACAAAATCTATCGTGCACGAATACCTCCTCAAACATTAATCAAGAGACAGCTCGACTTACCAAAGCGATTAGATTTGCAGCCAACCTCTCAATTCCTCAAAATTCACCAAAACCTCCAAGTCGTTATGTATCTTATTGGAGTTCAGAGCTAAACACATTGCAAAAAATAAAAAACAGAACTTGGAACATTTTCCAAAAATATCCTAACCAGATAAACCTTCTCGCATTTAAAAAATCAAACGCTAAATTCCGTAGGGAATTAAAAATTTCAAAAGCAAAGAAATTTGATGAAATTACATCCTCAATTAATCCCACATCTTCTCCCTCCAAAATCTGGCAAGAAATCGGCTGTCTAACAGGTTCTTACACACCGCACTCTATAATGTGTATAGAAGATCAAGGTCAAAAAACCATAGCCCAGAGCGAAATAAGTAACGTTTTTGCAAGAACATGGTCAAATCTTTCCCAAGACGATAACTTTTCGTCGGCTTTCAAAAGTAATAAAACTCAATCACTGAATTCACCTTTTAACACTGATTACTTATCACCTCAATCTTCATAGATTGAAACACCCATTTCAAAAATAGAGCTCGAAAGCTACCTCTCCAAGTTAAAAGGCAAAACTCCCAGTCAGAAGCTCCAAGCAGCTAGTGCTCATTTATGCATTAAGTTGTAAATTTTAATTTGATGTTAATAAATTATAATAATAATAATAATAATAAAAGTTGAAGCTAGTATACGGAGACTTCAGTATTTGTCAACAAGTGCTATTTAAGATAAAAATTACCCATTTCGATTTCGTTGGCCATTTCATCGTCTCCGCGTTTTGGTTTACTTGACGTTGGTGTATTCATTGCCTTTAAGGAGAACTTTAAATTGCAATATTTATTGTAGATCTTCCCCCTCTTTCCAGACCGGTAGTACTCCTGTAAAAGTATAATTTGTTAATAAAACTATCTATAATTGAATTCTTTTTAAAAGTTTTTTATTACCAGTTTTTCACTGGGAAATCGTTCAACGATTTCTTTCTCCAATTTATAGCTACCACCAAGTTCAAGATGTATTTTGTTCATGATAAAATACTGCGCTATAACACTTATCAATTGATTTCGTTGTTTCTCATTAAATTTGTTGGTGTCGCCATAGCTTTCGGCAATTGAAAGTGCATTCCCATTATTATTTAAAATAGTTGATAGTGCTACAGAGGAAGTATGAGGACTCGGTGATGAAGATAGCGATGCTGGTCTGGAAACTGGGTAGGGAGAAGATCTTGCGGATGAACTTTGACAATCGTCATCTAAACCAAAATGCGATCGAGTATATAGAAAAAGCGTCTTTCCTATAGATTCTCGCCACATTCTCAAATTATTCTCAAACTTGATGAGAGTAGTATACTTAAACGGCTTTAAAATTTGGGGTAGGTGGTGACATTCAATTTTCTTCAGCACATTTATGTCTACTTCTTCATCTTGGGCAAAAAAAAAACAAAATTTTTACTTAGTTTGCAAAAATGTAAAAGGAGAATAGGCGGTTTCGTCCGATCGTTGTTACACATAGTGATCTATATCACTAGAAATGGAAAGGTCTCAGTGAATGTAGAAATTAAATAAACTTACAAGAAAACGATACCTTTCCAGTGATATAGGTCATCATGTTTAACACCGATGGGATGAAACCTATACAAAACTGTCTATTCTCCTTTGTATGAGCTGTTTTTGTCAACATACGACGAATGTACACATCTGTGGTGTTTGGCATAAACATGATAACTCCTATAGGTAATGTTTATTAAAATATTGTAAAATAACTTTTGAACTCAATTAACTAAAAAATTAGTCACTTCTGAACGTACGTTCGTCGCAATAAGGATAGTAATCTTTCAATGATTTTTTCTTTTAATGGAGTTATCATATTTAGACCAAACACCACAGATATATGTATATATTATAAAATTCAGGTAAAATCACTAACCTTTGAAATGTTGAATGAGTTCCTCCTGATCCCAGATTTTTAGAAGCGCCGAAAGTTCATCAACTTCTTGGGATGCGTTGGTGTTGGAGTTGGCGATAGCGTTGGCGTTGGGTTCAAGATCCATTAAAAGTTCTTGGAGGGCGTCATTTGACAACAGCTCAATGCTGATGATGTTTCCTTCTTCCGTGTTGACTGGGATCATCTCCTCGCTGTTGTCAATACATGGTGATGGTGAATCATCTATGGTTTCACTTTCATTAGTCTCTGTTGTATAAACGGCGGCGATGGCTTCGTTTTCGCTTTTTTCGTCTTCCATTTTAAGCGTTTTTTCAACTAAGTGCGCACGAGAATTGAATTGCAAATGATTTTATTAGGGGTTACACATTGACTAACTTATATGATATGACACACCAGCTGTCAAATGGTCGGGTTGATGGCAGTGTTTACACTCTACGTTTAGACGACAAGCGATGGTCTTTTCAGTTGAATGAACACATGTGTGTCCAGCAGACAGCAATATCAAACATTCTTCATTTGAAAGAAGTAGAGGCAAGAAACATTAAATTAATTAAAAATTCGTTTTTGTGTGATATAAAAGAAAAACACCTATTAGGGGGGTTAACTTTAACTATCTTAGCGGACAGACCGATAGTCATTTTGGTCTTATGCGTTCACACTCATTAGACAATTTTCATCAAAACCTATTGCTCAGCTAATATTTAATATTTCTTTCTAAGGCCGTGTGTGAATTGCGTTTAAATTTGTATTAAGGCCGTGTGTGAATTGCGTTAAAATGTGTGTTAAAATTTAACCAGCGTTAAAATTTGACACTAATGAGGTGAATAAAATGGGTTAAAATTTATTGAGCTGTGGAGCAGGTTAAAGTGTGTTAAAATTTGACGTTTTTATTGATAGAGAAATTTGCTCTTGCTTTTGCATTCAATTTTTCAGTGTAGCAAATGGCTAAATTTGATCCCACCTCAAAGAAACACACGGCCTCAAACTTGACGTTTGGTTAAAACTTGACACTAGCGTGGTGAATAAAATGGGTTAAAATTTATCCTGCTTAGGGACCGCTTTAGCGGTCATTGGTTTTCATCAGGAAAAATTGGAACAGGAGGAATCTGAACTTATATTTTTTTCTCAAAAAAAATTCTTTAAGTATTTTCCGGTCGATTGGTATATAAATTGCATTGTAATCAAAACAAAACTTAGTTAAATATCCGTTCAAACATTTTTCCTGATGGATTTCAATGATTGCCTTAACTGGCCCCTTAATTTATTCCTTAGGCCGTGTGCGAATTCAGTTAAAAAATGGATAAAACTTGACGATTGGTTAAATTTTGACACTTCGTGTTAAAAAAAATTAGTTAAAACTAGACTAGCTGCGGAGCAGGTTACAATATGACAGAATTCTCATCATCAAAATTGCATCTGATCATACCAACTGGCAGCTGGTGTGTTTGTCAATGTGAACCACTCTATTGACGATGTAGTGTGAATGGTTTTATACATACCATGTACATGTAGTTATGTATGCCTAACTGGTGTGTTGTGTCATGCTCGTGTGTGGTGTATAATTGTAATCTGTATGTGTATCTGTAGTGTAGGGAAAACAAATATTTTTGCTTTTTTATTTAGAGGTGTTTGAAATGAATTTAAAAAACTACATTTGTGAAGTGTTGCAGCGTTAAAAGAATGATTTTAATTATATTAACTAATGTATTTTTAACTTATTATATTACGTGTAAGCAGCCATTTAATGATCGTAACAACAAAAATATTCTTTGACTCTTAAAATTGTTTTACCTTTTGCAGTTTTAATTAAATTAATTGGTGGACCAACAATATCCTTCAGTGAAATCAAAGAAAATTCACCTAACTCATTTTCATCAACTTCATAACATAGAATATGGGGATTGTAGTGAACTTTATTAAGTTTTTGGCAAAAAAACAATACATTTTGTTTTTCAAAAACAACTATATCTAATATTACAGAAAAAACCATATCATTCTTGAAACATGCTATGTAGAAGTTCTGCTTATATGTGTAACCTTCTAGTTTGGCTTTCGAATAAAATTCTATGCTGGATGAAGGTAATCCTAACATGCTAGATATAATGCTATTAAAATTACTTTTTAACTTGTGTTTATCATATATTTCAAAGCAATTTAATTCATTTTCATTGCAATGAAATTTATATGCTGTTTTAAGTTGGTATTTTTTTGCTAATGTCAAACAAACATTTTTCCGCGATGTAATGGCATGTGAATAGAGCTTGAAACTTTTATGCTTTGCTTCAAACTTAAAACACCACATATTTCTAAGTGGCCCTGATTTTTTGATAATATAAGGGTAGTGCGTTAGATTATGATGCTTTGGTTTAAGTGTGTCTTTAAAAAGACGAACATATTCTACATGGTGCACACGAATTTTCTCTTGTAACATGGAAATGATGCTATCATTAACTTCAAATAAGAGCAAATAGTCTATTATTTCTATAAAATTAAGAATGAATTTCCAAACCTCGTCATCGTCGGGTACAAGGTCCTCAATCATTATCGGAAAGAATGAAATAAAAGTCATCATTTCTCGGGCTGTCATTTTAAGATGTTTGCTTTGTATGTGATTCAACTTAATTTCACACGACATATTATCAATTTCGATTGGTCCGTACTCAAAACTTTGCTTCCTTAAATTTAAAGTTTGTAAAGAAAAATATTTTGCTGTAAATATAAAATAATTTAAGGCATGACAGATATCATAGTGACATATTCCTTCAAATACATCGTGCATTAGGTCAACACAATAATTTTCAGAAACATGAAAAGATGGAATTTGATTAAGTTGAGATTCTATTTGTATTCCTGTTTCGGAAGAGTTATTTAAAAGAATATCGTTTTTGTAATTTAAACGGTTTCTAAGCAAATCAACTTTTTGCAATGATAATGATTGAGCTTCTGTTTTTTGAACTTTGCAAAACCTACAGTAAGAGTTGCTAGAAAAAGATTTGTTAAAGCCTAAAAATGAATTCAAACCTAAATTATCGCCTAAAATAAGACCTAAAATAAAATGAACTTGAATTGAAACATTGGTTTCTAATCTAATTTTGATTCCGTCAACTTCGAGGCTTTGTAACTCTCGTACCAAAGTTTGAAAACATACATTGTTTCCAAAACACTTAATGTCTGAAGATCTTAAAATGCCTGCTAAAAACACATTGTCTAATCTGGATTCTTTCCAAGAGAGACTAGGAAATGAATAGTATACAGCACACATTGAGTGAACACCAGCATGTGAACTCAAAGGATTGTTGATTTCAAAATCATCGGTGTATAAAAAATATGGAACAAGAATTTTGTCAGGATACATTTTAACTTTTTCCTTCCAAAGTTCACCTTGTATAAAATCTGACTTATTTTCGTTGGAATTATTTAATTTTTCCATATAGCGGAGTGTTTTATCTAAGGTATCACCTTTTTCGAAAAATTGAGTAAATTGAAATTTTAAAGGCATTAAAATAGCTTTAATTTCCTTTGCGTCATATGCTAGACTTCCATTTTTAAAAACTCTTTGAACTTCATTGTTTAAAGTAAAAGATTGTAGGTCTTGTATAAGGTTTTGTTTTTTTAACCATTCAAATAACATATAGTCTGTATTGCAATGCGAGAAAGGATTGCGACAACCCAATATTAAACTCGACATCTCGTTTTGAAGTTCAATGTTACATTGTTTTGAAATTTTTTCGCAAAACGATGTAAACAAATCAAGTATTGGACTTAAAATATACTTTTTTACAAGTTCTTGAATTTCAGATATATTTTTTCTTGAAAAGCTGTTATTGTCATGCAATGTCAGGACAAAACGAATTGCGAAATCGTAGACATCCTTTAGACGGTCTTCTAAATTTATTTTTTCATTTGGTGCCAACATTTCTATGTCATCCTCATCATTAAGCAAGGATTTTTTAAGATCGTTGTCATTAAAAGAACTTTTTTCATCATTTAGAACTACTCTAGTATTAGAAATATTATCGGATTGAAAATTTTCACCGAAAACATTATGGTCAGCACATTCAACCCCGGAGTTCTGAATATGTTTTCGACTTAAATGTTTTTTATAGCTGCTTAAATTCTGAAATGACTGCGTACACAAACTTTCCCTACACCGAAAAGTGCTAAAAGAGTTTAAATAATGTTCTTGTTTTAAGTGTTGTATAAGTGTGTTTGTAGCATGAAATTTAGCGTTGCAAACAAAACAAATCATTTTGGTTTTGTAATATTTTTTTTTGCAATTGACTTTAATTTTGTAGTTTTTTGTATTAAACTTAAAGGGATCAAACAATATTGCTGTGAACTTCTGATCTATCGAAGATCCTAACAAAGATTTATAGAGAAAGAAGGGATAATTTAAAGAATGAAAAAATATATGTTTACTTAAAAAAAATTTGCGAATCATTGCGGTTCTCAATTTTTGAAATTCGAAAGCATGCAATTGGGACATTAGACTATTGTATTATATAATTTGTATATTTTATTACTAATGAACTCACCTTGCTTTTTCAAAATTATCTGATGAGTTGTATTAATTCTCTTGCAGCTTGATTTTTAATTCATTAAATTTGTTGGCACAATATGAAAAAAGAATACAAAAAAACAAATAGTACACAGAAAATTAAATACAAGGGCCGACTTTTCTTACCTCTGATAAAAATGTCTGGTTAAACAAACAACCATTAGTAGGTTAAAACGTATCGAATCAAAAATATTTTATATTAAAAAGTAGAAATTGTTTCACAGATATGTTTACTCAGCACAGCACAAGAACAAGGAATAGACTGAATCGTTCATTCAGACAATTCTTCTTGTGCGCTTGGGTAAACTATGCCAACAAATAGTTGTTTCCGACAATAAACAGTTTGTTGGGACAATAAACTGTTTATTGCGACAATAAACAGTTTGTTGGGACAATAAACTGTTTATTGCGACAATAATCAGTTTGTTGGGACAATAAATGGTTTATTGAAAGTTAACTGTTTTTGAAATTTAGGTTTGGAAACTCAATTAATAGTTTATTGCGACAATAAACTGTTTGTTGGGACAATAAATGGTTTATTGAAAGTTAACTGTTTTTTGAAAGTTAGGTTTGGAAATTCAATTAATAGTTTATTGCGACAATAAACTGTTTGTTGGGACAATAAATGGTTTATTAAAAGTTAAATGTTTTTTTAAAATTTAGATTTGGAAAATCAATTAATAGTTTATTGCGACAATAAACTGTTTGTTGGGACAATAAATGGTTTTTTAAAAGTCAACTCTTATTTTGAAATTAAGATTTTAATAATCAGTTAATTGCGACAATAAACTGTTTGTTGGGACAATAAATGGTTTATTGAAAGTTAACTGTTTTTTGAAAGTTAGGTTTGGAAATTCAATTAATAGTTTATTGCGACAATAAACTGTTTGTTGGGACAATAAATGGTTTATTAAAAGTTAAATGTTTTTTTAAAATTTAGATTTGGAAAATCAATTAATAGTTTATTGCGACAATAAACTGTTTGTTGGGACAATAAATGGTTTTTTAAAAGTCAACTCTTATTTTGAAATTAAGATTTTAATAATCAGTTAATTGCGACAATAAACTGTTTGTTGGGACAATAAATGGTTTATTGAAAGTTAACTGTTTTTTGAAAGTTAGGTTTGGAAATTCAATTAATAGTTTATTGCGACAATAAACTGTTTGTTGGGACAATAAATGGTTTATTAAAAGTTAAATGTTTTTTTAAAATTTAGATTTGGAAAATCAATTAATAGTTTATTGCGACAATAAACTGTTTGTTGGGACAATAAATGGTTTTTTAAAAGTCAACTCTTATTTTGAAATTTAGATTTCAATAAATCAATTAATTGCGACAACAAACTGTTTGTTGGGACAATAAATGGTTTATTGAAAGTTAACCGTTTTTTGAAATTTAGGTTTGGAAACTCAATTAATAGTTTATTGCGACAATAAACTGTCTATTGCGACAGTAAACAGTTTATTGATTTTCGGATTTCAAAGTCAATAAACTCAGATTGTTTGTCCCAATAAAAAGTTAGTTATTTACGGAAATCTGAAATCAATTAAAGTTTATTGGGACAGTGAAAAGTTTGTTGGGACAATGAAAAGTGAGTCAATAAACGGTTTTTATAATTTTTATGAACAGTATTTTTTTCAGTGTACTTATAAATGTTCAATAAATATTTGAGAAATTTTAAAAATATTCTGTTGAGATTTCATTTTTTAAATATTCAAACGCCATTTATAGAAATTTAGAAAAATATTTTATCAGTTTTCGTTCCTAGTTTATAGTTGCTAAGTTATTCATGACTCATTGATTTTTCTTCCATATAATATATATATGTATAGTATACTTAAGTAGGTAAATATGGTAAGATTTAAAATAGAATATTATAATTACGTATTTATTTTATCCAACCCTTATCAGCCTTATGTTTCTATAGGTAGATATTTTCAGAAAATAGACAAAGTTAATTACAACTTCCCCTTGAAATCCAAAATTAATGAATAACATATTAGTGTTGAAGATATGACGTTCGTTCTTAATTCATAGTGCCTCGAAATTCAATAATTTATAGAAAACAGAATTTGAAACAAATAAAACACTAATGAAGGGGCGTCACAAGTTTAATTTGGTATTGTATAACATTAAAACAATTCCAATCCCCATAAAATAAGGCCATTTAGTAAAAGTATGTAGTGTTATCTAAAGTTGGATATTTGTGTTAGAGTCAGATTTGCAGTAAAAGATTGAATTTCAATTTCTTAATCATTTTTATCCATAGCTTACAGTTTTTTACGGTGCTTTTGGGATTCATTTACAGTGTTACTTTTACCAGGAACATTTGTAAGATTTGATAAAAACTTTGATTGAAGCCAATTTTGAAGAAAGGTTTTATATTATAAATCGAAAAGCCCTAGATTACCTTCACATCAGCCTTTGATCATAAAATTGTCACACTACTGCAGCTAGCTTTACTATCTTTACCGTTAAATAATTCGTATTATTCTATTTTTTTATTTAACTTTATAATTACGTAGAAATTGACTTTTCATTCATGAAATGCATTTTCAAGCAGAAAAATCAATTCAATTGTCTTGTTTTTTTTTAGTTTTTAGTTTAAGTTTATGTGTAGAGTGTGTGTACTGTATGTATGGTAAATAATTTTTAATTTTATCATATTGTCATACCAAAGCAATGTGATAAGATAAGACAAATGGAATTGAAATTAATTTAACAATGCGTCACAATAATCGTCGTCGTATTCGTCGTCGTTGTTGTTCATGATGGTCATTGTCGTTGCTGATGTTGTTTTGTTTTTTCCTTTACAATAATAATAATTTATTCGTTGACAGTACCTACTTACGTTGGTTCATATATAGTTTAGTTAATTTTTTTATCGAGTCATGAAAACATCCTAATTTTATTTTATTTTTCTGTGATAATTCTTTAATAATAATTGTTTAATATTTAGATTCTCTGTGATAAAGAAAGGAAAAAGGCAAAAATTATCAACACGTGCGTTTGCTGCAATTGCTGATACCTACATAAAATATTTATGTCGGTTTAAATACATAATTGTTTTTTAAGTTTTGTTTAAAACATTTCGGGGCTAGTTTTAAAAAAATAAATGATAAATAAAGTGTGACTTGAACATGGTATACGTGCTAAACAGTTAAGAAATTATAAGTGAACACAGTTTTTTAGGTATGTAATGATTCACAAGAATTGTATTGTATCCACAAAAATAAAAAAATATTCCATATCATTATAAACAAGTTAAATATTAAACTATTACTTTTTATTGCAAAAGATTAAACATTTGTAACGAAAGAATTTATTAGAACTTTGACATAAGCTGCAATAGTATATCGATTTTTACCGCGTGATTCAAATTGAATACCTTACGGCTAATTTCTTGAAAAAGTTCTAATCCTAAAGCTCAGTTTATCGATAAAATAGAACTCGATTGAGCTCTTACTCATTTCTTCATCGAGTTCTCAAGAGTTAGAACTCTGATTTAAGTCTCAGTCTGAGATAGAACTTCGATTTAATAGACTTAGGAGATCTAGGATATTAGAACTCGGCTCAGCAATATTGTAAAATGTGGACGCTATCAGTTTCATAAAGTCTAAGTTACATGCATTTAAAGCCATTCAACTATTTACTTTTCGTGAGCTTTATTTCAGTTTTACATATTTTTCACCTTAAAGTGTAGGAGGATATTGAACATTTTAGGATTTATAATGACCACGAGATTTGATTCTGCAAAAATAGACAACAAATCTACTTAATTTACATACATATTTTGAGAATCAACATCCAATCTAAAATAGTCAATATTCCAATGGACAATATGGCAAGATAAAAGTATAGATAAATCTATTTAAAAAAAGCCAAGACCCCTGTTTTGGCATGGTATATGTACTACATCTGAAGAAACATTTAAAAATACTAAACTTTTATCAATACTGTTGAATTTTTTATCTGGACAATAATCTTTAAGCTGATTCTACCAAACACACAATTTCGAGAGAAACTTTCCAATATAATAGTTTCTATATCATTTGAACTACATGCAACATATAATATTCTAGAGATTATAGGACTTTTATATCTGAATTAACGGTTTTAGTTTTTAACAAACAGTGGAAAACATGAAATCAAAACAAGTGAAGATTTTCAGTGCAACAACACGAATATATCAAAAAGAATAATTTAAAAAAACACCAATCTTAAACTAAATCCATTAAAACACAAAAACACAAGTTTTATTTCGAAAAAAGAGAATATGAAAACTAATTCTTAAAATAGATATCCGCTCCAATGAAAACTGACAATTTTTTTAAATTTTGTTTGTAAAATGTCAGAATTTTGAGTCGTAGTTAGCTACGAGGGTGCTACAAAAATAGCAAAAAACACTTCCAGTTCCATTCAACTGACATATACATTTCCTAGAACTCAAAAATGATTTTTCTACAAATATGATTAGATGTGAAGAAATGCTCGAGCTCAAAATATTTTTTACATTAAGTTTTAAAGATAAACCGAGAATTATTACATCGAGTATTTTAATTTATTTTAGAACTTCGTCAAGAAATTGGCTGTTAGGTTTCCTTTTTTTTAATAATCATTAGGTAAGGCTCGTCCATGCCTACAAAAAAAAATTGTATGAAGTCAACACAACATTTAAACTCAATTTTTAAAATAAATTTCAAATAAATTATTACTTTTGTGCAGCTTTTCAAAAAATTTAATTATGTAGATTACTTAGTGCAAAAAGAAAGTTGCAAAATTATTTATTTATCAATCAAATGCGCTCAAAAATTATACAAAAATGCATGTTTTTTATTGAATATTGTAACATTGATTGTATTCTGATTTTTTAAAAACTTCAACTATCAGAATCATTATCACACCATTCTATTGAAGTTTAATTGATAAATTGACTCTTAAGGGTAAATATAAATGATTGTTTCGTTAATCAAGCAAAAATGACAAAAGTGTTATTACTTTAGAGTTACAAAATTGCTCCTAAAATATGCCTTATCCATCTAGGCATCTTTTCACGATCATGGTGCTGCAACCGCAACCGTGGCTTTAATTTGGCTGATATGGTTTTCCTCTGTTAATATAATTTTCATAAAAAATTCTATATTCTGTATATGTACTTCATCTATCATCTAAAAAAAACAGAAAATCATAATTACCATTTATACTACTGTAAAAAAAAAAACCGATACCAAATAGAAGCTTCGTAGTATTTAAGTTTACCACGAAGAGACCACTAGCTCTTTTACTAGGCCTCCTCTCATGGTCAGACCATATCAACTGTAAACGTACCTGTGTAATTAACTTTTTAAGTCTTACTAATTTGTAATTACATATAAATCCTATACTCTAAAACGATATGCTTGATTGATTCTATTCAGAAATTGAGGGCATTATTGGAATTAGTTTTATTGATATTAAAATTTTCTAAAGCTTATATTTGAATAGTACTCTATTCATTTTGTAGGCTTCGGTTTTCTTTTCATTCCTGATCTAATACATTAACGCACAAATATAAATGAATATACAAACCCATGGTTAAAAAAACTATCAGCTGTTTATATTTACGTCACGCCTGTGTCACATGGAAAAAAAAAACACAATGACCACAATCTTAATGTTTCGTGTTTCGAAATTGCGTGAAGTCGTGGACACAGCATGATAGTTTATAGTTGGTCTCATACTGGAAAATACATAATGCCACATACATATGTTATGTATGTCTTATTGACATAGTCATATTCTAAACAGTTAAATTAAATTATTTTGCAAATTACTGCTGATTTTCCACTTCACTGCTTCACATTATTTATTTTGTATGAGTATCCAGACAAAACAGCAATAGTAATGTCAGAACGTAAAAAAAAAAGTTCACGTTAAATGCTAAATTTGCGCTCTTTCGCTTCAATAAAATTGAAATTACATCAGTTTAATCGCGATGTTCGTCGTATAATACTTGAAGGTTGAATGAAATAGTACAAAATGGGATCATCCAG
The DNA here is from genome assembly GCA_951509635.1 of Eupeodes luniger. Classification (NCBI taxonomy): domain Eukaryota; kingdom Metazoa; phylum Arthropoda; class Insecta; order Diptera; family Syrphidae; genus Eupeodes; species Eupeodes luniger. The sequence goes on from OX608074.1 coordinate 75,828,567, forward strand.
CGGAAACGGAATTAAGATTGAAAGAAATACAATAACAACAACAACAAAAACAATAACAATAACAAAACAAAAACGAATCACACATGGAAAATACGATATTTGTGTACAGTGAAGCAAATAAGTTTCCATACAAACATTTAAAGTAGTTGAATGTTAAACTATCATCAGAACACTACTAATAAAGCGAATCAATTTAGAGGTATTGTTCTTGAATTTACATAATACTCTTATTAACGTCTGAGAGCCGTTTGCTTGAAGTGAATCACAAACAAAGTTTGACGCATGAATAAAAATCTTTCATTATCATAAAGCACAAATATTTAGGAGCCAAATTGCGCAGTATGAATAAAAATAAGAAAGCTCTTAGAGCATGTATTGCCACCAGAGTATGTGCTATATGCTTCCTAGTATTCAATTGTTCTATGTTCAATATAAAACAAAAATTTACTCCGCGTTATTTACCTATATGCCTAGTTTTTTAACTGCAGAATGTACTCAGTGCATTTATAAATTTATTTTGTTACAAAAGAATATGAGTTTTCAATAAGACTGGTCGACAAAATTACAATACTTTTATCACATCAGATTTTTAAAACATGCCCCTTTGAAAATGCTAAAAACAACCAAAAACGGGGTTTAAAGGCTTAAGTTAAAACTTAAAATATCTCTTAACAATTGTATGATGATTTTGCAAAGTACAAATCTTTTTCTTCTAGATAAACTTTAAATCATTTTAATATCCTACTTAGTTTCTGAAAATTATCATTAGTTATGAGTCCTTGCTTGACTCTATATGAAGTTTTGAGCAAACATAGAATTTAATACTTCCATAGTTATGAAAAATGCATTTTGGACTTAATTTTAATGCTGGTTTTGAATCCAAACTATTATTTTAACTATTTGCAAAACTTTTAAAAATATAGGTTTTAAACATTATTTTTATGTTTTTTAATATATTGATATAAAAGAATTGTGTAGACAACAGCTTCTTTGGAAGAGTAAAACCCACTTCATTCATTTAGAGAGCCTCCGTATTTTTTTCGAATTTTAAAAAGTAATATCTCAAAAACCTGACGTGATACATTATTTTTGAACTAGGATTTAAATTAATTTCATCACAACCCATTCAAAAAATGTAATTTTATTGCCAGTAAGTTAACCTTGCCGCCCATTGTAATAGGTTTAATTTTGAATAGCCCCCCAGTAGGACATTTATCACTTTTTGAAGCTGTCGTCTTTTAACATCTGACAATAAAAAACTAAACTGTTACTATAAATAAAATTCACTAAAATATTTTGCAGTCACAGTTCGTAGTTTTGCAAGAAAAGTGTCTCGAAGAGCTAAAAGACCGAAATGAAAACCCCATAGTTATGTTCGTATCGTAGGTATACATACATAGTAGGAAATGTCTCCAAAATAACTTTATTTAATTTCAGTTTTTAAAGCCTTCATTATCATTGTCTATACGCATTACATCCTTTTCTAAAGTCTATTTATGCTTTTTTTCTCAACATTTTTCTGAGCTTCTCTCTTTAAAAAAAATCCTTGCGGAATAGTAAACAAATTAGTATTTGCTTGTACGAGTACATTTTTGCTACACTGTTTTAAAAAGCTTAAGCGCGGGCGCACATATGCTTCCTTTTAATTTGGTTTTACAGTCATGTAACGAAATTCACATTTGAAAAATCAATAGACTTCATGCATGTAGTTAAGTTATACCTACTTGTAAAATAGTTTGATTTTATAGTACATGTAAAAGTGGTTTAATTAAAAGAGTCAACTAATTTGTTGTTGGCACCTCCTGTCTATCTACCTATACCCATATGGACATAGTATATACGAACAACTAATCGATATCATATACGAAAAACGAGGCAACATGTAACCTTCAAATGCTTTTAAATTGCCTTTATCGCTCTCAGGCGTTAAGTAGAAGCTATTCATTTGAAGTAGATATAGTATACCTATCTATTTTTATTTGTTGAATAAACAAATTTTCTAAATCTCTATCAGCTTACCTATGTATATCTACATAACTTACATATACTTATAGTATGTATTTAGGTATAATGTACGGGATATTTTCGTAATCATCCTTTGTCGAGTAAAAGATTTCAATGAGGTGCTTTTAGCAAGGTCACTGTGGATTTCATATTACTCGTATTTATATGTATATATCCTTAGGAAAGAAATAAAAATATGGCTTAGGCAACAGCAGTCTCGGTTTTATTATGTGTTTTTCAAAGTGAGTATTGAGTAAGGACTTATTTTTAAAGCAATTTTAAATTCGTCATAAGCTTCAGTCTATGCATTTCCCAAACTCTATAAAGTTTACACTCACTTGATGTTCTTTCTCAAAAGCCAGAGTGTTATATGTTTTGTAAGGCTGTCTTTCAAAAGCTATGTTATATGTATCACATTATCATAGAACTTAGAATAGTGCAAGACAAGGTTTTACTCCTGGCATAATCAATCAATTACTTTATTGATTCCTTCAATTCTATGGGTGCTGAACTACATCAACTACATACGTCTTTACAAATGGGGATTTAAATTTGCAGCCTAATATTTTCGTACTTTTCTTTCTTTATAGGATGTTTGTATGACACACAAAAAATAAGACAAGAAATCGATATCTTTAAGAATTAATCAGTTTTATTGAAATAAGCATTAAAGCATTTAATCATGGTAAATGTTTTTAAAGGCTGCAAATTGAACTCGAAAACTCTAGATTATTTTTCAGTAAGGTCAGATGTTTTGGATTCAATATACCATCTACTGCATCTTGCGAAGAGTTAACAAATCCTCCAAGAATAATTTTTGTCATGAAAAGTGGCAAGTCAACAAAATTGTACATCATTTCACACTAGACCCTGGTTCTCTATACGAGCTGTTGTGCCACCTCATGTATTTTTAACAGTAGCTCACATAATTCGTCACAAAAAAAGATTTTAACACTTTTTATTGTCAAGTTAATATATTTGGAGAAAATCGGTCTCAACAAATTTGGGGCGTAGTGCATATAGTCCAAATTGTAAAATGTTCATGTTTTTCGGTGGGGAATATTATAATAAATATTATATACATAAAACAGTTAACATTTTGTTTTTCGAAATACTTCATTAATCATAGTTCGGTAACAGTTGCACCAGTCTCATTTTCAAGCAAGTTAGGTCCAATCACACCGATAACGCTAGCCCAAACGCACCAATTAGTGACACGTTAATGGAGGAGGAGCTTTTTCAACAATCAATCTTCATTCCAAATACAACAATTCTGATATTAACGTAGTCCTCGAGGTGAAAAGGGGCCCCATCACTGAAGATGACTTTTCGATAAAAAGCACTTTAAGGACCTCCTTGAGGTCAAATCTTGGTTTTTTCAACACCACGGGCTACAGTATAATTTGTCCCATAACAGCTCAAATTTTTCACTATTGTAGAGAGCGAAAAATTACCTCACGACGACCTTTTTGATTAAGTTTTGCGAACTTATATGACTTCAAAATGTTTAAAATTCTCGCAGTGAATTTTAAAAGTTTCAATACTTTGCTGACAACTACCAAAAGTCAAAACAGCCCAAAAAAAAAGCAACTCGACTTATTCAAAATGAAACTTTTTATTGGAAACACCTTTAATTATTGATCACACTGAAGTATAAAATAAATCCGCTTCTGATTATTGTGATGGTGTTTATTAGACTTTTAAATACTTTACCTACTTATCAACTACTTATGAGACACCGTTTTGTATAATTAAGCATTATGCGCATGATGTATTTTTGAGTAAAGTGTTTTTAGGTAAGTAGGTATGTAGGTATAGTGTGAACATTTTTTGTGTTTGCTAAAGCTTAACTTGTTTAATGAATTGTAAAGTTTGTTATACGTATACCTAAACAATTTTTTGTTTCAAGGTTTTGATGTGATTAAGCATTGTGGATGTGAAAACATTGATTCATTCATATTTTTACATTATAATGTATAGGTATCTTAACCAAAAAGTGTTTTTTTTTTTTTAAATTTAAAAACATTTTTAGTATTAAATTTCAATAAGAAATTATTTCATAAATTATTATTTATTTTGTACCGAAAATGTACTGAATTTAAAATTCTTTAAAATCGGGATCTGATTTTGATGTTCTTGAATCAGAACCACAATAATTATTACACTAATGAGAAAATAAAGAGTAGGTTGGTTGTTTAGGCAACCGACATTTTCATTTTTATTTTGACTATGGTAAATTTAAGACGCGACGTTTGATATTTACAACCTTTTTATTTTTATATTTGAGTTTATTATATTTAATGCCTGCACTGCATGTCTATTCCTTGACCTTCAGCCTAAGTCGCTGGAACAATTATCGTGGGGGAAAATGAAATGGTTTTTATTTCTCTTTTAAAACGTTGTTATAGAGAAAGTTCATTATTATCATAAGTATAAAAAAGAACTAATTTTACGAAATGTCTATTCTATATTTTGACAGCGAAAACTGCAGTAATTTTGAAAACGTTTTGGTTGGTTGATAGATCGACAGATATTGTATATAAAAAGTTTTGTTTGTCATGTTTTCAATTAATAAATATCTCTCTGTTAATACATTCAAAATTCGACAAAAAGTGAAAGATTTTTTGAAAACACGCATTTCATAAATTGTGTGTTTGTTTAATGTTCTTTTTCAACACTGTCAATCATTTAAATGTTCGTTTTTGGGGTATATCAAAAACTACGAAATTTTGTTTTGACACGAAAGCAAAATCGCCTTTAAAGTAAGCTTAAAATACAATTCCAAATTTTGTATTTGTCTGTTCTTAGGTATATAAAATAGAATCGACCTTGAAACGACTTGCTAATGTATTAGTCCTAGACATTAAAGAATTAAATTTAATAGCTTGTTTACTGTCACGCAAATATATTATAGTGGGTAACAAGCATTAAATTGTTATAAACTATTATAATAGACGAATTTGTGTGAACCAGACATAAGTACTGAGAAATGTAAGCCTTTTTTCAAAGTATATTCTCAGTTTTATTATTAGGGGTATGGATTTTAATATTTTTTTTTTATTTAGGTTTAAAAAGTTTGCACAGGAAGGTAAACTTTGTTTTTGTTCGTATTTATTTTAATTCCTTAAATAAGAACAAACTAAGTGAATTAGGAATTGAATATTCTGTTTAAGTCACTGCCACCACCTGTTAGCTTGATTGAAATCTCACAAGTCATTAAATGACCTCTGCTTTTGACACAAAATGCATTCACAAAATTATATTGTAAGGTTTTAAATCATGTCAAAGTCTGTCGCTCGTGTCGCCGTAGCTTGTTTCGGTTGGTTTATCGCTTAGTTTCCGTTTAAGCAAAGGGGTGTACGTATAGGTACAACAAAATTAAGTAGTTTGTATATTCCTACATTATGTTGTACATGTATGTATAGAGAATAGTGACTATTTTTGTTTTCCCATAGTAACTTCCAATTATCCCCTTCAATTAGCGGTGATGAGAATTTGATAGTAAATTAGTTTTCCCGGTGACATTCGCTCATAAGCAAAGCAAAACGTGCGGCATCCGTTGGTGTTCCTCAATGTCGATATTTACTCGTTTTTGTGTATAAGTGTCTTTTGAGATAGCAAATGAGATAAATGGATGCATATTAATACATCATAGTTTTATGTATATGTATAGATAGAAATATACATATTTTCTAGCTATAACGGAATATTATGAATAAGGGGACGATCCATAGTAAGGTTGTAATTTATGATGTGTCTGACAGAAAAAAAATACTGTTTTTACTATGACAACTTAGTGTGAAAACAATGAAACTGATTGATGTTAATTCTAAGAAATGACGCATTTTAGACTGTTTAATTTAAACCTTTAATGAATTTTACCATTGTGGGGACATATTAAGCTTAAAACGTTAGGTTTCTTACATTTATTTTGACAGAAAGTCATTTTTTCAAGATGTTCAACATGAAATATACGCATGTTCTTTTCAAATGTTTAGAATTATGAAATGTAAATTAATTTTAGTTGATGGATTTTAGAATATTGGAGTGGATTTTTAATGGATCTAAATATCGAAGGTAAAATGGAAATTTTAAAAGTGTACTCATATTTATTTACATTGAATTAGGTCTCCGTAAGATCCTGTGATGTTCAAATTTTATAATTTACACAGAAAACTAGTAAAATGTGATGATTTTATAGCTCATCACCATTATTTATTTGGTAACCACGGATGGTGCTCAACAAAATTTTTAATTTTTTTTATTCATTTACACTAATAACTAAAACATGTAAAACAGTATATTTACTCGTACATAGGTACATATTTATAAATTTAATAAAATTTGAAATGTATCACTGTATTGTTATTTTTTTAAATTTAAATAACTAGAAATAAGTACCTATTCTTGTATCTATTCATGTAGCCAGTTCTAATATGGAATTATTGATACGAATCAATCGCATGTAAAGCATATAAACATAAATTCATATAAAATTTGTTGTTTCTTTTTTCATTACTTACTATGGAGCAAAATTTTTAACGATTTAGTAAAATGTTAAAGCCATTTTTGGCAGTTTACAAAGCTTAAAAGATGATTTACCTAATTTTAAACCATTTTCACATCTTACTATCTCTTAACAATTTGCTAAAGTTAAAATCACGGAATGGCTACTTTAACTTTTAGCAATTTACCAATTCCATATGGCATCTGTACAATTATTGTTATAGGAGCAGTGGATGGAATGTTGAGAATTCCAATTAATAGGGCCGTTTAAACGTATTTACTTTGTTTATTTCCACGCACTGTCACTTTTTAGACATGTTTGGATGCTCATTTTTTAAAAAAAGGCAATTAGTAATTGACTAGCAAAACGAACGGAAAGCTTTAAAATTTTGGACACCCTTAGTTAAATTTGCATAATATTTAGCAAATTGCTTTTAAGCCTTAATCCTGCGGCGGGCGTAAAACGAAGACGGGTCCGTGATAAGGCCTAAGATTCTTGTTCCTACTTATGGCAGAAAAACGCTGTTATAATTCCATTTGTAACTAAAGTATTGACACTGAATAAAAACTCTAAATTAAAAAAAAAGGAGGAAACAAATATTTGAACGAAAGCTGTGACACTTCCTTGTTGCTATTGGTAGTACTAATTTGCATTTTGAAGATCACTGAAAAATGGAGAATCCTTATTTACAAGGTGGTGCAAAAGTTGTTACAAAAATTAACACAATATTACATTACAGAAGAGGAAGACATTATAGGAAAATACAAGCATTCACTGAAACTTACACGAAAATAAGTAATAGAACTATAATTCTACTTCAACAGTTGAAATAGTTCATGTTTGAACAAAATACAATGAGTTTTTAATATTAATAAAGAGAAATGTAGAAAAATCAGGTACCTATTCCAGAACAATTAAATAAATGGTTAAATGAACATAGTACAATGTGATAAATTCTAACAACGAACTTTTTATACTATCAACAGTTTTTCGACAAAATTATTTATGCAAATAGTTAAATATGGAACTATAAAATGTCTTATTATTATCACAAAAAGCGGTAAATTTATAAACCACACTTTGTTCAATTACAACGATTTTGCAGATAGAATGCAACAAAAAGACATTTAAAATTATCACAACTTCCTGAAAAAAGAATACTAGAAAGGAAAATATATTTAAAAACCGTAAACCCATTTCATGGGAGAAGCTTTGTCAAGTTGAGATGAAGTTAGCAAAACAGACAATAAAAAAAACCACAAAACGTTATACCAACTAAGTAGACAATTAGCCAAGTACAAACTCTTCAATCGGTAAATGTTATTTTTCTAAATTGACACACTCATACATTTCGTTTGGACTGGAGCAATTATTAGATTATTTTCCATTTTAATGAAATAGCCAGAATAACAGATTTTGTCATTTAATTTGAAGACAGAAATTAAAGGCTATGCTAATTATCACAATATCAATAAACAAAATAACAAATTCGCACAATCTTAACGAAGTTTTTGTATTATTTCTAACAAATATTTAAAGTAATACTCAAACTAAAGTTAACATTTCTTTCGATAGCACCAAAGATATTGTTAAAAATGAGCATTCAAAATATGAAGCAAAACTTTGGCAATCATTACCAAACATTCACCTAATGACAAAAATTGTTAAGTTGTTGTTTTTTCTTTTTACTTTCTTCCATAAAAAGAAACACCAGCACCACTAACAGACATTCCTTCAAAAAAAAAATAATGCCAAACGCGACATAAAATATCATTAAAATGGACCATCATCGTTGGCTCCACAATGACGGTCGGTGTGGCCTTACGCCCGCCTACATTTAAAGTCTAAATGTATGTACAGTATATTCTCTAAAGAAGACTGACATCATAGAGCACATTTATGGTCCCCTTACTCATTATTAAATAAAGTCCTGGGAAACAACAGATCATTCTTTTATAAAATCTATTTTGTCATTTTGTGCGTTGGACAAAGTTCTTAGAATTTTCTTGCAAAACAAATAACAGAACAAAATTTGAGACATTTTTTTGTTTTAGAAATTATTCCCAGAAGTTTTAAAGTTTTAAAGTTCAATTTTGTATTTGATTTAAATTCCAGTATAGTAGGTTTCTGTGTTAAAAATAAAAACTTAGCCTATTTTAAGTTCCATAGGATCATAGCTATAGCTGCTATAGTGATAGAATTCCATACAAAAAAAATTAAGAATCCCTTTTAAGGTTTCAAAACCATAAAGCGCACTTAAAATAATTTTGATGAATGACATGAATGTCTGAAATCTTACATTTACATTTGAAAATATAAAAAATTGTTTTCATAATAAATTTTTAAAAAAAATAAAAACAAAAGATCAATATTGTTTTATTTTTGACGAAGACGCATGCAAAATTAAATATTCAACAGATAACGTTCATTCCTTGGAATTAGGTGTCAATTGACTCTACCCACCCACACTGTCATTCCCTATTCTGTGTTTTTTTTCGAATTATTTCTTTAATTGAGTGACAGGTAAGACGTGACATATTAAGATTTCTGTGCTGCATTTATCTTTATATAATGTAAATGTGACACATTAAGATATTCGGAAAAAAGGGAATGTATAAAATGAATTAAGAAAAAAATAAGGAAAATTAAAAAATTCAAGACTGATAAAGAAGATAACGTACTTAAATTTGAGTCTGATGAAGAATTTAATGATAGCGTTGATAGTTTGATTGAAATCTTAAGTAATAAAGAGGACGCATTGATTACTCTACATAAATCATATAAATATTTAGACTGGTAGGTTTAAAGTTAAAACAATATAAACAGGAAAAGATTAGTGTGCATATGTACACTAAAGATTGGCATAGGTTCAAATTTATAACAAAAAAAAAGCAGTTTGGGACTATCGTCATAGTTTAGTTTGATTAAAATCTCATTTTTTTTTTAAAGAATTTTAAACTGTCCCTTAGAACCTTTATGATCACCACCAAAATGTTGTCCACAAATTTTCCAAACTCTAGTTGCGATAGTTTTATTTTTTCAAACTCATGTTTTTAACCCATTTACTATGACAAAAATGATAAATAACAGTTAATACACTTACGTTTTCTGTTCTGAAATTGAAATTGTTTTTTTTTACCAAATGAAATTGAAAAAAAGTGAAAATTTTGGTTAACCCAAAATATCACACACACCAATAACGCTAGAGACTTGAATAAAATTTTATATTATATATTGTAAAGTGATACCAAAGAAATATAATTTTGGAAAAAAATCCAATTAACGGTTTTTATAAATCAAAAAACTGACAAAAAGCATTTGTCACCTTGAATATTTTACGAACAAAAAATGATATTATCTCCAAAATAATTTTATGCAACTAAAAATAACGTTTTTGACATCTGGTCAAATTTTGAGAAAAATCTAATTGAAAGTTTTCTTATAAAAAATAAAAGCCTAAACAAAACGTTAATAAAAGTTGCTAAAAAATATTTTTTGACTCATATATCTTTTCAAAAATTTGAAGTTATGGATTCAAACTAATTTCATCTCATAAGAAATATTGTTTTCAACACTCGGTAAAATTTTGAGAAAAATTGAGTACAGTTTTTTCCAAAAAATAAAAACCTATAAAACCAATACTAAAACTTGGTACAAATTTATTTTCGACTCAAATATCTTTTCAAAATATAAAAATATTGGCTTCAAGCTATTTTGATCTCATAGAAAATATTGTTTTTGACATTCAGTAAATTTTTTTATAAAAATCCAAAAGTCAATTTTTCATAAAAAATTAAAATATAGGTACAAAAAATAGTTAGCAAAATTGGTAAAAATTGATGTTCGGTTTTCGATATTTCGTGAATAATAGGAGATATTGATTTCAAATTAATTTCATTCATCCAAATTGTATTTGTTTATATTGGAAATAAAAACTTTTAAGAAATGCTACTAACATTTTTAAAAATTGTTTTTCGACTAAAAATCTCGTTAACAAAAATAGATTTTCCAATCAAACTATTTCATCATATGCAAAATATTGGTAATTTGAAATTTTTTTTTTAAATAATTCAACTGACACCTTTTTTAGCAAAACACGAAAACCTACAAACTTTTAAGCAAGATAAATCGACAGACAGGATGGGAAGTAATTAGTGTGAGTCGCATCCCAGCCTCTTTTTATATTTTTGAACTAAAATTCAAAAAGAGATTCGTTATAAAAACAAAAATTACTTTAAAATCGTTTTGATTTTTTCTGTTGGAAACCGTTTTAGCATACATGGCTCAGCTTTTCTTTAAGATTTATGCGAGATAGGTGAAATCTAAACTTATGAAGATATTTCCAAAATTCTATGAAATACAGTAAATATTTCAAATGAAAATTGAAAATAGGGAGTATTGATTTTTAAAACCATTACAAATTTTATTGAAAAAAAAACTACTTTATGAATTAGAATCGTCTCAGAAAGCCGTATAAATGGGTTTTTCCAAATTTTCAAAAGTAATGTCTCAAAAACCTGATTTGATAGAGGAATTTTGGAGTCGGATTTGAATTAAAGTTAGCAAAACCGGGTGAAAACTTTGTCGACCAGTGAAATTTTAAAGTTTTATTTGCAATAAATGTCAATTTGTTGGTATCGAAATTATCAAAACCTTATTTATTTAAATTAGAGCCCAAAAACAAAAGGAAAATGTGGATTTTTATATTGTCTGTATTTGAGGTTTAAGTTTACATGTGAAGAGAGAGCGTCTAACTTAACAAGGTTTAGACCTTTTTTATATCAATTGAGTCCAAACCGAACAAAATAACTTTAAATGACCTTTCATTTCGAAGGCCATGTGAGAAAAATTCACAATTTTTGTCTTTTAATTATTTTAACACCTTGTTATATGTGTCTAAAGAATCACAGAACACTTTAATGCCAATTGAAATTTTTTGGATTGAATAGTCTGATAAATTAAGTTCTTTCATCAACGTATGAATATAAACACTAGTTTTTTTAACACTTCTATTGGAGGTATTGATTGTTTTTTCTCAGATGTCGATGCCTGAGTGTTAATAGAAGGCTGATCTATTTCATCATCGATTGAAAGAATTTCAAATGGATTAATGTTATCCATTATGGTAGGATTTGATCTTCTGGATTTATAAACCGAGGATTCAAGATCCTCTTCGCCGCGGAGTGCTTTCGTTGAATTTTGATAGTTTTAACTATAATTCAATTGTATAGATAGGTACACAATCGCACGACTGTCACGGACACTAGCACGACTAGGAATGATTATATCTTATGATTTACAAAAGTTCTCGTTTTCGTTCGGGAAATATTATTAATGCTGAAAAAATCTAAGTTCAGGTTATTTTAAAAGGTCCACTTGAAGTTTTTTTTCATAAATACCTATGGTACTATTCAAACACTTAGGCCTTCTACTACGCCAAAACCCGAAGTTCCATTTAATCCCATAGATATCAAACCCTTAGATCTTCGAAATTCCATTACGTCCATCATTTTTGCCTGCATATACATTTATTATGATTTATGAACATACAAAACCATAACATCTACATATACATTCAAAAGTAAAATTATCAATTTTAACTTTCAATCCAGGAACCCTTATGTATAGGTATATAGTAAAATCCTATGAGATTAAATGTGGATTTTAGAGTTTGTAAACAAATTCCAGGAAAGATGATTTAATGTAAACAGTTTTTTAAATCAAATTCAAAAGATTAAATTGTGGAATACCACAAATAAAGAAGATCTGCCCTTTTTTATTTGTTGAAGAAAATATTGGATATATTGACGATGTAATGTACGTGTGTAAAGGGTTTTTCAATTGGGGCGTGTAGATTTTGGCACCCCGTGGCATTCAGTTGTTTATGACAAATCATCATTCGTTAACGCAAACGTTTTGCGCATTTTACGGTAGACGTGGTATCCCTTCAAAGTCGACTCGTCAACGTTTGGTGGCCAAATTTGAGACGACCGGTTCAGTAAACATTTAGCCAACACTCGTACTTTCGCAGACTTCAACTTGGTGAATTTTACTTCGGGACTTGGTCCTACACCCGTACAAGATCCAACTGACCAAGGAGCTCAAAGTTCATGACCATAGACAACGTCGTCGTTTGTTCGCTGACTGAGCTTCGTATCGTTTGGAAGAGGACCCCAATTTTGGCCGAAAAATCATCTTTAGTAACAAGGCGCATTTTTGGATGAATGGCTGTGTTACCAAGCAAAATTGCCGTATATGGGAAGACACCAACCCACGCGAGGTTTACCAGGTGATAATGCATCCTCAAGAAGTTACCGTTTGGTGTGGATTTTGGACCGGCGGCGTAATTGGTCCGTACTTTTTTGAAAACGACGTTTGTGAGGCGGTCACCGTTAGCAGCGAGCGCTACAAAACGATGAAAACTAATTTCTTATTACCCAAATTGTACCATATGTACCTAGACGACATGTGGTTCCAGCAGGACGGCACTACGTGCCACACAGCAAACGCCACTATTGATTTTTGCATGAACGATTTGAGGGTAAAGTTATCTCTCGCAGGGGTGATGTGAATTGGCCAATAAGGTCATGCGATTTGACCCCGCTAGACTTTTTCCTTTGGGGTTTCTTGAAGTCGCAGGTCTATGCAAATAAACCACAATCGACCGATGCCCTAAACGTGAACATAACACAACATCTACCCGCCCTTATTAAAAATCCTTTACGTTATCTTCATGCCGCAAAATGAATTAACCCATGTGGGTTAGAATAATTGTTAAATGTTTGAAAAAGTATCGTATCACCGCTTAATATTTATAAGAGCCTTATAAATTAAATTGCATAGGAATCCCATAGGATTCAGGGTCCCTAGAATCTAAATCAAAGATTTTTAGAGAGGTGTTTCAGTGTGTGCGTGTGTACGTATGTACAAATAATTGTCACCTTCAATATTTTACGAACAAAAAATAATTTTATCTCCAAGATAATTGTATGCAACGAAGAATAACGTTTTTGACATCTGTTAAAATTTTGATAAAATCGAATTGACAGTTTTCTTACAAAAAATAAAAACCTAAAAACAAACTTTACTAAAAATTTGGTAAAAATTGATTTTCAACCTAAATACCTTTTTAAAAATTAATGATGGCTTCTAACTAATTTCATCTTATACAAATTTTTCAACATTCAGTTAAATTTTGACAAAAATCGAATTGACAGTTTTTTTTTTAATTTCATAGGCAAACTGATAAAAATTGATGTTCGATTCTCGATATCTCGTAAATAAATGAATGAAATAAAAATGATTTCAAAATGACTTAATTCTGCGTGCTAAATTTTTTTACAAAAATCCAATCTGTATTTGTTTACATAAGAAATAAAAACTTAAAAAAAAAAATGCTACTAAAATTGGTAAAAATTGGTTAAATCTAAAACTATTTTATTTCATTTCATGCAAAATGTAAAATTTATTAATTTTTTTTTAGAAAAATTCACCCTACAACTTTCTGAACAAAACACGAAAACCTGCAAAAACAACTGATAAGAAATGGTTTTTGACTCAAGTATTATGAGAATAGAAAGATATTAACTTAAAACTATTTATCTCACACAAAATATTGTTATGAATATTTTGTTAAAGTTTTAAGCAAGACAAATCAATAGACGGGGTAAGAAGTTAACAGTGTGGGTCGCATCCCAGCCTCTTTTTTTGTTCTTAAAATGTGAATCTAGAATTTTTCAAATCGTTTAGATTGTTTTTTTTTTATGTTACGATATCTGAAAACTGTTTACTTTGAATTGCTACAGTATTTTGATTTCGTTGAGTGTACTAATACATTTAATAAAAGTTTGACGTAAGCAAAATCACCCCCATATTGCACCCTAGAAATATTTGAACACAATGTTCTACTGAATGGAGAAAAGAGACTCACCTTCAATTAAACGTTACGACAGAATAAAATAAAAGAAAAAAATAAACAACAAAACCAAAATAAGTGGGAAGAAAAATAATATAATTGAAAACAGCCGGCAGGTGGAATTTGTATACAATACTATATATACAATAGGTACCTATATATGAATTTGTTTACCAAATTTTCAAGGCTATTCAAAACCCAAAGGCAGTGTCTGGGGAAGATGCCATTCTGTCACAGCTAATACGTAATCATCGTAATGAAATAATAATAATTCAGCTTCAGCTTGCTCTTCTCACAGTCAGCCTAACCTCATAGATGAGATACTTTTAGATAGGTATTTATAAAAATGTAACTCAAACTCGGCCATCATTAACGTTGGCGCAATCAGTTTTTGGTGGGGCTTTGGTTTGGATACAACAAGGGAGGCGATCGAAAATGCACAGTAGGGCGTCTGTTTGAATTAATTTGAAAAAAAAAATAACTTAAACATTATGGTTTAAAAACAAATATGTTAAAAGCTCCTAAAACTTAAGCATTTAAAATCAAAAAATCTTATAAATGTTTACACGAGCTAAAAAAAGCTAAAAAAAAAGGAAATGGAAAAATAAGTAAAATAAATATTACTTGGCTAATTTTTAAAATTCATAACAAAGTGGAAGTGTTTTATAAATAGACAGTTCCTTCAAATCATTAATATACTATATAGATATAGTGGTATTTAAGAAAGTGCGAGTGTTTTGTATCGTTCAGAAATTCTTTGACTTTTTTGCATGAAGAAATTTAATTTAAAATTCCTTTCATTGATCAAGCAATTTCGGGTTTTTTCCCACTGTCTTGGTAATTTAGTTATCTTTATTTATAATACAAAAAAGAAAACACTTACTCATCATAGCGACGGAGATGTACTGAACGTACGTTCATAATACGTAAGTACTGAGTAATTTGCTGGTCACCTGATGAGGAATATACTATTACACGAGCAATAAGCAGGCGCATTCTGGTGTGTTGTTTATTTTTATTGGGAACTTTTATGACTATGGGGCAACAAGACATCAGACGTAAGATATAAGACGGACGACGACAACGTACTATCTGCCTTACGTTAGAAAGGATGGTTCTTAAAATCTTTTTGAAAAAAGTATCTTCTCATCATTTAGAGCAAGGAAATGTGTTTAATATCTCTATGTTGCCATCAATCACTTAAAAGGACATTACGATAATAAATATATGTAGGTACATAAATATAGATACATATGATGACACAGTGTTGTATTTGAAGTTTAAATTTAGAGTCAAAATTATTATTTATTTGAATGCACGATATTTATGAGCATTATCGGAAAAAGTACGACGATATATTTTAGGAACGTTTATTTATGTAGGTAAGTAGGGCAAGTAGAAAGCAATGATTTTGCATTTTTAAGAAAATTCGATATACATGTATTTTTTCTTTTAAAAAAGTAAGTGACACTTAGTGATTTATTTTAATTCTTTCAAAAGATGTTTAACTTAAAGAAATCGGATTGTGTGACGTGAGAGACAAAACAAGTGTATGGGTAACTTTAAAAATGGAATGGAATAATATTTTCACAGATGTCAATAATAAATTGAGACTTTTCCCAATCTATGTATTAAGTAGAAGGCAAGCACTGTGTTTCTGTGTATCTACATTCTGAAAAAAACTTTAAATCTCAACGAAAAATATATAATGGATTATGGTAGAGAATTGACTTGTTTATTTTTGAATAGTTTAGTACGAAACCTAATAACCCACAAGGAAAATTACAATTAAAAACAATTAAAGTATAAACACAAACAAAAGTTAGTTTTTTTTTAAACTCTTCTAAATATAATTATTGTTTGGCATCAAAAACTTTAAAAAAAAAAACTAAATTATCCTTAAATGGATTATGGATCCAAGAAAAAGGCTAGGATGCGACCCATACTGATAACTTCTTATTCGTATCCGTCTTTCGGCTTTTATAAAAGTTTAACAAAATATTAACATAACAATATTTTGTGTAAGATGAAAAAATCTCAATTTAAAAAAAAAAAAAAATATATAAACATTTGTTAAAACTCAATATCTCTACTGGTCCTTGAGATATGTACGGTGAAAAATGGTACCCCGAATGTACGAACGTACCGACGTACATTACACACGCTCACACAGACATCTCTCTAAAAATCTTTGATTAAGATTCTATGGACCTTGAAACGGAAAGAAATGTCAAAATGTCCAATTCGACAAGCGGGGACGATTACAATAACTTCCTATGGGAAGTTAACAAAAATCCCGTGATTCTTGAAAAATTCTTGTTCATAATTATTTTCACTTTACGGCTACCAGAAATTGTGCAGGTTTTTTTGTAAACAAATCATATAAAATTCTGGGGTGCAAGTTTTTTACGTGAAAAATTGTAAATAAAAAATGTACAACACGGGGTGCAAACGGTGCGGTATGTATGGGGAGAAAGCAAGTCCCCCCGTTGCCACCTCACTTGACAGCAAAAGTTAAACATTTATATGAAAAATGTTGATTTCTGTGAATCACTCGAAATCTCTGAGATTTCAAATATATAAATTTATGTATGGATATATTTTTTATTTTTTAAATCTTTCTTTCAAAAACCAAGTTCTTCTATTCTTAGGGCACCTTTGTTATGTTGTAACTACCATGTTATTATATTATTTATTATTATTTAGTGTTTGTTTATATTTGAATGGCCATTTTATACAAACCAAACACTAACTGAATTAGGAAAATATGTACATAAGAATTGTTTTGTTGTTATAAATGCCAGTTATTTCATTCATCTTATCCCCAGTACGTGACTTAACTTATTAACATCAATGTGTTACGAATACCATCCAAAATTTTTAAGTGTTTTTGAAAATTAAAAATAACTACATGGATAGTTTATGTTTGATTTTAACAAACAATACGAATAAATCAAAATATTTACGATGATATTAATTTTTTTTTATTACCAAAAACATTATACTTATTCCAGTATGAATATTATGTATGTACAACGAAGTAATAACTTTTTAAAAGAGAAGGGAATAGAAAGTTTCTTCTTAGCCTTGTTTCTATAAAACGAATATGTATTCTAAAATATATGTACAGGTATATATCCAACGCATATGAAAACAAATAGTTTAGTTTTTGTGTTGTTTGTTTTTCAATGATAAACTGAAATAATACAATAATTAGTTGTTTTAAAATATGTCTAGCATTTTTTTATGTATCCTCATTTTTAGACAAACAAATAAATCTACCATACCATACATTTGTTTATGTTTAAATAAAAAGACATTTCAAACTAACGAAATGATTAATATGTGACAAAAATTTAGTCTTCCGGCAAAAATATTTTAATTCATTTGAACTTGTCATTTCATTTGTTTGTTTCTTTGCTTTTTGTTTATTCTTGTCTGTTGAATATTTTGACATTTTTTAATTTAATTACAATCATCAACTGTGTCCAATGCAGTTATGGCAAATATTTTAGTATTGACGGATTAATTATTATCTATAATCATAAATATAAAATAATCAAAAAAAATCTCAAACAGGGTGTTTTTTATTTGTAATTGCTATATTTGCTTGCTTTCCACTAGAAATCTTGACAGACAATTTCATATTCACATTAAGATTACAACCTTATTATTTGTAAAGGCTTTATAAAATATGTTAGAGCGTTCGAGAATTTTAAATTTAGTAGATACTAAAAATACAATTTTAAAACTATAGTTTACAATATTACATTTTTTTTTATTTTATATTTAAGACAATCAGAATAATACCTCCGCAAAATTAAATCAGTCGCTTTTCATTCAAACAACATTGGAAACTTATAAAATCTATTGAAAAGAAAATTTAACCAATTTGAAGCACGCACCGCTACCGCTGTATGCAAGTTTGTGAAAAAAGTTCTTGAGGCTGGTATATGCTTAACATCGCGCGCCGTTAGTGTCTTATCAAGCCCTTTCTTTTTCCATTATATCGTAAGCAACATTTTCAATAAAATTAACACATAAAGCCTTGTTGTCTTAGCTTAAGCACATTAATAATTTCCAATACTGACTTAAGTCATAAGTGGTTCATGGACCAGCAGTAAGGTTTTGATTTGTCGTTTACGATGCAATTTATTTTGGCACTAACAATAATTAGGCGGAAAAGGTTCGGTAGAAAGCATCACTGTATGCGAAAAGCTGTTTAGTTTAACGCTTCCCTTATCAGTTTTTCTACAACGCAAATCCATAGATTTTGTTAATGCAATCGACCGCACAAAAGATAAGTTCTCAACTCTCTTAAGAACATCAGAGAAAATGAATCTTCATCTCAAATTGCTAAGGACTTATTTTAAGTTGAATTAAGAGTTTAAAAAACTTTATTGAAGCAAACAACGCGTTCGAATCCATAAAGTGGGTGTCTATTAATTCTTTGCATAGATTCGTTAATACAAAATCTTACGGACAGATTCATGTTCAAGGAAAACGTTCTACCATCGTTTCAAGCTCTTCTCCCAAGTTGAGCGAGACAAGTTAACATGTTACTTTGACAATGCAACAACTTCGTTGTCAGCTGCGAAAGCTGAGTACATTCTTTCGTGTGAACAAATATCGTCGATTGATCCTTTCTATCGAAATTTGGAAATTGCTTGATATATGTGACAAGACTTACTTTAGAGGTATAAACTTCTTGCTTGCGGTTTTGGACACGTTTCCAGTGACGACAGCTAGTGAAAGAAATAAAGAACCTTTTAAACTATAAAAAGGATTAAGTAGTGTCTTAAAGCCTTAATGGGAATGCCAGATTAAACTCACTTGCTTTGGTATTCTGTTCAATCGGATTTTAATATAAATCCAGATAATGTGAGTGATCTCATGTCAAAAAGAAAACAACGCACATTTTAAACAAAAAACTCATCACAGTCTTACGAAACGAACATTTTAGCATAACATGTTATTATAGTTTTGCTTTTTTTCTTATCATTTTTAAATTCTCAGGATATTTTCTTTTTTTGCAACTCTCATGCACACTTAACATTTATCAGTGATTTTTTCTTATCACAAAAAACCTACCCTTGAATAAGTTCACATGTTAAAGAACAAAAAAAAAACAAAATTCTCCAAGCAAATTTTTCAATATTAATTACCGCATTGTTATAAGATACCACAACTTTGGTGATATTTAGATATATACCTATACCATATAGATAATATAGGAATAGGGCTTTTTTGCACACACGACCCTCGCTACCACACAATGCCGCCGCGCCGGAAAGCAACTACACGAAAATAGATAGCGTTTGATAATGAAAACAATTAATTTTATAGGATCTTATAAGGTGACAACCGCGTCTTTATAAAACTTCTCATATGTAATTGGTGTGAATTGTTAAACTATTTGTAACTTAGATTTGATGATGTGAAATATTTAAACACTATGTAAACCTTGACATGTGATTTGAATATTAGATGTGCTTGTTGATTTGGGTAGCAACATTAAGGTTTTGTGTATTAGTTTTTATATTCTTAAAAAAAGTTATAAATCAATCAAATGCGATTCCCTTTAAAACAACTAAAAACCTTCACAAAAACGCTTTTTATTACTGATAAGATAATTTTTTTAAACTTTTGTTTTCTAACCATGATGTAAATGTTGCATTTGCTCAATTTTATGAGAATGGTTTTCAAGCTTTTATTATTTGTAAAAGTTTGTTTAATGTTCTTATTTTTTTTTTGAAATAATTAATTTATACTTACCTTGACAACTTAAATTTGAAAATATTATGAGACACAAACTTTATATTTTTTTGTTTGTACATTGTTATTATTTGTTTTTTTTTTTAAACTTACCACCTTCAGAAATCAAAAGAACTAAACTACAACATTTCTATTAATCATATGAATTTTTCCATTTGTTTTACCATGAAATATTATTCACAGTTGTTTAAGCATTTATGTATTTATCAAATGCAAAAATAGAAACGCAATTTATCATCACATTACCATCCATATCTTCACTTTCATGGGAAAACTTTTCAAAAGTTTTAATAACTTAAAGTGTGGCAAAAACATTTAATCACAATTTTTCTTTTTGTTTCTTTGTTGTTTTTTTTCGAAGCATCATCATTTTTAAAAGTGTTAATATGACAAGGATATTTCTACTCTTGACTATTTCTATGGAAAATAATTTCTCAAAGTCAAGATGAAAAGAAAAATAGTATAGGTATGTTGCGTGGGAAAGATGAAGGCACTTTTCTTAATTTCTGGCTCAGACAAAACAGATAAGGATTATTTTTTCGAGCAATCCCAAAAATCAATAAACTTATACAAGTCAGTACAAATTTTCATGCAAAATGACAAAACAAGAATTTTTCAAGATAACAAAATAAAAGTAAATAATACCACTCGATTTAAGATAAGTTTAGAGATTGTAAATAATACTTTTTCCTTTATTTTAGAAGAAAAATCAAAGAAACGTGGTAATAAGGGGACAACTAAAGGTTTTGTTTGGAAGAAATTTAATAAATATTTTCCATTACCTGAGGTTCTTATAAAAATATAGATCCTTAAATCAGATTTTAATCACAAAAACTTTCAAACCAAATAAAAGTGTATCTCCATATTAAATTAGATGAATAATTATTTTTTAACTTTGTTAAGTCTGAATAATAACTGCCACTCGTTTTAATTCAAATTTTACAAAAGGCCTGCTTTTGTTTTGCAAACAATTAGAATTAAAAGACATCGCGATGATAGGATAAAAAAAAAGGGTTCTCAAAATTTTGTTTGTTTTTGAAGCTTTCTATTACAAATTGAGATTTGAATCTGACCATAACATTATTAACATTTGTTTATGGTAAATCAATATATACGTATGTAAGCCATTTTTTCTGATGTAATTCATTTTACAAACTTTTTTACTTTAGTCATATCCATTTATTTTTATTTTTTGAAAAGCAAATACATTTTAGCTATAGAGATGCCATCTAGGTACATACATATGTATCCGTTTCTAATAAAACAGAACAAGGCCAATTCCATTTTGTTTCGATATTATGTTACAAATTAAAATACCGATAAAACTCAATGTCAGAATTTTTTATTTTTATCTGCTCTAAACTGTCAGAAATTGTATTATTTCTTAGATTTTGACTTTCATATATTAATTTTGTTTGTATATTGTGTGCGCAATCTAGAGGTTATGAATACCCTTACAATGATTAGACACAGTGCTAGCAATTCGGAAAGGAGAATAGATTAGAAAGCAAATACCGATGCACATTGGTTTTGAATATCTGCGAATTGTAATGAGTGGGAAATATTGAGCCTGATAAAGCACTGCACATTCATGTAGTGCGGCCAAAGAAAGTATCCCTGTACTTAAGAGTACATCCGAAATTGGGCTCAAGGGTTAACAAGAGTAGGAAATGGCTTAGTAATAGAACGACCGTCTATGTTGTTTGATTCTATCCAAAAGACTCAAGTATGTTTTGGGGCATCAGACCAAATATCAGAATTATACTCGAGTTTCGAACGAATAAAAGCTTTGTAAATTGTAGCAAGATCAGCAGGGATAAAATTCTTGTATAGTTGAAGAACCCCTAAATACTTGGATGTATTTTCAGGAATATCAAATATGTGATCACTCCACAAGTGATGGCTTGTTATGCACTTACCTAGAACTAAAAGTTGTTCAGTTTCCTGTCTTCGCTTTTGAGACAATTGAAGGCATTTGGTTTTCAAAGCATTAAATTATACACGGTTTTTGATTCCCCATTGAAAAATGGTGTCAAGATCAGAATTTAATGAGCTTATCAAACTCTACCGTTGGTAGTCCAAATCCGTAGGACAAGGATGAGAATTTAGAAAGAAATATGAAAAGCTGAGGATACTGTCATCAGCAAAGCAATAAAGTGGGTAGTAGAAGTTTCAGACAAAATATCATTTAAAAAACAATAAGGAACAATGTCGGAGACGAAACGGAGCCCTGCGGCACATCAGTGTTTATAAAGCGTATACGTGCAGTATGTACATTGGACTGATTCCAAAAACTAAAATAGGCTGGGATGCGACCCACACTAATAACTTCCTATCCCGCCTGTTGATTTATTTTAAACTTAAACAAAATATTATTGTTGTTAACAGGTAGAAATCATTTTCAAATCAAAACCTTCATATCGAGAATCAAACATCAATTTTTACCAATTTTATGTAGTATTTTTTGTAGATTTTAATTTTAATGCAAAAACTGATTGTTGTATTTTATTAAAATTTAACTAAATGTTGAAAACAATATTTTTTTATAAGATAAAATTAGTTTAAAGCCAGTATATATTAATTTATTTACTAACGTTTTCTTAGGTTTTTATTTTTTGTAAAAACTGTCAGTTTTTCTCAAAATTCTACCAGATGTCAAAAGCGTGATTCTTTGTTGCATACAATTATTTTGGAGATTCTTAAAACATTCGAAATGACAAATTGTTTTTTTGATTTATAAAAAAACCATTAGTTAAGTTATACTAGTTTACAATTTATAATATGAAATATAATTGAAGTCGCTAGAGTTATTGGTTTGTAAGATATTTTGGATCAACCAAAATTGTTTATTTTTTTTATTGCTATAGCAAAAAAAAAACCTTCGACTAATTTTTTTTTGAAAGTCTTTTCTGCATCTTTCTGTGTAAGAAAATGGATTTGAAGTTTGTACATATCTCTACAGCTTCCCCAACGTACGAACACACGCACTCACAGACATCTCTCTAAAAATCTTTGATTTAAATTCTAGGTGCTTTGAAACGTCGAGAAATGTTAACATTTTCAATTTGACAAATCGATTACAATAACTTCAAAATACCCTTAATTTTCATAATGAAATATAACACCTCTTCAAATCTCAGAGTTTTAGATTAATATTTAGTGGCCACTCTTCGCATTTTTTTATTTTCCTAACAAATTGGTATAGGATTTTTGTTGGTCCTTCGTTTCATTACTTAAATTCGTTACTGATTCTACCTGTTTTTTAGATGATCTGGAAAAATTATTTGCTATAGTATAAAATTTTATGAGGTAAAAATATTTATAAAACAATACAAAATTACTGGAAAATATGCATGCGACCCTATTTTGCACGTAATATATACATATAAATAATAAAATAAATTTATTCTAATAACCTTACACATAATTAACTTTTAATTATGTTTTCTTCTTGTCCTTGCAGGTTACCATTGGATAGCAAATAATTTATGTAAGTTTTTTACCTATTTATTATTCTTCAAGCACACTGACCTATTTTTAAAACTAAATTGCCTTGTTTTCTATAGTTATTGTATTTTTACTTAATTCTGATTAATGTGTGTATTCATAAGTTTGTGTAGATATTCAAGGATTTCCAAAGGGCTTTTATAGCTTAATGTATTCCACCCTTCTGTACCGTATACATATATTTATGTTTTCAACCCCCTTTTAATTGACCTTTGAATTATTTTGTTCGTTTTTTTTATTGCTAGGATCTTTACACTAAGGGAGATATTAGATAGATATAATGTCCGAATTATTTTCGAACTATACAGCAGAAAATTACAAACATGCATATCTGTGTATAAAAGTATTTTTTATCTCCTTTCTTCATGTTTCTTTTTTAGGTTAGGTTTAATTTTTCATAGAAAATGGCAAATGCAAAACAAAATAACAAAAAATTCTAATCAACTGCAGAGCAATTTTTCATTTGAAAAAAAATTGTTTTAACAATCGTATAGCTTTAGGTATTGGTTAGGTTAGGTACCTTTACCTACCCAGATTTCAGCTCTCTTATATCAAAATCGATTTCTAACTGTACTAGAAATAAATTGGACACAAAACTTGGGGTGGTCTAGGTATAACTTTATTCTAATTTCGTCCTGCAGCCTCTGCTATATTTATTTCGGTTAAAATAATTTCAGGCATAAAATAACAGCTGTACCTTCTGTGTTATTTATGCGGATAGAAAATTATATCGCTGCTGCTCGCTACTGCCTCAACATCAACATCTTGTGCTGACGACGACTACGACGAGTTGAAAAAAGCAGGCGCAAAATTTTGAAACATAGCCAGCGAGAATGTAGGTTGGTGGAACATATTGTAAAATCAATAGAGTGTACCTATTGTTAGTAAACCCAATCGTACATCACCATACTCGTAGCTTTTTTTCCGACGATAAGAGAATACAGTTTTTTGTTAATGAAGTTCTTAAGCAGTGTTGCCAACTAAATGCAAAACTTGCAAGCATAAAAATACATGTAAGTTTAATTTTAAATTTCCCAATAAAAATAACAAATAATAAAACACCCTATTATTTTATTGTTAAAACGTACTTCTTTGCTTTTGAAGTTGCGCGGAAGTCATAAATAAGGGATTTATTTTAATTTACAATTAAAGACTAAAGGTCAGAAAAAATGAATTAATTTAATTTTAATTAATTTTGAATATTCCATTAAAGTGCAATAATAAGAGAATATCCAAACAATATTTTCCTAGTGACCAGTAACAATACTGTAATCGACAAGGCACGATGTTTATTGAAAATAAAACAAAAATATTTTAGAGCATTATTTTACCTCTTTTTATTAAAAATTATAGATCTTTGACAATTTTGGCTAAATATTCTCGACGGCTTCGGTGGCATACCTCTATCCAATGATCCATATATTTAAATAAGCTGAGTTTCAATGTAGGTAATGTTCCAAGTTATCTCATCCTTAAGCTCTTGAATTGTGCTTGGCTTGTGAGTCTAATGGTGTGAAATCAAATGATCGTGACGACCAATTGGCATCTTAATTTTCTCGTGCAAAAGAGCCAATGTTTCGCTTACTGTGTGGCAAGTTAAACCGTTGGAATTTCTTATTTATATCGTGTAGCTGCATATCCTCAATTTCTGGCCACAAAAAGTGAGGCTGGCCAGGCAGTTACTGTGAATGGTGTTCGCTATCGTGAAATGATAACTAACTTCTTATGCCCCAATTGGAAGATATGGAAGTCAATTGGCCGCCAAGAGCATGTGATTTGACACCGTAGGAAAGGTGAACGTCGATAAGCCAATTCAAGAACTAAAAAAAGATATGGATGTCAATTGGCCGCCAAGAGCATGGGGTTATTTATAAGAAAAGGTGTACGTCGATAAGCCAATTCAAGAACTAAAGGATAAGTTAACTCTCTACATTAACGGCATAGAACGTTAATTATGGCTAAGTTTCATCGAAAATTTGGAACATCAGATGGAGGTGTGTCTTCGAAGTCACAGCGGCCATTTGGCCAAAATTTTGTAAAATACATAATTGAACCATAACACTATTATAATAACAAAAATAAATGACAATATTTTCCTACATAATTTGTGTTTTATTCAAAATCAAAATGGGCCTCTAAAATGTAACCACCCTTTATACATAATACACATAGGAATAAGTCACACTTTGTGGAAAAAGTCAACATTGCTCTAAAACTTCAGTCAAACAGTCATTTGATACTTGATAAAAAGTAACAATCATACAATTTCAAATTGTGTAATAAATCTAAAATTTCCTAAGAAACTAAGTACCTACCCATATTAAACAACAAATAGTCAGCTTTTAGTTGAACAATCTGGCAATGTCCTTAATTCACTGTTGATTTTGGAACTTAGCCAAACCTAAAATGAAGGCCATTTACTGTGTTTGCAGTTTAAAGAGAAGAAGAAGAAAAAAATAAAAACCCATTGATAAAATACACATACCCACCCCTTTTTGGATCCACTGCACTTTAGGAAAACCATAACACAGCACAAAATATCAATGGATTATGACCATCCTTTGACGTCGTCGTCGTATTCGTATTCGTATTCATCGCCGTAGTTGTTGGTTGTATAGTTAGTTATACTGCCACTGCACCATGCTAATGTAAGCCTCATCATGCTTATACAATGTCCTCATCGAACAACCAGAAAACCACTGTACCATCATCAGCATCATCATCATCGTCCTTCATATTATCTTTGTCCAATTTTTATTGGCAAACCGATAGTTTTTAATTATTTTTTTATTTTTATTTTTTTTTTCTTACAAACCGCACATCTCTCTACTGAGGGATCCAAGTAAAAAGTATTCAAGTCAAGAGAGAGAAACGTCTTTTCGAAAGTAGGTATTACATAGCATCAGAAAGCTGTACATAATATAAGTTACCCTTTTCCTACATAAACAGAAACTCACAGAGGATATAAATGGTAAGGGAAATCGATAAAGCCGAAGCTGTTAACCTACTTTTCAACATTGCTCTACACGAAGCGAAACACTCCAGTAAAGAAATGTGTATATAAGAGTGAGCCTGCTGATGTGTATATAGTAGTATCTGTGTGCCGAAAAAAGGACTCGGAATACTGCAAATATTTATTTTCACTTACTCTTAAGAATTTTTTATTTTTTTTTTTTCAAATTTTAATCTGCCTCCTAAGTACAAATCTTAATTTTAATCCATTAAAATGCAAATTTAAGCAAACTTTTGAGGAGCGTTTTTTGAGATAATAAACAAAAACGTTTTTAATTTTGACACATATTTATGGTTGTATGTATTTCGTATGTGTGTGTATACGTATACCTAAACAAAAAAAAAAAATAAAAATATGTGAGCTTATTTCACCTGCTGAATTTTTGAAATAAACACAAAAATAGGAATGAAGTTCTTCACAGGATAATGTGCGATGGTGTAAGCATTACTTTTGTGTAGGTATACGCAAACTCACTAGGTCAGTAGTGTTGGTATTTTTGAAGGATTTGTTGGGGAAAGTATCCTTTACGCTCTCTACTGTGACTGCAGTCGAGTAGATATTGTCGTCGTCGGTCTGACGTCTGAGCTGAGCTGAGCCAAGCCATATCAATCTGCTGAAGCACAGTTGTTGGCACAATTTCAGTTGAGTAACGTGGCACTTTCTAACATTTGCATATCGAACGAAATGGCTTTCATATCGCGTCGGCAAAACGTCCTCATTTCGAAGGAAACCATCAGCTGATTTGTACGTGTGCGTGCGTTTGTATCTACCTAAATAAAATGTAAAACTACCAAAATAGAAATATGTGTTAAATAAAACAAAAAAAGAATATACATAAATGTGTTTATAATGCGTAAAATTCCTAAAGAAACCAAGTGATATTGATATAATACATAGATACATACATATTTTTGAAATTTGAAAGTAAGAACACTTTAAAAGGACTGTTTTCTATTATTTATATGTACCTATATGTTAAAGTTTTAATGTGCTATCTCTGTGTAATAAACAAAATTGAGTTTTTTCCTTAAGCCATCTTTATGGAATATAACATTGTGTAAAAGGATACAAATTTGAATCTTAAAGCTAAAGGAGTGGTCTACATTTTTATTATTGCTTTAATAAACCAAAAGCATGACGCAGATTTTATTGGCTTTGATTCTGATTCTTTTTCATGGGTTTGCAAATATAAAAATAAATAAGACGTAGTTACTATAAAAGAAACTACGCACTCGTAAAAATAGAACCCTTTGAGGCCATCAAAATCATCAACATCTCACTCACTTTTTATCTGAATTTGGATTTCTTACATACATTTCATGACCATTTTCGTATCTATTTTTTCTTTTGCCTTTAAAAGTATATTTAATGTAACATATAACTTAAAGCCCTGGTATACTTTTAGAGGTATCTAGTTTTCCTTTTATATATATGTAGGCCAAAGAGTGCCTTACAGTATAGTATTCTATTATTTTGGTGTGTGTTGTAAGGATACTTTCTACCTCTTAATTTTTTTTTTTAAGACATTACCTATTTCTATTTTTAGACATTGTTTGAGGCGACACATAAGCGAGTTTTATGTAACATTGTAAACAAAATGAATCTAGTATCTATAAAACTGTGTACCTTTCTCAAATGTGAATAAATTGTTAGATTTTGAGAGTCCAAATGTGTTTGTATAATGATTGTGCTGATGTAATTTTTAATCTGACAAAATTCTAAAACCATTATTAACAATTTGCAAGAGATTTCGCTATAATTTCCATTTTATTAACTAGACATAAAATTTAAAAGAATAAATAAACACTAAATCAGAGTTTCCTATTTTCTTTAAGGCAGGATAACAAATGAAATGCATCACATTGAGACAGCAGTTCTGAAACCATTTTAATTTGGTTTCTTAATCATAAATATATGAAAACCTTTTTGATTTAAAAATAAAATCATACTACATAAACAATAAAATAGCCTTTTCCAATTGCAATAAAGCAACAAAAAAATGTGTATACGCTTAGTGAAATCAACTATACACGATTTTAACTTTCATTTGAAAGCGTGCAATTAATGTTCAAGAAATGAGGGGTGATTTTAAAATGATAGGTGATATTTCCATACATTTTCTGTATTGATATCTACTCTATGGTCAATTATACGGTCTCTGCGAAATGAAATAATCGCGCTGAACTTAAGCATAGGAAATGTGTCAAAGCTAATTGTCCCTTTAATAATCATATTGACAATTAATTTAAGTGATATGTTAGTAAAAATTTTCAAATCAACTAAGTTATGATGTGAACTGTTGAAATGGCGATACATTTTTTTTATTTGCGTTATTGCTTTTTTCCGATTATAAGGACTTCGTTAAGATTTATTGAATTCAACTAAACGCGGATTCTTAAACCAAAACAAACATAACCCGAACTCATTTGTTAATAAACATTAGAAATAAAATCTTCTCTATTGAAAAGAAAGCTTTTAACTTTAATTTATTTTATGAACCGCATAACGATACAAATAAATTAAATAACCTGTAACGATCGACCTTGAGTTCAAATAAATATTTGTTAAGCGGTTTCAGACTCAAGATGCTTCTAAACAAAGGTCGTTCATCTCTTAACTCTAAATCACACCCACGAACATAAATTGACAGAAGTTGGAACTTAAATAATCACAAAGTCACTGTAATTCAGCGGAAAGAAATAGATGTAATTTATATTTGGCAGTTATCTAAAATAAAAATACAAGAAAACTTATGTTATATCGTTCAACAAATGTTTCAATATTACTTTATATTCAATATCTTAAAGCATTGTTCTCCCGCTCTTAATAGTGATTTTATCTTAAATGTAAAATTTAAAATTTTTCTATTTGATAAACGTGACAAATTTTAATTTTAACAATCAATGCACCATTGTTTGTTCTTTTCAAGAGAATAACACATGTTTATTATTGAAAATAAATGTTATACTCACTATCTGTAAATCATGTTCATGTCATACAATGTAAACTTTAAGTGAACAATAAACATTGTGGATTAAAAGTGCGATTTGAATTTTAAAAGAGTAATTGGCTCAAAAATAAGGATAGATTCATATCATTTGTAGATATTGATTTTTTTTTTTCATTCGAAAAATCATAACAAAAAACCTTGTATTATAATTTTTAATTTATGGTAAATAAATTTTGTCTTGCCTAATTCTGGCTCACTGAAAACTAAAATACAATCAGCTGGATTTGAAATATTGAGGCAATTCTTGTAGTTAATTTGACTTTGAATAAATAGTTCTATATTTTACACCGAGTTTGTACCAACACGTTAACCTGATTTTAAAAACACCTCTGCTAATACATATTTAGGTTGCTTTATAAATTAAAATATGTATTCGCAACGTGATAGTTTACCAAACTTCGTTGTTAAAAGTGTGTCAAACATTTTCCACACCGACAAGCCAGTTAGTTTGCATATATAACAGACTTTCTAGACTACCTATACAGTTTAGTTCTATAGAGTGGCTTGGATTTCTCACAAACAAACAAAAACAACAAATGGTTTTTCATACAGAGTTATGCAGAAAAAAAGTGTAGGTAGGTAATAAAAATAGGAAGCACTCCAAAAACCTGTCAGAAAATCATGAAAAAAAAACACTCCAACCGGGAGGTTTATGCTGCTACGAAGAAAATAAAACTAACTTTTCTATTATATAGGACAATAGAATTCTATTTAAATTTTATTGAGAAAAAACATGAAAGAAACTTAGGCTATAAATTGCATTTGTGCTTCAAGCAGAACAGGTACTAGGACTATGAGTACACTGTAAACTGTACTCCTACTTCTACTGACCTACCTTTTTAGTAAAGAATTCTGTTTTTAGAAATCAGCATTTCAAGAATTCCTTCATATACATATGTATTTTTTATATATATAAAAGTACCTAGGTTCCTTTTTTTCTTAACTGATTTTTTAGATACTAATAGTTGAAATTTTCTCAACCCTTCCCTTTATTTTCAACGATATGGTATCACATCAGCAGATAAATTATTAAGAACGAAAAAAAGGTCATCCACAACCACCACCTTATAATAGTGCCTCGTACCCCATTCCTACCCTAAGCAGTACTTTGTGCGCGGTATTTTATTTCAGTAACGTCGTCGTTTTGAGGAAAATTCGTATACGCTGGCTGGCTTCATAATAACCCTGTACTTACTTTAATACAAAAGCCAAGTATGAATAATCCTATTTTTTACAACAACACTTTTTAGGATATATTTGTTTTGTTTTATTTGTGGGGCCTTGGGAAATATAATGTATGTAAGTAAGTGTGCCCTTACATCATTGTGGTGTAATACAGAAAAAAGAAAAAAAATGAAATATTTTCTTTACTTTATAAAAGGGAAGGATTAGGTTTTCTTAAACAAATTTTAAACATATTTGAGAAAAGTAGGTTCATATTATGGTGACATTTATGTCTAGCAGTAATAAAAACTTTAGGTATAATAATGTAACGTTTTATCTAGACAGGAAAAGAAAGGCTTTAAACTCAGCTATGCTACTTTAAAGTTATTTTTACCATATTACTTTAGATCCTAATCTTCCTGTTTTACCTATGAAACTATTAATCAAGAATATATCTATATTTAAAAAGCATCTTTTAAACCTACGACGTATACTAAAAAATGAGCCAACTCAAGGTCTTGGGCAAAGTGAAATGATTAAAGGCCAGTGGCCATGATCGTGGGGGATGGGAGTGTTAGATTATATATGGAAATTTCATTAAAACTCCTGCGTTCAAATCTACATAATGAGGTTATCATTCTTGTATGTTTTATCACTTTTCAACTACAACGTACATAGCTTAAAACAGTGACAGTTCGTGTAAGAATATAACGTAAGCATTTAATAACAACTTTTAATGAATGTTACCATCCTTGTAGTTATTATCACTTTTCAACTACAATGCACATAGCTTTAAGTTCGTGTAAGAATATAAAATAGGCATTTATTGAAACTAACCTAGAAGTTGAAAATCAATTCAAAATTATGTAAATAATGCATTGACGCACTTCTCAAATTAATTCCAAGGATATTACTAAAGTAAATAAATGATTCTGATTTCTGATTTTACAAAAGCGTCATATTTTATGGTTATATACGAATACTTTTTATTTGATCTGCAACTAAAATTTGATGTTAAGCTATCATTGAAGAAACTGACCATGCATATAATTATGATGTTTTGTCATTTAAGGTTGTTAGATCTTTGCACATGAAATATGTAAAGTTCTTCCTCTAAATATCAAAACTCTGGCTTAACTCACACAAGTGACAGACTTTGTGAATATGTCTAATAAATGTTTTTTCCTTATTATATATATTTTAAGAAAAAAACTTTTGGTTGAAGTTTGAAGGAAGATGCACCACTGTTAAGTTACAACTTAATGTTTTTTTTTTTGTTCGCACTTCCAAAAAAATTCACTCATAATGTCCCAGATTTTATTGATTTTTTTTCTGTTATACATTATTTTATTTTATTTTTTTTTTTTCTAAAAGTATTACAAATTTACAGGACATACATATGTATGTAAATAAACCGAGTTAAAAGAAAAGTTCTAAAGCGCACATAACCAAACAAGACTTTTTTACTGATAAATGTTTGATACAATAATGGAATGGCGAAAGGAAAGTTAAATGGTGGAAATAAACAATGACCTCGTTTTGCTTTCATAATGAATCCCTTTTTTAACAATAAAACCGTGGATGTGTACAGTTTTTTTTTTTCTTACATCGTCAAAGCTTGTCTACATCATCATTATCAGTGTGTATGTACCTTTATAATATACATACATACATGCTACGCGCATCGCTGTCATCATGAATGTTATAGAAATATTTATAACATTTATTTATGGCTGCTCTTACCTGGTTTATTCTGTTGTATGTATTTTTTTTTCTTTTTTACTGTGTGTATATCTGTTTAATTATCGTATTTCTTTAGTGACAACTAAAGACACTTACAAAAGCGAAGGGTTTTCTTGGGGTGACATTCCATTACCTTCAATCCTAAATCTTACATAATGTACGTCATATGTGCTCTTTACATACATTTAATTGGCTTAAGGCTTAATGTTATTTTTTTCTTAAGTTATCATATTCTACGCATTTATTGATTTTTACTTATGTTATGACAGTTATGTCTTATGTGAATAAGTGTAATTATTTTATCTCAGATACATACATTTATTAAATAAAAAAAGAATAGGGTAATTTTGGTCAAAGAGCAATACCATTCGAATAAGAGGGAATATAGGGTATGGTGCAATTTATTGCTTATTTTTAATGTTATGTGCATAATATTGTATTGTATTATAGAGCATTAATACAATGTGCTGGAATATTTCTTTTGAAATTAATGTCTTTTTCTGTAACAAAGATGATTTATTAAATCCAATAGAATCACATTTGAGTTCGAATATATGTCATCGCATTTACATCGCACACGTGTAAACATACAGTGAGAATCAACAAGAACGAATGTGTTCTTGTTTTTCGCTTTGAATGACACAATGAAAATTGAAAGTTTATTGAATATTCGTGTAAATTCTTTATAATTTCTTTAAGTCTTTTGAATTGTATGAAGTTTTTTTTTTGTGGTTTTTGAGAAGAAAAAAATTGGTATTGATGTATTGTTGAAGATTGAAGAAGGCATTTTCATAGGATTTTGTTGTATCATTTTATCGTTTCTTTTTTTCATTTAGGAACAATTTTGAAATAAAATTGTTTGTAAAAATGATACATGTGTATTGTGAAGAGTTTCCTAACTGAGCAACATCAACTCCTATTGGCTGTATAGTAAGTAGCTTAATTATTGTTTTGATTTTTGAATAGATATTATGTCTAAAAGCTATAAGATAAAAAAAGGGAGATTTAATCTTTACCAGGTTAATTTTCATTTAATTAATCTCAATGTTATTAGAACCTAACATGAAGTTATGATGACCCATTAAGAAGATGATTAAGTTAGCATATCTACAAGTTTAATTTTTTTTTACTAGAACTCCTACGCAAGTACACATAAATGTATTAATTGTAAGATGTGCTCTACCATTTCAATAATAAGTAAGAAAACAATATTTGTGCTATCGAAGAAAAACACCCAGATGTCTTGAAAAGTAACATTACACTTTTAATTAGAGCCAACTAAGCTGGCCATATTTAAACATTTTATTTTTTAATGCAATTTGAAGGATTTATATAGGAAGGTACCTTTATTTAATCAATTTTTAAATGTTGTTTGGAAAAATTCGTAATTAGCATTATTTTTATATGGAAAGATTGAAAACTTAATTTAAAAACTTTAAAATATTTGTAAATATTTCTGATAAAAAGCCTTTTTTGTAATAATTTGGGATTAATAGGTACTATGTTTAGTCACATTCAATAGCTGATCTTGAAAGGATTTAGAAAAGTAAAAATATTATAGGAGAAAAGTGCCCAAAAATTCAAGTTTATTTTCTATTAAATCACAAGACAAAAAATCAATAACGATCCCCCGTTTTGACTGTGAAAACATTTACTTGCGGAAGATATGTAAGATATGTACTTGCGGAAGAATGTAATTCACTTCAAGAAATGTTCCTTCATTTTTAATAAAACCTTAATTTTTCTTCTCACGTAAACAATTATCAGATTAAGACTTATAATTTCTTTATAAGTACGTACATACATATATATACCTGCAATTACATATGTATATAAAGGACAAAGCTTTAAACATGAGTTCGCTTGGTTACAAAATTACCACAAATAACTACGAATACTGCACATAAATATTTTGTTTTTATCTTTTGATATATATATTTTTTGTACAATTTGAACTAGTGACATTTTAAAATTTTTCGACTCACTGACATAGTGCCATTTATATTCGTTTAAAGAATCGATTTCGAAATCAAAATGACATGCCATCAGCAATACGGTCCTCAGATGGGTGTTTAGTGAAAATGTGAAAATTCTTCACCTTGTCATCGTCTCACACATACAACGTCTTTTCCTAGAACTATAAGCTGTCTTTTCTGTGCACCAAATTTTTTAAGATGTAATTTTTCACTATACAGTTGTATCTCCTTGTATAAATGCAAAGAATCTCTTCTCTTCCACCCTTCTCCTCTTATAGCCCATACAATTGTGTGATATTAGTTGTTGGAAAGGGGAAAGAAAATTCTTTCTAGATATTTAGACGACTTTGCTGTTTACTGCATCAATGCATTTACTATTTATTTGTATTTGCATCGAAAACAATGTTGCCACATTTGTATTCCATTGATTTAACATCAGACAAATAAACTTAACAATTTTTTAAAAAACTTTGAAAACAAAAAGTACGGTATAATTTGAAACCAAAGTTAATACAAAATTCCGACTAATTGTTTTATCATTTTGAAAAAAAATACGGTCTAGCAGCATTTTTATATTTTCTAATCAAAATTGTACATTTTTTCGAAATGTCAGCTATACTTTGCAACCATTCAGCATTATTTGTCTGATATAAAATATATGTAGGTACCTATATGCTTAACTATTATTTTATTCGTTAATTTAGTTTCTAATTTTTTTAGTTTATTATTTACTCAGTACAAAAATAAAAATAATTTATTTTAAATTCACCTAACTTATACATAATGTAGATATAAATTTATCTTCGAACTAAATTTTAATCGACTATTGGCGAATTTAATAGAGATCTATAAATTATTTGGCATTTTGACCAAGGATGGCATCCCAAATTGATTGAAGAGTGCTTATTTTTTTAGACAAGAAACAGAAACAGCAGCGAATCATTTTGGTTTGATCTTTATACTCTCTAAATTGATATTTTATAGAGGCTAAATTTAATTTTAACCAAAACTGTATCGCATATAAATTACATCGTGATCATAAAATATTGCACATATTGATCGTTTGATGTAAATAGAACGTCAGTCAAGATGTCTAACAATAGAAATTTGTGAAAACGAGGAGAATATTTGCAATCTTCATCAAGAAAAATTTACGATCAAAATAAAATTTAATGAAAAGTGCTTTAAAATATGATGATGGAGAAGGTGATGTTGCAGCATGATGCACGAATAAATTGAAATATTTACTGATACACTATACTATAGCATCGCATATTTTAAAGAAAAATGTCTTTTAAGAATTTGAAAAATGTGTTTGTATGTATGAAAGTGCACTCTGATCAATTGAAATAATAAATGCAATATTCATATGAAAATATATTAGGGCAAGTTTTGGATTCACAAAAAAAAAATTTGGTATGTATTTCAGGAGAGTGACTTATGACTAAGTTCTTAACAAAGAAAATATGATGTTTTCGAGCTCATAAAGACTTTAAAAATGGCTCATCTGATATGGTATCGTCTTTATCGTTAGTGCGGTACTTACATACACTTGCATACATAACTTGCTGGAAGAAGTATACTCGCTTTCAAACATTGAGGTGAAACCTCTTATTTTAAAATTCAGTTTAATAAAGAGCATTAAACTATCTATTAAAATCAATTAGAAAATGTTGCATGTTTAGACAGATTTTAGATGTATTTAGACATTGAGTTTTGGTTTATGTTGTAGGTGCCTGTTAAATTATAGAACAAACTTTCCGTTAATGATAATTAAGAATATAAACTGAAGTCCCTGTTGCCCAGTCCGCAAATTAAAAATTAAATAAAAACTTATTCTTATGTTTTGTTTAGGTAGATACAAATTGAGGAAAACATATTTGAATGTTTTAAATAAAGATATGAGTAAAACTTTAATAAGTGCCTATCGCTTAAGTGCCTAGCAATCATAAGTTTGTTTTATTTTTTAAAATCAACATTCTAACGATATTTTTATATAAAATCTTGTTACTTACTATCGTACATTCAAAATCAGGTGAAAAAAGACAAAAACTCCTAAGGGTTTAGTTTTTAAGCGTTAAAATTCAAATAGAATAATCTTAACGTGCTACTATGGTAGAGAATATTTTTACATAATATCCAAATTGTTTTTGTTTAAATTTTTTTTTATATAAATAAAGAGACAAGTCCCTATATGTACCTAAGAGGGTTTTCATGACTGCCTAACCCAAAGGTGGGGCACTTATCTGGGTTTTACTGTAGTAAGTTATAATAAATTTAATTTTTCAAATGATACTAGATTTAAACTCGTGACATGTATAAAGGGAAAACACAACAGTGATTGCTTATAATGGTGTTTTGTTTTTCTTTTTCCTTAAGATAGTAAAATTGAGTTAAAACTTTTAAAATACAATATATTTTATTGTATATTTAAAAATACTATTTTATGTAAATAAAATATTTAAAAAAAAAAACATTAATTGATCGCAAAACTAAACGTTATCCATTCTGAGGGTCAATACTTTTTCTAATGCTCTGAGTACATCACACTTCAATCAGATTATTGCTTTGACGTAGAACACTTTATCTAAAATACCAAATCGATGAAACAAAAACAAATATTTTTCATATGCAATTCAAAATTTATAAATATCACAACTCATCGTAAATCTTTAAACATTTCCCATTCTATTTAAATATTAATGTACATATATACACTTTTTATTAAGAGGTTTGCATCGTTGATTCATTGTTTTTATTTTTGATGAACGACAAATGAATTTTTACAAAAACTAGAATATTTATATATTTTATGCCTTTGGTGTCATAAAGATAAATAATTGAAACTCTTATACTTACATATATCCGCTGTTTATCATGAGCGATTAATTTAACTGTCATATGTGCATATATTTTTTGAATTAAGAATTCAATCTTAATTTTTATTATTCAACAATATAGATTACTAAAACACTAAAGTTATAAATATCAATAAATTAATAACCCCAAAAGAATTCGCAAAAATCTTTTTTATCTCATTTTGTGTTGGCAGTTCTCTAAGCAGTACCACACTAATTTTGTATAGGTACGTATAGCTTTAAAAACATTGAGAATGTACTTACGATTACATATAAAACTTCTAAAAGTTATAAGTTCTTCATATCATATACATATGTACATATATGATCAAATGAAAACATTTTGTGTGTTTTTTGTAAAATAGAAAACTATGCAATTTTTAATTTGAAGTTTTCTTCCTGGTACACGTAACTGAATACTCGCATATATCTGCAGTTTGAGTTTTGAAAGTAGAACAAACTTTGTTTTTGCCAAAATGAAAACTGCATTTACAAATTAATGGTTTTTCAGAAGTTTGTCAAACATCATGTATTTGTGTCTGATAAGAAGTAATATATTTATCTATGAGTAGGGTATGTTTTGTTTTTCATACACTAATATTTTTGAATGAAGTTAAATGTACGAATTTGCCACTTGTACTTGCCCATTTTTTTTTTTTTTTTTTTTTTTCAATTCATTTTTATTAATTCATTCTAAAATCTATCTTAAAGCTAGACAAAAATTCATAAAACTAGCCTAATTAACCATAACTTACAACTAACTTACTGGTCCCATACGGACACTCTAAGTTAAACAATAATACTTAATGCTAATGCCTTTCGGCCCTAAGATCTATTTAACTTCAATTCATTTTTGTATTCATTAGAAAATTAAGAAAAAACTAATGTCAATATCCTTTTTTATTTTTACTTAAAACTACTTAAAATAAGGTCCTTAATATAAATCTTAAAGCTAACTAAAACTACCTATTCTACCTATAAACTACTTAAAACTAGAACAACCACAGCAGCAAATCTAACTATCTAACGTTTTTTGTTTTTCATATGTTGTCTTTTTTTTGTATTTTTTTTTTTTATTATTCCATGTTTTTTTTTTATTTTTTATTTTTTTTTTATTTTTTTTTTTGTATTTTTTGTATTTTTTTTTGTATGTTTTTTTTTTGTGCCACCATGCCTATTCTACTTAAAACTAAACCCTAAAACTATAAAACAAGTATGTAAGCCGGCCAAGGCTTAAAACCCCATCCCGACTACTCACTATCAAGTGCCGATTGAAGCCACCAAAACTGGTTCTCCTGCTTCACCCTATCAGTTCGGTCCCGTTCGGAAACAGCCCTACTGAACCGAAGGAGCTCTGCTCCGCCTTGTGCCATGACGTCCCGATTGTACAGGAGTCGCCTATCCACGGTTCGTCGTCTGACGTGGTAGATTAGCGGAACTGCCAATCTATCCTGTATCAGACCGCATCTATCTAAAAAGAGGAATGCCTCTGGTGGAATGAAGCCGCTCAAGCGTGCACTCTCAAAATACTCGTCGTTCGGATAGAACGCCCCGAAAATTAAATTGTTGGTCGAAGACATAGCTCTTGCAATGTGACCTCGGACGAGTTTTATCATTTGTACTTGCCCATATAACGCAGCTTGCTCATTATATTTGTGTAGTGTTTTGCAAAATTCCGTTTAAATGGTCAAAATATTCCAGATTTAGCTTTTTTGAAGCAATTAGTTATCAAAAGAATTCAATATAAAATCGGATTTCCTTAAAAGTCTAAGCTAACGTTGTATGTTTAAATTTAAAACGAAATATCTGATTTGTTAGTTACCTTTGTATAATTGAATATAGATATATTGTTGATTTGGGCTATTTGTCGATCTATCTGTAAAAAAAAAAAGAGTTATACAACTTCGAAATGGAATGAAAAATTATGATTTTCTTAAATTGGCATGCATTTAAATTTAAATATGATTTCTGGAATTTGGTCGTATATTAGCAATAACAGCAAATGTCGTCATCCAACTGGTCAATTGTTTCAAGCTTATACTTTATACATAGGTGAAGACGATCTTGAAGACCAATTTACGGTTGAATTTAGCATCGTTTTTAAAGAAGTACGAACCAATTAATCCACCAAACTATAAAACATACGAAAAAGTAAGATATTGTGGATGTGTACACGTGAGGATTATCATCATTCCAAATACGCAAGATATGTTTATTGACGTATCTATTTAACTAAAAGTTAGCTTCATCGCTAAACAAAATTCGCACGAAGCGTATTTTGAAGAGAACCATGATTTTTAAAATCAATTTCCACAATTTGAAAACGTTGTTCAGTTGTCAGTCTATTCACGTGGAAATGCTAAATTAAACTTAAAACAAGACGCTTATATCTGACCTACTTCCCATTCGTGTCGATTTTTAATGTTTTGTAAAAAATAACTCAAATTGAGAAACAATATTTTGCGCATGATAAAATAAGTTTGATGTCAATATACGTTTTTGTAGTCGAAAATTAATTTTTACCAATTTTAGTAGTATTTTTTGAAAGTTTTTATTTCTTATAGGTATACAAAAATAAAGATGGCTTTTTCTAAGAACATTATCTAACGTCAATAACCAAATTAAGCATAAAATGAAATATTTAAGGTCAATGTATTCATTTATTCACGAGATATCGAGAATCGAACTTCAATTTTTACTAATTTTGTGTTTTATTTTTTTGCAGATTTTTATATTTTGTATGGAAACCTGAATGTTTGATTTAAAAAAAAAATTACTGAATGATAAGACCTATATTTTTAATAAGATAAAATTAGTTTGAAGGTAATATTTTAAATTTGTGCCAAGATAATGGGTTCGAAAATCAATTTATAACAACTTTTTTAAAGTTATTATTAAAAATGTCTACCTTAAGATGAAACAACTCTTCATCTAATAAATAAATCACAGTAACAATACTATGACTGTATAGAATTTCTAGAATATTTTCTATTACATTCTTCGTTTAAACTTCATTCTGTATAAATAACTCACTTGCGACATTTGACAAAATG
Source organism: Eupeodes luniger (assembly GCA_951509635.1). Lineage (NCBI taxonomy): Eukaryota > Metazoa > Arthropoda > Insecta > Diptera > Syrphidae > Eupeodes > Eupeodes luniger. Next base: position 75,869,092 of record OX608074.1, read on the forward strand.
GCCACCAGTTAAAATAGTGTTGTGAACTGTTTTATATTAATCTCAACAACGGTTTTATATTATTTTTTTTATAAATAAATTTAAAAAACATGTAAAAACCATTTCATTAAACTGACGACGACGGTATAAAACGGAGACATCAAACGTAGGCAGAATATAATACAAATAAATTCACTAAGCAATAAGGCACCTCTCCCAAGGTCAAGTACAAGGTAGCGATTATTTAAGCAACACAAGAAAAAAATAAAACATTATCATTCCTTCATTAATTTTCATTTTGCATTTCAATTCGTAAGTATATTTTTTTTTTGTCTGGTAGGTAGGTACATACATTACATACATATATGCATGCAGAGACTATAGGTAAAAATATGCATGCATAATAATAATAAACGCTTTGAACATATAAGCAAAGCACTGTTATTGTGCAAAACAGGAACAAAATAATAATGCATTGAATGTGTGTGAAAAAATGAGGCAATAAGCCCAAGCTCAAATATTTATGTACTTAGTTTGTAATGCTGCAGTTGCAGTTATACTATACGTAGGTAATACTTTGTGATTGGTGTTAATGCAATTCATTTTCGCATGGACAATGTACACAATAACGAAGCCCTTGCACTAGTTTTATTTTATTTTGCCAGACATTGAAATAATACTGTTATTGGTAATTTTCTTCAACTTTATTTGTACACTAGACTAGTGCTGGCAGTGTCATCTGTTTTTGGTAAAAAACAAATAATTATATTAAAAGAAAATATACAAACCATATTTTCGAAAAAAATTTATGTGCACAAACTAAATAAACAAAACACCTTACTATAAAAAGCAGCACCTGTACGCTTAAGTTCAAAGAATTTTATTAAACTATGTTTGTCGATTTATTTAAAAAAGTTAAATACGAACGCTAGTTGACCATGTATGACAAGTTATGTATGCATATCTATACAGGGGCTTTCAACAGGGACGCTACAAAAGTAGAGCGACAGGGACAGCAAACGAGACATATTTCTTGCCGTTATTTTGAAATTTCTCTTCAGTAAGGTCAACAACGAGTCGAAATTATTAAAATTTACTACCGAAATTCGGAGTCAGTGGCTTCAACGTTAAGAGCGTTACGTCCAATTTATGATCGTCATAATCGTCCTAAGATCAACAATTGAGCGTCTAGTGGAAAAATTTGAATCCATAGGCACAATACAAAATGTTACCGTGCCAGTGAGACAAATAAGTGCCCGTAGTGTCGAGAATATTGCTGCCGCTGAGGCTTCAGTTGCAGAAAGCCCAAATGTGTCTATCACACGTCGTTCTCAAGCGTTGGGCATCTCTGTGACGTCGTTGTGGCGAATTTCGCGAAAAGATCTTGTCCCACATACTTACAAGATCAAGACCGGCACGTTACTGTGAATGGGGATCGCTACCGTTCCATGACAACCGAATATTTTTTGGCCCCAATTGGATGATATGGACTTGGAGGACACGTGGTTCCAACACGACGGTGGCGCCACAATCACAATCAATTTATTGGAAACCAAGTTTGAATAACGTGTTATCTCACGAAATGCCCAGTCGATTGGCCGCCTCGTCTTGCGATTTGACGCCGTTAGACTATTTCCTGTGGGGCTACGTCAAGTCTATGGTCTATGGTCTATGCCAACAAGCCATTGACGATTGATGAACTTCGTACGAATATTGAACGATCGAGTTCCATACATAATGGCATCGAACGTACTTTCACAGAAATAAGGAATTTCATTGATATCATAAACAGTTTTTGTTTTATTTAAAAAAAAACCTTTGTAGCGGTTTTATTGCAAAACCCGATACTTAATAATTAATATCTTATTCTAATTTAAACAATTATATAACAATTCATTACTTATGTATGATCATTGATCACAAATAAAGTCTTTTATCATTTATACAAAAATTTAAAACTATCACTATCACTATAAGTACCATAGTTGTATAGACTAAAAATTGTTTAAATTGGAATTCTATTTCTTAAATTAACGCTGCCAACTATAAAATTAATGATAATTAAAGCAATTCAAGACTGATGCGGATGATAAAGACCCATTTAAGACTCAAACAACATAACAGAATTGCAAATACTTTCTGTGAACGGTCAATGAAGGGACACTAGTAAGCTTAAGTCTATCAGAATAAGTATAATGTTTTATTAGCTTTTTTTAAATTGCGATTATAATAATAAATAAAAGTTAATTTTTGGTCTAAGATAATTCCGAGTTCTGAAAATATAATAAGTTTTTCTAATTTCGTCGAATTTAGAAGATTTTCATGGTGCATAGAGTTATGTTTGCGTATAAAACTCATCGTAAATATTGCATCATTCCCATACATTTTTTAAGGTTGTCTAAAAGAAGTTCACAGTCAGTTACGAATGTTATACATAGTTCGAAATATTTGTACGTCATCAGCGTATATTAATGTCATTTAGTTCTGTTACTGTGGAACACCAGAGTTGACTAAAAATTTACTTCAACGATTATTTTCAAAAACACTTATGTATGATGAAATCCAAGAAATAATCTTGTCATTAAGTTCAATTTTCTCTAATTTTCTTCAAAGCACAATATGGTTTAGTTTGTCAAATGTCTTACTGAAGACCGTAAATACGCAGTCAACTTGTGGTAAACTCGCAAAGATTTGTTACGATTTAATAAAACCCAAGTGGGGAAATTGTTCAGAACTTGAAGAGTTATTTATGTTTACCTATTCATATGTAGATCATCGGAGCGGGTCGAAATGCTGTATTTTAAAATACTGTATGGTCAAAATTCTGTATGATACTGTACGATACTGTATGGTCATAATACTGTATGGTTAATATTCGGTATTTCAAAATACTGTACATTTAAAATACTGTGTCTCAAAATGCTGTATTGTCAAAATACAGTATCTCATAATACCGTATAATACTGGAAGCTTTGGCAGATCAATTAGTTTGGTGCAATTGTTTATGCAATTATTGATTATGATAGGAACAATTCATGTACAAATGTGAGAGAGATACAAAAAACTAAGAAGAAAATGAGAAAAAAAGAGAAAATAAAAAGAAGATACCATTTATATTATTTTTGTTTTTATTATTTCTTATGAATTATTCTATTTATTATTTATTATTGAATTTATTTAATTCATAAGTCAGTTGATGGCTTGCGATTTAATTTTTTTGTATTCATAAGCCAATTGGTGACTTCTAAATTCAATTTTTTTTTTAATTCATAAGTCTCTAACTTGCTTATGATTTAATGATTTTTCAATTCACAAACTCGCAACCCTGGTTCAAGGGAATGTCAAAACGATTTTTAGTTTTTAGCCTTATTTACAGCATTTTGAAATACAGAATTTTGATATACAGAATTTCGAAATACAGAATTTTGAGATACAGCATTTTGATCATGCAGTATTTTGTATATACAGTATTTTAAATACAGTATTTTGATCCATACAGTATTTCGACCCCAAACCGTAGATAATCCAATACATTGTTTTTATATTAATATATGTACAATTGATGTAACGGAACTAAGATTATGTATATTTAAATTCATAAACAAACATAATTTAATAAAACACTGTTCGTACACATGTTCCTTATATAACTATTACTTATTAATCAAAATTCCATTCGGGTTCTTATTCTTGAATCATCTTTCTTTTGATTTATGAAGATCGTGCTTATTTCGGCTATTATTTCTACCGAAGTCAAGAAGGGATCCACTTTGCTATCCCTAATGATTTTTCGATCCTCAGTAATAGTACTTTAATGCAGCTTGATTCGCTATGTAACCTCAAAAGTGTGTTACTAACCTAATCTTGAAACAAATCAAAGATCGAAATTTAATTGACAAAGTTTTGGAGTTTTTGATAGTATTCCCAGATGATTCTGATTCTGTCGCAGGGAGTTGAGGTTTCATTTTTAAGTAAAAAAATATTTTCTTGCAGTTAAAGTAATCAATAAATAAATAAACAGTTAATTCAAAAGCATTCCAATTAAACCGATCAAGAAAATAATTACCAATTTAGCTGAAATCAATTAAATGCTTTTATTTGTTCTCTTGCATTATGACCGTATGTCAAATAATTGCAAGCAATTTGATATCGTATGAACATTCTTCTTCCATTTTGATTGTGTCTTTATTACCTAGATAACAGTGGTTAGTAGTTGTTAAAAAGATGAAATCTAGATGAAGGAGATATTGTGAAAAAATATTATTGTTTGTGTTATGGTATACAAAAAACTTTTTAACAATGTCAGCCAAATGGCCGCAACAGCTACTGTTGCAGCACCATATCCTTTTCATGAAATTTTACTTGACCATTTCGCACAGTATGCCTTCGATAACTTCTCAAAAACAATCATTAAAATGATTTCATTTTGTGCTAAATTTTTCTTTCGACGGAAGATAATGGTATTAGAAAAAATCAATCAGTATTTTTACATATAAGAAATAAAAAATTACAAAAATGCTACTAAAATTTGTAAAAATTGGTTTTCGACTAAATACCTCGGGACCAAAAACAGATATTGAACCCAAACTTATTTTATCATATGCAAAATATTGTTGCTAACTTTTTGTTATTTTTACAAAACTGATAAGAAATAGTTTTCGACTCAAGTATTGTGATAACAAAGAAATATATTAACATCAAATTTGTATCTCACACAAAATATTGTTATTAATATATGTATTGTTAAAGTTTTAGACAAACCGACACGAGTACGGATGGGAAGTTATCAGTGTGGGTCACATCCCCGCCTCCTTTTTACTTTACTAACTTATCAAATGCTAAATGACGAGAGCTTCAAAAGTGACCTAAAATAGCGGTCTATTCAAAATGAAACCTATTATTGAAAAGCCATAAAGAATACAAAAAATTACTAACTTCAAGCAATCTTAGATGTTTAAAACAATTTGACAACTGAATTCTGCAATCTTGAAACTATTTTTGAAGTTTTTTTTATTAACACATTTTAATTTATAGATAAATCTTATCAGAAATAAATTGCAATCTATACTGATCTGTGAACGGATGTGTGGAAATAACATTAAAAAAATATATTTGAAATTCTCTACGAAAATATATTTTTGGCACAAATATGAGGTGTCTAGTATTATGGTTAGGCTTCAGACACAAAAATGCCATAAAAGCTTTGAAATTGTTTTTTTTTTATATATATGTATATGTATATAGCATATATTTCAAAAAGAGGTTTATGTAGAACAAAAGCGCCTGCATTTGATAGATGTTTTGGCTGTTGTTTTTTATTCTATCACATTTTCAAGGTTTTTTGGCAGCTATTTGTTCAATGTATGTATAGGGTTGGCTTGGCTTATACTCATGACATTTCTAAAATTTGTTAGACACTATACCATGCTTTTTATAATCATATACAGGACATTGGTTGTAGGGCTTCCTTTAGCAACAGTACATGATTGGTATGACATTGATGTTCATTATACAAACAAGAATCTTGTTAATCTTATTTCTTGGCAAGTAATTAGCTTTAGTACTTTTAGTAAAGGTTAAATGGAAATTTAAATAAATTATTTTGTAATAGAGTTAATACACAAAATAAAACAATAAGATCAATCGATTGCAATTTATCACTACTAATTATTTTCATCTATTTTTTTGTATACTTCCAGGTGGTGTATATTGTAGATCCCGATTTTTTTTACCAATAAGAACATTTTTGCAATAAAAGGGAGCTTCAGCTAAACACACTCGATAAATTTTGAATACAAAAAGGAACAGAGAAAAATAAAGACAAGGCGGGAACGGTTAAGAGTATTTATATATTAAAGCTTGCAACGGATTTCATCACAATAAAACACCACACCACCACACTACAGCTACCACCATCACAATGCATATAGAAATTCAAGTTGCATTAAATTTTGTTATATCGTATTTGTATAATAAACTGCCAAGACGACGAGTCAACATATTTGGCGAGGAGCTAGAAAAAGCATTAAAAGACAAATTCCAAGGGCATTGGTATCCTGAAAAACCTTTTAAGGTAAGCATTTAAAATCTTTGTGACATATTTTTTGTATTTAGGTTCTAAGAAAACTAAATTATTCGGATGATTTTAATTTGATAAATTTGGCATGGACAATCCAATTTGTATACAATACTAGATTTATAATTAGATATATTTAAGGAGATATTCATGATTCACATGTTATTATCTATTGTTTCGCTGTTTTAAAAGTCATTGGCCACTTTTCAAGACACCTTTTTTAAAAATCAAAAACATATTAAAAACTTTATCATATATTTGTGGTGATTTTACTAATATACAAATTTAGACAATCCTATTTCTTTGAGTCACATGTTCAAAACGTCATTTATCGCATATTACAAACAAGCTGCATATTGAACTGTCCTACTTTAGAAAATATTCATTATTTTGATGCTTAACATTGCCTTTTGTCCTTAAAATATATAAGATCTTAATAGAAAACACAATTTACCTAGTTCAGTTATTTATTTATTATTTATTACCACGAATTATTTTTAAGGGCAAAATATTTGTTTTAATTAAAGATATTTAAATGTATACTTTAATTTTATTTAACAGGGCTCAGCATTTCGATGTTTAAAAACAGGAGATCCAATTGACTCTGTACTTGAAAGAGCGGCTCGTGAAAGTGGCGTACCCATTTCTGATATTCTAGAAAATCTTCCATCCGAATTATCAGTATGGGTTGATCCTGGTGAGGTATCATACCGAATTGGTGAGAAGGGTGCAGTTAAGGTAGATAAATACATTTCTCATTTTGTATGTTGCTAGCATTTATATTTTTCTTAAATATGTAGATTTTGTACTCTGAAAACAATGATAACCACGAAGATTCATCATCAGCTGATCGTGAAGTGACAAAAACATTTAATCCGGAAGCTCAGTGTTTCCGACCAATCGATGCAGTGAGCTCAAGTATGAATGGATTAAGTTTGAGTCCGAAAACATCACCACATTCGGGCTCGTCTCCAGCATCGTCTACTAGTCCAACTTATAAGGGAAGTCCGAATCCAGCTGGTAATTTTCTAGCCCGTTCTCAAGCGCCATTGACATTTACCACAGCCACATTCGCCCAAACTAAGTTTGGAAGCACAAAATTAAAAACCAGCTCTAAGCGCGCTAACAGGTAAGTTAGTTCGACAAAAACAACAACATAACATAACATAACAACAAACGTCCAATTGACTGACTTAAATAATCTTTTTCAGCTCATACAGAATGTCACCCACGGAATTCTCAAATTATATCAAGCAAAGGGCAATGCAACAGCAGTTTCATCATTCCCATGGTCCAGCTGCACCAAGTAACCACTTCGGCCCAATAGGACCATCATCTCCATCAAGATCTCTCTCACCCAATCCCCTGGGCTTGGGCATTGGCCAAAATGATCCTTTTTATTTCCCCAACATCGGAATGGGCATATATCCTCAATTCAACGGACACCGAAATATGTTTGATTCTCATTTCCATGCTGAGACTAATGGTATATTCAATGGCAGCACTAACAGTGCCAACCCTTGTAATGGCTCTACTCCAAACGGACACGCAAAATTTTCTTCGTACATTGAACCCCATGGATTCTATGGTCTCAACAATCAATTACCACAGCAGCCATTACAACAAAATGGAAACTCAAATAACCTAAACAGTGGGGTTAATCTCAACAACAACAGTAATGCCACAATGCCAAATAATAATACCAACAATAACGTATCGGCTGCAATCTCTGCTGCCGTCGGCACCCTAACAGCAGCTGCAGGAGTAAGTGCAAATTCAACTGGCAGTTCTGCAAACGGGCAGCAGCAACAACAGCAACAGCAACCTGTCTCGCCAATGAGCTCACCCGGTTCCGGAGGCAATCAGGACTCGAACAATTCAAAATTGATTGATGGTCTCAATTCGTTTTATTCCAATGCAACAGGACCTTATCAGCACCTTTTGGTTGCTAATTAAATATTAAGTTGTGAAAGTTTATTAATTAATTTTTATATTGAATTCGCTATAGAAATAATAAATATATTTATGTATATGTATCTTTTAATATTTTTTTTCACATAATTATAATTCTATAATTCAAAAATATATTATCAGAAATATTGTTATATAGGAAATGTTTTTTTTATATGTGTTATATTTTTTATAAAATAATGATTTGTTACACATAAATAATAATTAATATTAAGTTTTGTATTCGTTTCTTGTTTTTGAATAATTTTATTGTTATTTATTGTGAATGATTCCTGTTGTTTATACATTACATAATTTTAAAAGTTTTTTTTTTATTTTTTTATTCACCCTAAATAAACTTCAGTGAATGGCATTAAATGGAGAAGTAAAAAGCGAGTTACCCACCAAAAAAAAAAAAAAAACATAAATTATTTATCTTTATGAGAACAAAAACAAACAAAACAGCTATGAATTGATACAAATAAAAAATGTCCACTGTGAATAGTGTTAAGATATTTGACCGAAATATGTATAAACAAAATTTATATTAAACATTTTGTATGAATACTAAGGAAAAAATTATAAACAAAAATAAGACAAATTTTAAATGTATTGAATTAAATTTAACATATTATAATTTTTTACCTTTTTTACTTAACACAAATTAATGAAATAAAAAAAAGAATATACGTAAAAATAAATATATTTTTATAACATTGGTGAGATAAATATATATAAAAAATGAATAAGTGTGGAAAAGTACACGTTAATAATTAATCACAGATATTTTTTTACACATTTTCATAAGTTTTGCATGTAAGTTAAATTTTTATTTTTACAGAGTAGATTGGGGAGTTAATTCAAATTCGCAAATATTTATTCTTTTATATTTTTCCTATATGTATAACGAATAAAAAGCAAAGTAAGATGCTGAATAACTTAAAATTAACAACAACAAAAGAAAAATACCTGCCTTGCCTGGTATAATTTAAAATTGTAAATAAATTAGCAAAATTTCTGATTCTTCTATTTTTTTGCCTGTATATTTCATGAATTACTAAATCGAATATCATTTTGAAAAAAATTCTATGATAAGCGAATTTTTACTCCTTAAAAACTCTCAAAAATTCTTAAAAATTCTATTTAAGTTTTATTGCTAATTTAACATTAATTATTTTCACCTGAGTTAAAATTAGTTATAAGACAAACAAAGAAAGAACATTAAAATAATGGTAAAGTACCATTTATAATTAAATACAACACATTTTATGTACCTATGTAGACTTTATCTTTTTGTATTTTTATACCAATTTTTTGTAGAATATTCATTAATATTTATATTAAAAGTTAGAAGAGAAAAAGATATACAAGATAATATAATACATGTGAGTTTATCTTCTCACAAAAGAAATTAGCAATTAGATGAAAAAAGAATAAATAAATAAATAAAACGGCATTATAATCACAATAATTTATTTATAAATTGAAAGAGTAGTAGCAAAATACAAGAAATATTTGAAAAGTATCTCATGCGGAATAATTATAAAAATTTACGCAAGGAATAAATATAACCTTCCAAAACAAAAGCAATTATAAATAGTTTTTTTAAATAAATTGAATAGTGGTAAAGATAAATACATACATACATATATATAAATGTTTGTAAGAAAAAACAAAAAACAAATAATGTGTAATATTTTACAAAGTTCTTTATAAATTCAAGAAAATTTTCAAAAATTCTAATTGGTAAAATTCCTGTTTTTGTTTAAAATACCTTCATAGTTGATTTAATCAATTTGTCTTAGGTAATCTTTATTAGATAATCGCCACAACTTGTGAAAAAAATCATAAAAAGCAAAATAAAAGTTATTGTGGTCGTAGCCGTCATCAAAAATTATTATTTTTTTGTATATTTTATTTTCTCTTATACACAGTCACATACATAAAATTAGTATTATTTAATAGATGAAAATTTAGTAAAATACAATACATGCATACTTTTTTACGGATTTTTTAAAACGTTTTTTCATAATAAAGGAAGAGCAAAAAATAGATACAAAAAAAAACATAATATTATTATTACATACAATTTAAGGAAACATATTTTTCTATTTAGATACAAAAAAAAATACTTATATTTAAACAAAATCAGAAATGCGAGTGTGTGAAAACATTCAATAATCTTTTTATACATAAAAAAATAATAGTTAATGAAAATATATATATACATATATTATATGTATAAATACATAAGTTTAGTTAATTTTAGAGTATACTTTATATAGTCAAAAATGTAGTCTGAACAAAATAAACGTTAAATTTAAAATTATGATTTCATTTGTAATTAAAAGAAAATACGTTTTTTTAATAGTCAATAATTTTAAAGAGTTGAAAAAAAATAATTATTTGATAATAAAAATACATATATATTTAAAAGTGTAAATCACTTAAATTATCATATTAGACAAATTATAAAATTTGAAAGTGAATTGTAGATACCTACACGTAAATAAGAGTTATAATATTTTTTTGTAATGATTATTAAGTTGTTTTTGTTTTTTCCATTGTTTGTTGCTATTATTTTAGAGAAAAAATGTTTTCTATTAAGAAAAAATAATATTAAATAGAAATATATTTGAAATAGTCACCTATTTTTTATAATTTTGTTATTAAAATCAGTTAACTAATTTGTATTTGTATTTTTTATTAAAAAAAAAAAAAAAACAACTACAAAAAAACTAATAGATCTTACAATTTTTTAAATTTTGAATAAAAGCTTTTTTATTTTATATAAAAACAAAACAATTGTTATTTTTATTTATTTAAACCGTGTATTCATAACACATACAAAAAGCAAACATTCTTCTCGCCCCTTATATTGATTATTTTAATTTGATTTTGCTCTTTAGCGTATGTTTTGTGTAATTTCAATTTAATCAAAAACCTTGTTTCGGACTTTCTTTTTTTAAGCCTGATATGATTGTTTATATTTTATAGAATTTATAAGGTCAGTTATTTGCAATTTCAGTTTGCGTATCATTTTTACTTTCAATTGAATTATTTTCTTAAATTTTTTTTTTTAAAGCTTCCTTTGCTATTTACGGAATATGTACATATTTTTGTCAATTCGATTTAAGATGAAATGTTATGCGCGTTTGATTTCTTCATTTTTCAAGACACAATTATTTTGTATCGAAACAATAGATTTTGATCTTCTTTGCTTTATAATTTTCTGGGCGACAATGAGAAAGTTACAAAGAGACAATATTTCCAATAAGCTTTCCTTTATTTCTTTGCGGAAGCATATATACATACATTACTTTGCATTTTCAAGACTAACCAATTTTGAGACGTTTAAACTCTTTCATGTACTTGGTCAGAAAACTGGCTATGTTATTTGGGTTCTTTATTTTATTTCTAAAGTTTGTTTATTTTTACTCGTATATCAACAATTGGAATTTATTTTTAAAATTTGATTCTTTAAAACCTTATCTTTTGAGTATACTTGAGTTCACCCATTGTTAAAAGTTAATAACGAATTTTTAGGGTATGGTGGTTTGTTTTAAGGGAAGATGCATTCAAGGATTTGAAAATTAAATATATGGTTTAACAATTCTCCATAAGTACCTATATAAAATTAAATGGCTGGTTTTAAAAATTCAAAAGTTAAGTCACCAAAGACCCAAAACTATGTTCGGTATAAAGGTCGCGTTCTGTACATCAATGTTTTGATTTATTTTTCGTAATGTGTTTCCTTTTCTTTTTTCAAAATACTCGTAGTATTTCATAAATATCTCAAAAACAAACGCCAAGAGCAAAGTCCTTCAATTTTTAAACAACATTTTTTTGATAGTGTATCCTTATTTTCAACTGTAGAAACCTTCTTTTGTATGTAAAATTTATTTATTTGTTTCTTAAATTTAACAAAAAAAAGTATTATTTCAACTTTTACTAACAAAATAATAAAAGAAAAAATTACTTGCATATCAAATGATACAATAATTATGATAAAATACATTTTTTAAAAGTTAAAAAAAAAACTTAAACAATAAAAGTCAAATAAATCTTTTATTATCCCATACTAGACATGTTTATAAGTGTTTAAATCTATCACAAAAAATGTATATATAAAGCTTATATTATATACATAAACATAAGTATATGTATATAGATTTAATGTATTTTCAATAGATTCATTTGCAAACAATTTTTAATTAAAAAAAATATTAATATAACTATATTTTTAAACTGTTAAGTGTTTGTATTTTCTAATATTTTATTTATTAATTGCTGATGATCTTTGTTTTGCTTTGAATGTCATTTGTGTATGTTGATCTTCTTATGTGTTAATATATTTGTTAATTTTCCTGTTAAATGTCACTGTAAATTATGCAAATTAAAGCAAATGTGTCAACATGTACTAGCTATCAAAATGGATCGATTAATGATTATTTAATTATTTCTTCATATAAACATGAGTTTCTCTCTTTGAGTGTGTTTAAAAATTTAAAACCCAGAATATTGTTACTTTATTGTTTTGTTTTTAAACTAAGTTATTTTTCACAACAGTTTTTGGGGAAATATTGAATAAGTCAATTTTTTTTGAAATTGTGAAATAAGATAAGTAACTTTTTTCGTTGTAAATTAATTCTGATACAAAAAACATTTAGTCCTACGTATCTTACAAACAAAATAAGCCACAAAAAAATATATTTCAGGTTAAGTTAAATCCTTTGATTTATTTATTTATTAAGTAGAACAGACAAGTATTTTGTTTATGAACCTAACAAATTGAAAACTATATCAAAGACATTTTTATTTCTTCTTGGTATTTTTGAAGTTCTTCTCTCATTAACCAAACACGCTGGGTTTTAAATAACCTTTTAAATTACTTTACTAAGGCTAAGAATGTTTAACTTTTATTATCCTATAACCACTAAACACGCCTAATTGTTCATTAAACTACTTTTATTGGTTTTTTTACATGACCACAAACTACGGCGAAAAAATACTATAACGTCGCGAAGGTAATAAAAATGTCTAGTCATTTGTAAAAAAAAAGTACGACCCCACGTCATCCTCGGTTCCGACACTTGTTCACAAAGACATTCCCTATAAAAGCTCGATTGATAAAGCCAATGCGATCGCAGCGCAGTTTGCTGTTAATTCAACGCTACCAGAGTGTCATGGGTCCTTCTGTACTTGGGAGCGTTAGCAATTTTATGGGCGGATCTTCTTTCGCAATCGTGCAGTTGAAAGAGTACTGAAAGACCTTCACATACACAAATCCGTTGGACCGGAGACTATCCCTACTAATTGTTTTGAAGAGATGTTCTTCAACGCTGGCAAAACTACTGCGTAAGTTTTTCTATCTTTGCTACTTTACAGGTCTCTTTTCGGGTGGATGCAGAACAGCATTTGTCCAGCTTGTCCCTAAAAAATGCGAATCCTTCTCCCCCTCTAACTATCGTCTGATAACACTCGGGTCCCTTTTTTCCAAGGTCAGTAAAACGCTGATTAATAATTAGCTCAAGAAATATCTCGAAGAACGAAAGCTTCTTGGCAGTAGCAATAAGTCCACCGGTGATTTGATCTAACTGAACAGTGGAACAAAAACAAACTTCAAAAGCATTTGATAGAGTTTGGCTCAAACATGTTTCATCTAAAGTTATTTTTTACGGGTACTGCCTCTGGTTGAGAGTTGTAAGTCGCTAGACCCTATTTGTTTTATTGGCACGTTCTTACGAATTAGCCAGTTTTATACCCCCGCTCCCCACCAAACAATTTGGCCGATCATCAGTATACCCTTGAGGTCAATTTTGAATGTACTCGCAAGTACAGAGATTTGTTTAACCACACATCGAGGATGTGGAGTTTAGAATGATTTCCGCAAATTTTGTGACTCAGAAACACAACATTCAGAACAACAGAAAAATAATTTGATACACATCTCGGAAAATATTTTTGAACTTGAAATCTGCTATTAGCTCCTTTCTCTAATTATTATTAATCTTCATTTAAGTTCCCAATTCCAGAATACTTTCAAAATATTAAGCTGTAAATAATTAATTTTATTATTTATTATTAAAATACAATCACAATGTTTAACTCAATCGATCCATTAAATATATATGTGCGTAACATCTTCTCTAACACCTTTTGTACATGAATGTCTTAAAATAATTGTTAGTTAGTATAATCGTGTCTTTTATTTTAAATTATTGCCAATGCAAAACTTTTTCGTTCTCTAATTAATTATTATCCATGCGGAAATTTTACGTAAGGTCATAGCTATAGAGTACCTGTTATAATAATTCTATATAAAACAAAAAGGTTAATTTAAAACAAAAAAAAAAGAAACGCTTTAAATCAACTTTGACAAGAAAAAAAGGTTAAATTAAAAACAAAATTGTCGATTAAGACTATGTACATACAGTTATATGAAACCTACCTTTTTAATATTGTTTTAAAAAGTAAACAATAGACAAACAATATTATAAACATAAACATGGGCGCTAAGTGAATTGTCGTAATGATAATAACATTTATATATTAAAAAAAAATATAAGCAAAAATAAAAAAACCTATTTTCTTACTTTAACTAATCTTTAAGATTAAAATACAAAACAAAAAAATTTAAACAAATACTAAAACTAATGTAAATAAATACTAAAATTCAACTGCAAAAGTACCTACCAATTAAAAAAAAATCTAATTAGACAGCTCAAATATTAATGTGTTGTTTGTATTCAAAACAAAAAAGGATTAAAATATGATATTATGTTATTTATTTTATATATATTACTGAACAAAAAAAAAAACAAAACAAATAAAAATGTTTAATCGTGCAGCTGTGCTGTTAATAAAATCATCGAAAAAATTAATTAAACAAACAAAAAAAAAACAACAGATTTTAATAACCTCCCAAAAAGTTAATCGAATAAAATTTCCAAAAATATAGTTAATTTTAGTACAGAAACACAACAGCCAATATGAAATGTTCCATTAAAAAAAATAAAACAGAAGATAATACTTAAACATTATGTACATACATTACATGAATTTATATATATATATATATAAAACTCACATTATCCCTTAATAATCATTATACATTTATATAACGCAAATTCTCTATGAACAAAGTAAAAATATTAATAAAATAAATATCATAAAAGTAATGCGCTTTTCAAAAAAAAATAAAATTAATAAATTAACATACATGAAAGCAAAAAACAAACATACTAAATAAACAAAACAATGCTACAGAAAACAAAAACCACTTCGAACAAAAAAGTATTAATAAAAAGTTTTATATTATCAAACATAGATATATATATTATATACATCATAAAGGCTACTTAATAATAATCTGGGTGTGATTTCTTTATTTTAAAATGAAATTATATCATTAATATAAATAAAAACAATATTTTTATGTATTCAATGCAACTAGTGAATAGAATAATATATACATACCGATTTTCATACATCATAAATGTAATATACATTTTGTAACAAAACAAAAACATATATACTTATAAATATATATTGAAAATAAAACATACAAAAAATATTAGATTTATAATTTTGTTATAAATGAGTAGATTTTTTATTCAAATTTCTTACATGAAAACCTATTTATAGCATAAAACTTTCATACAAAACAAAAAAAAACAAAAACTAAGAAAAAATAAAAAAAAAATATTATTACATACTATTATATAATGTACAGAAAAAATATTATATGGAGAAAAATATGTGTACTTTTTTACTCTTAAAAAATGTTTTTCTAAAATTTATCCTAATAATAACTTTCAAAAACCAATTTATAAAAAAAGCAAAAAAAAAAACAAATCTATAAAAGAATACAAAAAAAGTTACATAGCAGAGAAAATTATTATGATTTTAATTCGCAGAGTTCTTAGACTTGTAATTAAATTGATAATTTATATAGATTTATTGCGCAACTCCGACAGTAAGTAGGATCTATAGAATTCTGCAAAGTTCATACCTAGAACTGGCAACAATTGTTATTGTATTTCATATAAAGAAATTGAATCAATAAATAATATTAATTTTTTCAACACAAAACAAAAACAAATTGTTTTATTATTTCCCAATTGGTATTCAATTCAATTCTTTTTTGATTTTTTTTTTTTTTTTTGAATTATTGTTGAATCTATGCAGGATATCGAAATGGAACACCACCGTTTTCCTGACAACAATTTCAACACGTGCGTGGGTTGGTTTTTATATTTTACTTAAACTTAAACACATTCTACCATTAATTTGGATTTATTGCGCCAGGCAGAGTTAAGAAACAAAAATTAAACATCTATATAAAGTTTTGTATATGAAAATTTAACACCAAGTTATGAAAGGAAAATGATAGAAAAATAGCATAGATATAAAATACATATATATTATTGTGCAGGTCACAATTCTAATAAAAAGACACAATTAAAAATAAAAATAAAATAAAAAAAAAAATATATACATTTATACTTACGACATCAAAACAACACGAAAACACACTTTTCACAAACCAAAAAATTATTTTTAGGTTTTTCTAAACAAAAAATAAACAAGTTTTATACTTTTTTCAAAACCTAAAACATAATAAAACATAATATATATATTTTGTATACAGAACAAATAAAACTATATTAAACTGACATAGAAAAAATATATAAAAATAAAAACACACGCATGCGGAAATCCTTTTAAGGTAGACGATAGAACTTAAGGATACATCTAACCTTTATAATTATTATGTAAGAAAAAGTTATAATAACTCAATTCAAGTGGAAACGAAGCTATATTTTAATTTGTTTCTTACTTTAAATTATCTGTTATTGGAGAATAAATTTGTTAAAAATAAAAGATTTTGTTGGATATTTATTTTATACAAAATAATTACCATATAATGTACCTATTGGAATTAAATGCAAAATTCTGTATCAAAAAGTTCGCAATTGTATTTCCAATAAATTAAGTTTTCAATAATAAATGCAAAAACAAGGTAAGATTTTTAAATTGAAAGAGCAAATCTAGAAAATACTTACATACACTATACATGGAGAAGCAACGAAATCTTACTTTATTTTCTTTTTACTCTTGTTCTATACTATTTTAAATTAATCTTTAATCATATTTAACTTATTTTACTTATCACTTATAGACCATCACTCTAACTCTGTAACCGTTTAACTCCAATTTAAAAAAAAAAATTCCAGCTTATCGCTTTCTCAGGGATAAATCCCATTAACAATTAATCAAATACCTTTAGTACAAGGAGTCAGAAATAAGTATGTGAGCAATTATATTATACATTTGCCAGACTTTATAACGAAAATATTTTGTTTAAGTTTTAAAAACTTCACCAGTTAGCTTTTGAAAATGACCAATAATTCTTATAAAAAACACTTTCTACTTTAAAGAGGTATTTCTTTTGAAATAAATCATTGAAAATTTAGTTTCGAGATACGAGATGTAAAAGTGATTAAAAATGAAGCTAATGAGTTGTAGATTTTGTTTACAACAAAAAATATTTGTTTCAATCTAGAACTTTTCTTGATGTAAATTTTTAATTTTTCAATGATGAAATCGTTTTCAATGAACAGCTGTTTGTTGATTTCACATTTCTGAACAAAATCCTTCCACTGAAAGCTTTTCATTTCCTTTGTATTCCCACCTTTCAGTTTTCCTTCCAATGATAAACTCTAATTTAATGCTTGATTCCAATCAGGAAATTTGTGTTCAATGACAGAAATTTTCAATAAAAGCTACATATAACCAACTTTTCAAATAAAAATGATAGCTATAACTTACCCCTTCAAATCTTTCTTAATTATTTGACCTTTAACTATTTTGACTCCAACTTCTACAAATTCTCGTCGCATAAATCTTAAGAATCTTGTTCCACTTCCTATTCTAAGTGTTCGTTTTTAAGATCAATAAAAAGTCTTTTTTTAAGTCTTATAATAAACATGACCCTAGCTGAGTTTTAGAGTTTCCGACATTTGTTATCATCAACTTAACTTATGCTCTCACATATGTGATACAAGAGAATTCTCAATTTCTTTAAAATTTTTCGTATTAAGTTCAATTTCAAATTATAATACTAAGATACAAAATTAAACGTTGGAAATTTTAATTTAGATTTCTTTATTTAACCTTATGATATTAATTATTTAGTTTTATCTAAGTCATATTGCCGCCATGAAAAACAAAAATTCAAATTCAAAAACAATATAACATTACATTTTAACTGCCTGTTATAAAATCTATTTAAATGTGTATTTCTGTGTTCTTAAAGCGCCTTAAAATGTTAAATGTTCGTAGAAAACAAAACACAAAGATCGCAAAAGTTATTGAAAAATACCCACACATTTTATTTTAACCGATTTTATTTACGGGACACAAATTCTGAAAAGTAGTTCTATGTTAAAAAAAAAAACTCGCAGTTATTACATGAAAAAAGAGATGTTTAAAGATAACGTCTCAACGTTATGAAAACAAAAAAAGTTTAAAAGTAAAAAATAAAAAACAAAACAAAAATATTCCCTCACAAATCAAATCTATAAATGTGTCTTAGAAATTAAACGTGTTTCTCCCTTAAGTAAGTTTTAAATTTAACACAATAAATACAAAGGAAAATGATTAAGTCATTTTTGGGCGCTACGATGTGTACATGATTACATTTAAAAAAAATGAAAAACAAAATAACAAAACAACAATCTTACGATTTTATAATTTTTATTCATAAAAATAAAAGTAAGAACATTTTATAACGTTAATTTATTTTTTATTGTAAATGTCGTTGAGATGTCGAAAAGTCTTATTTTAGTTATTTGTCAATTTTAACCTTGAATGTTAAATAAAATAAACAATAAATTCGAGCTCAAGTTAAATTATTAAACATAATAGTCCTATGAAGATGTAATTAAAATATAAGTAAGTGTGCAATAAAATCGAAAATGAATGTAAGATACATTTGTCTACAGATTAACTAAAAGTACATTGATATTTTTTTTTCATCTGGGTAGGTATTGATGTTCATTCAACTAAATTTCGAAATTAGTTAATAGTTATCACATATTATTCTATTGACATGCTCAAGTTAATGATTGGAATATCTATGGAAATCGGAGTCTATTCCTGGAGGAAATTCCGCTACAGAAAACAGGTTCCCGAAATATGTCCACCGCCTTAGGCTTTTTAGCTAAACCAGAATCACGCATTCGGTCGTGCGGAACTTTGACATATTGAATAGAAAAAATGGACTCTTATGAGCCAATAGGTTAAATAGGTTCAGATGATAAAAGGGACTTGAAAATAAGGCAAGTTTCTAGTATCTGACTAGTGAGCTGCCAAAAAAAAAAACCATTATTTGAAAGTTGACTGTTAAGAAAGTTAAATAAATAAATAAATTGGGTGGCGCAACAGTCCGTTGAGAACTAGGGCCTAGTGACTTACAACTCTCAACCATTCCTGTGTGCGAGTACTGTTGTCAGGAATGGAGGGGACCTACAGTTTTAAGCCGAATCCGAACGGCCAATTTGAGAAAGCACTTATTACTCTTGGAGAATTTGGCAATTCCTCGCAAGAGGCGCTACCCGTGAAACAAACTTTAGATGGCATAGGCAGGGAGCGAATTCAAGACCTCTGGCATGACAGTCCAACGCACTATCCATCATGCCACGGGTACGCGCGTTAAGAAAGTTATTCAAGGAAAATCTTCCTAACTATCAAGTCGAGTCTACTTACATATGTCACAATGCCAGCTGATTATATCATTCAACTGGAAGCTCAACTTTATCACTCTGTGATTTACTTATTTTCTGCATAATTTCATTTAATGTTTTGTGTTAAAGGATTCCCTATCAAATTGGAAAAGTAATAAGAAATATTTCTTTACAATACAAAATATGGACTTTTTTAGCTTGCCCGATGAACTGAAGGTAGAGGTTAGTGAAGTAAGGTTCTGAGTTTGAAATGTATGACCCTTGACAAACTAACTTAGTTACCTTGGATAGAATTTAAGTTTCAAGAATTCAATTGACTGCAAATGAAGTTCATTATGTTGTCTGAACCTGTCCAATCTGAAGTGTTACCTCAAGCTTTATGGTCCCTTTAGATCGTAAATATCGTAAGCTTGAGCTCAACCCTTGAATATGGTAACGGCTTTGCAATTTTGTTTTTTTTACAAGGTCAGTTCTTTTTCTATATTGTTAACAATTAACTTTTGTCGGATCCTAAACGTTAAGATTCAATCTCATTTTGGATAGGATATCCTGGGTAGGGCATTTTTAGATACCTTATTAAACGAGTTGGATAGCTAAATTGAGATAGCTTAGTTTTTAAAAAAACTTTCAGAGGTGTCATGGCAGATGATTTTTTCAATAATAAACTTCAAAACCGTGAATCCAAAGCGAATCCACTGTTAACAAACTAGCCTAATGGCTTTCAAAAGTTGAAATTATAGAATTTAGCGCTGGAATTTTTATTGAACTTTCACAAAAGTCCGGATTTTTCCGTGTTGTTTCGGGTGTCCGTAGGGGTCATGAAACACCGCCTCTCCCATTTTGTGGGTAAAAGTGCTACTTTTAACTGAGGACTGGACCAAGAATAAGATATGAATCGCAAATCCAGGCCTAACCAATGGAGGGGGTCATATGAGCCAAAAAGCTCATACAGTTGAGTTTTAAAGGCATATTTTTTAGAAATTTAATTCACCAAAAAAGCGGTTCGTCCGCAAAAACAAAACAAAAATCTTTGTAATAGTCTTAAAGGTATTCACAAAATTTGAAATTTCGAAAATGTTTAGTAATTCTTTAAATTATTTTAATAAGATCTTTTTTTTAGAGAAAGAACAAATATTCAGGTTCTTAAAAAGAAACCTTGAATAAGAGATCGCCAATTTGATATTAAGTTGTCTCGTCAACAATTCCATATTCTTTTTTTGACGCACATAGATCCTAAGGCGAGGTTTTTTCTTTCAAAATTGATTATCTTTTATATATAAAAATTTCTAGGATCTTAATAAATTAAAGACATTTACTATTTGAAGTGAGTTTGCTGTTTGATAGAATTGAGACTTAAACATGAAATTCAAGAATACAAATGTCCCAAAAACAACAAAATTGACACTCATCAAACTAAGCTATTTTTAAGAATTGAAATCCAAAGAGATTCTGCCACTTGTATTTTTGTATGTTTTGCGCACTCAAGGGGATATGAATAGCTTTATAATGACTTTACACAGTGCGATCAATTAGGAAGAAAGGATAGGATTAGAAAGGAGATACCGATGCACACTGGTTTCGATGAGTGGGAAATATTGAGCTACATTCATGTGGTGCGGCTAAACAAAGAAACCCTGGGGTGGAATCGGGTAAGGTGATTTGTGATAGGTGACAGTCACAATCAACAAATTCGGTCTGTGTTAGGTGATAGTCACCGGTGACAATCACGATTTGGTGACTTTTTCTGGTGACAGCTCTTTAGTTGTCACTTTCATTGGAAATTGATTTTTATTTTTAGTTGCTGAAATTTCAAGACAATATGAATGTTGTTTCTGTTGTCGTCTCCATGTTGTGTATTTTTCGAATAATATTGTGGTTAAATTATAATAAAAAGCAAATTTTTGTAAATTTTTTCTTTATTTATTTATTTAAATTACTTTAATAATTATCACAACATATGTATATTAATAATTGTGCGACGCGTTTCGGATATATAAATCCATCATCGGGCACTGGTTTATGCTATCGGACTGTGGTGTTGTTTAGTCTTTGTAGATATCAACAAAGACTAAACAACACCACAGTCCGATAGCATAAACCAGTGCCCGATGATGGATTTATATATCCGAAACGCGTCGCACAATTATTAATATACATATGTTGTGATAATTATTAAAGTAATTTAAATAAATAAATAAAGAAAAAATTTACAAAAATTTGCTTTTTATTATAATTTAACCACAATATTATTCGAATATGAATGTGTTTGTGCCTTTGATTTTACCTTCTGAAAATGCTGAAAATCAAAATATTAATCATAATAGAAATGTCCGGCTCTTGAGGATTAACCTCCGCAATAAAATAAATATTCTTGATCTTCCAAGTCCAAAGTAAGTACGCAAATTTTCTTGGAGGTGGTGGCTACCAAAGGCAAGTTGGCGCTGACTGGTCAGCTCCAATGGGCCAAAGTACTGTTTATGAGGTTATTTCTTTGACCTTAAAACAAATGGAGAGGAAATTGTGCCCACTTAAAATCAAATTTAATCAATCGGCTTCAGAAGCAACAAAAATGTTCTTCTACGAAAAATATCAAATTCCTGGAGGTAGGATTTTGTTTCTTAGTAAAAATAAACTAATTTTATTACTTGTTTTTCATTTTATTATTTTATATTATCGGTTTTTGAATACATGCACTGAAATTGTAACAAACGTCAGTGAATTTCTTTTAAAGTGATACCAAATTCTAAACAAAATTTGGTGATCACCTTACACAGACGCAAAAATTAGATTGATCACTTTTTATGATCACAAAGGTGACAATCAAAAATCACCTTAGCCGATTCCACCCCTGTCCTTTACAGTACGTCCGAAATTGGGCTCAAGGGTGAACTGATGGGCATTCCTATAAGTACGAGTATTACGGTTAAATTGTTTGACGGGAGGAATGCAACTGGCTATTTTACTAGAGCGTTGTTTATGAAAATAGCCATACAATAATGACACAAGTTTCAGTTAAAAAACGGTCACCTATCATTTTTAGAGCTCTCTTTTGAATACTATCCAAGAGACTCAAGTGGATTATTGGAGCAACTGCCCAGATATGGGAATTTTATTCGAGTTTCGGACGAATATAGTCTTAATAAATTATAGCTAGATCAGAAGGGGTTAAAACTTCTTGCATGGCCAGAGAGAACTTTAAAACCTAGCAGCATTTTTGGCGATGTCGAATATGTGATCACTTAACAACAAGTGGTTTGTAATGCAGACTTAGAACTGAAAGCTGTTCAGTCTCCTCGATGCAAGTACTACCCATGGATAGTGGCATTGGGGGAGGGTTACGCTTTTGAGACAGCATGGAGTTTTCGAAGCACTAAATTCTACACGGTTTTTGATTCCCCATTGGACAGTGATGTCAAGATCAGAATTTAATGAGCTTATCATACAATTCAAAATTTGAATTTCCAATTACTCTATATTTGCCTCTTGATCTTTTTTGTCTCTCAGAGCGAGGGATATATTTCCGCACAAGCACTCAAGCAGCCAATCAAAGAAATAAGAAATAGATATCCACATTCACACAACAAGATATATGGATGAACAACGTTGCATGATAAACCGTTTTTTTTTTGTATGTCTAGTTAGGTAAATTTGTTGTTGTCTTTTGCATATGGTTCGAATTTTATAAAGCAAATGGGTAGGTATTTCTGCTGTCCCTGGAAATGTTTTTTCTTGAATTTGTTTGTAAATAGGTTCTTGCTTTCTACCTAGATATTTTGTCGTTGTGTTTTGCATATGGTTCGAATCTTATAAAGCAAGTGGGTATTTTGTTATCGATGGAGATGTTTTTTTCTTAGATTTCTTTTGTTGGTCGACATTTTCTAATTATTGAAAATACTTATTTTGTTTTAATATTTGTTTGAGAATTTTTTCGTGGATCTGGTAAAAACAAAAGAATCGGAGTAGGCTCACTAGTATACAGTGCTGCCACTCAGGAATTTAAAAAAACATTATTTTAGATAAAAAAGCATTATTTTTTTTAGTTTAGCTACCTTCCTTTTTTATATGACTTCTGCCTTTTATTTTATCTAAGGAAAGCAGCTGACCATGAACAAAATCACAAAAAAAATGCAATACCCAGGAGTGATAGTACGCAAAACAAAATCAAGAAAACAAAATATATGACAGCGAATTCACGATACCTACAATACCTATTTACCCTTTTTTATACCTACACTACAATGTGCAACCACAAAACTTGCCGAAAGTTGAACCAAAAATCAAATTCTGCTTATACGATTGACTACGTAACACCCAAATCACGATTCCACGACCTTACATCATACCATATGCTAGAAATAAAAAAAATATTTCTAAGAAAAGTTTTTTTATATTTTCTGTTATTGTATACCATAAGCCTACAAAACAAAGAATAAAAAACTAAATGAGCCATGAGACCAAAAAAACAACAAATAAAATCTGAGAGAATGGGCGTGCGAAATTCTTTTGCAAAGAATTCTCTTCCTAAGCTGATATTGCAGTGGCATTCTTGGGAACTGGAAACTTCATTGTGTGCGTTTACAAAGAAATTTGTTGTTAAAAAATGCAAAATAGACCTCTTTTATAAAAATTAAATTAAATAAATAGTGGGCGCAAGAACTTTTTACTTTTTTAAATAGAATAAACAAAATGCCAAAAAAAAATGAAAAAATTATTGAAATGCATTTTTAATTATGTTGCGACAAATATTTTTTTTTTAAAGTCGCAAGTATGAGTAATATACATGGTCCTTTTTTTTTTAAAAAAAAGTTAAAACTAAAAAAAAAATCAGTTCACCCCATGAATTCGCAAAAAAATATTGGAAAAAAAGAATGCATTTTGGATTTTTTGTCTAAAAAAGTTACTATAACTATTTAAAAAAAAAAAAAATAAAAAGCAAATATCTGCACATATCTTTAGAATTTGAAAAAAAGTTGAATTGACTTAGCTGGCTGTTATACTTTGGAAGTTTTATAAAATATTGCACCTATGCCACAATGCAAATTTGCCCTATTTTTCATAGTTTTCTACAATTTTTCTTGGAATAAATAAATAAACTAAAAAAAAAAAAAATCGGTGCTATTTATAAAAATTTATTGTTTTTTGGAAAAAAATATAAAAAAAATAAAAAATTATATTTAACACACTGCTCAATTGCTTTTCGCAAGTAACTACCTGAATTTAATGATTTTTTTAGTGATTCTAGTGCTGTTAAGGAACACAAATTTTTTTTTTAATTTTGTATTCCTTTACAAATATTTAGCCCAATATATTTTCAATCAAAACCCGTTTATTTCGTTTAAATATTTAAAAAAAATATGAACGCTACAAAGCTAAGAGCAAAGCATCAATCAATTTTTTTACATGAGACATGCCCTTAATGCCAATGTTTTTAATTTTTAGACAATCTATGTACCTAAATGCACCTATTTCGTTGAATTCAAGAAGCAAATATTTTTTCTTTCTAATTTTTAAGTTTTGTATTTTTTATATTTGCAGGTTCACGCAAAACAGTATTTTTTTAGAATTTGTCTTCTATCAATCTACGAGTAAGCAGACTGAAAATAATGAAAGTGATGAGACTGCCGGAAATTGCGTCAGAAAATTAGATTCCTAGTAAAAAAGGATACAATTTTCCTGGCGAACTTTCTCGTTTTCTGGCTTTTTTATACTAGCTCTTAAGTAGTGCATATTCAGAAAACTGTTAAAATCTTGGAATGTTTTCCTATTTATGGAGTCGTTCAAATTAAATACTACTTAGACCATACCTTGCTGCCAAATAGTGTTCTAAAAAAATCTAATATCTAAAATGCTCGCGCCTTTCAAATATGTAAATGTAAGGTTAAGATACACATTACGTTATTTTAATTTTATCAGCCCCACTTTACAGAACATTGAAGAACTAACTCTAACCTCTTCAAATTATTTACAATTTGTCTCTTTCAAAAGGAGTTTTTTTAGATGACTGGAAGTTTTCGTTTATAAATCCCATTTAAAAAATCAGGTCAAAAACATAAAATTGAGAATTATCGTGCAATCACCAAACTTTCTACTATACCGAAGCTTTTTGAGTTGATTGTAAAAAACAAAATTTATTTTCATGCTAAAGAATTTATTTCTCCATGTCAACATGGATTCGTGAGTGGTAGATCTACTACAACTAATTTGTCGCTTTTTACTCAACATTTGTCAAATGCCTTGGAATCTGGTTTTCAGGTTGATGTAATTTATACTGATTTTCGGAAAGCGTTTGATAGTATTTGTATACTACTTCTTGTTCAAAAACTCAATAGATTCGGTTTCCATTCAACTTTTCTCGAGTGCATTTCAAGCTATTTGGTTAATAGAAAACAAGTTGTGAAAATTTTGAACTCGCTTTCAACAAAAACAATATATGTACCATCTGGTGTTCCACAAGGGAGCCATCTTGGTCCATTGTTGTTTTTGATTTTCATAAATGAATTTTACAAATGGTCTATTATTTGCGGATGATTTTATAAATTTTAATAATTTATTATCTGATCCGGATCAGATCATGATTATAAAACAGCATTGGATCATCATATTTTTTATTATTTAAAGTTTGGTAGCAGTGTCAAATTCGTTCTTTCAAAAGTGACATTTCAAAAAAAAAAAAACACATACCAAAAATGGAAGCTCCACAACATTTGAAAATGTTTCTGCAAATTACCATTGCACTCTCAAACTCAAAGCATCCAGGAACGCTTTGGTCTCACATGTAGTCCAGATTCTTTTTGGCCTTTTAATAAATGTGACACTTAAATAATTTAATTCAGAGATTACTTACAATTTTTTTGAACATCTTTTCTCCCATTTGTGCTGCAGCTTTCTCGATTTTATTTATATTTTTTGACATTTAAAGCAGGGTTGCCCAAAGAACATTTTGCTCAATGATTTTTTTTCTCCCTTTTTTTGGGGAAAATAATACCCATAAATTATGTCAAATATACATTTTTTTGGACTTAATTATTTTAATTTCACCAATTAATATCTAGTTTTGTTAAAATATCTAATTATTTCATGGATTATATACCAAATAAATAAATATAAAGCTTCTCGCTTTCTATTTAAAAAATATTTTATTTCAGTCAAATGGAAATGTTTATATGGCAATACAGGTTTTATTTAATTTGTTTGCAATGATACCAACATTTACATGTGAAATTACAATGATAAAGCGCTCCTTGTTGTGAAAAAAATAATTAAATTTTGGATCTCAAATTGAGATCCATACACAAAGCAGGATCTTGTGTTGTTGTTGTAATGCATGTAAATTCAAGATCCGGATCAGATCATGGTGATAATTAAACGCGGCTATTGATACTATAAACGATTGGTGTAAAAGTAATCATCTTTCCCTTAACATCAATAAAAGTTGTATGTCTGTAGAGTTTCGGAGATTAAGGACCTCGGTTTGGATTATGTTATTGCTAAAGCGAATTCAATGTTGGGTTTTCTTAAAAGAAATTGTGCCGAATTTTTGAATCCATATGCAATGAAATCCGTCTATATGTCTCTTGTACGTCCTCATTTGAAATATGCTTCAGTTGTATGGGATCCTCATTATACAGTTTCAAAAAATCGCATTGAGAAAGTTCCAAGTCTTTTACAAAATTTGTAGTTCGACAACTTAAATGGAATTTAGATTCAATGCCTTGTTATTCTACAAGATGCGCTTTAATTGGTCTGAGCTCTTTAGAAAATCGGCGAATTGTTAATTGTGTAATTTTTGTTCATGATATATTGTCTTACCATATAAAATGCAACGATTTACTTAATCTATTAAATTTGTATGTTCCTCAAAGATATATAAGATCAAGACAATTGTTTTATATACCTACCATATCATAGATTTAATTATGGTTTAAATGAACCAATTTCAAGATGCATGAAATCATTTAATGAATTTGAATTATATTTAGATATAAGCCTAGAAAGGAATGCTATTAAGCAATATTTAAATGATAAATTAATTAATTAGTATGTACATAGTTAAAAGCAATCTGTTAGAGTTAACTCGATAGAATGAAGTAAATAAAATAAATAAATTAGGTGGCGCAACAGTCCATGAAGAACCAGGGCCTAGTGACTTACAACTCTCAACCATCCCTGTGTGCGAGTAATGTTGTCAGAGATGGAAGGGACCTACAGTTTATATGCCGAATCCGAACGGCTAATTTGAGAAAGCACTTTTCATGACAAGAATTACTCTTGGAGGATTTGTCAATTCCTCGCAAGAGGCAGTACCCGTGAAAAAAGTTTGGTGGCACAGGCAGGGATTGAACCCAAGACCCCTTGCATGACAGTCCAACGCACTAACCATCATGCTACGGGTACTACTAGAATGAAGTAAATAAATATGTAAATAAAAGTCTGTGTTCGCCCTTGGTGTCCTTTTACCTAAAGCATAGATTGCGATCATAGCTAAGGCGTTTAGTGGATAAGTATCATTCAAAAGTTTGTTCTTAGATGTTCAAAATTTTATTTTGTACTTCAGCGATAACATTGAACGATGCCATTTTATAAAAATAAAAATCGATTAAAATTTGAATATTCACATCGCTGTGAGAATTTAACATTACAACACTTTTCGAAAATTTTTTTGCTCTCAAAAACAGCATATAATTAAGCAAAGTCGATATACAAAAACATACTTCATCAAATTTGGGCTCGGCGACGGCTTGAGCTTGCGGTTGCGGTTCTGCTTTTGCGCGGTCACCGTTTGGAAAATCATAAAACGAATTCAAATTCAATAAAACTAAATCAGGCACAAAAGTCCATTTGTGAAGTTCTAAGAGTTTTCCAATGATGGTTTTAATATCGGAATGGTATCTTTTGTTAATGAAATAAACCTAATTTACAGTAAGTAAAATTAATTTAAAAGAAAATTACATACGAAATGATAAAATGTTGCATCTGTTCCTTATTTAATCCAACCAATGAAGACATGAAATCAACATGTTGACGAGTGAAGAGCAAAACAATTTTATTTTGCTTTATCAAAGTTGTCGCAATCTAGGCATGGATTATTAGGATAATATTTAATAGAATAAGGACAAGGAGATTTCGGTCAAAGTTACCTTTATGAATTCTTGAATATTGTCTTCATTTTCTGGTGAAATGTATAAGAAATTAAAGGCTTCAGAATTTGCTATATCCATTTTCCCGCTCTTTGCTTTGCTAAGCTACATATTTTTGTTATGTTTTAGTTTGTTTTGTAGCCTAAATGTTGTAGAAGTAACAGTTAGACCAAAATGCATTGTTTAAGTGATGCCAAAATACTTTCATTGTGGCTGAGTTCGATTTTATTTTGCCTAAGCTAGTCTCGATTTATACCCAGTTTACAAGGAGAATTAAATGGGAATTGAATCAGGATTTAGCGCTGCATATACCTGAATCGGATTGAAAAAGGATTACTCGATCCTATCTCACAAAACGAGGTGAATCGAATCGAAAATTGTTTCGTAACCCTGAATCGAGGAATCGAGTTATTAGTGTGTGAGGTTTATCGTTCTTGTTTGTTTTCAGATGAGTTTATTTTGGTGCGCGTTTTTGTGTTGTAAGCATTATTATAAAACTACACAATTTGTTATTTTGTATCCATAAAGATAGAAGTTACTCACAACACAGTACGCACACAAATAAAACCCAAATGTCCTTTTGATTCCATTTCAATTCGATTCCTTGATCCACTGACGACTGACGACGTATATTTGGATTGAGATCTCAATTCAATTCCTCAATCTCCTCTTATAACCAGGGTACTATTCCTGTCCGTTTATAGGTGGAATTCGAAATTATAGAAGAACAGAGGTTTTGCACTTTCAACATTTCAGTGGTGTTCAATTCAATACTACACTTGTATTTGAATTGAAATGGTGTTGAAATTAAAGCAGATTGAGAAAATAGGTTAAATCTTGTCTTAAAAAAAACCAATCGGGCAAATCGAAACTATATGCGATGGCAATAGAAATTCCAAAATGATTAATCCTATTCAATTATGTTAGATTTATGCTTTAAGGGTAATACGTAGCTTGAGCTAGAATTTAGTTTACGTTATTTCTACAAACTTCAGCTAAAAATGAGCTAAATTTCGACAACAGCGTTGAACGCTGTGTAGAAAATGCAATTGATCTTGTCGAAACCATTCTTCTAGTTCTTTTTTTTTATCAGAATAAAAAAATTTTTTTTTTCCTTATTTCGCAATCTCCCTTTTTTCCTCCTACAGACTTTCTTCAAGGAATAACTCCTTAATATTCATGATTTTAAGCAATTTATTTAATGACAGAACACTTTCAGAAATAAAAATACAAGCCCTAGAAAATTTAAAGTGGGGTTCGTTTTCAAACTATAAAAACAATATTTAAAATATGTTTTGTTATTATATCATATGTATTTAGATATATAACTAATTTTCTGAGGAGATTAAACTTCAACCATTCCCCCTTCTAGCCTTGGCCTTTAATAATCTGTCAAAATGTACCTTGAAATAAATGCACCGAGCAATTTTTCCATCCGCTAGATTTTGATAACTCAACAACGTACACTATGAAACAAAAATATGAAAACATGTATCTAGAGCGGCGTACTACTCGGCTAAAATGCTTTACCAAATCTTAGCTAAGCTAAGTTTTGGAGAGAATTTTGTATGTAAGCTAAATTTTAGCTCGAGATACTTTAAGCCTTATGCGATACTTAAAATCTTATGCGATAGATCGGGGTCATTTTGTATTCTTAAATACAATTTTTCTAAGAACAAATTTTGTTCTTGAATATTTTCCAGGTAGTAGGCCTTACTAATAATCAAATTTAATGCTGAGGTTAAAATTAGTGTAAAATTTATCTACACAGTGTGTAGCTCACGCTCCGCAATTTAAGTCTGCACTCAATTTTTTCGGAAAAATAATGCCCGAATCACATTTAACATGATGAACTGTTTGTCGCCATTCTATCTAAAAGCATTAAAAAAGAAACAGATTTTTTTTTATTTCTGCATCTTCATTTTTTGTCCATGGATTTTAAAATCTTGTAAATATAAAATGTAACTTTTCCTCTAGTTGTCGATAGCTTAAAGGTACTTATAAATCTAAATAAAATTCATTTGCTTATATAATCTTCCACTGAAAAACTTTGCTCTGAGATGGTATTTCAGTTTGTCGAGCATAAGTAAAATGTCAGTTTCAGTAAAATGACATGTAGGCCGGCAATTAAGTTTCACTGAATGCAACCAATTTAATTTATAAATGACAATGGCATCACCA
Source organism: Eupeodes luniger (assembly GCA_951509635.1). Classification (NCBI taxonomy): domain Eukaryota; kingdom Metazoa; phylum Arthropoda; class Insecta; order Diptera; family Syrphidae; genus Eupeodes; species Eupeodes luniger. The sequence continues at coordinate 75,900,165 of OX608074.1, forward strand.
TTATATGCTCAAATTCAATTGAGCAACAACGCCAGACATCTGTCTCGCTTGCACCTTCAGCGGCATTAAAAAATTGAGCAAATGGAAAAGATACCCGATGAAAGAAAAAACCTCACCTCCGCCATTTAAATAATTGTGTTCTTCAGTGATAAATCGTTGAGCGAGTCGTGCTTGGTGTTGAATCTAAATTACAATCGTTTGTTCAAGTTATTTCGGAAGTTAAATTAGTTAAAAACAATATTTCACAATGTCTGATGAGAAAAAGGTGAGTTAATAATTTGTACTTTATTACAATAAATTAAACGAAGTTCTCAAAAGATTTGCAAAGAAAAATGTTGGTGCGGGTATGACGCCGACAACATGGCGCGGTGTTCCTCATCCTCCGGCGTTTTTTTTTTTTGTTCTTTATTTTTGCGAAATAGCAAATTTTATTTGATGTTTCAAATTATATGAATTTTGTTTTTGCAAATACTATTTCTAAATTCAAGTACAAATATCCGAAAATTGATTTCGCAAAATATTCCACTGCATACCTCGAGAAATTTTAAACTTAACCATAATTTGGCCAAACTACACATTTGTAGTTCTGTTCACGAGGCAGGTTTGGAATTTTGTACGAATTGTAATTTCTTTTTTTTTTATAAAAACACGTTAGTACATGCAATGTAAAAATCTATCTTCTTTTTATGAAATTCACTGGAGTTTTATATGTATACTAGTTACAGTTGCTGCGAAAAGTTGCCGCCCACCTCTATTTTCTTCGCAGGGAAAAATTTGACATGACAAACAAAAAATATTGGAATTTTTGTGAGGGTTTTTAATTTGGGGGAAAATTGTAATTGTTTGCTTTGCTCGCATTGACACTGGCCTTTTGTTGAAAGTTGTGTAGTGTTTTGCGCGCTGAAATTTGGCGTCATTTAGGTCGTAAAAACAAATGCTTGCGCACCTGGAAGCATATTTTGAAATGCACACAATCTCTTTTTTATTAAAATTTAGTTTTATTAATGAATGCAAATTCAAGATTGTTTTGTAAAATTGTTCATACCTACAGAACTTAATTTTTCTAAATAGTGTGACTAATTGGACTAATCTTTCAGAATTGTTTTTTTTTTATAGTCTAGAATTTAGTAGGTATATTTCTAAATGTAATAGAAAGCAGTGAGGGGGTACATACAGTAATTATTTGTAAGGCTTACGTTGAATATAATATTTGATAGGTAGGTTTTGTAAGTTAGCACTTCTAGCGGTTATTTGTATTTTTTAAAACCTTAAGCTTTGTTTAACCAATTGAAACTGGGATACCTAAAACATCGATGATTGTTTCCATGAAAAAGCTTAGGCAGTTATGATTGTCCACAAAAAAGTTCGGTAGATATTGTATAAATAATAATATAAATATAGACTACAATACACACATACAATCTGTTGTATGTATGCCTAACCACTAAAAAAAATTAGGGTGGTTAAAACAAAAATAAAATATACAAATGTACAGTGTCGGTCAAAACTAAAGCAACTTATTTTTGTATATCTTTTTATTACTAAATGTCATTGCTACGTTCGGATCAATTTTATATCTTTATTTGATAGATTTATGACTGAAAGTAAAAAAAAATAAAAATATTTTTAAATTAAGGAAACTTCTATTTATATTTATACACTTTTTCATTTCAACGCCCAAAAATGGTTCATTTTGAAGTTTTGTATGTCAGTGATGCCATACTTGAATTTTGTATCTTATCTAGTCTTCAAATGCAAAAGAAACCTTTCATTTATTTCACAACCTCGTAGGTACTCATCCCAAATCCTATAATGTGCCAAGCAGGGGGATTACATCTCTCTATTTGTGCGTTGTACTATCCATTACAAAAATCGGGCGCCTGTTAATTTTGTCAAAAAAAAAAAAAAAAAAAAAACAGAAAGGGTTAAAACCCAAAGGGAAAGATTTTTTTTTGTTTAATTATTTAACAGTTTTTCCTCACCATAATATTCTAAGCTATTCCATACAGACCCTTACAACAAAATTCTAAGGTGTGTTCTTTATAAAAAGTATCAATACTTTGCATATCCTAGGCCAGAAGATCCAACGAAATGGAATCTGGAATACTATTGCAATTGATTATTTCTTCAGCCTCTTGAGACTTTTCCATCTAAAATCTATATACAAGAGATTCTGCTCCTGATTAAATTCTAACATCAATATTTTTCATCTGAAACCATATCTTGACCATTACTGAAGTGTGCAACATACAAAAACTTTGCTGAAGTATCATTTTTAGAGCATTGTTCGTGATGTTTGTAGACCTGCTAAAGAACTGCATATGAACCATAAAAAAATAAAAACAACAAATTAAGTCGCTTTACTGCTGGAACATAATACAAAATCGGAGCCGGAGTCGTAACTGGAGTCGGAAAATTTGTCACAAGTTGTCGTACGTTTCACAAAAAGTACGCACACAATGTATCGTACGACTTTTTGATGTAATTTGGTATATTTGCAGTTTACAACCACATCAAATTTCTCAGAAAATATTTTTGTTCACTTTTATTTAAATATTTTTCCACTTTTTTTATTGAAAAACTATGAAAAAAAAAAATATAATAACCAAGTTATTCACTTCAAAAATGGAAACGTCACATGTGTCGTACGTCAAAGTTAAAAGTTGGTCAACTCTTCCGACTCCGGCTGTGTTCAGTTGTGTTCGTACATTTGCATTTGCGTACATTGAAAACTTTGACAGCTACTCCAGTTACGACTACGGCTCCGACACCATTGTGTTTCAGCAGTTAAGGGCCTTGCACATGAGAGCGAACAACGAATGGACGAACAAACGTGATTTAACACATTTCAAAAAGTCAATTTCAAACAAAAACACATTTAAATTATAAGAAACCAATTGACACTTATGTTAGGATAATAAAATTTGCATTTTGTTCTCTGAAACAAGGAAATTTTGTAAAAACAATTCGGTAGTAACGAATTGCAGTGTGTATGGTACGAACTGTCATACTTTATAAGCGTTCCACATACCATCCACACTGCAACGAATACATTGTTCGCGTGCAACTTAACCTCAAAATTATACCACTCTTGTTTTGTTTCTTGTGTGGAAGAGGAAAATATGGAGAAAAGGGTAATTCAATTCGTCGCTGTCTGCGAATAAAAATAAAGCTCATGTGAAAGAAAAGTAAAAATATGCGAACATCCACAGTTCGCAGTTCGTAGCTCATGTGCATGATGCTTTAGTTTTATCGGTTCATAGGTTAAACTTGCTTTAAAGAAAAATTGGTTTGAAACGAACAACTTTTAACGTTATGGTCGCATTTTTAGCGAACATTAAACATAGCCTGACATATGCTGTAAAAGGCCAGTTTTTGAATAGAAACGAATATGTATGTATATACATATGTATATATGAATTTATTTACCAAACAAAAGTAAGCAGAAGAAAAGCAGAATAGGTGTATGCCAAAAAGTGGAATGTGTGAAAGAGTGGTGACAAGCGTTATTGCACTTTTTATAATCAGCCTTTATGAATTTTTTCCATTTTTGCCCTAAAATTTCTATCCTTATTGGAATATTTTGCATCGTTTAAATTTAGGATAATTACTTTAATCTAACATAACATCAACTACTTATAGCAAAAAAAATTCAAACTTTCAGATTTGAGATTGTTATTTATAGAGTCAGTGAGTACAGAGAATTTGTTAATTTACTGGTTAAATATTTAAGAGGACATGTAATTGTTCTATTCAATAAACTAGCTTTAAAGCAGAACTCAATAATTAAAATCTTTGAGTGTATGAAGATAATGAAAGTCTCAAGCCAGAGAAAAAAAACGAAGACCAAATCTTCAAATCTATTTTATGAACATGAATGGAACAGTATGGCGTCCGTACAGCGCAAGCGTATTCAAAAATTAACCTAGCTATAATTTCTTATATTAAGTTTTCGTGTAAAACACAATCAGTCCTATCAGGAGATTCATCCGTACGTTATTCCCAGTTTCATCCGAAATAAAAATCATGTTCGAAAAATTCCCTTATCAGGTATCAGGAGCATTAAATTTAGGCGATTGTCACACATTTGACAGCTTAAAATATCACTTAAATTTTGGAGGCAAAGAGCTATAAAGCTTTAATCTTAGTTTTTCGATGAAATTGTTAACAATATTTTAATAATTTTTGTTTTATTCATTACCGACACCTTTTTGGTATCCACCATCTGTAAAAAAAAAAACACAAACAAGCGGCAAATTTAACGATGGGTGGAATTCCGAAGGATTGTACGTTTAGGGGCAATGCTGTCTTGAAGGCCTCTAACAAATACATACCTAAAGGCTGTCTTGTTTACTCTATAGAGCTGTTGAAATCTGAAAATTGTTAATAATTAGAGATTGAATGAAGTTGAATATGTAAATTTTATTCTTACAAGAGTATAGGTAACTCCAACGGATTGGAATGGTCTCTAACTGCCTCCAAACAGTTCGACCGTGTTGCATCTTCTTTCTCAAGCAATAGGACATGCATTGCTATGCTGAGCTATTTTACATATTTAATGGTATTTTTTGTACTTTTTTTAAAACTGCTTGTAGCTCTTTACAATCCTTGGTAGTGCCCCGGAACCGATTTAGCACAATTTAACGCATGCCATGTGAATGCGGAACTTTGCGAATAAGTACTTGCAATGGATTTATTTTTGACAGATACAGACATTTTTTTACGAAGTCCTCCGACAAGTTCTTGTTCCGGGAACCGATGAATTGGTTTGTATTTGTGCAACACATTCTGATTTAGGTGAAAGTTTTTCTTGGTTCTGGAAAAGGATTAAAAGATAAAAAGAATTGTAGAATAAAGATAAGAACAAGATTAGAAGATAAGTTTACTTACGCCGTGTCAGATATTTCGTGTATATTCCTTTCGTTTCTCAATTACTTACCTCCTATTTTTTTTATTTGGATTCGGCGTCCAAAAGTATTCCTACGCTATCCATTTCTAGATTACAATTAAAACTAGTAAAAAATACAGTAGTCCCCTTTTTAAAAAGTGAACACATCATAAATTTGTCAGTAAAACGAATTCATACTTTAAATGAATAACAATAAGAAGTGATATACGTTTTTGAAAAATTAGATTTAAGTTATGTATATAAATACAAAATAACGTATAAACGTTTTATTAAATCTTTTTTTTTTATATATTTTCAACTAGGGATCCGAAACTGAACACATCAACTTAAAGGTATTGGGACAAGACAATGCCGTAGTTCAATTCAAAATCAAAAAGCATACTCCACTGCGAAAACTGATGAACGCTTATTGTGATCGAGCGGTATGTTTTTTTTTCAAATAAAAAATTGTACTTGTATTTTATTATTTTTATTTTTTAACTCTAGGGTCTGTCTATGCAAGTGGTACGGTTTCGATTCGATGGACAACCCATTAACGAGAACGATACACCAACTTCACTTGAAATGGAAGAAGGCGATACGATCGAAGTCTACCAACAGCAGACGGGTGGTGGCCTAAATTAAGACCGAAGATATAACAACATTATTAATACTAAAAAATAAAACAAAAAAAAAAACTATTCCTCATTAATACAATAAAAAAAACAAAATTAATATTTAAAAAAAAAAAATGAACAGAATATCATTCTTTTAATCTTAATTTTATTACTTTATAATTATGTATGTTAGAACAAAGCAAAACAAAAACAAAAATGACAAACATACCCAGTCCATTAAACTACAGTTCTCTCGCTCAAAAACACATTTCAAAAACAGCTACTTGTACTGATCCAGAAGCGATAAAGGAACAACACTTAGACCTTAGAGTATGCAACATAAATGTAAACTAAAATACACCATAATAATTAATAATGAAAAAAAAACGAAAACAAAATATATGTGTAAAAGTTTTCAAATTTAAATTGGTGGAATAATCTGAATTTATCAATTTTTATTATCACTTTGGGTTTATTATTTTGTCTAGCTTTGTAAGGCTCTGATCTTCAGTCGTCTTGCAAGGAACTTTTTTGGCTAAGCAAAACTAAATATGAATGAAAGTTTTAACAAAAATAAATGTATCTGTATTTAGAATTTTTTTCATGTTAAGGAAATAAAAGCAAAATCATTTTCAAGAGATAAAATTGTATTATTTTGGGGTAAATAATTTTTAAATTTAATCTAAGGTCGAAAAATGCTAGTCTTATTTGTTTGTTTTTAATTCAGTGAATTGAACTGTCTTGAATGAATAATAAGGCAAAAGAGCTTCCGCATGCATACACTTTCGGCTGAGAGGTCAGACCTACTGACAAAACAATTACTTTCCTCTTACATACACAAACCCCGCTGTGTTTTCAGGAAGCGGGGATAAATTTGAAATGTGTGCACATTTCGTATCTCAATATTCGTAAATTCAAATTTGATAGTTAAATTTTGAATTCCGATGAAGGTTACTTTGATTTCAAAAAAGAAATTCTTGATCTGATTGGTTGAACAGTTTTGTTAAAATATAATTGGTTCATATACAAATCTCCAAAATAAAATAAGAGTAAGTATAAATGAGTTAAGCCTGTGGAGTTCAGTTTGCTAGAAGTGACGTCATCACAAACTGATTTTTCCCCTGTAAAACACAAACCAGTGGTAATAAAAACAGTTAGTTTTAGTTTTAGTTTTTATTGACTTCAAAAGATACAAAAACAAAACATTATATTCTTAATTGTAAGATTACACAAGTCTTTAAATGGTTTGGCCGAAGGCCGTCTACCAGACTGACATTTTTTTTAAATTTATATATACGAAAAAAAGCTAATTAGATACAATTCAAATAAATAACTTTAAAACCTTAAAAATTTTCCTCAACTATTCTGGTTCTGTAGCGAAGAGCGTTCAATGAATATTCATACAGAAGGTCCCAACCTAGTTCTCCATTCAAGATGTTGATCGTTTCTTCTAAACCGAGTATATCTATCCCAAAATAGCGCTTTCGGAACTCCTTGAGTATTGGACAAACTCCCAGGAAATGAAATACATCTTCGCGTTCTTTGCGATTGCATAAATCGCACAATATTGGCAATTCTGGACGGTGAGGAATGTAGTTCAAATTGATGAGTTCACCTCTTACTTTAAGTAACAAGCTGATTTTTTGTGTACTGTTTTTGGCCAAGAAGTAGGTGTTGTGGTTCAAGAAATGGTTAACTTTACTGTAGTAAGATCTGTAAATAGATGCTTCAGCTTCACTCATAAACTTATCATACATCATGTTGCCGACTTTTTTCAGCAAGTCATCAAAATTTAACTTAAGCACCTCGATACTTTCGTCTGCTGATATTGAAAAAGTAGTTGAGCATTCAACTGCCAGTTTCTTCCACTCTTTAACACAGGAAACTTCAGAATTGATAGCTTGTGTGAGTACTATTCGCGGAATTCTTTCGTCACCCATCGCCAAAACTCTTGACACGTAGTTGAAATGTAGTTTAAGTGTGTCTAAAAAGAGGGGTCCTATTCCTGTTTCAAGATGTAACATATAGTTGGGCGTCGTACTTGGCAACTTGAAAGTACTTTTAATAAAAAAACGGAGGAACTTTTCCACAGCTTCAAACGATCGGTACCCCCATACTTGCGCTCCGTAAAAAAGTATTGCAATTGCGGTAGCTCGAAATACTTTGTGTTTAGCTATGTGCGAAACGCTATTTCTTAAAATGCAACTTCTCCACACAGAACACATAGCACGCTTTGCTTCCGATAATTTGGATTGTAAATGTTTTTCTAGATTCAAGTTAGATGTAATCAAAACTCCTAGATACTTGTATTCCTTTACTATTTCTATCGGTTCCTCGTCAAACGTCCACTTCTCCCTCCTGGAATATCTCCCACCACCGTTTCTGAATATCATCATTTTTGATTTAGAAAGATTTACTTCCAGATTCCATGTTTTGCAATAAATTTGCAGCCTATTTATCATTAGCTGCATCCCGTCTATAGTTTCAGCTAGGAAAACTATATCGTCAGCGAACATCAGTCCTGGAATATTCTTTCCTCTTATATCTATACCACCTTTCACCGCCTCAGTTATGTCATTTATGTACAAGATAAAGAGAAGAGTACTTAAAACGCATCCTTGCTTAACGCCCATTGACGTACCAAACTCATCTGAAAGAGAATTTCCATCCCAAACTCGTGCGACATTTTCTTCGTACATGGCTCTAATGACAGATATAAGTTTAGTTGAAATTCCATATTTATAAAGCTTGTAAAAAAGCGCTTCGCGAGGAATTGAATCGAAGGCTGCTCGAAAGTCCACAAAGAAAGCGTAAAGCTTTTTTCCTTTACCTTTATAAATATCAGCAATATTTATTAATGAAAAAATTTGGTCAATTGTCGAGTAGTTTTTCCTAAAGCCAGCTTGGAATTCGTTTAATATTTGCTCAGATTCGAGCCACTCGTTGAGTCTATTATATAATACCGAGCCAAGGATCTTTACTGCTGTATTTAAAAATGAGATGCCTCTATAATTTGATGGATCTTCAAAATTACCTTTTTTGTGTAGCGGAAAAATAATTGCCTTTCGAAAACTTTCGGGGACGCCAGCGGTGTCAAAAATTCTGTTGTACTCCAAAGTTAGAAGCCGTAAGAAATCTGGTGTAATATTTTTAAAATATTCGAACGGTATTCTATCTTCCCCTGGTGCTTTATCTTTTTTTGCTTTTTCAATAACTATTTTTACTTCATTTTGGGATATAGGCGCATCCAGGAACTCATCAATTATTAAAGGCGGTGCATATTGAAACGGTGGTGCTATGTGTGAAGTGTTGAGCAAACTTGTAAAATGGGTTTTCAATTGTTCAATGTGCAGTACTGTAGCCGTTGGATTCTTTTTTCCACTCACAAGCCTAATTGCTTTCCAGAACTCCATTGAGTTTTTCGGGCTGTTTACCATTTCGATGTTTTTTTCGTCAAAATTTCGCTTTTTTGCTTGTAATAAAAACAGTATTTTTGTTTGCAAATTATCTTCTCTTTAATGGAATGGTATTTTTTTTCAAAACGTCGGGTACAGAATTTCTCCACAGAAATTTAATTTGGGTTTCAAATTTAAAAATTGTTCAAATTTCGTCAGGGTAATGCAATAAAAAAATGTTTGAACTTTTGAAACTAATTCTTAGGGGGAAGGTATTTTTGAACCAAACCGGGATAAGAGCACTTAACTAGCATAAAATGAGCCCTAAATTACCCCATCATTAGATTTTTAAAATTTTGTTTGGTTTAGAAAGTCTCCAAAAATTTCAACTTTAAGGGGGTAAGGGCTTGTGGTACCAAATTGGGTATCACTAACTTAGGAGTCCAAAAAGAGCCCTAAATTCCCTCTTCATCAGTTTTTTGAAATTATAAATTTAAAGGTGTGGTGTTTCCAGCTTGACGTCAAGCTGGGGACACCACAAGTTTGAGGGGGAAGGGATTTTTGAACCAAGTCGGGATTAGAGCACTAAATTCGCACACAAAGAGCCCTAAATGTTTCCAGCTTTACGGACCTCATTTTAAATGGTATGACCCTGATTACACGGGATGTTTTTTCGTTCGTTTTCGTCTTTTTGACTGGTACCTACCCTCGTGATTACACCTTTCCTTTTTTCGTTCCTTTCGTTATTCCTCTTTTTGACGTTTGCGACCGAATTGTTTTTATTTTACTTTTTATATCCGAAATTTTAACACCCGGTTTGATTTTTAAAAGCTCTTTTCGAATAATTTCAAGTGCCTCAATTCTTTTATTTCTATTTTTATAATTTTTGTTCAGCTTGTTATACAAATTGGGCCAACTTTGAAACAGCGTTAATAATACTTCCGTTTGAGTTTTTGTCCACATTTCTTAAATCGTTTAAATAAATAATTAAATTTACATTATTTCACGTTTATATTTGCCTTTACTACACCGTACTCTGGAAAACTGAACTTATAGCTCTAAATTAAGCATTTTGTTTTTTTTTGTTGGTTGTCAAAGCATAAACGTCAAAGTTCAACCAAAAAAAGTCCATACATTTTCAGGACTCTTTTCACGACTTCTTTCCCCCTACGTTTCTACACCCCTCACCCGATCTGTCAAAAAGACGAAAGAGGAAACAACCGAAAAAACATCTCGTGTAATCGGGCACTATAGGTTAGGTTAGGTTAAAGTGGCTGTTGGTTTGGGAAGTCCAACACACTTAGACCAAAGTATGGTCCGTTGTGATACCACATGGATCAGTTAATCAGCTTAACTCGTTGAACCAATTGGAGCTTCGAATGAAGCGTAGGAGACAGGTAATGTCTGAATTTTTTAGATCACTGGTATCGTTAAAGTAGTAGTCTCCAAGGTGGATTCTACGTCTTTGTGATAAGGCAGGGCATTTGCACAGAAGATGAGAGATTGTCTCCTCTTCTTCTTCGTCCATGCAACTCCTACAAAAATCATTTGCAGGGGCTCCAAGTCGAATAGCATGCCTTCCTATTAAGCAGTGCCCAGTCAGGACACCTATAACGTAGCTAATGTGCAATCTACTCAGAGAGATTAATTGTTTTGAGCGCTTGGCGCTAAGATTAGGCCAAATTCGTTTAGTCGCTACACAGGTGGTGGTGTTATTCCACCTGAGGTTTGTTTTCTCTATGGTATCTCGCTTTAGCATGAGTTTACATGTAGCTAAGGGGATACCTATGCTAGCATTGTGAGCCAGCAGAGGTAAAGTTGTTCCGCTTTTTGCAAGTTCGTCTGCTTTGCAATTTCCTGGAATGTCTCTATGGCCCGGCACCCAGAAAAGGTGAATGTTGAACTGTGTAGCCATCTCCGTAAGAGATGATCGACAATTTAGGGCTGTTAGTGAATTTGTAGAGACAGAGTCTAAGGATTTTAACGCAGCTTGGCTATCCGAGAAGATGCGTATATCATTTGTTGATATAACGTTTTCTCTAAGCCAGGATAGGACTTCTTTTATAGCCAGGATTTCAGCTTGGAACACGCTACAATGATCGGGTAGACGAAAGGAGAGACTTAAGTTAAGTCTATCTGAGTATACGCCACCACCAACCCCATCCTCCGTTTTTGATCCGTCTGTATAAAAGTTTATAGGACCATCGTTCAAAAATGATGTATTCTCCCAAGAAGACCTGGGAGGTATAGTCACTTTGAAGCTATAGTTGTTAAACTGAGGATGGGGTATGGTGTAGTCAATATTACTATTTATAGTTCTGAACGAGTTCAAAATAGTGGTGTGGCCAATTCCATTATTGATCCACAGAGAGGAGGCCTGAAGCCGTATGGCAGTATAAGCGGCCGTTTGCTTGCTGAAAAAGTCCAGCGGTATTAGATGGAACAGAACATCTAGTGAGGCGGAGGGGGTGGAGCGAAGTGCTCCTCCCATGCACAGGCAGGCTGTTCGTTGGACTTTGCTGAGTTTATCGCGATTTGTCGCTGTATCTAGCGCCGTCCACCATACCACTACTCCATAAGTAAGGATCGGTCTTATGACCGAGATGTATAGCCAGTGTGTAATGCGGGGCTGTAGGCCCCATTTATTACCAATGGCCTTTTTACAGGAGAACAGGGCTACTGTGGCCTTGTTTATTCTCTCTTGAATATTAGGTTTCCAACTTAATTTCTTATCTAAAATGAGACCCAAGTATTTTGCTTGATCAGAGAATTTAAGTGGTACACCATTTATGAGGGGAGGGTCAATGTGTGGGACTTTGTATTTCCTTGTGAAGAGGACAAGGTCGGTTTTTTGTGGGTTAACGCCTAGTCCACACCGATTAGCCCATCTGGTGAGCTTATTTAAAGCGTTTTGTAAGAGTTCTTTTAGTATATTGGGATGTTTACCCGTTACTGCAATAGCAACATCGTCCGCATAGGCAAACACTCTGTATCCCTCTCTTTCTAGAGTAGTTAGTAATTCATTTATTACTAAATTCCAGAGGAGAGGGGATAGGACACCACCTTGTGGCGTACCTCTGCTGACACCCCTTTGTGTAGTAAAATCGCCCAGTTTTGAATTGATAATCCTGCTTATCAGCATCTGATTAATCAATTCGCTGATCGACTTATCTACCTTCAGAGATGTCAATACACGTGCAATTGCAGATGTGTCGACATTGTTAAATGCACCTTCTATGTCTAAGAAGGCAACTAAGGTGTACTCTTTATGATGGAGGGAATATTCGATTGTACGTACTATACTGTGTAGAGCCGTTTCAACTGATTTCCCTTTGTTGTAGGCATGTTGAGCCTTTGAAAGGAGGGACTTATCAATACTTGCCCTTAAGTGAATATCGATCAAACGCTCAAAAGTTTTGAGAAGGAATGATGATAAGCTAATAGGTCTTAAGTCTTTAGGGTTTACATGACTGGATTTTCCAGCTTTTGGAATAAAGACAACTTTAACTTGTCTCCAAGACATCGGGATGTATGCCAAATTAAGGCAACCCTTGAACCCTTTTCTAGGATGGGTATTAGAAAACTTGCATTTTCTTGCAGTTCGGCTGGAATTACACCATCCGGACCAGCAGATTTGTATGGTTTAAAGCTGTTAATAGCCCAATTGAGTTTTTCCCTAGTGACTAGACCTTGTGGGGGTTGTAAAGTATTGTCACCATTATTAAGTGCAATGTTATTAATAATGTTAGAGCTACCAGGAAAGTGGACGTCTAGTAGCAAGTTGAGCGATTCTTCGCTTGAGTTGGTCCAGAGGCCAGAGGCGTTTTTCAAGCAACTTGGCATGATTGGACTTTTGGAGAGGATTTTGCGCAGCCTGGATGCTTCGGAGCAATCTTCAACGTTATTACAGAAGTTTCTCCAAGACGATCGTTTGGTTTTCCTCAGTTCTTTTTTATAAATCTTCAGTGATTCTTTATATGAATCCCAGTCAGACATGTCTCTAGAAGCTTTGGCTCTGTTAAAGAGTTTTCTGCATTCTTTTCGAAGTGGATCCAGCCCTGAGTTCCACCAGTGTGGCTTCTTTTTACCTCTTACTTGTATAAGAGGGCATGCAGTATCTAGAGCTTTGTTTAGGGCTAATGTTAGATTATTGACTTTGTCGTCAAGATCTTCGATGTTGGAGGGAGTATTAAAAAGTTCAGGTTTTATTAAACTATTTAACGTTCTCTTATATTTTGGCCAATTTGTTCTTTTCAGATTTCGAAAGATCGGTTGGCAAGGTGGTTCATTTATAAAGTCAAACTGGATGTATCTATGATCAGAAAAGGAGTGATCTTTAGATACCTTCCAGTTCAAAATATTATTATTAATGAATTCGGAGACAAGAGTTATATCTAAAACTTCTTGTCGATTTTTAGTAATAAAGGTTGGCTCATTACCAACGTTACTTACGAGTAGGTTAGTGTTAAGAATATAGTCGAAAAGAGACTCACCTCTGTCGTTTATATCCGTGCTACCCCATACTGTATGGTGGGCGTTAGCGTCACTACCGATGATGAGGCCGATGTTGAGCCTTTGTGCTTCAGTTATCAGTCTCTCCAGAGTATCTCCCGGGAGAGGGCCAAGATGGTCGTGGCCTAGATACGCCGACGCCAGCCAGAATGTTCCTCTGGCTGTTTCCAGACTAGCGGCGGTGGTATCTCGATCGCTGAAATTAGGGAGTAAATATACATTTAGGCTGCGTTTTACTAATATGCAAGATCTGGGTTCATCCTCACCTGATGCATACAGCACGCAGTATTTGGGAGTCCTGATTCCTCGAACAATGGATTTAACAATCCAGGGTTCTTGAATCAGGACAATATCTTCATCGCTGCTGGATAGGCGAAGAAGAAGGGAGGCCGAAGCCTTTATGGAGTGTTGGAGGTTAATCTGGAGTAACCGCAGCATTTTTGCTACTGCACTCCCGATCAGCCTCCAACACAGTAATGTCGGAGTCATCCATATCAGAGGACGATTCTAAAAGAATGTCCTCATCTCCGCTGTCGTAGACCTCGGCCTCCATTGCGGAAAAACCTTGGTCGGTGTTAGGTGCTTCCACTGCTACTGGGGGTACCTGAGATGCATCGTCTTCCAATGAAGGAAGTGTGACCGATGCGCCAGGCACCTCAGCAACCGTTTCCGCTTGTGTGGGTGGGGAAGGGGGAAGGGTTTGTGCCTCAACCCCATCTTTTTTATAGACCCTCAGCGTAATTTCGTCGAACCCGAACCTAATCACACCTTTTGATTGCGCCAGAGGAGAAAGGGATTCTGCATTGATGATCACAATTGCACCCTTATAGGGTCCCTTTGGATCCTCTAGTTTCGCAACCTTCCAGTTGTGAGTAGGAAGGGTTGGATTGGAGAGCCGGATTACTTTTAGAACGTGGTCAGCTTCCTTGAATATGGCCGGAACCGTGATGCGAGCTCTTGGTCTGCAAGGAATGTCCTCCTTTGCTACAACCTCAAGCTTAGCACCAGGCCAGACCTCTCCAAGTCGGCTGACCGCCAGCGTCAGTAGGTCGCACGACCTCTGATCATCACAGACCATCAACTTGATGTGTCCCTGATGCCAACTGCCATCTTTTGTGATGGGCGGTGGTCCCGGATTGTCAGACATTATCTCGACAAAACTGAAGGCCAGCTGTCCTTTGGCCAATGTCCAGTTCTCGGCAGAGATCGTGCCATCCACATCACTTCTGTCGATAATCGCGACTACCTTTTTGTCCTTTAGAACATCGCTGAAGGACATTTTATCCTTGCGAGGGTCGAGAGGAGTGCTGGTGTTTAGCACTTTGGGGCGTTTAGGTAGTGAAACACTACCTTCCATAGACCTTTGTCGCTTCGACGTTGAGTCTTGGCTGGTCTTTAAATTATTTTTGGCGAGGAAGCTCTTGGCCCAATTTATTTTGGCGTCATGCTGAGAGTTTCCTCCAGCGCCTAGTTGTTCACCAAACGTCTGGAGAATCCTCTTAGCATTTCGTATGTCCCTATAGTAGGCCTTGGAGGGTCTGAGCTTACGCCCATCTCCCCCAGGACCTTCTTTAGGAGCCTTTGTTTTGGAGGTAGAAGGACCTGGCATCACAGCCCTGCTACCTCCGACTCGAGGTGTTGACGATTTGAGAGGTTTACTCTCAGTGGTAGTAGAGGAGCCGTTCTTCACAACTGCCTCACTACAGGAAGAAGGTAATTTTACCTGATTATCCGATGTTCCACTGGCGACAACAGGGCTGTGAGTGTCCACAGCCATGTCAGCACCAGTGGAAGAGGGATGAACAGCAGACAACTTTGCCGTCGTACTGCTGGCCGGTACAGCAGACAACTTTGCCGTCGTACTGCTGGCCGATACGGTTTTTTGGTTTTGTTTTGTTTGTTTTGTTTGTTTTGTTTTGTTCATTGAAAATCCCACGAGTAGCGGATAAGGGGTGGTCCATCTGTACAGAGATCCGTGTATACTGATAAGGCTGGTTAATCCGGAGGTCGCCAGGTATCCGGATACTCCGTTCGCGACTGAGCTAGTTTTTTAATTGGGCCCTCAGCCTGGCTGATCATCGGCACGGGTCGTATAACACCTTAGATCCAGCCCAATTGGGAAGTTTAAGGGGAAGGATATGTTTTGAGAAAGGAGAGACGAACAGCAATTAAGCCATAAGCGTCCCAGGAAGGAAACTAGGCATGACAGACAGTTATACACCATACAGTCAGGGGGTAAGGAGACATCAGCCAGCATAATAGCACAGATCTGACGGAGGAGGGGGATAAAGGATTGGGAAGGGGAGGGGCGAGCGACCTTTGGTTTCAGGACTCTTCTGGAGAAATAATTCCCGAGAATCATTGACCTTACTCAGCTTCTACAACTCGACAAGTTCGACGCTCAGGTAGAAGGGGCACTATGTTAATTCATGTTAAATTTGTCTTTTAAATCCTTCATAAATCATTTAGTCACAGTGACTCCGTTACTGGAACAGTCCTAAGTAATTCCATCAAAGCTGTCTTAAAAGCCAAATTAATTTTTATATTTCGTCTGACCCCGTTACCACTTCTGAAGATATAATTTCTCATTTAGTATCTACAAAGCAAATCCCACGTTTTTCAAAGAATTTACACAATTTCAAAAACAAGCTGATTCTTCTTTTAAAACCCAATCAAAAAACTTTACAGGTTAATTATTTTAAGAAGAAACAATTCATTACGTTAGAGAAGCCATTGACGCCTTTCAGACTTCGTTATCAGTTTGTCCTGCTCTGACGATATTTTATGTGATATTTCTAGGATTTCAGATTCATTATTTGTTTTTTGTTTCAATAAAGATTAAACATTTTACATGATAATTTTATTATCTATACACACTTTTTTAGTTCCTATAACTATACGTCTAAGAAAATAAATTTAATAAGAGTCGTTTTTAAGAGTTGGGTTGAAAAAATGACCTGTAGGTATTTTAGTAATTAAAAACTTAGCATTTATACTTAAAGGCAATTTAAAGACTCACAGTCTTATTTAAAAACGCTGTATAGAGCCTACATAAAGTTATGTAATCTCTATAATGCCTCTAACTAAACGCAAAAATGCTATTTATAAAACTTATACAAGGTTGCATAGTCCCATAATAAGCTAAACGCGTTTTGAGGTTGAATAGAGCCTACATAAGGAAATTATTGTTATTATTATTTCGTAAATGTCATTTTGATTTCTCTCCTCTCTTTTTGAAATTAAAATAAAAACAATAAAGCCTCTCCAGTTTAGCTCGTGAGCCGAAGAAACGAAGAATTTAACAAAATATAGATTTTCGAAAGAGAATATCATACAAATAATTGGAATTATTTTGTTATATTTTAGTTGTTATGACAACAAGCTGATTTTATAGACATTTTGGTACATTTTTTGATATAAGCATTGTATATCTAAAATTTATAGCAGAATTTTTTATAAATAGGAATTTTCGCAACGTTACATAGAGCCCACATAAATCCTTATTCACTGTATAACTATTCATCTGTTTAGCGAATTCTATTAAATAAGACTGTCATTGTAATTAAAATTACATTTGATAGTACGTAATTAATATTTAATTGAAAAAATGCAAATTAATAATTTCAATTATTATTTTCATTACTATTATATATTATTTATTGTTTCTATTATTACTATATTATTATTATTTCTATTGTAATTAATTTCACAAAAAAAAACATTTAGAACTTGCCAGATTACTAGGCAAAGTTATCACAATTATTACTAAATTGGTACTATATTTTTGAATTCCTTATTTTGCAGGTCCATATAAGTTTCTATTTTAGAAATAGTAGCTGCGTTATCTTTTGACACGAAATATGTCAACAATTTGGGATCCTGGACCCATGTTCTGTAACTCGGTCGAGTATTTTCGCAGTCGATTAGAGGTGGAACGAAAAATTTCATCGTTTCTCTATATTGGAAAATGAACTGTGTCTATAACATGAGGCGAAAACACCCCTGTGAGAAAATCATAGTTTCCAGTTTCCAATGGAAGAAATGTTTACATTTCCCTTAAACTGACAGCTTCAATTTATTTCACATTTAACTAAAAATTATTTTTTCTTTTATATTGAAAAGGTTGAAGTGTTCAAGTTTTTTATTTTGCAGTAATTAAATTTTTTAAAACGAGTAAAATGTATAGTGTGCTTGTAATTAGTGAAGAAAGTGACAATAGAAATATGATGCGCATTCACAGACGTCATTTACGAGATTCCACTAATGCGTTTGAAATGCCTGGAGAAAGATTTCGTGAACTTTACCGCCTCACAAAAGCCACAGCTAATGTTTTGTTAGAGGAATTAAGTCCCTATATGAAAACAGGGGTTCGAAATACCTTTATTCCTAAGCCGATCCGAATGTGTGCTGCTCTGCATTTTTTTGCAACTGGGTCCTTTCAAAGGGATATCGGACAAGATTTTTCAGTACCTATCCGCAGAACGATGGTCTCTCGCTCAGTAAGAGAAATATCTGTTATTTTACAAACGCATCTTATGCCAAAATGGATAAAATTTCCATCAGTTGATGAATACGATGTCATAAAACAAAGGTAAATTTAAATCTATAGACGGTATTCAAAAAATAAGTTTTTTGTTTCTATTGAAAGATTTTACAACAAAACTGGTTTTGCTGGTGTTATTGGAGCTATAGACTGTACTCATGTTCGCATAAAAAAACCAAAAGCTGAAATAGAGAACTGCTACCTTAATCGCAAAGGATATCATTCCAAAAATGTACAATTAGTAAGTTTAAACAAAAAATCTGTTGCATCACTTTTAAAATTAATTTTTGTTTTATTTTCTTAGATCTGTACCTATGATCTTCGCATTATCGGAGGCTTTGCAAGATTTGGAGGTGCAGCTCATGATGCTTACATATGGGAAGCGTCTCAGATAAACGTTTTGTTAGAAAAACGATACGAGGAAAACCTAACAACCAACTCTTGGTTATTGGGTAAGCAATTTTTTTGTTTAAATTTCACTTTTATTTTAAAATTTGATCATTAAAGGTGATTCGGGATACCCATTGCGCCCTTGGCTTATGACGCCGTACCGTTCATCATCCAACCCGGATGAACGAAAATATAATACAGTCCACTCCAAAACTAGAAACTGTATAGAACGGTTAAATGGAAATATAAAAGGTGTATTTCGTTGCTTACAACGGGGTATTTATTCAACCCCTCAGGCAGCTGGTCTAATTATTAATGCCTGCACAACTTTGCATAATTTCCGCATAGCTCATGGCTTATTGGACGAAAATGAAACTTTATCAATAGAAGATGTAGAAGACGACCGTGAATCCTTAAATAACCTAGACACGAACAACGACCGGTTTTTAAGAGAAGCTGAAAGAATCCGAAATGCAATAAAATTGAACTTATCTCGAACAAATGAAGAAAATATTTAAGCTTGCAAACGTTAATAAAAAAATAAAATCATTAAAAAATTGCTGATTTTATTAAAAAAAACATACTTCATTAGAAACTAAAAAAATAATAAAAAACTTAACTCAATAAACACATGCAACAAACTAAAAAGACACCATTCATAAACTAGAAAAAGAAAAAAAATCACATCTTGAGTTAAAAAAAAAACTGAATAAATTATTAATTATTGACTTCGAGTCCAAAAGCGCTTATCAATAGATCTAACTTTTTTATGATCTGTCCGCTTTGTACTTCTAATGCCTCGATTCGTGCTTCTAACTTTTCGTGCATTTCTTTTGCCTCAACTAAAGCACTTTTATATGAAGAAGAAGATTCTGTTTTTCCTTCCATATCTGGCTCTTTTTTTGTCTTTTGGCTGGTGGGAGAACATCTGATATATCCTCGAGAAATTCAATAGACAGTAAAAAATAAAACGTATGAGGAAAAAATAAAAAAAAAAGTTTAAAACAAACTTACGCCACTAGCTGGAACACCCGATTCTGGTGTGACTGCATCGCCATCTACTGCATCGACGCCCATAATTAACAAAATTTGTTCCTCGAAACTGTTTAAGTCTTGAGGAGCATATGTTGAACTCCCACCGCCAGTTTTATTTAAAAAATGGCGCTTTGCATTTAGTTGCTTTTTGACAGCAGCCTTAAGATCTATCCAACACTAAAAAGAAAAAAATTTAGTCATGTAATCTTAGTTACAAAACGGTGTCATTGAAAAACCATTTGCCTTATTTGAATTATTAAAACGGTTCTGAGTTACATATTTCGTGCTATGCTGCATTTAACAAACAATTTTCAATTTGAACAAATATTGAAAAAAAAAATCATATAAAACAATTTTTATAAAAACAAGATAACATTTTAAAAATAAAATTTTAAAGACGTTTAAATTTAACGTTTTTATTTTTTTGTCTTACTTTTCCACTGGTCGGTTGTTTTGCTGCTACCTCCCATGGCATTTAAAATTGTCGGCAAGGTTTCCCAATCATCTTTGTTTTTACTATTTGAATTTGGTCCACCAAATTGGCCTCTCGCGAACTCTAAATGTGTTGCCATATAATTAACTGATTTTTCTTTTTGATCTTTTGAGATCCTTTGAATTTTCTACGGATAAAAATAATAATTTTCCTGATCAAACAACATACAAAATAAGTTATTTACCTTTTGTTTATTTTCCGTCATATTTGATTTGTATTATTTCCTTGTTCTCACTTATATCAGAGCTGTCGAATGATTTTGACAGAAAAATCGGAAGATTGTATCGACTTCAGACTTACAGATACAGTTTTTTTCACATTTTTCCAATACCTCCAATAATTTTTTCCATTTTGTTTGTGATCGAGTGAAAAAAAGTTACAGAAACAGTTGCGTGTGAGAAACAGAATTTTGTGTCATTCCGCAGTGTTTTTGTTCTGATTTGCACCGTTAATGCGAAAACTCACTCGATGTGAAAGTTACAGAACATGGGTACTGGGCCAATTTGAGAAGCCTTAACATTTTTCGGGTATATGACTATTTTGTGTTGCGAATTGTAAGGTAGTATGAATGGCAACCATCATACTAGATAAAGACTGCTAGTCGATACTAATTCTTATACGAACCCCCTCTTAACTGTGATTCCACCTCTTTAGCTATGCTTTCCCTCTTGTAGGTTTGGCGAAAAAAAATATAATTCATTTTCAAACGCCCTCTGTTGTTTCTTTGCTTCAAAAGCTTTTTGCAAAAAAAATAAGGACATCTTATATAATAAAGTTTGACAAAATACAAAAATCAAGTTCAAAATTGACTCCATATTTCTGCTGAACTTAAGGAAGGGCTAGTATCATTAAGGAATAGATGATACCAACGCGAAGTTGGCGATACGGAATGCTAGCATAATCTAGTATTTCAATGGTTCTTGAATGTATTCTTCTTAAAAATCAAGTAACTCAACAAATAGCCTTTCTTTTTAAAAACACTTTTTCTTTCTTTCTTTTCTTCATTGGGCCTTACTAATAATCAAATTTAGTGTTAAGGTTAAAAGAAAATCTCCAGACTTTAGAAAATTCACATACCAATAACGAATTTAATATCCAGTTTAGGCGTTAGCAAAACGTCAAAATTTAATACATGGAAATCCATGTTTAAAGTCGAGCATTAAAAAAAGGTGTTGCCTAAGTGCTGTTTTATGGTACGTAAATTTGTATTTAATACTTAAATCTTATCTCAAGTTATCTGGTCGATTTCCATTGGTAAAGGTATATTTGAGGCTGTGAATGCAAAAGTGGTGTATCCCACTTTTTGTAATTGGGTTTGAATCGACTAAAACAAGCACATAAGCTTTGAAAATAGTAAAGTTATATTTTTTTTTGCAAAAATTAGATATTCAAGAATATAAAACTATGTTTAAAATAATGTATTTCCCTAAGACAAAAATATGAGAGACAAAATAAGCCAATTTTTCAAAATAAGGTTATGCCACTTTCAGATTTTTGTTCTAAAGCCTAGTACGCAGATCACGCTTTCATACGCAAAATTATCTCAAAAATGTAGGTAAAAAATTTAGCACGATCTGCGTTCTAGGCTTAAAGTAAAAATGAAGTACTTAATTTAGAAGTACTTTATTTATTAGTGGTATTCACGATTCGATGCAATTAATCTAGTATCATTGCAAAAGTGTAACGTTGTAACATTTTCTTCCAAACTGACAACGACACCAGACAAATTTTATACTCCATCTTGCGAATCGAAAAGAAGCTCTCGGGACAGTCAAAAGGAGAAGTTATCCATGTTGTATACTCTTTTTTTCATTCCTACTGAAACTGAACAAAAAGCAACGAAACGCAATTATAAACGCATCATTTGACTCAATTGTATTCGCTTATTTTCGTATTTGGGGCTTTACACTGCAGTATGTAATTTATATATTTCAAATGATCAAATATAATACTAAAAAAGGGCTATGGAGAGCTTATGTAATTTTTGCTTAAATATTTAGTGCGTTATAGTATTACGATCGTTGATTTTACTTTAAATACGTGGCTAATTTGTTGATTCCGTTTTACATATTTAAGAAATATATTTCCTTGTGAAAAAGATGGTGTTATAAATTAAAATTTAATTTAAAAGTCACTTCGACACTTCAAATCAATTGTCGTACTAGAATATAATACAAGTACTAAAATACTTGATGTTAAAAAGAACACGGCAATACTGAACTTTGACAGTAATTTCAAATAATAAGAAGGGAACTAATAAACCAAAACCCACCTGTATTGACCAAAGAATTCATTTTCATCATATTTCGTAAATGGATCTATACTTTCTTTATACATTTTCACTTTACGAGATGAAGAAGTTTCTGCGATTATTTCAAAATCTAGAAACAGACCTTCGTCAATTGAACTCATTTTTCAAAACTTATATTTTTGCTTTTGCATAATAACAAAACATTGATCTTTGACAGTTCTGACAGTTCAAGCAATTTTTGTTCTTATTTGTAGTAGATTTTGTAATAGATTCAAGGAAAATCTTGAGACTAGTTAGTGAGAGGGTTAAATTGTTTATTGGTAGCATTTTATTAAAGCTCAGCACTTTGTTTTAACCTTCCAGTTAACTAATAGTCGACATTAGCGTTTGATTATTAGTAAGGCCCATTGTGTCAAATTAAATTTAACAATGAGCAAATAAAACTTGTTAAATTTTACCGAAAATTAAATGGACGTAGCTTAATTAATCTAAATTCTTATAATTGCGCCTTCACGGTTGGTGTTCATTAAGATGTTTATTAACATTTCCAACTAAAAAAGTACTTCTAATCATGCCTAGTGGACCAATACCATCAAAGTTTCCTAGTGTGTTCCAGGTGTTAAGGCTGCTTTATATGTATTACACCTAATGACAGAAGTGTTTTCGAGCCTCTAGCGATTAGCTTTTCAACACAAAATTTGACAAAAAGAAAAAAAAAAACAAATCCAAATCTTTAATTTTATTAATCAAATAAGTTAAATTATTCTACACTTTAAAAATTAAACTTTAAAAATTAAGTAACCATGAATTATAATAATAACGACAGCTTGTCACTCTCTTTCCCTACTAGTTCTTGGGGCACATTCAATTCGGTGAGCAAAAGAAAAAAAGTCTACCAAACAATGTCTAATCGATACACAAATTTCTCTTCAGAGATACGATCGACAACCGAAATACAAAAACTTGGAAAATACCACAGGATCTCATTTAAATGAAGGAAATAATTCACAGAATCAATCTAAATTTGATGGTAATGATTTTAAAGACTTCAAAAATTCAGATGGTGATTCTCTCAATACAAACCCATTGGGTAATCAGTTGAACAATATCGGGGATAATTACCACCAGAATTCCAATAATTTCGGGTCCCAGCAGGACTCGAGTAATTTCGGGAACCAGCAGAATTCCAATAACTTCGGGTCCCTGCAGAATTCCAGTGACTTCGTGTCCCAGCAGAACTCCAGTATATGCGGGACCCAGCAGAATTCCAATAACTTCGGGTCCCATCAAAATTCCAGTAACTTCGGGTCCCAGCAGTATTCCGGTACCTTCGGGTCCCAGCAAAATTCCAATAACTTTAAGTCCCAGCGGACTACCAGATCAAATTCCAATAGCTTTGGACCCCGGAAATACCAATCTAATTTCAACAACACGAACAACTCTAAAAACCAGGGTGTAACTTGGGTTGGAAATGGATCAAATAACAATGCCAACGGTAGCGACAACAGATCAAATTACGTACCATTTCGAAAGTTCAAACAACACTTTACGAGTTGTCCGAATGATGCATCCAATGATAACTCGTCTACTCCAGCCTTGTTCATGGGCAGAGACCAATCATATCCAAATGAATTGAATGCTCTAATGAATCCCTTCTTCTGTGGCGTCTGCAATTCCCGGTTGAATTCTATCAAAAGCGCTAACATCCACTATGAATCGAAAGCTCACGATAAGCACATCACGAACTGGATGAAGAAAAACTTCACTGACAAAGGCCTGGCTGTGCCAGAAGTTCAGCGATTCGTTACCGAAGAGCCGATCGGCCCGTATCGCTGTGAACTGTGTAAGGTCGATTTAACTTCGGCCCAACATGCTCTACAACATAATAATGGCAGACGCCACAGACAGGCTGCTTCAAAGATCTCACCACCAACTGGAATTGGTTACTATAATGTAGATGGTGACTGGGTTGAAACGGGAAAAGTACTCGACAAGGTAACCGGAAAGGAGGCTTCTTATATCTTGGTCAACACGCCGTCAGGCTTCGAACCAGTTGTTCTGCATGTAGCATCCAAAGCTGAGCCCGGCGTAAAGAGACCTGCTGAGCTAAATGCCAACAATTCCGAAGTGTCTCCAGAAAAGAAACCAAATGTTGTAGTACAACCTCATGACGCCGAAAAGGAAAAACTAAAGATGCTGAAGGAGGAGCAATATCGAGCAATGATAACCGATTATGAGAAAAATAAGCAACCAGAGAAAAGCTCCTCCAATCCAAAGACAGACAACAATAAATTCAAGGCTGCGTCGTTGGTTTCTCCAGACTCTACCGGCAACACCCAAACACCACAAGAAGCTTTAAATTCACTGCAATGTAAAATATGTGCAATTGCCACCACATCATACGACCAAATGTTGCTTCATCTCAAAGGGATACGCCATACCAAAAAACTCCGACTCCTCGGTGAACCACCACTCTCAGATATGTTCGACAAAACACCTACTAGCATTCTAGCGAGTTTAGATAGCACTAGTCCTTCAGATGTGTCCATATACAGGACACCGAGTGGGTCGTACTACTGTAAAACTTGCAACGTCGGCCAAGAAGATATTGCACGCATAAAGAAGCATATTTCGAGTAAGGCTCATTTGGCTGCAGTTAGAAGGAGTGCAGATGTACCGATGAAGTATTAAGGAAGAGAGGTTAACGTTTTTCCACTTGTGTGGGAACAAATTTGTTATTTTAAACTTTAATAAACAACTAAATTATTATAATCTTATCCCCCAGCCAATTTTTTGCGTTGTGATCAATTGCAAACTTTTCAAATTTGTTAATTTGCGACTTTAAGCAAGGCGTTGAAGTTTCAACTTAAATTTGACGTGACATTGGGCGCATTCACTTATGTAGTCACTACGTAGTGAAGTCATTCTGATTGGCTATTTCCAACTACAAAATGAGTTAAAATTTCCCCTCCGACGTAGTGTAAAAATTTCGGCTACAAAGTTAGTGGAGAACAATTTTGACGTTTCAAAATCAGTTGCTTGGTAAAGACACAAGAATTCAAAATGAAATTAATCGTTTAGTATTTAAATACAAATATAAATCACACCCATTGTGTCTTAAATTTGATTTTATTGAATTTAAAAACAAAAGATTATTTAAAGTTATCAAATGAAAAATGTTTCTTATTTTATATATTTGCACTTGTCAGTAATATGACAGTTCCGGATTGACTAGCTTTGTAGTGCAATTTTGTATTCACAAAGCTAGTTAAATTTTAACTACGTAGTCACTAGATTTATGCGAAGCGGGACACAAAATAATTTTTTAATAATTTGTATTTATTGTTTTGTTTCCTTTTTTTTTGTTAATATCATTTTTAGTTCAATTTCATCAATGAACTGAGACGGATCATTTCATAGGGTCAACCATTGGTAAAATAAATCAATTTATTTTTTAATCAAATATGTTAAAACGCCAATTTCGCCATTTTCTCGTTTGAATTGAGTAAAATATACTGATTTAATTTTGATTTAAAATCAAATTTACAATTTGAATTCTCAGTAGAACTGTGTTTTTATTACTTGGCCACCACTGAGCAACAAGGTTGAATTAAAGGAATTTGTCAATCGATTAATTCATACTTTTATATTTAAAGGTTGCAGCAACTCCATGGCCTGATGTTTGAAACTACATTATAGCTAAACTACAATATCGCGTTCGGTCATGCCGACTTTGGCATATTGAATAGAAACGTATTGGACTCTTACGAGGCAATCTGAAATGTTATATCAAGCAATTTGTGATGTTGGTTTCTATCTGGGTCGATTTCAAAAAAATTAAAAATAGTTTTTATCATGATGGGTAGATGGCTATTTTGAGTAGCAAATGGTAAGGTAGTGCGAACATAAGTTTAAATAATAGAAGCAGAAAATGTTTGAATAGTGCCTGGTTACACGAGCGCAAAAAAGAATTAATTCACGAAAGAGAACGGATGATTTTTAGAAAGAAGGAAAGGGATGGAAAAAAATGCCAAGTTTCGTCTTTTTCCTCATCTTCAGATATGAGTTTTGCGTTAAAAATCATGTTTCTTTCTCAAACGTTCTCCTTTTGACAAACATTTTCATTTCTAATTTGCCGGCGAAGAAGAATGTACACCAAATTTGCTTTTGTTTTGCTCGTGCTGTACCTGCGGCTGAGCATCCAACGAAGTTTTTTGTGTTTTAATTTCCGACTGTTCCTCTATTTCTTGCATGCCCACTTAATTTTTTTTTCTGTGTGTAACCACAAAAGTAATTCTTTTTTGCGCTCGTGTAACCAGGCACAAAGTAAACAAACATGAGGAAAAAAGAGATATCTGAATAAAAGTTTTATGGCTTGGATCTACATCGTTTTATTTTCGATAAGGACCCAAATGGATTATTGCTATAATAAAACGCAGCTGCTAATAAAAAAGTAAAATGGAAAATAAATTCGTTAATTTTGCTTTTAGGATCATCTTTCGAGGTGACAAAATACACTGCGAATACACACATTTTTTATCAAAATTAGACACCCCAGCTCGGAACTTCCAGGCATTTTAGAGGCTCAAGCTGGTCCTATTGAAAGTAAGCAAGTACTTTAGATATGGACTGGTAGTATCTAATTTCTCGTTGGTGTCATCTATTCCTTAACGCTACTAGTCCTTTTGTAGGCTCAGCGGAAGTACGAATAAACTTTTGAGCTTGGTTTTTGTATATTGTTTATTCTGAAAAACTTTATAATAGGCGTATTTTATTGGTAAATTATTAGCTAGTGCAGTAATGGAAAGTAAGTGGAGTAATGGAAAGTGTGAATAAAACATATGTTCACTATTATATGCACTTTTATTTTAAATCTTTAAGTTGGTATCTGTGCAATCATACTTATGTCAAGATCAGCTGTTGAAAATACGTACTCAAGGGATGTGTTGAAAAACTATTATTGTTTTTATGTAAAGTTGAATAAGAGCTCAAGTTAATGTGTACATGCAGGTCCAGTCAGAATAGAGTTGAGTGTGAATTGAAAGATTGAAATGACATAACGAGTGCCTGTCCACATTAAATTTTTAATGTTAGGTGCAAGCAGTGAGACAGGTAGATTATATGTGAGTGAAAAAGAGAGAGATGGGTAGATTACAGCCCAAATGCAAAAAATATTCTTGGATTTTGTATTGTATGAGTGAAAGATAGATAGATTTCAAGGGTGTGAGTAGGGATGTGCAGATTGATTTTCTCTTCATCGTATGGACACAACGAACATAATAAAACCCAGCATTAAAAATCCAATGTAGACAGGCACTAAAAGCCAAAAGAAGGGTGTGAGGGGAGATTTTGTCCTTCCCCGTAAGCCCGTCTTGCCTACAAGCTCCCATTTGCTGGCAACTCAGTTTTCCTGTGTGAAAGGGGACAAATCAACGCTAAACATTGAGCGCCACAATTAAACTTTCTCTTCTCAAAATAAACTTACACTGCGATAGCTGACGCGAAGCGAATCAGGGCGAATCATTCACAATGATAACAAAAATGACAAATAAACAATGCCGCGTCGGCGAATGTACCACTTTCGCGTTGGTTTGGGAGAGCCTTTAAACCCGACTAATGACGAAAGTTTTGTTTTCGCATCAAATGTTTCGCTTTGGTTTTGGGCGAGTCCTAACACACATCACACGTCAATAAATTTAGAGATAAATAAATTAGGTGGCGCAACAGTCCGTAGAGAACCAGGGCCTAGTGACTTACAACTCTCAACCATTCCTGTGTGCGAGTACTGTTGTCAGGGATGGAGGGGACCTACAGTTTTATGCCGAATCCGAACGGCTAATTTGAGAAAGCACTTTTTCATGACAAGCATTACTCTTGGAGAATTTGTCAATTCCTCGCAAGAGATAGCACTGTGATTATTGATGATTTTTGGGTGATGTCAAGTAGTCAACGCATTGAATATTTACGTTGACAGTCTAATCGTAGATTAATATTTCAAACCAATTTATTTTTATTCTAGTGAAAACAGAGCACAAGAAAAATACGAACGCATCCCCAAATAATAAAATCCTGCCAACCTTTAAGTAAAAAATATTTCTGGAACTGGATGAAGTGTCATTCTATTCCAAGCATTCCAAAACTTTATCTGGACTATTTATATGCACTATTTTTGCTGCCTTATTTATCCGCACTATTTCTTTGTTGTTGTTTAGTGTGTAAGATTTTGCTGCGCTGCGTATAAATTTACCAATAAAAAACGCCTATAATAGATTTCCTAAGTTCCTTTAAAAAAGATTTTCGAAGCAAAGAAACAACAGATGGCGTTTCAAAATTAATTATAATTGTTTTTTTTTTTTTAAATTCTAATCGAAATCAATGAAAGAAACTTTACCTTTTTAAAAAATCTGCAATTGTGTCTGTAATCGATGTGATTATAAAAAAGCACGAGATAAGTATTGGTACCGATGTAAGTAGTGTATTACCAGTCTCAGGTTTATTGCGGCGCAGTGTCATAAGTCCGTAAGTCATAAGTCCGTAAAGGACTTATGACTCACTTAGGTGGGTCAAAACTTCATAAATCGATTATGAACTTATAACCCAAGTAAGTGAGCCAAAAGTCCGTCAAAATTTCCAACGAAATTCTGACCCAAAGCTTACGGTTTTTTGGAGTCATTCTCTCTGAGAAGCGAATGCTTACGAAAATTGTTAATGGTTGCGTTCCTTTCACTTTGAAAAAACTTTGAACAAAATTATAATATAAGAAGTGATAAGCAAAAAATTGTACAATTATTAATTTTTGAAATTAGAATGCTTGAAAAAATTATATGAAAAAAACGTATTTCATGTATTTTTAAAGTAAAGGGTCATTACAAAAATTCGCGCGAATTTTTTTAATGACCCTTTACTTTAAAAATACATGAAATACATTTTTTTCATATATTTTTTTCAAGTATTTCATGTATTTTTAAAGTAAAGGGTCATTAAAAAAATTCGCGCGAATTTTTGTAATGACCCTTTACTTTAAAAATACATGAAATACATTTTTTTCATATAATTTTTTCAAGTATTTCATATATTTTTTTCAAGTATTTCATGTATTTTTAAAGTAAAGGGTCATTAAAAAAATTCGCGCGAATTTTTGTAATGACCCTTTACTTTAAAAATACATGAAATACATTTTTTTCATATAATTTTTTCAAGTATTTCATGTATTTTTAAAGTAAAGGGTCATTAAAAAAATTCGCGCGAATTTTTTTAATGACCCTTTACTTTAAAAATACATGAAATACATTTTTTTCATATAATTTTTTCAAGTATTTCATGTATTTTTAAAGTAAAGGGTCATTACAAAAATTCGCGCGAATTTTTTTAATGACCCTTTACTTTAAAAATACATGAAATACATTTTTTTCATATAATTTTTTTAAGCATTCTAATTTTCAAAATTAATAATTGTACAATTTTTTGCTTACCAAAAATTGTAAGTAAGTACAATTTTTTATATTATAACTTTTGCACAGTTTGATTATTTGATTTTACCAATTAAAAGAGTCGTTTTAAAAAAGTGTGATTATTGTTTGCTTCCTTTTGTCACATTCACATGTCCCTAATATTGGTATTCTTTTTTTAATCATAGATCTATCCCTTTCTCTTCTTACTAATGAGAAAAAAGACTGATAAGGCGTATACACATGCTTTCCAATACATCAATTCAAATATATTTAAATTCCTTCCAACTTCATTTACGTGTGATTTTGAACAAGGGTTAAGGAGAGCATTAAATAATGTTTTTTTAACTGCAATTATAAATGGATGCTGGTTTCAGTTTTCCGTTTTTCCATAAAAAGAATAAATAAATTTATTTCATTCAATCTTGTTTTTTTTTTTGTTGAAGACCTTATGGCTCTTTTTATTGCGGACTTTTGGCTCACTTACGTGGGTTATAAGTTCATAATCGATTTATGAAGTTTTGACCCACCTAAGTGAGTCATAAGTCCTTTACGGACTTATGACTTACGGACTTATGACACTGCGCCATAATTCGCGCGAATTTTTGTAATGACCCTTTACTTTAAAAATACATGAAATACGTTTTTTTCATATAATTTTTTCAAGCATTCTAATTTCAAAAATTAATAATTGTACAATTTTTTGCTTATCACTTCTTATATTATAATTTTGTTCAAAGTTTTTTCAAAGTGAAAGGAACGCAACCATTAACAATTTTCGTAAGCATTCGCTTCTCAGAGAGAATGACTCCAAAAAACCGTAAGCTTTGGGTCAGAATTTCGTTGGAAATTTTGACGGACTTTTGGCTCACTTACTTGGGTTATAAGTTCATAATCGATTTATGAAGTTTTGACCCACCTAAGTGAGTCATAAGTCCTTTACGGACTTATGGCCTACGGACTTATGACACTGCGCCGTTTATGGCGCAGTGTCATAAGTTAGTTAATTTTAATTATTAATTTTTGAAATTAGAATGCTTGAAAAAATTATATGAAAAAAACGTATTTCATGTATTTTTAAAGTAAAGGGTCATTACAAAAATTCGCGCGAATTTTTTTAATGACCCTTTACTTTAAAAATACATGAAATACATTTTTTTCATATATTTTTTTCAAGTATTTCATGTATTTTTAAAGTAAAGGGTCATTAAAAAAATTCGCGCGAATTTTTGTAATGACCCTTTACTTTAAAAATACATGAAATACATTTTTTTCATATAATTTTTTCAAGTATTTCATATATTTTTTTCAAGTATTTCATGTATTTTTAAAGTAAAGGGTCATTAAAAAAATTCGCGCGAATTTTTGTAATGACCCTTTACTTTAAAAATACATGAAATACATTTTTTTCATATAATTTTTTCAAGTATTTCATGTATTTTTAAAGTAAAGGGTCATTAAAAAAATTCGCGCGAATTTTTTTAATGACCCTTTACTTTAAAAATACATGAAATACATTTTTTTCATATAATTTTTTCAAGTATTTCATGTATTTTTAAAGTAAAGGGTCATTACAAAAATTCGCGCGAATTTTTTTAATGACCCTTTACTTTAAAAATACATGAAATACATTTTTTTCATATAATTTTTTTAAGCATTCTAATTTTCAAAATTAATAATTGTACAATTTTTTGCTTACCAAAAATTGTAAGTAAGTACAATTTTTTATATTATAACTTTTGCACAGTTTGATTATTTGATTTTACCAATTAAAAGAGTCGTTTTAAAAAAGTGTGATTATTGTTTGCTTCCTTTTGTCACATTCACATGTCCCTAATATTGGTATTCTTTTTTTAATCATAGATCTATCCCTTTCTCTTCTTACTAATGAGAAAAAAGACTGATAAGGCGTATACACATGCTTTCCAATACATCAATTCAAATATATTTAAATTCCTTCCAACTTCATTTACGTGTGATTTTGAACAAGGGTTAAGGAGAGCATTAAATAATGTTTTTTTAACTGCAATTATAAATGGATGCTGGTTTCAGTTTTCCGTTTTTCCATAAAAAGAATAAATAAATTTATTTCATTCAATCTTGTTTTTTTTTTTGTTGAAGACCTTATGGCTCTTTTTATTGCGGACTTTTGGCTCACTTACGTGGGTTATAAGTTCATAATCGATTTATGAAGTTTTGACCCACCTAAGTGGGTCATAAGTCCTTTACGGACTTATGGCCTACGGACTTATGACACTGCGCCGTTTATTGCATCTCCATCTATCTGTGAATACAGTAGCTATGACAATATTTTATTTTTAAATTCTCTGAACTGGCATTGCCTGCCGGCGAATTCAACAAGAATGTTGACAGTTGAGTAATAATTTCGCCTTGACGTTTCATCTCTTTCTTTTTCTGTCGTTCGCCATCCAAGATGGTAGGTTCCTTAAATTTGTATTTTATAAAATCTTAAATTATCAATGTAATCCGAATAGAAAAATCTTTCAATCAAATTAAAATCAATTCAAAATGTATCGAAGAATATGAGAATTAAATTATTGAAAAAATAAAAACTTCCCTTAGTGGTGATTGAAAGCGGTTTCTGTTTGGCTAAGATTCGTGATGTGTTTTATGAGAAACATACTCTATTTTCTTAATGTTCCATGATTGATTTTCATGATTTTGATTTTTGATTCGAATTGCAGACGAAAGGTACATCAAGTTTTGGTAAACGCCACAATAAGACGCACACCTTGTGTCGTCGGTGCGGACGCAGCTCGTACCATATCCAAAAGTCCAAATGCTCCCAATGTGGATACCCAGCCGCCAAGTTGCGTTCATGTAAGTGACAAATTTATTACATTCAATATAATTTTTGTACTTGTTATTGTTCCCTGAGTGAAATCCTACAGTGCAGATATTAAAATTATATTTTCTTTTATTTATACAGACAACTGGTCGGTTAAGGCTAAGAGGAGGAAGACCACTGGAACTGGTCGTATGCGTTTCCTCAAGGTTGTGCGTAGGCGCTTCCGCAACGGTTTCCGTGAAGGAACCCAAGCTAAGCCCAAGAAGGCAACGTAAACTTTTTAACTAAGCTTCTTTTTACAATAAAACGTAATTTTTTGATTGGACACCTGAAGGTATTTTTTTTTGTGTTCTTTCGTTGGAATGAAATGTTTTCCGAGTGAATTGTAAGGATATTCTGCGAAAATAATGTGGTTTTGTCATGTAGGTACCTCGGAACTAAGCATCAAATATTAGATCTAAAACTCGGAAATAATATTTCTGTGACCGATGATATATTCTAGGAGGCAATGTTGATGTGCTTCGTGTATTTTTTGGGGAGTTTGTGATGGAGGTTTGAATTGATACTTCTAAAGTCAATAACATGTCCAAATGAGATGACGTCTATTTTTTAAATATCACTTGAAAAGTTCTGCTATCGCCTGCAAACTGGACGAAAAGGTTCTAAATGAAAACAAAATAACAATTACCCATTTCTATAACTTTTCAAATTCCTACCTATACATAAGTCAGAAAGTTTGTTTGATAGGGACAATCCTTGATTCCTTAAAAAACGAATTCACGCAGTTCTGCCTATTTCTCTCAATTTTGCGCAATTTGTGCATAGTTTCAATTTAATTTTTGTAAAGAAAGATTCCTTGGTAAAAATTGGAAAAGAAATAAATACTACCTGATTATCATACAAAATAATGGATTCACAGCTTGTAGAGCTTGTAGAGGAGTTTTGTTTGTAGATAATGTTCTCTGTGCGAACAACTGAAGCTTAATGCGAAGTAAATTGTTAATGCATGACACTTGAAAAAATAACTAGTTGCCATGGTCTAAATATTATTATGTACCTATTATGTTGAAACGTCTTAAATGGTTTTTGTAAAATAAAATAATTACATTTTTGGTTTTACCACTTTTTATGTATTGAATTAAAGGCACTATATATATGGAGACTTTATTAGGAAAGATAAGAACTTATTGAAACGTTAAACAATATATTTAAAACAGGGTTTAAGAAACCGAAACAAACGTTTTCTATAAATAATCGGGTATTTAGAGAACAAGAATAAAAATGAAGTTATTTGTTTTATAACACGTAATGATCAATATTTCAACAATCCCTATTATTAAAATATTAGTAAGATTTCAATTTTGTATATTCATGCCCGTTTCTTTCACAAAGTTGGTGCTTCTTATTAGGAACTGCTTTTGTTAGGTTATAAGCGAGTATGTAACGTACAGCAACAGCCTTGTCAATAATTCGGCCACGAATACGATGATGGCGAAACTTTAACGTGTTTAGATCTTGATCTAAAAGAATTTGACTTTAATTATCATATGCATAAAACTATGTGTTGTTTTTTAAAACAGTTGTCGATTTCGGCTCCAAACTCTTTGAGGTAGGTTGCTTCTTAGAAAAGTGCCGACAATGCAATACACTCGGCTTCAGTGCTTGACAATGCACATTTACTGCAGTCCAGTGCACCTTTCCATGCTTTGCTTCGAGTTAAAACGACCAGCATCATTAAAATCAAAACGACTAGCATCATTAACAGCAAATGTTCAAGTTGAATTGATTTAGGCACGAGCAGGGTTCGAACCTCAGTAACAAAATTTCGGAGCAGATTTGCAGCAAAAGTGAAGTAAATCAAAAATTTCCGAAGTAGATTTGAAAATGAAAGAAAAACTCAAGTATTTTTAACAAAAATTTATTTAACGGAAATAAATAGATATTTTTTATTTATTTATTTATTTACTATTCATAATACATACTACAAATATTTTTGGTTTTTATTGATTTAATTTTAGAATGTATTTGCCTTGGAAAAATTTAAATTCTCTTATAAATTTAATCAATTCAAGCGGTGGTTCAAAAATTTGTTTTCGATCTGCTATTAATGATCGTGAAAACATTAAATTTTCAACTGTATTGACATGCAAACGATTTCTTATTTTAGTTTTCAATAAATTCATTTCGGAAAACTTTCTCTCAGCTGTGGCGCTGCTGTGTGGTAAAACGGCTAGAGTTAACATGTAGTCAGATAAGTTTTGGAACATAAGTTCTTCCATTTATTAGTGGTTGTTTTTAATGAGTACCAAAAGCTAACTAAATCTTGCTGATCTATGTTGCTTATATTGTGTATAATGAATGATCTCCATTCATCATTTAATGCCTCAACAGAGGTTTTATTATAAGGAAATGCCTCGATCAATTTCAAAATTGATGGTAAGTCCCCCGTTTGAATTTTTGTTGGGTTTAAATATTGAACCAAGTTTAATTTAATATCTTCAAATGAAAATCTAGATTTTATTTGCTTACAAAGAATTATATAATATTTTAAAATATTTTGTTTTATTTCGAAAACACTTTCTTTTGAAACATTTTTTTCATTTTTTTTCAAATTCAATACCACAAAATATTGTGTTAGTAGAAAACTGGAAATCCTGATTTTCGAAATCTACTTCAGTTCTTAAAAATTCAATTTTTATAAAATTGCTTAGTTTAAAAAAAAATATTTTGATGACTGGTAAAAGAAGATGAATTATAGTCTTCTCTGACTGGAAAATTTTATTCATTTCATTAATTATGTTTATAAAATATATGATAAGAACAATAAATATAATTTGTTAACTTCATTAAACCTTTCTCCTACTGTCTCGACATTCTCTTTTTTTTCTTCGAAAGTTAAAAGTAAGAAATAATGTTTCAGAGCTGTCCATTGCTCCAACACCCTATCTACAGCTGCCTGCACTGCAAGCCATCGAGTGGAACATGTATTCAGAATTTTATGTTCAGGTGTTTCGAAATATTTCTGAAAAGTGTTAAATTCTGATAGTCTTTTAGAGCTTTGGGAAAAAAAATTTTAGATTGTCTTTATCAATAGTTCGACTTCAACAGGAATCTGTTTTGCCGCAGCCTCGGTACATAAATTCAGTGAATGGCAAGTACATCCCAAGTAAAACATATTTGGGTTCAAGGATTTGAGATGAGTTTTCACTCCATTGAGTGAGCCATTCATAACCGCCGCATTATCCGTCCCTAGTCCTATTAAATTTTCACATAATTTCATTTGGTTTGGCTTAACAATTTTTTAGTGTGGAAAAAAGGAGCAGATCTGAAAAAAGCGGAGTGGCGAAGTAGATTTGTTTTCCCCCTCAAAACTGGAGTAGATTTGCTTCGATCGAAGTGAGGTTTGAACCCTGGGCACGAGTACGATAACTTTGGCGCCAAGATATAATAACGGTTTTTGGTAGAGGGGATTAATACAAGCATTTTTTACTATGGGCGGGGGGGCAATTTAAAAAAATTATTATTTAAAATGGAAAAAAATAATTAAAAAATAACGGTGATACAATTAAGTTTTATACATTTTTTAAAGCCAACATTCTGTTTTATTAGCCAGTTTTTAATTCAAGTCAAAACTATGCGTAGTTTTTGAAAAATTTAATTTTAAACTCAAAATTTGAGTAAAAAAAGTTAAAAAAAAAAAAGGTTTAAAGTGTAATTTTTCAATACTTCAAGATTATCTACCATTGTTTTTATTTCAGAATTTATTGCTCTTATTTGTTTTTGATCAAAAACTGAAAACTAGATGATTTTATGTCTTTTGGTTTTGAGAAAATTGAAAATAACCACAACTACTATTTTAATTTAATTCTTTTTTTTTTTCTTGAGTGGTCTTATTTTGATAGTAACAATGGTAGGTGCGAGTTTGTGTGTATCCAACTGTAGGGAGTGCGAGTTTGGGTGTATGCAACAGTGGGACCTGCAACCCCCCTGCTTGGGAACACTATAGGATTTGGGGTGGGTGCAAGTTGGAGTGCGTGCAAGGTGGGGAGGCGGCAAGGTTCGGTGGGTGCAAGATGGGGTGCATGCAAAGTTTCTTTTGCATTTAAATAAGCTGGATTTAAGAACAATTAATTTACCCTAGGTGTATCTTAATCCATATTCGATTATTACTATCAAAATAAGACTACGTTAATACTTAAGCAAGGAAAAAGTAATTTAATTGAAATATTTTTTTTGGTAATTTTCAATTTTTTCAAGAAAGAGAAGACATAAAATCATATAGTTTTCAGTTTTTGATCAAAAACAAATAAGAGCAATGAATTCTAAAAAAAAAACAGTAGGTAATTTGAAAGTTTTGAAAAACTACACCTTAAACCTTTTTTTTTACTTTTTTTTGCATACATTTTTAGTTTACAACAATTTTTTTCAAAAACTATGCATAGTTTTGACTTGATTTAAAAACAAGCTAATAGACAAAAATGTTGGCTTTAAAAAAAGGTATAATACTTAATTGTAAGTATTACCGTTATTTTTTAATTATTTTTTTTTCCATTTAATGTACATATTTTTTTAAATTGCCCCTACCGCCTAAACGAGGGGAGATAGACCCCCCCTTGTATAGTAAAAAATGCTTGTTTTTAACTATTCTATACAAATCCGTCATTAAACTTTGTCGCCAAAGTTATCGTACTCTCCCCTTGATTTATATTTCTTAATTTAAAATTAAAGTTATGACGTTTCATTCCGCCCGAATTGAGTGCTCCCAATAAGGGAAATCTTTGGAACATGAATTTTTTTTCACCCGAAACTCGCAATAGGCGAATTGAAAAAAAGGGATTTTTTCGGGTGGAATCTTGTTCACGTGAAACTCACAATAGGGCTGAAAGTCTTTTTCCTTTAGCAGATAAGTTTGTAATTTTTGTTAGTTTCGTTGTACCTAAATTCTTTTAAGACATTGGTTATTATGTCTCCGAATCGCTCTTACCCATACAAAATATTTTCGACGTGCTTTTCAAAGTCACTAATTATCGATTTTCATACACCGTTTAATAGGCAGTAAGTAGTCAACCAAGAATTTCACTCATGTACTTCGATTGATCCAAAAAAGTTTGAAATTTGGAACATGGACCATAACAGGTGAATCAAAGATTCGCATGCCCCTCAAGTCTCCTTTCACTCCTCTCCAAATTTCTTGCGGAGTTTTGTCACTAGTAGAAGAATTTGTTGACCTGTTAATCACATAAGCTGCAGTATTAACAGTCTCTGCGTCAAAGATCATACATTTTGCACGTTTTACTATGGTTCGATTATATGTATATTTAGTTCGGCGACTCCTCCATTCTGCTCTTGGGTATACATATGTATTTGTGCATTGATGAATAATACGAGAATTTTTGCAAAAAGCTTCAAAAATTTGTGCCACATATTCAGTTCCGTTATTCGCTCGAATCACTTTTATTTTCCGTCCTATTTGAGTTTCTGCCAATTTTTGAATTCCAGAAAGTTAAAACTTCTGTTTTCGATTTTAAACAATGTTCGTAAAAACCGCCAATAAAGGTTAAAAAATACTTTCCTCCTCTAACCGATCTGCTTTCCGTAGGAGCACAAATATCTGAATGAAAAAGATCCAATATACTCTTAGTTTTATGTGTTTTTGTGTTTGAACAGTATATGTACGAGTCGGCTTACCTTTAAGCCATATCTCACACTTTTTCAAATAATATATGTCTTTGCCAAAAGATACAGGTAGAGAGATCTCCCTCTTTTTATAATTAAAGGTATTCAAGGGGTTATTAGTACCCTTTATATGTTTAGGAAAGTAGAGAGACGTTCCTTACTAAAAAATGGGAAAATATAACCAAAACTCCCAAAAAAATAATTCATTAAATTGTATGAATGGAATCGTCTCAGAGTCAAACTGAATTCAGCATATCTAAAGGCCCAACAAATGTATATAGCGTAGTTATAGTCAATTTCTTGAAGTTCAAACTCGGAACTTTACTTCACTAACCTCTACCTTCAGTTGATCCCGCGAAAACTACCAAAAAGATAATTGTCTACAAAACTCTCCTTAGGCAAGCCACAATTCCATTAAGACTTTTATTTCGTATTTTAAGGAAATATTACTTATGTATTCCTTTTTCAATTTCACTAGGAAACGTCAAATAGAATTGAGCAGAAAATAAATAAATCTCAGATTAATAAAGTTCAGTTAACTGAGAAATCATGATAAGCTGTCATTTTGACATAAGTGGACTAGACTTGGAAGTTAGGGAGATTTTTCTTGACTAACTTTCCAGTCATCTTTCCAATAAAATTGCCTTAATTGGAAGGCAACTTTTTGGCAGGTGGCCAATCAGATACTAGAAACGTGCCTTACTTTGAAGTCCCTTATGTCGTCTGAACCTGCCCAATTTACCAACTAACTAGTTGCCTTGGTCAAAATTTACGTTCAAAGAAAGCATTTGACTGCAGATGAAGCCTTTTATGTTGGCTAAGCTTGAACTTTGTCCTTGCATTTTCATCGGTCTATTTTCCTTTCAATGATCAACTCTAACCGTAAATGCTTGATTCCAATAACGAATTTGTGTTCAATGACATAAATTTTCAATGATAGCTATAACTAACCTGTCGACAAAATTTCCAATGATTGGTTTTAATGATAAAAACCAATGATTACTATAACTGGTTGCCTTAAAATTTTAAGCAACAAATTAAATTAAATTAATTTTTTTTTTTAAATTTATTAATAAAGAACAGATAAAAGTATACCACTTTTTTGATAATTCAATTATACCCATCTGACAAAAGTTAATTCAATTTTTTTTATAATTTAGCATGACTTTACGAGGTCATTAGAAATTTGTTTTTTGGATTAATATTGAATCAGGTAAACAAACAATGAAGTTCAATTAAAAATTTATTTCGACCAGAGCATTTAACATTTGTTTATTATGTTTATTGAAAAGATCGCATTATTTACTTTTTCAAAATGGTATTTACAGTAACTTAATGCGGTCGCTAAAAGTTATTTAAGGTATATTATAGGGACAAGTAGAGTTTGTGGTTAAAAAAGAAATAATACAAAATATATACAGACATTCCTCGAAAAAGAATTGCATTCTATTTATTTAAAAATAATCCTTCGAACTAAAAAATATACATAAGATATAATAATAAGATATAATCTAAATATAATATTTTAAATCAGTTTGCTCCAAATCTGCTTAAAATCTACTATACAAAATGACTAAGCATATACATTTCCATTATTTTACAACTTACACTTGTTTTTTTTATGTTTTTTTTTTTTTTTTTTTTAAACCTTAAATATGAAATAATTTAATACTAAGAAAATAAGCGTTAGTGGCTTAATTTGTGCGACGCCTTAAATTAAAAAAAAATTTTCTATTCGGCATGCACTTTGCTTTGGATACTCTCTTGATTCAACGAGTCTGAGTTTAGGTCGTTATTGTTTATTGAATGATCACAGACTTGCTTCTGGCAGGTTATTTCGGACTTTTTACTCTTTGGTGTTCGATTGAAAATAAGTTTTTTGAGATTTTGAAAGGGTATATCGAAGAAGAGGGTTAGAAGTGTCGACGCTACGAATATGCTTATCAATTCATTGGTGTCCAACTACAAAAAATAGAATGAATACAAATTTAGGATAAACTTTTACATACATATATAAGATTAATTTTACCATAAGGAACACGAAATTGTAGTAATGATGGATGTGACGTCTACGCCCGACATTGAAGAAAAAAACGGGGAATTGGGTTAGATAGATGGCGTACGACAGCTTTGTCGCCACTTGAAAACCCTTCCATGAAAAGAAGTTCGTCAGATGGTCTGAAATTAATTATTAATACAAAATGTAAGTTTTTTTTATTTTGAAAATATTTACTCTTGTATCCCATATGAGACACAAAGACAATCCAAGCGAAGAAGAAGCACCATGCTACTGGTGCAAAGGCAGCGTATATTGCTGCATGTGTGGAATTGTAAACGTAAGACATGTCCCCCATTGGTGCAGGTCCAAGCAGAGAAGCGAGAAGACAGAATACGGCAACAGTCCATCCAATTCGTAGTTGGGAGTTTGTAAGATTGATACCTCGGAGCTTTCTCAGTCCATAACCAAGGAAAATTCCAATTA
Source organism: Eupeodes luniger (assembly GCA_951509635.1). Classification (NCBI taxonomy): domain Eukaryota; kingdom Metazoa; phylum Arthropoda; class Insecta; order Diptera; family Syrphidae; genus Eupeodes; species Eupeodes luniger. The sequence continues at coordinate 75,940,704 of OX608074.1, forward strand.
TGTATACTGTTGATCTGTGAGGTGGGAAAGAGTACATATAATCTGCTGTCCTGAATAGTCTTTGAATTCTGTAATTAAAAAAAAATAAATATTAAACATTGAACACTATTTAAGATTTATTGAACCCTACGTTGTTCCAAAGTAAACGTAGTTTGAAAGCTCATTTACAACTGTTGTGTAATATCTAGCAGCGGTTCCAATAATTGCCAGTGATGTGAGTCCAATAACTCCGCCTCTTGGCCACTTCCAAATTGAGAAAATCATCAGCGGTGCCACAACAAAAAGTTCAGTATCAATACCGAGATGATGGGTATGAGTTAAGCACTGCACAAGAAAGAGTTTTTGGAATCATGAAAACTACAGGGTGTTTATTTAAAAGTACTAACCATTTCACCAAATCCAAAGTAGTTGTGTATAAACAAAAGATTTCTCCACCAGTTTTTCTTACAAATATTTGAATGATGGCCAACAACAAGATTCCATTGTGGACCGGATCCCCACATTGGAAGGATAAATGTGCAAAAGATTATAAGTGCTGCCAATGGTGGAACAATTCTTAAAAGAAATCACAGAAACCATTGAATTAAAAAAATTTAAATTAATTTTATAAAATATTGCTTCATAAAAAATGTTGTTTAATTTTTACTTTTTACCGAGATTTAGAGATGGAAAACATTTGAACTAATTCGTTAGCACGACAAATATAATTACCTATGAAATTTAAATTTTGTATACATACAATATGTAAAATTAGTAGTAAAGTAAAGTAAAGTACAAAAAATGTTGCAAACAAGAAAACTTAACACCACAGAAATATTTCAATCTAATGGTGGCACTTCTTAAACGGTGGGCGGATGTGTGGACGAATTGATTTTATATTTGAAGGATTTAGGACATTGACGAGAATTTCAGCTGGGGTCTCTTTAGATGAGTTTACCTGTTGCAAAACAGAACACCCGTGGCATGATGGTTAGTGCGTTGGACTTAACTTAGAGTGTCCGTATGGGACCAGTAAGTTAGTTGTAAGTTATGGTTAATTAGGCTAGTTTTATGAATTTTTGTCTAGCTTTAAGATAGTCTTAAGAATGAATTAATAAAAATGAATTAAAAAAAAAAAAAAAGAAGTGCGTTGGACTGTCATGCCAGAGGTCTTGGGTTCGATCCCTGCCTATGTCATCTAAAGTTGTTTTCACGGGTACTGCCTCTTTCGACGAATTGACAAATTCTCCAAGAGTAATTCTTGTCATGAAAAGTGCTTTCTCAAATTAAACGTTCGGATTCGGCGTAAAACTGTAGGTCCTCTCCATCCCTGACAACAGTACTCGCACACAGGAATGGTTGAGAGTTGTAAGTCACTAGGCCCTAGTTCTCAACGGACTGTTGCGCCACCCAATTTATTTATTTTATTTAAAACAGAACACTCATTGTCCAGGTATTCAAGTAAGTATAAGATTTGTATGGTGGTTAAAATAGCTCGGGGCGTAGCTATATCGGAAGTTATATTAGGCTTTATTGAGGCCATGTTGTCAAACGCAGATACCGAGCGTGTTTTTGTCCTTTAGGCTGACGTAAGAATTGATTCCACAATTTCGAAAAAAGTATGTGTTGTGTTAACAATGGCCTTACTCATGAGATTAATTACCCCTTTTTTTGCCGTTTGTTAAAAAGATAGGTAACTTTTAGTGCTTCCACATTTGTCGATTTAAGGGCAATTGTTTTGAACTGAGTTTTTATGTCTTATGAAGCCCACTTCGACTTAAATGGTCATGTAAATAAGCAAAACTGCACAATATGGTGTAACTATTTTATAAGATATTGTATCTTACAGTTATTAAGTATTCACGAATAAATTAAATTAAATGAAATATGGTGTACGTGGAACCCACAAATCCTTTATAAAACAGTAGAGTTGAATTTTCGGCTCATATACTTCTCTGAAGAAAAAGGACGCACCTTAACGGTAAATGGTGACCGTTCTTCAAAAATGTCGGTCATGAATAACTTTCTAATAAGATGTCGCTAATGTGTGAACGAGGGTAGACACCATTTAAACAATATTATTTTTAAGAACTGTATCTTAAAAAATGTGATTCCAAATTCCACAAATTTGTATGGGTGCTTTTCAGAAACTTACAATGCAAGCATTTTTACTATGAGGATGAGATTGTCTTTCCCTGTATAACCGGAAGTAGTAATTTTCTATAAGAAAAACAATGGATACATTTAAACCTCTTCCTTTTAGCGTAGCTTTTGTATAAGGTTTTGAAAGCTGAAAATTAGAATTTAGACTGCAGTAACTAGCCTTAAAACAATATCCATTATTATTATTCACTTAAATAACAATAAGTGTTCTAAAATCCGATTTTATTTTTGTTTCCCAAATGCAGGAACAACCTTGAACTTGACCCCTTCAATTTGAACATACATATGTACATTTCAAGAGTGCAAACATTTGAAATTAAGTTTCGAGTATCTGAATATTTAAGTTAAATAAATATAAATATGTATTTATGTAATTATTCATATTTAGGTACCTCATAAGTCTGCCAATATATTCATTTTTAAGACGAGCGGGTTGTCCTTTTAAAAGTCTTCCAAATAGCGAATAAGCTGTTAACATTCCACTAAACATTAAAAATGGATCAGTGTACAGAGAAGCTGCTCTGCCAATCACCGTCCAAGGTCGTCCAAGGCTCTAAAAAAAAGACAAACAGTTAAAAAAACCCAAACTATTGATTCATGCTTCAAATCTCACCTCAGCCATTTCCGTTCTATTATTGAAAGCATTAAAGAATACCGCCATTGATTTGTGTGACAAAAGCAGCATGATTGCATTTAGAAATCTAATTCCATGCACAGCTTCAATGTCATCTGGAGATGATGTAGTACTGAATAGTGATTTAGTATTTTTATAAAGAGAGAACGCTGTAAGCCATTGGTCTGAAATTAATTGACTTTTAGAAAATCTAATCTTGTTTAATTATTTAAAAAATATTCTTTTTTTGCTTTACTCTGTTTAGCCCCGTCGGATCGTAGTTCGTAGATAGTTGATAGAATCGCAATCGAAATCATACATAAAAAGAATTGTCTAAAGAAAAATGAGAATAAAAGGTTATTTAGGTTAGGAAAATGATATTTAAATATTTATTAAAATTTACACAGCCAATTTTGTGCTTCGATCCCAGGGAAGATTTTGTTTAACTTGGCAATGTTGAGGTTCGACTCGTACTTTGAATAAAACTCCAGTTGACATTGTCATGTTTGTAAGGAATTCTTTAACAGTATATTCAACATCTTGTGGCTTACACGACGATGGTACACATATTCCCCAGTTAATTATATTATATCGTGGTACACGATGTCCAGGCTGGAAGGAAAAAATAAAAAAAGGTATTTAAAATGTAAAAGTACTGAAAAAGTTGTAGATATGAAATTTCCTCCTGATTTTTCTCTAAATTCGGAATATAATTTTTGTATCAAAATAACAAGGTAGGTATTTAAAATGTAAAAGTACTGAAAAAGTTGTAGATATGAAATTTCCTCCTGATTTTTCTCTAAATTCGGAATATAATTTTTGTATCAAAATAACAAGGTAGGTATTTAAAATGTAAAAGTACTGAAAAAGTTGTAGATATGAAATTTCCTCCTGATTTTTCTCTAAATTCGGAATATAATTTAATTACAATTTAATTTCAAAAATTGCATATCCTGAAAAAAATTTTAATACTTTATGCATGTCTTTAAATACATTCAATTATAATTCCAACACACCCTAATAAATCTTTGTTGTATCCTGAGTTTCTCAAGTCAACATAATCGTATAAAACCCACAATCAATCATGATCTTCTACAAGTTAATTTTTTTATACGATCGTGACTCCTATTCGTCTTCTATTTGTAAAGAACAAATATAGCATAGTATTTAAATAAATCAATGTAAGACGTAGATATTTTATTTACATTTATAGTTTTTCATTTAAAAAATATATGTATGTAGATGTTGTATAAGAAAATTTGTGTGCTAAAAAGGCGGATTTGAAACCTTAGCCGAAGAGTGGTATTAGTAAGGACTCAACAATTTTTTTAAGATCGATAAAGTCTCAAGACTCAAGTCATTTACCAAATACCGAAGGCAATATTAATGGAATTCGAGGTCAATGTTTTTTTTACTCAGAATCACAAGTAGAAATCCTTTTAAAATGTGTCGAGGCGTGGGCCTTATTTATAAGAAATTTTTAATCCGGATCTGTTAAGATAACTTCTAATAAAAGTCGTCATGAATAAACATAGATAAGTGGTTGTATTTATTATGTCTATACTAACCTACATTCAAGTTACACCGGACTGCAAAATTAAATAATTTCAAACAAACAATAAAAAAAGTTTATAAATATATTTTCCAGGTATTACCTTGCACCAAGAAAACAATAAAGTTCATTGCCCCAGAAATATTTTTTATGACGTATTAATAAAATATTTAAACAAATAAAGAATGACTGTTCATTGTAATAAAAGAGAAATTTATCATTATTTATTTACTGACAAAAATATATCTCAAGAAATAAGCGTCACTTTGTGTATGTACTTACATCATTGAATTCGTTTCGAAATGGACTATGCGATTGAATGAGTTCAAAAAATTCCTTAAGTTTCTTGGATTTATGAGACCAAATGGGTTGGGCGTATGCTAGGCAATATTGTCCCTGAAATTCATCTTTTCCCGATGGAGTTTTGGTATTTAAACACTGATCGAAATCACCATATTGATTAATATTGCCATTAAGAATTCCAGACGTCAATTTTCCAGTAGCATCGTGCACTATTGGAGATAAAATATTTAAAAAAAAAAATACGTTGTAAGTTTAATTTTGTAAATGATTGCAATTATCTCTTAATAAATAAATTAAACAATCATAATAAGCTGTCGGTATTTTTATAAGACGATCATTTAACCAAAAGTCACGACGACCATTTTAAATAATTACCTACATTTATGTATTGTTATTGTTTTGAATGAGATTTTAAAATGGATTAGTAAAAATGATTCATAATGATAATGAGTATTGTTTTTTAAAACTCTTTTAATATAAAGAAATTATTTTTTATTGGTTTATTGATTTTAAATATAAGATAATAAGTTATGTCTTTTAAAAATATGTACAACTTGTAGAGACACTGCACGTTAGTGATTGGAGACTATCAGGTGATACAAGAGAAACATTTATACAAGACAGATTAATGAAGAACATTGTAACAGTTATTGGCAGGAAGAGATGCTTGACCCATTATGTAATGTTTTATGCTGTTTATTACGAAGATTTTTTAATTTATTTCCAGACAATAATTTGGTTTGTTCTCTTTGCAGCTATACGTTTTTCATAAGGAGCCAATGGAATAATGGCGTTTAGTACACCAACTTTCAATAATTGGCCTTATTACATACTTAAACCAAACCGTGAAGTAAAGCCAAGTGAAATAAGACCTAATTTTACTTTTTCAAAGTGTAATATGACCAACTAGTGACAATTGGCCTTGTTTTACTTTTCTAAAGTGCAATAAGACCAATTTTTAAAAGTAGGTTAATAAAGCAAATTACTATTTTAAGCCGTCCATTTATCAAGAACCAGTAGAGACATTGACTACAAATAAACCTTGTTGTACAGATAATGACACAGAGAGACGCAGAAAGGACCTTAAACTATTTTTAATGGTTTTATTTGTTTTTACTCTATATAGCAATTTGAAAAAAGTGAAAAATTTGGGTTGACCCAAACATATCTCAGGAAGCAATAACACTAGCGATTTCAGTTTAATTTTATATTACATAATGCGATGTAATACCAGACTCTTATACAAAAATTCATTCAACGGTTTTTTTTTATAAATAAAAAGACTAAAATAAATTATTTGTCACCCCAAATATTTAACGAACAAAACATGACTTTACCTCCAAAATAATTGTATGCAACGAAGAATAGCGTTTGTGACATCTGGTAAAATTAGAAAAAAAACACCACTAAAAGTTGGTAAAAATTAAATTTCAACTCGAATATCTTGGCAAAAATTTAAGATATTGGCTTAAACCTAGTTTCATATTACAATAAAAAATTGTTTTCCACATTCAGTAAAACTTTTATACAAATCCAAAATTGAGTTTTTTTTATAAAAATTAAAACCTACAAAAAAGACTACACAACATTTATAAAAATTGATTTTCGATGAAGATATTGACTTGCTGTGCTTAATTTTGATGGAAGTTCTTAGAAAACTCCAATGTATGTAAGAAATTAAAACTTTCAAAAATTTTCAAAAGTTCAAAATCTTTCGACTAAAAATCTCGTTGACAAAAACAGATTCTGAAATCAAACTTATTTTATCATATGCATTTTGATTGTTGCTAACTTTTGATTATTTTTTTTTAGAAAAAGTTAATAGGAAACTTTTTTACAAAGCACGAAAACCTACAAAAACATCAGAAAATTGATAAGAAATGGTTTTCGATTTAAGTGTTATGAGAACAAGGAAAAATATATTAACTTAAATTTTTTTAAACTCGCACAAAATGTTATTATAATATTTTGTTGAACTTTTAGACAAATCAACAGACGGGCACAGATGGAATGTTATTAGAGTGGGTCGCATCCCAGCCTCTTTTTTAACTTGGTTTAATTTCACGGGACCTTTTGGTGAACTGTTAAAGATGTTGCCTAATTGTTTATGTAATTTTTCTCCTGAAAGTGTTTTAAAAAATATATATGTATGTTTGTACTAATAAAAATGAATGCACACTGGCATTCGTTAACGATTGTTTTTGTGTAGGTTCTTCTCAACTTTAACTTTAATATGCGTTTAATTTATTTCACACGCTATGCCTACATTTTATTTCTTTTTTTAGCTCCTAACCACAAAATGTTCATAATAATAAAAGAACGTATTTTATTTATTTTCACATGATGCTCTTCTCCTATAAATAATGTTATGAAATAGACATCAGGCATGCAGTACTTACCTAGATTCGCAGATATCTTAATGCGTTACTAGGCTTAACCACACAATAATTCCAATTTTGTCACTCACTATTATTCTGCTTAGTGAAGAGGAAAGTGCGTTTACTAACCGCAGAAAGGTCGTCAAACCTTCTCCCAGAATACATATTTCTATTGAAAACATTCCCTACGTCATCAAAAGACAATACAAAAATCTCTAAGTATATATCTTGTCTTGACCAAAATCACTAATTTCACACTTGTACATGTAAGCTACAACTATATGAACGTGAACTACATACAAATTACATTGCGCAATATTGACAAGCGCAGTGCGCCGCCTGAACCGAACGAGCACTCTCAAGTGCACCAATCTCGAACTCACAGATGCAGCTTCTGAAAACATCATGTATCACGCTTAGCATGCAATCCGCAAAGTTGAACCTTGCAATCTGAGGTCTGGCCTTTGGCGGTCAACAACAATAGCATCACCAGAAACCGGCTCTAATGTTCATTTTTGTACTCTACTCAATAGTACATACTAACTGATTCGGCTCTATTGCCAGCAGAACTAAACGATAATGACTTTGGCATGGTTTCGGTTCTCCCGCGCTTACCCTATACCCGCTGCAACGTTCGTGTAACGTTTGCAATCTAATGTCGTCGCCAATGTCCAACCAAAAACACAACGCGGCTGCAGAATACAATTTGTTTTGGTGCAGCTTACTCGTAAGTCAGCACAGAAGTTCTGATGGTGTGCGACTGCAGCAGTGGCACCTGGGTAGATTCACTTCAAGGACATCTGCCGAACTTTACCTAGATACTTCTCCAGTTAAAGCTTTTGAATAAAGTTTGTTTAGGATTTTGATTTTCTGAATAAATTCGTATTCTGGGTAATTTGAATGTCTGCTGGTTGGGCGGGATTTCGCAACAAACAAAGAAGGCAAAACAACATAAATTGAGTATGGGTATTTGTACGTAGTATCACTATCAAGGATAGAATTAGCTTAGAAATTCTAGCACGACCGACCGATGACTAGACTTGCATTCGATTTAAATTGTTTCTTTGGCAAAGTTCGAGGTTTATGAATGATGGTTTGAGTGAGTGATTAAATCGAAGGTATAATAAATTTATTGGTAAACACCAGGTAGTCGAAAAGGCCAGTTTAAGTCTAATTGGATTGTTTTTTTTTTGTTGTCCATTTAAATCTACTCAAACGAGTGGGGTAATTGAAGGCATTGAAATTTTAAATCTTTTTTGTTTTACTAAACTGATCATGAGGTTAGAAATTATTCAATGCAAATTTGTATTGTACGCTCTGGTTCTGGTTCTTTAAGGTCTAAAACAGGTAATTTTTGCCGCAATTGTTCGAAACTACGTTCCATCAATTTTGTATACAGTTTGAGCTTGAAATATTTCCCTTAACTAAAAAAGTTCGCCAATTCGTCGTTCGGGACAGTAAAAAATAATGTGTTTTTTTTAAAGTGCTGAACTCAACTCAATGAGACTCCGTATTCAATATTTGTTGGATCCTGCCTCCCGCAGGATTTTTCTAATGGGGAAGGTGTGAACAAAAAAGTTTTGAAGAACATTTCTACAAAGGATGGGGTAAAATAGTACAGCCAGAAGAACCTCTTTGAATAATAAGTAAAAACGCCCTATTGAAAATATACAAATATTGAAATTCAAAGCCATGTGAGACCAATTGCCTTTTCCGGTCCTCAGCCTAGGGTCGTCTACCTATTTGTTCGTCTAAATAGTTGAGAACCTTCACGTGATCAAAATATTTGCAAAATATTTACGCAATACCGTAATTTTTAAAAATTTCTCTTCTGGCATCAGCTCCAATCTACGAGCAAGTAGACTGAAAATGATAGTAATAATAGACTCCCGGAAATCTCAGAAAATACGCCAGAAAATTCTACACACTTGATTCTGATCTTAGATTAGATACAATTTTTCTAGAAATTTTTTTCATTTTCTGGCTATTGCACCTATATTTTGTGTAGCGTTCTTCGCATTTATAGAAATTTTGAAAAAAAAGCTACGTTCCAATACAATTTCTAAAATGTGTGTAAGGAACGCAACCAAAACCTCTCTAAACTATTGTACGTTAGGTCTTAAATATGAAATATTTGGAAACTGTTGGAATCTTGGAATACTCTCATTGAATAGCGAGTCGTTGAAATTATATTGTTTGACCATGCCTTGCTGGACAACAGCGTTCTTAAAGAATCGAATAAAATTGTCACTTTAACACTTGAAATATGTAAATTTAAAGCTTACACCATTATGTTTTTTTTTACTTTACCAGTCTCCTTTACAGAATATTAGAGGACATTTTTATGTTAAGTGTGTGAACTCCCCTGACCTAAAGTCTACATACGCACTTGGGTTGACACTGTTTTTTGTAACAGTGCTGCCACCATATTTTATAACTTTGAAGAGGATATCAAAGTTATAGTTGAACTAGCTGAACCGACAAACCTTGTTCTGTCATATAAATAATTTCTAGAGAATATTTTGCTGGAAATAAATAACTAACTTATTGTAAGTGTGAAAGGATGTGGTATATAAGTAGGAGAGGTATAGAGCGCTGTAAACGGTGACAAAATATTAAAATAACAAATCACCAAATAAATTTTTTTAGTTTGTTGAAATTAATTTTTTTAAATTATATATCTACATATCGCTAATTATGACAATACTACAAAAAGCAATATCAATCCCTTAATGCAACAAAATGTACAATATTTTGTGTGATCCCATCTTTCCCCAATACAAACAAACTGGATGGTTTACCCAATCGAGAGCACGCCACGTATAATCGTCCGTGTGAAAAACAAGAAGTGCTCAAACGTAAGACGCAGACAATCATCTTTTGGCCTTGAGACTTATTGATAGTCATTGCAAATGTCAATCTAATTGGATACTGAAGGCGTTTGAGTTGAATTGGCACATCTGTGGGTATAATAGGGATTCGCGGTAATAATATATTTTCACCTCGGAATTTTTACAATAATGGCTTCGATAACATTTTTCATTAATTTTTAACTTCCCATAGGAAGTTATTGTAATGGGTCCGATTTGTCAAATTGAAAATTTTGACATTTCTCGACGTTTCAAGGTCCCTAGAGTCGAAATAAAAGATTTTTAGAAAGATGTCTGTGCGTGCGTGTGTACGTACGTTCGTACGTCCGTTAGTCTGTACGTTGCCGACGTTTTTTTCGTCGTCCATAGCTCAAGAGCCAGAAGAGATATCGACTTCAAATAAATTTCGTTATACAGATAATAAGGCAGAAAGATGCAGAAAGGGCTCTCAAGAAAATTGCGTAAGTGGTTTTTTTTACCATAGCAGTCTAAAAAAAAAGGTGAACATTTTGGTTAAACCTAAATATCTCATGAACCAATGACGCTAGAGACTTGAATTAAATTTTATATTACATATATATTGTAACGTGATACAACACATTTATATTTTTGGAAAAAAATCCAACTAACGGTTTTTTGTATAAATCAAAAAAACTGAAAAAAAAACTTTGTCACCTCGAAAATTTTACGACTTAAATATGATTTCATCTCCAAAACAATTTCGTGCAACGAAGAACGGTGTTTTTGACATCTGATAAAATTTTGAGAAAAAATTAATTGACAGTTTTTTTTATAAAAAATAAAATCCTAAAAAAAACATTACTCATAGTTGGTAAAAATTTGATTTCGACTCAAATATAACATAAAAATCGAATTGACAGTTAAAAAAAAAAATAAAAACCTAAACAAAATTAATAAAAGATGGTAAAAATTGATTTTCGACTTAAATATCTTTTCAAAACTTTGAGATAATGGCTTCTAACTAATTTTAACTTATAAGAAATATTGTTTTCAACATTCGAAAATTTTTTTAGAAAAATCGAACTGACAGTTTTTTTTACAAAAAATAAAAACCTAAAAAAAACAATACTAAAACTTGGTAAAAATTTACTTTCGACTCAAATAGCTTTTCAAAAATTACAAATATTGGCTTCAAACTTATTTTATTTCACAGATTTTGTTTTAGATATTCATATATCATTCGATATAAAAATCCAACAGTCCGCTTTTCCGTAAAAAAAATAAAATCTACAAAAAATAGTACGAAAATTTGGTGAAAATTGATACAGATAGACAAACTTTTAAGCAAGACAAATCGACAGACGGGATGGGAAGTTATCAGTGTGGGTCGCACCTCAGCCTCTTTTTTAATTACTAATCGCGTGCCATGGCACAACCGAGGTATGTTCAAATTACGAAACAAAATTACCGGAGATCCAACCTTCAGTTGTAAATTATGCCGTGGCATGCCTGGTAAATCCAATGAGTTCAAAAACTCAGTTGGATAATTTACAGCATCGGTAGCATCACAAACTGTATCAATAGATTTGTATGACACCAAGTCTCCTGGTGACAAATGTTGTGTCCTGAGATTTAATTCGTTGACATCCAGATTTTTTGCTGCTAAAATTGCTCCTTCTGTCGGCCACTCATGATTTGTGTATTGTCTGTGTACATCGGGAAATATCTGGTCAATGAGAGCATGTTGTGAATCAATAATCGTGCAGAAATCGACCGGTAATTTCATACATTCAGTTTCATCCGTAGTAACTTTCGTCGCCTATATCTAACAGTTGTTTTGAAAATGTTTCAGCGGATGGATCTTGAAGCATTTGAACACGCATATTTACTTTCAGTTGTACTTTTTCAACATTACGCCACAGTGGCGATGATTTTAAGCATGCGTTGATCTCATCAGCGTACGTGGAACGCGGAATAACGGGAAGTGTTTGTCTGAAATCACCTGAAAAGAGTGCCGCCAAATAGTCCGTCGTTGTTTTGTATATTCATTAGTGGGACATTGCGAGCAAGAATCGCTGCCATTTCAGTTCACGATTCAATTCAGTGTCTATTAAATCAGATGCATTTCGATTTGGTGAATGCATACCGAAATGACTGAGTGGTAAGTTGGCAATGATAATGCAAAGATCCTCAATAGCAATCAATGCTTCATTAGTAAGATCGTTGCACCGTGAACGATGTTGATGCAATTAAACAATAGCACTAAGGAATATAAAAAATAGATAAAAACCTATTCTCAGACCTACCAAATGTATATGCAAAATTTCATTGGAATTGGTTAAGCCGTTTGAAACTAAAATTCAAATTTTATAACTGTTATAATAATGTTTTTTGACATTAATGTGAGAATGAAGTTTTATCTAGGAATTCCACTTAATTCGATCGTTAAATCCTCTCATAATTTGAAGTTTGGTAAATTTCAATGTTTATACACATACATATGTATAGTGTTGAAATTAACTTAGATTTAAAGACATGTACCTTATAACTGTACGATGATTAAATGATACGTCGATACTTAATATTTCGCATGCTAACAAAACTATTTCAATATGGCTTGTATTTCTCAACTTCTCATGACCCAAAGTTTGACCTTGAAAACAATAAAGTTTAGTTTAAGCAACTAGACCATCATCATCCGTCAAAACAATAGACACGTATGCAAATTTTCAAATAAAAATCATTTTATAATATACGACAAAGGAATGGTGTAATTGAAGACTATATGACTCTTATAATATGTGACTAATTAATATGCTACTCAAGTAGGTAACTCTACAATCTATGGTGAATATGTTATGTAACTTTGTTGTTGTCAATATATACATATGTACATACATATAAGTGGACGTAGGTTAGTAAAGTTATACTTACTTTTTATAGCCCAAAGATCAAAATTTCGAAGTCCTTCTAGAAATGCACGTGTATGTCTTCGACAAGCTGCTGAAGCTGACGGACTGTTTGATGCATCAAATGGACGAGCTAGTCCCATAAATCTTTCACCAATCGCTCTGAGGTATTCTAAAAAAAAAAAAAAAAATAGAATTTATATAAAATATACTAGGCAGGTATGTAATACAAAAATGTTCTTAGAATTAAGTTATTGATGCAATATGGCAAGTTTGACGTAATTGTCAACCCATTTTGGTCACCATTTCATTCATTCATCGTATATGATGGAGGCAGCATACGCATTTTAGATTTTGTTTAAATAACAGATAAACCGAATGAGGAAGACTCTACTAAGCTCAGCTGAAAGTAGGTACTAAACATTTTTATTTAAATTTCCAAACACGTACCAAGTCCAGATGAACGATTTCGGGGAATGATTCCCAATTCTGTAGACTCGCCCATAAATATAATTATAAATTAAAAAAAAAGTTACTTTGCATAAAACTTTTTTTTTAAAGCTGATTTGAAATTTTTGTTTCAAGATTTGCGACTTGAGAGGTTCATTTTTGTACATGCGCGCAGGTACACTCATGTATCCGGGCGGAATAAATTTATTTGAGTAACACTATAGATAGATGTGACAGATTGTTGCTACTTGATTACGCATACCACACAATAACATCACAAAATTTGGCGTGAATTTAAGTTAGATATTTGAAACTTTAGATCTAAATGACTTGAAGCTTACGATTTTATGCTACTTATAGATTCGAAAATGTTGATAAATAATATGTGAGTATGTTACGTGATTTAAATAGAACAATATTCTGAGAATTTTTAGATCGAACTAAATTATAGGTTAATCCCGTTCTATATTAGTTTCACTTTACCTAAACTGAGTGGATAATGGAGATTCAAAGAAAAATCTCATTATATCGATCATGAAAGTAGTTTTAAATTAACTCGCTAAAGAAACATCATATTTTCGATAGTGTTTTCACGAGAAACATTTTTTTTTTAAAGCTGAGATCCAAATTTACTGAGGATTTTAAAAACTCTCTAAATCTCTAAATGAAAAAAGCCGGAAATGTCAAAATGTCAAAATCACAATATTGTCCAACCTATAGTCTAATTTTCGGCTCTATATTATAAGAAGTTTCTGAGATAGGGTCGAAAGGGGTAATTGTTTTTCTTAAACTTGATTTGTTTATAACAGTTTAACTTTTTTTTGTTGAGATTTTTAATGTGTTTGTTTCTTAGTTTTCATAAAATTTGGTATATACACATTTAGCCCCTACTTTTTCTTCAGCCAAACCAGAAAACCAGAGAACTCAGTAGAATAAAAACTTTTTGTACATACATATAAGGGCCTAACATTCGTGATGAAAAGATGAAACCGATGCGACGATATTCACAACTACTACAAATAAATGAGACTTAAATTTCAATGCTCTTTATTTTAAAACAAAAGATAAAAGTCTCTAAAAAACCTTACTTCAAAAATTACATTTCGAAAACTTGTATCGCCATCGTAGAGAAGAACAACAATTGACCATTTTCGTTGTGAACTTGAGGAATGAGTCCATTTGAAAACCAATGGAAAAACTGAGACTCTTCCACCCTGCCTTGAATCACTTTCATGCTTTTTCAACTAATAAGAAATTGGAATTCAGCCTACAACTTCTTTGATTTTGTATAAAAGCCGTATCAGTTTTTCGATAACGTCTTTGGCGTGATTTTTGTAAGTGTTATGGTTTTTTAAGGACAGGTTTGTATGCATGCATGCCGTGACATTAAGTTTCGGTACTATTGGTCTCCGGATCTCTTATTTTGAAAAGGAGTTTATGGTTATGTGGCTAGCCACTAAATTATAGAGGTCCTTCTTATGCTGGATAGTCTGCACGTGACCTAGAAATAAGAAATTTTAGTACGGTGTCTTCCACGCTTAAGGATAGTGCAGGTTTTATCCTTCGAGATATTACGGTAGTAGGATTTTTTCTACCACCGTAAGCATCTGTGGCAAATAGGTTTTGTTTTTATAAAACATTTACGTGGCACAATATCTTCCGACGTGTATGACGCATCTGAAATTTTTATTGATATGAACGTATCATATTTTTTGATAAAAATTGTGAGATCAAAACCAAAGACATTCAAAACTAGTAGTTTATATTTCTACGAAAAAACTGGGAAATTGCAAACAGCCAATAGCTTTCAAATGTTCATATGTGAAAGAAATAAAACATATATGTAGCTTGTATTAACAATTATATTCTCCTTATTTTTATTTTTATATGTATGTATGTACATATATGTATATATTTATGCAAGAACCAAAAAACTTACAAACACAGAAAAATAAATCACTTACGCCAACTAACGACAAAACATATAAATAACTCTTTGACAGATAGGGCCATCCACGTGTCCGCATATTGGACGGGTTCAGACAACATACATATACAATACATACATACATAAGGGACTTGAAAGTAAGGCAAGTTTCTAGCATCTGATTGGTAAGCTGCCAAAAAATTGCCTTCCAATTAAGGCAACTTTATTGGAAAGTTAAGTGGAAAGTTAGTCAAGAAAAATTTCCTTAACTTTCAAGTCAATTCCATTTAAGTCAAAGTGACAGCTAATCATAATTTTTTATCCAACTGAAAGCTGAACTTTATTATTCTGTAATTTATTTGTTTTCTGCACAATTTTATTTGATGTTTTGTGTAAAAGGGTTCCTTGTCAAATTGGAAAAGAAATAAGCAATATTTTTACGATACAAATTGATTGAGGAGTGTTTTTGCACGATCAACTGAATGTAGGGCTTATAGAAGTAAAGTTCCTAGTTTAAAGTTTATGACACTTGAAAAACTAACAAGTTGCCCCAGGCAAAATTAACGTTCAAAGAACGCAGTTGACTGCAAATGAAGTCCCTTATGTTATCTGAACCTGCCCATTGTAAATAATATCATAATATGTTTCGAAAAATAAATGGTTTTAAGAGAAAATAGTGTGTTTACAATAAACCCGGTCACATTAAACGCTGGTTGATTTACCGATTTCCTGACGTACCAACACAAGTATCAACCACTCTCCGATGTAGTAGAATCTTGAAATATACATAGTATATTATTTTGTGGAATAAACATAGACTGAATTTCAATTGTATTTCATCCAAATCAATATAAGAGTGCTCTGAGAAACCATTTTGGTACTCTAATCTTAAATTTAAAACTTCTTGAAAGTTTTATTACGTAAGCAGTAGGTACCTAACTTATGTAGAATTCGAATACAATTAAATTCATCTTATCATATGAAGGTACTTGCATATAATACGAGTATTGTTAAATACTATTTAACAACTCAATAAATGACAAGACAATTGAAAATTTAATCTCATGTTTAAATATTTAAGTGCAATTATTTTCTTAAATCACTGAACCATGTCACTATATGTACAGTACATAAAAGTTCAGCCTACACATTTTTAAGCTATTAAAAATGTTTATCTAACACAACAGTTTAATATGAGTCCTATACAATATATTAAAAAAACTATGTTTATTTTACACTATAGGAGCAAAAAATAAGAAGTTATTACTTCATATAATTTGTATCTAACCGTAGCATAAAAATCACATACCTCTATAACACTCGCCGTATCTATTGTGTATATGCCCTGCTTTAAGTTTATTTTTTTTTAATTTGAATGAACTTTTTCTGATCACGACTCCACCTTATCATCGGATTGTTATAAGGCTTATGGCATTTTTGTACACATTGTATGTTTGTACATATAAATGATTTATCCCTGATCTAAAACAAATTTGACAGGCAGTTATAATCACTGAACCTATCAGTAGTTTTAACAATTGTTTAAAAAAAAGTAAGTTTATATACAAAAAAAAAAAATTTAAATATCACATAATACCACGCCCTCCATAAAAAAATCTCAGCTGTCATTCATATATCACGCACTGTTTTAGAAACTTTATTACGTTAGCCGACTTTTGCACTACCATGAAGTCGATTTGCATTGAGCCATTGAAGAATGCAATTATGCGTATGAGTCTGGTATAGGGCCGCTTGTTGTGATGGGTATATTGATTACAACATCCAACACGGCTTTTTTCCGACAAGTACGAATAGCTTATCAAAATTAGTTTCACTTTCGTTTTGTGAAAGACACAGTTGGCAGTGGTATTGACTTTTTCGATGGTGACTATTGATATGAAAAAATAATTTTAATGTCTACTCATTAAGCGATAAGTCAAAAGTTGTTTGTTATTATGTTATTTAAAAAAAAGATCTGGTTGAAATCGTCTCGATATTTGATATGAAACTGCGAAATATGAACAGTCTTACCCTCAATAAATAATAAATCGATGTTAACCATGTTAATCTCGACATTATGTAGGTTTAAAGAATTGTGTCAAGGGTCACTATATTCTTTTATAAAATGGTTAAATAAATATTTAAATGAGTAAGGGTAAACAATGAACATTAAAAAAGGTGAACGAACGTTTGAATCCGTAAAAAATGCACAGACAAAACTTTAACTGTAAATCACCATTAAAGGCGATAAGACGTTTCATCAAAAAAAAAAAATGATGAATACGAATAAATTAGCATTTTTATTTAATCTTCTCCATTTATTTCTTTCTTAAGGTATAAAAGAAAGATTACCATACATATATCTTGACCTGATCGCAAGAAGGTGTGTTCGATTTTACAAATTTTGAGAACTGAGTACTAATATATCTTACAAAAGAGTATTTTCAGACAATTTTAGTGATTTTTGTAATAAATTTCTCTCATTTTTCAATAATTTTTTTTTTCCGACTTAAGCGTAAATTATGATCAACGTTTTAATGATTTCAATTCTAAAACAAATGCTGGAAGCCTTTGTTGTAGGATCTAGGGCAGTTGTGGAAAATTATAGACTTATTGCTAAACTTCAACTAATGCCTAAATAAGCTTTATAGATTAGTTCGGAATCACATTTCCCAGCATCAGCATTTCTTTATGAAAGGAAGATCGAAGGCAACCAATTTATACATTTTGAAAAATTACTATCGATTGCAAGTCGACGATATTTATACTGATTTTTTTTAAAGACTTTTAATCTCGTGCTATACAATGTTCTTTTAAATAAATTTTGAGTTGCTTGGGCTTCATTTTTATCTCTTAGATAGATAGATATTCTTTATTTTCGAACTAACAGTTACATTTGGTAAGCTACCGCACAGTTTATATACAGAGATGTGATATTGATATCTTTCTGCTGAACAACTATGTATATTAGTTTGTACGAAGAATTTAGATAATAGTAATTTAAGTAATAATTTTGAAGGAAAATACAAACAAAACCTTCAACGCAAATTGAAAAGGGCAGGTACATTTTGACTCATTTAAAATTAAGATTTCTAAACTTTTGTTTATAAGTACGTTAGTAAAAAAAGGTTAGTATAAATAAAAATTGATAAATATATTTTAATATATTAGTAGTTTGTTAGTAAGAATTAACAAATTGTTAAATAAATAAATATAACAAAAATAAATAAATATGTGTATATACATATATAAATTAGTTAATAAATAAATAAATAAATACATAAATAAATAAATAAAATAAATAAATTTATAAATAAGTAAATAAATAATATATAAATAAATGAGTAGATAAGTAAAGAAAAACAATACATAAGTAATGAACATAAGGAAAATAAATTAACAATTTAACGAAAATATATATAAACATAAGAATAATTCAAACTAACAAAAACATGCTTAAAATGGTTAGTGAATCAATTAATTAATGAGCGGATTTTCAGAGGTTTCACAATTTAGCAAGAAGGTGTTTGTCAGTTTATTGATTCTTAGTGAAATCAATTCAACATTTGCCTTCTCATGTAAGTCTTTGGTGGAATGATAACGTGGAAGGTTAATCATCATTTTTAGAAGCTTGTTTTGTGAAACTTGCAGTTTTTTTAAGATGACTTTTTGCAAATTTCCCCCAAACCTGGGAAAGAGAAGTATTGCTGGGAAAACTACTTTTTGAATAATCATTTTCCTGTCGTTGCTAAGGCAGGACTTTCTATTTATAAAAGGATATAAAATATTTATAGCAATGCTTACAATGCAATATGTTCTCTGAAAGTGAGTTTTTGATCTAAATAAATACCAAGATGTTTCACACTTGGATCCCATTTAACATTTACCCCATTAACGGTTGGTTGATGCTTATGTCAGGTAACAAGATATTCTTTTTCTACTGAAAAAGATAGCTTGTAATTTGTTAGCATTCAGTTTTTTTTCCATTTAGTGTAGTAATTTGTCATCAATTCCATCGAATTTTTCAAATTTGTCTCAATGTTAAGACTAAATTCATGCTTGGGTGGACGGTGTCAACATGTTAAAATTGGTTATGTATTATCAAATTGCCTGGTGTACCGCAAGACAGCCATCTTGGACCACTCCTATTTATTCTTTTTATTAATGATTTGACAAATTATACTTCATTTTTAAAGTATCTTTTACATAGCGGTGCAAGATCTTTATTAGATGCCACTAAGATTTAGATTGATATTAACTGCATTGTTATCTGATGTACTACGTTTAATTCATATTTAAATAATAAAAAATGCAGTATTTTAACATTTTCTAAGATAGTAGAACCAATTGTTCATGTATACAGAATAAAAAAATAATTCATTAAACTTTAAACGAAAAAAGAAATAATTTAATATATAATAATAATTTAATTTCCAAGACGCACACGGTAAGATTTGCTAAGCATTATCGAGGTTTTAGAATTTTCTTCTAAACATTTATGAAAAATATAGTTCTTCCTTCAAGAAAAAACTTTGTCAAGCAAACTTTGTACCCGTGGTGTGATGGTTAGTACGTAGGACTGTCAGAGGATTCAATCCCTGCCTGTTCGAGAAATTGACAAATCCTCCAAGAGTAATCCTGAAAAGTGCTTTCTCAAATTTATGGTTGGAGTAATTTTTAAAAAGAATTCACAACTTCAGAAAATAACACACCAAAATTATATGTTGAGTAAAAACCCTCTAAATTCGGTAAAAGAAATTAAAATACATAGTTACACCAAAATAAGACAAAGATGACATAAAATAACAATAAGGAACAATTTTGACTGATTTACCTATTAAAATTGTATAGTATGCCTAAGCATTTATGTATTAACAGTTTAATAAATTTTTAATAAAGTTTTATTTTATCATTTATCACAAGTACATCATAACGTCACGTCCATGGAATTAAAGGTTAGACTAACTAACTTTATACACTTTTTGAGGAAATTATATTGAAACAAACGTTTAAAGTCGAACTTGAAGATGTTGAGATTGGATTTTGTGGTTATTTTTCAATTTGTACATACTGAAGTATTTTGAAATAGGCTATATAATCACATTAAAAAATTATTTGAATCCAATTTTGTTGAACACTTCTTTGTTTGCACTTAGTGAGTCTAACCTTGAAATTTGCAATATTAAGAAAATGCTTTGCTCTAAGAAAAATATGTATTTTTTCTTTTATATTAAGCTCACACTCAAGGGGATATTACTACCCTTATTATGTAAAGACACAGTGTGAGCACAAGGAAAGGGAGAAAAGGATTGAACGGAGGAGTGGGTGCACATTGGTTTTGAATTCCTGAATATTGCAATGGCTGGGAAGACAGAGTGTGGTATGGAAATTCCACATTCGCGTAGAACGGCTAAAGAACGATTCTCTGTACTTGGCAGCACGACCGAAGTTGGGCTCGAGGGTATACTGATGAGCATTCCTATGTATACTCTACACTTGTACATAAAGAAGAATCTCTGTACGAGTGCAAAGTTTTTTGAAACCCTATTTTGATTTATTTCAGATAATGTGAAATGCGCTGTTTTGAAAACATTGTATATGTATATTACATTAATGTCATGCATTCTTCTAAGGTAGTATTCTTTAAAGGGTTATAAACATACAAACTTTAAACACTCCTGCATAATAAAATGAAATAACAAATTCGAACACCTGCAGTTATGCCTAAGAAATATTTTTTATTTTCATACATACATACATATGTAATTAAATACATATGTAATTAAAAACAAAGTCAAAGAAATTTACCGAAAAAAGCGCCATCTTCAATGAGCATAACACCTAAACATTAATACATACGATTATTCCGTATTTCCCTGACGTTATTTTCAACGAAACATTGCAACATTTAAGTTTGATGGCTTTCCATAAAATTTATGATTTATATAACACAAAAAAAAGAACCTCATTTGCTAAATAATATGCTGACAAATAAAGACGAGGTTCCCTTTCAAAAATGTGACATACTTAAAAATTTGTAGCACATGCGAAAGGTAACTGATGTACTCGTAGTCATATCATAAATACGTTTACACTAAAAATATAGTTAAAAATAGTTTTTTTTTTGTCTGTTGAAATCAAATTGAAATTCATATTATGTCGTTATTGTACTATTTCAGAACATTTGCTACTTTAAATAAGGTTTGCTTACTCTTATGCTTAAAAATGAACTAATGTTTGTATGAAAATTAATAAGCAAATATTTTTGGGGTTACATAGTTGTTATTAACTCATTAGCAAATGCTTCAATGTCATGTTTTACAAAAAAAATATACATATATTCTAAGCTTTGCAATCATTTTAAGCAAAAATTCAAAAGATGTTATGATAAACGTAGCACAATCTTGAAAATCTTTTATGAATTAGACTTCTAACGTAAGTCTACTTATGAAATTATTATTCTTTGAATTCTATAAAGTATTAAATACACAAAAACTAGAAATAAAAATTAAATTAAAAAAAAAATTACTTTATTTTCTTCTTAATAAGGATCTTAAATATAAAATAAACCGATGAAAATTTCAAAAATAGAATGAAATAGAAATAGAATAAAATATTCCAAACCTATTGTATGCCAGAGTAGCAATATTTTTCAAATTTTGATTGTTACAATGATTTCTATTTGAAAAAAAAAAACACCCTACAGCTATGGTTATATGTGTTAATGGAGTAACTAGATATTTATGATACAGACAAAAAATAAGCAAAGTGTGAAATTGTTGAATTCTATATTTATTAGTATTCAGAAGATGAAACTTCGCAACTAAATTATTTTTATGTTAATTTTTTTAGTATTTAACTTCAGGCTTTTCCAGGTTAATATCCTTATACGAGATAGAAACGTAATATTTTGTATTCAATAAAATTAAAATTCAAAAAGCATATTTTGTGCATTGTTTGTCCTTTTTAAAAAAATTCTAAACAACATAGGAAGTATTTTACTCCTATATAAAGATGAAAAAGAGGTGACCCACACTGATAACTTCCCATCCCGTCTGTCAATTTGTCTTGCTTAAAAGGTTTGTAGGTTTTCGTGATTTGTTAAAAAGGTTATCAGTTAAATTATTCTAAACAAATTAAAAATTACCAACAATATTTTGAATATGATAAAAGAGTTTGATTTCAAAATCTATTCGAAAACCGATTTTTACTAATTTTAGTAGCATTTCTTAAAAGTTTTTATTTCTAATATAAACAAATTAGATGAATGAAATTAATTTGAAGCCAATATTTTCTATTATTCACGAGATATCGAGAGCCGAACATCAATTTTTAACAATTTTGCGTACTATTTTTTGTAGATTTTCATTTTTTATGAAAAAACCGACTGTTATATTTTTATAAAAAATTTACTGAATATTGAAAACAATATTTTTTATAAAATTAAATTAATTTGAAGCCTATATCTTAAATTTTTAAAAAGATATTAAAGTCGAAAATCGATTTTTACCAACTTTTGTAATTTTTTTAGGTTTTCAATTCGATTTTTCTCAAAATGTTACTGAATGTTGACAACAATATATTTAAAAAAATAAAAATTTAAAACCAATGTCTTAAAGTTTTAAAAAGTTATTTGAGTCGAAAATACATTTTTACTAACTTTTATTAATTTTTTGTAGGTTTTTATTTTATGTAAAAAAACTGTCAATTCGATTTTTCTCAAAATTGTACCGAATTTTGAAAACAATATTTCTTATAAGATAAAATAAGTTGGAAGCCATAATCTCAAATTTTTGAAAAGATATTTGAGTCGAAATTTTATTTTTACCAACTTTGAGTAATTTTTTTTTTTAGGTTTTTATTTTTTATAAATAAAACTGTCAATTCGATTACGTTATTCTTGGTTGCACAAAATTGTTTTAAAGATAAAATCATTTTTTATTAGTAAAATTTTCGAGGTGAGAATTTTTTTGATTTATATTTGTTTGGTATCAAAACCACCCACGCAATTTTTTTGAGAGCCCTTTCTGCATCTTTCTGCATTATTATCTGTATAACAACATTTATTTGAAGTCGATATCTCTTCTGATTCTTGAGCTATGGACGACGATAAAAACGTCGCGAACGTACGGACGTACACACGCACGCACAGAAATCTTTCTAAAAATCTTTTTTTTCGACTCTAGGGACCTTGAAACGTCGAGAAATATTAAAATTTTCAATTTGACAAATTGGACCCATTGCAATAACTTCCTATGGGAAGTTAATAAAAAGGTTACAACAAAAATTTGAATCGAAGTTAAGAGTTATTCAAAAGTATTTGTCCAAAGCTTGCATAAAACTTGCATATCTGGGCAGTTACTCCAAAGCAAGTTTCAATCTCTTGGATAGAATTTAAAAAAATGGCTTTGAAAATGATAGGCGATAGAACTATAAACGAAATATTTACATCCCTCGAACAAAGGTTTTTATATTTAAAGTAGAAGATTTTGGACATAACTTATGATAGTAAGATGTTATATAATTTTTAACTGGGTAAAATGTGAAAGGAAAATATGGCAAACTGATACCGTTCAATTTAGTATCCGCATACAATTTTGGAACGCAAACTTTACGACCACAAACACTAATGCTCTTTCACCTTATAATTTGGTTTTAACTATTGCATATGTAATTAAATTACTTTATGAATTGCCCTTTTAAAGAAAGCTTCATTAGCAATATCAAACTAGTTCAATAAGTAACTGGATAATAGCCAATTTTTATCCTCTCTTACTGTAATTCCAATTGTAGATTTGTCAAGGTTTACAATCATTGGAATAAATCGTATTGTTAATAGACTTTCGAATATTGAAAAAAAAACATCATATTATACGAGTAGTTAAATAAAATGATAAATAAATCAATATTCTCCTACTCTAGGCTCCTAATCCAAAAAAGATCTTTATAAGTTTTACTAAATGACAAAAGAATGCAATTATTTACTTAACGACACAATTATAATGCAAAATAAAAGAAGGGAGGTACAAACCAGTGAAATGGAAATATGTACATTAAAACAACCTGTTTTTAAAAGTCCCAAACAAAAACCTCTTATTATTTAAAGAACAATGCTATCATTCATCGTAGAAGAAGTACAAGTTTATGGGTTTTAACGAGTAGGTAGGTATATTGGTACTTGATACCAAATTATTTTATCATTTTATACAATGTAATAACAGGTATCCAATATCCATATATATTCAATATCGAAGTCTAATTACAATCAACCAACACGAAATATGTAGTAAGAGATATTTAAAGTGACATTTTTTTCAACAATTAATAGGTAGGTAACACAACTTCATTATTTTTCATTTGTCGATATTGATACAAGAAAACATTAAAGATCCGGTCAACTGATTATAGGTTTGTGGCTTATAACCAAAAAATATCCATACCAAAATCTTATAAGTGGCTAAGGCGGTTTGTTTTGTTACGTGCTAATGAACAGCACCTTAATAGTACATATATGTATACATATGTACCTATGTTCATTATATTTATAGTGTAAGAGTGTTGTATGATTAAATAAATACAAATATTTTTTTCATTATCTGTGGGCATGATCAACGATAATTTTTATTGATATGACCATCAAATATCTTATGACGTGAGTTCTATCACAAAGTTGACTAAACAAATAATGTTAAATTCTTTAAGAGGTGCAAATAAAATTCTAAGACATTAAATATAGATGCAGCGTCACTATTAGTTAATTAAGTATATTTGGTGTTAGTATTAAATGATTTCTAGGGGTTTTTCTGGAGAAAGTGAAAGAAAATGACAGTTAATGATTAAAAAAGTGACTAATAAGAATTGATATAAAGTCTCTTTTCTCTGCTCAGCAACTGGAAATATTTAAAGTAAATAAGATTTTTTGAAGTGTTTGTTTTGTCTAAAAATAAATTACTCATTAAAGTAGTTCTCGTCATGATATGGAAGGAAAATGTTTAGTAATAGTTAGTGGAGAACTTAAAACAACCTTGAACTTCAACCTAGTTTTGTTTCAGTTATCACAATCACAGCTATTATTCAAAATAATATTTGTGTGGCAAATTCCGATTAAAAGTTGTATTCATACTCATAACATTGTCAATACTGTCACAAAAATTGAAAATTCTGTTAACAGAAAATTCAGCTCTACCTATCGTTAATACCAAAATTCTTCATCACTCAGGACGATCCCACTAAACGTTCTCAATATTTTATTGATATAAGTAAAAACTAACAGTAAGAGGTTTCTTTTTGAATAGCCAGCTATTTTGTGCAGCGGTCACTTTTTAATTACTTCAAATTACGTAATTTCTAGAAACAGAAACATACCCACAAATAATTTGCAGTTCACAGTTTTGCAAGTAAAGTTTTCTGATCGTTTCATTTCCCTAAAAGGTGATCGAAATTGACCACATCATTTCGTGGGAACACGTGAAAAATAAAGTGTATGCCGTTGATCCCCAATCGGTTTACATTTAGTCCCCTAAAGACGGAGTTCGTGAAGCTATCGAGGCCATACAGCCGCAAATGTGAAATTTAGCTGATATTGATGGCACACCGTCCTTCTTACAAAGAATTAAACATCCATTGATGTCTCTTAAAACGTGCTCTTTTTTATATCAAAATAAGAATGTAATGATGGTTAGTGCGTAGGACTATCATGCTAAAGGCAGTTTGTTCAATCCCTGCCTGTTCCATCAAAAGTTTATTTCACGTGGAAATTAGGCATATAAATAATTGTAGGTTCGCTCCATCCCTGAAATGACTAGCAGACAGAAGTGGTTAAGAGTTGTAAGTCACTAGGTCATACTTTTCTACCTTATTTTTTTTTATCTTCATCAATATTTTACATAAAGGGTTCTTTGGTGTATTATAAATTAATTAATTAATATTTTTTCCGAATTTTTGATATTTTGTTTTTATCTAGTGAATTATAGAATACAGATTTAAATTCCATGGAATAGGCCTGTATATCTTGTCATGATAAAGTTATTCAAAGCTTACGTATTTGTTTAACGGATTACCTTTATCATGAAATTTTAACTTAGCAAAAGTTATGAACAAATATTTGTGGATAATGGGGCGTATACTTGATTTTATTATGTGTTATCAAAATTAAGTGTGATACATTTATCCGCAGCGTGAAGATTTTGAGTTCAATCCCTGCATGTGTTACGAGTACTGCCTCTTGCGAGGAATTGACAAATCCTCTAAGTTTAATTCTTTCTTTCTTTCTATGAAAAGTGTTTTCTCAAATTATTTATTCGGATTCGGCATAAAACTATAGGTCGCCTCAATCCCCGACGACGTGACTTGTACACAGGAATGGTTAAGAGTTGGAAGTCACTAAGCCCTGGTTTTCTACGGACTGTTGTGCCACCTAATTTTTTTATTAGTTAGTATTTCAATTTTATTGTAATTATTATTATTTTTATAAATAGATAAAAGCTGTTAAAATCATATAAATTTTGTCTTTTAAACCTTCAATTTATATATAAAGCCTAAAATATTGATCTTACAAAAGGTGATTATGTCGCGTGATTATGGTTTATCACTAGAGTTACTGAGACAAATTTAAACTTTTCAATCGTACATTTGAATATGAAATACTGTAATTAAAACTACGTTCCCATTTTTTTAGTTTTATTTTATTTATATATTTGAACAAAAGTTCCTTTACGCTTTTTTATTCCTCCAAAGCGAACTTATAATTCCGACCAAATAAGATTTTAAGGACCTTAGGAATGATTCCAATTTACCAAAAATTTAACTTTAAGAATTTGAATGATTTGTGAGTCTTCGCCAACTTAAGCACTGGCTCTTAGAATGCGTTTTTTAACTTTATTGGTGCATATTGTACTACGCACTGTTAACGGTTTTTTATACATATAATTAGTATATTGTAAAATAACTTCTTTTAAACTAGTTGTGTTATTTTTCCTAACTCTCAGTAAATACGCATTTTATTTCGAAATGATCTTAGCAATGTCCACATACATATCTTAGCATTTTGATACATTTCGTCGTTTTACGATACTTACAAACATACATATGAACATATGTAATATATGTTTTTGTATGTACATACAAATTATTAGCAACAAAAATCAAAGCTCAGGCAATAATTGGCCTACTAACAACATTCACCACACTCTAGTACTGTGCTGGCATCAATAATGAGCGTGTCGTCAGACTTGAAAACTCTATATTAATGTATAGCTTGGTAATTTATTTCCATCTAGCCGCCAAAATGCAACATTTTTAGCTTCCACTTACTACCTAGAAGGAGTTGTGTCAGTTTGTCGATTTGCCGTTGCCGGTTTTAAGCTTTACCTATAGAGCCGAGAATGAATGCAATGCATATAGTCCAGCGGCGAAGGCGAGCTGCGGCACATTAAGCACTAACTTACTCACTTCATCTATATGATTTCCTCCAGCTATTAGCAAATAGAATTGTGAATGGAAAGGCGTTTATGTAACACCTCTCCACTGCTACCGCCGCCGCCACCACCATCATCATCATCATCATGGATAGCGTGCGCTTAAGCAAAGCACTGATCAGACAATGAAAACCGGCTATATTTTGGATACCTCGCGTAGTACTAAAAAGTCTATGCAGATCAATAAATAGCTTGTCTTGTCCGTTACCATTCAAAAAGTCGAAGTACAATACGACAACATAAATAATAAAGAACCTTTAGGACCTTGAAAGATGAGAAATTTGAGTAGGAAAGGAATAACTTGTAAAAAGAAAAGAATAAACTAAATTAATAATGTGCAAGTCAAAAAATGGGGCTGGTAATGTCAATGGGTATTTTCTTTTCTTTTTGTTTTTGTTTGAGACTTCAATCTGATTGTTATCGTGACAATTCAAATGAAGCACAGTGAATCATTTCTTACTATAAAAACCATCAGTTTAATTATTTAATTTATTTGTGATAATCAAAAAACAACAAGACTCCTGTTAAGATGAGTTAAATTAGGTCATTAGTATCATAGTTAACATAATAAACTTCGAGGCACCTCAAAGCACATTGAAACGACATTAATTTCTCAATGAAACAATAACAAATCGAATTCACCAACTTTGACTAAATTTCAAAATCTAAAAAAGTCTAAGGAATACATATGTACATATGTACGTCATTATAATTGAAAGAAAATGCAAATTTGTTTCTTTATTCTTTAAATAGAAACTTCCAAAGATAAGCTGGTATATAAATTCTGGTCTAGATATTAAAAAAAAGAGTCCTATTAAGCCATACTACTGAATGGGTGTCAAATCATGAATATATTTTATTTTAAAACATTTTTCAATTTTCGTTGTTATATACTTTAATTTATTATTATTCTTTGATTTATATTCTTTAAACCGCTATTCTAAGTCAGACAAAATATGCGTTAATCTTATAAAATATTCTTTTTAAAGAAATGTATACATATTCTTCAAAAAAAATTAAAATTAAAAGGAATTTCCTATAAGAGGTTTCGTTTTGAATAGCCATCTATGTATGTGGGCAGTGGGCAGACTTTTGAAGTTGTCAGTTTGTGGGGAAATAAATTGTATTATACAGATAATAAGACAGGAAGATGCAGAAAGGACTTTCAAAAAAATCAGGGGGTGTTTTTTTTTTTACTATAGCAACTTTAAAAAAACGTGAACATTTTGGTTGACCCAAAATATCTCATGAAGCAATAACGCTAGCGACTTTAATTAAATTGTATTTTATGCAATGTGACGCGATGCCAACCTAGTATAATTTTGAAAAAATCAATAAACGGTATCAAACATCTTTACAACATCAAAACTGAATTTTTGAGAATTCCACTTTAACCAATTTTAAATGTATCATTATTTTAAAAATAACATTTACTGCAACAACACTCATGGTTTGAAATCATTCAAAAAATCGAAAAAGTTTACATTTAAAGCTATCAATGTAAACGTTGATATTTGTTCGGTTTGTTGCTTTATTTTTCTCAACTATTTGTTTTGGTTTAAACACATTATATTTAAAAAAAATTTTAATATAAAAATTACTCACATTTTGAATATGGGAAAAGAAAAACAATTGCTTCAAGGGAAGTTCTACTCAAATGTTTATAGTTATAAATCATAAATTTATAAATTTAAACTTAAGTTCCAAAAGTAATGTGTTTTGTTTTTTAAGCTTCAACTGTTTTTTAAATTATTAAAACAAATTCACAAAACTGGTATTTCACATGCCCACAAATAAAATGCTTGTACCAATTTTTAAAAATATTTTATAATGATTATGTAATTATTTTATGTTAGTATTGTTTTTTAGTACTCTATGAAAATCATTAAAAGCGTGTCTATTATCAACTAAAATTAGGATAAAACGCTTCTACTTGTCATTTATTTATTAAATATCCTTATTTCTAAGCCTCATTCGGTACGAAAATTGAAACACCAGTAAAAAAGAAACACCTAACAGTCTAGCTTTCAAAATCACTATGACGCTTTCTATTAAGATCCAAATTTCCAGAAATTGAAAGCTCCTATTACATACAAAAATTTTATATTTAATTGTGCCTGTATTTAATTTAGTTTGATGTTTTAAATCAGAGCTTCCATTTTTCAATCTAAAATTTGCTAAAAGAACCAATTACATACATATTAATTGAATAAAATGCCAACGGCAGAAGTTTAATCTTCTTCTTACCTTTTTCTTGAATTTCATATTCGTCTTCAGTCTCTTTGTCGGTCAGTTTTTTAAATTGCGTCAAATTTGCAACCGAAGTGTAACCAATAATGCGGCCCTCTTCGATCTCATCACTTTGATACGACAATTTTAAACTGTAATTAACTTTATCCTCAAATATCGAAGTGATTTTCTTTTCCAATTTATCATCAACACTTGAATCTTTTACAATTAATTTCTCATCTAGATCACAATTATTTTTTAACTGGCATGTCGTAGTGTCCAAACTGCCCGCACTCAATGTGCAAATTAAACTAAACACAGTTATTGATACCAAAAATTTGGGATGCATATTTTTGAATGTGAGCCTGAGCATATTTAATCCAAATTAAATTGATTTTATGAAAATTACAATAATAATAATTTTCTCATTCTAAACTTTTATTCACAGTTTTTTTTTTTTATATCATTGTGTCAAAGGTGGTACACAAATTGCTTAAATTAGAACAGAATTCAAAATTGTAACGCTTGCAACGGTTTTTTTTATTTTGTGCTGTATATTGTTTAAGGCCGCCGACTATTTTTGTGCAGTGTGTGTGTGGAAAAAGACGTCTTTGAAGTCCCACTTTGAACCGAGGAAAGCTTCGTACTTCGATGAGACTAGCTTGAAGTCGCGCAGGTAACTAAATTCGCTTATATCATAGTTTATGCCAAAGTCAATTCTTTGGGCCTTGCAAACAATCTTACATTTTGTACATCTACGCTTTATTCAGTCCAAAGGGGCAGCTTTACCGAGGTATGAGGTACGACATAAAGTACGCCTCGAAGAGCGACGTCATGTCAGTTAAACTTCTACTTCTGCTTACATACATTCGGAGTCGAATCAAGCCAAAGTGTTCGTGCCAGGGGCTTTACTTTTGATGTGTGCGGTGACTTGGTGAGTTGCTCGCTGCGCTTCTAGATATAGATACATTTTCATGTCTACTTTGAGCTCAGATTATAGTATATGTTATTCGTTCACATTTTGTTTTCGTTGAGTTTTAAATGAATTGCAGTTTTTGTGCTTGGTAGAATCGAAATGGAAATTGTTACAAAAAACAATTTTGTTGTTGTATCTGATCTTACACCTGATGGTAGGAAAAAAAGCGATTCAACACTTTTGTCATTTTAATTTGAGAGGCAAAACTACAATATTTACCATTTTGCTGATGACTGATGATTACAATACGATTTGCGCTTAAGCGATAAACAAATGTTGAGGCAAAGTGTGGTGCATATCGCTTCTGGTGACCAGTGCCTTATTCAACATTTTTTCGAGAGGTGGTTTTAATTTATTTTTAAACAATGTTAACTTTGCAAATTTTTGAAACATGGCTATAAATCGTAAACTTAGATTATTTATAAGGGCAACTTCATAAGTACCTCCGAAAAAATGGTATCTACAGGTTCCCAGATCACTCAAAAACTATAAAACATGTTTTTGGATTTAGTTTTATGAATTTGATTAGGAATCGATTATAGCATAAACAAAAATGTCAGTAAAGGATGTAAGAATTTTGTTAAAAATTGTCAAAAAAAAATAATTGTTAGTTTTTTTTAATTTTTTGAAAATTCTTGAGAAATCCAAGAAATTGGCTGGGGCCCTTTTTTCAAACTTCAATCTTTTCCAAGTCCATATAAAAACTATATCCATCCAGCGTTTAGATTTTACTTACTATTATTTTGTGAATGCAAATATATTGAAGTGTAAACTCTTGCCAGTATTTGTAACTTGAAAAAGCAACAAAATAACTTACAAAATTATTTGCAATGAAAGATCAATTATTAAAATTTACCTATAAAGTTCTTGTTTATAAATATTTAAATCAATTGAATATCTCAGAAAGGTTGCCGAAAATTATTCTAGTGTTTCAGAAATCAGAAACATACTTTATCTTCTTGGATAGTATTAAAAGAAGAGTTTTTAAAGTGATTGTTAGAAATACCATCTTTTACTTATTTCCGTCACTTAAACATCGTCCTAATGTTTCATTCTTTTGTTATCGTTTTTTTGATGAACTTTTTCCTAAACAGCTGCATTAATTCAATTATATAGTTTTCACCGGAATACTTGCACTTCCTGAAATGTCTGTCAGTTTACCCATGACGTTAGCAGTACTGTAAAGAACATATATTTGTTCTTCAGCCGACCCCAAATGAACACCGATACCTCCTTTCTAACTCCTCTAATTTTTCCTTATTCGCACACTGTGTCTTAGGCATATTAAGGAGGTCCAAACAAATTTTTGAGTGTGTACTAACTAGGAACTAAGGAACTGAACCTACTTAAAAAAATATGAGGTTAGAATGAAAGCTTTTGTAAATGGCTGTGCGGAAGATAGACAAAAACTGATGTGTTCAGCAGTATTCTTAACAAATCTTATATTTTTATCAATTTTTATAACTTTTTTTCAACAACACAATTAAGATCAAGGAAATATTTATTATAATATAAAGTAGTTTCCAATAAGTACTTCTTTATAGAAGAGTCTACAAATTATAACGTATGTCAAATATAAAACATAACCTTTGGTCACCTCAACATAGGGCGACAAGTGATTTTCCAGTTCAATTAGGCTAGCTTAACAGAATTGTTGATGTAAAATTGCTTAGGTGGGATTTACTTTAAATTATAGTATTTTGAAATTCTGGCTCATTATGTTTTTGCTTACGTACATTTGTTTTTTTGTTTTTAAATTTATTTTGTTTTTATGCTTTTTGCTAACAATGCATTAGCGATTTCTGTATTTTGTGTCAAACGATACCATTCCATATCGACGAAATTTGATTTTTTCTTCTTCCGATTTATAATTTAAGTTTATTGACATTTTAATGTAGTTATTATTTCGACAAATTTATTAATATAATTGTAGTTAAAATCAAAAAGTCATTGACAGTGTTAAGGCATTATATGTTCGGTTGATATAAGGTTGGTAGGTTGAGGATCTTGCAAAACTATCACTATACGTAATTTATAGTTTCCTGAGCTAACCACATCCACTTTTTATTTCCTAAACCTACAAAAGATGCACATAGCATTAAATTTTAAAGTTTAAAAGACATCGTCTTATACCTTTCGTATATAGCTATGCTTACAGGAAAGAATCTCATACCTTCGTTACCAAGCTGATGTTCTAATCTCTTAGTCAATCTAAATAACTTTACTTTTTTATATTTGTTTTTTATGATAACTAGTAGGTATACGAGCGACGCCTCGTAAAGATTTTACTTTACATCCTTTCAAGTTTAATGGTAGCTAGAGCTACATTTAAAAAATTTCATCCTGGCTATCCGTTCAAACATTATGCTTTCTTATGAGAGGACAAAAATTGATACTGAACCCTTCTTATGACACTTGCGTCTGATAGAATGAAAAGTCGATACAAATACATATAGTTATAAAAAAGCGCAGAGATCGGGGAAAATTAAGTCCGCAAACAGGATAACTTGATTTCGATGAGATAGATCACTAAAAAAAAGTAAAGGGGCTTTAAACAAAAAAAAAGATAAGTTCTTTTTGGATCATTCATCGGAAAACCTGACATAAAATGCAGAACAACGTCTGCTAGGTTAGATATTATACATGAAATAAATATGTTTTATGTTTATGTAAAATAATGCCATTTACTATCAATCAAAATCAATCAAAATTGTAACACTTATTACATCACTTATTATTCACTTAAAGATGAGTTTCATCGAAATGTATCTAAATATAATGCCTCTGCTTTCATAGGCAATAAGTAGTAATTAATATCTCAAAAATACATTTTAAAAACATACGAAAACCGGAAATTCCAGGTTCAAGGTTGATGTGTAATAACAATGCGTTTCATTGCTGTATATATATGGTGGGAGTTATAACTTCCCGGATTCTTTTTGTTTGTTTTATTGGTCAGCATAAGATATTAGTATTTTGTTTGATATTTTTACACTTGAATGAATGTTTAAATTATTATGTACCTTCCTATTTACGTAGCAATGTACTTTACTTTAGGTTGATGAAAAAAGCAAATAAAACACTTATCTTCATCAAACGGTTCGGTATATTACGAGTATGTCTGGCTCTGGTTTTTAATTTTTGTTTTAAGAGTGATATCTAATGATCGTTGACCTTGTTGATTATTCTCTTGTAGGTACATACCACATAAATTCATATTTATGACCAAAATTGTACTTTAAGTGTGTGACTCTTTTAAGTGAGATATTTTTTTTACTTCAAAAGAATATACATAGGTACACACATTTAGTTTTAATTTATTCTCACTAGGAAGTACCTTAAATTGTATAGACAATCGGATTATACTGTATTAAACCTTCAATGAGAATTTTATATTTCAGTTGATTTTCCCATGGTTCTTTTGCATTCTGTACATAATTGTGTATTTGGACATGTATTTCAAGGCTTTTAATCTACGAAACAAGTGATCAAATTCCAAAACTTATTATGTAAAAGTTTTAATTTACAATTCTGAAATCCTTTATAACAACATTTTGTGTGAGATGAACAAATTTGAAGTCAATATCTTTCTTTGTTCTCGAAAACCATTTCTTATCAGTTTTTTGTTAGGTTTTCGTATTTTGTAAAAAAAACTGTTTTCAATAGATTTTTTCTAAAAACATTAACTAAAAGTTAGCAACAATATTTTGCATATGATAAAATAAGTTTAGGTTTAATATCGGTATTTGTTCCCGACATTTTTAGTCGAAAACCAAGTTTTACTAATTTGGTAGCATTTTTGAAAGTTTTTATTTCTTATATAAAAAACACAGATTTGGTTTTTTTAAGACCATTGTCTTTATTAACAACAAAATTTAGCACGACATTAAATTCATTTTGAAGTCAATACCTTCAGATGAAATTATTTCCAAGACAATATCTTTAATTTTTCTAAGATATTCGAGTCGAAAATTAATTTTTACCAACTTATAGTAATGTTTTCTTTTTGTAAAAAAACATTTGTGTCTCTACTCTACTGGTTCTTGAGATATGAACGAAGAAAAATGGTATACCGAACGTACGAACGTACGTACACACACAGGTATCTCTCTTAAAATCTTTGATTAATATTCTAGAAACCGTGAAACGTCGAGAAATGTCAACATTTTTAATTCAGCAAATCAAACCGATTACAATAGCTTCCCCTGGAAAGTTAATAAAAAAAAAGATTGACAAGGTCTCAAATCTTAATTCTAAAAACCTACATATATGTACATATAAGAGTTCGTTATAAAGATCTTTATTATTTCAATATATTTAATGCAAGTAATTAAAATAATTTTAGTAGCACTTACAACTTAATTACTAAAAGTGCATGAATATGACTCTTTTGACCCTCAAATATTACAGCAGTTTTATTTGAAAAAAAAATAAGAGTAACTTGAAAAGATTTATTATTTGGAAGGAGTTTAATTTATATGAATTGTGATGACTGATAAGTGGAGATAAATGGACGCATGAATCATTAAATTTTGCTAAAACATTTAACATAATAAATTTTTCAGTTTTTTGGTAAATACAAATTGGATTCCTTGAGTAGATTAAATTGTTTACTTTCAAAATTTTGACAAAATTATAATACACAACAATTTACGCATCTTTTATAAAAATGAGTGTTCTTTTAGATCATATATTAAGTTCTCTTTAAAGTTTTGTGACTTTGATATGCATTCTAGCAAATGAATGCCTTTAGTTTAATTTTTATTGTGATTATAATTTAAGTTATTTATTGTAGAAGTTTGTAATATAAATATATATTAATAGTATTTCTAAGAATTTCTTAAGCCTAATTTCGGATTTTTGCCTTATTAATTCTTATGTCTTATATTTAGTCTTTAAAAATCCTTTTCCCGATTCCTTTATGTTTTTTAAATACTTTAAATGTTTACGTTAAGTTTACAATATTAACCTAAATTTTAGCTTAAAACAAACATAATTTCAATTCAACTACTTATAGCAAACAAAAATAAATTTAAAGCTTGCAGACTTGAGATTTTCATTTGTAGAGTCAATGAATATAGAGAATTTTTTTAAATGTACCGACTAATTGATTAGGAGGACTGTAAGCGCCACAGTTCGATCTGCTAAAAATAGTTCTAAGGAGTAAATTTCTTCTTAAGCTAGCGTGAAACCAGCTATAAAGCAAAACTGAAAATTCTCTCTGTGACCAGAAAGCAATGGGAGATTTATTAGGGGAAGCCTTTGAGTGTTTGGGGGAAAAGTCGAGACAAAAACATAAAAATCTATCAATATGTTCCGAATAGTATGGCGCCCATACAACGTATTCAAGAATTGACCTGACAAAAAAAATCTAAATTTAAATAACATACGGATCACGGAATTTTCGGGAAAATCTTTTTTTAAATCATTAAAAAAGAAAATAAGCAGCTATGGAACAAGATGACTCCCTTGAGGTACACCAGAATAGAGCTTAAATTGACATGATGAGTTACTCCTGAACATGAAGCTAAAATATCTATCTTTAAGATATGATGAAATCCATATAACGAAACGGTCGGTAAGTACAATTTTACTTAATTAATTACGAAGAATTGCATTCCTTAATTTGTCAATTGCCTTGCTAAAGTCTGAAAAGATGCAATCGACTTGAGAGTGTTTTCCGAATTAAGTTAAATTAGTAATTGTAGTTTTTTTTTCACAAACCCATTTTGATTTTAACATGTAACAAAAGAAAAATTAAAAGAAATTGTGTCACAAACAAAGGACTCACACAATTGA
The DNA here is from genome assembly GCA_951509635.1 of Eupeodes luniger. Lineage (NCBI taxonomy): Eukaryota > Metazoa > Arthropoda > Insecta > Diptera > Syrphidae > Eupeodes > Eupeodes luniger. The sequence continues at coordinate 75,977,289 of OX608074.1, forward strand.
GGAATAGCAGACAATTCCGCTATAGGACCATAATTCGTAACTAATTCCTAATCGCTTTGTACTCGTATTCAAGTTTTAAAGGACATATTCACAAAACATTTATGTGGGAGCAATTAAGTCTTGATGAGATGTAGAGTCAAATTGAAATTGAGCTCTTATTTAAGTTCGCAATTATTGTTTAATGTTACTTAAGTCACAATAGTTTTACAATTTGGGAATCGATATAAGTTTGTTCTCATGAATAGCCAAATTTATAAGTGGCACATTTTACAACATGCTAAAATCAGTTCTTTAATGCGTGAAAATTTGCATTTTATGTATGTATGCATGTATGTAGGTATATAAAACTGCATGGGATTCCCAAATTCTTTCTTGATTTTTTTGTTTATCATTATTTGGTATGGGTAGGGTAAGGCTGTTGGTATTTTATTTGCTGTCTTAATGATGAAATCGATGCATTTAATTTGTATAAGATGATCAGAAAGTTAAACCTAAAATTGATTGAACTCATTAAGAAAGAACTTGTTGGCCATGATATAATAATGGTCTAATTGAACTGGTTCTTTTTTGTTTTGTTCTTAAAATACACAAACCAAATATAAAAAAGGCCCTTGAAAGTGTAAATTCTTACTGAACTAGTAATAACCTGTACCATTTATGAATACAAGTAGATTTTCACCTGAGCTATACTATAAGAAGAATATACAATTTAGTATAACTTGGGGAATCACGCAGACACTGAATAATTTGTTGTCTACTTTAGTAGAAATTGATTTATTTATTGGTTAAAAAATATATTGTCAGCAAACTAGCTTCGTAATTATTGCAAACACTTGAAAGTTTAAATAAAATTCCGTTCTATGGAATGACGATTTATAACACAAACTCATTCATTGAAGATTCAAAGAGGTGTGCTCTTCCATTCAACCATGTCACTTCTGCCAATATTAACGTTTATTCAGTCAATTTGAGTCACTATATTTGATCAATTTGCCACATGATCTTGAGTACTAATGCCATCTTGTTGAAGGTGATTTATTGAATTAAAATACCAAATTTTTTAATGTTGATTTTAAAATAAAAGTTTTTTTTTATCTTTCATTCAAAAAAGCTTCCCCAATAAACTAAGTATAATAATCAAAAAAAATATATAAAACAAAAAATACCAACAACAAAAATTGAAAACAACCATTAGAGAAAGAGGTTATGTCACTCGTATCTTTACCTCACTGTCCCATTTCCATAAACTTCAAAACAATTTGCTCAAGATTCTCACTTCGTGAATACATAATTACATCTTGATTTCAATTGGTTTTGTTACAACAAAACACTTCAACTTCAACTTCCACGGAAAGTGACAGCACATTGACAAAATTCAAAAATGTTTTTTCTGACTGAGCTTCGCGACCATATATAAACCACGCTGTCTGCGCCAAGCCATACAAATCAATGCATATTTTATTGATAATAATAGTTTAGCATTCAAGACTAATTTTGATTGCGGTACGAATGCGTGTGTTTATAAAGTATTTATGTATAGGTATCTACGTTTTATAGAGACGCAAGTTGCAAATTATCGCAAATTGTGTGTGACCAAGTTTGTCACTCATTAAGCATTATCTTTTGCTCACCTACCGCTTTATATCTTCCTTTTGGCTTCCACCCTACCACCATGGTTAGTGCGGTGTGGTGTGGTCTGTTGGAAGAAAATCAAATCAACCTTGAATTGGGTTCATTGTCGAAATTAAGTCATCATGTCACGAAATGCATTTTTTATAACATAATTTGAATAAAAGTCGTAATCTTGTAACTATAACTTTAAGTGACTTTGACTTTATTAGATTAACCTGCACTAAGTGATCAATTATTATCATACATATTTTGTAGCTTCGTATAAGCTGAAATGTTTAAATCAAAATGTATTTAAAATGCTATACAAAAAGTAAAAAGTTGAGAATTGGTTAAAACGTATTCGGCCATAAAATTATACTGCAGTGTGGGTTTATTTCACATTTTGTTAACGTTTGTCAAAGAAATTCTGTTCTTGTGCTCTATCTTCTTATCTATATGTTAGAAATTCCCATCAGATATACATTATACATATCATAGAAATATTTTCTGGGCTCTTGTAAACACTATTACTGTTTTTCAGCTTGAGACAGAGTTTGCAGGTATCCTATAAACTTGAGAAGCATGTCATATGTAAAATGGAGGCAAGTTTATTTGCAGGGATAACCTTCGGAGAATTCCTATACCTAAATTGTTCGAATTGTTAGTTTGTGATGTCTTATCTTTTAATTGTTCTTCTATCATTAGTGAAAATCAGCACGGGTTTGTTAAAAAGAAATCAACTGTCACTAATTTATTAGAATTCACAACGTTCTGTTTTGACGCTTTTGAAAAAAATCTGCAAGTTGATTGCATTTTTACCGATTTTAGCAAGGCATTTGACAAGCTTAATCATAGTATTCTTCTAAATAAACTGTCAAGATTTGGACTAAATGATTCTTTTATCAATTGGTTGTCTTCTTACCTCAGTGATAGACATTATAGTGTAATTTTCAGACATAATCACTCAAATAAGTTTGTAGTTAACTCCGGTGTACCTCAAGGTAGTCATTTGGGACCACTATTATTTGTCTTATTCATAAATGACCTTCCATCTTTTTTAAAAAACTCTTCTTCATTAATGTACGCTGACGATGTTAAAATATTTCGGAAAATAAATTCATTGAATGATTGTAATCTTCTTCAAAATGACCTACTATGTTTTTGGGAATGGTGCAACAACAATCGTTTATTTTTAAATGTTGACAAATGCAAGACAATGCGTTTCACACGCAAGCATGATTTCATTGTTTTTGATTATATGTTAAACTCCTCTAGTTTACACGTCCAATCCAGCTTTTCTGATCTGGGTATAATTCTAGATTCAAAGTTATCATTTACTGATCACTACGATTCAATAATAAAAAAAGCTAATAGATCACTCGGTTTTATTAAACGTTTTGGAAGTGAGTTCCGTGATCCCTTCGTAATTAAATGTCTATTTTTTTCGTTTGCCAGATCTGTATTAGAATATGGCTGTGTTATATGGGCCCCTTATTACAATGTTCACACAAATAGAATTGAAAGTGTCCAAAAGAAATTCATAAAGTTTTACCTTCGATTTCTTCCTCGGTCAAATTTAATTGAATGGCCTTCCTACCCTCAGAACCTAATTCTCTTGAATATCCCATCCCTTTCTGCTCATAGAGAGTTTTTACAGCTTTGCTTCATCGTTGGATTAATGAATGGATCTATTTCCTCCTTCTCAGTTTTGGGTCGTTTGAACTTTAACGCGGCCCGTGTTGGGTTAAGAACTAGTTTGCCATTACGTCCCAGTTTTAGCAGATCGAACTATGGGTCTAACAGTCCGATTAATCAGTTAATTAATATTTTTAATAAACATTATAACTTAATTGACTCTGTCAACGTAAATATTAAATCAAAACAGTTTAAAATTAGATTTTTCGTTAATTTTGCAAATTAGAAATTTAATTTAGTTATTTTTTTTTTTATATATATATACATTCATTTTTATTGTTATAGTTATGTATTTATATTTATAATTACCTGTAACGTTAGGATTTTAACGTGCTCAATAAATCTGTCGACTTGTGGTACAAGCTTTCCAGTTCTAGACACATGCATACACGCAGACATTTTACTTACACATAGCTCATAGCGAATTTAGTTTTCTATATTTATTCAATTCCATCGTAGTAATTATAATAAGTGAGGTGAAGCAACTGCTTGTAGAGAACCAGGGTCTATTGATTTACAACTCTCAACCATTCCTGTGTGCGAGTAATTCCGGGGATGGAGGGGACCTACAGCTTTGATGTCGAATTCGAACGGCTTTTTTTAGGTGGCACAGGAACCGAAGACCTCTGGCATGGGCGTCCTACGCAATAGATTGTATTACTCCTATATTATACTAAAAGTTATTTCAAAAATTGTCTGGATTATTCGTGTTTGACCGCAATGAAGAAAAATTGTCTAATGATGCCACCAATCCATAATAAGCACCAACTGCTTTCTTCTGCCTGTGGGTGAATAAGCTTCTCAAGAATAACGTGCTGGTTTTTCAAGCTCCAAAAGCAGTCATTAATTTTTTTTTGTTGTAGTTCCACCGAGAAAAAAATGTGCCCAAAATCATTGACCAGTTGAAGCTACTCTCATACCCGAAATGAGAAGCGGTAACGACGCGTATTGTCGTGCGAATAAATAAATAAATCCAAAATCTTTGAGCAGATATCTTTTCAGGCTAGTTCTTGAAATGTTGTTCGTAAATTGAGTCTGCCACTCTCGTAGAACAATAGGGCTGTCCAATTGCATACTAATCTGACGAACTTTTTGCACAAAATTACGTATCACTATGAAAGAAGTTTCCAATATTTCCAAACGTTGTTCAAGAATAAATACTGACAGACTGATTCTGACTTTCTGTCAAGATTTCGAGTGGGAAACATCTGTCATAGCCTATACAAAAAAACACTAGATAATCCAACCTGCATAATACATCATTCCAATAAAATCCTTGTGTTCAAAGACACAAGCTCTGTTATTTACAAAAACAGTAACCCACAAAAATTAATGAAACCTAAAATTACCCCAAGTTCTAAATGTATGCCAAGGTACAATTAAAGAGTACATTTTACATACAATCAAGGGAATGATAGATTATTAGAGAAAGTTGTGTAAGCTTTATTAAAGGTCTTCCTTTTTAGTGTTACTTTTAAATCAATATTAGGGGCCAGCTATAGATATCATTGGTTTTCATCATTGAAACCAATCATTGGAATTTTGTTGACAGGTTGCTTATAGCTTTCATTGAAAATTACTATCATTGGACACAAATTTCCTGATTGAAGTCAAGCATTTCCTACTTGAAATCAAGCATTTGAGATAAGAGTTGAAATTTAAAGTAAAACTGACATGCGAAAATGAAACACTTTCAGTGGAACGATTTTGTTCCGAAATGTGAGATGAACAATAAGTTGTTCATTGAAAACGATTTCATCATTGACATATTAAAAATTAACTAAAAGAAAAGTTCTGGATTAAATAATGTATTTCTCCATAAATTTTTCCAGCATTGGAACTCTGATTTACAAAGACCTCAGTCTGAGATTAAACTTCGATTTAATAAACTCTAAAATTTGAGGATCTAGGATATTAGGACTTGATTAAGAAATGTTTTACATTCTTTGAACGATTTAATGACCAGGGAATATTGTTTTATTGAATTTGAAATTAACGAATTTGTTTAATGTGCAATAATAACATATTGTTAGAAAATAAAGTAATGGACGCTGACAGATCCAGCTCACAACAACTTTCAGACTTAAAAATATGTTAAATCTCAAACATGCAATATTTCCATAGGTAGACATCATGTTTGTTTAAAGAAGACAATTTGTCTGTACGGAAAGTATGTTCCTTTTAAGAAGTCATATTGTTCATTTAGTTATACTTTCGCTTGAAAAACTATACACAAGTTTCAATGAAAATTATATTGCAGGGTAAATGTCTTATGTGTATGATCACGCGCATTTCTGCACACCGACACAAGTTTTAACACAAGCCTAGTCACAGCAAGCACTTCGAAAATTTATTAGAACTGAATAAGCAAAACATTTTAAAAGCAGACAATATAAAATAAAATTGAAAATACAAAAAAAAAAAAACTTCTAAACGACATTGGTTCCCAAAAAAATAAAAATGAAAATTAATTTAATTCGACAATTTATTAAATAAACTGAAATCAATGGCAAAATTGTTTACCGCTAAATCAAAACTTTAAAACATTCAATATTATTACTCACTAGAATGTCAGAAATGTATGTCAAAAAAGAGGCTGGGATGCGACCCACACTGATAACTTCCCATCCCGTCTGTCGATTTGTCTTGCTTAAAAGTTTGTCTATATGTATCAATTTTTACCAAATTTGCGTACTATTTTTTGTAGATTTCATTTTTTTATGAAAAAACGGACTGTTGGATTTTTATAAAAAAATTACTGAATATCGAAAACAATATTTTCTGTGAAATAAAATAAGTTTGAAGCCAATATTTTTAATTTTTGAAAAGCTATTTGAGTCGAAAGTAAATTTTTACCAAGTTTTAGTATTGTTTTTTTTTTTAGGTTTTTATTTTTTTGTAAAAAAAACTGTCAATTTGATTTTTCTCAAATTGTTTCTAATGTTGAAAACAATATTTCTTATAAGATAAAATTATTTTTTTTGAAAAGATATTTACGTCAAAAAACAATTTTTACCAACTTTTGTTTAGGTTTTTAATTTTTTGTACAAAAACTGTCATTTCGATTTTTTTCAAAATTTTACTGAATGTTGAAAACAATGTTTTTTGAAAGATAAAAGTAGTTTAAAGCCAATATCTCAAAGTTTTTTTTTAGGTTTTTATTTTTTGTTTAAAAACTGTCACTTCGATTTTTCTCAAAATTTTGTCGAATGTTGAAAACAATATTTCTTATAAGTTAAAATTAGTTGGAAGCCATTATCTCAAATTTTTGAAAAGATATTTGAGTTGAAAATCAATTTTTACCAACTTTTATTAATTTTTTTGTAGGTTTTTATTTTTTGTAAAAAAACTGTCAATTCGATTTTTCACAACATTTTTCAGAATGTTGAAAACAATATTTTTTTAGTCGAAATCCAATTTTTACCAACTTTGAGTAATGTTTTTTTTTAGGTTTTTATTTTTTATAAAAAAAAACTGTCAATTAGATTTTTCTCAAAATTTTATCAGATGTCAAAAATATAATTCTTCGTTGCACAAAATTGTTTTGGAGATGAAATCATATTTTAGTCGTAAAATTTTCGAGGTGAGACATTTTTTTTTCAGTTTTTTTGATTTATAAAAAAACCGTTAATTGGATTTTTTTTAAATATACTTGTTTTGTATCACGTTACAATATATAATATAAAATTTAATTAAAGCCTCTAGCGTCATTGGTTCATGAGATATTTAGGGTTAACCAAAATGTTCACCTTTTTTTTAAACTGCTATGGTAAAAAAAACCACCCACGCAATTTTCTTGACAGCCCTTTCTGCCTTATTATCTGTATAACAAAATTTATTTGAAGTCGATATCTCTTCTAATTCTTGAGCTATGGACCACGAAAAAAACATCGCAAACGTATGGACGTACGAACATACATACATACATACGTACACACTCACGCACAGACATCTTTCTAAAAATCGTTTATTAGATTCTAGGGACCTTGAAACGTCGAGAAATATCAAAATTTTCAATTCGACAAATCGGACCCGTAACAATAACTTCCTATCGGTTGCTATACATAAAAGTAGTTTATTATTCGTTAGAATTATGTTTTATTAAACCCAGATGTCAGTCCTTAAAACTAAATAATAAATTTACAATGAGTTGTAAGGAAATTATTGAACGTTAAAAAATGCTCGATTTCTAAATAGTTTTTAAACCAAATTTTAAAGATATACCGAGAGTTATTATTAGATCGAGTTTAAAATTGATTCTAGAACTTTGTCAAGGAGTTGGCTATTAATCGCTTTTAATCTCAAAACGAAATATTCAATGATGGAAACCAATAACAGCTATAACTGGTACCTTAGTTTAAAAAAACTTGTTCGCTATAGTTGCACAGTTTGATTTTTGTATAGAATTGTTTCTGGATTCTAATTTTGTTCTCCAAAACAACATCTAAATCTAATCTAATTTTTCAATGTTTAAAACCAAAGAGAAGATATTTTTTAAAAGACACTTAAAGATTTAACGCTTTATAATTTTCCTTATAATATTGTAATGTGTATACACTCTTTCAATAATAAGGGGCAACATCTAGTGGTAGTAATAGGAGAACTCGCTTCTTTAAGCATCGAGAAACATCTAGTGGCTTAGAGGGGAACTCATTCAGCGCATACAAGAACCTCGAAAGGGGTAAGCATCTAGTGATAAAGTGGAGAACTTCGTTAAGCATCGAGAACAACCTCGTAGATTCTCGAACCGATTTGAGGTATATAAATAGGCGCTTGGAAGCGAAGCGGTTCAGTATGGATTATTGGTTGTGAACTGCGATAAGTAAAGACTGTGTTTAAAAGTAATAATTGAAAGTAAAGACTGTGTTTGGAAAGTAATGATTGAGTGTTCAATAAATAAGTGGAACAATTTAAATAAAGTAAAAATTGTGTTTTATTTGCAAGTGTGAATAAGTTTTAATTATCGGACCAAGCCGAATATTACATTGGTGTCAGAATAAGGGATTAAAACTTATTGAGAATAAAAACAGTGAGCAGTGATTGAACTATTTTGTGTGAAGTAGTGAATTTAAAAATAAAAAAAATGAGTAAAGTTTTGAAAGACTTAACTGTCCCTGAGCTAAAGGCCGAACTAAGCAAACGTGGCTTAAGTGGGACAGGCGTTAAAACCGAACTCGTTAAACGGCTGCAGGAATATCTGGAGCAGCAAAATGAAGATCCAGATACGTTTGCTTTCGAATTAGAAGCAAAAGTGGAAGAGGTAAATCCAAATGTTGCCTTATCTAACATGGTGTCAGTTCTTTTAGCCAAATTTGAAGAGAATGAAAAGAATGTCCTGAAACAACTAGAACCTCAAAGCAAACAACTAGAAGCCCAAAGAAGTGACCAAAAGCAAGAACAGCAGAATGTTCTCAAACAACTAGAAGCTCAAAGGAAACAACTAGAAGCCCAAAGAAGCGACCAAATGCAAGAACAGCAGAATATTCTAGAGCGATTCGACGAACAGAGAAATCTTTTAGAAGGCAGGTTTGCGGACTTCGAACAGAAAATCAATACTCTCGAAGAGCGCGTCGAACAGCAAAATGTACGTTTCGAGAAAATGAACAAACAAATCGAAACCCTCACAAATGAACTAGAAAAAGTGCGAAATATGAAAGCTCGAGAACCTTCTGGTGAGTGTTCAAGGAAGAGAGAAGTGAATCCTCCAAGCTTTGATGGTCAGATTCCGTGGCCAATTTACAAGAAACAGTTTGAAGCAGCAGCGTTAACAAACGGCTGGGACGATCACGGAAAATGCATTGCTCTTACGCTTGCTTTAAGAGGATCTGCTGCTGAACTGCTACAAACCATCCCAGCAGAAAAGAGTGGTGACTTCACAGTTCTGGTAAACGCAATCGAACAGCGGTTTGGGAATAGGCACATGGCAGAACTCTTCCGAGTTCAGCTTAACAATAGGACACAGAAAAGAGGTGAAACTCTGCAGCAGCTTCAGGCAGATATCGAGCGATTGGTTCACCTGGCATATCCAACAGCTGGTAACGAGATAATAAATCAACTTGCTGTTGAAGCCTTTGTGAGAGCTGTGGGCGATATAAATCTCCAAAGGGCTATCCGCATTGCCGGAAAGCAAACACTACCAGAAGCATTGGCTTTCGCTCTGACGATGGAAGCTGCAGAAAAAGCTTCCCAAAACATGCATCGTGTAAGGAAATTAGAAGTTCAAGAATGCTCTTGTCAGAAGGCTACTGTGGAAAGGAGTCAGCGAGGCGGACGAGCACGATGCTGGAACTGCAATAAGACTGGGCATCTACAGCGACAGTGCAGATTACCACGAAGAAGAACCACATGCCAACACTGTGGAAATAGGAGTAATTCAACCGGTCAAAGTAACACCAACAACGTTGCTTCCGAAGTTGTTTCCTACCCGGGAAAACGAAGAAGAACCAACTTTAGGTGGCAGAAGCTGGTTTCTGGTATCGATGGCCCCAGGAACGACATCCAGGTTTATCAAACGAAACGTGTAAACAAGAGCAGACCATATAAGCAAGACTGTAAGCATTGCAGACGACAAAAAGAAAAAGAAGTAGTTACTGTCCAACGAACCAGAGTCGATCCCATTTATGGCTGGAGCAACGACGAGTTGAGGAAGGCTCAACAAGAAAGACTCCTTCAGATCCACGACAATACCAGGTTGAAAATAAAGACGTTCAGTGACCGAATGAAGACACGCTACGATATACGAGCGACAACCACAGAGTTCCAAGCAGGAGATCGGGTGTGGCTTTACAATCCCCATCGACAAAAAGGATTGTCACCGAAACTTCAACGGGACTGGGAAGGTCCATATACAGTCATTACAAAAATCAACGATGTCGTGTACCGGATACAAAAGGAAGTCAGAGGAAAACCTAAAGTTGTACATCGCGACCGGCTACATCGCTACAGTGGTGATGAGAACGATGGATTTGTTCGGAACGATCAATCCTAAGGAGGGGGCAATGTAATGTGTATACACTCTTTCAATAATAAGGGGCAACATCTAGTGGTAGTAATAGGAGAACTCGCTTCTTTAAGCATCGAGAAACATCTAGTGGCTTAGAGGGGAACTCATTCAGCGCATACAAGAACCTCGAAAGGGGTAAGCATCTAGTGATAAAGTGGAGAACTTCGTTAAGCATCGAGAAACATCTAGTGGCTTAGAGGGGAACTCATTCAGCGCATACAAGAACCTCGAAAGGGGTAAGCATCTAGTGATAAAGTGGAGAACTTCGTTAAGCATCGAGAACAACCTCGTAGATTCTCGAACCGATTTGAGGTATATAAATAGGCGCTTGGAAGCGAAGCGGTTCAGTATGGATTATTGGTTGTGAACTGCGATAAGTAAAGACTGTGTTTAAAAGTAATAATTGAAAGTAAAGACTGTGTTTGGAAAGTAATGATTGAGTGTTCAATAAATAAGTGGAACAATTTAAATAAAGTAAAAATTGTGTTTTATTTGCAAGTGTGAATAAGTTTTAATTATCGGACCAAGCCGAATATTACAATATTTCACACTTGTAAATAAAACACAAATTTACTTTATTTAAATCGCTCCAAACTTATTTATTGAACACTTCCAATTATTACTTTTTAAACACAGTCTTTACTTTCATATTATTACTTTTTTAACACAGTCTTTACTTTTCGCACTTCACAACCAATAATCCACCCTTCGCTTCCGAGCGCCTATTTATATACCTCAAATCGGTTCGAGAATCTACTAGGTTGTTCTCGATGCTTAACGAAGCGAGTTCTCCTCTTTATCACTAGATGTTGCCTTTATTCTACTATTACACGATATTAAAAGAGATAAAGAGTGTATACAACTGAAGATGCTTTCATACCAAACATCTCCCAATCATCATGTGTTGAACATCCAAAAATACTTTGACATTACAATATCCATAATTTGAAATCATGATATTTTTTGAAAACAATTCACAATACCCTATTACATACATATATCATGTATGCATATACAATTGTGTTCTCCTCAAAGTATGCAAATAACTCCTATTCATATACAAAGATTCAAATTTGAATTCCAGAACCAATTTTACCACAATCTAAAAATTGGAAAGAAAAGAGCTTTTTATAAATTAAAGTTTCTTTGTTTTTGCTTTGTATATGAAAACATACAAAGATAATATACCTCGAACGTTGAATCTTTGTTTTCCATATACAAAAGTTGAATGCACAGATTTTACTATTTTAGATGAGTTTGATTTTAAATTTAGTTTAATTCAGTCTCGACTAGGTATTTGATAGATCTTAGAAATATTTGAATGCGTTTCAGTAAAAAGCAATTCTTTTATATTTGCGCGTGATAAAATGGGTGTTAATTTAGTTATTTTATTGACAATTGCAGTTGTTTATTTATTCAAGTTATGGCCGCGACTATGGAATTTTGTGCGTATTGTAAAATTTTCAAAAACAATTAAAGGGCCGGGTGTCAAGGAACTGATAGAACAGATACAAAATGGAGGAAAGTATATGTACCTAAATTAAAAAAGTTCCAATTACATATTGTAATAAAAGGTATTAATTAAATAAATACCATTAAGAGATAAATGTGACACAAATGATAAGCCAAGTGTTTTTAAATACCGATTTGAACTGTGTTGTTCTTCATGAGTTCAAACTTCTTATCATTAAATTAATATTGGGTTGATCTTGGTGGTACCAATAAAACTACAATTTTCATATTCTTTTTAAGTTGTATAGAATTACTTAAATATTCTCCTTGGCTATTGCGTCGGCTAGCCGCGCAGTTAAGCATTCTATCACTCCCGTTTTCGAAGACCTTGTTGATGGTCTCAGCTGTAGCCATGGATTGATTGGATGATATTGAACTTACAGTGTATAAAAATAAAATTCGTACAAAATATTTGTTTTTATGAAAACGAGGAAATGAGTTATATGGAACCATAATATTTTAAAACAGATTTAGAAATTTTACAGTTTAAACAGCCACACGTATATTTTTTAAGAAAAAGTAATTCAAACCTACGGTTAAATTACCATAAGCAGGGATTTTTTGATTATTAAAAAAACGCCTCAAAGTTAAATTCGTAATTATTTAATGTTGCCATATTTAATATCAATTTAAGTCCAATTAAGTTTTATTATTTAAGCTATTATTACTGTGAGTTTTTTCAAACATAAAATATTGGAGTTTTTACGAAATGTGTTGACAATTCCGCCAAAGATCTGTAGATGTACAAAATCTGGCTATAATCATGTGAGAAATCGGTGTTTTAGTAAATTGCAGTCATTCAGTCAGTCAGAAAAATAAATCAAAAAATAAGTGCTCCCAGTCCCAAGCTGGCTCAAGTGGCCGAAAAATATCTGAAGAAAAAAAGCCTGTCCAGAGACTATTCGGATTATCGAAAAAAAAAAACAACTATAATAGGAAGAAGCCGTTCGTTAGTAAAATCAACAAGTTGAAGAGACTTGCTTTCGCTAAAGAGAACTCTTGCAAAGACATTCGTCGATGAGAGCCTTTTTTGTTTAGATGGCAAAGTTGATATTTGGCGTAGGCTCATTGAAGAGCTCAAAGAAAAAAAAATTAAGAGTGACCGTTGTCCGTTAGGCATGGTGGCGGACCGGTCATGGTTTGGGGCATAGAGGAAATATATTATCTAGAGTCCCGACTGGTACCCGTCTTGCCTGAAACACCCTCAAATTTTATTTGAGGTAACTCTCTTAAAAGCCCGTAACAACTACATAGAATCTGCATTTTCCCATAAGAAATGCACGGGACAACTAACACATGCTTATGCTAATGGGCAAAATTCGCTCAATTTAGTTTGTAGGCCGAAAGAGAGCAAACCCATTAAGTCGGGACTCTAGATAATATATTTCCTCTATGGTTTGGGGCATGGCAGCTTCAGGAGTAGGAAATTTACATTTCATCGATGAGATAATGGAACAACACATGTATCTCAAAATTTAAAAGGTAAATTTACAAGCTAGTGCCCATAAACTTGGGATAAGAAATAGTTTTCTATTCTATAAATATCCTAAGCACAAACTCTACAAAGTGGTTCTTAGCTGTTGTACAAATAATCAATAATGTGATTGAGATAAATCCGCAATCACCTGAAATTAACGTAATTGGAAATTTATGGAGTTATTTGGAAGACCGTGTAAGACCGCACCATGTTTCCGATAGAAATTACCTTAAAAAGATGCTGCTGGAAGAGTGGACAAAAATGACTATAACTTATTGCAAACAATTGGTTAAATCTTTGCCAAACGGGTTAAAGGCGGTCAAAGACAATAAGGGGCTACCAACTAAGTATTAAATTAGGCCAATTTCTTTTCTTTTTTCTAACCGAATGCATGTTGTACGAGTTAAATTCTTGTTTTTAATAAAAGTTAACCTAAAACTTTGTTGCGTTTAGTTCCTATCCTTTACATCAAAATATGTTAAGTTACCATAGACATAAAAACGATTGCAATAGGCTTGAGAACAAACAAAATAAGATTTTAGTGAATATCAAAACTTAAGGGTATTGTACGAGTTTTACGAGTACTTTGATACACTGTAGGTGATTGATTCATTTCTGTTTCTCTACGGTTACCAACAAAAAAAAAAAGCCCAAAGGGGAAAAACGCAGGCAGATTCAAAGCGGCCAATTGACATTGCCAATCGAGTGATAATTTATCCTGCAGATTGTGTCCATATTCATGTTTTTAATTTAAGTAAAAATACAGTTTTGAGTAAATCAATTTTTGAGATTCTTTTTCTTGTGAAAATCCATTATAAACTCATTAACCTTATTGAAGGCTTACTATCTAAATATTTTTTGTTGACTATTTTTGTGAAAATAATTACTTTTCATCGACGGAAAACTTTCATAATGTTTTTTTTAATAATCTCAATTATTTGTGGACATGTTCTGTTGGCTATGGGTCGTCTTTTCTTTTGGAGTTTTTTTTTGGTTTTAAATTACCTTTACTATCCTTGTATGGCAAACATTTCTTGTTGACATTTTTTTCCAATTTTGTTGGCATGCTTTTCTTCATCTGTTTCTTCTCGTACATATACAAAATTATTCTTTTATGAAAATATTTTCAAGAAACAGCAGATTTTTGATTTTATAATTCGAAATAAAATCGGAGTTACATTTTCTTGTATTTGCTACTTTCAGAGAATTGTTTCAAGTGTTAAAAAGTACATAGTAAACCTATTCATTTTGTCTTTAAATCATAAACTTATCATGGCTTTGAATTATGTTACACAAGATTTTTCGAATGCATTCTAATACAGAAATGTGTTCTTTTAATACTGTTTATATTATAATTAATTAATATAACAATTAATTGAATGTATAACTTTTTTTTTTAAACAAAATAGAACTTCTATACTGGCTAAGATCTCTACGCACTAGATACGGTTCCACTTTTGGAATTTGGTTTGGTCTTGATTTTACAGTTTTCCTAACCGACCCCGAGGATATTAAAATCATTTTAGGTAGCAACCGTACCCTGCACAAATCGAACAACTATAAGATAATAGAACCATGGTTGGGAAGGGGATTACTTTTGAGTAGCGGTCAATTATGGCATAATAGAAGGAAAATGTTAACACCAGCATTCCATTTTAAGATGTTGGGTGAATTCAAACAACCTATGGAAGACAACTGCAATATACTAATTGAAAAACTCAAAGAAAAAGCTAACGGTGAAGTTTTTGATATATATCCTTACATAACACTTCTTGCCCTCGACATAATCTGCGAAACTGCAATGGGTATTAAGAAAAATGCTCAGCTGCAGAGTACATCGGAATACGTCACTGCTGTGCAAAAGTAGGTACCATGATTTGAACTATAAAGTTAAATATTTAGTTACTAATTTTCACATTTTTTCTTAGCATGTGCCGGATATCTCATAGGCAGTCATTTTCACCATGGAAAAGGATTGAATTTCTCTTTAGATTCACGGAAGATTTCAAAGAACGAAAACATGCCTTGGATATTCTGCATGGGGAAACAAACAGAGTTATTGAAATGCGGAGATCGTCCCTTAAAACTTCAAACATTCAGACCATGGCTGACGCCGCGAGTAAGAGACTTTTTTTGAAAATTTCATGTTGCTTTCCGGTTATTCCTTAAGTACTTCCTTAAATTTTTAGCAACTGTCGATGAAAGCGGTGTAAAAAAACGATTAGCTTTTTTGGATATTCTTCTATTGGCTCAAGCAGAAGGAGCTGATTTGACAGATGTCGATATACGCGAAGAAGTTGATACATTTATGTTTGAAGTAAGAAATTTGGTTCTTAAGAAATATACTGCCATGAATAGCTCAACACATATTTTACAGGGTCATGATACCACAAGTTCAGCATTAGCCTTTGCCATATACTTACTTTCTCAAAATAAAGCTGAACAACAAAAAGCCTTCGAAGAAGCTGTAGCTTTGGAAGGAAAAGAAAAAGATACCATGAAATATCTTGAAGCTGTGATCAAAGAAACTCTTCGGTTATATCCTTCAGTGCCATTTTACAGTCGATTGATGACAGAAGATGTCAAAATTCAAAATCTTCACATGCCCAAGGGTTCAGCAGTATCCCTTTTAGCTTACGCAGTGCATAGGCACGAGAAATATTTCCCTGAACCAGACCTATTTAGTCCTGAACGATTTTTAGATGAAGAAAATCAATTACATCCGTATGCGTTTATCGCATTTAGTGCAGGTCCAAGGAACTGCATTGGTAAATTATGATTAATTGTTGTGTTCTGTTTAAATACGTAAATTATTTTAATTTCTATATTTTAGGACAAAAGTTTGCCATGTTGGAATTAAAGTGCACCTTGTCAAATATTTTGAGAGCCTATGAATTATTGCCAGTAGAAGGCTTTGTTCCCCTACCATTGGCGGAATTAGTTATTAAAAGTGGAAATGGGATTCAAGTGAGACTGAGAAAACGTTAAATAAAAGACTTGCAAATAGTTTATTGATGGAAGTTTCAAGACCTGATTTTGGGATACATAGGTTAAATCTAAAACAATAACTATATTGTTGTTATTTTTAAGAAAGTTTTTAACATTAAATATACATGTAAATATCTTAACTTAAGATATAAGCTGCATTCTTTACGTAAATACATCAAAGTAATGTTCCAAAAAAAATTGAGGAAGATTGTTTAACAAAACAAAAAAGTAAGTATACCACTAGTGTACAACGCATAAATCATTTTGTTGGCGCTGTTCAATAAAACAAATAATCACTGGTCGACAAAATTAATTTTTTTTCTGTTCCACAAACAATCATAAACGTTTTTTTAAGGCAATGTCATTGCAAAGTACAAATCTTTTTCTTGGGAACGGTCGAAATGCTGTATTTTAAAATACTATACGGTCAGAATTCTGTATGATACCATTGAATAATTACAAATGGAATAGGAACAAATTTAAATGTGCCTTAGTATATCGAGTTTTTTCAATTTTTTTTTTTGAGCACTTTAATTTTTGTTCTTATTAAAATAAGAAATTTTTGGTTTAATATGATGTTTATGTGTTCAGTGGACGAACAGAGGTAATTTTCTTTGGTATTGAACATATTATTTAAGGACTTAAGATCTTTTTGGAAACACAATGCATCAAAGTTTTCCTCAAAACATTGCACAATTGATTTTACATAATTAACGAATTCTCTTGTGGGAATCGTTAAGCCTCTATTAATTGTATTTTTGAATTGACGAAATTCTATTAAATGTTCCCTTGTTTCATAGTTATTTTGACATTTGCTTTTGACCATAAACAATTTGCATAAACAGTAATTTTTCTTCAGCACAGATTTTGCAATATATCATTTTATCTTCCTGATCTAATTCTTCGTTTTCAGAGTCATCAAGCTCACACGTGTTTTTTTCTTCATCATTTTCATTTATTTCATTCCAATTATTTTCAACGTCTCCTTAACAGAATTAAGACAAAATAATTTATTTGATTTAAGTTAGGCATTGTAAATTGTAAAAAAAAAGTTTCGAGAAATAGTGATGCATTATTTATCTGCATATAGAAGTACTATTAAATAAATTATATGTATTCCATTTTTGTTAAAGTTTATTTAAAAAGTTTAAAAACCTTTAAAATGCCTTTAGGCGCCAGTTATAGCAATCATTGAAATCAATCCGGAAAAGTTTTTCAATCAATATTTGAGTGTGTCTCCCTTTGATTAGAAATTAAAATTATAAACTGATCGATCGGAAACCACACAAAGAATTTTTTTTGAAAAAAAAGTGTACTTACGCATTTATTTTTCTCTAAAAATGTATTTTTCTATTTTCCGGACGGAAATTCATTTTCCTGAACAGCTGATACTTTTATGTTCAAAAGTGAAACTGTACTGATTTATGTTCCAATTTCACACAATTCCCATGACAGATTTCTGTCAGTAAACATTTTTCGGTGGATTTCAATCAGGAAATTTTTTTCAATGACAGAAATTTTTAATGATAGCTATAAACGACCTGCCAAAAAAATTTCAATGTTTGTTTTCAATGATGAAAACCAATGATAGCTATAACTGGCGCCTTATTGAAGAAATTTATTTTTTGAGTTATCATACAACATGCACTTGGCTATATCGTACTGTCATTCACAAAACTATGTATTCGTAAAATGGAATATCTGCCAGTACACAACACATTATCCCATTTAACGTTTACATATTATTGTCCTTTTCAAAAAAGATCCCAAAAGGACTTTTTTAATCCCTTTTGAGCATATAAATTAGTATATAAAAAAACCAATATCATGAAAATGATATTGAAGCTACAAATGGCACTTACCACATGCTCATAAGTCGCATGGTTGTTCGAGCAATGTTCGGTGTCCACTTCTATTTGTAATTATTCAATGATGATACTGTACGATACTGTATGTTCATAATACTGTGTATTTAATATTCTGTATTTCAATATACTGTATAATATTGGAAGTTTTGACAGCTCAAATTGTTTGGTGCGATCGTTTATGCAATTGTTAAGGAACAATTTATGTAAAAATGTAAGAAGAAAAAAATGAGAAAGAGAAAATAAGAACAAGATACCATTTATTTTATTTTTATTTAATGAAAGACTTATGAATTATCATAGGTACATATGTACGTTATTGTTCAAGGGAAGTATATCAAAAATTGTTATGATGTTTCCTTAAAAAAAAGTATTCTGTTTTAAAAATTCTTTATTTCAAAATGCTGTTAATAGACTGATAAATAAAAATCATTTTGATAATGTAAAAAAGTGCGCACTTTTTTGTATTAAAAAACAAAATAAATTAGGCGGTTCAACAGTCCTTTTGAACTCGGGCCTAGTGACTTACAACTCTCAACCATTCCTGTGTGCGAGTAATGCTGTCAGGGATGGAGTTTTAAGCCGAATCCAAATGGCTAATTTGAGACTACACTTTTGATGACATGAATGACTCTTGGAGAATTTGTCAATTCCTCGCAAGAGGCAGTACCCGTGAAAAAAACTTTATGCGGCACAGGCAGGGACTGAACCGAAGACCTCTGGCATGACAGTCCTACGCAGTAACCATTACGCCACGGGTACACATTTTTAAATCATCAAGACTATTATATTTTAGCCTTATTTACAGCATTTTGAAAATAAAAAAATTTTGATATAGAGATGCATTATTTTGCTCTTACAGTATTTTGTACATACAGTATTTTGAAATATAATATTTTGAGATACAGTATTTTAATTACAGCATTATGATCCATACAGTATTTTGACCTAAAACCTTTTTTCTTCTTGATACAATTTAAATCATTTTAGTATCTTACTTAGTTTCTAGGAAATTCTTATTAGCTATGAGTCTTTATTTGACTTAATATGAAGTTTCGACAAAACCTTGAATTAAACACTTGCATAAATAGAAAAATGCTCTTTGGATTTAAGCTGATTTCGAATCCAAACTTTAATTTTAACTATTTACTTAAGTTTAAAAAATACTGTTTTAAACACTATTTTTGTATTTTGTATATATTTCCAAAATTTGATACAATAGAATTGTTTAGATAACAGATTCGTTACAAGAACAAAACTTATTTTCAAACCGTTTTGCTTTTTTCTGTTGAAAACCGTTTTATGATAAATAGCTTAGCGTTTCTTTCAGATTTTTTGTAAGGCAGGTGAAATCCAACACTTTCTGAAGATTTTTCGAATATTATCTGATAAAAGAGGTTGGAATGCGACCCACACTTATAACGTCCCATCCCGTCTGTCGATTTGTTTGTCTTAAAACTTTAACGAAATGTTCATAACAATATTTTGTGTGAGATAAATAATTTAAAGTCAATATTTTTCTTTGTTCTTTTAATACTTGAGTCGAAAATCATTTCTTATCAGTTTTGTGTTGTTTTTGTAGGTTTTCGTGTTTTGTAAAAAAATGTCTCTGTTGAATTTTTCAAAAAAATTAACTAAAAATTAATTACAATACTTTGCATATGATGAAACAAAATCTATTTTTGTTAACGAGATTTTTAGTCGAAAACCAATTTCTAGCAATTTTAGAAGCAAGTTTTTATTTCTTATGTAAACAAACACAGATTGGATTTTTCTAAGAAAATTTGGCACATAATGAAATCATTTTGAAGTCAATACTTACCTTCATTTATTCACGTGATATCGAGAATCGAGCATAATTTTTTACCAATATTGAGTATTATTATTGTACATCTTAATTTTTATGAACAAAACTGACTGTTGGTTGTTTATAAAAATTTTACTGAATGTCGTACACAATATTTTCTATAAGATGAAATTAGTTTGAAGTCAATATCTTAAATTTTTGAAAGACATTTAAATCGGAAATTATTTTTTACCAACTTTCAGTAATGTTTGTTTAGGTTTTTTTTTGTAAGAAAACGTTTAAGTAGATTTTTCTCACAATCTTACCAGATGTCAAAAACGTTATTCTTCGTTCTTCTTGTTTTGGAGATAAAATCATTTTTTTTGATTTATAAAATATCACGTCATAATATGTAATAAAATATTTAATTCAGGTCGCTAGCGTTACTGGTTCCTGAGAAATGTTGGGTTAACCAAAATGTTGACTTTTTTTTTTAAATTGCTATGGTAACAAAACCACCTACTCAATTTTTTTTGAGTAGGTGCATCTGTATCTTCTGTGCTTCCCGAACGTACGGACGTACGAGCGTACGTACACACGCGCGCACAGACATCCGCCTAAAAATCTTTTATTTAGGCTCTAGGGACCTTGAAACGTCGAGTAATGTCAACATTTTCAATTCGACAAATCGGACCGATTACAATAACTTTCTATGGGGAGTAAATAATATAAATATTTCAACTGAATATTGAAGAAAGGGTTTAAATACTTGGAAAACCATCACGAAATATCTCAAATCTCCAATTGGAAAATTCCTAGTAGGAAAACCTTGTCGACCAGTGTAATATAAATATAAGTCCGTATTATTGAGCTTCTTTTTAACAAGTTTAATGGTAAAACTGGTTTTGAAAGATGTTATTTATTTCAAAAATTGGATTTAAATATCCAACCATTAAAAAAATTATTTCAAAACAAATGGCTTGGGTCAAAAGAGATGACACAGTCAGGTATAAACTCTTAATCAATAAAAATGATATGTTCAACTAGCGGCCCGTCCCGGCTTCGCACGGGTAGACATAAATAGGTACAGATATTTAAGTTATAAGCATGCTAATTAAAACGACCATGAATCACTAAATTAGAAAACATTTTTTTGTCCTATCGTTAATACTCTTCGCAGCGTTTGCGATGAAAGACATTTTATGGCAAATTTTTTTACACCTTCGGTTGGTTTTAATAGGAATTTCTAAAGATTTCTATAGTAATCTAGTACTAAATATAGCCTATGTTACTCAGTGATAATGTAGCTTTCTAATGAAAAAAGAATTATTAAAATCGATCCAGTACTTTTTGAGTTTATTCGTTACATACAAAAACACAAATCTTTCCTCTTTATAATATTAGTGTAGATAAAAAAAATGCGTTAGTTGAAACACCCTTTAAATCAGATTATACATTTGCTCATTCATATGTACTTATAAAATATTTTGATATAATGGAACTTTGCACTAAAAAGCGAAATAAAACGAAAAGCGAGCTTGTATTGTTATCATTTAGACTAGCCCAAGTCGAGAGCTTGTATTGTTATCATTTAGACTTGCCCAAGTCGTTGCTCCCCTTTTACAAAAAAAATATATGTTTTCAATGGAGGGTGTGGTAGATAGAAGCAGTGTCTCTAAGCAGACAACCTTGAATAAAATGAGGTGCTATTAAATGATTGTTGATAATAGCTAAGAATAAGAAAATATTGAGATAGGACTGCATTTAATACAGTGCATTACAGTATGGAGGACTACATTTTTCTTTTTAAAAAAATGTTTGTTTATTAATGTTAGCGTATTGTTAACTTATTTATGTAGGTGATGCAAAATTTTAATTAAAATATTTAACACTGCACACCGCTTAAAAATTGTTTGGATATTTTTTAATCCTTTCGGGACGGGAGTGGTACTTTTACATATAAATATTCTTTGTTCTGTACCACTCTCTTACCGAAAGGGTTAAAGGGAAAAATTTTAATTGTATTGTAAATTAAGATTTAAGGAAATCTTACTTTGAAGTTTTTAATAAATTCATAAGGCAACAGTACTGCCTAAATGAATTTTAACTAAACTTGGCCACGTTTTGAAGTACTAGAAGACATATGAGTCTAGTAATTGCTGATTTTGATTCGAACCTATGTAAATAAACAAATAATGGAGTAACAAAGGTATGGAGAGCTTCAATCATATGTCGTTAACACTTCATTAAAAGTACCCTATGGTTTTGTGGGTGGGTGAGAGTCTTATCAAAATTATTTGGAGACAATAAGTTGTTGGTAAATTTGGTAATTTATGTCAATCTACACAAAAAAGGTTTTAATATATTGGAGTGTAGTAGATTTATTTAAAAACTCGATAAAAACATATTTTTGGGTGGAGAAAAACCATAGATAAACCATGGCCTTAGAGTGGTACCGGTGGTGCATCTTATGATTTTTTCGGAAAAGTTATTATTTTTACAACACGTTAATCTTTAAAATTACACACGATCAGTTTTGTCTTTTGATTCGTTCTTAGTTTTCAAATGTTCAGGTTTTTTTTTTTAGTTTTTGAGTAAATAAAATACAATTGCACATACCTGTCACTTATTTGATTTGATTTTTTGGATTTTTCAAATAAATAGACAAGTGCATTCAAGAGGACACAAGCCTCCACAGGTTTATCTCAAAGCCCACCTCTGTCTATCAACTCCTACTCTCACCTCCCCGCCGTGAACATCGGGTGCCTAGTACCTCAACTGGAGATTGGGTTCTAACCCCAGTGGAAAGTTGTTGGGGCAGCAAACGAGAGAGGGGGGGAGAGGTGTTTCCACTAAGACACCTCTCCTTATCCAGATGGCAGCGGACGAATTCTCGAGATGGAATCAACGGTGGCGTCTACAGTTCCAGTAAGGTTGAACTACTTAGTGGGCTTCTACGACATATTCGAAGCCCAGACCTATAAGGAGCGGTTTATCCGGCTCCCCATCCTTGGAGTTATACTAAGGATCTGGCTCTAGGTTGGGGTTGTGCCGTCGGGGTGACTTCCTGGCCACGTTAAAAATACCTTAGTTGCGAAGCACCAACAAGCCTCGGATACGGATGGATTCACTGTTGACAACCCAAGCAAACGAATAAGGACAACGAACTTCGGATCTTTTCGTGGAATGTTAGGTCCCTTAATAGACCACGTGCAGCCGAACAATTAGCGAAAGCCCTAAACAGCTGCAAGACAGATATTACCGCCATCCAAGAAGTGCGATGGGATGGACCGGGCAAACGCAAACTAAAAGACTGCGATGTATAGTGTACTACGGCGACTGCTACCGAGAACAAAGACAGCGCCTATTTGGGTGTGGATTTGTTGTTGGAACTAGACTCAGGCAAAAAATCTTGAGTTTCAACAGTGTGAGCGAGCGCATCACGACAATCCGCATCAAGGCTAAATTCGCCAACTTAAGCCTTATATGCGCGCATGCCCCAACAGAGGAGAAAGATGAAGACACCAAAGACATATTCTTCGAGCTCTTGGACAAGACATATGAGCAGTGCCCTGGCTATGACATTAAAATTGTCTTAGGAGATTTTAACGCCAATCTAGGAAGAGAAGACATCTTTGGTGGCACAATCGGGAGATACAGCCTGCATGACACCACCTCCGACAACGGATTCAGGCTGATCGATTTCGCTGCGGGGCGAGACGTTCTAGTAGCTATAGTACGCAGTTCACACATCTCAATATCTACAAGGGGACATGGAAATCTCCTGATCAATCAACTGTCAACCAGATTGACCACATTGCGATCGACGCACGACACTTCTCCAGTATACAGGATGTCCGAACATTCCGAGGGGCCAGCATTGACTCGGACCACTACCTCGTTGTAGCCAAGGTACGGCTACGGATAACCCGATCCAAGCCAAAACAAGGAAGTACTGTGAGAAGTTTCGACGTTAGACGGCTACAATCGCAAGAGACTGCCATGTCCTTTTCCGATCGAGTCTCTAATAACCTCTTAAGGAGTCCTATGCTGCCTGCATTAAGCATTGAAAACCAGTGGCAACATTGCCTTGCAGCCATCAGAGATGCCGCCTCTGAAGTGTTAGGTTTCACACGGCCACTACAGCGAAACCCCTGGTTTGACGACGAATGCCGGCAAGCACACGCAGCGAAACAACAGGCATACAAAACGGCGCTGCACAGGAGGACCAGAGGAGAGTGGAACTGCTTCTTAGATGGATAAAAAGAGAGAATGAGAATCGCGCTACCGAGGAGATAGAGGGATGTCACAACAGGAATTAGCTTCGTAAATTTTACCAAAAGGTAAAAAAAACCTCCTAAGGGTACCAGCCACGAACCGAAGCCTGTAAGGACGATCAGGGGAACATCGTATTAGAACCGCAGTCTATGTTGAGAATATGGAACGACCACTTCTCCGAATTATATAACGACGATGACGAACCGAATTCCGCTGTAAGGAAGATAAAACCACTCAACCTAGGCGACGCAGATCAACAATTCCGCCTACCCGACCTCGATGAAGTGAAGATAGCTGATAACTGAAGTCAAACAAAGCTGTTGGGGCTGACGGCATCGCTGCCGAACTATTCAAAGCAGCAGGCGATGACTTGGTAGGGAGCATGCACCAACTCGTCTGCAAAATATGGTCGGAAGAAAGCATGCCCGATGAGTGGAATCTCAGCATAGTGTGCCCGATACATAAGAAAGGAGACCCTCTAAATTGCGCCAACTACAGAGGCATCAGTCTCCTTAACATTGC
Source organism: Eupeodes luniger (assembly GCA_951509635.1). Taxonomy (NCBI): domain Eukaryota; kingdom Metazoa; phylum Arthropoda; class Insecta; order Diptera; family Syrphidae; genus Eupeodes; species Eupeodes luniger. The sequence continues at coordinate 76,002,026 of OX608074.1, forward strand.
ATATAAGATCCTCTCTGCCGTATTATGTGAACGTCTGAAGCGGTTCGTCAACAACCTGATAGGTACTTATCAGTATGACTTCTGACCAGGAAAGTAAACTATCGACCAAATATTCACACTACGGCAGGTCTTGGAAAAAACCCAGGAGCTTCAAATCGATACCCACCATCTCTTTATCGATTTTAGAGCCGCGTATGACAGTGACAGCATCTATAAGGAAGAGCTCTACAGAGCCATGTCTAATTTTGGCACGCTGCTCTATCAAGGTCGGAAAAGATCTCACCGATGCATTTGATGTCAAAAAAGGTTTTAGACAAGGCGATGCACTGTCATGCGACTTCTTCAACATCGTTCTGGAAAGAATTGTGCAAAACTCAACGTCAACACTAGAGGCACAATCTTCCAAAAGTCCATCCAATTACTCGGATACGCAGATGATATTGACATAATTGGAAGATCAAAGCGTGATGTCAGTGGAGCGTTTTTTGAGCATTGCGACGGAAGCGAAGAAGATGGGTTTAGTGGTCAATAAGGACAAGACCAAGTATATGCTGTCATAAAAAAAAGGCATTGAACAACGACGTCTTGGACAAAACGTCACCATGGAAAGCTATAACTTTGAGGTAGCTAAGGACTTTGTCTACCTAGGCACCGCTATTAACACAGATAACGACACCAGCGCTGAAATCAAACGAAGAATAACTCCTGCAAATCGCTTCTTCTTTGGACTTAGAAGGCAATTGAGTAGTAAAGTCCTCTCTCGAGCATCTAAAATCACCATCTATAAGACACTCATCATCCCGGTTCTCATTTATGGCGCTGAGGCCTGGACCCTGTCAAAGAAAGATGAGAGCGTTTTAGGATGCTTCGAGAGAAAAATTCTTCGGGTGATTTTTGGTCCCATACGTATAGATGGAGAAGAAGATATAACGACGAACTGTACGGTCTGTACAGCGACACTGACCTAGTTAACAGGTCCGCCTTTAGTAAGTAAGTAAATACAAATAAATGAAACCTACATGGCTTAAAATGCAAACACAAAATAATTAAAAAATTACTTTTTTTACCGACGAGGTTATTTTCTTTTCACCTCCAATATTTTATCAAGTAATACAATACTTGTACCCGAGCAGCAACCTTTGCCTTATCAACATTTATTGAAATCAAAGATCGCTTTTTGTTTTCCAATTTATTTAAGATTGTTTGGTTAAGCAAACAACCAGGATTGCAGGTACTTGCTTTTGTTATTCAAGTGGCTTGAATTTTTAATTTTCGTAATATGATCACAAAAAAAATACTTAATTTTTATTCAATTTGCAATAATTATTATTAATTCAATCTGAAGTATATTTGTAGATAATTTCTTTTTATTTCTTATTACTTTTGATATTTAAATATAAGCTCACCATCTGAAGAAAATTTAGGATCTCATATTTAAATTTTATAATTTTCGAAAATTGTAGCTAATCTCTTAAATTTGCAAAATTTAGTGAAAATATTTATAAAAAAAAGTAATTGATGTATAAATTTATCAGGCTCTTTTTTGAATGTATATAAGTTTTTCCAATTTTTTTTTTTATTTTCTCCACAAACTCCAAACTATTTATTTTTCTACTTTTTTAAGTTGGTTAAGGCATTCAAATTTTTGTTTTTTTTTTAAATTCAAATTTACACAACTTTCACTATAAAGCTATAAACTTCATCATCGGCTCGATAACTGGGCTCCTGTTCAGGCCTTATACAACAAGTTTCTCTATTTATAGATAGGCTTTGGGCGTTCTGGCCCACACCATCTTTTCAGCGTAAGCATAGTCTGCCACGCTCTACGATAAAATGTACTACAAAGGACTTTTCAAACTGGTTTCTCTTCACTCATACGAGATAGGACTCCAGCCCACTGGAGTCTACAGAGCGTAATTTTTGTCACAATATCCATTTTGAGGTAGATTGCATACACTTCATGATTGCAGCAGTTTCGGAATAGCTAAACTTCAGGGTGCCGTGAAATAAGGCCAAATAGTTTGGCCTTATTTCACTTTGTCAGAGTGGAATATGACCAACTGCTGAAAATTGGCCTTATTTCACTTTTGTAGAGTGCAACTAGGCCAAGTTTTGAAAGTTGGTCTTATTTCACTTGGCCTTATTTTACGGCACCAAGCTTCAGCACTATTATATTCAACGAAAGAATTGGAATGTCACTTTTTTGTTTTGCTCATTTTCTAGTTGAAACTCTTTTGTAACTTCATATTAGAATAAAATATGAGGCTCTATTCCTATGTTTTGAATTAAACGCTTTGTTGCAGTAAGTATTTTGTTTGAAATATTATTGAAAAATACGAATTACCATATTGGAACCCAAAATAAAATGGATTTTGAGTTTTTTTTTTTGGGGAAAGACTCAAATGCTAGAACTTTTTCTAAGAGTTTAAAGATCTTAGTAGCCCCAAAGAATTCAAAACATGTAAGTGGTTTTTCCTATTTCAACTGCCCTATCTTCAATTTTAGTTTTGTGAACAAAAGAGAAACACCTTATAACCTTGTACCAACTGATTTCTAAGAGGATGTTGAGAAATTTAATTTGTATACTAAAAATCACTTTAACGCTTTTTCTATAGGTACTGGCTCTTGCGAGGAATTGGTTTATCCTCTAAGAGTAACTCTTGTCATGAAAAATGCTTCTCAATTATTCGTTCATTTTGATTTATGTATAAAACTGAAATTTCATTGGAAAGAGAAATGTTTGCCATTAGCAATAAAAAACGATACCAAATGGACATCACGGTTATAGTTGCAGCACCGTTTTTTTTACGAAATTTTCCATGACCAAATCGCACATTTCTCGTTTTATGTCCTCGATTACTTCACGGATTACGTTTTTAAGGCTAAACTATATCTTTCACGTGGGTCCAAAGAAAAAAAGTCTTAAGGTGTTAAATACCAAAATGCTGGTGACCAATTATATTCACTTCTTCGAGAAATAACAAGATCAGTAAACTTAACTTGCAAAATTGCGACTGTTTCGTTGCTTTTGTGTATCTTACAATTACAATCACCGTCACCACTCTCATCTTCGAATGAGTGTGGTCCAATCACACAGCCATGCCATCCAGCTAAGAAATATCACCGGATGGGGAAACAATCAGTTTTAAAGTTTCTGAGCCCAAATCATTCAAGATGTTTTTCTAATGAAAATCGATCATCGTTCAATCATTTCTCACGAAGACATAAAAGTGCTTAGTTTTCTAAAATATGACTACAAAATTTATACCATTTTTATATAGAATTTTAACGATTTTAATGCATTGTTGAAGCGTGAATCGTTCTATTTTTAGAAATAGAGTAGTCTTTACTTGTCAAATGTTAAAAGACGCAGCTTCAAAAGTGACACCTTCTTGAATAGCGGGTTGTTCAAATATATACTTAAAAGAATTTAAAAACTTTCCAAAATGCAATTCAAAGTTTCAGTTGCTAAAATTTAAAAATAAAAATTAAAGTTGAAAAAAACTTTTTTGCAAATAATTCAATATACACTTCCCTTAAAATTTTGTAAATTGCATTGATTAAAGTTCAACGCAAGTGATGGGTGTATTATAAATTGTAGAAAACAAACTTTTTCTTCTTTAACATAGCAATAAAATATATAATAACAATGTACAATACATTTATGTATGTACATACAGACAAGGTTCGACAGTACAAATGTCAACAAAAATCGCACAAAGGTTATTTGTCTGGAAATCTGCAAGGAAAAGCTTTTGCTTGGCAAAATAACAAAAATGTAGTAAAAGCTCAAACTTCATATAAATAAACGCAAACATTATTGATAAGCTGATGGGATTGGATTGGTAATAATTTCCGTGAGGCATTTTAAATTTAAATTTCGGTTAAAGTGTTTTTCAGTTTCTTTGTAAAAAAAAAAACAAGAAGTAAAAAGTTATGAGTGTTATTATAATATTGTTGGCAATAGCTATTATCTATGTGTTGAAATGTTGGCAAAGCTTATGGGATTTTCTGCGCAAAGTTAAATTATCAAGAACACTTAAAGGACCTAGTCCTAGGGAACTGATTAAACAGATACGAAAAGGAGGTAAGTGAATCTAACTTGAACAAGTCTAGTCCTCCTGATTACAAAATAGTAAAATAAGGAATCTAATAAAAATAGACAGTGGCCATTTTCTATTGGTGTTCTTAAAAACTATAAAGTCATACAAAAATTTCAAATTAAAATTTATATGTTTGATATTCCAGTTATTTATCGAAGTTTACATTTTTTATAATATGGTCTCAAGATAATCGAGTCGAAAAGCAATTCTTAAAAGAATGTTTTTTGTTAGGAAATTTATTTATCTCAAAAAAGACAAAAAAGAACTTTTTTCTTAGTCCGTTTATAGTATTAACTTCTGATCAAAAGCAAGGGCGGATCCATACTTTTAATAACACTTAACGTAAAGACGAGTTTTGGACACCGCTTAAAAATGTTCTTTAATTTTCTCTAAAGCAGGCTGACAAAATTACAATAACGTATTGTGTTTGTGTATACATCTATTATATATGTATTATGTACATACATAACATGCAATATAAATTTTCTCTTAAACTTTTTTTTTTAACTTGGCTTCTTTTAATAAAAAAAATAAAATGCACGGATGATTACATGACATTGCTAATGTAGAGAAGTCGAAAAAAGTAAGCCCAAGCCATTGGGTCGATTGAGTTCGAACTTTGAAATTAAGGTTTAAAGCAGATTCCGGTTTTTTTATAGACTAAATAACAGTAATCTCAATACAAATTTGTTGGTCGAAAATCAAAATACAAATTTTCTCAAAAAGAACCGAAAGATTTTTATTAAATTTTCTCTAAAGCTTCTTTTCTTAATTTGCTTCTTTCAATAAAAAAAAATATTTGTATATTGCTCCAGAAGGGTACAATCCATAGAACCATTATTTTTCTTGTAAGTTTCCTGAAGAGCTAATGAACCAATTTCAATATTTTTTTCCCTGCACAAGATCTTATATTGTCTCAATAATATTTGATGATCAAAAATGTCATTGTTTTTTTTGGATTATTAAAAACGTATATCATTTTTTTTTTAAATAAATATAAAAAATAAAATATATATTAATATATATTCTGATTATATATAATAATGGAAAACCAAAACGAAAACGAATTCAAATTTAAAACAATGTGTCTACTTAAATATTGTAAGTTGCTATAGAATTACATTAAAAATATACCTTGATTGGGTATTAAATTATGACCTGTCAATGCTGGAACACAGCCATTGCGATGACCGAACGTCCTAAAAACGAGACAACGTGACCTAATAGCATTGACTCACACATTACACGGTCAAATTTCAAATCAATTTGTTGTTTTTTTGAGGGATTTCACTCGTTTTTGGAGTGAATACCAATCGTAAAAGAAAATTGTTTGAACTTTTCGTATTGTGGCCTTTATTTATGTATTTCAAAGAAAGTATGAGTTCCTAAAAAAAAACTGACGCCTTAAAGCTGACTTTAAGCTTTTATTTTGTCTAAGAAAAAAAGAAAACGTGACAAAATGGTTTGCAAGAAAAAATATTTGTCTAAATAAATCTACTGTTAATGAATATAAAATATTTATAAAATACAAGTACCATTTCTTCCTTTTCAATAGAAATTTTAAACTGGCTAAGAGAGCTCCGCCAAAGGTATGGCCCAATATTCTGCATTTGGTTTGGGACAGATCTTTCAGTCTTTTTAACCGATCCTGAAGACGTTAAGATCGTTCTAGGGGGCAGTCGAAGCATTTTTACATCGAAAAACTATAACATTTTGGAACCATGGTTAGGAAAAGGACTTCTTACCAGTAGCGGAGAATTATGGCATAATAGAAGGAAAATGTTAACACCAGCATTCCATTTTAAGATGTTGGGTGAATTCAAACAACCTATGGAAGACAACTGCAATATACTTATTGAAAAACTCAAAGAAAAAGCTAACGGTGAAGTTTTTGATATATATCCTTACATAACACTTCTTGCCCTCGACATAATCTGCGAAACTGCCATGGGTATTAAGAAAAATGCTCAGCTGCAGAGTACATCGGAATACGTCACTGCTGTTCAAAAGTAGGTACCATGATCTGAACTATAAAGTTAAATATCAGTTGATGATTTTGGTGTTTTTTTTTCTTAGCATGTGCCGGATATCTCATAGGCAGTCATTTTCACCATGGAAAAGGATTCAATTTCTCTTTAGATTCACGGAAGATTTCAAAGAACGAAAACATGCCTTGGATATTCTGCATGGGGAAACAAACAGAGTTATTGAAATGCGGAGATCGTCCCTTAAAACTTCAAACATTCAGACCATGGCTGACGCCGCGAGTAAGAGACTTATTTTGAAAATTTCATGTTGCTTTTCGGTTATTCCTTAAGTATTTCCTTAAATTTTTAGCAACTGTCGATGAAAGCGGTGTAAAAAAACGATTAGCTTTTTTGGATATTCTTCTATTGGCTCAAGCGGAAGGAGCTGATTTGACAGATGTCGATATACGCGAAGAAGTTGATACATTTATGTTTGAGGTAAGAAATTTAATTCTCAAGAAACATACTGCCATGATTAGCTCAACACACATTTTACAGGGTCATGATACCACAAGTTCAGCATTAGCCTTTGCCATATACTTACTTTCTCAAAATAAAGCTGAACAACAAAAAGCCTTCGAAGAAGCTGTAGCCTTGGAAGGAAAAGAAAAAGATACCATGAAATATCTTGAAGCTGTGATCAAAGAAACTCTTCGGTTATATCCTTCAGTGCCCTTTTACAAAAGAATTATGATAGAAGATGTTGCCATTCGTGATCTCCATGTGTCAAGAGGGACTTCAATAAATGTTTTAGCTTACGTAGTGCATAGAGAGGAGAAATATTTCCCTGAGCCGGACCGATTTAAACCGGAGCGATTTTTAGTTGATGAAAATAAGTTACACCCATACTCATTCATTGCCTTCAGTGCAGGACCAAGAAATTGTATAGGTAAGTTTGATAGTTTTTGTACCGCTTTAAAGAAACGTGTCTTAGACTAACATGGTCTGGCCCACATTAACTAAATATTTTGTTTTCTTAATTTTCAAACAAATATGTTATTCTTTTTGCTAATGATTTGTTTTAAAATTTTGTTATAGGACAAAAGTTTGCCATGCTGGAGTTAAAGTGCACCTTATCGAATATATTAAGAGCCTATGAATTATTGCCTGTTGAAGGCTTTGTTCCATTGCCATTGGCTGAGTTGGTTATCAAGAGTGGGAATGGAATTCAAGTGAGACTAAGAAAACGCTGAATAAAACTCAATTTTCTTATTGAATTTAGTTTATTTAGTTATTATTTATTTAGAATTCTGATTTTAAGCATTTTATGTAATTTAAGTAAATCACAAAATATTATGAGTAATAATTTTAGCATTTATTACAATATTTGTGTAAAATTTGTTTCTTTTCAAATTTAATTGATTGTTTTTTGAAATGCTTCAATTGGGAGTTATCATAGTCTTTTGGAACAATTTGGACCTTTTCAGATAGAAATTTTTTAATAATGTAAGATAGGAATATCTTCTTGTCTAATAGATGTGTTAGCTAACAAACGGCTATTTTTCATTTTTTAACTAATTATAATAAAAGCGCTTTTAGGGCAAAACTTAAGAATAAAACTTAAGGTTTTTTTATTTATGCCACGCGGTTAATAACTATTAAAAATGCCAGAATTTTGGCTCTATTGATAGGAAAGTAAAAGTCGTAGGGTAATTAAAAACTTTCTGAAAATGAAACCAACTATGTCACTCTTAAGTAATCGGGATGAAAAAGAAAACTTAATGCCGGTGAATATCCAATAATCAGGGCCGTCGAGAGGAATTCCGGGCCCGGGACGGAAAAATCTCGGGCCCCCCCATATTTACCATTTTTTTTTTTTAAAGTTCATGCCTACTCATATGGTACGTTCTAATTTCAATTACGAATAGCATGAAATTGGTTGGAATTAACGGAAATAATAATTTTTTGTTTGCAAAGTGAACCGAAAAAAGTGTTAATCATCAAATCAATCTCACGGGTATCATCCAGTTTAGTTGAAATGGAGGATGGATAGAAAATTATTCTACATGCGAGTAGATCAGATTCCGAACATAATCATACATTCAATTCGATATTGCCAACGACATGTTAGTAACTGATAATACGGTCGATTAACTATTAAAAAAAATAGTATGAGGAACTATTACCTACTATGAAAATAAAATAGAGCGAAGTAAAAGTATTTGAAATTTGTCTTTAAAAAAAAACTAAGTATTTTAAAAGTTTTACATTAAATACTCTTTATTGTTTTTCTTTATATTAAAATATTATTACAATGTTTTATTAGAGTTAGTTTGCATTCAATGAAATATTTTCTTTTGGCAAACGAGCTTTCCTAGCAAAACAACTTATAATTGCGTCGAAATTCAATTTCCTTGCGAAAGGTGCTTCGATGCATAGTGTAGCAAGTCTGGAAACTCGATCTTGTGATGAGCACGAACGATGAAACTTCTTTGTTCTGGCAAGTAAGCTAAATGAACGTTCGGCACTATCTACGGTAACAGGTATGGTGGAACACACACGGAGAGCAACACAAATGTTGGGGAAAATCGTCTCCAAGTTCTGGGAATAAATAGCATTGAGCAAACTCAATGGCGGAAGTTCTGCTTTAAAATTGTCTTCAAAACTGTGTTTCAGTGAATTATTTCTTCTTTCAACTCTTGAGACACATGCGAGTTATACTTTTGGATGAACCTTGTAGCGGAGTTTTTAATCTCACGTTCGTCTATTGTTGAAAACTGTCATAAAAATGAAAATGTAGCATTCAAATTTTTCATCGTATCGAACCGAAGAGAAATTCCACATTTAATTGAATCAACTATGGCGTAAAAGGTGTTTCTCTTGAAATTTATTTCTTCGTCTGTTTCAATTTTCTTTCTAGCTCCTCGGTTTTCTTCAAAATGTCACTTTAATTGCCTTTTTCGGTTCGATGGGAACGATTCTGGAACATAAATCAATACAGTAGCAACTGCTTTGCATTCACATAAAAATTGATCTCATCCGTTTTGAATAATGTTCAAATCGAAGATCAAGTTGTCGAGATCTCTGGCTCGAAAAAGGAAACTTCTTTCATTTATAGCACTAAAAACATTGCACCAAATCAAAGACATCAGGACGCATTTAAATTTGTGCACATATTTTAAAACGCCATTTACATCTCTTCGAGCTTCAGCAGTTAAATTAATATCACTTAAGGCTTCTAATGATGTTTTAACGTTTTTCAGATGATTTGCAAATGGTTTCACTGCCTCAATTCTAGCTGACCATCTTGTACTTGTATCGGAAAGTTTGTGAAGGGATCCGGGCACATTCTTCTTAAGAATTTCCCACCGTTGAGCACTGCTGCTGAACAAGTTTAAATACTTTTGAACAACACCAAAAAATGTGATTGCGGCTGGCAGTACAACATCCGGCTTAATCGATTTCACGCAAGTTAAGGCTGTGAGCTGCACATGGTGAATACACGGCATTCGGAGTTTTGTTTAAAATATGACTTTGTGCACCATTATACTGTCCTTTCATATTGCTTCCATTGTCATAGCCTTGTGCACAACAGTCTTCTTAAGGGATTCCGTTCTTTGCCAATGTTTCGCTGATCAAATCAGCTATTCCGGTCCAGTTTTTTTTGTTGCAATCGACAAATTCCAAAAACCGTTCTTGGATGGTGATTACATTTTCTTCAAAGCGCAGATATCGCAAAATAAATGTGTTTTGTTCCACATCACTTGAATCGGGTGTTTCATCGACAATTATAGCGAATTCACATGTTGGGCACAAATTTTAATGAACTCATTTTGAATCTCAACGGCAAGGTAGTGGACTTGGAAACGTTTGTGCTCTTGTTGTGAAATTCTTACTTTTTCCAAGTGCTCCTGACGTAAGGGGTCATAATGACTAATTAATTCAAAAATGCCCAAAAAATTTACATTATTTGACTCTCCAATAAGATTGCTATATCGCCTCGTAGTCCTAGTCCCCTTTCGCCAATGAAAAAAATGGTGTCCAATATTCTATATAGAATTCCTTGTTATTTTTGTATGGCTGGGTTAATATACACACTTTGAAGTGCCTTGATATCCTTCAAATCTTCAGTAAACAATTTATTCAAAATATTAATTAATTAATATTACGGAAACCACAATTGAAAAACGTTTGCGTAGGATTTTCCGGTCCCCCGAAACCGAATCAAAAATTTCGTTCCCAGCAGAAACAAAAATAGAAGAAAAGAAACTTTATAAAAACAGAAACCGAAATAAATATTTGTATTTTGTTTTAAATTGCCGGGCCCCTTATTTTGATTTTAAAAATTTTCATAATAAAACAAATTTGAAATTTACGTTGTTTTTCCCCCTTTACAACCCCCCCCCCTCTCGACGGGCCTGCCAATAATCGCACGTGTCGCCAGCAGTTGAATGATCAGCTTTCCGAAGCTATTGCCGCTGAATCTGACAAAAGTCTGGAAAAAAAACTATTTGAAAATTTGTTCCAAACGGAATCCAAACTTGTACTGGAACACCTATCGAAATCTGGGATTTTTCCACAGAAGCATACAAGAACTCACGCTAGTCGGAAAACAACACATATGTTTCGGACTCGATTCCCTTGACTTAATGCACGGCTTGTTCATTTGGCGAACTTAGAATTCAAGAAAGAAAAGAATATTTAATTTAATAGTCACAGCACAGGGTCCAATTTGTTGGCCTTGCATTTTTCTAGCTTGTAGCCAGTTATTTGAACTAAGAGTTAAAAATTTAAATTGTTGTTTTTCTGTGTAATAAAAATACAATTACATATTTTTGTTAAGTTTTGGAAATGTATATTGTTCATGTTTATAAACTGTAGTACCCGTTCGTGACGTGATGGTTAGTGCTTAGTAGGACTGTCATGCCAGAGGTTTTGGATTCAATCCCTGTTGGCACACGCAGGGATTTATCGGGGACTGCTTCTTGCAAGGAATTGACAAATCGTCCAAGAGTACTTATTGTCATAAAAAGTGGTTTCTCAAGCTAGCCGTTTGGATTCGGCACATAAACTGTGGGCCCCTCCATCCCTTACATTTCTCGCACACAGGAATGGTAAAGAGTTGTAAGTCTCTAGGTTCTATATGAGCTGTTGTGCCACTTAATTTATTTTTGTAAAGCACAATTACCATTATTTAAAGAATTCTAAACATTTTTTATGAATATTCACTATAGTGAAAATATCATTTTTACCGTTTTACCATTCCATTGATTTAACGGTACATTCACAGCAAAGTCTTGATAAGATGATCTTAATTTCAGAGGAATAAACTCATATATATTGATATTTAATTTTTTTTGATAGTGATGAAGTGATGAAGTTATTATATCATGTTCCCACTATACAACGGGCATAATACATCATTATTATTAAATTAAACTCAATTTTTCATTTTTAATGTTTAACTTAAAAGTTTATTATTTAAATGTTGTCTTTGTTTAACAAATAAATAATGTTTTAACTAAGAATTATTTAGAAAACAAGTTTAATATAACATTGTATAATTTGTATAGTCATAAAACTGAAATAAGAATCAATTTAAATAAAATGTAAACTAAATTTTAATCTTTCTACCTTATATCGGCGTTTCTTAACAACCCCTTCATCTTTAGTTAGTTTCTTACTTATTTTAATTTCTCATTCTTTGTTAAACTTAGACTTTATGGTGCTAAGTACAAAATACACATTTACACATTTATAATACAAAAAAGTTAATATTTTTGGTTTATTATTAAAAATTTTAACTTTTCTCAATAGACATTTAATTATTTAACAAATATATTTTTTAGCTTTAAATTTTAAATTTGTAGGAATTCTGTGTTTTCTATATTTCATTCTGATACAAAGGTTTTGCTTTCATTTTTTTTTTATTTTGCATAAGATGTTTGTGTTTTTGTCTTGCTGTTTATATTTTCAATAATTGCATTTCTTATATTTTTTTAATTAAATTTAAATTCTATTTAAACACATATTTAATCAAATTTTATTTGCTTTTTTAAAAGTTAAATTTAGTTATTGTTCATTGATTTATATAAGAAACGTCTTACTTGATTTTCTGTGATTTTAAAATAAAAAAAGAATTACAATACTTCACAACATTTTGAATAATTTTGTTTTCTCTATAGTTAACTTTGTTAATTATTTAAATATATAATTTTTGCTAAGTTAAGTTTTATAATAATTTTCTTCTGAAATTATTCACTGATGATTTTGTTTTTATTTTTCTGTTCTATGTTTAAACATCAATATTGCATTTTTTAGTTTACTTATTTTTGTTAAGGATTTGTTTGTTTGTTTATTTTAGACCAAAACGATGACCCAATAATTTAAGGATAATTAAAGCTTTTCAGGGAACTATGCAGGCTGTCCTTTTTCAAGTATGAGTTCGCGAGTGGCTATCTGTTTCTGCAATTTTGTAACTTATTTTTTTTTTGTTAGTAACAATTCTGACGAAAGGTGAGGACAAAATAATGTTAGTGCAAAATTAAAGAATTTTGATTTCTTTTATCTGTACTAAGCTCAAATTTCTTACTCGTACCTTCGTCATAATCTATTCATAAACTATAATTTTTATCCTGAACCGAAATCTTAACATGAAACACAAATTCTTAAGCGGAATTTTAAAACACAATATTTTCAATCAAAGGAATTTGTGAACACATTTTGAAAAAAAATTTCAAAAGCTTTTTTCCTCAGAACATGGATTGGAGTTTATTACAAAACCTTTTTATAAAGTGTAACATGTATTTTGTTCGTAAAGAACTTTCAACTTCACTTAAAAAACTACAAAATCATACATTATTTTTGGGGTAGGAATTTATTTATTCGTAGATTAAACAAATTAGAGCCAAGGTAGACAGTAGGAGGTACAAACTGGGTGATCTGATCGCAACTGAAAAATCGAATCTCTCTGTCAGTGTTTTCTATGACCAAATGGAGATCCATGACCATTTCCACCATAACCACCACCTCCGCCTCCGCCTCCGCCTCCACCTCCACCACCTCCTCCGCCACCGGAACTGCCGCCTCCACTATAACTAGATTTAGCAGAACTTCCTGTGCTGTTTACCGAACCTTGTCTACTTATTGAGCTCCTTCGCTGGGGAATGACAAAAGGAGGTGGAGGCTGAGGAGTATATTGGGGAGGAATTGAATTGGCAGAAGCCTGTCGAACTAATTTCCGACCACCACTGGTTGCAGGTACTTGAACTGATCCACAACGGGATAAATTTCCGCTCCTTGGAGGAATGGCTGGGGGTGGACCTGGTGGTTGCCCCGCAGGAGGACCACCACGACCACTTTTACCTGACTCAACGGATGTCTGAGAAGGAACTCTTGGTGGAAGTTGTGGAAGGTTTTTTGCATTTGGAGAGATAGGACTCCTTGATGGCAGATGGGTGGGCCTCTGTTGGACGCCATTTCCTGAATTAGATGTAGAAAGTTTTGTTTGTGGCTGAACGGTGGATGTGGTGACAGTTGGCTTTTGTGGTGGTACACTGTGTTTAATTGTGACTGTTTGAAGCTTGCTGACTGGCTGTTGAGGTAACGGTTGCTGATGCGTTGGTTTAGGTGATGATTGGGGAGCTGGTATGCGGGGGCTTGTAGTTTGTGGTTGTTGGCCCTGCTGCTGTTGTTGTTGTTGTGAATGGATATCTTGAATTTGAGGTGTCATAACAACTGGGTTTTTCTTTTGATCTTGTCCAGCGGCGACGTAAGAAAATACACAAAGTACCGAGTAACAAATTTGATCGGCCTTAAAAAGGTGAAAAACAAGAGAAAAATAACAAAAACTAATTAGAACATCAATTGTCGGGTGATTTTTAAAGCAAAAGCAAATAATTTAACACTTACATTAAAAGTTAGGATTTATATTTTTAGGTATTTAATTTATTATGAAGATAATACAACAAACAGAAACAAAGGCGGAATATTTTTTACTTTGTTTTTAATTTAAATTTTATTGTTTTTCTTCTTTGTTTGTTTTAATAGATTAAAACTTAAATTTTCAAACTAAACTTTATATTTACATAAAAAGACAGCTGCATGCATATTAATACATTTATTCACACATAATCTTTAGTGTATGTGTGTGTTTTTTTTTTGTTTTTAATTTTATATTTTTCAATTTTTAGCATAAGTTTTTCTAAGTTGGCACTGCTTCGTTGTGAGACTCATCTAGTTCGTTGAGTTTTTGTGGATTTTCCATTAGTTTACGAGCTAAGTTTATCGAAAACAGCCTGTGCAGACATAGTGCAGCTTCAGATGCCTTTGTTTGATTTTGATTTGTGTCAAACAGAAGTTTTTTGTTTTTGTTTAAACAACAACGTACAACAACACATCAAAACAGAGAAAATAATAAAAAAAAAGTTTTGTAAATTATAAAAAATATACAAAATAAATATACTAGCTAGGTATAGTTTTGTTAAATAGATTTTGATTTATAATTTGAAGTATAGATAGAATTTTATCAATAAGACTACGTAAGGACATCATACTCGTAATAGTAATACAAAAAAGTCATGCTTAACTTGTTATTTTTTTGTTTACAAAACTTGAGAATTAAAGCACACTAATTAAGGTTTTAAAACAATAACATCAATTACAAGCTTTTTCTAATGCTTTTCGCCTAAATTTACATTGATTTATTAATGAATATTGAACTTACCATAGATGATTTGTATTTTCTTTGAATAAGTTGTCGAGTTTTTGGATCTAAAAAAAAATAATAATAAGGATTAGGATTAAGAGAGACAACCTGAATTGTTTAAATATGATGACAAATAATATGATTTTTTGAATGAAGAAATTAAAACACACTGACATACATACACTTTCATACATATGTGAGCCTCGTACAAAATTCGGAAACTATTAACTTTTGTCGTTTGTTGCTCATTATTAATCCAAAATTTTAACAAACTTTCGAGAAGTTCAACAGCTCTTCATAAAAACATTCTACCACATCAGATATTCTTAAAAGACTCTTTTGATCATTATTTTATGAAATAAACACCTGCTCCACGATTCATACACCTAAATTAATTTAATTTTCGACAGAATTTTCCTGTTGTCCTAACAAAATCATCATTATTTCATAAAAAAGACAAAAGAATTTGGGAGACTTTGGAAAGGTCAGGGTAAACCGCTAAGCCGGTCCTCATCATAAAATTTCATATATTAATTATTTGGACCCTAATCTCAAACTTTCCTAGCCTTTTTTTCATTTAATGGACCTAAGTGTTTCATTCCAATTGTGAACACTTCCTTATTCAATTGGGGATGGTATGGAATTGGAATTGGCTTGAAGTGGGGATGTTATAAATATTATTTTTATTGCACTAAAAATCAATCAGTTATTTTTATTAATACAAATTATTTTTAAGACGAATATTATTTCATAGATCAAGAGGCTAGTTATAGCTATTATTGGTTTTCGTTATTGAAAACTTTGTTTCAAGATTTAAAAGCGATTAAGAGGCTCAAATTTGTAATGTTTGTGTCAAAATCAAGCTGATCGGTTGTAGATTTTTTCTACTATGAAAATTAAATAAGCCCAGAACTTTTCTTCATGAAATGGTTTTCAATGAACAGCTGATTGTTGATTTCATATTTCGGAACAAAATCGTCCCATTAAAAGTGTTCCAATTTCTTCGTATTCCCACCTGTCATTTTTACTTTCAATGTCAACTCTAATCTCAAATGCATGATTCTAAGCAGGAAATGCTTGATTCCAATCAGAACATTTGTGTCCAATGACAATGAATGACAATCCGTCAAAAAAATTCGAATTATTTGTTTCAATGATGAAAACCAATGATAGCTATAACTGACCCCTAAATGCGGGTATGCTTTGTTTTGTCTTTTTAATTACCACTAATTAATGTTCACTAAGACCCTTAGTCTAAAAAAAAATTAATCATTTAGAAATAAAACAATACAATTTGCTTTGGTAAAGCAATTTTTAAAAATAGTCAATTTCAGGTGCAACTCCAAATTCTTAAAGGAGAAGGTTTAGAAATACTGATTTTATTTATTTTATTGTTAAACTATTTCTCTCTTCAATATACACCCTTAACTCGTTTACGTTATATACATGGTTTTTCAATTAGAGGTTCTATTTGGAATTGCCCTCTACTTGGACAGCTGTGACTTTTAAAGTTTTTATCTTTTGCCATGTATAAATTACGCCTTTACTGAAACTAGAACAATACACACTTGAGCAATGAATTGAAACTGTTAATTTGAACATTTTGCAGTCACTGCTTTTTTTAACACAATTGCTAATAAAATCTTGTGACTTATGACTTTATATTTTTTTCTGGACAATGTCATAAAAAAAGGTGCTGCAACCATTTAGCCTTTGTCAGACATTTGTCTGATATATTTTTTCCATTGTTAGTCGCAGACATTCTTCTTTACAATTAAATAAATATTTGTTGTTTTTTCTTAATATCTAATGCAAAATCTTATTGTAAATCTACATATATATTATGCAAAAATCATATTTATTATTTTACTTCAAGAATTGATAATAATGCATTTTCGTTCTAACTAAGATCAATTTCAAAATACAAAAATAGTAAAACCCTTTTTTTTAAATCATATAGTGTAGAAATATTTCTCTAAATACGTGACGACGTTTTATAAACATTTTTAGGTAAAAAAACTGAATTAATAAAACCAGTTTTTAAAGTATATATTACTCACTATATTCCTCTAGTACGAATATTCCTCCTTTTTGTGTAAAGCACTTTCGAATATGGTCCAATCGGACGAAAAACTGAAATAAATTAATAATAAATTTAATGTAAAAATTATAAAAATATTAATTTTATAATTGGAACACATTTATATTAAATTAAAATGAGAGTGTTTTTTTTTTAATATCATATTGTCTCAATTTGATGTAATTTTGTGTTAAATTGCGTGTATTTCATTTTTGATGGTGTTCAAAATGTTTTTGTGTCTGAATTTTGTGCGGAAACGTTTTTGTATCCAATAAAATTAAATGCTAATGAAATCGTTTTATCTTACATTTATTTAACTAATTTACTACATGCAAATTTATTTTTTACAGTTTAATTGTTTTAAGCCAATAGGTATAAAATTTAAGCATGACAATTTTTCATATGAAAACACAAATATTCAAAGCACATAAAATAGTATTTTTGTATTATTTTGTTTAATTTTAATGGAATTCAAAATTCCAAAGGGGGATAATATTGCAAAAAGAAACAAACAAAAACAAATTTAACTAGACTAAACTTAACACCTGCTCTAAGCAATTACAAAAATTTAAAATAAGATTGTTAATTCTATGTTCTAAAGCAAGCAAATTTACAAGGGGATAAACAAATTTCTAATTAGCACTTGTGAGATGGTCTTAAATTTGTTGAAGAAAATATGTAAATAATAATAGTTTATAGAAAATGAAACTGTTGAAATGTTATTATAATTTTTATTTTTTTTTTTTCAAATAAACTTATGAGAAGTGTATACATACATTTGTTTAAGTATAGTTTTTAAGACTTGACCTATATAGCTGACATTTTTGTTTAGTGAAAACTTAAATTTGGTAATATTGAAAGCAAATAATAAATTCTGTTTTTTTTGTTTAATATAAATAACTTTACTACCGCTATTTTAATTTGTCAATTTCATGCTACTTTAAATTTTACACAAAACAAAAAAAAATCAATTTTGTTTAAAACTTCGTTTTGAATTTACAGGGTTTGAACTAATTTTTTGTATGCAATTATGGAATTTGTTGATAAATCTTTAAGAGTGAACTAAAAATTAAAATAGAACTCGTGAGAGGGGATAAGGTTTTTATATTTGTTTAATATTTAATTTTATTTTTCAACTAATTTCTTAATAAAAAAAAATATATTCAACTACATTCTACTTGCCTTTAATTTGTTGCTATACAAATAAGTTCTACACAAGCAGAAAAACAATAACAATTCGATTTTTTTATTTAAGTTTTACAATTTAATAAAATTGTATTTGAAAGCAATGTAACAGTTATTTCTACTTATAATGTTGTGTAAGAACAAATCTTTTTGTATTTTTTTTTGTTGATATGAATGGTTTTCCAAGACTTTGCGTTGTTTAATAGTTGCAAATATAACTATCTTAATATAAATATATTTATTTAAAAAAACATAAATAATGAATACAAAATAAATATATTTGTGTTTAATGCTGAAGAGAAACATTGAAAAAAATAATATAATAATATTTTGTTTTTTGATTGTGGAAGTGGTACTGAATGTGAGTTTTTTTTAAATTAAATTATGAAAACACGAATTAAG
Organism: Eupeodes luniger; assembly: GCA_951509635.1. Lineage (NCBI taxonomy): Eukaryota > Metazoa > Arthropoda > Insecta > Diptera > Syrphidae > Eupeodes > Eupeodes luniger. The sequence goes on from OX608074.1 coordinate 76,020,470, forward strand.
ATTTGTATGCTTAAGAAAATAAACAAAATGTTGTTCTTAAATATTTGATTTAATTTGTTGTAAGTAAAATGAGGTGGGAAGAGTCTCTTGTGTGTGACTTGTGGTGAATAAAAATTGTTTTGTTATTCGGAAAAGAAATCAACAGAAAATATAAAATTAAAACTAACAGTGAATTTTTGTTGTATTTGACAATTTAATTTTTGTGAATAAACAGAACAAAAAAGTTGTAATTGAAATAGTACCTCGAAATCCTTTTTTATATAATTTGTTTTCGAAAAAATATATATAAATGTGTTAACACACGTAGTTAAGGGTTTGCAGGATAACAAACAGGATATTTTTTCGTATCGATCGTAGAAATTGCAGATAGTAGTAGCAGTGGTAGTAGGAGTAGTAGAAGATCAATCCATAAGGAAGCGGCAGCGATCCGCAAAAATAATTATATACAATTTTTGTTTTGTTTTAGTTTTCTAATTTATAATTTAGAGTCTTCTATTTTTTTTTTAATCAAAAGAAAAAATCCTATTTTGGGTTTTGATGGGTGAAATAAAAAATCCAACATAAAAAATAAAACAATGAGGGGATGAAAAAGAAGAAGTAGAAATATTAAGTTTCAAACTAAAAATAGATCAAAATTCCTGTTTCGATTTCATATATTTAGCGAATGTATTCACAAGGACCATCTCAAAAGATACCAATTAAGAATTTCGATTTAAAAATAAAAAACATAATTAGAAGATTGAATAAAATTGAAACCAAAGTAAAATCAAGAATATTATTTTTTACTTAAAGAAGAAAAAATACAAATTTGTATTTATGTCGAGTAGGCTATATTTAGAAGAAAATTAACCGATTTCAAAAAAATTGTTTTGACAAAAGAAGAATTAAAGTATTTACAATTTGATGAACACAAATGTTTTAAGAATAATAACGCGCAATTGCAATACCACTCATCCGATGTAGAAAAATTAAAATATATTTATTAAAAAAAATATAAAACTTTATTGATTTTAAGAAAAATATTTAAAAAAAAATCTTATAAATTTAAAAAAAGAAATTATAAAACAAATGTATATTTATTTATTTATTATATTTTCGTATATCAAATATTAATAAATATATATATATATAGCATTCATTACATTCACTAGCAGATTATTATATATAAGTATAAATATATATTAAGATTATGAAAAAATATATATTTTAGTACATTTATGTTTGTGTCAATGTAGCGGTATTTAGATACTTATGTGTATTTAACTAAATATTATATACTAGTTAAGGATGTGATGTTATTTCAAACTTTAATAGTAAATACTTCGAAGGAGATTACTTTTTTGTGATGTATTAGGGTGGTGAAATAAAATTTAACTTACCGTAAATGAAATCAAAAAGAAAGTAGTAATTATATATTAATAAAACAAAAAACTAAAAAAAGCTAAACATTTATAAAAATAATTTATAAACCCCGGAAATTTATAGTATACATCAGTTTCTGTTATTGAAGATATTAGTAAAAAAAATTGTTTTTCTTTACTAAAAGTTTTTTTTATTCAAAACCAACTTTTGGAACCTATTTTAAGAACTGATTTTATAAATTAAATCCAAGGTATCAAGCCAGTAGTCAGAGTGAAAATATTTATATATAAATCGGAGGTTGCGTAAGGCTGTCAAATTCCTCGTGAAGAAGTTTTATGCTCTGTTCTCACTTTACTCTGCCGTCAAGTGCAAGAAACAAAATTAAAACCAGATTGGGAATAAATAATCGGAACGAAGGTAACTAATTTCTAGTTCAAAAGCATTTTGAAAAAACTTAAGTAACTTTTAGTTGTACCCAATTAAAGAGCCTTCGTAAGCTTAACGTTTGACTTCAACGCATTTTAGTCGACGTCAACTTGGAGCTATTCTTACCGGAATATTTTAATGTTCCATGCTCAAAATAGACAGATACCAAAACTATTTCCTTGAAATATTACTAATCTGTATACCAAATTATTATTCGCAACCCCAGAAAATTGTTTAAGTTATTAAATCATTATTTGAACTCGAAGGAAGAATTGGAATTCCATAAAAAAAACTAATATTTCCTAAGTTTATAAGAACTAATTCTTAAGATTAGTTTGTAATTGGTATTTACTTGTGCATTTTGTAATGTTTCTTAGCAAAATGTATTATTTTTTTTTCAGGAATTGACTAAACCGAATTTTTAAGCACAACTTTGCCTAGGCATTATCTTCCTTACATTATTAAATAACAATTACTTTAAACATTGATACAAAATTGTTACGAAACTTAGAAAATAATTTTAAAAAATAACAATTCATAATACAAAAAAAAACTAAATTAAAACTTAAAGTAAAGTCATGCTTTGTGTTATAATATTATTTGCACCATTAAAATATTATAGAAATAAAAAAATTATGTTATATTGAAGTCCTAGATTATATTATCGTATTGTTTTTAAATATAACGCAAACGTTTTTAGTTTAAAATTACAAGACACAAAAAAAATAAGAAGAATATGACCACGTATGCTTTTGCAAATTAATAAATCGATGATAAGAAGAGTGGTTTTGCATTAAATATATAAAACTGATTTATTTTTTCAAACAAATGTTATATTTTTTATGCGATAGAAATGGAAGAAAGAAGGAAATATTATTTTGTTTAATTTATACACAAGATAATGAATGTATAAAACAAAAAAAAAGATAATGTTTTTCAACACTTAAGGAGATAGACACCAAATAAGAAAATATGTATATATATATAGTTGTTAAATAAAATATAAATAGCTATTTTATGCCTTAAGATGTAGGTACATATCTATAAAAAATATGTTTTTTTATTTAGAAAAATTTTATAACTTAATAAAAAAAATCATTGAGAAGGTCCTTGCTATCTGCATGTTTTTTTTTTCAATTTTAAAAATAAAATTTTATAATTTCTTTGAGAGAAATAAAAGTTAAAGTAAAAATTCTTTTACGTATTAAAGTCACGTAGTCATACAATAAAATGTATTTGTAATTATATTCTATTGAACAAAACAAATAGCAACAAGAATTATTTTCTAAAATATTAATGAATTATTATTATATAATGTTGCTTGGATATTATTTAAGAAAATAAATAATATTAACTTAGAAACTATAAAATTATTTTAATAAAATACAAAACAAAATATATCTTACCTTACTGTTAGCAAATAACAAACCAACACCCTCGAGGCAGACTTGCAGCAGACCTCCCTCACCAGAATTCATATCTTGCACTGGGAATTCTCCACCAAGTTCAGGTACATTTGTTGGGGTGCCACCACGTTCCATGGCGTCTTTGATGCAGTTGTACAATTCCTTACACTATAGAAGAATTAGCTCAAATTTAAGTTCTAAGAAAAGGGCAATTATGATTATATAGTACTTACCTTTCTTGTGTAATATTTGTGCAACTGCGTCTGTCCACCGTTACGTCTCCAGAGACACAAGACTTTTGTTTTGGGTGAAAAGGTCATATTGACTAAACGTTCATACCACCAGCGTTCCACAATGGTTCCATTAACTGATCTCAAAACTAAGCCATCATCACGAACTTCCAAAAACCTCAAAGGTCCCGTTGCATCGACACCCTGATGTACTGTGAAGCTTTGACGATGTAAGAGCCTTGAGCCTAGCGGTTTCAAATCGATGTCATTGCCGTTCTATTAAGAGAAGTTATTATTAAACCACAGAGTCAAATTTTATACACCATAAATAACAATTACCAAGTTATTGATTTGATCCACTAAATTATGAACTTCTTGTGAGTAAACCAAACCAATATGACTCTTTCCAAGCAAACGACGAACTTTCCGCTTGATCTCTTCCTTATTTACATTCAACATAACTAGGATTGCTGTTAAATTGTACAACATTGTCGAAAGTAGTCTATCTTCGTCGTGTTCCAGCCGTTTTCTTTCTGATTCACTCAAAGATTTGTACCTTTCCATCATTTCTCCAGGTCCCTAAAAGTAATAAATATGAATAAAATTTAATATATACATACGTACGAAATATATTTCTTTTTATAACTAGCGCACACTTAAGGGGATATTACTACCATTATTATGTAGAGACACAGTGTGAGCACTAGGAAAGGGAGGGTTTGAAAGGAGATGTCGATGCACATTGGTTTTGAATTCCTGAATATTGCAATGACTGGGAAAAACAGAGTGTGGTAAGGCATTCCACATTCGCGTAGTACGGCTAAATGCATTTGACAGCATGACCGAAGTTGGACTGGAGGGTATACTGATAAGCATTCTTAGAAGCGCGAGTACTACGGTTGAACTTTTTAACTTTACGACGATGTTCAAGGGAAGTAAATTAACTAATGCTGATATTATCACCAATCAATTTAAATGCTCTACGTTCTTTCCTGTTCAAGAGGCTTAAGTAAGTTGCAGAAGAACCAGCCCAGAGATGGGAGTTATACTCAAGGTTTGGACGTATGTATATAAGTCTTGTAGATAACAGCCAGATCAGAAGGGGAGACACATTTTTTGCAAGACACCTTGCGGAATTTTTAGCGACATCGCGTATGTCATCAAGAGGTGGTTGATGACACACATACCGAGAATATCGAGATGTTCAATATCATCGACGCAAGTGCCATCCATGGCAAATGGCAAGGGGGGTATATCTCGCTTTAACAATACAAGACAGAATTGGTTTTCGAAGCACTACGAAGCATTGAACGATCCGAAAGGTAATTACTAATACAATGAAGGAGGAATTTATGAAAACCAATAGAACACATTTTTGATAAGAGAGCCTGATGCAAAACCCTATCGAATGCTTTTGAAATATCATGTGCAATAATCTTACTTTCTCCAAAACGATGTAAGGATTTGCTCCACAGCTCGGTGAGATGAACCATGAGATCACCAGTGGACCTATTGCTGCGAAAACCGTATTGTCGGCCATTAAGAAGCTCAGAAGACCAAGAATCACTTAGACATATTTTTAAATTTACAACTTAGTAAAGTTTTGTCGAATCCACTTAATTGGAGAGGATATACTATTGGTATAAGTTATTGGTTTTCACTTTCAGTACAAGCTTACAAAATAATGGAATAAAATTATTAGGTATACCTGATCCATTCCAATCATATCTCGTTCTTGGCTAACTGCATCTAAAAATGCATCTTCCCAAAATTGCATTTGATTCCACAACATAAGCCTATCTTTCCCAACTAAGCCTTCGAATAGATAAACCCTTGGACTATCTGGTGATGGTGATGAGGATGTATTTATTAAATGACCTCCAGTATAACGAAAACCAGCACTCAACGTCGATTTTCCAGACCACAAATTTCCACCTTTCTTCGAATCCTTTAGAATATTTGTCTGTAAATAGAAATTGATAATGTTTAAAAAATGAAAAAGGACTAGGTATAACGTATAAGTTTTAATGTTTGTCCATGAAGGTCGTATAATATAAACTTGTGTACTAAATCTCGTTTTTTGTTGTTTTAAGTTTGATTATTTTTTTGTAATGATAGATAAAGTTTAAGCTCAAACATTATTTCGGAATACAATATTTTATATCAATGAATATGAAGAAAATAACGGGCAAATGGGTGTATCTTCGTTTTTGAAAATGACAATATACTCGTAAAAGGAATTTTGCATAGGTGCCTATAATAGTACTTATGAAAAATGTTAATGTTCTCCTTTTCTTTTGGATTCTAGGGTTTGCCCTTTCCTCTTTGATTTTGGATGAATTGTAGTTTTCTTTGAAGAGTCCTTGCAGGTGCGTTTGTTACAAAATGTACCGTCTCATATAGAGTTCCTATGGTGTATTATATTTTCGAGCCAGACTTGTCCCCACAAAAAAATCATCGATGTAATGTAAAACCTATGTTTTAATTTTATAGGTAGACACAATTTAAGTACATCGCTCCGTTTTTAACAATTTACCACACAATAATTATTTGAACATATTTTGTTTTATTTCGAACCAATGTCCAAACCTAACTTGTAGAGGTTTAATCACAAAAAAGTAAATAGTGGATACCTGGCCGTATGATAATTTTATTTTCTTTAGTTTTTTTTCGAAACCTTATAAATTCTTAATCAAACAGTAAAAGCTAGATGGTCTTACGTCTTTTATGATTTATATTTATATTTTATGTAGCCTAGCAACTACCCTCAATACTATAGGGTTCCTAAACAGGGGAGTTGCATGCATACTTCACTATTTATTATTTAACACATTGCCGACTGACATTGTTTATCAGCACATGAAATAAGTCGCATCGTTTAAAAGCTTATTCATTGGCTATAACTTTTGGATTTCCCTAATTGGGCACAGGAAATGTTAGCAGTTTTGTAAATGAACGAACACAATTCACAAAAATTTTACCAAACGTCTATAAATCCATTAATATTGACTGTTTGACCATACTTCTCCCACATGTGGTAATCACCATCAATGTTGTCAGGTATTGACTAATATTTTTTTTTTAAATAATGAACAAAAGGATTTTTGAATAACTTCTATAATTTTAAAATTTTTCGAAAATACAACACATGTATTTTGTGTACATTGTACATAGATTAATTGATTTATAATCCATGTTTTTAAAAGTCAAGTGGTTTATATTTTTGTTTATTTTGTGTACTAACGTAGTTTATTTTTCAAAGTTTTAAGGAAATTCCTAATAACGTAATATTCTTACACACAAACGCCAACAAACTTTAAACAAAATAAATGTTATATCAAGCTCTGATTAATCGATATTTTGCTTAACTTTCCATATTAGCCATATACATAAATCAACTATTTATTTATGCTTGAAGCTAATAAATCCATCTATTTTCAACAGAAAAAAAAAACAAGACAGACAATTTATTTTACTTACATTTTCATATTCAGTATCGGATACGGTCGAGCGGCAACTTATAGAAGGCAGACGTTGTCCACCGCCCTTATGACCTGATGGAAGAAGGTCACTCACCACTGAGAGTGCCCCAGTAGAACCGGCACCCTAAACCAAATAACATTTATAAAAAAAAAATTGCAGCAAGAAAACATCATCATAACACGAAATTATAAAAAATTCAAATGAAAGTTATACACATCAGCAAAATGTGTACATATGTATGTATTTTTATATAACGAGTAGGTATGCATAACTTATAAAATTTAGAAAATTTATTTCAATTGAAAACTATAAAAAAGTTCAGGTATTGAAAATTATTTCATTTGCAAAAATTAAACATACGATGCAATTTTTATTCAGGGTTTCCTTAATTATTCATGTCAAATTAAAATTGGCGGTAGTTATTTATTCTTGGCATTTAAAGAACTTCCAAACCCCCTGACCCTATACAATTTAACTTAACATAAATAATTCAGGATGCCTTGATATTTTGACCTTTTTTGGAAACGAAGAAATTTTTAGGACCTGACTTCAAAGTAAGAGATGCAAAAAAGCAGATGATGTCGTACGCATACATTGATATTATTGAGCTAATGTATTCACATTGTAAAAAACAAAAACTTAATCTATTTCGAATAAATTACAAGTCCTAAATGTATTTTATATAAAGAGCTAATAGCTAGCGCATGATTGAATGGACTTTATAATTTTTATTTAGATGAGTACAAAATGAAGATATGGAAAAAGCACAGCAATTGGATCACATGTTAAGCACTAAGACCTCTCAATATTGCCCAAAGAAAAAAGAACAACATTTACCAATCATTCTAAGTGAACAAATTACAAAAAATATACTACGACTTACATCAGAATCAAAGGAAGAGAGCTTGCTCATGAGGACATTTCTCTTCTGTGTCAACATGTCTTTAAACATTTCGGTAGTAGATTGGCCATCTTGACTATCAGCCGATGACATTCTTCTTTGAGCTCCACTGCGATCGATTTGTGTGGAATTCTTGCGGGACTCTTGAGGTGACGCCCATTCACTGCCAAGATTCGAGGGATTCGGACTGGAAGGCGAACGCAGATTCTCTCGACTACCCATAGGGCTAGCTGCATGACTTGAGAGTAAACTAGGACTCATTTCACTGGTATTTTCAGTGAGTTCCTTGCTCCAGTAGTGAGTGTGAGCGATTTCCATCATTTGGAAGACCGAAGCCATTCCCCCCATGCCAAAGTTCGAAAATGTGCTATCGAGGCCGGAAGCTATTGCTTGGAGGCATTTCAATATGCCTTTCCATAAGGGTTTCGGGATACACTATAAAACGAAACAAAGGTTATCAAAGATTCTTAAAGTAATCGATTCTTGTTCGAAAACCTACCACATCATCAATATGATCATCCGGGGCGATCTTACGATCCAATGTCTTATTGAGTTTTCCCAACACCAGCATCCGATAGGACTCATCTTCCATAAGCTTTCTAAGTCGATTTAGCTTCAGCCAGCCAACGCCTTCTCCAGCCATAACCTGGCTAATAACATCCTTCAAAAAGGCTTGATTTTCTGAGTTGCTATGAGATCGTTCTTGGTTCTGTTGCCTTTGGATTTCTTCTTGACTTTGTTTCGGACTTGAGTGCTTTATCAATGGAGTTCTCTCGGCAAGAGCTCTCCGTCCTGGGAAGGGATCAAAAGAGAGACCACTTTTTGATTTCTGTGCAGCTGCCTGACCTTGTTGATGGTGTTGATTGGGATGTTGTCTTTGTTGCTGTGACTGTTGCTGTTGTTGTTGTTGTTGCTCTAAAAATATAAAACAAAATAAATACAAAATACCATCTTCATTTTGTGTTTTTTTTTTTACTTTTCCCTCCAAACATCCCTGAAAACATTGCACTTGTGGACGATGTTAGTCCGTTTATATCACTTCCGATAGAAGAAAAGAAATCTCTACCAGTGTTTTGCATTAATCCACCTTGTTTTTGGGTAGCAATTTGATTTCCAGGTCCTTGAAGATCCATCATATTATCTTGTTCGTTGTTCTTCATGAGTCCTTTTTTGGTAGCAGCTTCTTTTGCTGTCTTTGTTAAATCACCCAAAGTTGATTTTCCAACATAAGTTAGATCATCCAATGTATTTCTGCTAACACCTGCTGCTTGCTTGGAAACTTCGATTGCTTGTTTAGAAGCTTCACCTGCAGCTTTTTTGGCATGAAGTGTGAGCTGTTTGAGGTTAAAATTTAAACAAAAAAAGAGAAAGATATCAACTGTATTAAAAGCAATTACAAAGTATTGTGCTAATCTGAATTGTTTGAAAGTCGAATGGAAAAGTGCAAAATATAAAAATGTTAAAATGAAATTTAAAAACAAAATATCGATTCAAATTATGGATTAAAGGCGTAAATTAATTGGTATGGTGCAAATAGAATCTAGAAACAGAGATCACATTAAAAAAAAACAACATTTTTTTTGTTTTAATTCAGTTATATATACGGAAAGTTATTTATCAAAAGTATACAAATATTGATTAACTTTAGCACACAACGGCTGTAAAAAAGATCGTTCTTGTTGATTCTCATTTCTTAAAATACTCTCCAAGTTTTTTGTGAAGGAGTGCAAAGGACCAGCTTAATCAGTTTGGTACCCAAAATCAATTAGCAACTGGTGAACAAAATTAAAGTCAAACGACATTTAATTTATAATTCTTTAACAAGTTTTGTAATTTTAGTTAAAAGTTTCATAGTTAGTAACAAAATCTAAGTTTAAGTATGTACCAGAGAAAAATACACAAACAAAATTATTTTCTATTACTACTCCTTTCTCTGCACTACACAAAAAATAAATTTCTATCTTGCACATTCTTAAACTCCCTACAAGGCTTAGAACTGATGGTTCAAATCTGTATCTAACAATGAAACCATTTTAATTGGAATTTATACAATGAACGACCAATGACAAACTAGGCGTTTATGAATCTCTAATAACTACTATTACGATCGAATTTGTTTGTAAGCTGTTGGCCGAATTTTGATATTAAATGCTTGTATTGCAATTAACAAAGGAAAACATGTAAATATTTGTTTACAAACCTTTTCAAGAGGATTGAATTTTATTTCCTCTTCGTCCACTGATTCCTTTAAAATTAAATTGTAATACAAAATTAAACACATTTAAACAAAATCCAAAAAAGACTTAGTTAAAAAAGAAAGAAAACTGAAAAACGGCAAGCACTCGAACACATATAGACGGACACCAATATTCATAGGAAAGCAAACAATTAAAATTGTAATTCCAAGACATACCTTGTCCACATGAGCTAATATGCCTTCCTGACTACTCTGACGAGTTGTCTCTCTCACTAGATCCTTAGCATGGGAAGCAAAGTTTTCAAATAAAGAGCCTTGTGAACCTTGCCGTTGACTACCGCCAGGACTTCCTGAGCTGGAACCCGAACTGGTTCGAGCTAAAATATTAGAAAAACTTGGCTGTCGCACTACAGTCGGTGTTATCGGAAGTGCCTATAACCAAGAAGAAAAATAAGTTAAATGATGGTATATAAATTACAATTTCTTTGGCTTTTTATTCGAACCGTAGTTTTTCTTTTATCAGATAAATTTCCCTTTCAAGATCAGACACATTTCGTTGGAGTTTTTGGGATCCTAGAAAAGATAGATTTTAAGACTTTTGCTGTATTATTTACATATGTATATTTAATATTGTTGTTACCTGGGGAACTTTCTTCATCGTCCATTGATTTTGGTCTGAGTAAGACTTCGGGATCCCCTTTAGGAGGGAAATCAAATTCAGAATCCCGATTAAAACTTGGTGAACTTAAATCCGATCGACTCGATGATGAGGAATGTGGCGACTCAGGTCGGTCGTCATCCTCTTTGGAAGACTGTACGATCACACCTTCAGGATATTGCAATTTACTTGGAGGATGATACACTAAACTAGCATCAAGGTTTGATGAAAGGGTCTGAAATAAGGTTTGGAAATAAATGGTAGTTCAGTAAGTGGAAATGATTAAATTCCTTTATTATTATAAATACCTGGGGCACATTGTGGTGATGATGATGAGGTCCGAATACATCGTGTAAACTAGGTGAAAGATCTGAAGATACCATTTCCGAGACGAAATCACTTAGTGAGGAATATGATGAACTTGTACTCTCCGCTCCTTCTGAATCTGAACCACTTTCATCCGTTGGCTGACATTCTAGCTGTTGAAGACTTCGAAGGGCTCCATTCAAAGAACTGCCATCATCCCAAACAGAGAAACGAATTGGAGTAAGCCCATGGGCAAACCACTTGGCCTTGTCGCCAACTTGTATGGGATCAAGGACACCTGTTTGCACGCGTAAGAATGCCACATTGGTCGGCGTTAGGGACCACTCCGACAAGAATTCTACCGCTTGAGTTCGGGCAAATTTATTCAAAAAAACTGATGCCCTGGGTCGAGACCTTAGAAAGCTGTTGATCTGAAAAGCTACAACAGGTCTTGGATACAACCGCAGTGTTCGAGTATGCTCAGTAAAGTTGGCTAGGGTGTTTTGTGAATTAAAGAAACGAACCTGTGAACAAACCAAGAAGGTCGAACTTTGTTTTCATTTTGTGCGCATTCTTGTGAGTCTTACCATAGCAACCCGTGTTGCAACATCAACCGAATCTACATCAGTCCCAAAGATAATTGGATTAATTGCGGGAGAAGCATTAGGACTGGGCTGGCGCGATGCAACACCTTGAGTTGATATTGAGTTGCGTTGACTTGCATGGGCTGATGATGGTGATTGCAAAGGTAGCCGAGCAGACGAAACACTTTAAAGCAAAATTTAAAAAAAGGCAGATTCTTAAATTGATTAAAACTAATCCAAAATGTTACTTTCGTGTTCAAAATAACTTAGTTTAAACAATTATAAGATTTGAGTTTTTACAAAATCTGATCGAACTTACCCAAGTATCGGTGGCTGTTGTAAGCTATCTCTTATCGATGGCATTAGCTGTTGATTTGAAGCTGCTTGATTACTTGCAGACATTGATGTTAGAGCCTTAAATAAATCGATAATTCATATTAATACCTAATTTTTTTTCCAAATCCATTTTTTATTTAAACAAAAAAAGTATTCAAAAAGGTTAGCATAATGTCAAATCCATGTTCTTCTACTGAATTATTACTAAAATATTTTTAATGTTTGCAACTGTGTTTTCTAAATTATGAAATAGGTTTTTTGTTTCTCTATTAGCTACAGACTTATATTATGCTTTTTCATTAACTTTATTATGTTAATACCAAAATATTCCAAGCTGCTTTATATGATAAAAAATGTTTATGTACATGAAAAAGTCATGAATTTGACATTGTTTTTCTAGAAAAAATTGCACCTCAAACATGCAGCAAAATAATTAAAAATACAGTAGAATAAGTTCAAAACAAAACAAAATTAGAATATTCGCCCGAATTCAAGAATCCTTCATGCATGCTCTTGATCTCTTTGTAATATTGCAAATTTATTCCATATTATCTCCTGCAGTATTCATTTAAATTCATAATTCAATTAAAATCTTATAAAATCTTAAATTATCTGGAAAAAAGCCTTAAGCGAATATTTTATTTTTGTGCATCATGAGTTATTATGAAATTGAAATGAATAAAGTATGAATTTGGAAAGTAAAGTTTTGAAAAGGTATTTTATAGTTAAGTATATGTAAATCCAATGTTTTATATGTTTTCAAATCTATAACAATTAACATATAATTAATTCAAATTAAATTGAGCTACTACTGCAATTAGGGATTTTAAAATTTTATTATTAATAATTAAAACTTATATTCCTTTAACAAATGTTAAATTCCGATAGAAGGTTAATTTTATTTTTAGAGAGATCTTTGTGTGTGCATCTGTATGTTCAGAATAACTTTTTTCATCTTCCATTATGTCAAGAACAAGAAAATTCAAATGAATTTCGTTTAACAGATAATCATACCAAAATGAGCTAAATGAGCTTTCAAAGAAAAGCGATCATTGGATTTTTTATAATATAAATAAAAAAAAGAAAAACAATTTTTGGTTGACCCCAAGTATCTCACGAACTGATAAACCTTTCTACTTCAATTAAATTGTATTTTACAGTTTATGACTAAAAAAAATTGTATTTTATACTTTTTGAAGTTCTTTAAATGACAATTCGGCTTTAAAAAACAATATCATTTCCATAATGGCACCACTGGAAAGTTATCAGTGTGAGTCACATTCCAGAATTTTTTCGAATATTTAACAATTACCAAGTTGTAAAACAAGGTTTTGACTCAAATAACAAATGCCTCGAAAAATGTAATTGAATTAAAAAACTAAAATACGAATTTCGAAAACTTTATTTCTGATAAACTTAAGGACTTAAACGGTTTGATTTTTTGAGAAATCAAATGGCATTTAAATTTTTGAGGAAAAACATAATTTGCAGGTAATGCATTTTATTTAATTTACAATTAAAGACGAGAACGAGGTCAATTTAATTAAAAGCTCAAAAAACCTCAGTTGTGTAATCCTTTTTCCCAAGGACCACCAAATGTATATTTGTATTTTTTTTTTTTTTTACACTTCAGAGTTTTCAGAAAGTAGTTAGCTTACAGCAAGCGTCACACTACGATCAGAGGCTCATCATAAGTGCATGTGTTAGTTGTTAGTAAGAAAATAATACAATTATAGCCTAACACACGCACAAAATACAAAACAAATAATTATTAACATTTAACATGAATTATTACAGAACATCAAAAAAAAAATAAAATAAAGACGTTTACGATAGTGGAGCACTGGTTCTAAACAATGATTTTAATCCCACCTTATTTAAATTTAAATCAATCGATGAACAGTTTAAGTTATATAAAATGCTCATTCGACTTAAAGCTTCATTCTTTCCATAGTTAGTTCTATGGAAGTCAATATGTATAAAGTCAAAAGTACGCAGGTGATGAGTTCCGCCTCGGTAATTTAAATGTATACAAGATAGCAAATAAGGTGCATCAATTTCACCTTTAATGAGTTGATGAAAAAAAATTAAATCATTATTAACACGCCTTTGATGGAGAGTTTGCAATTGAAGAAGTTGAATACAATGTTCATAGGGAGGAAGATCATAAGGATCTTCCCACGGAAGACCCTTTAGGGCGAAGCGAATGAAATTATGTTGAATTGATTCAATACGTTTCTTATGAATTTCGTAATAGGGGTTCCATACCTGCGAAGCATATTCAAGATGAGGACGAACATGACAATTGTATAAAGAAAGAGTAACATAGGGATCATTGAACTCCTTTGCCCAGCGTTTTATTTAACCAAGCATAGAACTTGCTTTATTAACAATAAAGTTAATGTGATGTGTAAATTCTAAGTTGGAACACAAATGAACACCTAAATCTTTAAATGTGGAGACGCGACCGAGTTTTTGCTTTGATATACAATAATCAAATACACTACCAATTCGTTTTTTAGTAAAAGTTATCGTCTGGCATTTAAAAGGGTTGAGGGTAAGGCTATTTTTGCCACACCAAAATGTAAAACTATCAATGTCAGCTTGTAAAAGGATGCGATCTTGGGTGGACTTTATTATCTTAAAAATTTTCATGTCATCAGCAAAAATAAGAACATCACTTGAGCGTAGACATGACGATACGTCGTTTATAGATAGGATGAATAGAAAAGGGCCAAGATGGCTTCCGTGGGGAATACCAGATTGAGCAACAAAAGGTTCAGAATGACAATTTCTAAATTTTACCTCATAGGATCTGTTTTCAAGGTATGATTTGATCCAAGCTAAGAAAAATGGTGGAAAACCAAGAGCTTTAAGTTTAAATAAAATAATTCCGTGGCTAAGTTGGTCAAAAGCTTTGGAAAAGTCAGTGTATATGCAGTCAACTTCATAACCTTGTTCTAAAGCGTTTGAACATACGTAGTCGTGCCATAAATTCTGTTACAAAACTTAAAGACCTTGTTGGCCAAAACATTCATTTGATATAAATTGGTTATCTAATTTTTTTAAATATTTACATTAGTAGGCAAAGAATAAATGTTAATTTGGTTTCAGTTTCGCTATTGTTACCATAAAGTAGGGCTTTAAAGAAAATAGAATCGTAGTTATTGCCTACCATAGGTAAGGATTGAGTTCTGGTGAAATTCTCTCGTTTTGAAAACCACTGGGAACAGCAATATTTAACGGGACTTGTGTTCTTCTCCAGTTTCCTATAACTTCAAAAAAAGATGACTAGCCCAAAAAGTAGTTGTCTTCGCGTTGCCCACATTTGAACGCTTATGAAAGCAGTTCGAGAACGAATACCACTAAAACCACTTAGGAAGAGAAAGATAATGTCCACAGAATTGGATAAATTCACCAGATCCATTTCAATACCGATTAGAGATCATCTACACATAAAGAACTATCGACGCTCTACAAATCATATTTCAACACCTCGACTCCAAAAAGTTATCGAGGGAAGTGTAAAAGGGCTTTTACTGTGGCACGCGAGAAATGAGCATGACAAAATTCTTTTTACGAATGAAAAGATTTTTAATGTTGAAGGAGTTTAAAACAAAGAAAACGGTATTATTTATGCGACATCATCATATAAAACTAAAACTATAATTCTAAGGGTCAAAATGAACCATCACCACCTTTCGGTAATGATTTGATTGAAAGTCTCACTAAAAAGTGTCACATAAAGCATTTGGGAACAAATGTGAAAACGGTTAACAAGTTATGCTATATAGAACTGGTGGAGGGTTTTGTAATTTGTTTAACAAATACCCTTTTCAATGGGGATAGATGAATTCTTCTACAAGAATCTGGTGAGACAAACAAAACCAAGACAGCACAAAATTGCCTCAAGGTCAAAATAGTAGGTTTTAAAGAAGCTTAAGATTGGTCTTGCGAAGTCCATATTTTAATCCCTAAGTTTATTTTTTGTGGTCAGTATTTGAGATTTCTTACAGGAATTTTTAAACTCTTAAGATAGAGTTAACGAAAGTAGTGTCAAAAATATCAACAGAAACAGAGCGTGCCACTATAGTTTGATGGCCACAACGTTTAAAGGCTTTCATTAAAGATAAGGTCAGTCATTTCGAGTAAAACTATTTTCTTAATTGAACTTATATTATGACCAAATAAATGAAACAGCAATGAATAGAAAATATTATATAATTCTTATCTTACGGTATTTTATACTTGTAACATAACTTATGGCAAGACTACGTATGTTTGAGAATGTTAGGAGATTAGTAACGGTTGATCTTTTTTTCACAAAACCATGTTGCTGTTCGCAAATGAGATTTTTACTAAAAAATGCTACACTTTCACAAACAACTTGTTCAACCAATTTAGGTATGCAAGAAAGCTTTGCAATGGGCCTGTAGTTTGTTATATCCGCCTTGTTACCTTTCTTGAAAATTGGTGTAAGAAATGACTTCTTCCATATACTGGGAAATTTGCCTGTTTTTAGAGAAAGTTTGAATAAGAACGTAAGGGGTTCAACTAAAGCATTACTACACTTTTTTAATACTATCGGGGGAATACCATCGGGACCGGCTGAGCAGTCATTATCAAATTAAATGAAATATCAAAGAAAACTGAATATATTATATTAAATTTTAATAGAAAATGTGTGTTCACATGTTAACGCGAAGCTATTTGGTATTTTTTTGATTATCATAGGTATTTTCCTGCAAGCTGCACCAATACTCATTACTCAATTGCTGAAAATCACCATAATTTCTACTCCTTTATACTACAATCTGTTATGACACCTATTTTGACTCATCATTTTTAAAAACTTAAAACAAAACAAAAACAATTTACAAAATAATTTAACAAAACTAACTTCATGCAACATAAGCAATAAATTTACAAAATACACATAATATTATATTAAATTAACACAAAATAAAAACGAATATTTTATGAGTGGGTATAATTTGTATTTTTTTTTATTTTTAAAAGAGTATGATTTTAAATTAAAATGAACAATATTTACACCAAGTCCAGCTTGATCCATAATTTGCATAGCCTGTTCATTATTATATTGTTTTTGTGTATTAAATATTTTTTTTGTTGCGTTTAAAAATTGTGAAGATGTTATGATTTATTGTTATTTTTTTTTATTTGTTAAGACAAGCGAGCATCGGAAAAAATGGAAGTAAAAGTAGAAGTGTGTGTTTAAAATATTTGAAAGTGATTAAAATAATAAAAGAAAAGTATTAAACAAAAAACGTTTTCAATAAAATGATGTTTTTCTTTTTTTTTTGTTGTTATCAATGAATCAATGTCGAGAAAAAGGCACATTGAGATTAAAATTTGAAAGACTGTTTTAAATAATAATAATATAATATACATAAGCAAACAACTAATATTCATAAGATTTTAGTTAATTTTAGTTGCTTGCATTCAAATAAATCAATTTAAATTCACATCATTCCAAATAATATGAGATTCACTTGAATATAATTCATTCAGTATTAAATACCATTTTTCAATTTTAAACTGAATTATACTCTTAACATTAATTTTTTACAGTTATTTTTTGGAAAAAAAAATCAATTTAAACAAATAATAAAAATATATATCACATTCATTTTTATTATAAGCCATAATTATTTTTTAAAACAAAATTATTTTATGATGGAAAAGAAACAAAAATGATTTATTTACCTGCTTTAGGTGATTTTTCAAAATCGTGCCTTCGGGTTCGGGTAAACCCGGAATTTCTTCAGCTCCTCCCGTTGGTGGTGATAACTTTGTTGAGTCTAAATCAACTACCCAAATATCATCTGGGAGTCTGTAATCAAGGCTATAGTTTTTAAAATGAATTATTGAGAAGGTATGATCAGGTGGAATGGAATATGAATAATATGATTTAGATATTCCTCTCATGCTATCGAGAACCTTTAGAATATTGTTTAAAAATTTATATTTTACATTAAAAATAATTTTAAATTCATTTTATCTCCTTTAGATCTCAATACACTATACATATAACTTGTCATACTGAAAGAAAAACACTAAAAAATGACCTTAAAACTAATTTATTTCGTCCTCCATGATAATATTCGGGATGTTGTCTGATATTTGGAAGCTCCGACTATTCCACTCAAATAAAATATAAAGCAGCTTAGGGAGTTTCTGGTTCATGTGTATTTCTATAACAAGAAACTGTATAGGAAGTGGCTGTGCAACGAACACACAATTCAAAAAGACTCCAATTGCAATGGAATCCGCTTACTTAAATAGACAAAAGAGTCGGAAAAGGTGGAGCAAAAAATTGGAGAAGGAATTGTTGAAACTGGGAAAGAGCTAGATGAAATTCAAACCAAAGGCGGATCCAAGAGGAAGGGGGTTCGTAGAGTCATGACCCCCATCCCTTGGAGAGTGTTTTTTTAATTTTCGTAGAATCCCCTAAATTCAAATCTAATCGTATTGCGTTGTTGGATATGAACCCATTTATATTTTATATTGTTTATTTGTTATATATTTTATAAAAATGAAATTTGTAATTTAGTGTTTTTCCCTATCTGGCTAAAAGTGCTACTTAACTGATTGCTGGTCCAAAACCACAGTATGAATCAGAAATCCAGGTATATTCCAATCGAACCGCACAAATTCATCAGCTTTCAACCAATGGATGATACAGGGGAATCATATGAACCATAGAGCTCATACCTTTTAGTTATGTAAGCAAAGATTTTATCTGCAGATTTTTCAGTAATTTATTTTACAAAAAAAAAAAACTGTTAGTCTATCAAAAACAACTAAAATATTTGTAATAAGTCACAAAATTTCAAATTCGGAACAACTTAGAACATTTTTATTTTCTTAAAACAAACTAAAGCTACCTTCAAATTCCTGAAACTCGTCTTTGATTCCATCTTATTTTTTTGAGTGTTAGGCCATCTTAACGATTTTTTTTCAACATCTATTTATGTATTTAAAAAAAATTCTTTTATGATCTAAATAAATGGAAGAAATGTACTTTTTGAGGTGAATTTGATTTGGATGCAATAGAATTGGGATTTAAGTATATACTTCAAGAACATAACTGTCCCAAGAACATCAAAAGTGACACTTTCGTTTCATATCTACTTACTTTATATAAAAGCTTTGAATCTCTCGATAATTGAAGTGAGAAGAGATTGTACCACGTGTCACTTGTGAGTACCACACTATAGTTTCTTCCCAAATTATTTTTTTTTCATTTAATGTGTAAAAAAAATCATGCACCTAAATGCATTGATTTACATTTTTTTCTTTTCAATTTTTAAGTTTTGTTGACTGCTTTTTCATTCAAATATTTGCAAAAGGTTCACGCAAAACAGTAATTTTTTTAGAATTTGTCTTCTAGCATGAGATCCAATCTACGAATAAGCAGACTAAAAAAGGTAGTAATAATAGACTACCGGAAATTGCCAAAAAGGCAGAATATTTCTTCATAATGCATTCTGTTTTATTTTCCTAGGAAAACAACATTTTTCTGGCTTTTTGCGTCTATCTTTTTGTTGTGATCTTCGCATTTATTATGAATATTATTTTTGGAAAAACTAAGTTTCGACACAATTTCTTACATTTCTGCATGAAATGCACCCAAAACTCTTCTAAGCTTTCATATTTTCGCTCTTAAATTGGACATATTTAGAAAACTGTTCGAATTCTGGAATGCTTTCATATGCAGGGAATCGTCCAAATCAAACAGTTATGCCGTATCTTGCTGGACAGCAGTGTTCTAAAATAGTCTTATAACTAAAGTGAAAACTTGAACTATGTAAATGTTAGATTAAGATACATATTATGTTATTTTAATTTTGTCAGCCTCATTTACAGAATATTACAGAACATTTTTAAGCGATATCCAAAAAATCGTTTTAATGTTAAGTGTGTAACCCCACCCTGATAAAAAGTCTGGATCCGCCCTTGGAACAAATACATCGGCGGAATCCTCACAAAATGGCGGGTATGAGTAGTTGAGACCCAATGTATCACTATAGGCGCTAGTGAACACCCTTGGGCTTAGTAGGCTTCAGAACCTAAGTTATTAAAACTTTATAGACTAATTGGTTCCTGTGTTCTAGCACTTCAAAAATCGCAAAATCCGTAACTGAATGTCGAGCTCACTGACAACATCATTAAATTTATATCGTAGAATCTTGAGATTTCAAACAAAGTTTTGTCTTATTGTTTTTGTATTGACAAATTTGGTTGACTTTCAATTAAAATAAGAACTCTTAATCCTTTTGCATTGCCAAAAGCTGCGAAAATAATGTTAATTAAAAGCAAGGGATTTTTGTCAATTCAGTAAAAGCAATGATTATTCTTTCATACAAAAAAAAAAACAAAAACATTATAATGTATGTATGTAAATGATAAAAATAGAGCCCTTGATATTTATGTACATTATAGCTTTTTATCTTTATAAATTTTGCACTTTCTGGTAAAACAAAATTAATTTTAATAAGTTCGTGTGTAAAACTAATAACTCTCTTTATAGAAATTATGTATGCTCCTTTGGATTGAGCATTAATAAGGACTACTATTTTTATTTTCATTTAAAAAACAAACAAAATGTATTACATATTTTTTAGGTGTATTTATATATGTACAAAAATAGATACCATCAATATTATTTTAGGGATTATTTGATATTAGGGAAAAAAAACCCTAACACTTTGTACCCTTTGTTAATCATCCTTATAAGCAAATACAAATGAATACTCAAGGCTTAATAATATACATATGTATTGCTTTGAATACAGGAAAATTAGGATTTAATAATAAATGAAAATCACAAAAGAAGAAAATAATTTTCGAGGAATTAAACTGATGTAACCTTACTCAATTCTAGTTCATTAATTCAAAAAAGTAAGCGAATAATTTTTGGCCAGAAAACGTCCTATCAATTAAGTTCTTAATTAAAAACCTTCATCAAAAGCTTGTTATTTATAAATTAGTTTTGATTTTAGAAATTGGTTATTAAATGAAAATACCTAATATCTACATCCCGCAAATCTCCATCCACAAGCATCTTAAATGTATAACAAAAATAAATATAATCGATTAGTGTGATGCGAAACCATAACTTAGTATAATCGGGTATTTCCGTTAACACCCAAAAATCAATTTCCTCTCAGCATGAACCAAATTTGTTTTGCATTTATGCATAGAGAGGTACATATATACCGAAAACGAAGTTAAAGATACACCTGTGTATAGTTGCATACATATTTACTTATATATGCAGGTATAAGTACATAACAAAATAAACATAAAGCAACCTTTATAATGAATATACGAACATTTAATTTGATTTAGGTTCGCCCATTTTAACCGTGAGTGTGCTATAAGTATTGTGTTGTTAGCTTTTATAATACAATTTTACACCTCTATCATTTGGGTGGTTCGGTCCTCGCAAAAGACCCATAAAACCACTTGAATCAAAAATATAATACAAATCGTTTCTATGACAACCAACCCATCAAAACACTCGCAGTAACATATTCATCTACATTATATACATATATTTGTAAATAAACAGAGAGAAATTCGGGATTTAGAATGATCCTCCTCCTCCTCCTCCTCCTCCTCCTACTTCCGTCTTTCAATCTCCTATAAAGAAGGCTTCTTCTATTTAACCAAAATTACCTGAACGAAAGCCAAATACCCGTAAATTGAGCTCAAAATCCTTTTTCTGATGATGAAAATAAATCACCAGCCCCTTGTATTCAATAACCATTCAAGCCTCTCAAAAGCAACACTAAAACCAGCACATATTAGCCAGTATAGATATACTTAAGCTACATTACGCAGATACCCTTGATCTCACCATCCCTAAATCGATTTTTATATTTATCCCTATATATGTATATAACTGCGTATATTAGATTGTACACCGCCCTTAAAAAAAAATGTTACGTAAATCTGAATAAAACACATAGTACACGTACAAACAATATACATACATTTATGTCAACGTTCTGTGTTTTATAATGTTTGTTTTTTAATAGGACTCACCTGAAATTCTTTTTATATAGAAGAAATGTTGCCGGTACTCCAATGACAAAGGGAGTCGGTGCCAGGAGCAATTGTTCTGCACAGCTCATACAGGTGGGCAACAATGGTATCACCGGAAACATGTACTCCAACGGATAGAGCATTGTCACGAATGCCATAACCGACATGGAGAGGGCATTGTAGTCGCGCGACTGAAACAACACTTTATTTTCGAGTATAATCAAGGTCAGCACTTTTAGGCACGTCTCTACACCAAGCAGCTCCAAAGGCAGATGCAATGGGAAATCCACCAGCGAAAATCTTGTATGGTCGGGCAGGGCAAAGAGTAAAGGTTCATGTACTGTGGGTGACAGCACTTCCACCTGTCATATAATAAGTAAGTATTATGCAAGTGAAGAGATCATGCATACGCGAGGGTGCATAACTTAAACTTACCTCAACCCTAGTTGAACCGGGAACTGGTACGGGAGTGGAAAGCAGTCTCAAGATCCAAGTCTCGATTTCTTTCACATCATGAATAACTATGGAGGGTGTAGCATCAGTCGCATTGCCAGTTAACACCGTCCAAACATTGTCCCTGCAAAGAGGAGAGACATTCACAAACTTCAATACCCTTTGGATTCTTGACAAAAACTTTACCTATTAACTTTATTAGATGCACCAACTCGTTTCGGACTGGACGACTCGTTGCAGGCATCGATGAGTTTCTTGAGAATAAATAAACATTCCCGAAATGTCGTAAAGAACGGATGATGTGAAATTATACAAAGCGACGTCAGCGATTGGTTACGGACTTTTGTGCGTTTCCTTGAAGCCCGGGGTGAAGGCGTATGGCTTCCTCCGGACTCTGAATCAGCACTAGGTGCTATTAAACCCAGCTTCGGTGGTTGCTGGATGGGGTGTGGTTGTTGATGATGTGGAGGATCAGAATCCCTTCGGCTAGGTACTTCACGGTCTGAATCACTTGGTGCTACATTACTTCTATAGTCGCTAGAATAAGTTAAAATATCGTAACTGTTAGACAATAAGAACATTTGAAAAGAAAAAAAGTAACAGAAGCTAAACAATTGGTAGGATATTTAAATTTGACAATTGAAAAAAAATGTAGCCGCTGATTGAATTAACTTTGGCTTTTAGAGTTTTTTCAGTTCCCGAACGAATCCTTAGCATGGAATTTAATCTTCTTAGGGGACAGCTACAGCTAGCATTGGTTTTTATCATTAAAAATTTTGTTTCCAGATTTATAAGCGATTAAGAGGACCATATTTTGTAGTATCAAACAGTTAGGCCATATCTTGCTGGACAGCAGTGTTCTAAAATAATCTAATAACTAAAGTGAAAACTTGAACTATGTAAATATTAGATTAAGATACATATTATGTTATTTTAATTTTGTCAGCCTCATTTACAGAACATTTTTAAGCGGTGTCCAAAAAATCGTTTTAATGTTAAGTGTGTAACCCCACTCTGATAAAAAAGTCTGGATCCGCCCTTGGAACAAATACATCGGCGGAATCCTCACAAAATGGCGGGTATGAGTAGTTGAGACCCAAGG
Organism: Eupeodes luniger; assembly: GCA_951509635.1. NCBI lineage: Eukaryota > Metazoa > Arthropoda > Insecta > Diptera > Syrphidae > Eupeodes > Eupeodes luniger. The sequence goes on from OX608074.1 coordinate 76,043,988, forward strand.
TATCACTAGGCGCTAGTGAACACCCTTAGGCTTAGTAGGCTTCAGAACCTAAGTTATTAAAACTTTATAGAACGATTGGTTCCTGAGTTCTAGCACTTCCAAAATCGCAAAATCCTTAACTGAATGTCGAGCTCACTGACAACATCATTAAATTTATATCGTAGAATCTTGAGATTTCAAACAAAGTTTTGTCTTATTGTTTTTGTATTGACAAAATTTGGTCGACTTTCCCGAACGAATCCTTAGCATGGAATTTAATCTTCTTAGGGGACAGCTACAGCTAGCATTGGTTTTTATCATTAAAAATTTTGTTTCCAGATTTATAAGCGATTAAGAGGACCATATTTTGTAGTATTTGGTGTAAAAATGAAACTGATCAGTTGTAGATTTTTTTTACTATACAAATACACTATTTAACCCTTTTAGTTCATTTTTAGTTATTCAATATGATAAAATCGTTTTTTATAAACAGCTGATTTTCGATTTCACATTTCGGAACATAATCGTTCCACTGAAAGCATTCCCTTTGCTTTGTATTTTCACATGTCAGTTTTACTTTTAATGATCAACTCTTACTTCTAATGCTTGATTTCAATAAGGAAATGTGTGTCTAATGACAGAAAATTCAAATGATGAAAACCAATGATAGCTTTAGGTTAGGTAATGTTAAAGTGGCTGTCCGTGATGAAGTAGGACACACACTTGACCCATTGTGATACCACATTAATCTTGAGGCTTTCTTCTAAGCTCAAGGAAACCAGTTTGAGTCCCTTACGAAACATTAAAGACTTATTATACTATACTCTACTAATACTATTGAGATCGTTTAGATCTTTATTAAAGAATTCTCCTACGTAAGTCTTGTGTTTTTGCGCTGGAACAGGGCATGTACATTGTACAGAGGAGGTGAAGAACTGTTTCTTCCTCTTCCTATTTCATACAGCTTCTACAAAATTTGAGAATACGCCTAGCCACGTACCGTGCTTTCCTATTGCACAGAACCCGGTTATGATAGCTATAACTGGCCCCTTAAACTTCGTGGTCACATTTATTTATTTTATGTTTTTTAATGGTAACAGCATCGTATTCTCAAGCAAACTAACAAGCCAAAGCCATACTTTGTTCAAATATTTGTTAAGCGTGTAGCTTTTTCTGATATACAGGTAAATGTAAGGAAAAAGTGGAATAGATGTTATGACTATTTTTAATATGTTTAAAGACAGAGAAATATGGAACTTTTAGAAGCATTTAATCCTACGCGTTTGATATTTCCACATTACAGATCATTTATGAATATAATAAATAGATTCGAAGACAAAACGAATCCTTGAGGAAAAATTGTAATTTGTAGAAATAAAATTCGATTTAAGTATATACATATATTTTTCTTTCTTTTAAGAACCATGTTTTCTCGGAAATGAATATTGTTATTTAAATAATTTTCCAATATGTTAGCTATTTGCTCTTTGATAGCTTTTTACATATTTAATAAGTAATTATGGATTCACAGCATATACGGTATGTTCATGGGGGCATTGTTTTAAGAATAGAAGAAAGCGAACAAAACCTTATACTCTGATTTGCCCTAGCTACAGGAGTAACTTACTTCGACACTTCCTGATACCTTTTCTGCCAACCTCATATAGAATCCTCCAAAAGTATTTTTTTTCAAGAACAATTAAAAGTTGAATAGATTCAAGAAGATCCTTTTTTAAGTTCTATAAAATAAAACACTATTTAAAAACAATGTTTTCTAAAACAAAGAGCCCTCTTTGGCTAACAGCAATTCCCTGATTCATTCCTCCGTTGTGGCCTTTTCCCCTGATGTTCTCCATGGAATAATATTAATCCTTTTGAAAAACAAATGCTTTTGAATTTGATTTCATATTCAAAGCCAAAAGCATTCACATGTTTTGTATATAGAGTTCATAGGAATTACGAATACCTTACCTATATAGTATACGTCATAATATTAAGGCTGTAAAATGTATAGTTTATAGTAAATCAAGATAAACTTGCCTGCTAAAAGCTGAATCCGAACTTCGTTCCATGCTCTTTCGCCATGATTCTCGTCGAAAAGCTGAACTGCGACGACCTCCACGTGCTGCCATGGGTGCTGCCGCACTCGCAGGAACATGTTTATCCACCGGACGATAGAAATTCACACAGATACCATAGCGCGTTTTGCCCGAATCCTTATCGGTTAAAGCAAAAACAAACGATGTAGCATCCCTAACCGCAGATCCAGTTCTCCTGGGACCAACACTTGTGCATCCCTCAGGCTGACAAAAAAACACCATGTCCAGAGGAAGTGGAAAGTCAGCATGGTCTGAAGGTGGATACCGTCTCAACAACTCTGGCATCTACATATATATGAAATGTACAAAACAAACATACGACTGTCAGTGCATTGCATATACAAACCGCAAACTTTATTTGTTTTTTGTTTGGTTTGGATAATAAATACAAATAGAAACCTCCTCAACAAACCTGAACGGGGGGTGTTTTATTGCCAGCAATTGTCCTAGTTGGCGGACTAGTTCGGGCTCCAACAATGGCCAGATAATCCACCAAACGAGGACAAAGCGACAGTTTTTGTTGTTCTGCCATTTTGTGTATATCCTCTCTCCTCTGTCGTCTTCTCACTAGTTTCAAGCTACTCCTATCTTAAAAATGGGACGCAAGCGTTTCCTTTTAATTCTTCGGCTTTATTTTATGTACTTCAATCTGAAAATATACATATAACCAACAAAAAATTAGGCTGGAAATTCTATATACATATAATATTTTATTAGCATTTGTTGTTGTTTTTAAGATGACACCTAAAGGTGTTCCTTTTTTTGTTAAGTATATAAAAAGTATGTATCTGCACCTCGAGGCTTCAGGGAAAGAAACATTGTTGTTTCTTAACATCTTCAAGCTATATAACAATCATAAAAATAAATATAATAATTCAAAAGTTTTGTATATTCTACCTTGGGATCGAGTTTAGATAAGGTAAATACTTCTCCGAGCACTTTGCAAGAAATCAAGGCTGAACATTTTAAGAAATAAGTTTCCCATAGAGAAGTAAGACTTCTAGACCTTAAGGGGATTTGGGTTTCTATACTTTGGAAAAAGGCAAAAGTTATTGGTGTTTGTAGCATTAACATTCACTATTAATTAAGATCATGAGCGTATCTTAGAATATACATTTTCTTGTATTTGAGTTGAGACTTAAATGTAATTACAATTCTGTAATTGTATTTTGGATGAGTTTTAATATTTGAAATTTCGCGATGCGGCGGCGGCCGGCGTTAGTTTGGAAATATAAAAGTTGACATTTGCAGTAATCTGGGAGCACCATACCTTCCTTGAAATCCAAACTGTTTTAGCGGAAGTACATACACGTATCTTTCAAAATTTGTTAATTTGTTTTACTTGTTCAAAACATTTACTTAATGTGCTAAGTAGACTGATCGGCCTGTAATTGCAACTGCAAGGCACATCTGCAGATTTGATTGTTCTTAAGGGCGGAATAATTTTAGATATTTTCCAACGAACCAAAAAATAATTAAACTTGAATCAGGAATTTTACAGATCCTTTATATGTTTTGTACCTGCCGTTTGAAGATTCTTAAAATACAAATTCCTTAGCTTGTCGTAGTCTGCTGATTTTGAAATCATTTAACGAAACCCCATCATCAGGAACAACAAAATTATGAAGGTCTATGCAATTAATAGAATTAGTAATTGAAAACTCAATAATTCTATTTGTGGTTCTATTGTCTTAATGATTGCTAAAAAATGTGTGTGCAAGAGCATTTCCTTTTTCAAATTTAAAAAAAGCAATTGCGTTTACTGTTTTCAAAGTAGGAACAAATTAATTTTTCTTTTCTTTATTTTTATAGTTTTCGAAGTTCTGTTTCTGAAAGCAGGAATGTGATCTTTTTTAACACTTTGAGAAACTTAACTAGCGAAATATAATACGGATCTCTAGTTCTCATCCACCTTCTACCATTAATGTACATATAATATAGACTTTGATAAAACCTATACTTTCTTATGACTGATGTATTTTCACAATTTTTTGTATTGAATTTTAACAATTTGATTGCGAAGTTGAGGAGTGTTTCATTTTTAAGTAATTACTTACTAAATGTCAAAATATGACAACTGATGAAATAGTGGGCTATTCAAATTTAAAATCTTTTTAGTTTAAATACAACTATCATATTCTGTTGTGTTGGATGGTCTTTAACAGACTGGTGATATGGCGCAAAATTTTGAACCATTTAGTAAAATGTTAAAGCCATTTTTAGCAATTTACTAAGCTTTATATTATATGCTTTACCAATTTTTAACGATTTTAACATCTTACCATCTTTTAACAATTTATACATTTAAAATCACGGAATGGCTACTTTAACTTTTAGTAATTTACTAAATCCATATGATATCTGAACATTTATTCTTATAAGAGCAGTGGATGGAATGGCGCAGTCAAGAGTTGGGATTTCAAATTTTAAGTTTAAGCGTATTTGCTTTGTTTATTTTCACGAACTGTCAATTTTAAGACATGTTTGGATGCTCGTTTTTTAAAAAAGGCAACTAGTTAGCAAACCGAAAAGGAAGGTTTGAAATTTTGGAGTCCCTTAGCAACAGTCCGTTGAGAACTAGGGCCTAGTGACTTACAACTCTCAACCATTTCTGTGTGAGAGTCATGTCAGGGATGGAGGGACTTATAGTTTATATGCCAAACGGCTAATTTAAGAAAGCTCTTTTCATGACAAGAATTACTTTTGGAAGATTTGTTATTTTCTCGCAAGTGGCAGTACCCGTGGCATAGCCAGGGATTGAACCCAAGACCTCTATGTACTATGAAACAATAGGTTGTTTAAAATTTTGCGCCAAATTCTCTTTGTATTACGAGTACTTTTCCTTGAAAAAAGATGTTATAAATTTAATTTGTAATTCGTAAAATCATTTACCATCTATACTATACAATATAACACTAACCCATCATGGATATTGTACTAATAACAGTTCACAATAATTAATCGTTTTTAGCTACGTTCTTTTGAATTTTATCTACTATATAAAAATAAGTCGGGTTTTTCTTCCTGACGCTATAACTCTAGAACGCACTAACCGATTTCCACGGTTTTGCATTCGTTGGAAAGGTCTCGGGCTCCGTGAGGTTTATAGCAGAAAAAATTCAGGAAAAATTTCAACAGAAAAGCGTAGAACTCCGCTTAGCGTCCCATAGAAAGCTATTGTAAAAGTTCCGATTAGTGGAAATGAACATTTTTAAATTGTTTTACGTTTCAAGGTCCCTATATTTTAAACCAAATCTTACTTTTGGGAACCTTTTTTAGTCAATCATATCTCTAGAAGTCAGAGTCAGAGATAAGATAATAAGAAAAAATGCAAAAACGACTTTTAAAAAAATTTAGTGAGTGTTTTTTTTTTATCATAGAGCAATTTAAGAAAAAAGTGAAAAATGAAAAATCCACTTATATAAAATTCTGTATTACACATTCTGAGAAAATTTGGTATAATTTCGAAAAAATCAGTTATTTTTTTTTTAAATCAAAAAACTGAAACAAATTTGTCACGTAGAATATTTTGAGCAAAAAATTAATCTATAATATAAAATGCCTAGAGGCTAATGCTGCACAACGAGCTGAGAGACCACCATCGACAACATTGACTAGCCTCTTTGCAATGTGTGAAGCAGATCCATTCGCAGCGACGCTGATGTATGTACATACATACATTGAAATTCCCAAGTATTACACTTGGAATCAATCAACAAAGAAATTTCAACGTCGCAAACAAGGAACCCCAGTTCCAGATTGGTCACAGGTGTTTTCCACTGATGCGCTAAGTCGCATGTAAACTGTCCATCCTAGAAATGATGAATGTTTTTATTTGCGACTGCTGTTGGTAAATGTACGAGGACCAAAATCATTTGCGCATTTGAAAACTGTGAATGGCCGCCACCAATGCCAAACATATCGAGAAGCATGTCAATTATTGGGTTTGCTGAAGAACGATTCTCATTGGGATTTAACACTTGTGGATTCAGTTGTTTCATCAAATGCGTACCAAATACGAACGCTATTCGCAATTATCATCACCACATGTTTCCCTTCACAACCAATTCAGTTAACAAATACAAAGACGACATATGTGAAGATATCTTACATCGCTTGCGCATTCGAATGAATAATCCCGACATGCAAATAACCGATGAAATCTACAATGAAGGAATGACTATTCACTATTGCAAACAAGCTACTGATTGAAGTAGGAATGATTGCGCCAAATCGATCGATGAACGATGCATTGAACCAAGAATTAAATCAAGAGCTGCAATACAATGTTGATACATTGCAGGAATTCGTTCGAAATAATGTGCCGTTGCTGAATGAACAGCAAAAACAAGTGTACGAAACATTAATGCAAGCGGTGGACAATAATACTGGTGGTCTATTCTTCCTGGACGCACCTGGAGGAACAAGGAAAACATTTGTCAGTTCATTGATTTTGGCCACTATTCGATGAAGATGTGACATAGCTTTGGCGTTAGCATCATCTGGAATTGCGGCAACTCTTCTATATGGCGGTCGTACTGCACATTCTGCGCTTAAGTTCCCACACAATTTAAACACAATTGATACTCCAACATGCAATATTTCCCGATCCAGTGCAATGGGAAAATTGTTGATGCAATACAAGCTCATTGTTTGGGATGAGTGCACAATGGCACATAAGAAGTCACTTGAAGCACTTAACTTCACACTGAAGGATCTTTGACGATGTAACAACATCTTTGGCGACTTGATGATAATGTTGGCAGGCGATTTCAGGCAGACGTTACCAGTTATTCCCCATGGAACGCCTGCAGATGAATTGAATGCTTGCCTGAAAGCATCACTTTGGTGGAATAAGCTAAAAACATTATCGCTAACCACTAATATGAGAGTTCAACTTCAAAATGATCAAAGTGCTGCACAATTTTCCAAACAATTGTTAGCTGTTGGAAATGGAAAAGTGCCAGTTGATGCGACAACTGGATTAATTACTCTTACCAACGACTTTTGCCGATTTGTAGACTCTCAATTAGCTTTTATTGAAAATGTTTTCCCAAACATTAAGGAGAAATTATCAGAATTATGCTTGGTTAAGTCAACGAGAAATTCTCTCCGTAAAGAATAACGATGTACACGCACTGAATTTCACCATTCAATCAAAAAATTTGGTGACATACAAATCCGTTGATTCCATAACAAATCCTGATGATGTAGTAAATTATCCATCGGAGTTTTTGAACTCTCTGGAGTTACCAGGATTTCCACCACGTAACTTGCAACTCAAAGTTGGTTCAGTTATTATGATATTGCGTAATTTGAATCCACCGCGACTTTGCAACGGTACTCGACTTGCGGTGAAAAGACTTATGCCGAGTTTGATTGAGGCAACCATTATTAACGAAAAGTACGCAATGATTCCGACTGATCTTCCGTTTGACATTAAACGATTGCAATTTCTGGTTCGCCTTGCGTTCGCAATGACAATTAACAAGTCGCAAGGCCAAGCGCTTAGTGTTTGCGGGATAAATTTAGAAAATCATTGTGTTTCACATGGGCAGCTATACGTTGCGTGTTCACGAGTTGGGAAACCATCCGCTTTGTTTGTGTTAACGCAGACCAAAAAACAAAAAATGTGGTTTACCAAAAAGCACTTCAATGAAACGGATAATTTGCGGACAAGTATAACGCTTCGATTCAGTATTTACTTTCGATTCACTTTCATTTTTTACTTATAGAAGTTCAACTAAATTACACTTCATTTTTGTAATCGAAATGAATTCATTACTGTTGTGAAATTAAATAAAATTTTTCCTTTTCAAATATAAAACAAAAAAATAATTTGTCTTCATCTTTTAATTCCCAAACGAAATGTTACAAAAAACGAAGCCATCTGGTGGCGAAACGGAGTTCGACGGGTTTGCTAGTCTTTATATAGAATGTCTACAAGATATTCATAATAATGTAGGTAACTTGAAACCAAAGAGAAAGACAAAATTTTCAATGTCATAGTCTTTGTCTTTGTGTTGTGGTGAAGTTCAATTTAAATTTAAATAAGAATAAGAAAGTTTAAAAGTTTATCCAACATGACACTTATGTATATGATGCCAATGCCCAATGTCGGATGTTCTTTTAAGACTCAAACTCAATACAACTCCTTCGAGAGAAAAATGTATAAATACAAAAATAAATCCAAATATAAGTCATTTACCTCGACCTTTAAATAAATAAAATTAAATTAATTATTTTTCATATTTGACTTTGTGGTTAAAGAAAAACGAATATGATACGAATTCCATAAATAAATATTCAGACTTGGAAGCAAATTAAAAAGAACTGCATGTAAGTTACATAATTTGTACGGAATTAAAAAAACCAAAATATGACTTAACAACAAATTTCAAAATTATATTCATTCATTTCATTATACTATTACCAAATAACGAATAAAACTCCAACCTTAACATACTGTATTATAATTAATCCCTATACCTTTAAACCTTAAATCTCTAAAATCTGGAGTGATTGAGGAATGCAAAGCACAAATTGCAAATCAGGCAAGATTTATTTTATTCTAGACTTCACCTTGAGATCACAATCACAATTATTTAAATTTAAAACTGATTGCACTCATTTTCTTCTTAATCAACCCCAAAAGATTGCATAAATGTACAAGCCTGCTTTGTTGTCATTTTATTTAAAATAACTTTGCCATCACTTCATTAAAATAACACAACTTTTAGAAGTTTTCTGAGATAAAACCTTGACTACATTTGTATAAAAACAAACTCCTCAAGGTAAAGTATAATTTTCTTTTTCTTTTTAAAGAACTCCTCAAATAGTAACTAAATATGTATATATATATATTAGCTAGAGAATAAAACAACTGTGTTTCTTATTTCAATAGAATCAAATAAAAAGAAACATTGAAAACTATAGGCATATCTAAATTTCTTCAATGCAATATAAGAAATTCCAAAGGAAATTTTATTCACGTTATCCCCAAAGAACTTTCTAAAAAAATTTAAAAAATTGCGATCCTTTTCAAATAAAAATAAAACTAAAAACATAAACAACACCATGTCGTATTTTAAATTTAGATAATATATGTATATTCACATATGTTTACTGTTTGATTTTGACATTATTTGGCAATAAGCTAGCACTAAACAACATTCAACTATAAAAGTAAGCAAGAATACAAAGAATTCAATTTAAATCTCAAAACCCCAATTCACATCTCTAGAAGAACATCGTTGTCACGTGCAAGCGATTTGTCACATAATTATTCTATGTGGGTGGATTCAAATAGGATTTTTCTTTTTAATTCGATTTTCAATTCAAACATAGGTTATTTTAAAATTCATATATATTTCCAATCACATGACAACATGTTTTCCAAAGTCGTTTAAGGACAACGGTTATAAAGAAAAATTAAATTAAAATTTATCTTAAGAAATAAAATATCTTCTTTAAAAAATTGTATTACGGTTTAGACTGGAGAGAAAACGGAAGGGCAGGTAGTTTTTTTTTATGTTTGATTAGAATAAGACGTTGAAAGGTTAGTAAGTTAGATACACATAACGTAGAGATAAAAATCGAATCGACACGCAAATTAACGAATTTGCAATTAAAAATATCATAATCTACACTATATAATAATAATATTATAAAGAGGAAAGATTTGCATTTTTGTATGTAACGAATAAACTCAAAAAGTACTGGACCGATTTTAATAATTCATTAGAAAGCTACTTTATCACTGAGTAACAGGCTATATTTAGTACTAGATTACTATAGAAATCTTTAGAAATTCCTATTAAAACCAACCGAAGGTGTACAAAAATTCATGATCGTTTTAATTAGCATGCTTATTACTTAAATATCTGTACCTATTTATGTCTACCAGTACGAAGCCGGGACGGGCCGCTAGTCAATAATAAACAAAAAAGGCAAGAGTACGATAACTCAGGCGACAAGATATTATGATGGTTTAGCTTCGTGTGGACTTGTTCAATTTAATGGGGTTGCCAATCAATACAACAAATATTTGGACCTAATATTTTTCTCCGACACGATAAATACTGACGTAGCTGTATCTCCAGCCGATGTTAAACTAGTAGAAGAAGACCGTCACCATCCAGCTTTAAATATATCACTGAATATAAACGTGTGCAATATCCCTAATACATCAAATGAAAAACTTGAATTCAATTTTAAAAAATGTAACTTTAATGAACTAACTAACTTATTCTGTAATGTTGACTGGAATCAACTGCTCCTAAATCGTAATATTGATGACATGTGTCTAAATTTTTATAGTATTCTTTTTAACTGTTTTTATGAAACTACGCCATTACGGAAATCTCGCTATAAATCTAAAACTCCACCTTGGTTTGACACTCAATTAAAAAACTTAAAAAATAAAAGAAATAAGGCATGGCTAAAATTTAGTAAAACTAGAGCAGAAGAAGACTTCAGGATTTACTCCGAACTTAAAAATATTTTCATTGACTACTCCAATATTCTATACTCTGACTATATTATAAAAATTGAAAATGAATTGAAACAGACCCCAAAAAACTTCTGGGATTTCGTGAAAAGTAAAAGAAAAACTGACGGTTACCCAAACTCTATGTCTTTTAATAACATAACAAGTCATGACTCCCAAATAATTTCAAATATTTTTGCTAGTTTCTTCAAAGATGCTTTCGACGTGCCTCCTTCTTTTCAAATTCCCGATTCGTTCTTTCCAGCCCAAAATTATCCACACCTGAACTCACTTGACTTGACAATATGTGAGGATTCAATTGTTCGTTGTGTCTCAGAACTTGATGACTGTTTTCACCCTGGCCCTGATGGAATACCTTCATGTGTTTTAAAAAAATGTGTGTCTCATTTATCGTACCCTCTGTTTGTTTTGTTCAATGAATCTCTTAGAAGCTCAATTTTCCCACTATTATGGAAAAGTGCATTTATAACTCCGATTCATAAAAAAGGGTCTAAGAATGAAATAACGAATTACCGGCCGATTGCCAAACTTTCCGTTATTCCCAAACTATTTGAGTCCATTATCTGTAAGATGTTATCCTTTAATTGTAAATCAATTGTATGTGAAAATCAACATGGTTTCGTCCAGAACAAATCAACAATTACAAACCTACTTCACTTCACTTCTTTCTGCCTTGACTCCTTCGAAGATCGTAAGCAAGTAGATTGCGTATTCACAGATTTCAGTAAAGCCTTTGACAAATTGTGTCACAAGACTTTAGTCCATAAACTTAAGGCCTTAGGGTTTAACGACAAATTCTTGACGTGGATCTCGTCTTATCTTAAGAACAGAAGTTATAGCGTTATATCGTTATATTCGATTGGCAACGCGAGTGTTTTGACAATAAGTTGTGTTTAGTAAAGGTCCAATTTAATTTCAATAATTAGCTGATTTTTAGTAAGAAATAAAATACAAATTTAACAAAATCAAAAACGTATAAAGCCACGTTAATTTTGCATTTGAGAAAATAGGTGAGTCAATTGCTCAATCCTTATAAAATTTAAAAAAAATTAAAATGCCCGGCGGCTTGCAACGAACTCCTGTCAAAATCAACCAAGAAAATATGGCGGAATTAACATCTACGGCAAAGAGACATAGAAAATGTATGGATACTTCTAACCATGGTAATGTTTTTGGCAATCAAATGGTGATCCAGAGCTCCGAACGGAGTGCCGATGTTGGGAGTATGACGGTTCTTGAACTTAAGTCTCTAATGGTAAGCTCAATTGCCGAGTTATTGGACGAGAGACTTCGAAATTTGCCCACTAAAGCCGACATTGAAGGCATTCATGCTAAAGTGCAAACGTTGCATCAAACAAATTGTGCATTGCAAACCCAATTAAATCAAATGGCTAATCGCTGCAGTTCTTTGGAGAAACAGATTGAATATTTGGAGAAGAAGTCAACAGAAAAGAATATTGTTGTTCATTTGCCAACTAACAATGATGAGAACCCGGCAGATAAAGCCAAGCAACTATGCTTGGAGTTGCTTCAATCAAGTAATCCAGCTGTGGTCTCTGGTGTAAGAGCGTTACGTGCGAGAAACAATAGGATTGCAAATGTAATTGTTGAGATGCACGACAGGGGGGATGTTGGACGAGTTCTAACTGCTGCCAACAAGTTGCGACAAACAGGTGTTTCGATGCACAGGGACTATCCAGCTGCCAGCAGGGAGAGGAGGAGACGGCTACTTAGATTAAAATCCGAAATTACAAAGAAAAGCAACATTATTAAAACACAGATGAAAGGAAATTCTTTGCAAGTTGGAGAAAACATATTTTATTTTAATGTAAACAACAAATTTATGTGTGATGATGATGGCGCCATGATGAAACTTCAAAAACTTCTGGGTGACAGTCTTTTTATGACATTGACAGCTGAGGTAGAAAACGATTGTACTAGATTAAATCTTGAAGGCGCTAACACAAGCGGGCTGCCAGCTGTGGATGCTGAGCGGGGTCTTAGGCCCAATAATAATCAACAATATTTTTAATGAAAATGCCGTCTGCCCCATTAGTTATAGTAAAAAAACCTCTTGTAAGAAAAGTATTGTAGAAAAATTTAAAATATTATCTTATAATGTATCAGGCCTTAGTAATAAGTCTCTTTTTGTAGATTTCTATAATTTTGTCAATAATTTTGAGTTTATTTTTTTGTACGAAACATTTTTAACTGAACAAAATTATTCTTTATGTGAAAATAAATTAAGTAATAACGAATTTGTGTGGATCCCTGCAACGAGAACTCATTCAATGGGAAGAGCTAGCGGAGGATGTTATTTTGGTTATAAAAAGAATATACAAAATATTAAATGTGAATTTCGAACTTATACAGGAATTACCTATCTTAGTATGCAATTCGATAAAAAAAGTTTTTGGATATTGCCCACGTATATAAATTGTACATCCTGGGATTCAGATTTTGAGAAACTTCAGGAGATGCTTTCCACGACGAGAAACTCAAATGTAATTGTTATTGGTGATATGAATGCAAGAATAGGAGAGGAGCAAGGTACGGAAAATATTTTGGCTGGAATTACAAGAAAGTCTAAAGACAAAATTTGCAACCCACGGGGGAAAAAATTACTAGAACTGTGCAACTCTTTTGGCTTGAGAATTCAAAATGGAACTACTAATATGGACGAGAATGGAGACTTTACCTTTGTGGGACGGCAAGGAACATCTGTTATAGATTTCAGTCTAATTGGTGGAGATTGGAAGTCTTACGTCACAGACTTTGAAATTGGACAATTACCTTATTCAGATCACCTTCCAATAATTGTTTCCTTTCAACTTGATAGTTTTATGAGCGAGGATGAACGGAACATGACGTTACTTCCTAAACTAGCGTGGTCAGAGGCAAAAGGTAACAATTATCGAGCGAACTTAGAAAACTTGCTAAGAAATCAAGAAATAACCAACTTTGATCAACTAGAAAATGTGATTAAAACAGCATATCCTATTTCGAACCAGCAAAGAAAAGGTAATAAGTTATTTGTCGAACCATGGTTTGATAGTGAGTGCCTAAATACAAGGCAGAAATCATTTTCGTGGTTGCGAATTTTCCAGCGCAACAGCAGCAATTTCAACAAAAAACAATACATGGAAGCAAACAAGTTGTTTAAAGAGCTATGCAAACGCAAAAAGAAAAAATATTTTGAAATGGAAGCCCAAAAACTGGTGAGCTGCAGAAATTCGGCTGAATTTTGGCAATTGGCATGGAAACTTAACGGTGTACAATACACAATTGGTCGACACCTTAATTCTGATGTTTTATCGCGGCACTTCAATATGCTTCTTAATCCAGTTATGAACCGGGTTGTCATTCATTATGCTGCTCCAGGAGTCGAGAATCAAATCCTTGATCAACAAATAACTCCGGATGAGGTGAAACTGGCAGCTGAGGGCCTTAAAGATAGAAAAGCACCAGGGTCTGATAGAATACCAGCTGAATTCTATAAATATGCGAATAGCGGCCTTTTTGAAAGTTTAGCTCTCTTGTTCAATAATGTTTTTGAAACAGGCGTGATACCGCTTCAGTTCAAGGAAGCACTGATTTTTCCTATTTACAAGAAAGGATGTGCATCGGATCCAGCAAACTATCGGGGAATTTCGTTTCTTAATGCATCCTATAAAATATTTACCGCAATAATGCAACGAAGACTGTCAACATGGATAAAAGAAAATAAACAATTAAAAGAATTTCAAGCCGGCTTTAGACAAGGGTATTCAACTGTTGATCATATATTTGTGCTGAGGAGTATTGCAGATTCATTCTTAGACCAAGACAAAAAACTCTACGTGTTCTTCATTGACTTCAAAGCTGCGTTCGATACTGTGGATCGTAAATCGCTAATCTATAAGCTGTTCGAAAAAGGAATGTCTCTGAAGTTTGGCAGACTAATTGAAAACATATATGAAGACACTCGAGCTGCTGTGTGGAATGGTGAAGAAAAGTCTGATTGGTTCCAATTTGCATCAGGGGTTAGGCAAGGTTGCACACTAAGCCCGCTTTTGTTTGCAATATTCATAGAGGATCTAATCGACTGGTTGCCCGGAGGTATTGTTTATGCGGGGACGCTGATAAAAGCTCTGCTATTTGCAGACGACATTGTACTGCTCGCATATACTCCTGAATCACTTCAACTAATGATTAATCGGATACACGAATATTCCAAACGTTGGGGATTAATTGTCAATTTAGAGAAGTCGAAAGTGATGATCTTTAAAAAACATGGAGGGAGAAATTGCGCAAACGAAAAGTGGAAATTCAATGGAGAATTGATTGAAGTGGTTAAAGAGTTTAAATACTTAGGAGTTACCTTCACGAAGAACTTAAGTATGGAGAAACACTTGAGTGAAAAGCTTAACAAAGCGAAAATGGCGATAAACCTCACGTGGAAAAGATGTTTCACGAATGAATCTGTGGCTCATAGTAGCAAATACAAAATTTTTGAAACGGTAGCAGAATCCATTATGCTTTACGCTGCACAAACTTGGGGAAGTAAATATTATGAGATGGTTGAAAAGCTATTGCGCTTCTACATTAAACGAGCATTCTATTTGCCAGCCAACACACCGAACTATGTCATAATGCTAGAAACGGGAATTTCTCCACTTTTTGTGAAAACATTAAAACTGCAAGTGGATTACATAATTAGAAGCTTAAATTTGGCAGACTATCGTTTACCCAAAATATCAGCTCTTAAGGCCATCAATTCAAGGAGTGGATGGTATCGCGAATGGCTTGAATTGGCAGAAAATTGTGGAATTAATTTGGTTTGTAATGTCGAGGACCTTTCCAAATTAAAAAAGGATATGTACCAAATTATTTCCAAGGTAGATGAAGCAGCTAGAACCAAGTACATGGATGAAGCTTCAAACTCCTTACATCGTACGGTATACTGCCAGCTAAACCACAATTTGCAGCAGTCAAACTACTTCCGTGATGAGCTTAGTGTCAGGGAAATATCTATGATGGTCAGGCTACGAGCCGAAATTCTAAACCTGAACTATATACCTCACAGAGCAGATCTTCCAGTAATCTGTAATATATGCAACAGGATGGAGAGGGAAGACGTTGTGCATTTCTTGGGAAAGTGTCCTACTCTAAGAGAAACGAGAAGATGTATCTTTGGAAAAGACTTTCTAACCATTGAGGAAGTCATATTCGAATTAAATCAAATGAATGTTTCTAAACTGTATCAGTTCTGTACAATTGCTTTAAGATATCGCAATAGAATCCTACAAGGACTTTTTTGATGAAACACCTTTTTTATTATTATGTGATAATAGTTAATTAAAATAAATTGAAAATCGCTAATTATAAAATTTAAAGTCAAATTTAAAAGATAAATAATATTGTAAAAGTATATATAAATAGTCAATTCGGCAGACGGCAGATAGCCATGTCTAATGATTTTGTTTTATATTAAAATGTTATATTAATTGTATTAATTATGAATAAAATCAATTCTAATCTAAAATAAAAAAATCTAAAAATCTATTCAGAAATGAACTCTCCGACCAATTTTACGTCAACTCTGGTGTTCCACAGGGTAGCCATTTAGGTCCTTTATTATTTATCTTATATATAAATGACATAACATCCGTTATAAAAAACTCCTCCGTTTTAATATACGCTGATGACATTAAAATTTTCAAATCTATTAGTTCAATTAATGACTGCTCACAGCTTCAAGAAGATCTTCATAGTTTTAGGGAATGGTGCAATACAAACCGACTTTTATTGAATATTGACAAATGTAAAACTATGTGTTTTACACGCAAAAAAACAATTATAGATTATAACTATTTATTAGATTCTTCCTCCCTTTGTAAGCTTTCCGTTTTCTCTGATTTAGGTGTTATTCTTGACAGTAAATTAACGTTCTGTGACCATTATAACTTTATAGTTAAAAAAGCTAACAAGATTTTAGGTTTTATTAAACGTTTTTCTCGTGACTTTCGTGACCCCTACGTCTTAAAACTTCTTTATGTATCATTTGTCAGGCCAATACTTGAATACGGCTGTATTATATGGGCACCATACTATTAAGTCCATATAGACAGACTTGAAAGTATCCAAAAAAGATTTATGCGTTTTTGTCTTCGTTTTCTTCCGTTTTCCCAAATATTCACACCACCTCCTTATTCTCAGAGACTTTTGCTAATAAACCTCCCTACACTTTCACAACATAGACAATATCTCCAATTTTGTTTTATTTTAAAATTAATTAATGGTTCTATTATATCCGCAACAGCTCTGAATCGTCTAAATTTTAGCTATAGTCAAACTAGCATAAGAAGACAGATACCTTTATGTCCGATCTTTAGCAGAACTAACTATGGTATGAATAGCCCTTTAAATCAATTGATTTCAGTCTTCAATAAATTTTATAATTTAGTTTCATCTGTTAATGACAATGTTAAAAGTAAACAATTTAAAGAAAGCTTTTTTAATATGTTATAGTATTTATTTATTTCTATGTTAATTTAAAATTTCAAATTAAAAATTATGTAAATAGCTATAAGTTTATATTAACGTTAGATAATTAACGGATTAAATAAATAATATAACGGACTTTTTTAAAACAGTTAAAAACAAGCATTTAGGGGGGTCTATCTCCCCCGTTTAGGCAGGAGGGGCAATTTAAAAAAAAATTATTAATGAAAATGGAAAAAAATACTTAAAAAATAACAGTACTATTTACAATTAAGTATTAAAGCCAACATTCTGTTCTATTAATCAGTTTTTAAATCAAGTCAAAACTATGCATAGTTTTTGAAAAATTTAATTTTAAACCCAAAATTTGAGTAAAAAATAAATTAATAAAAGGTTTAAAGTGTAATTTTTCAATACTTCAAGGTTATCTACTATTGTTTTTATTTTAGAACTAGCTTTTACCCGCGACTTCGTCCGCATTAGATAGTTTTTTTGGATAGTAGTATGAAAAAACCTGAGCTGTCCTTTTTTGTACGTATGTTTGAATTGTGCCGAGATGGGATGAGGCCATACTAAGTGTGATTGTCATAGGTTAGGTAAGGTTAGGGTTAATACATTTTAAGAAGAAGATAGGTTACTGCAATACATTTTTATATACGACGTTTTTTGTTTTTCCTTCCTTGGCCAGAACGTACAGATTTTGTGGGTTTGAGACTCGTGAGCACGCTACATATAATTGTCCATGGGAAAAACAGTTTTTTTCCAAATTTGCACCTGCAACTTTCAGCGTTTGCCCCTGAGCTTTATTTATTGTTATTGCAAATGCTGCTTTCAGAAGAAACTGCACTCTTTTAAACTGAAACTGCAAATCGGTTGGAATTATCGGAATGCGGGGAATAAAAACATTTTTTCCTTTTGCTATCCAGTCATGATTATAGCTTTTATAATATTTAGTCCTAGGTGAGTAATCTGTAGCCGTAAACTTTGATGCGTCAAGATTTATCATTAACAGGACTGGAACACCAACCTTTAATCTCAACTTATGAGAAGGGTTGGGAATGCGTTGTTTTCCCGTAATACCAATTTTATCCAAATATTATTCAAATATTTGGTAATTTAGGAGTGAAAGCGATCAGATTCCCCGGAAAGTAATTTTTCCCATGGGAATGCGTTGTTTTCCCGAGGTCAAAAGTAACTCATATCCTTTCTTAAGTCTCAAACTATCTCCTTACCAAATTTCATTTAAATCTGTTTAGTAGTTTAGGCGTAAAAGCGATCGGCCCACCTGAATTTTCCCATGGGAATGCGTCATTTTGGTAAAAAGTAGCCTATGTCCTTTCTCGGGTATCAAAATATCTCCATACCAAATTTCATGGAAATTGGTTCAGTAGTTTAGGCGTGATTGAGTAACAGACAGACAGACAGAGTTACTTTCGCATTTATAATATTAGTATAGAAGTATAGTGCACTTATTTGTTTTTGATCCAAAAATGAAAACTAGATGATTTATGTCTATTAGTTTTTGAGAAAATTAAAAATAACCACAACTAATATTCTAATTTGATTTGATTTGGTCTTATTTTGATAGTAATAATAGTAGGTGCGAGTTTGGGTGTATGCAAAAGTGGGGTGTGTGCGAGTTTGGGTGTATGCCACGCCAAGGTGTAAAAAAAACAATAGTAGATAATCTTAATGTTTTGAAAAATTACACTTTAAACCTTGTTTTTAACTTTTTTTGTCAAAATTTTGAGTTTAAAACAATTTTTTTCAAAAACCATGTATAGTTTTGACTTGATTTAAAAACAAACTAATACACAAAACTGTTGGCTTAAAAAGAAATGTATAATACTTAGTTGTAAGTATTACCGTTATTTTTTAATTATTTTTTTCCCATTTAACGTACATATTTTTTTAAATTACCCTTATCGTCTAAACGGGGGGAGATAGACCCCCTCCCATAGTAAAAAATGCTTGTTTTTAACTGTTCTATACAAATCCGTCATTAAACTTTGTCGCCTGAATTATCGTACTCTCCCCTAAAAAAACTTTAAAGTGTCTGAATTCGAAAAGTGTCTTCAATTATGTGGCTTTTTCTTTTGATTTTTTTTTTTGATTAATTTGTTTGCCATGTTAATTGCCATAAAACATTCTAAGTTCAATGCATTGAACTTTTAAATAATTTTAGACAAAAAAACTTCATTAATTTCAAAACATAATCCTGCAACTATGCTCTCGACGAAAAAAACTATATTAAATCTTAAATCTAAAATTGGTTCGGTCAGTTTATCAACCGTTCAGAAAATGCTTCATCGTAGTAATGCTAAATATTCGTTTCTTAAAATAAAAGTCCCAGACTCTAAGGTGTTTGTTCTAAACTCCGTATTTTTTTTTTGCCAAAATGAAAAATCCTTACCCTTATCCAAATTATATGATAATGCCCTCCCTCAACCGGAGCAGATACACCAACTTATTATTTACTATCAAAAGTTTAACGGCCTTTCGACAAAGACCGACAAGGTCTACAAAAACATAAGCAATATTCCTCACAATGTTATAATTTTCACCGAAACTTGGTTAAACTCATAATTTATTCCAATTTTCAAACTCATCGCGGAGATCGCCATATTGATCCTGCCATAACAACTGTTGGTGGTGGTTTGTTAACTGCTGTTCGAAATCTAATGTCTAATCTGAAAATTATGGGTGTGAAAATTGCAACTTCGTCTGGTCACTTATATGTCGTCACTTGTTGTATCCCACTTTCTTCGAACAATGAATTATATAACAACTTGTATGAATATGTGGAAACTATTCATGACAAAATTGAGTATAGAGATGAACTTATGGTTATTGGAGACATTAATCTACCAAACCTTGAATGGGCTAAGTCAGCTGAATGTAATTTCTTTCTTGCTGTTAATGCGACGAACAACAACGAATTGCTTTTTATCGACAGAATGCCCTCCTTAGAACTCAAGCAATTAAGTGGAATTAATAACCATTTTTTTGATGTTTTGTCTTTTCATTGTACCTCTGTTCTATTTGATAATCAACATGGTTTTGTTATAGGAAGAAAACTACGGTAACAAATCTGTTTACGATATTTTGTTTGGATGCTTTTGAAAAAAATCAGCAGGTGGACTGTGTTTTTACTGTCTTTACTAACTTTGATAAATTGAGTCATCAAATGCTAAAAAATGTTAAATCAAACAATATAAAAACTAGATTTTATTCACAAAATAATCAATAACGTATTTTAGATTTAAGTTTATTTAATATTTTATTACTGTTATTACCATTGGCATTTAACGAATTGAAAAAAATAAATAAATAAATTAGCAGAAGCAAATCACGCAATACGCAACACTCCGCCGCGCGCCGCCGCCCGCCTAGATAGTTCGATTTAACGCTTTTAGACAATTTTTTGTGGGGCTATGTTAAAGCTCATGTCTATACAGACAAGCCCGCTTCAATTGACGAATTGGAAGACAACATTAAAGCATTTATTCGTGAGATACCGGCCGAAATGTTGGAAAGAGTATGCCACAATTGGACTCAGCGGATGGACCATTTGAGGCGCAGTCAAGGTCAACATTTGCATGAAATAATCTTCAAACATTAAATTATATGGACCGTACTATCTATTTTGTGTGAGATAAAAAAATTTGAAGTCAATATCTTTCTATGTTCTTATTAGACTTGAGTCCAAAGCAAGTTTTTATTTTTTTTTATTGTTTTTTGTAGGTTTTCGTGTTTTGTGAAAAAAGCTATGAATTGAATTTTTGTAAAAAAAATAGCTAAAAGCTAGGAACAATATTTTGTATATGATAAAATAAATTCAATACCCGTGTTTTGTTGGCAAATCTATCCATAGTATAGTAGGATTTTACACGAATAACAAAAATAATATCCATAGTATGAATAACACCGATAAAAGTTAGAATAGAATCTCACTATCTATAGGTTTTTGACATTTATACGAGCCTCGAATGGATCTTATGTGATTTCGTTCTCAAATGTTGGTACGATTGATATTGCATTTGTATCTCGATGGCTGTGTTCGTTGAGTAGTTGTGCATTTGGAATCATGTGTGTTTTCCATTGGGGAAAAAACCAATCTATTACTGTTGATATTATTTAGTTTTGTTAGTTAGTTAAAATGGACTAACTGGGCTTATTTTCCAAGAGAAAACAATAGAAAAGATAATTAAGTTTTGCTATGTTTCCACCAAAGGTTTATCCCAGTTTAGACTAGATAAATTATTTTGGTGTTTCCACCGCACAAGAAGATTTAAAAATGATTAAGTTTGACAGCACTTTCTAAAATGCAAATGGTGTTTCGTTGTTTCTTATGAAGTGCAAGTGAGATAGTTTGATTCGTGTTAAACAATGAAAAACTGAATAGTTCTGCACCATATAAGAATATGCTACCTACTGGCTACTCCATGTGCATTTTTTTTTCTTTTTAAATTTGATTAAAACAAAACTATATCTTTTGTACACAAACATGCAAATAAACAGACCATAACGCATTATCTGTAAAACCAACTCCCCACACAGGTTTTTCTTCACAAATTTTGACTCGAATCCGATCCCCGACCGGAATCGAGGCGAATCAAGCTCATTTCAAGTCGATTCAGGTATATAAAGAATTTAGGCGAGCTTCAACCTCGCTTCAACACCACATGCAGGGCCGTCTTTACCCTTTTGGGGGCCCTGGGCACTTATCGAAAATGGGGCCCCTGTATGATTATATAAAAATGTTATGTTGTGTAATAAAGGTATACAGAAAAAATCACATAACTTTGAATTGATATTTATTCTTTTAATTTTTTTAATAAATACATTTTTTTTAATTCATTAAAAAAATAAATAGTTATTGCAGCATTTAAAACATACACATAAACAATGTAAAAATAAAAACAAAAAATAAATATGTCATATAAAATTCAAAAATAAACAAAATTTAAATAACAGACAATTAAATAAGTTATTGAGAATGTAATTTAAAGAACAATATAGTGACACAAACTATATTTTTTCACGTAAAAGAAAGGAATATTTATTGAAGGGCTCTTTTTCTTGATTTGAGATTAGTAAAATCATTGATCACATTTTCAAAATCGATGTCTCTGAGGATGTCGCTTTCGATTGACATCAGCGACAAACATGTCAATCTTTCTTGAATCATTGTAGTTCTGAGTTCGTTTTTGATTCTTTTTAACTTAGAGAAGGAACGTTCTCCACTGCAATTGGTCACCATCATACTTAAGAAAATTCTTAGTGCAATTTCAACATTTGGAAATTCATCTCCAATTTTATTAGTTTTTAAAAAATTATAAAGCTCTAGAATGTTGTCAGTTTTTTCATTTTCTTGTCGACTAATTTTCAAGTAGTCTTTTAAATTCAGGCATTCAGCATGTATAGTTCATCTCCGTTCACATCTTCGGTATAAAATTTAGCAAAAGATTTGCAGTTCTCTTTTAAGTCTCCTGAATTCAGATTTTTTAATCGAAAAAAAAGTCAAAACGTTGGCCAATCTTCGTAACGAACCTAGTCGCTGTTTCAAATGAACGCTAAGTGTGTCGACAATGGGAAAAAAAGGTTTAAATGTTAAATCTTTTTCAATTCCAGTCAGAATTACTAAGGGTCCAAATCTGCCATGGCGTAAGCTTCTACACCTCATCCTTTCAGAAAGGTCCTTATATTCGAAATCCGGGTTTTTTTTGGCTGATGAATCAAAGTTATCAAAATTGTCCCTGAGCCCAATTATAAATTCATCTATTGCACTCAACAAATTTATTGCAACATCCAGGGTAATATTTTGTTTTTGAAGTAAAGTACTTGATTTATTAATTCTTTACAATACAGAGTTCCAAAGTTATGTAAGTATGGTAAATTCAAGCTTGGACATTTTTTTGCAAAGACTAAATGCTTCCTCCCTGGCCTCTCGTGCCTGTCCTAAATCGTTCGCGATAGACATCAAAGCTTCTTCAATTTCTTGAAGTGCATCAGCTCGCGCCGACCATCTTGTTTGAGAAAGACTTTTTAAAACTTTTTTTTGGACCTGAATGAGCAGTAAACACACTGCAAAAAAAAGTTATACAATTTTTGAATAATGTCAAAGAATTTGGTTGCTTCTAAGACACACCCAGCGGCATGCACTCCTACCAAGTTTAATGAGTGCCCTGCACATGGTACAAAAGTGGCAAATTTACATTTTTCTTTTATTCTTGCCTGCAGCCCAGAAAAGCTTTTTGGCCTCTTTCACACGAGACGGTTTCGTCCGTACGATTAAAATTCGTACGATTTTTATCCGTGAGCCATGGATAGTAAACTAATAAAATTAACTAAAGCTTTCACACTGGACGGAGACGGTTTTTTTTCGTACGGTCGATTTAAAACAGCCGTCTCAATGACTGAGATATACTTCGGCCGTGTACGGTTTTTTTTCGTACGAAGAAAATTGTCATGTGTGAAAGAGGCCTTACTATTGACCTATAGAACAAATAGTGAGAAGTGTAATCTTTCATCTATCTCATTAAATGGCCAAAAACAAAAACTCTTTACCTCTTTACCTTGAAATCTTAAAAAATTGAGTGCCGTTCATCCGACGGATAGTTAAATCGCCTATGTCATTGTATATATATTTCTTATAGTACTCTCATGAAGAGGAACG
This sequence comes from Eupeodes luniger, assembly GCA_951509635.1. Taxonomy (NCBI): domain Eukaryota; kingdom Metazoa; phylum Arthropoda; class Insecta; order Diptera; family Syrphidae; genus Eupeodes; species Eupeodes luniger. The sequence goes on from OX608074.1 coordinate 76,067,737, forward strand.
ATCGAAGCGACATCTGAGCGGGTTGGCGATGAAAGAATTTGATCCCTTTTTTTATACCCCTCAATAGATGGGAAGAGATGAGAATGTGAGGGAAAATTCAACAATAATTAAAGAATAGAAAATAGAGAAGAACATATGCAAATGTAGAAGAAAATCAAGGGAGCCAATAGAAACAACCTTTTGACATTATATGTGTGTATGCATATTATACTTGAAGAGGAATGATTTTACGGTTATGCTTTGGCAAGAAATAGAAAAAGTATAACAAAAACAATAACAAAGCAAAAAAGTAGGTATTGGAAGAGTACTTTATATGCGGTTGGTAGTTAAATATATTTTTTAAAATATTTTGTTTTCAATTCAATAGGGTGTTCCTGATAATGGTCTTTATTTTTGATATGACTCTTATACCAAAAATTTAGTGTGATGTAATTCCTTTAGTTTTTCCGTTTTATATTTATATGTAGGTATATGTATATAAAGGGTGGATTTTTAAAAGTCTTTCAAAACAAAAACATATAAAATTCAGAAAAATGCATGAAATCTTTATTTGAATCGATAGTACGGTCCATATAATTTAATGTTTGAAGATTATTTCATGCAAATGTTGACCTTGCCTCAAATGGTCCATGCGCTTAGTCAAATGTTGGCATACTCTATCCAACATTTCGGCCGGTATCTCACGAATAAATGCAAGCGTTGTTCGTTTGTAAGACGATTCATGGTTCAATTGTAGACCAAAATGAAGATGTTTGACAGTGAAACAAAACACGAAACGTTCTTCAGCTGTTTAAACCAGTGTTGCCAAAAAGATAATAGGGACTCTTTTGTTTTCAAAAGGATTCTTTTGTTTTCAAAAGGATTTTTTTCTTGATTAGCTATTCGTTAATAATTTTGATTGCGTCAGTACTTGCAGCTAAACCTCAAACTATCTACCAATTCCTTAGTAAGTTCTCATATACTAGAGTCAAATGGGCTATATGTTCTAATAAGATATCCATTTGAATCTTTTACAAGAAAAGACCTTAAAAGATTAAAACCGAAAAAAGTAAAATGTTCTGGACTATATAAATCGAAGAGACTCACAGAAGCAATTAATGTTATCATAATGATATCTCCACACAAGAAACACTTCCATTCTGTCCAAATTACTTACATGTCATCATAATACCTCATACATATATTAAGCTTATACCTTTCCAATTTAGACACTGACACTTGTACTTGTAAGGTTAATCAACGTAGTTTTATATTATATTATATTTATTTATTTATATGTTTTTATATGAAAATTAAAATTTCAATGCAGTACACCCTATTTAGCCGTTAAAAACAAAAATCGACCTGGTTTTGAATACCGACCTTTTAATTTTTGATTGTGTTTGTACTTGATGGGTACAAATAACAAATAATACGCAATAATAACAACAACAAAATAATTGAATATATTTAAAATCTTCAATGCATCATATGCCAAATATGGCAACATTTCATTTTTCACAAAAATTGAAAATTGAAAATTTAAAATTAAACGAGAATTATTAAATTCAAAATACCTACAACGAGTATACATAGCTACAAACATATGTATTTGTATATGCCAAATATGGCAACATTTCATTTTTCACAAACATTTAAAATCAAACGAGAATTTTTAGATTCAAAATACCTACAACGTTAAAATATACATAGCTACAAACATATGTATTTGTATATGCCAACATTTCATTTATCACAAAAATTGAAAATTTAAAATCAAACGAGAATTTTTAAATTCAAAATACCTACAACGTTAAAATATACATAGCTATAAACAAATGTATGCATAAGCACAAGCACATCTCCTCTACAGTCACACGTGAAAGCAAAAAAAATGTAAACAAATATTATTCCTTCTTGGTTTGACATTTGTATTTTGGCTATCTCCCTCGAACATATTAATGCTTATGAAATTTAAACAAATTTCCTTTTCTCATTCTTTCTTTAGTAATTTTTTCATCATTATTAATTCCCTACCAAATATTTTGATACACGCAGCGCCATTAACGGCTTGGCGATGAAATAAAAAATTTCGTTCCATAGGAGTACTATAAGAAATATATATACAATGCCTATGTAGAAACACCATTATCTTTATTTTTTGCATACAGATACAGTGATATTCAAAATGTGTGTTTTTTTTTTGTTTCTGTAAGAAAGCAAACTGTATTGCCACTCAGTTAGTTATTCATATTTCTGTTTTAATTTGATTATAATTTTGCAGGGAATGTGATTTAAATTGTTCAGCAAAGGTTGTTGTTCAGCAAGGAAAGTACGAATTCTGATCATTCTTTATGCATCTAAAATTGTATCGAAATATTTTTTTTTCTTGAAAATAGACCAATAGAGGTTAAGTGATGTTTCAGCAATTTGGGGGCCCCTGGTGATTGCGGGGCCCAGTGGGCCCAGTGGTAAAGAGGGGTCTGACCACATGTTAATGTAGTAGTGTACGAACAAACCCCCTTCTTGAAGTTTTTATTTTATGTCAAATTGTTTGGTTAAAACTTTGAAATCGAATATCACATTACACAGACGTATTTTCTTGATTTTGATAGTCAACTATCAAAAATCAGCTTACACGATTTCACCCCTGGTATGAATTTCGCTTTTTTTTTGGAATCTTTTGATAAATTATTCTGGCAAATATTCAGTTGTATCAACTTTCAAATATAAAAACCGGACTACTGCGGATCGTTTTGTTGGCAATTTCTCACTTTACTATAATATGGAATGCGAACAAAACGCACTTAATACATATGTGTTTTTGTTCCCGACATTTTGATTAGAAAACCAAACTTTTTTTCAATTTCAGCAGAATTTTTTGATGGTTCGTGTTCTAATGAAAATAATACATATTGGATTTTTTAAGAACATTATTCTACGTTAACAGCAAAATTTTGCATAGAATGAAATCATTTTGAAGCCAACACGTTAATACTTTCATTTATTAATGAGGTATCGAGGATCGAAAATCAATTTTTGTAGACTTTAATTTATATGGAAAAAAATGCCTGTTGGATAAAAAAAAATAACTGAATGTTGAAAAATCTATTTTGTATAGGCTAGAATTATTTTGAAGCCAATATCTTTTAGAAACGTTTTTTTTTCAGTTTTGTATTTTTTTGTAAGAAAACCATTACTTCAATCTATATCAAAATTTTACCATATATCATCGTTGCATAAAATTATGTTAGGTCAACCAAAATGTACACTTTTCTAAATTGCTATAGTAAAAAAAAACACTCACTCAATGCTTTTTAAAGTCCTTTCCAAATTTTTCAGTGCACGATAACATAACTTAATTAAGTCCATCTCGATCTCTTCTGGTTCTTGAGATATGCACGATGTAAAATGATATCCCGAACATACGATTGTACGTTCAAGGGACTTTGTATCGTCGAGAAATGTCAAAATTTTCAATACGACAAATCGTACCGATTACAATAATTTCCTATATGAAGTTTATAATGAAAATATAACTGTCAGAGTTAAAAAAAGCTAATTCAATAAGGAATGCCATTTCGGACAACAATACAAGCAATAATGAAGAATGAATATCTACTGAATACTGACTCTAAGGCATGAAGGATAACTACAACACATATTGGAAGGTTATTTTCCTTTTCTGCCTTGGTGCTTACATTCGAGGAAAAGGTCTCATGATTTTCAATTATTTTTTCAATCAAAAATGGATTTTCCCCCATTTTCGTAGAAGACACCACTTAATTTTTAATGTTGTTATTTTGTACTAGCCGACCCGTGCTTGCGTTGCTTCGCAAATTGTAACCACGAACATTTTTTGAATATTAGTATTAGCATATGAAAAAATTTCTCAATGGGACTGAGCATATTTTCTACAATAATATTAATTTTAGTTTATATGTATATGGTTTCGCTTTTATATAATAGTATAGATTTGCGGTAAAAAAAAAACAAATTTGTTTTTTTAATGTTCTCATACATCTATAGGTTAGGTATGCGTGTGTAAATATCCATAGACACATTTTTTTATTCATCTGCTCATGTTCAGTGCAGTGCAACTGACTTAACCTACACACATTTGTGTGCTCTTTTTATCGACGTCATTGTGAGTACCTTCTTCGAGTTATTTGTAAAGAACATTTTAACTTTATTTCAGTTTTATTGTTCGAGGAAGTGATACAAAATTGGTAATTCAAGCTATTACAATAGAACTTTTCTTATTTTTAAATTGGAAGAATTATAATCTATTCACTTCCTCGAACCAAAAAAATAAAAAAGAGGCTGGGTGCGACCCACACTGATAACTTCCCATCCCGTCTGTCGATTTGTCTTGCTTAAAAGTTTGTGTATATGTATCAATTTTTACCAAATTTGCGTAATATTTTTTGTAGATTTTATTTTATTGAATATCGAAAATACTATTTTCTGTGAAATAAAATAAGTTTGAAGCCAATATTTTTAATTTTTGAAAAGCTATTTGAGCCGAAAGTAAATTTTTACCAAGTTTTAGAATTGTTGTTTTTTTAGGTTTTTAATTTTTTGTAAAAAAAACTATCAATTTAATTTTTTTCAAAATTTTACTGAATGTTGAAAACAATATATTTTGAAAGATAAAAGAAGTTTAAAGCCAATATCTCAAAGTTATGAAAAGCTATTTGTGTCAAAATTCAATTTTTACCAAGTTTTATTAATTTTTTTTTAGGGTTTCTCAAAATTTTATCAGATGACAAAAACATCATTCTTCGCTGCACAAAATTGTTTTGGAAATAAAATCATATTTTAGTCGTAAAATTTTCGAGGTGACAAATTTTTTTTTCAGTTTTTTTGATTTATAAAAAAAAGCAGTTAATTGGATTTTTTCCCTGAAATGTACTTGTTTTGTATCACGTTACAATGTATAATATAAAATTTAATTCAAGTCTCTAGCGTCACTGGTTCATGAGATATTTAGGGTTAGCCAAAATGTTCACCTTTTTTTTAAAATGCTATGGTAAAAAAACCACCCACGCAATTTTCTTTTTATTTATTTGAAGTCGATATCTCTTCTGGTTCTTGAGCTATGGACGACGAAAAAAACGTCGCGAACGTACGGACATACGGACATACGGACGTACGAACGTACAAACGTACGTACACACGCACGTACAGACATCTTTCTAAGAATCTTTTATTTCGACTCTAGGGACCTTCATTTAATTAATGTCCATAGTAACTTAAAAAAAAGAGCCCACAGCCACACTGCTCAGCGATGTGACGATAGAATTAGAGAAACAAAAAAATAATGTGTGTGTGTAGGTTAGTTGATGAACTATACAATACAGACAAATTGAATATGTAGGTAGGTAGGTAAGAGAAAAAACGTAACTATTAAATGGAACACATATTAAGAGAGAAAGAGCATGGGAAGAAAAGAAAATTAAAAATGTTGGAATGATAATGAAATGAAACAAAGCAGCGACCTCGCGATTGTGATTGAATCTAATTTCCTGGATAAAATAAATTCAAAAAGTTTATAATTTTATAATTTGTTTTTATTTATTTCTCAGGTTGTATGTTTAACTTAGAAGTGATTTTAGGCTTAAAATTTGCGCAACAATATTGACTTTATGAAGCAATGCTAATCTTTGTCGATTATTGTATAGGTTTTAAGATATGAGTAGTTGTATAAGTCAACTAATGAAAAAAATTGGAAAAAAAATGTAAAATTAGTAATATTTAAGTTTGACAAATAATTTATGAAAAAAAATTTAAAGCCATAAATACTCTCATAACAATATAGAAAATAATAAAATATATTTCAAATAAATCGGTTGACTACTTTCTGAGATCATGCGTTACAAACTTTAAAATGGTTTCGCTTTTATATAATAGTATATAAGTATAGATATAGATTGATTCTTGTAGATTCTTATTGAAAATTAAATATTTACGATTCTCTTCTTGAATTGACGATTGCTTTTTTTATTTTAGAGAAATAAAACTCATTTGCAACATTTTTAAACTAATTGCGCTTACATAACATTAACGAGTGTTGTATCGGGAAATATTGCATTTATCATGCACTATTATCAAGCCCGCACAAGAGCCTGCAAGACGTACACTTGTGCATATTATGTACGTACATATTTTAATTCAATATTTTATTTTTTGTTGCAAACCCACATTGAGTGCAGGATTACACTTTGGTTTCCACTTGCATTCTCATTTTGTAACTATTAAAAGTTACGAAACGAATATTGTATGCAACATCAGTACATACGGGAACAATGAGTAAGTTCTTGCCTTCAATTTACAATATTTACAACCCTCGTTTTACAACTTCAACTTACCTCAAATCCTCCCACTCCCCTTTACCTCTTCTTCCTAACCCAACCAACAATTGAGACAAATCTAATCAAACATTTCTATAAATAAATCTTGATGAAGTCAAAAGAAAAAAAGCTTATTCAGGATATACATATGTATAAGGCATCGAAGGACAAAGTGATGCAGCGGTTTTCTCTCCTTACCACCACAATTCATTCTTTCGCCATACCCATCAAGCTAACATTATTTGTATGTATATTTACATACGTACATGTGTGTTATGTATATAAATAAAAAATGTACTAATGGCTTTTGTTAATTGAGTTTTTTCTCTGCTACATGCGTTAATGTTATTCCCGTCACAAAAGACTGATTTGAAGAAAAGACCCACAAATTCATCCTCCCTCAGGACAATGTCCTTTATGATTGTATAAGCCCTGCAAAGGAGCATTATGTACATCAATAGGGTATTTTATATTTTTTCGTTTGTGGTTTGGTGTCGCATTCTTCTCCTATTAGTTCATCATCATCACTGAACGAGAAGGACTCAATTCTCTCCATCAGACGGATAGGGAAATAGGTATTTTCCGGAGCAACAACAAGAAAAAAAATACGTACGAACGTAGTATCAACTCTTGATTTCTTTCGTATTGTTATTAATGAAGTGATGAAAGTGAAGAGACACCAAAAAGCAAAGAGTAAGGAAAAATGAATTAATAGCTTCACAAGAAAAGAAAATAAAATCAATAAAAAGTCAAAGCAACAGAGCTGCCAGGATTGAACAAAATAATACATTTTAACTCACATAGGAAGTTGTTGTAATAGGTCCGATTTTTAAGTTTGAACGTTTTGGCATTTATCGACTATTCAAGGTCCATAGAATCTAAATATCTTAGGAACCAATAACAAATTTAAATTTTTTTTTAAAATGATTTATCCTAAAAAATAATTTTTTGCAACGAATAACGTTTTTACATTTGGTAAAATTTTGAGAAAATACAAAGCAGCGGTTTTCTCAGAAAAAATAATCAAAACAAATATCACTAAAAGTTGACAAACATTTATTTTGGACTCTGATGTTTTTAAAAACTGAAGGTATTGGCTTCAAACCAATTTCATCATATAAAAATGTTGTTTTCAACATTCAGTAAAATTTGTATTAAAATCCCACAGTCAGTTTAAAAAAACTACTACACAAAATTGGTAAAAATTGATGTTCGATTCTCGATATCAAGTGAATAAATGAAGGTATTGACTTCAAAATGATTTCACTCTGTGCTTTTCCACTTCTGTTTTAAACGGAAGATAATGTTCTCGGAAAAATGCAATCTTACAAGAAAAGCTGTTTAAATTGGTAAAAATTGGGTTCAACTAAAAATTTCGGAAACAAAGACATATATTGACATCAAACTTATTTTATCATATTGGCAAATATTGTTGCTAACTTTAACTTAATTTTTATGTAAAAAGTCAAAAGGCAACCTACAGAAACAACAAAAGGCTTAATAAAAAATGTTTTTCGACTCACGTATTAAGGAAACATAGAAAGATATTAACTTCAAATTGTTTATCTCACACAATATATTGTTATAATATATTGTTGATCTTTTAAACAAATCGACACACGGGTACGGATGGGGAGTTATCAGTGTGGGTAGCACTCCAGCCTCTTTTTTCAATTTTCATTTCGATTGTTTAGTGCCTATTAAGAAAATTCTTTATATATGTATGTACATTGTACATACATATGTACTCGTATGTATTTACACAATTTTGTATTTTGTATACAAAATAGTACCCGTAGCGTGATGGTTAGTGCGTTGGACTGTCAACGAGGTCCTATACAACGGGGCTCGAATCAACAGAATTGACAATTTCGTGATAAAACTCGTTCGAGGTCACATTGCAAGAGCTATGTCTTCGACCAACAAAGCCTTGGCCGTCTTACATACTTGTTTTATAGTTTTAGGGTTTAGTTTTAAGTAGAATAGGCATGGTGGCACAAAAAAAATATTTAAAAAAAAACAACAAAAAAACAAAAAAAGCAAAAAAAAAAAACAAAAAAAATTAAAAAAAAAAACATGGAATAAAAAACAAAAAAAAAGACAACAAAATATAAAAAACAAAAAACGTTAGATAGTTAGATTTGCTGCTGTGGTTGTTCTTGTTTTAAGTAGTTTATAGGTAGAATAGGTAGTTTAAGTTAGCTTTAAGTTTTATATTAAGGACTTTATTTTAAGTAGTTTTTAAGTAAAAATAAAAAAGGATATTGATATTAGTTTTTTTGAAATTTTCTAATGAATACAAAAATAAATAAAATGGAATTTTAGTTAAATAGATCTTAGGGCCGAAAGGCATTAGCATTAAGTATTATTGTTTAACTTAGAGTGTCCGTATGGGACCAGTAAGTTAGTTGTAAGTTATGGTTAATTAGGCTAGTTTTATGAATTTTTGTCTAGCTTTAAGATAGTCTTAAGAATGAATTAATAAAAATGAATTTAAAAAAAAAAAAAAAAAAAAATGCGTTGGACTGTCATGCAAGGGGTCTTGGGTTCAATCCCTGCCTGTGCCACCTAACTTTTTTCACGGGTACTGCCTCTTGCGAGGAATTGACAAATCCTCCAAGAGTAATTCTTTGTCATAAAAAGTGCTTTCTCAAATTGGTCGTTCGGATTCAGCATATAAACTGTAGGTCCCTTCCATCTCTGACAAAATTACTCGCACACAGGAATGGTTGAGAGTTGTAAGTCACTAGGCCCTGGTTCTTCATGGACTGTTGCGCCACCTAATTTATTTATTTTTTATACAAAATAAAAGCATATTGAATCACTGATGGACAGTTTTCGAATAAGTATTGTTTAAATAGTAAGGTGTTTTTTTAGACAAGTGGTTTCTAAGAAGCAATAAATCGCATATAACTTCATATTATGGCCAAGAATTTAGCTATCCGGCCGAGAGCCCTTATTTCCGACCACGTTTTGCAGCAATGTTCTCTTCAAAGGTGTCAATCGTCTCGGGATTATGTACGTAGACAAGTGACTTCTCATTAACCCACAAATAATAGTCCAGTGGTGTTAAATCGCACGATCTTGGAGAGACGAGAGCGTACACCAAAAGTTTTTCTTAATAAGTTGTTAAGTTGCGTCACGTGAACAGAACTTTTATTTTGGTTCTAAATTGAATTTGTTTTTTTATAATTTAATAAATACGATTTGCAAAACAAGTGTCTAAAAGATATAATCCGAAAAAAGTGTTTCCAGATTTAAAATCACACGTTTAAACATTCAATCGTTAGAAGAATGCAAATTTTTACAAGAGGACTTTTTGATATTTTGATCGTTGGAACTTACTTAAAAGTATTAAACACTTTGTCAAAAAAAATGTTAGGAACTTTTTTTCGACTTAAAGGATTACCAACATAATTAATCGTTGCCTTAAAATAATGAAGTGTGAACAAATTGAGTCTTAATTGACTAACTGGGGTCAAATATAAATACAACTTTAAAAAAAAGACGAAAAGAAGAGAGGAAGGTATATCTATATCTTAAAAGTGCTCGCCACCGATACGGTTACAGCTCCAAAGTTACTATTTTCTATTTGCAGCTCATTTCAATATTATATCAATATCCCAAAGAAAAAATTCTAAAGGTGTTTAATCACAAGGTTTAATGGCCAATTGTGAAAGACTCTGGAAAAAAAAACACTGTCAGGAAACATTTCTTGAAATACATTTCAAGAAAAAAGTTTCTTAATGGCATAAGCAACGGGATAGCATGATTGTTTCATCTGGGTTTTATAAATTGTGACAAACTATTAAATATAAATAAATACAATTAATTTAAAACAGAATTTTAAGACTACGACAACAAGAAATATGAAGTTGAAATGCTGTTTTATGTCACATTTTGAAAACTGCTAGAAAATACACTTTCTGTGATGAGTAGGGTTCATGGAACGTTTAGAGTCCAATGGATCGCAATATAAGATTGATTATGAATGGTGATGGCGACTGTTGAACCTTTCAAATACAAGAACAAGAAGTTAGTTAGTTTACAAATTTGGATGATTTAGATTTGCGTATATTCATTACAGATTAAAGTAGGTATTAAAGTTGCATTAATAAATTAAAATAATAAAGTGAAAGAAATTTTCTAGTCTGCCTTATCAAGTAAAAGGACTGACAATACAGGTACATTATCCAAGAATCCTTAATTTTTCCAGGAAATTTCAGGAACTGACAAGCCCCAAGATTAATCATTTATATAATATGTTCCTATAACATAATTTTGAATTCATTCTAAAAACAAAATGTACCTACATACATATATGTCTTTTCGCTGCAAAAACAAAACAATTCCAGGAATTTGTAGAGAAAATTAACAACAATAAAATACATTTTTAGTCATGCTTACATTTAACATTGAGTAAAAGCCTTAAACTCATATAACAGGATCTGATTTTAAAAAATACTCAGTAAACACCCATAAGAATCATAAACCAAGGTCACTTTTGAAAACCGAAGCAATAACAAATTACGTCCGGGTTAGACCTTGACAGTTTTGACATTACTTTTACATAAAATAAACCCTCTTATCAAGGTCAATCAAAAACTCAGATTTCCAAACATATAAATATAGAAATTATACCTAACTTCATTCATCTGGCAACTCTAGATCCTACCAACAGCCAGAAACAGAGTCAAACACTTTAGGTGCTGTTTTTGTTTCTCACCACACAGCACCTTAAGAAACTACAAACAAAAAAAATAGCAGCACCCCTTTTTAAGTAACCCCTTTAACCCGTCTTAAAAATAGGAATACAATCCCAAGCATCCATCAGTTCAAACTTTTTGCCTTCATCATCGTCGTCGCGTGCATATACAGTTATACACATTCGACTATATACAAATATACAATCATCTAAATCGTAGTGTAGAATATGTGTGTTGGTATTTTAGTTATTTTTTTTGTCAGTACGAGTACTGTTATACGCAACAAGGTCATTGGAAAAATCGTTAAAAACCACCACGACGAAGAAGACAATGCAAAATCTAATTTCTGTTGGCCCACTGGGGTTTTCTTTTTTCTTTATTTGTTATACACACACAAACTTTCTTTGAAATATTGAGAGTAAGTTTTCAAATTTTCTTTATTTGATTCGATTTTCTAAGGATGTGTCCCGTAGGAAAAACGACATATACCTACTTATTTCTTGGAAAATCCTTGAAATACGTTGTAGTGAAAAATCGTTTCGTTTGAAAAATCTATCAAAATGGCGCTTACCAAGGCATTTTTACAGTTAGTATTGATGTTTCTTGCTTCCTTGGCAATTAATAGGGTGATTATTAGTTGGAAAATTGAATATTTTTTCACACAAATTACACTTTTTCCACAGGATAATATATTTTATCGAAAATCAATGGAATTCATCACTTATAAGCAAATTGGCACCTCATAATATGTTTCCACATATTCTTTTTCTTTTGCTTTTTTCACTTTTCCTTTTGCACTCTTTTTTTATTTGTTGGTTGTATGAGTGTGTAAAGAGGAGTTTTTCCAACTTTCCGAACTTGTCTACTCCAGAGCTTACCAATAACTGATAAAAATGTTCCCAGTTGGAAAAGTTGTAACCATGAAAATCTAACACTGGTAGGGTAGATACATTATGTACATATTATATTCTGGATTTATGTCAGCTTAGAGCTTTTTCATATTGGTGGTGAAATGTTTTTGCAATTGATAAGACTGTTACTGTTATTGTTACTGTATGCTTAAGCATGGTGAAGAGTTTTGACACTGACAGATGTGAGGTGAAGTTTTTTGGGTGTTTTAGTTTTTTAGTTTTTGAGCTTTTTGAAGGACGCACTTATGAATGTACGTATGTATGTATGTACTTATAAGTTACACCTTTTAAAGGTGTGCGCTAGTGATAAGGAGAATAATAATTGTCATCATTCTTTTGTAGGGTAGGGAGACGGAAATGTGAACGTAGTATTTATGTTTTGTTTAGATTTCAGCACATTTAAACATAAAAACAGTTTATTTGATGTACAAGAAGGGTCTAACAAATGCCCAGAGAGGGGTAGTGGGTGCGTGGTAGGCAAAGGCTGAGCGCAGCAATTTATAATTTAGACTTTTAAATTTTCTCTTCTACGACCTGAAAGCCTATGGGTGGGTGGGTATAGGATTAATGCCATCAACAGGTTTCCTTAGGTTAATAACTTATCTTTTTTTTTAGAAGTGTCAAGTAAAATTTCGAAAAGATACAAATTCATATCCAGTATAAAAGTTTGGAGGTCTATTCAAACAACATAAATTAGCTATACAGAAGTGTAAGTGTACTATTTAAACAGTTAAAAGGTCAAATAGAATTAAACATAATGTAGTGTGGAAATGTATTAAGAAAATTCAGGACTGGGTCGCAAGAAGTTGCTTTTATAATTTATGTGAACAGGGGTTGGAATCAAAAATAAAACTATAGTCAGGGAAATTTTAAGAAAGGAGTTTCTGTAATTGATCGAAAATTAAAACAAAATTGATCCGAAGGTTCTTGAGAAAAAAAACTTTAATTATTCATCATTCATTGCTGCTCTGAATTTTTGTCGAATTTCGTATTCAATTCCGATTTATTTTTGTGTTCTTTTTCAAATTTGGGTTTTTTAAATACATTTTTTTCCAATATCAGTTTTGGGGTAGGTATACAATGGATTATATATTTACAACAAATTTTACTTAGGCAATACAAATTTTTTACTAATTATTCTTCGTTCCTTAAAAAATATAATAAAACGGTTTTTGTTTCGTAAATTTACCGCAAAAAACATTCAATTACGTTTAAATAATAATCAAAATAAAATCGGGAAACGCTTTTGTTAGAAGCTTTTTGAGCAGCTTTGCATTCGTTACACGTCAATATACATAAATCTCAAAAATAGGATTAAAAAAAGATTGAACATTTGACTACATTTTTATTATGAAATTGAAGTGGATTTCACTCAAATAAAAACATTACAAAAGCTGTGTGTACTTTTAACACCTTTCTTTACCACTACACTTTCAAAAGACTGCTGTATTTGAAACCTTTTGACTTATACAAATTTTTGATCAAAACACTGATTTTTAACTTCCCATAGGAAGTTATTGTAATCGGTCCGATTTGTCGAATTGGAAATTTCGACATTTCTCGACGTTTCAAGGTCCCTAGAATCTAAATAAACGATTTTTAATGAGATGTATGTTTGCGTGTGTCGTATACGTTCGTACTTTCAAGAAGCTGTTTTCGTCGCTCATATCTCAAAAACCAGTAGAGACATCGACTCCAAATAAATTTTGTTATGCAGATAATAACACATTACAATGCAGAAATGACTCTCAAAATTTTGGTTAACCCAAAATATTGTAGGTATATTATGTATTGTGACTTGATACCAAACTGATATGATTTTGAAAAAAAAAACAAAAGTTGCATGTTTTTATTTAAATTTCTTGAAAATCAATTTTTAATTAATTAAAACTCAACTTCTTTTGATGAAATAAAGATTTTATTTGAACTTTAAACTTAGACACTTTATATTAAACATCATAAGATGGGAAATTTATCTTAAAAACACTAGAATTCAACATAAGTGTGTTCCAATACTATTTACAATTTTACATTATATTTCAGTTCAAACGCTTAACTGCAAAAAAAAAATTGAATATTGAATATGAATTTACTTATTTGTCAGAGAAGATTTTATTAAAAGTCAGAAAAATAAATTAGCAGCCAACTTAAATATTTAAAATAAACTATTAAAAAACCATGTGACAACAAGTGATATTTTGATAACATGTTTGGATATTAAACAAAATTTCAATACGAAAATAATATTTTAATAACATATTTTGGAAAATTCACATGTTTAAAAGTTTATGTAAAATATTAAGTTTCATGTCTTTTTTAAGCCTTTGTATTTAAAAAAAAGAATTTATATTGAATAGTCTATAACTAAATTTAATCTTCTGTATGCATTTTTTGGATCTGATTCAATTATTTGCTTGTATGCTTCAAAATATCTGTTAAGTTCTCACCTTGTAATTATACTTGTATCACTTCTTAATTTTGTTAATACACTCATTACATCCTGTCTTGTCTTGTCTAGTTTTGCCTGGTCTTGTTATTCCTAATTTAATTTTCTTGTTAAATTATTGAATTTGGTAAAAAATGTTAGGACTTTTGGACCCACGAGTGACGTTTTTCTGGATGTTTCAGATTAAACCGAACGACAAAATTTGACGTTTGCGACACCTATTTTGGGTATTTGATAATTGAACGCATAAAAATACTTCAAACACATGTGTTGATTTTTGATCCAAATGTTGAATAGAAACTAATATTTTTAATTTTAAAGCGACTTTACTGAGTGAATAAAAACTTTTGAATTACAGACAAAATTGATATCCCGCAAAAAAAATCGTATTGAAAATTCGTCTTTAAAGTTTAGTTAAAACGAAAATATGATGTGTTTCCAAAATTGTCACTTTATTGCTAGTGTCAAACCTTAAACCTTGTACTTCCTTTTTTCCAAATATCTGGATGTCATCAAAGATTAAGAATTGAATGTACACATCTCAATACTTTATTTTATAGTCAATATAGCAAGTTCTTAGTTTCATAAAACTGTATGCAAAGGAAAAATCCTTATGCTACTCATTCTTTGTAGTTACAATGGCCATGTTATAAAATTCATAAAAATCAAACTAAATCAATTCAAAATAATTTCATTCGCTTTTCCCTTAAAGGTCTTCCTTTGGATGAATTATATGATTTGTTTCCCTTTGAAAATCGAATTCAGCTTCTTCAAATACAATTTATCCACTAAAGGCTTGTTAATAATGGTTTAAAATCTCTTCATCAACTAATTAATGGCTGAATTGATGCATTTTATGGTATTTATTATATTGTATTCATTTTAACTTTACCGAGGCGGAGCTGCGTTCTTTTCAATTTCTGCATGTTGATTTACATAAAAGTAAGTATGACAAGATTGAAACTTCAAATCGCATGACCAAATCTTAACTCTTCTTCTATCGACTGAAATCTAAACAAAGTGTTATTAAAATTGTTGTTTACGGGTAGAACCAGTGCTTAACAATCGTTAACGTTTTTTGAACATATATACATATATGTATATTTCTCGGGATTCGAGGTCACTAAAACTTACTTACTTACTCTCACAAAACAACTTACAACAAACAATTTAAGTTCTGGTTTAATTTTTAAAACACTTACATACATACTTTCGATTTGTATTTATTTTATTTTTCCAGACCAATATTGCGAGTATTTCAATTTATTCCACAACAAGGTTAACCTACTTTACTTACATATGTACATTATTTCTAGTTTTGTTCATATAAAAAAGCAAACAAAGAACTCATAATCCTTAAACATGTAATAAATGCAATTGTACAGCCTTTTGGGAAGACATTGAATTAAATTAATATAAATCCATAGTCAAGACTTTAAAACCTCTCAATTTGATCTTAATTTGTTGCTAAAAATAAAGCTGGATTCTCTAGGTGTTCCTTCCAAACATTTGAAAAACTTGCCATTGTAACTCCGTCTATAACACGATGATCGGCTGTCCAACTTACATTCATAATGTAGGCCTTGACAATTTTGCCTTCTTCATTATAACGGGGAACCGGTCTAGTTTTACCCATGGCACCAATAGATACTTGTGGTGCCATTATGCATGGATGAGTATACGTTCCTCCTATCTAAGGACACAAATCAAGACTACAAATAGTGGCTTTAAAATTTTACCCTTAAACTCACCACACCAATGTTCGATAGCGAAAATGTTCCATCAAGAAAGTCTTCTGGGCTTAATGATCCTGCTCGCCCTTTCTGGACTAGGGAATTCAAATCTTTAGCTATTTCCATAATTGATTTCGATTGACAATTTTTTATGTTTGGTACAACCAACCCCGATGGTGTGCCAATGGCAACACTTATGTTATGAGCACTCTTGTAGATTACAGCTTCATTCTCAACATCAAGAGAGCTATTGATAATTGGAAACTTTTTTAGAGCAATTGAAGCTGCCTTAATACAAAATGGCATGAACGTAAGTTTGGGAATGCCATGTTCAATAGCTACACTTTTTAATTGATCCCGAAAGTCAATTAGTTTAGTCATGTCAATTTCATCACTATATGCAAAATGAGGAATTTTCTAGAAAATTTAGGATATCTGTTTAAGTTTGAAAATCTTTTAAACTCAAAAACCTACCAATGATTCAGCCATAGACTTCAACATGGCTTTTCGAACACCTTTCAAAGGTTCTTTACGATCAGCTGGAGGAATTTTGGCCGTTGAATCAGTTTTATTGTTAACCAATGTCGGATGGGGAATATTGGTACCAGGGGGTAATTGCCCGAGATATTCCATGACATCGCCTTTTAAAACACGCCCATCTCGACCAGTTCCAGATACCTTTGTTAAATCGACTTTGTATTCTTTTGAGATTCTACGAACAGCTGGAGTAGCCAAGGTAATCGTTCTTCCAACTTTGTCGGTTTTATCTTTCAAGACATTCTCATTGACATTTTTCTCGTTCTCACTGCTATTGCTGGAAGATGAATCACTCGTTTCACCTTCCTCTTCTTCAATTTCAAAGTCAACAAGTGGTTTTCCAACCAGGGCAATATCATCGATATTGTGATAGAGTTTTGTAATCTTTCCATCGTAACGACTTGTGATTGTAACGGATGCTTTGTCAGATTGCACTTCACAAATATTTTGAAACTGTTCAATAGAGTCTCCTACTTTAACAAACCTTAAATGAGGATTCAATAAAAAAAAATGTACCTATGAATATTTTAAAATATTTTAAAATAATTTACCATTCTTTGACAACAACTTCCCGTATTCCTTCACCAATATCACTTAGGTTAAACGAGATAACTTTCTCCAGACACGGGGAAACATGAAACAAACGCACTTGATTACGAGGTAGCTAAAGGAACATATTTAAAATGAGATTTTAAATTTAAATTAAACTTAAGCACGAATGAATAAAATAATGTTGCAATGTGACATTAGATTCGATGGCTCATTTAAAAGGTTACTAAAAGCAGAACTACAGAAAAGGTTTTGGGGTTTATCAAAAAAAAAAAAAGGGTTTGAAATAAATACTTTATACTAACTTTTAACAGCTTTAACTTAAGAACGAATTGAAAACACGGTTAAAATGTCATTTTGTAGATAATTGTCTCGAAATTGTTACCAACTCTGATGGTGTTGGTATCATTCTGTGAAAAAGTAAAATTCTCTGGAGTTCTTAAACAAAATGACAAAAAATCTATTTTTGCTTAAGATAGCGACTCATTCGCACTCATTTTGTTTAAAAAATGCTCGAATTGTGCCTTTGGCTTGAATAAATTCCCACAACAAAAAAGTGTCATATTTGATTTTTAACTTCTCATAGGAAGTTATTTTAGTCGGTCCTATTCGTCGAATTGAATTTGTTTATATTTCTCTATGGTCACAGCAACACAACGAAATTGATTCCCTCAGATATTATCTCGGTAGACACTGACTACTGCACTCCTACTTTGAGCCTTAGTAGGGGTTTTAAGGTCATTTTCCCATCCAGAGAAGATTGGGAGGATAACATCGTGTCGATAGGTTTCGATACAACCATCTTTGCTGACGGCTCAATGATGGAGTGCGGAGTTGGTTCTGGGATCTTTTCTGAGTCCCTAAATGTAGCTAAATCCTTTAGGCTTCCTGTTTTTGCTAGCGTTTTTCAGGCTGAACTGCTGGCAATTAGGGAGGCATGTAGAATACTTAAACAAAGCCCAAACCAAAACCGAAATGCGGCTATCTTAACAGACAGCCAGGCAGCTATCAAAGCCATTAACTCGGCTACATCCTCATCTAAATTGGTCCAGCAATGTCGCGATGAGCTTGCGAGCCTGAACATTAACCTCGGTGTCACCCTGATCTGGGTTCCGGGCCATAGTGGTATCGTGGGAAATGAATGGGCTGACGAGCTAGCCAGGCAAGGATCGGCCCTTCATAGCTCACTTGCGGAAATGGTTGACATTCCTCTTGGTGCTATGAAGGGTAAAATCTTTTCCATCTACCAAACTGAATCAAATCGAAGGTGGAGCAATTTACCCAACTGCATTATATCTAGGAAGATATGGTCCACCTATAATAAAACCCGTACAAACGATCTTCTATGCAGGCCAAGGCAAGACATAGCCAGGATTGTTGCGGTTTGTACCGGACATTGGCCTATAGGAGTTCATGCAGAGAAATTGGGTATCTCTTACAACACCTTTTGCCGTAGTTGCTGCGACCAAAGAGAAAGTGAAACGATAATCCATTTCCTCTGCCTTGGCAAGCACTAGAATGAAATGCTTTGGGAAAGCATTCTTTCACGAACTGGATGAGCTATCTGAGACAAAGATTAGAGACCTAATCTCTTTCCTCAATGCTACAAAATGGCTCTAATTTAATCGCTATGAAGCTTCTCTATAAATCCTTTCTTTCACAGGTCAGACGAGTTTTGGTATCAAAACGGCGCACTACAGCGCTAATTGGATCTCAGGCTAGGTTACCCTGAGATCGCCATTTCTACCTACCTACCTTATATTTCTCGACGTTTCAAGGTCCCTAGAATCTAAATCAATCAAGAAACATGTTATACATTTTTTCAAAAAATAAAACCTAAACTACTAAAAATTGGTAAAAATTGATTTTTGACATATAATTTTGATGCCTTTAAAATAACAAATACTTAGAGAAAAAAATAAATCTTTACTCTTTTTTGGTTGACTTTAAATCAGCATTTGACACCATTAACAGAAGATCTCTACTATTTAAACTTGCAGCTATCGGGCTATCGACAAAATTTATCAGAATCTATGAGCAGCTGCTCTCAAATATGACAGCTGTAGTTTCAAATGGTAGTAGCAAATCGAAACCGTTTAGTTGTAATACAGGTGTGCCTCAAGGCTGCATTTTAAGCCCGCTTATCTTTTCACTATTTATAATTGATATTGAAGACTATATCCCTGGTGGTGTTACTTTTGGTGATTTATCTATTAAAGTTTTGCTCTACGCCGATGACTTGGTGATCTTAACTGATAATGCAGTCACACTTTAGCTTCAAATAAACAAATTAAAACAATTTTGTGATCTATGGGATCTCCAAATAAACACCTCAAAGTCGAAGATTATGGTCTTTAGGTCCCAACATAGTAGCATTAGAACCGACCGCAACTGGACCCTCAATGGTTCCAACTTAGAAGTGGTGAAAGAATTTAAATATTTAGGCTACACATTAACTCATAACCTGAATTTTGGTGTTCACATAAAAGATAAGGTGAGAGTTGCAAAATCTGCAATAAATTGTATGTGGTCAAACTTTTTTAATAACAAACTTGTTGATCCTACGTCTAAGTTCAAAGTGTTTGAAGCAACTATCAAAAGCTGCTTGTGTTATGGCAACCAAGTCTATGGGTACAAGCAAATAGAAGATATCGAAGCTGTCCAAAGATATTTTTTCAAGCGTATCTTTAGACTCCCAACTAACACGCCCAATTATGCTATACATATTGAATCGGGACTTGCTCCAATATTTATTATGAATTTAAAAGCAAACGCTGATTATATATTAAGGGTAATGCAAAGGTCGGCCAACAATTTGCAAAAGAGGGTCCTATCAGTGTGTTTTAGATGCCGGTATACACCATTTAAAGACTGGTATGATTTGGCCTCGGCACACAACTTTCCTCTGTCTCTATCTGTTGATAGTTTAGATACGTGGAGAAGCGATCTCTACGACTGTATATCTACCATTGATGATCACTTATTCCAAAGTTATCTAGATAGGGCGAGGGAGTCTGTGTCGAGATCAATTTACAGTAAACTTAACCTCAGACTCGGGTCTTCTAATTACTTTAGAGATAAATTTACTGTAATGGAAATGAGCATCATATTTAAAGCACGCACGGAGATGTTAAGCATTATTCACATGAGCACGACCAACGACCAACGAATGAACGAATATTCGCAGATTTTGACATTTCTTTCACATGAGAGTTTTTAATTCGTCGCGAATGAAGTTTGACTTTTAGGTTATGTAGCGCGCGAACAATTTATTCGTTGCAGTGTGGATGGTATGTGGAACGCGATCAATTTATTCGTTGCAGTGTGGATGGTATGTGGGACGCGAATAAAGTTTGACAGTTCGTATCAACTAGAATTTTGTTCGCGACGAATAAATTTGTTTTCTTAAATTTATTAATATAATGATATTGAAAAGTAAAAGTATGCATCATAAATCAAATAGAAACTATATTGCTATTGTTTTGTTAAGATTTTGTGTTCAAATATATCTTTAAACGTATAGAAAATCACATTTTGTAATTCATTCGTCGTTCGTTGGTCGCGCTCATGTGAATGCTACTTTAGAGCTTAATCACAGACCGCACAGAACTGGTAACAACCCAAACTGCACTTTGTGCAACCTTAATCAAGTTGAAAACATTTTCCACTTTGTTGCATTGTGCCCAATCTTGCAGGAAACTCGTCGGCTTTATTTTAACAAGAGTTTTCTTTCACTTGAAGAATGTCTAGGTGTTCTGAATGGAGATAACGGTTGGCGTCTACTCATTCAGTTTTTATTAGATGCAGTCTCATATAGAAACATGTACATTAATATATACTAGAGTAATAATTCTATTACAATTTTGTTTTAGCTAAACTAAAAGCCTAATTCGCATTTGAAAAATTGCTAATCATTTTCGTTTTTTTTCGTTTTCGCCAAACTAAAAGCCCAAGCCGCATTAGAAATTGCAAATTCTTTAAGATCTATGTATTTTTTTTTTTTTTTTTAGCCAAACTAAAAGCCCTTAGAACATTTGAATCAATTGTTTAACACATATTGCCATAATTAAATTATTGCTGTTTTTATAAACTTAATTATTTTGTTTAAGCTAAACTAAAAGCCCGATTCAGATTTTGTTTATATTTTTTTTTTTTTTTATAAATTTATTTATCTATTGAATTACCTACACCATTAAAACGAATATTTTTTTCCCCCTCTGGCATTATTCCTTTTCTTTTTTCAATTGCTATTTTCTTTATATAACCAAATTTTTGTACTTTCTCTCACTAAATGTTTAGTTCAGAAAAATATACCGGCAGGGCAGACGGCCCATGAGCCATGCTTGTAATCTTTAGTTTTAAGTTTGTAAACTTTTGAAATGAAAAAATAAAGATGATAATAATAATAATAATAAATAAAAAATTTTTTACAAAATACTGTTACCAATATTATGTATTGAATTTAATAAAATTAAATTTTTATAAAAAAAAAAACAAAAAACTTCCAAAAATACTATACTTAAATTTGGTAAAAAATGATTTTCGAATCGAATATCTCGAGAAAAAATGAGAGAATTTACTCGATTCTGCATAAAATATTGTTGAAATTTATTTTATTTTTGAGAAAAATTCAATCTACATTTTTTTTTTTTACAAAAAAACGAAAACCTGCAAAAAACAATTTAGAACCTGTGGGTAAACAATTATTTTCGATTCAAGTATATTGATAACAGGAAAAATTATTGACGTCAAACTCTCTTCAAAAATGTGTCAGTCTTATTTTTTAAAGCGTTTACTAATTGAGACAACAATAAAAACCTGAGACAAAAAAAATATTACTCGTAAAAATTACTAAAAATTAAATTTTAAATTAAATGTCTTGAGAATAAAAGAAGATACTGACTTCCAAGTTGTCTCATGCCATAGAAATATTGTTGTTAATGTTTTGTAATATGTAAAGACAGTGTTTTCCACCTCGAAAAAATCTTTACATAAACCATTTGAACATTTTAAGCGGGTACCAATTCGAAGTTATCAGGTGTGGGTTGCTAACTCCCATCCTCTTTTTTCTTAAATTATATGGGTTGCAAAATGCACCAAAAACTCAACAAACTACAGTTTTTGAGTAATTCGAATAAAACTGCACTTCAGTCCCTCTCCCAAATTTGTTTTCTCCAAATTAATCGATCCAGGGCAATTTTTAGGAAGTGCTTGGGCGTATAAATTATGTTATTCCCCAAAGGCTGTCATTTTTAAATGAATATCTAATTTTTCTGGATTCAATGTTTTTGTTAACAATTTGGTAAATAATACACAAATTAATTCATTTTTGTAAGAATAAAGTTGAAAACTCTTCATTCAACAATAAAAGAGTTTTTGACACAAATACCAACACCGTGTTTGACCCATAGTTCAAATTATTTTATCTCTTTTCATTAAATCACAAAAAAAAACTCTCATTAAAGAGAGCCATCAACGACAACTGATAAGCATTCTAAAGATAATGATGCTTTCTAAATGATATATGAAAAATGCACTTTAAAAATAAACAAGGATTAGTTTCACGTACATTATGTTAAAATTGCAACATATTATGTACATATTATATTCAAAATTTTGGAAGAAAAACTACAACTTGTAAACACGTGTTGTAGATTTAAGTATAAACAACAATTATTCAATTTTCCCTCTCTCTTTGCGTTATCTATATTTACTTGCATACAAAACAAGTTTGATTGTTTGTAAAATTGCGATCGCCCGAAAATAAAATAGTGCTTTAAGAGATTGAAACTCTTATTCTTATCACACGTAAACAAAATTATGTAATCGTATTTTGCATAAACATTTGTGACTTTTATTTCTTTTTACTTCTGAATTGAACACAATTTTAACACAAACATAAGATTTTTTATTTGCAAACTTACATTCTTAAAACTTTTCGGAATGTAGTTCCTAAGAACTGAAGCACTATTTTTAAAAATAAAAGATGCCATTTTATTTTTGAGTCTAACAGCAAAAACAACAAAAAAAAACTAAAATTTAGCCAAAAGAATTCAGTCCAGTTTTTCACAATAATGCTTTCTAAGCGGTTGCGGCGGATTAAAAATGAAACAAGTCCGTCAGTTAAGAGAGATACACTCCAACTGAAATCAAAATATCATTGAAAATCGCACAAACAGTCATAATCTTGATCATAAACAACAGCATGGAAACATGAAGTTTTTCGAATTGTTATATTTTTACAATTACAATGTAAAATTTAAAGATAAGGGACAACTTAAACATTTTTGAGTTTTTATTTTTTTTATAAATGAAATGATAACATACTTTTTTCGCAATAAAATATTAACATTTTTCTTTAAAAAAATTCTTAAATAAACGATACTACATATACAACAGTACAGGTTCATATAGCTTCTCTGAATAGTTTTGTCATTTTAATTTGTCAATCGAAAAAACATTGGCGGCTGATTTACTTTCTCTTTAAAAAACTTAAAAAGAGAAAACATGAAAGAGCGTTATTCCTTATCGATTTGAAAGTTATTGCAATTTAAACATTAATCATCTCTTTGTAAGTGTTACCAATGTAACAAAATTGCAATCTCAAAGGGATAGTTATAATTGTAATAAACAAAAAACAACATAAACAACAGCGAGTTAGTAATGATAGTTATGGCTTTACTTTTGTTCATTGACCGCCATCCTTGTTCATTCAATGGCGGATCCAAGGGGGGTCGTAGGGGTCATGACCCCTCCCTGGAAAAGTATAATTTTTTTATTTTCGTAAGAGTTCCCATGACTTTAATTTATTTTTTATAAATACAAATAAAATTTGTATTTTAGTGCTTTTCACTTTGTTGCTGGAAATTCAGCCCTTTTCTAAAAGCGTATCACAAATTCGGGTAGTATGAGAAACAAATAACCTTTGTTTATTCGTTTAAGCAAAGATTTTATCTATTTTTTTTTTAAGTAATTTAATTCACTATAAAAGCGAATCGTCCACCAAAAAATAACTTAAATCTTTGTTATAAACTTAATGGTATTCAGAAATTTAAAATTTGGAAAATCTTTTGTAACGCTCTAAATTAACTTAATAAGATCTTTTCTGAGAGAAAGATAAAATATTCAGATTTTCGAGAAGAAACCTTGAATAAGAGGTCTTCAACTTGATATTATATTCTGAGAAAACATAATTTTTTATTTTCTTATCACAAACTTAAGTTGTCTTTAAAATCCTGAAACTCGTCTTCAATAAAATCTTATTTTTTGACACACATAAGTGTTAAGGGTTTTTTTTCAAAATTGATTATCTATTAAATACAAAAACTTGTATGGTTATAATAAATTTATGAAACTTGAAATTTGAAGTGAATTTGCTTTGGATGCTCTAAAATTGAGATTTTAAAATGAATTTCAAGTATATAAATGTCCCAAAAATAGTAAAAGTGACACTTTCGTTAAACTAATGGCTAATTAAAAACAGAATGAACATTTCAATTCTATTAATTTAATATAAAAGCTTTGAATTAAATGCACCTATTTCGTTAAACTCTTCAAATTACATTATATTTTATTTTCCTAGAAAAAAAATAACATTTTTCTGGCTTCTTGTATCTATGTTTTTTAAGCGATCTTCGCATTACTATATGTATTACTTCTGGAAAATTCAACACAATTTCTAACATTTCTGCATAGAAGGCAAACAAAACCCCTCTAAGCTATTGTATTTTAGCTCTTAAATAGGGCAAATTTAAAAAAAATGGAATTTTGGAATGCTTTCAAATGCAGAGAGTCATCCAAATTAAATATTTAGACAATACCTTGCTAGAATACCTTGGTAAAAGTATTTCGTTTAATGATTTTTGTATACACTATCAGATCTTGGCATAGAAAAACTTAATACAAGCTATATCTTACGACCAAAGAATTGCTAACAAAAAAAATGTGCTCATCTGGCTCATTATCTAGTGCATTGTTAGTAGTTAGTAAGAAATAAAACGAACTATAGTAACATGATACACTATAATAATACAAAAAAAAAACAAACGTAGACAAAAAACAAATATTAACAACAATTAAATTACAAACTAATTAATAAAACATTTAAGTGCGTGATACACTGGTCCTTAGCATATTCTTAAGAATATTCTTACGTATGCTGAAATCAAATAGGTTCTAGTTTATATTTAAAAGTTTAGACATGCGAGTTAATGGCTCATGCATACCATAATTAGTGCGGTGTTGAAAAACATGCATTAATTGGAAACTACGGATATGATAGAGAAATAAAATAGGTAGACTTTCGAATGACAATCGCATGGAAGCAGTTCTAGAATGTCAAACACTTTCTTAATTTAAATATTTCACCCCAGTTTTAACCTATGGATTCCAAATTACTGGAAATGCTGAAACCAAGCTCAAATCGTGTCAAAGAGCAATGTAAAGAGTAATTTTAAACGTTGGCATCTTCCAACAAATCAACCATACATTCTAATGTTGAAGATTTTAGGTATATAATTCGAAAACATAAATAAGAATCATGCGCCTCTCTGATGACCGTTGGACTAAGCTGTCTACGGAATGGATACTATTTGATGGAAGAAGAAATATAGGAGGACATTCACACACTCTACTGGCGAGAAGCACTCCACAAAAATTGAAGAAAGATCTTGGAGGAGGCTTGTGCTCAAACATCCTAATTATAAAAGAAGTACAAACAAAATATTTGTTGTTTTTTTTTTACTACAAACAAAGTATTAAAAAAAAACATGTATGTAAATAATAACATTTATTTTAAAATACTTATAATTATCCATTTAATTTTATTACAAGAAAAATACATTTAAATGGCCAAATTATTGAGTTATTTTAAGCCCATATTATAGAGTTTTCCAAAAATTTAAAATCTATTTAAACTAGTTTAGTTTTACATTTTTAAAGAAGTTTAAAGTTTAATCACAATATTTTAATTTAATTGAAGCTTAAATCAAATTTCAAATTCTTTCAAAATTATTTTTAAAATATTATTATTATTATTTCAAGCTTTTTTCACTCATTAATTCATTAAATGGATAAGTATTAAAAATAAATGTTAATATTGTATGTTTAAACTAGTTTAGTTTTACATTTTTAAAAGAGTTTCAAACACTAAGCAATATTTCAATTTAATTGAAACTTAAATCAAATTTCAAATTCTTTCAAAATTATTTTTAACATATTATTATTATTATTTCATATAAGTATTTAAAAATAAATGTTAATATTGTATGTAGATCTCCTTTTTTATATTATTTTTTTTTTGTAATAAAAAAAAAAAATATATTTTTTACTTTGGTATTTGCAAATGAAAGGAGAGTAGATTTGTATGCAAGGGCCTAATGAAACCGACAGATAACGTATAAATAGGGTTGGGGTCAAAATTCTTTTGTCAAAATTCTGCTTTCAAAATTCTGCTTTTCAAAATTCTGCTTTCAAAATTCTGCTTTTCAGAATTCTGTTTTTCAAAATTCTGCTTTTCAAAGTTCTGTTTTTCAAAATTCTGTTCTACAAAATTCTGGAAATAATAAAAATAAGGTTTGGAAAATGTTATCCAGAATTTTGTAAAATTATCCTCTCGCTTGCATAAGCGAGATGTTTAGACGCAATTAATTTTTGCTCTCTTAACTTAGTCAGGGTCTTAGACAATGGTTAGTGTCTTTTCTTATCCCTTCGTGATAGTGTGCTATTAATCTCTCCACTTTAACGTAATTTGCTTTTCGTTTTTTAATTGTTGTTATTATTTTTTGTTTACATTTTGTTTTTGTTGTTGTTATTTTTGCTCTATTTTCAGTTATTGTTTATAATTATTAAAAGACGAAATTTTGATTTTTTTTTGTTAAAATTGAAACAAAAACCATGTTAAATTGACTTTTCCGTTAATAAATATACTATTAAAAAAAAAGCAGAATTAGCAGATTTTTTTTTTAATATAAATTTTCAGAATTTTGAAAAGCAGAATTTTGTAAACCAGACAAAAAAAAAGCAGAATTTTCGTTAAAAAAGCAGAATTCTGAAAAGCAGAATTTTGAAGCCAGAATTTTGACCCGATCCCGTATAAATATCATGTCTGCACACTTAATCCAATTCTGACTAAATTTTTTGACTTGGTATATTTTTATTACTCATTTTACAACACAATATTCCCAACTATACAATACAACTTTTCGTTCAATGTACATACAAATATTTTTATAAATCTCTTCTCTGTCTTTTAAATAAATCTCTCCTTTATAGATTGTTAAGAGTACAATAACTAAGAGACGAAATTAGTAGTACGTTAAGATTACGAGTAGAGTACCTTACCTATTGCTATTGCCATTACTTGTTTCATAGGAGCTAAGTCTTCTCAAACTCGACGCAACCTCAATTTCCTCAACAAATCAAAAGACAACTTAGAATAGAAAAGCACCATTTGCGAGAGTTTTTAGACATTAGTATTGTATAGTTCTTCTATAGAAATATCTCCTCGTCCTCAGTTGATAGTCTACCGTCGAGTCGACTTATTGCCTTCGTGTGGAGTGTTGTTGTTCTTGCTATTTGGTGTTGTAGATCGTGCTAGAACCCAAAAATACATAATTTTCAATAGTTCTCGTTTTAATTAAATTGGTGAGTTAAGCTGACCTTCATTCTTTTAAAACAAAAATTGTTCTATGGAAAGGGCATTTCTCTCATAATATCCTTGTGAGATTCAGGTTACCCTTAAAAAATATGAATCCTCTGTTCTTCGGATATCGTATACCTGTTTTTGGATTCTGGTTTATTTATGTGTATGTTAAGTTTTCTCGTGTTTTTATTTTTAATGTGCATCTGAGGCGTTTTCGATATCTTTCATTATATTTTTTTTTTATTTTCATCTTAAAAAGTGGGATTTTAAAGGTTGTGGAACGCTAAGAACTCGTTGTTCTACCGGCGAGGCGCGGTGCGGCGGCGGCAGCGGTGACAGTAGTGGTTTTCATAGGTCTCTCATTGTATCTATCATTTAACATGTTAAAAGTTAATGTATAAATATACCCTAGTTTTTCATTCTGTTCTCTCTCTCCTATCTGTCATCTACAATTAACACGAGGTTTTGTTTTCATGTTGATATCACAATTTTTTTCTAGGAATTCAATAATAATAACAACAAACTAATTGATGAAATTTTTTATATATTTTGTACAAATATATTGTATTGTGTACATCATAGCCAATATTGAATAACAATTCAATGAATTTTATATTTTGCAAACTAAAACTTATGAACACAACTAGGTATTTGAGTTTATAAATATGTAGTTAAAAATCTATAGACAATATTTTGAACGTCACAAATATAAAGTGCTAAATAAATATTTATCAATGAGTTAAATCTGCTCAAATAGATCAATTAGCTTCTACTTACTGAAACACATGCTTTAAAAAAAATGTATATTGTCATGCAAATTTAAAAAAAAAGAACTTAATATATAATAACCGTTGTTTAAATTTGTTTCTAACATCTCATATAAAACATATGTATCTAAATAATGTGTAATAGTTACAAATTGCTATTTTTCAAAAATATAGAAGTTTGCGTCAGAACTATTTGAGTGTTTTATGTTTTATCTCGTATAATGCGGAAGTGTGTTTTTTTAAAGAACATTTCTTAGAGTCCAGGGAACTGATATCCGAATAGAATGCGTAATCATTTAAAAACGATATATCATTATCAAAGACTTAAACACAACAACATACATATTTCCAATAATTTGTCGTTATAAAGGAATTCATAAGTATCTATAAAATCATTCGAATTCTTTTAAAATATAGGGTTTTGCAATAAGAATGATCATATTGAATAGACTCCTATTTTGGCAGTTTTCTCTTTTGAAATGTGACAATTAAATACTACGCAATTACTAATAATTAAAAACAATTTTGTACAAGGAACTAAATAATCGCAATTTTGCAAGGAAATTTTCCTCGCCATGTTATTTATCGATAAGGTGATCATGATCACAATTATTGCCCACTACGATCTTATTATTTAACACCTTAAGAGTTTTTTTCTTTGGTTAGACATAGAGGATAAAGTACTGTATATACTCTTATGCTCAACAAAGACAGAATTCGAGAACATACAGCCGCAAATGTATAAATTGGTTACTTTAACAAAATATTCATAATAATAGTTTGTGTGAGATAAATTATTTGAAGTAATTTGAAAAATAGGTTTTCGTGTATATTTAAAAAAAATTGTCAGTTGAATTTTTCTTAAATATTATTAAAAATTACCAACAATATTTTGCATACATGATGAAATAGTTTGATTTCAAAATCCAATTTTTTTTACCAATTTCAGTAGCGTTTCTTGAAAATTTGTATTTAAACAAATACAGATTAGATTTTCTTAGAACAATTTCTTACGTTAACAACACAATTTAGCACAGAGATATCGAGAATTGAATATCAATATTTACCAATTTTGCGTAGGGACTATTTTTTGCAGATTATAATTTTTATGAAAAACTGTGTTTTTTTTTAAATTTACTGAATGTCAAAAAATGATTTTCTATAAGATGAAACGAGTTTGCTTTTAGAAAGATATTTGATTCGAAAACCAGTTTTTACCATCTTTTATTAATGTTTTTTTTAGGTTTTTATTTTTTGTAAAAAAAAACTCTCGATTTATTTTGTATGAAAATATGTCCATGTGTCGAAAATGTTATTCTTCGTTGAATAAAATTATTTTGGAGATACATACAATCATATTTTGCTAGTAAAATATTCGAGGTGACAATTGTCTTTTTTTGTCTGTTTTTTTGCTCTATAAGAAAAACGTTATTTAATTTGTTTTCAAAATTATATCAGTTTGGTCAGAATATAATACAAAATTTGGTTCAAGTCGCTAGCGTTATTGATTCGTGAGATATTTTGAATTAACCAAAATGTTCACTTTTTTTTTAATTGCTATGTTAAAAAACCACCCGCTCAATTTTGTCTGCATCTTTCTGCATAATTATCTGCATAACACTGTTTATTTGCAATGGATATATCTACTGGTTTTTGAGATATGGATGACGAAAAAAGATTCCCGAACGTACGGATGTTCTGAATGTATGTACGTACACACGCACACATAGACATCTCTTTAAAAATCTTTTATTAGGATTCTAGGGATCTTGTCGAGAAATGTAAAAATTTTTAATTCGACAAATTGGACCGATTACAATAAGTTAAAAAAAGACAATTATTTCTCTGAAAATCATGGTCGTTTTTTTTTTTTAATATCGAAATGAAACCTCTTATTGGATAACCCTATAGTATTAAGTATAGTACTTTTGAACAAAATTTCACAAAGTTAGTGATCGTTTAAACAATTCGAACTTATCCATTTAAGAACCTGTTGGTAGAATGTACGTAGAGTACATCCTTAAGCTAAGTATACACGATTGGAAGATTTTAATCAATTTTCTATCAACCACTCAATTTTATCTGTCAAAAGTGACAGAAAGTCGGCAAATTTTCTATCAAATAATAAGATGAAATGGATATTTAATGGTGTTCTTTCTAAACAACATCATGCAATTTTGAACTGGCGGACAATTTTTGAGAAGGAAACAACAACAAAAGTTTACTGGATTTCGAAAGAATTTTAAAACTACGAAAATTGAAAGAAATAAGAAGTCACCGTTTGGCAAAATAACGAAAAAGAAGTTATACAAATTTTATAAGATAGTCTTTATTGTTTGCTTCATTATTGTTTCAATTTTTTTATATTTTATATTTTTTTAAATGTTTTTGCACTGTTTTCACTTCTAAAATAAACTTGCATGGGTGGAGTGCCATAACCCCCGCGGCATTAACCCCCGCGGGGGTTAATTCCCAATTGAATGGGAATTAACACCCGCGGGGGTTAATTCCTTTTCCAAGTGGCATTAATCCCCACAAGAAAAAGGAAATAACCCCCGCGGGTGTTAATTCCCATTCAGAAATGGCTTTAACCCCCATTTTTTCTTTTGTTTTAGCTTTGCTGTACAATAGTAAACAAATAAAGGAAAAATAAATAATTATATAGGTATAAAATGCACAACAAAGTTGCGATCTTGTTCCTTGAGTTGAAGTTTAAAATAATGTATTTAAATATTTTTGGAAAATAATTCTTATTTTGTTTTACGCATTTTTAAATGTACTTAAACCTTTAACTTAAACAGAAATAAAGTACATATCTATTCTTTTTAGAAATGGTGAGTTTTCAAAATGGAATTGAGAAAGCTATGATATACCTTCCTATAACAGATATACAAAAAATACGAACTAGTGTTATGCACTTTTTACTATCATCATAATCTTATGCAGGTACCTACAATTGTTATTTTAGGTGACGTGAAATAACACCAAATGAAATAAAGCCAAATTCAACAAATTTGGCCTTATTTCGTTTTCAAAAACGAAATAATAGCAATTTGACATTGTTTCGATTTAAAATTTTGCAGAATTAGGAAAAAACATAAAGTAAAATTATCTTTTGTTTTAATAAAAATTCGGGGGAACCGCAATTTCGGAACAATTTTTTTTGTTATTAATTAAAAAAGTTGAAAAATGACAGATACTTGTTGCTCGATTCAAATTTTTGAAATTGGAGCCTAAACAAGTTTTTTTGAATTGATAGCACGGCGGCGTACTAACAGCTAGGTATGTAAGGGGGGGCATGCTGCCCCCCTGCAACCCCCCTGCTTGGGATCACTATAGGATTTGGGGTGGGTGCGAGTTTGGGTATATGCAAAGAACACGAATGCATTGTGATTCTTTCATAACTGTGAGCCATACTTGCTTTTTTTTTTGTTGGGAATTTCTTTGATTTTAGTGCTCAAATGCAAAAGTTCTTTGCATATACCCAAACTCGCACCCACCCCAAATCCTATAGTGATCCCAAGCAGGGGGGTTGCAGGGGGGCAGCATGCCCCCCCTTACATACCTAGCTGTTAGTACGCCGCCGTGCTATCAATTCAAAAAAACTTTTTGCAAACGAAATATTGCCAACTTTTGAATTTTAAAATATTCGGCGTTGTTTCCATTATATTTTTGGCCTTATTTCTTTTTATAAATCGAAATAAAGCCAAATTGGTTTTATTTCGTTTTGAACAACGAAATAAGGGCTAATTTGAAATTTGGTGTTATTTCATTTGGTACTATTTCACGTCACCGTTATTTTATTTCGATTTTTTATGACTCCAATACAAACTATATATGCAAAGAAAAAAAAATCGCGCGCCTTTATGTTTGTTGTTTTTTTATTAACGTGGGGCTTATTTCCAGTTATAATTGGGCATTAACCCCCACATAAAAATGGAATTAACCCCCGCGGGGATTAATGCCATTTGAAAAAGGAATCAACCCCCGCGGGGGTTAATTCCCAATTGAATGGGAATTAAACCCCGCGGGGGTTAATGCCGCGGGGGTTATGGCACTCCACCACTTGCATGTTCCATGTCATCTGCCGAGAAATGTATCTTCGGATGAGTCTGCCAATTTTTTTATTTTTTTAAGTCTTCCAATTGTGTAAATAGACAATTATTATTATGTATAACTTTAGGTATTTCATTTCATTCGATTTCATTTGAATTATGTTTTTTCCTAATATGACCAATAATGACGTTTTTGAACAAAAAATTTATTTTTTTTATATAATTCTTTTTGTCCTATCAATATAATTTATTATTAACTTTTGAGCCATACTCCGGGCAGAAATTCTAGATCTATACTCATCTACCAATTTATTTTGGCTTTTAGTGAAACAAGTACTTTTTCTGAATTTAAAATCGAATTTCTAGTTTGTAAATTAATCGAGTGATTAATTAAAGTCATAATTTTATTCTTGAGTATTTGACTTTGTTGATTACATACAGCTATAAAATGGATTATTGAGCATCAAACTTTCGGGTAAAGAATATGTCCACTGCAATAACAATTTTTTGTTGTATTAATTTAATCAAAGAACTTTTTTAAATTGAATAAAATTTGCTGATTTAATTGAATCCCAATTGATTTATTTTTCTTCTGTTATGAGTAAAAAAATATTAGATTAATTTAGGAACAATAAAGTTTGTGGTTTTGAATAATTTCACTTTTCACTTTTTTTTCAAACATTTTTTATTAACTATTCTAATTTGTAATTTCAAACATTCTCAAGAACTTTTAATTTACATAAAAAAGAATGTTGAGAATATCTTTATTTAATTGATTTTTGAGATTGGTCATTCAATACAGAAAAAAGCTTGAAAGATTATTTTGAAATTTAACATGAAAACTGATACTTTATTTGCCAGTGAAGAAAAATTAAAAACAAATTGAGGCTTGGATACGATCCACGCTTATAACTTTCCATCCGTGCCCGGCGTATGTCGATTTGTCTAAAAGTTCAACAAAATAATAATAAAAATAATACGAAAATTTCAATTGAATATCTTTCTTTGTTCTCATAATAATTGAGTTGAAACCGATTTCTTATCAGTTTTTTGTTGTTTTTGTAACTTTTCGTCTTTTATAAGAAATTTTTGAATTTTTCTAAAACATTAACTAAAAGTTAGCAACAAAATTTTTCAAATGATAAGTTGAGTTTGATTTCAATATCTGTTTTTGTTCGCGATATTATTAGTTGTTAATAACAAAACTTTGAATAGAAAGACATAATTTTGACACACCTTCATCTATTCTCAAAATATTCGAATCGAACATCTGTGTTTACCAATTTTGCGTTGTTTTTTTTTTTGTATATTCTTATTTTTTATAAAAAAAAAAGTTAAAAACAATATTTTGTATAAGATAAAACTAGTTTGAAGTCAATATCGTTTAATTTTTGAAAAGATATTCGAGTCCAAAATCAATTTTTACCAACTTCTAGAAATGTTTTGTATGTTTTCATTTTTTTGTAAAAAAAAACAGTGACCTTGATTTTTCTCACGTCACAATGTACACAATACAAAATTTGCATTGAAGTCGCTAGCGTTATTTGGTTCGTGATATATTTTGGGTCACTCTTGTTAAAATTCTTTCTGTACCTTTCTATATTATTATTTATATAACAAAATTTATTTGAAGTCGATATTTCTACTGGTTCTTGAGATACAAAACGACCTTGAAACGTCTAGAAATGTCAACATTTTTAATTCGTCAAATCGGACGTATTGGAAGTTAATACAAAATTTCCGTCTAATATGATAGGGTTGGCCCAACCCAAGGTTGCCTGCATTTGAGATGTGAAGTCCTTAATATGGTTCCATTAATTGCCTTCATCTGTAATTTTGTTGGTTTTGGTGTCAAATGAAAGAGTATTTAACTATCTATTTAACTGTATGCATTTTAAAATTTTATTTTTATCCAGTACCTACATCAAAATTCTTGGCAACTAAAGATTATATTTGAAAAGATATTTGAACTGAGAGTGTGAAAAATTGTGTGTAACATTTAAAAAAAATAGATACAAGCAAAAAATTATTTTTTATATTATATAAAAACCTTAAATTAATTAAACTTATTATTAAGCTTAAATCTATTGTAATAAGATCTAGATCTACTCTCATGAATTGAAACGTCAAATTCTATAATTGTCTGTAAGAAGACTTATCTTAGATTAAATAATTTTGTAATTCAATGATATTATTTAATTTTCGGTAAGAAGACTTATCTTAGATTTAATGGTTTAAATATTAGGTATATCCTGCAATGTCAATTTAGAAAAATTCCACGGAAGTTTTAAATAATAATTTTTAGAGTTTTATTTGTACATATTTGAAGTTTTTGATATGTCATTAGGCTCTTACAAGGAGAAGCTTTACAAGTCTTAGAAGTATTTATAACTTTATAAAGAATAATTTTACAAAATTTTATTTTATTTTTATTTTAAGATTGTATACGAAATTTTGCTTTCTCAGTCTAAATTTTTGGAAAGTCGGGAATATAATAAAGTTTCAGGTTTTTCAATAGGGACTTCACAATTTTGAATTGAATTTGTGAACTCACTCTTTCGTCATCAAACTGGGATTGTCAGTTTATTGAGTAAACTAAAAATGTTCATAATGGTAAAGTAAAGGAAGAAACAAAGTCTGGAAATTGTTAAAATTTTCTAGCGAATTTCGGTCGTAATTCACGCTCCAGTAGACAGGAAACATTAAGTTTAGTGCAAAATTTGAGTCTACATATTCGTTGTGTAATGCTGCCTTGTCAATGAGACAACGGGTTAGTCGAAGTGTCGAAAATATCACCACCGCCGCCGTTCGGTGGACGTAGCAAATGATACAAATCAGAAATGATAACGTATTTTGACTTATGTGTATTCCGCTTTCCAAAGCCGATAAATTGTGTTACCTCAATCGAATGGTTTGCGCGCAAGCTGTAATATTCAGCTCTTTTTTGAGCTCAATGGCAGGCTTAAAGGGATGTGAGATGTCGTCATAAGTGGTTTTCGTTCGAACAGCTACATAACTTTTACCTTCCGAGATCATATTTTTAATAATTTCGAGTTTTTCGTTAGTACAATTCTTCCACGGTTCATTGTCTTTAAAAAACTGTAAATTTTTTGTTTTAAATGAAGAAAGCAACTAATCATTAACAAATTTAAACACTTCACCGCCTTGAAATATGCTCAACGAAAAGAGTTTTTGTTTAACGAAATCTGCAATAGGTGCTCTTATTTTTACCGCCCAAAATATGGATTTTTTTTCCAATATGGCCTACAACAAATATATAAAATAAGACTACTTGGTAATAATTACGTCACTTACATATGTGGTGAATAAAAATGTATCTTTTTTGTATATATTGTGTCGTTTTAAATAAATAATTTATGTGCATAAGTATTAAAAACAAAAAAGACATTCTGATTCGAAAAGAACATATTTTATAGTTTAAGACCCCATCCTTAAATTTTTCAATTTTTCAAAATCATTTTTGACACGCTTAAACTCCTTTGATTTCATAGTGCGGCGGGCGAGACGAATTGTATGTCGACGATAACAATCATCACATTACTGTGAATGGCCAGAGGTCTGTTCTTTTTCTAATGTTAGTTAACTATTTGTTCTGAAATGAGTTTGAAATTCATTATGAAATTAAGATAATTCCTGTACTAAATATAAAGGACTATACTTTCTTTCTACTTTCGTATAGTGGAAATTAAATACGCATTTCGTGACCTAATAAGTTCTACGGAAAAACCAATCAAAACCGTATTTTTGTCAACTTTTAAAAAGCTGTAAGAATACCAATCAGTCGCACTTAGCATAAAATGCAAAACTAATTTTTTTTTATATCAAACCACAAGTGGTGTTCTGTTTTCTATTTTTGTTAGTGCTTTTGAGGACGTCAGTGGTAAAATTTTAGGGTCACTTAAAATCACTGATAAAGTCTGATGTTTTTGTGCTAAAGCCTATATGCGAATGTTTTGTGTGTCAATTTTTGCGCTTGATTTAGCTTAGGTGCGATAGCTTTTAGCTGAGTTGATTAGCATTCCCCTTCTTTGCATAAGTTTGTCAAGACATTTCTTTTTTAGATTACCTATGAAAATTATAAAAAGTATATAAGTTGAATGAAGATAATGAAGAAATTAATGAACTCAAATCATTTGTTTTACTTGTTATGAATCGCTTTTATCAATAATATGAACTGTTTTTTATTTACTTGATAATTGCAAGAATCATTTTAATTAAATTTGTGTATAGAATTGAAAAACAATTGATAAAATGCCTGGAAATAAGTCATATGAAACACCAAAGGACTTCATCAATCCTGGATTACCATCAAAGTGCACTTGGCATTTGGGAACAACTGAAAAATCTCCACACTCACACAAGGATATGTAAGTATAAGCATACTATTTTGTAACTTTCGTTTTAAGTTTACTTCAATTTTTTTTAAACATACATACATACTAAGTCCACACCGCACAAAGATCACACCTGACATCGTCAGTGTCATAGGATGTACCCCATTGGTCAGATTAAATAACATTCCCCAGGCAGAGGGCATCAAATGCGAAATGTGTAAGTTAAATACTGTCTTATATTTTATATTTACTTCTTTAAAATGGTTTAATTCATAGATGCCAAATGCGAATTCCTGAACCCTGGTGGTTCAGTCAAGGATCGCATAGGTTATCGAATGGTTCTGGAAGCCGAAGAAAAAGGCCTTCTCAAACCTGGCTACACTGTGATTGAGCCGACTTCAGGAAATACCGGTATCGGTCTAGCTATGGCTTGCGCTGTCAAAGGCTACAAATGTATCATAGTAATGCCAGAGAAAATGTCAAATGAAAAAGTTTACGCCTTGCGTATATTGGGAGCCAAAATTATTCGCACTCCCACTGAAGCACCTTTTGACTCACCTGAAGGTCTTATTTGCGTTTCTCAACGATTGCAAAAGGAAATCAAGAATTCCATTGTATTGGATCAATATCGAAACCCTGGAAATCCATTGGCTCATTACGATGGAACTGGTGCTGAAATTCTCTGGCAACTAGACAATAAAGTCGATATGGTAGTTTGCGGGTCAGGAACTGGTGGAACTATTGCTGGGATTGGTAGAAGAATCAAAGAACAAGTTCCTTCATGCCAAATTGTGGGTGTAGATCCTTTTGGATCTATTCTAGCACGTCCCGAACACTTGAATGACAGTGATGTGCAGATGTACGAAGTTGAGGGAATCGGGTATGATTTTATTCCAACAGTTCTCGATCATTCAGTGGTAGATCATTGGGTGAAATCTGAAGACAAAGAGAGTTTCCAAATGGCTCGACGACTTAACAGAGAAGAAGGGATTCTTAGTGGTGGAAGCAGTGGCACAGCCCTTTCTGGTGCACTCAAGGCCGCCCGCACCCTTAAGGAAGGTCAACGTTGTGTCGTAGTTCTGCCCGATAGTATTCGCAATTACATGACAAAATTTGTCTCGGACAACTGGATGGAGGCGAAGGGTTTCAAGGAAGTTGTGAACGAGCACAATCATTGGTGGTGGAATCATACACTCTCATCTCTTGACCTTGCATGCCCGACAGTGACAATTGATTCATCAACTACCATTCAGGAGGCTATTGCAGTATTGAAGAAGCATAACATTCAACAAGTTCCACTCTTGCACAAGGACAACGGGTAAGAATAATAAAATTAACGGGTACTTGATCAAAAACCACATTTCTTACGTACTACTTTCAGGTCAATCTTAGGTGTGGTTAACCAAGAAACCCTCATAAATCAAATAGTAAGCATGAACCGACAAAATACAGATCCAGCTATTAAGGCGTTGAACAAAAAGCCTATAGTTGTAACGTCAAGTGCAATTTTGGGAAAAGTTGCACGTGTGCTTGAGGTTGAGACTTCAGTTCTTGTTGTAGATAAAGTCGATGAAAAGGATATGTTGAAAGGAATCATAACTAAGTTGGATGTACTCAGTTTCATTTCACAAGGACCAATCAAGACTTCCAATGGAACAAGTAGTTAAATAGATCTGCTATCAAAAGAAACTGGAATAAGACTAAAATCACATCGGAACGCATTTTTTTAAATTTAAATAAATTTATATTTTTGAATAGTAGGTCTACATTATATATGTATATTTAATAAAAAAAATATATACTATAACATTGTTTGATGATGGAAAAGCCTTACTATAATAGGTCCAAGTACAACCCACAGGACAGCGCAGTAGAGGAAGACCGCGAATCAGGTGGCGCGCACAAGTGGAAGGTGACCTCACCCAACTCGGAGCGCGAAACTGGAGACATCTAGCTAGGGACCGAGCTAGATGGAGAAGTTTGTTGGGTGAGGCCCTAGTTCACACAGGACTGTAGCGCCACCTTAAGTAAGTAAGTAAGTAAGTACAACAACATTCAATTTGAAACTTGATTACCCTGAAAGATCATACCTATCCTATTTACTATCCCAATTCTTTTTGCTCTTTCAGTTTTCTCATGAATTTGAAGTCTAAGGTGCCAATTATAGCTATCATTGGTTTTCATAATTGAAAACAAACATTGTAATTTTTTTGACAGGTCGTTTATAGCTTTTATTAAATATTTCTGTCATTGGGCAGGTTCAGACAACATAAGAGACTTCATTTGCAGTCAACTTCATTCTTTGAACGTAAATTTTGGCCAAGGCAACTAGTTAGTTTTTCAAGTGTCATGAATTTCAAATTCAGAACTTTACTTTGCAAACCACTACTTTAAGTTCATAGTACAAAAACTACCAAAAACATTAGTGTCTACAAAACACTCCTCAGCAAGCTACAATTCCATCACGATTTGTATTTTGTATTGTAAAGAAATATAAATTATTTCTTTTCCAAATTGACAAGGGACCCTTTTACATAAAGCATTAAATGAAGTTGTGCAGAAAATAAATAAATCATAGAGTAATAAAGTTCAGCTTTCAGTTGAATGAAAAAGCATGACCATCAACAAAACCATCAACTGTCATTTTAATAGAAGTAGAGTTGACTTAATGGCTGCGTTCAATCTTAGACAGATAGGGTATCCGGATACCTTTTTGTTAGTGTTTTACGTGTAAAATAACAGCTGATCAGAAACAGCAGAGATGTCAAAAAAGTAATCAAAAGGTATCCAAGAATTTCTGGGGTATGTATAGGTATCTGACAGAACAGCTGATTCAACACATTGTTGAATTTCAAGAAACTTAAAAATTGTTTTCAACTTTTTGTATTTGTTGGTAAACAAAAAGATACAAAATGTTAGTTGAAGTTGTATTTGAGGATGTTCTGTACATAATAGACGATGAAGAAGGTAGCAAGTAAATTATTAATCGTATAGAATTCCCATTGAGCTTAGAGGAAATTTAACATAGATTACAGATTAAGGTTATCTCTTTTTTACTAAATTTCTACGCACCTATCAATTCATCATCGCCCGACAAATCAGTGGAATTATCCATTAAATGTTTAATCTTACAACAATTTTGACGTCGAAGCTAAAATTATTCTCTACTTTTTGTGAACAGCT
Organism: Eupeodes luniger; assembly: GCA_951509635.1. Taxonomy (NCBI): domain Eukaryota; kingdom Metazoa; phylum Arthropoda; class Insecta; order Diptera; family Syrphidae; genus Eupeodes; species Eupeodes luniger. The sequence goes on from OX608074.1 coordinate 76,107,953, forward strand.
GAAAGTTGTTTTTATTATTTGACATCTATCTCAATACAGCTATCCAACTCGTTCAACAAGGTATCTAAAAATCCACCTATCCAAGATACCCTATCCTACACGAGATTGAACGCAGCCAATAGCTTGGGAGATTTTTCTTGACTAACTTTCCAGTCACCTTTCCATTAAAGATGTCTTCATTGAAAAGTAAGGCGCCAGTTATAGCTATCATTGAAAATTGTTTTCAACTTTTTGTATTTGTTGGTAAACAAAAAGATACAAAATGTTAGTTGAAGTTGTATTTGAGGATGTTCTGTACATAATAGACGATGAAGAAGGTAGCAAGTAAATTATTAATCGTATAGAATTCCCATTGAGCTTAGAGGAAATTTAACATAGATTACAGATTAAGGTTATCTCTTTTTTACTAAATTTCTACGCACCTATCAATTCATCATCGCCCGACAAATCAGTGGAATTATCCATTAAATGTTTAATCTTACAACAATTTTGACGTCGAAGCTAAAATTATTCTCTACTTTTTGTGAACAGCTGAAAGTTGTTTTTATTATTTGACATCTATCTCAATACAGCTATCCAACTCGTTCAACAAGGTATCTAAAAATCCACCTATCCAAGATACCCTATCCTACACGAGATTGAACGCAGCCAATAGCTTGGGAGATTTTTCTTGACTAACTTTCCAGTCACCTTTCCATTAAAGATGTCTTCATTGAAAAGTAAGGCGCCAGTTATAGCTATCATTGAAAATTGTTTTCAACTTTTTGTATTTGTTGGTAAACAAAAAGATACAAAATGTTAGTTGAAGTTGTATTTGAGGATGTTCTGTACATAATAGACGATGAAGAAGGTAGCAAGTAAATTATTAATCGTATAGAATTCCCATTGAGCTTAGAGGAAATTTAACATAGATTACAGATTAAGGTTATCTCTTTTTTACTAAATTTCTACGCACCTATCAATTCATCATCGCCCGACAAATCAGTGGAATTATCCATTAAATGTTTAATCTTACAACAATTTTGACGTCGAAGCTAAAATTATTCTCTACTTTTTGTGAACAGCTGAAAGTTGTTTTTATTATTTGACATCTATCTCAATACAGCTATCCAACTCGTTCAACAAGGTATCTAAAAATCCACCTATCCAAGATACCCTATCCTACACGAGATTGAACGCAGCCAATAGCTTGGGAGATTTTTCTTGACTAACTTTCCAGTCACCTTTCCATTAAAGATGTCTTCATTGAAAAGTAAGGCGCCAGTTATAGCTATCATTGAAAATTGTTTTCAACTTTTTGTATTTGTTGGTAAACAAAAAGATACAAAATGTTAGTTGAAGTTGTATTTGAGGATGTTCTGTACATAATAGACGATGAAGAAGGTAGCAAGTAAATTATTAATCGTATAGAATTCCCATTGAGCTTAGAGGAAATTTAACATAGATTACAGATTAAGGTTATCTCTTTTTTACTAAATTTCTACGCACCTATCAATTCATCATCGCCCGACAAATCAGTGGAATTATCCATTAAATGTTTAATCTTACAACAATTTTGACGTCGAAGCTAAAATTATTCTCTACTTTTTGTGAACAGCTGAAAGTTGTTTTTATTATTTGACATCTATCTCAATACAGCTATCCAACTCGTTCAACAAGGTATCTAAAAATCCACCTATCCAAGATACCCTATCCTACACGAGATTGAACGCAGCCAATAGCTTGGGAGATTTTTCTTGACTAACTTTCCAGTCACCTTTCCATTAAAGATGTCTTCATTGAAAAGTAAGGCGCCAGTTATAGCTATCATTGAAATCGATCCGGACAAATTTTTGAATCGATATTTGTCGGTGTTTCAATTTGATTAGAAATGAAAATTATATAGGTACCGATCGATCAGAAATCACTCAAAGAATTTTTTTTGAGAAAAAAGTGTACTTGCGCATTTATTTTTCTCTAAAAATGTATTTTTCTATTTTCCGGACGGAAATTCATTTTCCTGAACAGCTGATACTTTTATTTTCAAAAGTGAAACGAATCGTTCCACTGATTTGTGTTCCAATTTCACACAATTTCAATGACAGATTTCTGTCAGTAAACATACAAAAATAGGTATGTTCAGAAAATAGCTCTCAATAAATTTTCCAATTTCTGATATGGTAACCACAATAAATTGGGATCTATCAGGAATATTCCGGGCAATTTTACTACCCACGAAAGTTTCATTCATAATGTATGTATAGTATATGTTTACAAATTATTGCTTTTCGTTAATCTTTAGCGAGACTCGAGAACATCTGGACCAATTTTGCTAATTTTGGTCTTGAATTATTTGTTTTTGAAATATCCTTATTCGATCTTCGTGACAACCAAAATATTATAGGTGTGGTTATGATTCTGTTGTCAGGTGATTTGCGTCAGACTTCTAGCCCCGATCAACAAACAACAAACAAACTGTAAATATGTTTGCAAAGTAGTTGTTAGACATTGAAAATAACAAAGTCGCAGTGTACATCTTAATAGGATTCATCACTTTACCCACATTATTTTCGGAAATTAATCTCGAATTGTGTCACAGGATCATAATTTAAAAAAAGTTTAAATTGAAATTACTTTCACAGTAAAACAAAATATCCAAAATAAGTTTTGTATAAATTTGTCCTATTCGATACCATGCCAGGATGCACACGAACAAAATAAGTAATTTCGCCCTTGAATGATGTTCCGAAAAACAACAAAATCAATCCACCTAAAAACACTGTTTTGACAGTAATTTCTAATTTGTAGTTGTACGCCATTCACGATACGAATTTTTCAAACGTGGAAAATATTTTTAGCGTCGTTCACGTTTCCAATGTTTGAAGAAGGGATAAATTCTCAGCAAAGTTCTATGCACGATACAAGGTTTAGTAGAAAATATCAAACTCTCAAGGCAATTTCTCTTTCAAAAACACATACATATTTCTATTTCGGTATCAGCCATTTTCTTGGTCCCTAGCATGTATAACAAAAACGATTGATCGATGAAGTGGATTGTAGAGAAATGTAGAGAGCGATTGCCAAATTGACAATCAATTATCGTCTTAGCCGATTCCACCATATCCTTTGCGTTTGGATTGACACTTTCTATTTAAATCGACTGAAATTAATTTTTTAGGGCCGTATTATGATTCCCCTCAGGTCGAAGGTTTTGGCGAAATACTAGTTAAGTAGACTGGTAAACTCCGACGTTCGCCTTTTAAAACAAAACTTCCAACACTAAAAAGTGAAAATTTCATAAAAAAGTATGGATTCAAACTCAAGAAATGTTTGAAAAGATTATAGTTTATTGTTAAGAAAGGTAAATGAATAAACATGATAAGCAGTCTTGATGTTTTTTGAAGATAAAAATTAAATAAAAGAGAAGAAGAAACTATCAGACCAATACGAAAGCCAAAACATATCAAGGCTCAACACTACGTCATCATCAGTCCTACGCTCGTTTTCAATGGAACGCCTTTTGTAAGCTTGATTGATAAAGCCAATTTGCTAGCAACACAGTTTGTTGTTAATTCGATGTTGAAAATGAGTGGCATGAATCTTCCTGTACTCAAAAGCGTAAACGATTCTATAAAATCCGCTGGCCCGGATAGTATCCCCGCTATTGTTCTGAAGAGGTTTTCTTCAACGCTGGCAAAACCACTGCGTAAGCTTTTCCATTGGTCCTGTAGAATGTCTGTAGAATGTCTCTTTCCGAGTGGATGGAAAACTGCACTTGTAGGGCCTGTCCCTAAAAAAGGCGAATTATCTTCCCCCTCTAACTACGGTCCAATTGCACTAACGTCCCTTCTTTCCAAGGTCATGGAAACGCTGATTAATTTTCAACTTAAGAAATATCTTAAAGAACGAAAGATTCTTAATGACCGGCAGTATGACTTTCGTAGCAATAGATCCACTGGTGATCTTATGGTTTATCTCACCGAACAGTGGAACAAATCATTACATCGTTTTGGAGAAAGTAAGATTATTGCACTTGATATTTCAAAGGCATTTGATAGAGTTCGGCATCAAGCTCTCTTATCGAAAATGCATGTTTTTGGTATTGATGAATCTCTTCTTATTTAGGTTAGAAATTACTTTTCGGACCGTTTGATTCAAGTAATATTGGATGGGTTCAAATCTGATATCCACAAAATAAACGCTGGTGTGCCCCAGGGCTCCGTTTTGTCTCCGACGCTCTTCCTTATTTTTATAAATGATCTCTTGTCTGAAACTTCTAACCCACTAAATTGTTTCGCTGATGTCAGTACCCTCAGCTTCTCATATTCGTTTTTAGATTCTCATCCTTGTTCTTCGGATGTGGACTATCAACGGCAGCGTATGATAAACTCATTAAATTCTGATCTTGACAGCATTGTCCAATGGGGCAATCAAAAATCGTGTAGAATTTAATGCTCCGAAAACTCAATGCTGGGGTGCCAGCACGTAACTTGATACAATCGAGGATTGTTGATCGTTGATCAACTCGAAACAAATTATTTTTGACAGCACGTAATTTGAGACGAGTTCCATTGTGACTTTTACTTAAAAAAGTCATTGTGAACTATAAAATGAAATGTCAAATGAGTTTTCTTTGAAATTATTTCATTCTAGTTTCAATTTTAAGTTTTTTTCGAAATGTTTTTCTATGATTCGGAGAATGAAAGTGAAGGCGAAGAAGTGTCCTGTACTGTACTTTTTTTCCAATCTTTAAGATCTTTTTGTGGAGGACCCTCTGTGTTTAGGGATTCAATCAGTTTTCCCCACAGCATATTGCTATTTTTCCTCCCTTGGTCAGTTTTAAGAATTCCCCTCGCTAAATCAACGTGAGAACTCATAAAATTGGTCAAAATCTCAGTCTGTTTTTTATTTATTGACATATTATTTTGTTTTTCCATTTTTCTCATACAAAAATCACTGCCGACGATAACTAATTTCTGTCGAGTGAAAACTTTTGTTTCAAACGTCAATTTGAAGTTTGTATGCTGCCGAATCTGGCGAAACAATCGAGGACACTCGTTTGAACCAAAATGTGTGCTGCCAATGCTCGATTGTATCGACTAAACTCGGTTGTATCAAGTTACGTGCTGGCACCCCTGTCTTCTGTCGCAAAAGGGTAACCCTCCCCCAATGCCACTATCCATTAGTGGTACATACTTGCATCGGGGAGGCTGAACAGCTTTCAGTCCTAGTGATCACATATTTGACATCGCCAAAAATGCTGCTAAGTGTTTAGGTTTTCTCCGACGGTGCAAGAAGTTGTTTACCCCTTCTGATCTGGCTGTAATCTATAAAGCCTATATTCGTCCGAAACTCGAGTACAATTCCCATATCTGGGCAGGTGCTCCTATAACCCACTTGAGTCTCTTGGACCGAATTCAAAAGAGAGCTCTAAAAATGATAGGTGACAGTTGTCTAACTGAAACTTTTGTATCTCTCGAGCACCGTCGTAAGGTTTCATGCCTGTCATTATTTTATCGCTACTTTCATAAACAATGCTCTAATGAAATAGCCAGTTGCATTCCCCCCCTCAAAGAATTCAACCGTAATACCCGTTCTTCTAGGAATGCTCATTAATTTACCCTTGAGCCCAATTTCGGACAAACTGTAAAGTACAGAGATTCTTTCTTTAGTCGCACTACACGAATGTGGAATGCTTTACCAGACTTAATATTTTCCACTCATTACAATGTTCAGATATTCAAAACCAATGTGCATCGGTATCTCCTTTCTAATCCTATCCTCCCTTCCTTATTGCTCTCACTGTGTTTGATCATTATAAGGGTATTCATATCCCCTTGAGTGCGCGCATAGTATAACAAAAAAAAGGCCCTAAGGCCTTAAGCTCAACGTCAAACGAATCCCAATATTCCACCTGATTCTTCTGGAAAGACACAAACGTCCCGATAACCTTGGCATCTCTGTGTTTGCTTCCATGATGTCCACCAGCTTTGAAAAATTTTCATTGCTTGCTATTTTTTTTCTGTTTAACCATTTTCGATGTTACCTTTGTCCATTTTCACTAGTTTTTTTTTAAACTTATTCAAAAAATATACATAGGTTCTACACTTCACTTTCACTCGAAATGAAATTGAAATCGAGTCAAACTATAAATTGGAGTTCTGAAATTCAATTTTATCGATACTGGTTTCATTTTTTTCGAACTCAAAATGAAGTGAATTTCCGTGTCCTTTATTTCGATATTTGAGATTTTCAAGTGATTTGAATTCAACCAGAGTAAGTTGGTGTGATTTGAATTCGACAAGAGGAAATTGTTTAAAAAACAGTAGTATATGTAAGTATTTTCACTTAAGGGAAATAAACCTAACTTCTCTATGTAATCTCACTTGGTTCGTGAGAAGTTACAGCTTCTACTATGCAGTTGAGGGAACGGACAAAGCATTTAAAATGATTTTTCAACACACCAAATGTCTTTTTCACAACATGTTCTTTTATAAAAAAATATGCAAACACACTAAAAGAATGGTAGATGATGTCCGTAATTCCTACTTTACTAACCGTTTTAATCGTTTCAAAGGTAACGTCAAGATGGAATGGGAAGTTGTCAATAACTTACTAGGAAAACAACCAAAAAGCAATGAAATCAACAATGTTTTAATAAACAACAACATAGTTATTGATAACAGCGAAATAGCTAATAGTTTTAACGATTTTTTTGTTAACATTTCGGATAGCTTAAAACCATCTTTTCCAACTAACAACAGTTGCAATTGTAATATTTTTTCAAACTTAAAAGAAGATAGAATGCAAGTAAATAGCTTCTGCTTCCAAGCTATCACGCCTGCAGAGGTTTTTAAAATGATAAGTCGCCTGAAAAATACAAATTCTTGCACCAGTGATGGTATTTCTGGAAAATTTTTAAAAGAAATTGCATGGGAAATTGTTGATATTGTAATGTGTATACACTCTTTATCTCTTTCAATAATAAGGGGTAACATCTAGTGGTAGTAATAGGAGAACTCGCTTCTTTAAGCATCGAGAAACATCTAGTGGCTAATAGGAGAACTCGCTTCTTAAGCATCGAGAAACATCTAGTGGTTTAGAGGGGAACTCATTCAGCGCATACAAGAACCTCGAAAGGGGTAAGTGGAGAACTTCGTTAAGCATCGAGAACAACCTCGTAGATTCTCGAACCGATTTGAGGTATATAAATAGGCGCTCGGAAGCGAAGCGGTTCAGTATTAATTATGGATTGTGAATTGCTATAAAGAAAAGACTGTGTTTGAAAAGTAAAGACTGTGTTTTAAAGTAATAATTGAAAGTGTTGAATAAAGAATTTGTGTGAGTTATTTAGAAGAAAGTGAATTTGTGTTTTTATTTACGAAGTTTGAATAAGTTTTAACTGTCGGACCAAGCCGAATATTACAATATTTTGAGTTTTATTTTTAATATAAGCGTTGAGAGTGGTATATTTCCGAAGTTGTTAAAATGTGCTGAAGTAATTCCACTATTTAAAAAAGGTAATAGAAAAAATATTAGTGACTACAGACCAATCTCGTTACTTCCTACTTTTTCAAAGCTTTTTGAAAAATTAATAAAAGTGCGAATGCTTTCATTTTTAGAAAAAAAATTGCCATTTATCATCCGACCAGTTTGGTTTTAGATCCGGTAAATCCACTGAAGATGCTATTCTAAAAGTATGCTGTAACTTATACAATGGTGTTGAACAAAATCAATCAAATATGGCACTTTTCATTGATATGACCAAAGCGTTTGACATGGTAGACCATGATTTGCTATTAGTCAAACTTTATAATGCGGGTTTTAGGGGTTCCACTTATGAGTGGTTTAAATCTTATTTGGTAGGCAGAGAGCAAAAGGTTCGTGTAAATGGAGTTTTTAGTACATCGGTTCTTATAAAGAATGGAGTTCCACAGGGATCTGTTCTTGGGCCATTATTATTTCTTATTTATATGAACTCCCTATTTCAACAAAGGTTTAATGGTAATCCAATAGCTTTTGCTGATGATATCGCTTTCACTTATGCGGAAAAAACACCTTTCGAATGTATAGTTAGGATGAATGAGGACCTTCAAATGCTCAGAATCTGGGGTGGAATCGGCTAAGGTGATTTTTGATTGTCACCTTTGTGATCATAAAAATTGATCAATCTAATTTTTGCGTCTGTGTAAGGTGATCACCAAATTTTGTTTAGAATTTGGTATCACTTTAAAAGAAATTCACTGACGTTTGTTACAATTTCAGTGGTTGTATTCAAAAACCGATAATATAAAATAATAAAATAAAAAACAAGTAATAAAATTAGTTTATTTTTACTAAGAAACAAAATCCTACCTCCAGGAATTTGATATTTTTCGTAGAAGAACATTTTTGTTGCTTCTGAAGCCGATTGATTTAATTTGATTGTAAGCACAATTTCCTCTCCATTTGTTTTAAGGTCAAAGAAATAACCTCACAAACAGTACTTTGGCCCATTGGAGCTGACCAGTCAGCGCCAACTTGCCTTTGGTAGCCACCACCTCCAAGAAAATTTAAAGTCACGGTTAATCGAAGATAGGGGGAATGTGTGTTGACCGCATTCCAGCTGACAAATCCAGAAGCGGTAGGATATGTAAAAATGTTTCTTTATTCAATCGAAAGTTTTTTAAGAATTTATTTAATTCAGAATATTAATTATAAATAAAAAAACAAGTTATAATAAATAGGTATTTATATGTGAACAAATATATAGAACATATGCGTACTTACTTTGGACTTGGAAGATCAAGAATGTTTATTTTATTGCGGAGGTTAATCCTCAAGAGCCGGACATTTCTATTATGATTAATATTTTCATTTTCAACAATTTCAGAAGGTAAAATCAAAGGCACAAACACATTCATATTGTCTTAAAATTTCAGCAACTAAAAATAAAAATCAATTTCCAATGAAAGTGACAACTAAAGAGCCGTCACCAGAAAAAGTCACCAAATCGTGATTATCACCGGTGACTATCACCTTACACAGACCGAATTTGTTGATTGTGACTGTCACCTATCACAAATCACCTTACCCGATTCCACCCCTGGTTTGCAGCTCACAAACTAATAATGAGTGAAAAAACTAAAATGATGCATTTTGAGACATCAGGATACACTTTTGATAACTACGAAGTTTCCTATCATTCATACGATTGTAAAAAATTTAGTTTACCGCTACATATTTGTGGAAGAGATAATTTCAAAGGTTCTAATCTTTGCTCGAAAACCTGTTTTAAAATTAATTCTGTTGATTCATTTAAATATTTAGGGGTACACATCGACAAAAAACTGAACTGGAAGTGTCATATTGAAACAGTAAGAACCTACTTGACTTTAGTAACTCGAAAGATGTATCTTTTAAAACCTTACTGTTCACGTAGTGTTTTGTCAATGATTTATTACGGACTTGTTAACTCAAAACTGCAATACGGTATAGTAAATTGGGGAGGCGTTTACATGAACACTTTTGAGTCCCTCTTGGTTGCTCAAAAACATATCGTACGAATCATATGCGGTAGAAATCGACTCACACATAGCTGGCCTCTTTTTTGTAATCTGCGCATCTTGCCTCTTAGACATCTTTATGTTTTCAAAGTTTTGAGAGAATTCTTTATACAAAGCGGCAATATACCATCTAGAAATTCGTCCGTATATAACTTACGAGTAAATAATTTAGCACTCTTCAATGTTCCGTTTGCACGTAGATCACTTTTCACAAACTTTTATCTAACCACCTCCGCCAACTTATTTCTTAAAAACGTCAGATCATGGCTTTTAACTATTGACCTTAATGATGTTGAGTTACTGTTTAGAGTTACTTCCTAGAACCTATTAATATACATATACATATAAATACACACAACAAAGATTCTTCTCGGTTCCTACAAATTACTAAATTATAATAAAATAATAAAATTATTTTTCATTACTGAATAAAAATTAAATTAAAAAAAAAAACTTAAGAAAAGCTGATAGTACCCCATGTCAGTTATTCTCAGATAAAAATTATATGTTAGATCAATCAACACTAACTTTATAGTTATAGATTGACTTTATTGTATTCTGTTTCCATCATTTAATTATATAATTTTGTATTTGTTAATTAGATATAAATGAAATGAATGCAAAATAAATTGAAATTGAAAAAAAAAACTGACACATTCAAAAACTAACAGCCTTATTACGGTTGTCAAAGATCAATTAATTGACAATTGAAACATTTTGTCAATTAATTGATAAATTGGTATTATGAACGCGAGTTGATCATTTTTTGATCCATTGTGAACAAAGATCAAAAATCTATTGTGAACAGTGCAAATTTTAGTATGTTTGGGATGGATTGTTGTCTTTTCTTTGGTTTTAACTTGTCGTTGATATCTAAAAATACATTAAGGAAGGCTTCTTTCGAAAGTCTAAAGTTTTGAATGAATCTAAAAGCGAGCCAAATTAGATTTTGTAATGTATGTAACTAAAAAAGATCTTTTATCTACTATGTTCAGCCAAATCCATGGGATTTGAAGATGAGTTTTCTTCGAATCTTTGCTTGCTCCAAAGTATTTTCTTCTTCAATTTCATTTTCACCGAAAAATAGTTTAATAGTAGACATGCTTTTGGCTTTCGCGATCCGTAAAATATTTTATCAACAAGGAATTTGTGATTGACTGAAAATTTGATAATCAACAAATATTTTGACAACCATAATACCAAGACTGTCAATTTGAATCATTCACAATAGATCTAATTTCTGAAGAGCGTTTACAGTTTATCAACAAATTTGATTGCTGACAACGATAATACCAATTCATCAATTTCATTGAAAAATGTCAACTAGCGTATTGATAATTGACAACCGTAATAGGGCTGTAAGTATCGACACTGCAGTTTTTCCTAAACTATATTATTGGAAACTATCGCAAAGGACTGCAAGCCTACATCAAGCTGTTATGTGCATCAACACAATGCAAATAAAAACCACCAATATTTTACATTTACTTTATTGAAAAGCATAAAACAAATACAAAAATAAGAATTTACTTATACAAATTATGACAATCAACTTATAGTTATTTATTGACTGATGTGATGTATGTCAGCTGCTTTAACTTCACTTGAAGTGATTTCTAAAAGAATTCGAAATTATGAAATCGATCAATTGGTAGAACCCTGAAAATAATTTCACTCGGTTTTCAATTTAGATCTTGATTTCTTTTCACTCGATTTTGGGAACCTATCTGTATCATTTTCAAAGTCACAAGAGCCTACGGTTCCACCAATTTTGAGGTAAAAACGAACGTTCGCTAATGATAATAATGTGCCTATTTTTTGACCATCGAGGCGAATGTCAAATAGGCGATTCACAATTAGTCACATTCATCAAGTTTTTCTTGCAACTCCCGAGTTATAATAGGGCCTTAATCTTCTTTTGCTTTGACTTAAATCCTTATCGAATTTTATTTTGATAACAGGATAAAGATTGCTATTTATCTTCTTCGGTCAGATAAAAATTTTGAAAAAGCAATCAACTAATTATTATAATTTCATTAAGCAGTTGCCTAAAAAAATAAAAACACTAAAAATAGTTTTTAATTATGTCTTTTTAATACTTTTTATGTTAACTTATGTCCAAATGGCATACTTTTTTAGTACAAAGAACTTTTTTCTTTTTAATTCTGTGCTTATATTTTATTTCAAAAAAAAAATTACAAAACAAAGCACTAGGTATTTTAAAATAGTAAAATTAATAAAGGTTAAAAAAAAGTATATGTAGATTATCTTTTAAAGTTCGGTTCTTGGAACGTTTTCTGAGAATGGCTTAGAAGCATAAGCATACTATAGAGTAAGAGATATAAGTTAAAAATGTCGAGACTTCTTCTTCTTCGTATCATTTATACAAAAAAAAAAAAACTATGAATACTATAAGTGTAGATTAAATACATTAAAAAAATGGTAAATAAAATAATTGTTTTGTGTGTGAAGTATATGTTGAGTGGTGATTTAGTAGAGTAGAGTTGATCGGGCGGACTAGATTAATTAAACTCCACGGTTTCGTAGATCTTTTACTTTGTAGATCCTAACCAGCCAATGTTCTGTGGTGTACGCCTCCTCTAAGACGTCCAACTCAAAGTCTTTGTTGCCAATTTCTGCAGCACGTACACGATCGTAGCCAGCTGGCTTACCGCCTTCCGTATAGACTTGGCCAAAACGGTAGTAACACATCTTGTACATTAGGCAATTCAACAAGGTGGGCGAACCTTCTTTGTCAACTCGGAACTCTCCATTTGCTGCATAGTAATCTTTTTCCTTGATGTGGGCACCTCGATCGGTACTGCCTCCAATTCGGACCATCCAAAGGAACTTATTTATGTCATCCGAAGAATAACCTGTCAATCCTCCAAATATAACCAACACATAGTCTACGTCCAACTCTCGCATAATCTCATAGGCCTTCTCCTCCGACGAAGCCATTGCCTGGCCAACCCGAGATATATGGGTATTGTTCCATGTATTATTGTCCACAAGTATGGTTCGATTGGCCATCGCTGTTATTTGATAGCCATAATCCCACCAAGACATTATACGGGCATCCTGTAAGACAAAACATCAAACTAGCATGAATAACAAGCATTAAGAAGCCAGGGTCTTGAAAATTTGAATTAAAAGTATCAGAATTAAATAATTATAAGCATTGTGAAACTTGTTCACTTAGACTCTTCCTATCAAGAATTACAAAGAATCATCACTACAACAACAACAAAAACCTGAACTACCATATTTAGTTCATACTAACCTCAGGTGTGTTCATTTGTAGCCAATAGTATGCCTCTCGGAAGTCATCAAAAATAATTCTTCCACCATCATGAGACCTAGCAGAGAGGACAATGCTAGGCGAACTGTATGCCTCCGAAGTAACCCATGTGCAATGGAATGTATATGTTATCAACATCATCGTGATGATGGCCACAAATCCTATTGCAACTTCTTTCTTAACCGCTGTTTGCTGTTCTAGCTTTTTGTAGTGCCGTTTGTTGTGTTCTACTGGTTTGCTGGCTCCCGAGTCAACACATTTGATGTATTTTGTTAGTAAATGAGATATGGCAATTCCAGATAGAACACACATAACTGGAGCTAAAACTAACATCAATCGAACCATCACACCCTGCAAACAATATATGTAAATAAATTAATTTAAAATATTAATATATTATAAAAATGTTTTTTGAACTTACAGCAAAATAAATACTCGTCACGCCATAGAGAATGATGAAAATATTTGAATCGGTCAGCTTGGAGAAACAGAAATACAATCCAGCGGGGAAGAGGAATACAAGAATCTGAAATAAAATATGTGTTGAGTATTTTTGAATTTTATTTACACTTATTGAAGTGTTTATGAGTGTCAGCGATCAAAGTGTTAAAAATCATTGTGATAAATGAAGAGGACTTGCCAAAGCATATCAACTCAACATTTACGGACATTAACTCGCACTCTTGTTTGTAAAAAATTGTCATCAAATAAATACAAATTAAATTAATGAATAATAATATAAGCGGTTGAATGAATTTCCGTTTTTTAGTTGAACGGTCCCACTTTGAATGCTACAACAACAACTTGATTGTGCTACCATATGAGCTAGGTATGTACATGTTTCGCGGATGCGGACTTAAGCATCTTGCACATGAGCTACGGACTGCGAACTGCGAACTGTGGATGTTCGCATATTTTGACTTTTCTTTCACATGAGCTTTATTTCTATTCGCAGACAGCGACGAATTGTCAACCCTTTTCTCCATACTTTCCTCAGCCATGATCTTTCACACAAAAACAAAACAAGAGTGGTATAATTTTGAGGTTAAGTTGAGCGCGAACAATTTATTCGTTGCAGTGTGGATGGTATGTGGAACGCGAATAGAGTTTGACAATTCGTAGCAACCACACTGCGATTCGTTACTACCAAATTGTTTTTACAAAATTCTCTTGTTTTAGGGAACAAAATGCAAATTGTATTATCCTAATATTAGTGTCAATTGGTTCAATTTTAATTTAAATGTGTTTTTGTGTGGAATTGGCTTTTTGAAATGTGTAAAATCACGTTTGTTCGTCCATTCGCAGTTCGTTGCTCATGTGCAAGGCACTTTAGAGTATACAATACAAATCTATCTATCTTACAATTTATGAGATTTTCCAATACAAAAGCATTTGGTAATAGTTTTTCGTAAAAGTTTCACATTACATGGAATAAGTTACAGAGCTGATTATTCTATTTTTTAAATTTTAAATTCACATTAAAATGGAGTTTTTACATTAGCAGCATACAAATTTTTAAGTGAACGTTTAACAGAACAGTAACAAGTAAAATTTTTTCATAAATTAGTTTTGAATGTGAGGCATTATTCTATTTCAATTTTGTAATCCCCAGTTTCTATTGATTACTTGTTGCGCCACCTAATTTATTCATTTATCTATGGCCATTTTGTGAAGGGACTAACAAAATTATATACATCCTTATTGCGAAGATCAACTATCAATTGAAATAATTGAATTCAAGATAGATTTACTGCAAAGGAATCGTAGTAAAGAAAGGATTGGCAAATTGTTGAGATCAAGGACTTTTTTAGAAGTAAATCAACCTACTACCACGAAACTTTTAGGGTAGAGGTGTAAACTAAACAGAATAATAATATTAACACTTTGACTGCGAATGTCGACGCGTCGTCGACAAATCGTATTTGTTCCGGGAAAATAGCCATACTATGGTGCTGACGCCGACTACGCGACATTCGTTTTTATAGTTAAAAAACAAAATATTAGTAAAATTAAGCACTGATATAAGTAAAGTAGAGTAAAAAGAACCTTTTTGACAAAAAAAAAAAATTAGCAGGAAGCGCTCAGGTCAAACCATGCCGCAGTCAAGTGTTAAAGAACGAAAATATAGAACTAACTGTTATACAAACGAACGGTATAATTTTTATTTGAATGCAGACACGTACTTTAAGGAGGATATGAATGTTTTAAGCACGTTTTGTGACAAATTAAATGAATGTTGTGAAGCTTTAACTGTAGAAAAAGTGGTGAAACAAACTGAAAACATTGCTTGGTATAATTCCCATTTACAAAAACTACAAAAGAAATCAGTTAATGCTTATAAAACGCTATTTTTAATAAATAATAAATAAATTAGGTGGCGCAACAGTCCATTGAGAACTATGGCCTAGTGACTTACAACTCTCAGCCATTCCTGTGTGCGAGTAATTGCAGGGGTGGAAGGGACCTACAGTTTATATGCCGAATCCGAAAAGCTAATTTGAGAAAGTACTTTTTCATGACTAGAATTACTCTTGGAGAATTTGTCAATTCCTCGCAAGAGGCAGTACCCGTGAATAAAACTTTAGGTGGCACAGACAGGGATCGAACCCAAGACCTCTCGCATGACAAAGTGTCCAACGCACTAACCATCATGCCACGGGTACTACATTTTTAATAGCCCAACAGAAAATTGGCCTTTTCGTTGTAAAAGTGAAATCAAGATTTAAATTAAGAGCGATTCCCAGCAAAGTTATTTTAAAAAGCGCAAAGCAGAATATAATTGAAAGTGTAAAATTCGAAATTCGTCAATTAAATTAAATGTAATAGCAAAAATAGCAAACGAAAGACAAAATTTAAGAAAGCGAAAATATTTGTTTAGTTTCTTCAAACATAAGTTGCAATTCTATTTTAAGTTTGAGGAACATTATGGTTATAAGTGAATATAAAACTTTAATAATTAAAACGATATTTTTCTTAAATTATGGAAAGAATCAATTGTTAATACAGTATAAAAAGTAACTAATACTAATAAGTGTGAAAAATTTAGAACTGTAAATATGTTAGCTACGTGTGAACAAAAACAAATATTGCAAAAGTTTGTTGCTGATCAGTTTTAAAAATATTAAGCGGTAAATAATTTATTAATTGAAGAACAATCTGGATTTAGAAGAGGTCATTCGTGTGAAGAAGACAATTTAACCGTGGGAATTTGATGATAGCTTTATTTTTGGATTTGTGACGTAGGTACTTTTTAAACTATAAATAGACAGATCTTGATAAAAAAAATTGTGGTAGTATGGTGTTCGTGGTGGGGATTTGGAATGATTTATGTCTTATTTGGCGAATAGAAGCCTGACAATTAAAATGAATGATAAAATTTCTAATGCGATTTTGTGCTAAGGGTTTTTTCTTTCTTTTGTACCTTAATGACTAAGAAATGCCTTAAATATTGTCATGTAAAGCTTTTTGCGGATGATAGTTTAATTAATGTGTGTATAGATAGTGTGTCACAGGGATTGAACCCAAAACCTTTTGCATGACAGCCAAACACACCAACCATCACGCCACGGGTACTACAGGATGTCAAGATAAAACTTCAAAATAGAGAAATGGAGGTTATCTTGAAAATGCACATTTGCACTCCTATTAGATTTTATGTTCGAATGCTTGAGATGGATAAACGTGAAACAGAGACTGATTTATGATGCAATGGTTTTTATTTTCAAAATTCGAAGTAACTAATACTCGTAACATTGTTTCTTTAACTTGATTATAGAGCGCAATTTTAACATTTTCAATTTTCAATATACATACATATTCACTATTTTACGGTATAGTGATGTTTAGGTCGGAATAAGCTTATCGTTGGCCATCCAAGAGGAAGGATGTCAGCCTACAAACATTATATGAAAAAGTAATACCTCTATTATTATTCGACGCCAAACGAAAAACCACCATAATAGAGCAAGATGTCAGACATTATGAAATGCCTTCGAAACATCAAGAGCAATTTTACTTTTTGCAAAACGATCTAATGTTTGTGATTTTGCATATTTCTTTTCCAACAAATGAATTGGCCCACTAACATTTATTATACGCAAACAGAGACTTATGGTTTTTATACTTCCGAAAATGCAATTATGTACGGAAATGTTTCATATTTTGTATTCAATTTACTTGGAACCAAGTCGGGCAAAAATTGACAAATGAAAAATTCATTTTAAACCAACCCATATGCCACTTATTATTAATTCATTTACGATCAAAACAAAATATTTTACCTGCAAATCGAAGTAGAACGAAGACCATGATGTCGGTTGATGTTCCGAAACCGATGCAATAATAGGAATGTGATTCTTGGCATATGAAGGATCCAACAGTGAATAGAAACGTCCAGTCCAGGGCGACACTTTGCCCGTCACTGTCAGTAATGTCCCAACAACAATTACAATCGTAAGCACCGAAGACACCAATGCTTTGAACAGAACTTCAAAGTGTTCTCTTGACATCCGCGATCGGATATAATCGACCAGAGCATGGATCTGACATAGTCCAAAGACTCCAAGGGCCTGCAATCATAAACAAACGTATTTATTAGTGAAAAGTTTTCATATAGATAAACACTCAGAATGTGTGCAGATGTTTTTCAGAATTTGGTAGTACTCATTATATGTCATACTCTTCCTATCAAGAATATACAAAATATTCATCATGGAAAACGATTTTACGGAAAAAAAAACTTATCTGAAACTTACCAGCATATGTTCCGAGCTTTGGATAGGCTGGAAGCCGACGAACGAGATCTGCATGGACAGTATCGTTCCCACGCAATACAAAGTGCTATATGCAACGTATATTCTGTGTGAAAAACGCCCTGTCGTCATCAACGCTAGAACATGTAGAGGAATCAGATTGATAAGGAACACGTAGCCACCCCACGAAGACACCATGTAGAAATAGGCCAATGCAGTCATCGCCGACCAAAAAATGGCACCAGACTTCACTGCTTTAATCCAGAGGTAGTACGTGAGAAGCATGCAGAAGATGGCAATGCCTTCATTGTCGTAGGAACCAGCTACGGAGCGAGAAATGTAGCCAGGGACTATTGAGATCATTGCTGCCGCTACCAGCCCAGCTCCGGTACTCTGAAAATAATAAAGCGTAAAATATGAACGTCTATTCAGACAACCAAGACGAAGAGAAAACTTACATGAATCTCCTTGGTCAACAGATATGTGACTATCGTAGTGAGCGAGGAGAAAAATGGCGCCAGAAAGACGCACACATTCCGAATATCCACCGTGATGTTCAGAAGCCACATCACGCGATATAGCGCAGCCGATGTGACCATCAAGCCGGGGTAGATTGTGCCACCGATGATACGCCCCAGGGGGTACCACGCTCGGTCATCGAACCAATTGTGGAAGTTGTAGAAGCCCTGTTCGGCCAGGAACCGCGTGGTCCGGTAGTTAAAATATGGATCGAACTCATGAATAACGCTTTCGAACCGCAGCACCGAGAACAGCCTAGTGGCAAATGCTATACAAACAAAAAATATTATTTATAATACTGATTCTTTCAGGACCCAGGCAATTATGGATTTCACGTGGTTCATTTAACTTACAGAGAACAGCCGCAGTCAGGAGAATGGCCAACTTGATAAGGTGCTCCTGTTTCTCCAGATTCGTTAGAAATTTTGACTTTACAGCCGATGACGTGTCCATCGTCGAGTTTTTATCTTTTCTCCCCCTAAAAGCCGGTTACAAAAACACTATAGGCTTAATTCTCTCAACATCAAATAATTATTCAATTATCCACGTGTTTTAAGTATTTTTCTAGGATTTTCTAAATCAGAACAAATAAACTTACCTTCAAAGAATATTATCACAGTAAAACCGGCTTTTAAACACCCGTAATTAATGCAAAAATTATAATTTTTCTTATCAAAAAAAGTAACTTCGTGGCAATTCGCAGGCGAACGCCCTTTGCTACCGTTCCGTCCAGATCACATTTCGTTTTTTGATTAGAAATTAAAAATGGATGACGGTGGTCAGCCATGTTGATTTTTTGTAAGGTAAAAATGGATTCTTCGTTAAATTTCTGTGTTAGTTCGATGAGTTTTTTGTGATATTTTGGCTGGATGGTTATGTTCAGGGAGTATACTATGTCTGCTATTACACGATGAATCTAGATGCATGCGACACTTCGAACAACATAAGTGCAAAAGAGAAAAAAAATTCGAAAACATGAGACGCAAGAAAATCGACCTGTGTCGCATGGGTAAAATTTTCCTTGCGACAATTTGACGTTTTTCTGTTCTCTTATTCGTATTTTTGCTATTCTCTTTCATATGGTTTCGTTGTTCGAGAAGCAAACTTCGACGGACAGTTAATTTTGTAGGAATCTATGTCTTTGTTTTTTGATTAGAGTGCACAGTCAGAATATAAACCCTTTCTATATATAATAAAACTCATAAATTTTACAAAACAAAATGTTTTTTATTGATTTTAAAGAATAACAAAATTTTCTCGATTAATAAAAGTAAACAGACAAACAAACAAGTCGATGACGAAATAAAAATGAAAGAGAACTGTCAAAATAGATTCATGAATCTAGTTTCAACGTGTAATAGCACTTGAGAAACAGGATAGGATCACAAAGAAGAATTCGAAGATGTCACATGCATCTAGATTCATCGTGTAATAGCAGACTATCGGATGTCTTTATTAAACCTGAAATTACACTGACGTCTTTGTATATACAATCTATTAACCTGGTTAGAAGAGAAGATCGAGGAATCGAATCTAATTTGAGATTTCCATCCAGGCAATTGTCATAAGTGGATCGAGGAATTGAATTGAAATGGAATCGTAACGGCATTTGGTTTTTTTTTGTGTGTGTACAGTGTTGTGAGTAACTTATATCTATATCTATATACATAGATACAAATTAACAAATTGCGTAGTTTTATAGTTTTAAAATTCAAATAAAATAATATTAACAACACAAAAACGCGCACCCAAATAAACTCATCTGAAAACAAACAAGAAAGAAAAAACATAAAACACGCACACAAGCAAAACCTCACACACCATTAAATCGATTCCATGATTCAGGTTTGCAAGACAATTTTCGATTCATCTCATTTTGTAAGATCGGATCGAGTAATCCTATTTCTATCCGATCCAGGTACATGCGGTGCTAAATTCTGATTCAATTCCGATTCAATATTCCTTGAAAACTGGGTATATGGTATTATCATGGAGCTGCTTTTTGTTACGTTCGCCGTTGCCTACAGATGGCGTTGTAAGTTTTGTAAATAACGTTAAGTCAAAAGCAACAACTGAAATGTCCCCGTAGCCACTAGGTGCCACCTTCGTAAAAACCCACGATGATAGTACTAGGTTTTAAATACAAAGCTGACAGTAAAAATGAGAGAGATTTAGAAAGAGGGTGCTGCGTTATGTTGTATAGCATTTACAAGAGTTGTTATATATAATTATCTGTACTTCGAAGTCTGCAAACAAAGAGGGTGCAAAATAATGAAATCACACTTTCAAGATAAAGAGAGAAGATCAAAAACATCGACGTCTTCAAAAATGTAGATTATAAGAAATCATATGTATCAGTGTTGTCACAATACTGAAAATAAACAATAGCTCTACATTTCTTCTTTATTTTAAATTGTGTTACTAAGAATTTTATTTTAATATCATTTTATTTGTGAGGTTCGTGCAACTAATTGCAATATGTTTCTTACATTAGCAAGACACTTTTCCGAATTTAAATGCGTTTTTACTATTATAAAGAATTAAAATAACGTTTTAACTCTCACTTAAAGAATATGGAAAAACACTGTGTATATTATTATTGGCACCTTTTTTCTCTCAAAGCAAAGCTTTTTAGTTGTCCGAAAATATTTTTCAATTCTCTTAATCTTGTCATACACTACAGAGCCAAAGATCCAAATAGACTCGATCCGATGCAAAATCCACAGTGTGTGGGAAACTGATGTGGATCTGTCCATCTATTTTCAATATTTCAATAAATATTCAAGGAAACAATTTTGTAATGTATCTTTCCAGTTGCCAATCTTTATTATATGATGTTACCATTTTGGGCCTAACTAACTAGTTTTGTAATTTTAACATATTGTTCTGAAAAAATGCCTTATTCCATGTTTTTCTGCTAACAAGTTTCATAATTTTAAGATATTTTTCTGAGAAAATGCCTGGAATTTCGTATTTATTTTATAAAACCACTTTTTTATGTTAATTACTATCCAGATACGCACATATTTCTTTGTGCTCGAAATGAAAAATATAAAAATAATCAATCTATCAAAGTGGATGTGACTCGGTCGTGTATGCCGGACAAATTTGGACCGGATCCAAATGGCTCTAAGACAATTGGATCGGTCGTGTATGTCCAGCTTTACAGTTACTCAACTTTTGTTAGTTTTTGTATGTATTTCATTACATTTTCATTAAGGCTTGGGGCTATACTGTACTGTTAAAAAATTATAGTATTTTATAAGAAGTCAAAAGACTTATCACTTGTGTATTCTCTCCCACTTTTAGGTTTTGACATATATATCTACCTCCCTCTATTTTTTTGTATTGTGCAAATGCAGATACATGTAAATCCACTTTTAGGTGCCAGTTATAGCGATCATTGGTTTTCATCATTGAAAACAAACATTGGAATTTTATTTGACAGGTCGTTTATAGCTATCATTAAGGCGCCAGTTATAGCTATCATTGAAAT
Source organism: Eupeodes luniger (assembly GCA_951509635.1). Taxonomy (NCBI): domain Eukaryota; kingdom Metazoa; phylum Arthropoda; class Insecta; order Diptera; family Syrphidae; genus Eupeodes; species Eupeodes luniger. Next base: position 76,129,544 of record OX608074.1, read on the forward strand.
CGATCCGGAAAAATTTTTGAATCGATATTTGACGGTGTTTCCCTTTGATTAGAAATAAAAATTATATACCGATCGATCGGAAATCACACAAAGAAATTTTTTTGAGAAAAAAAAATGTATTTTTCTATTTTCCGGACGGAAATTCATTTTCCTGAACAGCTGATACTTTTATGTTCAAAAGTGAAACGAATCGTTCCACTGATTTGTGATCCAATTTCACACAATTCCAATGACAGATTTCTGTCAGTAAAAGTTTTTCGGTGGCTTTCAATCAGGAAATTTTTTTCAATGACAGAAATTTTTAATGATAGCTATAAACGACCTGCCAAAAAAATTCCAATGTTTGTTTTCAATGATGAAAACCAATGATAGCTATAACTGGCGCCTAAAAATTTCTGTCATTGAAAAAAATTTCCTGATTGAAACCCAAAAAAAAATGTTTACTGACAGAAATCTGTCATTGGAATTGTGTGAAATTGGAACATAGATCAGTGGAACGATTCGTTTCACTTTTGAACATAAAAGTATCAACTGTTCAGGAAAATGAATTTCCGTCCGGAAAATAGAAAAATACATTTTTAGAGAAAAATAAATGCGCAATTACACTTTGTTTCCTCAAAAAAAAATTCTTTGAGTGATTTCCGATCAATCAGTATGTAATTTTCATTTCTAATCAAAAGGAAACACAGTCAAATATCGATTCAAAATTTTTTCCGGATCGATTTCAATGAAAGCTATAACTGGCCCCTTAAGTAGCATTCACATGAGCGCGACCAACGAACGACGAATGAATTACAAAATGTGATTTTATATACATTTAAAGACATATTTGAACACAAAATCTTAACAAAATGATAGCAATATAGTTTCTATTTGATTTATGATGCATACTTTTACTTTTCAATATCATTATATTAATAAATTTAAGAAAACAAATTTATTCGTCGCGAACAAAATTCTAGTTGATACGAACTGTCAAACTTTATTCGCGTCCCACATACCATCCACACTGCAACGAATAAATTGATCGCGTTCCACATACCATCCACACTGCAACGAATAAATTGTTCGCGCGCTACATAACCTAAAAGTCAAACTTTATTCGCGACGAATTAAAAGCTCTCATGTGAAAGAAATGTCAAAATCGACGAATATTCGTTCATTCGTTGGTCGTTGGTCGTGCTCATGTGAAAAGTGCTTTACACAGGTTTTCCATCATTACATGGAATAGTCCAAATGACTCCCATTCCAGCATCTAAATAAGACTAACATATAAATTTCGAAACCATTTTTGAATAAGAATTTATAACTATATAAATGAAGACTCAATAAGTGAAAAATTCAAAATACTTTTCTTTTGAGTGTGGATGGCTACATTGCAAAATATTGAAAATATTAGCAAGGAATGCCACGTTACTAAACACACTTATTCTCACCTAAAATATCTAGAATCGGTAATCTCCAAATATAATCGTTATCGAAATTCGTATAACATCCCCTATTTTACCCGATGAAATGCCATCAGTAGATGTCAAAAAAAGTTTGTTTTTAAATAGTCGCATTCATTCAATTTGATTTGTGATTTCTTGCAAATACGAATAACACTCAACTAACAGAAAACTGCGCGCCCCGCAATGATCAACTGCTGTTTTCTTAGTTTTACTTCTATGTTAGTCTATTAATTAAAAATAAATTTAACCCGAATCTTCAACAAACAAACTCCTAGTCCAAGTTCACTCCTTCAACTATGTGAATCTATTTCCATCCAAAAACCTGCCGCAGTTTTATTTGTCTAAGAACTTTGCAAAAAAATAGTTTTTTATTTTTTTTTTTCATTGTGTTTATTTTATAATCAATTAAATTACTCTAAAGAAATAAGTGATTTGAAGAACCAATTAAGGCGATAAATTGGCATCATGACAAACCGAGCGAACTACAAGGACATCCACGATTCGCTGGAGAAACTTTGCAAAAATATTTGCCCCAACAATCACAGTAGGTTTTTGATAAATTTTGTTTATATGCTGTCTACAATTTTTTAAAAGTTAAAACTTCGAAAACATCAAATTTCCATTTTATGTTTCTTTCATTTGCTACTAATTGTTGTTTAATTTTCCTCAATTGGTTTGAAAAGAAGGAAATAAGAATCATTTGGCTGCAAATACAGCTAAGCTCAAGAAGTCGCCTTCAATGGGCACTTCAAGAATTTATGAATTATTTTTGTTTGTCCCCAATTCATTTTTTGTTTTTATTAGATGTTATTTTAGTTTTAATATATTTTGTTTTAAAGGGCATTTGCTGGGAAATGTAACACAATACATATCGAATTGTCCGACGGCTTTGGGCGGTTCATTACCATACAATGAGACTTCGGTGGTTTCGAAGATTTCAAGCCATTTAACAAATACCAGTGGTTCACAGAGTAGTGCAACATTGTTCTTAAATCTCTATGAACAATTAAAAACCAGTGTAAGTTGTTTGTTTACTTTTGCGACTTAAGTTAATTATTTTAAATTGGATTTCTTTTTTTTGTATAGCAAACAGATCAAAGACAAAGAACTGCTTTACTAACTTTTTTATACTTTATGGCCGATTCGCAAAATAATATGTTGTCTTTGTCAACAAATGGTTTCAATAATACAGGCACCAATAATCAGGATAATAACGGACCGGGAGTTAGTTCAGCCTTGAACTCAATTCGATCAAGTATGATGCAGAAAACGCATCATTTTAATCCAGGTGTTACAAAGGGAAGGGGAGCTATGAACACGTTTGTTAATCAAATGGTAAGTTGTAGGTATTTATAAGTTGGCATAGTAGGTGCGCCTCCAAAGTTTTGGTCACTGTAGCACGATTGTGTATCTATTCATAACAGTAGTCACTTACAGTAAGTAATAATAAAGTAGGAACATAGTGGTGGGCAGCCAGATGGTTAGATTCTGATTTACATCAGATATGGAGAAATGAGTTCAAATTTGGAAATACCCCATAATTAAAAAATGAACTAACATAGTTGTGAACTTTTCCTTTCTCCAAACTAAGCCATCAATGGCTTTACAATTTCAACGCATACCAAATTATCCTTGCGATAATCTTAAAAATGTATTTTACTGATTCGTTACAAATTAGTCGAAAAATAACATTTTTATCATGGTAAAGTTCAAGAACGAAGACAATTTTCAAGTAATTATATAACTTTATAAAACCAATGTTAGAAAAATATTTCGAAATACGCATCTTTTAAGGTAAGATGTCCGGATTTTCTCTTTCATCTACTGAATTATATTTCCTTTGAAAGAACAATCCTGCTTTTTCACAAAGTATGCCTAGCGCCACAACAACAGCAAAAACTGATAATTTCCTATCGAAATGTAAATGGATTACCAACAAGGCTGGATCTAGACTTGTTCGGAGGGAAGGGTCACACACTTAACATAAAGACGAGTTTTTGGGCCCCGCTTAAAAATGTTCTGTAAAGGAGACTGACAAAACTAAACTAATATAATGTATTTACATCTTAACCTTACATTTACAAAAATGAAGGGCTAAAATGACAATTTCAGGTATCAGATATTTTTACATCACTTTTGTACAAAGGCAAGGTCCAACTGTGAAATCATTCCAAGATTCCAGTTTTCTACATGTGCCCTGTTTTAGATCTAATATACAATAATTCTGGGGGCTTTTGGGAGCGTTTGATGCAGAAATGTTAGAAATTGTGTCAGACAAAAATTAAAAAAAAAAAACAAAATGAAATGACGTCAAAAAAGCAAATATTATACATAATATGACATGCATTCACTCAACCTTGCACCTACCCCAAATTTTATAGTGTGCCCCAGCACTGTAATGCATACATTTTGAGTATAAGTTTGTCACGATATAAGCTTACACCAATAAACAATAGTTTACTTTACTGCTTTTTTGTTTAACAAATAATAAAATGCATATGTAAAAAATGTGTTGTAGGACTGCAAAAGTTATATTATTACTACCGTTTTTAGTCTGCTTACTTGTAGATTGGAGCTGATGCTAAAAGACAAATTCTAAAAAACTACTGTTTTGAGTGAACCTTTTGAAAATATTTTGATCAATTAGGAGTCAACAAAACTTAATGATTAGAGTAAAATAATTGTTTGGCTCTTGATTTTAGAGTAATTGGCACATTTAGGTACATAATTCTCGAGAGATTCAAAGCTTTTACATTAAATAAGTAGATAAAAAATGTTATTATGTTTTTTAATTAGCCATTATTTTAAAGAAAGTGGCTCTTTTGCTATTTTTGGGATATTTATATTCGTGAAGTTCATGTTTAAATCTCAATTCTAGAACATCCAAAACAAATTCACTTCAAAAAGTAGGTTTCTTCAACTTAAGATCTTAAAAAATTTGAAGGAAAAACACAATTTAGAAAAGCCTTAGACTATTTTTGTGTGTCAAAATATAAATAAAATATCAATAAAATTTAATTGATGACGAGTTTCGGGAATTGAATGGTAACTTTTGTTTGTATTAAAAAATAAAAAATGCAGTTTTCTCAGAAAATAACATTAAATTAAGCATTCAAGGTTTCTCTCAGAAAACATCTAAAGCATTGCTAAAGTTGTTCCAAATTGTAAATTTTGTGAAAACTTTTAAGATTATTACAAAGATATTAGTTGTTTTTGAGTTTTGACAGACAAACCATAACACCCCCCCCCCCATGGATCCGCCCTTGATTACAAATAACATTAATACAAAACTGACATAAATGACACAGAACTTTTTGACATGAATTTTCAAGTTCTTCGACGTGATCATTCGGTTAACGAATCCCCAAGAGTTGGAGAAGGATTTTTGAAAGCTGCTAAAAACTCTTTTAAAACTCTTTGGTAAGTGACTTCCAACAATTTGACTTCAAGGAAGAATATTTTACATTAACCCATCCAAGAGATTGAATTTTGTATTATCGACGCAATGGCCTCCCTAGGACTCATTCAACTTAACTCAATCAAAAACCATTACAATAAAATACTTGATCCAGTTTATATTTCTGATATCACAAATGCCGAAACTGCTGCGACACACAACTTTTAAATGAAGGTGAACATCATCCTGCATTGACAATTTCCTTAAGCTTGAACGTATTTAATCTAGATACTGCCTGTTATAATCAAATTGAATTTGATTTCAAAAAACGAAATTTCAATCAACTCTCCACCGATTTAAATGGTTTGCACTGTGATACACTATTTTGAAATTTAAACTTAGATGACATTGTTTTGAATTTGTATGAAATATTATCGTTTTTTTTTAGAGAACATATGTACCTCTCCATAAAAAGTAAACTTAAAAATAACAGTTCAACATAAATTGAACGGCATCTTAGAAGCTTCAAAAAGACAAGGAATAAGGAATATAGCCATTCACTTGCTGAGGTTAATTATGGTTTTTACATAGAAATCAGAAATTAATTTATTAACTATTTGAATTGTCTTTATGAAGACTTTGTTGCAAATACTGAACTTGAACTTAAGGTGTATCCATTAAATTTTTGAAAGTATGTTGACTGTAAAAGAATATTTGACGGGTTTCCTCCAAACGTTATCTATGTTTGCGGATTTTTTTGAAAGTGTCTATGAAGAATTTCTCCAATTAAATCCTGACCCTTACGGTATGCCATTATTCATACTTAAAAAATGTGCAAAACATCTTTCATATCCATCGTTTCTCCTGTTTATTGGAAATATGCATTTCTCAAACCAACCCACAAAAAAGGTCATAAGCATTTTATCTTTAACTATGGTCATATAGCTAAATTGTCTGTTATCCCAAAACTGTTCGAATCTCTTGTTTCTGATGCTCGTTCCTTTAATTGTTCCTCTTTTTTCTGTGATAACCAACATGGATTTGTAAAAAGAAAATCTACTTGAATTTACAAAATTTTGTACTGATGCTATTGAGAAAGTTGATTGTGAATTTACAGATTTTAGAAAAGCATTTGACAAACTTAGCCATAAAGTATTTTTAGGTATATAAGACCAAATCGGACAACATGACCATTGACCATTTTATTTCTTTATTGTTCATTCTGGTGTACTTCAAGGTAGCCATCTTAGTCAGTTTTTATTTGTTCCGTTTATAAACGAACTCCCCCCTATCTTAAAAAAATTGATAACATTAATATACGTTGATGATGTGAAAATATTTCAAACAATTAATTCCTAAATGGACTGAACTGAAGGTTTAATAAAAACATTTAGTAGAGAATTCTGAGATCTTTAAGTCCTTAAAACTTTATATGTAGGTATCATATCTTAGATCAGTCCTTGAATACGGAACTTTTTTTTGTGTTTCAGCCTGCGTCGATGCAAAGTCCTACAGTCGATAACAGTCTCAAGATCTCGAATCTCCGAACCACTCACAATCACCAGTTATTATCAGACAGCAGTGATACCGGGAGTAAAGATGCACATTTAAATAAACAAGCCATACGTGAAGCTCAAAATGATTTAAACGATGATATTGTTCAGAATGTTATTTACGCTTTTACTGGAATACAGGGAAAGTATCTCAAAAAGGATGTGATATCAGGAGCATTTAAATTGGATACAAAGGCTAGAAAACTGAATGTGGTGCAAGCCGGAATGCTTCTTCGGTTATCCGAATTAGGGTAAGGAATTAAATAAAAAAAGTCAATCAAAGAGATATATTATTTTGTGTGTTCTTCTCTTGTTTGTTAGTTACTATCATGATCAGGTGCAATCTTATACCGATACAAAGAGTGGACTCTGTGCTTTAGGTTTAATGGGGCAAGGCTTTATTTCAGCTCTAAAAACAGAGTTAACAAAGTACTATGGAATGGTTGCCATGTTGCAGGAACAGGTAGAGCACATTTTATAAAAGTATCGAACTTTTTTACTATGAGATATGTCTTACAGTTGAATAAGCAGAGAAAAACAGAAAAACAAGAATGGATGACAGCATTGGCATCGGTCGAGAAAGTAACACTAATGAAGATTCTTGTATGGTCAGTGGATCCGTTGCAGCGTTTACAATGGCTTGCCAGAATTGCTGAAGCTTGTCAAGAGAAAAAAGGTGGTGCATTGGCTTCGATTGTTCATAGCTTCTTAAGCAACGGCGATCCAATGGTAAAGTCGGTTGTTAAAGAAATGCTGCTTGCAATTTGCGGCCCTTTGCAACAGATGCTGTCTCGTTGGTTACTTGAGGGAGAAATTTGCGATCCACATGGTGAATTTTTCATAGAATGTTTATCTGAAGTTAGCCATGATCGACTGTGGCATGACAAGTACCGAGTGCGGACTTCAATGCTGCCGGATTTTATTTCTACGGATATGGCAAATAAAATTCTCATAACCGGTAAAAGTATTAACTTTTTGCGTGAAATTTGTGAAGACAAAGCTCCAGTCAAGGGACGAGAAGAATTGAGGCAATGTTTTGAACTAAACGGTAAGTCACAATTATTAAATATCTTCTCTGAAACAATTAATTCTAACTTACATTTTATAGCCGAAAATATATTCTCCAAAGTGGCTGATACAAAACTGCATTCAACAATTGATTCGGTGTATTTAAATACATCGAAGAGGGTGCTAGACATTGTAATGGGACCGCACAAGTTACTTGAACATTTACAAGCAATGAGAAGGTATTTGCTTCTAGGCCAAGGTGATTTTATTGGAATTCTCATGGAGAATCTAAAGTGAGTTGAATAGGAACTTATAAAAAAAAAGGCTTCGACAAATTATTTTTTTTATTTTCAGATCAGAATTAGACAAACCTGCAAAAGAATTATATTCTTATGATTTGTCATCGATTTTGGATGCTGCCATTCGAAACACAAATGCACAGTACGATGATCCGGAGATTCTTAATCATTTGGATGTGAGATTATTGCATCCTTACGATGGTGATACAGGTTGGGATATACTGTCACTGCAGTACACAGTTCGTGGGCCCTTGGCTACAATGTTGGATCCGTCGATGGAGAATTATCAAATTCTCTTCAAACCTCTATGGCGCATGAAACATATCGAGTTTTTACTCTCCTCCAAAATTTGGAAAGATCAAATGTGCAATGCTAAGGTAAGTGATAATTTGTTTTATAGATGTTGTCGCAACCTTAGGCAGTGGTTGTCCACTTAACAAAAATACACTGGACGCTTATTATATTTTCTTGTCAATAAGGGCTAAAGTGAATAAAGTTTCCCATGAATTAATCAATCTTCGAAAATTGGAAAAGTGACTTATGTCAAAACTATCCTCTGTAATTTGTTTAGATCAAGAATTCAGTTTCTAAGGAACCTGGACTCTTATTTCATTACGTAAGCTCACAAAGAAAAGTAAAAAAATTGTTAAAATTTCCATACTTTGTCGATGACTAAATTGATAACCTATTAAAATATAAACATATTTTGTTCGAAATAGGACTAATCCTTAAAAATGTTTTCTATAAAAAAAAGAAATCTCTCAAATTTAGACACAAACTTTATGAAAAACCATTGATAAGAACAGAACCTTATAGCTGAAAATAATGGTATAAACACAATTCTCATCTTATATCGACTTAAATATTGGGCTCCTTTTTGGTTATTGTAAGCTGAAAATACACCTCAGCCACCTCGGGTTGTTCATATAGCAATTAATATAGTCTGGGATGGACTTGGACCTCATGTGTCTCCAGCCAGTTTAGTCACTAGCTAGCTATCTTCAGTTTCCCACGTCAAGTTGCTTGAGTTCATCCCCCACCTGCGTGCGCCATCTGAGTCGTCTTCTTCGAAGACGCCATCCCTCAACATAGGATTTGAAGAAATTTCGGGCATGACATCGAAATCATCGGTGAGATATTTTTCGACCTTGATAGAGTAGCGTGCATTGGACAGGGACAGGGATGCCAAAAAAAGACTATATGCTGTCATACGCGGCTTTGAAGAAAGTCGCTATCGATTTGAAGCTCCTTAGTTTTTACCAAAATCTGCCGTAATGTTAATTATTAGATGAATGGTGGACTTGTCTAAAGCTCCACTGATATGAACCTATCAGGTTGTTGATGAACGGATTCAGACGTTCACATAAATAATCTTATAAGCGATGTTAAGGACACGATGCCTCTGCAGTTGGCGCAGTTCAGGTTCTCCTTTCTTGAGGATTGTTCAAACTCTGGATTTTTTGCCTTAAAATAGATCCTAGTCGTTTAACCCATCGCACTTCTTGGAAGGCGGTACTATCTGCTTTGCAGCAATTTAGGGCCTTCCACTAAATGTTCGGCTGCACGTGGTCTACATTCCACGTACATACATGTTCGAAGTTTGTTGTCCCGAATAACTTTCAGTTTTTAAGCCTGCAAAGTTGAGAAAAGAAATGATTGACTTATTGCAATCTACTTCGTTAAAATTAAATACTAAGAACTTTATTGCTATGCAAATTAGATTTTTATAGGCGAATAAACAAGCTTTGTAGAATTTTAATTCTTTCGGGAGTTGATATCGGAAAAGAAATTGGGCAGGTTCAGGCGACATAAGGGACTTGAAAGTAAGTCAAGTTTCTAGTATCTGATTGGCCAGCTGCCAAAAAATTGCCTTACAATTAAGGCAACTTTATTGGAATGTTGACTGGAAAGTTAAGTCAAGTCAAGTCTACTTATGTCATATGACAATTGATTATATTTTTTTCATAAAAATAACAAAGCAGAGGGTTTGGATGGCATTCCTATCGAATTCTATAAGAATTCTACTCCTGAATTTCTCGAGCGTGTGTTGGGGTTATTAAACAAAATGTTTACAGAAGAGAAATTTCCGAGCTACTTTCGTTTGGCTACAATATTTCCTATATTTGAAAAGGGTAATCCGAGTTCACCAGAAAACTATAGAGGCATTTCAATTCTGTGCTCACTAAGAAAACTGTTTGCACAAATGTTGTACGTTAGGCTTGTGAACTGGATTGAAAGAAATAATTTGATAAGTCGATATCAGGCTGGTTTTCGGGCGGGCCTTTCAACGATTGATCAAATTTTTGCTCTTACGAGTGTTGCCAGGCGTTTTATCGACAAAAAGAAGCCCCTGTACACTTTTTTTGTCGATTTTAAAGCTGCTTTTGATACCATCAACAGAAGATCACTTTTATATAAGCTAGCAGTTATTGGCCTTTCAACCAAATTTATTCGGATCTATGAACAACTTTTACTAAAAACGTCTGCAATGGTTTGTAATGGTATATCTATGTCAAAATCCTTTAATACCGAAACAGGTGTTCCACAAGGCTGTATATTGAGTCCGCTGATGTTCGCTCTTTTTATCAATGATATTGAAAATAAATTACCGGGAGGCGTCAACTACGGCGATTTATCTTTGAAGATGTTGCTCTATGCTGATGACCTGGTGGTGTTCTCTGATAACCCAGTGACATTGCAGCTTCAGATAAATAAACTTAAACAATATTGCGATTCGTGGGATCTCAAAATCAACATTTCTAAATCTAAAATTATGATTTTTAAACCTCAAAACCGTTTAGATACTAATGTACGAAATTGGACATTTGATGGTACCACTATTGAAGTTGTCAGCGAGTATAAATATCTTGGTTTTATTATCACTCATAATTTGAACATCAAAAATCACATTAAAGAGAAACTGGTACTAGCCAAATCAGCTATAAACTCGATGTGGTCACATTTTTTTTCAAGAAGCTTCGTGGACCCTACATCGAAATTTAAGGTTTTTGAGGCTACCGTGAACAGTTGCTTTTGTTATGGGAATCAAGTGTATGGATACCAATTTCTAGAGGATATGGAAGTTATTCAAAGATACTTTTTCAAAAGAATCTTCCGGCTGCCACGTAGCACGCCTAATTATGCCATATATGTTGAGTCCGGGCTTCCGCAAATATATGTTAGAAATTTAAAGGCCAACGCAGACTATCTTATTAAAGTTATGCATAGACCCGATAGTAATCTGCACAAGCAAATCCTGCTTATATCACTCCATTGTGGATATTCCCCTTTTAGAAATTGGCATGCTCTTGCCACAGCACATAATTTAACAATGAATCTAAATGCAAACAACAAAGAAGAATGGAGAAACACCTTTTACAACTGCATTTCGATGGTTGATGAGGAAATGTACAAAACTAATCTCGAAAGGGCAAGGGAATCACTTTCTAGAGCAACCTATAGCCGTCTTAATTTGACTTTGGGCGATTATAATTATTTCTGTGAGGACCTTTCTGCTTCTGATATAAGTTTAATATTCAAAATACGGACTGAAACTCTTGAACTTAACTACAGGCCACATAGAACTGACTTAGATGCAATTTGTTCACTCTGCAACTCAAACCAAAACGAAGATGTTTACCATTTTACCGAATATGGTTGGAAATTGCTGGTACGCTATGTCTCCCATGCAAATAATTACAGAAATTCTTATTTGAGTCTTTTTGAAGTATCTACTTAAGTAAAAAAAGAAAATAAAGTTTTGTTTTAGCTAAACTAAAAGCCCCAATATTCTATAACTTGAATCTCTTAGAGTTCGCCTTTTTCCGTTTTAACTAAACTAAAAGTCCATATTCTCCGATACTTTTCCACTTCTTCGCCATCTTCGGTTTTTTTAGTTAAAAAAAAAAAAAAAAATTAAACTTAAATATTTTGAACAATCATTTAAAGTACCTAATTGTTAATTGTTTTCTTTTTTCATTGTAACACATATTTATTGTTAACTATTCTTTTTCTTCTTTAAATGACTTTGCTACTTTAACAAAACAACATTTAAAAAGTTGATCACATTTCTGTAATATTATTTATATACATACATAATATGTTCTTTATTTTATATTCCATAATTGTATACTCTTTTTTCTCAATGTAAATGTCTTGATAATATTCGGCAGACGGCTCTAATGCCATGCTTGTAAGTTTTTTTTTCTATTGTAAATTATTATGTATCGTTTTTAATGAATAAAGATTTATCTATCTTTTATCTATCTATCTATATTTTTTTCATTCAACTGAAAGCTCAACTTTATTCCTTTGTGATTTATTTATATTCTGCACGATTCCATTTTATGTTTTATGTACAAATTTTCCTTACCAAATTGGGAAAGGAATAAGTACCTAATATTTATTTAAAATACATGTCGAGATGGACTTATACATACCTTGCCTGAGAATTTTTTTTTGTAGACAGTTATGTATGTTTTTAGTAGTTTCTGCACGATCAACTGAAAGTAGAGGTTTGTGAAGTAAAGTTCCGAATTTGAAGTTTATGACACTTTACCAACTAATGGTCGAAATGTACGTTAAAAGAACGTAAATTTTGACGAAGGCAACTAGTTAGTTTTTCAAGTGTCATAAATTTCAAATTCAGAACTTTACTTCGCAAACCTCTACTTTGAGTTCATAGTACAAAAACTACCAAAAACATTATTGCCTACAAAACACTCCTCAGGCAAGCTACAAGTCCACCACAATTTGTATTTTGTATTGTAAAGAAATATTAGTTATTTCTTTTCCAAATTGAAAGGGAACCCTTTTACAGAAAGCATTAAATGAAGTTGTGCAGAAAATAAATAAATCATAGAGTAATAAAGTTCAGCTTTCAGTTGAATGAAAAAACATGATCAACTGTTATTTTGATAGAAGTAAACTTGATTTAATTGTTAGGGAGATTTTTCTTGACTAACTTTCTAGTCAACTTTCCATTTAAGTTGCCTTAGTTGGAAGGTCGTTTTTTGGCAGCTGGCCAATCAGATACTAGAAACTTGAATAACTTTCAAGTCCCTTATGTCGTCTGAACCTGCCCATTGACAGCAAATGAAGTTCCTTGTGTTGTCTGAACCTGCCCATTGTAATTTATGTCATCGACTGTAATTTTCCTTCAACTATACATTTTCTCAAAATCTTAGTAACACATTCTTTTAAACACTAATTTCAATTAAACTTATAGCCGGGCGCCATAGTCTCACAAATACAATTATTCAATTAGTAAAAATTATAACTTTTTTGCTAAAGTAATTAAATAATTTATTGGAACCTATGAGGGTACTCCGTGGAATTGTATTTTTCAAGCAAAGTTTCATTCCCAAAAATTGTTTCTAGTCATCATGAACTTAACATACATTTTTCAAAGGGAAAAAACTACCAACATTGAAAAAACAAAATTATTTTCGGAGATAAATTCCGAATTGTGTACAGTGTACATTGTCTTTACAACAAAACCAAATTCCTCATGAATGTGAAGAAAGACAAATTGAGTTCATTCATTTCAACTGGATTGTATAAAATGTTCCTCTTCGATACCTTGCTAGGGTGCACAACAAATAAAAGAATTAAATTTTTGAATGTTGCCAATAAGATTTTTGCGTTTGAACGATGTGTTCAATATTTTTTTTGTAGTTAAAGATCCGAAAAACAAGAAAATCCCTCCACCTCTAAACACTGTTTTGACGGTACAATTTTAAGTTGTTTTAAATAGATTTTGTTGCAAGTGAATGAGGTTCTAAAGGGTAGGTGAAGATGCGTTCTAACTATTCCAAAAGGCCAAATCGTATGTTTTGATGTTTTCGAACATTTTATTTCGAATATATTTTTTCCAAGCCATACAAAGTTCTAACAGCCAATTCCTTGAAAAAGTTCTAAAATCAATTTAAAACTCTATCTAATAACTTTAGGTTTTTCTTTAAAATTTGGTTTTAAAAATATTTTATTTATTTAAAACTCGAGCATTTCTACACTTTCTATAATTTTTTTAGAACTGTATACATTTATTATTGATTTTTAAGGACTTAGATCTCGATTAAATAAAACAAAGTTCTAACGAACAATGAACAATAGCGCCCGGTAGAATTGTTTGACATGCATTTCTGACATTCCGTCGAGTAATAATGGGCTGGTTTAGACGACACAAGAGACTTGCAGGTAAGGCAAGTTTCCAGTATCTGATTGGCCAGCTGCCCAAAAATTGCCTCCCAACTAAGGCATCTCTGTTGGGAAGTTGACTGGAAAATTAGGCAAGAAAAATCTTCCTGAGTAAATCCAGTCGCTTTATTTATTTTTTTCTTCTACTTTTTTTGATTTGAGTTCGTTCCATAAAACAAATACAAAAATTGTGTTTATTTATCAAAAATTCCAGAGAAATGTCAACAAAAATTTTCCATGAAAAGATTGTTCAAAACCACAATAAATTGGGAGGAGAATTTCGAACAACATTATTAACGTAAAAGTTAAACTGAAATAAAGTTCAGCTATCGTAATTTCTTTTTTTTTCAAAATTTGGGTTATGTATAAACTTGTAAAACGCTTAACAAAACGCTAAAGCAAACATGAAACTAAATGAAGTCCAACAACAAAAAAAAAAAACAAAACTTTTCGATTACGTTAAGTGTAAGTTTTTCTACAAGCCTCACCACATGAAAAACTAATAAAATAAGTAATAAAAACCCCCAAGCTTATATGCCATAACAAAATTAAATAATTAACTCATTTTCAAACTTAAAACTGCTATATGTTTATATTTCAATTGCGTTTTCATTAAACCATTGAGTAGTCTCATTAGTTTATTATTCATATCGAGCTAAAGCCACTGCATATACTTTGCATTAAAACTTGAACTTTGATCGCTTAACCTTTGAATTGTTAGAGAAATAAAATGAAAATGTGTACAACATGGCTTGAGAAACAAAGTCATTAGAGATTAAATTATAATCTCCCACCACCCAGTACTTTATGTACATAGATAAGATAAATATTAGCTTTAAAAATGTGTAATATTTCAACCATCAGAAGTACATCGAATAAATTCAATTTTTCTATTTTATCTTTTTTTTTTAATTAAATATAAACAAATAGAAAATAAAACCACTTTCCACTTAACAACTAATTTGTGACTGACACGAATGCCAATATAAATTTACAACTTAGGCCCTGCCTTAAGGAGAGGAACTAGCTTTTGGGTTAGCATAATGTTGCCTGCCACTTTTAGTTTGCCCTTCAAAAATGCTGCTTGTGAATTAAGTTTTCCCAAAGCAATGTCAACTAAATCCTCATCAGAGACTGTCAGAGTTGTGTCTACTTTAGTGTCTTTTGCTGGCCCCTCGTACACCTTCGCAGACTTCAAATCCAAAGCTGGAAAAAGGGAAAGAAAACAATTTCAATCTAGTAACTAGTATTTCTTCATTTCTGTTGGAATTGAAATCAATCCAATCTACTTACTCCACTCTTTTGTAACTTTTCCATCTTTCGTGATCTTAAATAGAAAAACACCATTTACCGCTTTGGCTTTGGCTTCATTATCTTTAATTCCATCGATAATTTTTTCGAATATTGCGTCACTGCTGAGAGCCATTGTTTTCTTTTAATGTAATGCTTTTCCTAAATTAAAAATTTATTTAGTTTGAGAATTTTTATAAGAAAACTACTTAAAGAACTCACTATTGGAATGCAAAAAGGTGCGATGTGTCAGCGATGGTACCTGCTTGTACTTTAAAAAATGATTAGGAAATTAAAAATATGGACTGTCGCTGTTGTTGTCGCTGTTATAATTTGTTTGTCCCCCCTTTTGAAATTGGTTTAGATTTTGCGCATTTTGTATAAAACATATGGTCACTATTATATATGTGTATGTGTATATTGCATGACATGTTATAAAATGAACAGCAAAATGCTTTATTCATTTAATTTGTGACGTCACCATCATTTAGGTGCGTTCGAAAGATGGAAAATATAATTTAATTTCACATTTAAAGGGTTTTATATTTTTAAAAAATAAATAAATGCTAAGTTGTTTGATAAAAAAACTGGAAATTATGTTACATATTTTTACAAAAACAACGAAAAGATTATTTTGACGTCACAAAAAATGTCAAGATGGCGATAATTGTGATAAGCTAACCTTTTTCCTGTTTCTTGTGACATATGAAATGGGAATGGTTTATAGTAAGAATATTTGCCGAAAAATATTTGTTAGTCGCTTTTTTTAAATGTCTTTGACTAAAAAAGAAGAACAAAGAAACTCAAAAACTTCAGTAAAAAAGTTCACGGGTGTATGCTTTATTTATTTAATTGGAAATGTTCAAGGCTGACAAAATTATCGTTCATTTTAAGACAACTACTTTTAAAATTTATCATTTGAAGTAATTGTACCTAGTCGGAATTCTTAAAAACTGTTTTCCAACCAAAATATCTTGAGATAAAATAAAGATTCTGACATTAAACTTATATACTGGGGGGTCATTCCGTAAAACGATTATCGTCAGACGATATCGTTTCGACGATAGTCTCACTTCACGTAAAACGATTATCGTCAGACGATATCGTTTCGACGATAGTCTCACTTCACGTAAGACGATAATCGTCAAAGTGATATCGTCAAAACGATAGCGTTTGCACGATAGCTAAGTAGCTATCGTCTGCTATTAATTGTCATTGATAACCAAAACAAATTGAAGCAAAAATGTTTCGGCGAAGTTTAGTTTTGTTACAAAATAAAATAAAAACTCAAAAAAATACAAATAATACGGTTACGAAGAAAATTAAGACATTTATCGGACCTTCTACCTATTCTAACCCATATGTAAGCATTTTTTTTATATACAAAACATCTAACACCTATGTATGTATGTACATAAGTAATCTTTCTTAATTGTTGTTAAATATATAAAATAATTGTAGTTTTGTTCAAAGTCTTGGAATTGCAAAAGAGGATAATGATGATAATGATGATATTGGAAACAATAAATTTGTCAGACGGTTGTCGTTCTACATTCATACTATATACCTTCCATATTAATGTTTGCTGTAACCATTGAAACTTTGGGGGCGGAGGAACATTGGTATGTTGGAAATGCATCGCTTTTAGTATCGCCCTTGCACAAAGCACTAATCCAAAGTAGTTTTGGAAACAACAAATATTTGTGTCCCCTGTATATAAAATGAATTCTTATCTTCCTTCCCTTGGACAGAGTTGGGTTTAATATTGCAGCTGATTTTCTGTTACTGACTTTTGAATGCACTAAATTATAATTATTAGAATTATTAATTTACAAAAATATCAGACATAAACAAAACATTTTGATATTATAGTTTTATCGTCGACGGCAGCAAATGAAAACACAAAAGTAACAATAACAATAAACATCACAAAATAGTTGCCATGTTTACTAACAATACATTTTTTGCAAATTTTCAAAATTTTCCATATAGAAAAACCAAGTTTAATAACATTTTCAAGTTATTGAACAAGCATTTTCTTTCGTTGAGTTCTTTTTGACATTTCAGTCATAGTATAATAGTATTTGAAATATACTGAACGATCTACTACTAAAAACGATTGACGAGACGATAGCGATAAAGTTACGTGAAGCAAATTATTGACGATATCGTTAATGATAATCGTTTTGACGATTATCGTTTTGAAAATTACGGAATGACTCCCCAGTATTTTTGTTAATATTTAATAAATTTTAGGAAAAAATCTCTTTCTTACTTACTTTTTAAATTCAAAAATTAGTTAATCCGAACGGACCTAATATGTCAACTTGCTAACTTGAATTTTTTGATCATTGACAAGAAACTTCAATTCACAAACGTGCCTTTTTTCATTGTCATTGTGACAGATAAAAGCTAAAGGTGTGCTTGTTTGTAAAGATGTATGTAGTTCAAATTTTACGTTGGTGGTTGGGTTTATTTGAGGTGTCATTCTTTGTATAAAAAGTCTATTGACACCTTTGTATTTAAAACCTATAGTACTATCATCGTGTGTTTTTATAGGGGCGGCGACATAAACTATTGCAGTTTTTTTTTTACTTAACTTTAAACTTCCAACGATTTGAAAAAAAAAAACACTTGGTATTATTCATTTATAATTACAATATTGATACCCGTTGATAAAAACTTATGCAAATAAATTGAACTAAGAATCGAATACAATCTATTTCCAATTGTCAGTACACGCACTGACTTCCAGGTGGTGTGGAAAGCAACTTACCAGGAGCCAATAATTTTATTATGGACTAGTGCTTTTATTTTATGTATTTATTTTGAAAATAAAAAAATCAAATGTTAACTTTTTTCAAATAAAATTCATAAAAATAAAAAAACAATTAAGCGAGCAGGTAAGTTATGTTCAAGATGCTCAAAAGATAATATCTTTTAAATCAAAAACTCCTAAGAATATTGGTTCTCCAAAGTAAAAGGTAAATATATGGGAGTTATGTACTTATCCGAGTTGTACTGTATTTTTAGCCAGAGGAGTTGAAATTGGGAGTAGCGTGCCATGATGTGCATTCTAAAATACATTGGTCGACAAAATTACGTTTTTTTCTTTTCCACAAACAAAATTACTTATATAAAGGATCAAGATGTCCTTAATTTGAATCTCGGCTTAATTTTTTTCTATCACATCATGTTTTTAAAATACGATAGAAACAAACAAAAATAAATTTGAACTATTTGCTCAAGTTTTAAAAATTCGCATTTTCAAATTATTTTTTATTTATTTTAATATACATATTTCAAAAATTGATGTAATAGAATTATTGTTTAAACAAAAGGTTTATTCAAGAACAAAAATTACTTTCAAATCGATTTACTTTTGTGTGTTAAAAACCGTTTTGGTCTGAACTTATGAAGATTAATCGAATATTATATGAAATAGAAAATATATAAATATTTCAACTGAATATTGAAGAAAGTGATTATAGATTTGAAAAACCATCACGGATTTTACTGAACAAAATCTACTTCTTTAATTTAGATAGCCGCAAAAAGACTTATATGTTCGTGTTTTTTGGAATTTTAAAAAGTTATATCTCAAAAACCTGACGTGATACATTCATTTTGAAGGCAAAAATGTATGAGGGCTGGTCTGGTCAACCCAGAAACTAGGCCTAAGCACAATGCAAACAATGGGAGTTGTGAAAAAACTTTGCAAATTCTATTTAATGAAATGTATTATATTTTATAATTCTATTAAAATATTTCTTCAAGAATTAAAATGTACATATGATTATGCACAATTATACCCCTTTATTTATGTCACTAAAAAAGTAGAATTTTAATTTTTTTAGCAGTGTATTCGATAACCATGATGTTATTAACTATTGTTGGACATTGGTATTAAATGCTAATTTTTGTTTTGGAGTATATTCAGTTCATGAAAAAGTTAACAAAACTGTAATTTCAATAGCACACTATTGAAATTAATTTTTGGTCTAATTGTAATCTAAACTAAGCTTTCCAACGACATAATATTTCAATTGTGGGCAACAGGTAGATCAAAATGTCCTTTCTTCTTTAATTTATTTTTCTTTATCCTTTGCTTTTTGAATGGCTGCGTTCAATCTCAGACAGATAGGGTATCCGGATACCTTTTTGTTAGTGTTTTACGTATAAAATAACAGCTGATTAAAAACAGCTGAGATGTCAAAAAAGGAATCCAAAGGTATCTCAGTGAGCGCTCAATGTCAGATTAACGGAGGCAGAATCGTTTTGTGGGACAAGAATCTCCATACAAACATATGCTGTCAAAAACATATGTTGTCAATTGTAGTTTTTGATGTGAATTTATTATTTTTTTCTATTGATAATTCTTTGTTACTTTTGGAAAAAAAAAACTATTAAAATGGATAACAAACAAAAACAAGTTTTGCGTCAAATTATAAGTAGTTCATCAGATAAAATAAGAAATAAAAAAAGGAATGAGGAGCATGAAAAGATTTTGATGGAACTCCTAAAATAAAAATTATTTAAATTACGCGCCACACCAGACAAATGACAACTAAACAGCTGTTTTGGGTGAGCAAGCAAATTGAGAAATGAATCCATGAATTTTTTGTCTCAGAGATCTCCGCAAAAAATCTCAGT
The DNA here is from genome assembly GCA_951509635.1 of Eupeodes luniger. Lineage (NCBI taxonomy): Eukaryota > Metazoa > Arthropoda > Insecta > Diptera > Syrphidae > Eupeodes > Eupeodes luniger. The sequence continues at coordinate 76,149,393 of OX608074.1, forward strand.
CTTCAGCTGAGATTTTTTGTCTCACTTAAAAAAATAGTTGAGCGCTCGGAGCACTCAGTTGATGGTACACGCCTAATTTCTGGGGTATGTAGGTATCTGACAGAACAGCTGATTCAACACATGGTTGAATTTCAAGAAACTTGAAAATTGATTTCAGTTTTTTGCATTTGTTAGTAAACAAAAAGATACGAAATGTTAGTTGAAGTTGTATTTGAGGATGTTCTTTACATAATAGACGATGAAGAAGCAATTTGCTATTTGATCGAAATGCTTCCAAACAATATCTAGGTATTGTCACTTCATAATAGTCCTCTTAGGATAGTTAGGATAGTTTTCTGTTAAACGTGAATCGTTTAAAACCGGATATTTCGCAAGTAAATTATTAATCGTATAGAATTCCAATTGAGCTAAGAGGAATTTTAACATAGATTACAGATTAAGGTTATCTCTTATTCATTAAATTGTTACGTACCTATCAATTCATCATCGTCCGACGAATCAGTTGAATTATCCATTAAATGTTTTACAACAATTTTGACTTCGAAGCTTAAATGTTTCTCTGCTTTTTGTGAACAGCTGAAAGTTGTGTTTATTTTTTGACAGCTATCTCAATACAGCTATCAAACTCGTTCAACAAGGTATCTAAAAATCCACCTATCCAAGATACCCTATCCAACACGAGATTGAACGCAGCCAATGAGAATAATACATTCAAATTGATTGACAATTCTCAACTATTCCTGAGTCAAGTAACATCAGAGAAGATGCCGAATCCTAATGGATAATTTCAGAAGCATTTTTCATGACAAGACTGTCGATAGGATTTGTCAATTTATTCTTCGCGGAATAAAAACTAGTATTGATGTGGAAAAAAAAGAAATCAGGACCCGCAGATTCTGTAAAAAGCGAAAAGAGAACAATCGATCGTTTTTTAAAATCGAAAGAAATTGTGCGATAACAATATACACTCTGCTTCAACTGAATACGAACAAACATTTTTCAAAATAATTTGTGCATTTTTTCCAAATAATGCGGGGTTTCGTGTAATCTGTTGTTCTATCTACTTCTTTAAGATGTAAAAAAAAAAATTAAAAAAATTATCCAAATAAAACTGCAAGTTTTGTTTTCGCCCACTTGTAAAGTAAAAAGAAAAAGTTTTGTTTAGTCAACTGAAAAGGGACAACCACAATTTTATCGTTATTAATGGCGTTTTTAAATGCTGGACAGTTACAATCAACACTTTTAGAGCTTTCAGTTAAAATTAAATTTTTGATCTAAAATTCTCAGACCAATGGATAGATCTAAATTCCCTTGCAGTATTTTAAAACCCAAAATCGAATTATTTAGACACCAAGGCCTAACCGGACGTCCAACAGCTGATAAAATTGAACGAAGTTTTAATGGTGTTTATTCTTACTAAAAAATAAAGATTCATCATCATCATCAGGTCCTCTAACCCCGTACGGGGCATAGGGCGTCAACAAAACGTCTCCATCCTTCTCGATCTGCAGCTAGATACCTTAACTGTGGCCACGTCTTTTTCTGGGAGTTAGCTTCCGAAAGCACTGTAGATTTCCATGTTGTTCTTGGTCTTCAAACCCGCCGTGACCCATGTGGATTCCATTCAAAGGACTGCTTCGCAATATCATCGTTTGGTTTCCTCAGTGTGTGACCAATCCATTGCCATTTGCGCTTGCTGATATCGATGTCCAAGCGCCTCTGACCTGTCCTACGCCACAATTCCTGGTTAGATATTGTTTGTGGCCAGCGAATTTTAAGGATGTGACGCAGACAGCGATTCACAAAAGCCTGTGATTTTCTCGAGATGGTGGCCGAGACTTTCCGTGTTTCACAAGCATATAATAGCACGGATTTCACATTGGATTCGAAGAATCTCAGTTTAGTGCGTAGGGAGACTTGACTGGATTTCCAAATTTGAGACAGAGCACCAAAGGCAACGCGAGCTTTATTTATTCTGCTTTTTACGTCCAGATCCGTACCACCATTTGCTGATACAATACTTCCGAGGTAATTAAATTGTTCGACCTCTTCAACAGGCGTGTCATGCAGAATAATACGATGTTGTGTTGGGGGCCTGTTAGCATTATTTTTGTCTTTTTGCTATTTATTTTAAGACCGCACGATTCTCCTTTCACCCGTAAAGTTTGACACATCTCGTTCAGCCCACTGATGTTATTTGCCATGAGACATACAGCTGTGGACAGCCAATTAGAAACACAAATTGAATTCACTTTTAAAGCAGTATCTGTATTTATTTTTTTTTTGTTTAGCGAGCCGCCTCTATGCTTAATTACTGGCAAAACATATTTAGGGTGGAACGCTGTTCCTTTTGGCCTTCGGACATATCGTGCACCATCTTGGCTCATCCTATTTATTTTAGTTTCGTCACTCCACACTATGTACTTCCATTCGTTTGTTGTCCAGTTGGCGTGTGATCTTGCGAACTCTATTCTTAGTCTACGTTGCATTGCGGTTACTAATGGTTTCTTTCGAGAAATACGACCATGTAACCCAACTTCCACCAATCTTCTTCTGATTGTGCGTGGGCCTATCGGGACATCGAATGCAACCGAGAGTTGGCGTTGTATCTCTGTGAAGCTTATTTTTGGGTCTTTTTTGGCCAGCCTACTAATTGCTCGATCCATTTGGCAGCTTGTCTTACGGGCCCGTTTTTTACAAGGTACATTTTCAGCAGTCCCGAAGTTTTGAAAATGCTTAATTGCATTGAAAACTTTCTTTACAGAACAGTTGATTTGAGATGCAATTGCTCTATAGGATATTTTAAGCTTCCAAAGCTCAAGAATCGCTTTCCTTGTAGGAGGATCACAACTCTTTAATTTTCCCATTACAATTACCTCCAAAATTTAAAAATTATTCTTTAAAAACGTTTGCAGACAATTCAGAATTTTCTACTTACCAATGCAAAATAAAAAGATTATTTTTATTTCACCCAAATCAAATCTAATTAAACTGTTTCTAATTAGTTGACCAGTTGAAACGAACACTTTTTACACTCTACCTTGATTTTGTTGTGAACTATGCAAAGACTTATGCACAAATGATGCTTTTTCAAACAATTATCTAATAACGCTTGCATTACACCGTTTAGGATACCGCTATTCTAGTCACACATGACAAAGTGAATGTGGAAATGAGAAGCAAGTAATGTTTCTAATTAGTTGTCCACAGCTGTATGTATATCGTCGGCATAGTCTAAATGGCTAAGCCTTTCAAACGTTCTCCATTGAATACCTTGCCTCTCAGTTGTACCGACGCTGGCCGTCAGAACATCATCTTTCGCCAGCAGAAAAAGAATTGGCGATAAAACATCCATAGCTGCCCATTATGCAACACGAAACACCTTGCATTGATGTAGGACTCCTTTATAATGGCAACAATTTTTGGCGGAATTCCTCTCCCAAGAAGTGATCTCCATATACATTCTCGGTTAACTCGGTCAAAGGCCTTCTCAAAATCTACAAACATGAGGTTTAGCGGTGATTAGTACAGAAAAAAAACCGCAACGACAGCAGCTTGAAAACCATCAGATTATTCTGATTCTGTTGCTATAATAAAACAAAAAATTGGCATAAACGCGAGTTGCTCAACAGTTTTAAGAGTTATTAAAAATTCAAACCATCTTAAATGAATCAAAGTTTAGAAAAACTGTGCTACTTGACGATCAACGGAAAGTTTAGAGTTTTTCAATATTCAAATAAGCTGGAAAAAGAATGGTATCATATGGTTTTTTCATACGAAAAATTATTTAATTTCGATGGCACTGATGGGTTCAACTTTTAATGTAGAGCTGTCAGTTATTATAGAACAGTTGACATTGAGGTCGTCACATCCAAAATTAATGCAGATGGGTATAAGGGAATCTAGGAAAGAAATTTTCATAAATATTCTTACATTTTTTTGAACTTACCAACATAATAACGCGATTATTTACTCGGCGCGAAAAATAAAAACTTAGACTTAGTAGCAAAATGAGCACTTCCTTCAATGCATGCTTTACTCATTTGATCTATATTTATTAAATATACTTAGCGATGAGGTAGGTCGTCAATTTGGCGGCAAAGAATCCTTAATTTATAAAATTTAGTTAGCGTGGAACGAAATTTCATTGAACTATGTATATTAAAAGCCTGCATAATTAATGCTGGAGCTAATCTACGATATGATTAAAAGTAAAAGTCGAAGTACCAGCTACCAAACTTAATAGAAATTTATTTTATTCCAATCCACTAACAATTCAAATTGGGAACAGATGGAACAATAATCATCAATATTTAGAAGGAAAGGTACAAAGTGTTTTCAAAAATGTTTGGGCGTATTTAGTTGAAGCGGAGTGTACGAGATTATGTAACGCGTGCTCAAGGTTTGAGTCACATGAAGTAAATCGTTCGCACAAGCAAAAACGTTTGTTCGTTGGTTTTTTTTTTCAATCAGCAAAACAAATTGGGAAAAGGAAAATTTTTACTTGGTTCATTCGGATATATTAAATCTTTTCTAAACAATATTATTATTATTATTATTATTTTATTATAATGTAATGAATTACAAGATAATACAATTTAAAGCACTAGCTCCAGGACTATCAGCTAAAAATATAAATATGAAAGTTTATACGAATTGAGAAAAAGTTAAATAAGCTTATCTAGATTTAATGTTTTTAATATTTTATAGACTAATTTTATATTTTCTTCAGATGGATTTTTCATAATATTTAGGATAGATTTGTTTTTAATTAATTTAGGAAGAATATTATTGTTGATTGAGTTACAGTTGAAGAGTAGATGGTGGATGGTGAGTATTTCTCTGTTGTTGCAGAAGTGGCATACTGGTGGATCTTTTTTCTCGAATATGTGGCTGTGGGTGATCTTTGAGTGTCCCATTCGGAGTCGTATAAAGCACCGAATCATGGATGTTGAGCAATTTATTGGATATTCTGCCAGTTGAGCTTCTGGGTTAATGTTGTTGTAGTAATGGCGGTATGTTGCCCATTCATTTCGTCTCATTTTTAGGAAATGTTTTTTTATCGTTATTGATATGTCTTTTTTGTTTGGTATAAAAGACGTGAGGAGGGGTTCTTTGGCTGCCTGTTTAGCAATTTCATCGGCAAACTCATTGCCTTTGATGCCGACATGCCCAGGTATCCATAGAAGTTTTACTCTATCTTTGTTTGCGATGAGTATATCTCTTATGTATCGTATGGTTGGTGAGTTGTTGTTAATGTTTTTTACAGCGTTAAGGGTAGAAAGACTATCAGAACATATAATTGTTTTCTGATTGTTGCTTAATTTTGTCGCTGAAAGGATTGCAAGGGCTTCGGCAGACAATACAGATGAGAATTCTGGCAGTATACTTTTGTGTAGAATCCGTTCAGATCCATCAACTACCGCGAAAGCAGTACCATACTGGTTTTTGGTGCCATCAGTGTAAACGAAGTTCCAGTTTGCGTCCCTGTATTTAGTGGTCAAATCCGTAAAAGCAGATCTGTAGATTTCGTTGTTTGTAGAATTTTTCGGTAGTTTGTTGAGTTCAGTGATGATTGAGTTTCGTGTCAGGAGCCATGGAGGATATGCAGATTCTTTTGTTGCGTTGTTGAATGTGATTGGAAGTTCAAATTGTTCTGCGAATGAGAGGATGTTATTAATTGTTGAAGGACATTTGGGGGTTCTTTTCCGATTGAATGTTTGTTTCGCCACTTGTGTTATTGGTGAGTTGTGTGATGATGTTATTTTGTACAGAAGTTGCGCTGTAACAAAGTCATGCCTTTGTTCAATGGAAGGTAGGCCCGATTCAACCAACATATTCATAATTGGTGTTGTTCTGAAAGCTCTTAGGGCGAGGCGTATTGCTGTGTGGTATTCAGGTTTGAAAAGTTGAAGATTAGATTTCGAGCATTTACCGTAAATTGCAAGCCCGTAGTCGATTTTGGAAATAATGATTGATTTTATAACTTTTAAGACAGTGTTAGTATGAGAACAGCTAGATTTATTTGTTAGGTATTTTATTATATTTGTCCTGGTAGCTAGGTTTTTCTTAAGATACATACAATGGTTCTTAAAACTAAATTTGTTATCAAAGATGATTCCAAGAATTCTTAAAAAGTTTACGTTACGAATATCGATATTTTTAAAGTTAACGTTTATATGTTTTGTACAACTTGTTTTTCGGCATATATGTAGGATATTGCTTTTATTGAAAGATATGACTGAGCCAGATTCTGTGCACCAGTTATCGATGTCAGCAAGAATACTTGAAAAATAATCTATAATTTTTGGAATTTCTTTTGTTTTAAGAAGAATAATTAGATCGTCCGCATATAGGGAGTGTCGTACAGTTTGGTATTTAGATAATATATTACTTATTTCGTTAAAAGCTATAATAAAGATGACCACTGAAAGTGGTGAACCCTGTGGTATGCCATTTTCGAGGTCATTAAGACTTGAATATTCATTGTTTACTCGTGTACGGAACTTTCTGTTGGTTAAAAACGATTTAATGTATCCGAAGATTTTAGGTCCAACTCTCCATTTTATTAATTGGTTTAAAACGACGTGAATACCAATTTTATCAAACGCCTTTTCAAAATCGATTGATAAAATTGAGATATGGTTTTTTGTAGATAATGACGAGGCTATATATTCGTCAATGTATAAAAGGGCGTCAGTTGTTCCACGGCCATGTTTAAAAGCGACTTGATTTTTGCTAATTAGATTATTTTTTTCGATGAACCACTGGACTCTCTTGGAAATTATTTTTTCTAAAAGTTTCCCAATACAAGGTAGAAGGGAGATAGGACGATAGCCGTTTAGTTCGAGAGGGTTTTTATTTGGTTTTGGCAAAGGTATGATCGTAGCTGTTTTCCACATTTGTGGAATAATTCCCTCATCGAAGATTTGGTTGTAAAGGGATAAGATGCGAAGCTTGAAAGGCAGAGGGGTATTTTTTAACATAGGGTACGATACGCGATCGAAACCCGGTGTTTTACCCTTGACTAGGTGAAGGCAATTTTCCAGTTCGGTTAAATTTATTGGTAATTCAATCAGATTTGCTGATGTTGACATGCCCGTTGAAGATGGATATATTTGCAATGAGGTGTGCTTAGCTTGTAAGAATTCCGCGGAGAAGTTATTATCATGCGATTGCTTTGCCCAATAGTTTGCAAAGTGATTGGCAATGTCTGAGGGTTCAGTGAGAGTTTGTGAATCAGTTTTGATAATTTTAATCGAATATGGTGTGTAATTGCCCGAGAGGACTTTAATGTCGGACCAAAGTTTTCTGGGTGAAGAGTAAGGGTTAATATTACTGGTAAATTTTTCAAAGCATTCTTTTTTTGCGGTTTTGGCAGCTTTACGAAAATGGGCATTGGACTTGCGGTAGTGTATTAGGTTGGCATCTGTCGGATGTTTTTTAAACATCTTCCAGGCGTTTTGTTTTCTGTTCCTCAGATCGCTTATTTCTTTGTTCCACCATGGGACGTGGGTCTTATTGGCTTTATTGCGAGATTGCGGAATTGAAATATTAGCTGCAGCTTTGATGGTTTTGAGAATTCTGGCTGCTTCTTGATTGATATTTGGTGATATTTGTCTTTCAGAGGAAGAATATGAAACGCTTGTATTAAAAAGGTCCCAATTAGCTTTGTCTGTTTGAAATTTTGGTCGAAATTTGACAACATTATGTTGTGAGTCCATTATTATGTTGGTTACGATCGGGAAGTGGTTACTTCCATATAGATCTGTGAGAACTTCCCAGGTTGAAATTGGATATAATTGAGGTGAAATGAGTGTTAAATCTACATGAGTAAAAGATTTATGTGTTGAAAAGTGGGTGGGGGTGCCATTGTTGAGAAGTATAAAATTTGAATTTGTTAAAAAATTTTCAAATATTTTACCTCTAGTATTGCTACAGTGGGAGCCCCATAGAGGACTCCAAGAATTAAAGTCGCCAGTAAGTAATACTGGTGTTTGAAATCTATTCACAATATTCTCTAATTCGGAGGCAGTGAATGCTTGGTCAGGAGGAATATATATGTTTATAATTGTTATTTTAATCTTTAAATCTAATTCAACTGCCATTGCAGACAGATTGGAGTTTATTTGTATATGTTTGTGATGAATTGATTTATGGACTAGAAGTCCAGTCCCCTGCTTAGCCGTGGCATTTGCGGGGAGATTATGAAAATAAGCATTGTACTGTTTGGGTGAGTAATTTGTAAATTTGTTTGGATCTGGGTTAGTTGGTAATAGAGTTTCTTGGAGTGAGATGATTGATGGATTTTGATCTTTTATTAATAATTGCAGCTCGTGGTAATTATTAAAAAAGCCGTTTATGTTCCATTGCAAAACTTTAACCATCATTTAAGGGAGAGAAGCCCTTGGACACAATATGGGTTTTGTTTTTTATAATATTGTGCAAAGGGTAAAAGAAAAAGGAAGGTAGTTTAAGATTTAGTTTTAGGTGAGCTGGTTTTGTAAGTGTGAAGCCGCATTTCAAAACGTGCGACCTGGTCGGGGGTAGATTTGTTCCCCGCTCATGTCGCACGTCTGGAAATGCGGCTTTTGTTTTAATAGTGCTTATTTGGTTAAGTATCATCGTTACACGATGTATCCATGTAATAGTTATTCATATTGATAAGGTTTGATGTTATATTAGATATAGGAGAAGAATTGATATTAGGAATATTTGTAGTTAATTCTGTGTTTTGGTTTTTATGTATAGTGGTGTTTATTTGGTTGCTATCATAGACTGTATTTTTAACGAGTTCTGGTTGTTTAGTTGGTGTTTTGTTTGCTGTGGACGCAGCAGGAATTATTGTTGATGTTTTAACGGTTGTGGATGGTGCAGGGATTGTTGTTGCTGTTTTTAGAGGAAGTACAATTGGGTGGTTGGGTTTATTAAGGAGTGTGTTATTGGATTTTTCATTGGATTGGTTAGAGGCTGTGGTTTTGTTCGAGTTATTTGAGGGTTTATTTTGTGGTCTTGTTTTTGATGCAAATGAATCAGTTATTGCTACATTTGTCGTTTGTTGTTTTGGGTTTTGTAACCCATGAAGACGTTTGGCTTCGGCCATGGAACATTTCTTATTGGTTTTTATTGCTATTATTTCTTTAGCCGTTTTGTACTCGGGGCAGTCTTTGGAGGAGGCGGAGTGTGCAAGTTTGCAGTTAGCGCACATGGTGCGAGTACAGTCAGAGCCTGAATGGGGTGGAAGATAGCAATTAACGCATGTGGGGTCTCGGCTGCAGCGTTTGCTTGTGTGGCCAAGCAGCTGACAGTTTTTACAGCGCATTGGGTTTGGAATATATTCCGTAACCTTAGCTTTATAAAAACCAATTTCTACTGATTTTGGCAGTGTGAAAAGATCAAAAGTAAATAACATTAAACCGGATGGTTTTTGCTTACCGTTTTCGTTTTTATTAAATTTGTAGATTTCACTCACACCTTGTGACTTCATTTCACTTATTATTTCAGATTCAGGTACGTTGATTAGACATGGTGCGAAAACGATGCCTTTAGTTGAGTTAAGTTGATCATGTAATTTGATTGATACAGGACACGTGTTAGCAAGCGATTTGACTTTAAGAAAATCTCCCGCAATTTTTTGGGATTTCACCAATAGAAGTAAATTACCATCACGCAGTTGCGTCACATGCTCAAACTCTTTGCTAATATTTTCAATTGCTTTTTTTAATAAAAATGGACTAAGTGATGTAATTGGCTTTTCTTTATCAGTTGGAGAAATAATAATGAATCTAGGGTTTTTATAATTGGTGGTGGAGGGTAGTTCAGGATATTCATCGGAAAATATGGAGGATCCTAATTTATGTTTTTTGGGTGGATTTGTTAGATCAGGAGGATCATTTTCGCCAAGAAGCGAAAATTGATTTCCCTTTTTTCTCGGCCCGGAGGCCATGGTTATCAAATTGAACAAGGCGCACTAGATCAAGCGAATGAGGTAACACGAGATATACCGAAGTGAGTGAAAAAAACGAACGGTTTAATAAATCGGTTAGGTTAGAAAGCACAAGGCAGAGAGAGAAATGCACAGACAATTGAGTTCGATCTTATCGGCTCGAAGGTTAGTCGGTGACTGTTCTAAACAATATACTTTTGAACAAAATACCAAGCCAATCCATTATTCAAATATCTTTTACTTTTATAAACCGAATACCTAAATGAAAACCATTTGTTCTTTTCAAAAATATATTTTTTTTTTTAATATTTGTTTTTTATTTTTAGCCTCTTCGCACATTAAAAACTCAACTCAATCCAATAATGTATCGATTGCATTTATTTACTTCAGAGATGATACATTTTATTCATCAAATGCAGTATTATATACTTTTTGAAGTAATCGAATGTTCTTGGGCTGAATTTCAAGAAAAAATTCAACAAGCCAAAACTCTCGACGACATACTTCGTGCACATGACGAATTTCTAACGACTATCAAAAGCGGTGCTTTTCTAGACACAAAATCGGAAGCCTTGTCGTCTCTAATGGAAGAAGTCTACCTTGGTATTACCCGCCTAGAAATTTGGCAAGACAAGTTCTTTGAAATTTGTTTTAAAGAGTTAAAAGCCACAAAAGATTTCGAAGACGCCATTCGGGAATCTGAAAAACTTGGAAAATTCGGAGTAGATGCTGAACAACAACTCCAGCGAGATGAAGATCATAAAATATTTGAACAAAATCTCAACAGCTGCCACAAGAATCTCGAAAAAATCGGATTTGACTATGAAGTAATCGTTCGACAGTTTTTACTTGAGTTAAATTCCAATAACGATCACAACCTACAGTTGTTTGGCATTCGTTTGGACTTTAATGAGTACTACAAAAAACGAGATCAACGCCTTAACAAACCCCTCACATTTGAAAGCATGCGTGTGAGCAGTGTGTTTGGTAAGAGTCGCTACAGCATCAACTGACCCCCGCCCCCAGCAAACGAATTGGTGTATTATTTTAGTCAGAATCGCAGTGAGATCACAAAATGTCATCGTGCCATTTTTTGCCATTACAATGGCGATATTAGCACAAAGTGCCATCTTCAGCCATTGTTTGTGCCCAGCAGCAAGAAACTTCTGTATGTTTCCTGCTGTGAAATTCTCTAAATTCCATGGATAAAATCGAATATTTAAATAAAAGTATTTTCTTTTCTCTTCTTGTAGCACTTACTGTTAATGCGTGTATTGTTCTTGAAAAAAAAAAAAAACTAAAATTATCTTTAAAAGCTTAAGTTTAGTTACAAATATTTCTTTAATCAAGATAAAATTAAATTATTTTGTGGAAATCACGCTAGAGCACTGTTATATTTTTAAACTTAAAACAAACAAAAATTAACAAAAAGCAAAAGAACAAACAAAATAACATTAAATAAAACGCCCATATTTTAGAATACCTTGAAATAATATTGTTGTTTAACTCAGATGTCTAGAGTTGCTTGATTTATCCAGTGAGTTAAGGGTAAGTGTCCAGGTCTATGTAATTATTTTTATTTATTTATTTTTCAAAATAATTAAATCGGTTTGAAAAAAAAGTAGCAACTTTACAAAAGCTCAATAGCTCACAGAACTTTCATGCAGTCGATTTTCTAGTGTTTAAATGAATTTATCTAGGGAGTTATTTGCAGTAGAAAAATAAAATGCTTACCAAAAAACAATGATTTTTTAAACCTCCAGATTAAGTAAAATACAAATACTTGTAAACTACTTAGTTAGCACAGTGCAAAGAACCGTTATCCTGTAGGATTTATCAGATCATTTCTTTTTTGAAAGACATAGTTTGTTCTTTGTTGTCAGTGTAATAATTTATTAAAAATTTATAAGAGAAATTAAAACAAATATCTGCCAACCAAATGCATTTTGTACATAGCGTTGACTTAAATATACCGTTGTTCTTTTGAATTTTTGTAGGGCTATGTTATGAACTAAAAATTAAGTGATCGTTGAAAAATTCAAACTTGGAACTTTACTTCACTAACCTCTACCTTCCGTTCATGTTTCAAAAACTATCATAAACATTATTGTCTACAAAACACTCCTCAGGTAAGCTACAAGTCCATCAAAATTTGTGTTTTGTATTTTAAAGAAATATTACTTTTCTTTTTCAATTTGACAAGAAACCCTTTTACACAAAACATTAAATGGTCAAGTCCTTTACGTCACTCGTCTAACCCTGTCCAATGAGCAAGACACAAGTAGGACAGCAGGAATTCTTGATAATTATTGCTAATAGTGAGTAACAACTCTTTGGCCTAAAAAACTGAATTTCGCAGCAGACTTCTCAGAATCGACGAACTACTCCGAAAATATTACAACCCGCTGCCACACATCTTCATTTAGCCCATTCCAATCTATCGCTTTAAGATGGCATTAAGCTGACATCAATTTTTGTGCCATCCTATGGATACCTTTCAAAGTGGCATGCATATCTATCACTTAATGGCTATAACAAGAGTAATCCTCAACGAACTGTGGAGTAGCTCACTGCCGAGTGTCGCCGTCGTATTTTTTCATTGGGTGATGTATTGCTGGCCTCGGCACATTATTTCTTGTCGTTGGAACTTCTGTGCGTTACGATGATGCTGCATTTTGGACGTGCAGTGATGATGTGATGTGATCTTTGACCATGCTCAAAATCAAGAATGCAATAAAAGATATAAATATTTAAAAAGGTTAACACGATTCTCTCTTTTCTTTTTATTTCGTTCTTATTTGTTGGAATAATGGAGCATTCTTTATGCATAAATATATATAGATGAATATATATGTATGTATATAAGAGTAATAATATATTTATATATATAACTTGTTTTTACCTTTATAAGTTGCATTTTTAAGTAATTAATTTACAGTTGCTAAGTAATAATTTTAATAGAAGATGTGGTTGTTTATTTATTGTTTTAGCTAGTTCACATTTTATTTTAATTGTAATTGTAAGTTTAATTTTTTTCGTACAAGCTTAAAATCTCTTAATAATTGAGTAACAAATGATAAAATACATCGCTTTTTATTTATAATTTTATTTGAGATATTTAAAATGTTTGTTCAATGTTTTTAACCAAATGATGTTCTATGAATTATTATAACAATTTGTTTTGTTTCTTATTTTAATTTTTTTCTTAGTGTGCTTTAATGGAAAAGTCCCCTATTACGCGACGAATTTTTGTTCGTGACTTTTTTCCGGAACTGATGAATATGAATTTGTTTGTTGTACGTGCATTGCGAACCCCAAACTCAAACTAAATTAATTCAACAGTTCCGAAACTTTTAGTGAATGCCAAAAGAGTCATAAACAAAGTCACCGAGAAATGGGGAACAAACAGACAACAACAGAATACAAATAAAATCAAATTTCAATTATAAAAAAAAATAGTTTTACCTACGATACATGACGCTATTACATTAAATGATACATAGCTCGATTTGTAACACGACGACGCATTTCCTCTTTTAACCTCTTTTGGTTTAACCTAAGAAGATTGGAGGGGTTCTGTAATAAATTGCTAAGCAGTTGTTAACGCAAAACTGCTGGATCTTATGGTTTCTTTAGGATGCCTCTTTGTTAGGCGTTGACGGTTCTTCAAAATCGCCTAACAACAACGGCTCTTCTTTCTTCTCTTTATGATGACGTCGATGGTGATGCTTTTCCTTTTTATCTTTCTTTTTTTCACTCGACTCATCTATATTAGAAGACGTTTTCGATTTTTCTTTCTTCACTTTAATTGGAGTACCAATTAGATTTGGACTCTCATCATCTTTGTTCTCTTTGCTTTTAGATTTAGATTTGTGTTCCCTGTGTTCTTTATCTTTTTTCTTTTCTTTTTTAGTCGCACCGGTTGTGCTTGACGTTGGAGGGACGGTGTTTGCGGAGGATTCTTTTGATGATTTTTTTGATTTTGTTTTCTTAGATAGTTCCAAGTTTACACTCGAAGTTGTTGAGTTGTTTTCAAGTGCGGGTTTCTTGGATTTACGGGGCTTTTCGAGGTCGGGACTAAAGAGGAGATATAGATAAGAATTTGTTGGATTTCTTAAAATACAATTTTTGGCTTACATATCCAGATCAATGTCTAAAGCCCGATGAGGATCATCAGGATCGAATTTGTCCTTGTCTTCACTGTCAGACAGAGCCACACCTTCTGGCATGTCTAAGGTTTTGTTGACCAACGGCATAGGTTTTGTGTCTGTAATAGGAATATTTAATTAAAGAAAATATTTATTGATACAGAAAAAAAAATCAATCAATATCTACCTTCTTCTGATTCCGAAGTAGTGTAGGCAACTTTATTTTTAGATTTTTTGCTCTTTTTGGACTTTTTATGTTTTTTCTTTTCTTTGATCGGTTTGTTTTCTTCTTCTAAGTACTTATCGGAACGTTTAATAGCTGAAATAAAGTTAAGAAATGTACACGATATATTTGTATGTTGTTGTTAATTTTCTACAAACTTACAAAGCACTTGCAACGGAACTTCCAATGATAGTTCGGTGATTGGAATTTCATCGATATTAACATACGCATCTGCATCATTATTCGGACTATTTAAATCACCAGTCTTCTTGTTATCATTGGACTTTAAGTAATGGGGATTATTGCTCTGTTCCAAAAGCCGTTGTTGTCGATATTTTTCAAGCTGTTCCGGAGTCAAATCATCACTTTTACGCCTCTTACTTGTTTCTCCATCGTGATTTTTTGTAATTGCTGCAAAAAGTTCCTCCTTTTCTTCATCACTCGATGAACTACTTTCCTTTTCCACTGGAGGATTTATCCATTCGTCTAAATCTAGACCATCGGGTATTGGGACTTTACGTTGTGCTTTCGGTGCAACTGGAATTAATGCACCAGCGAATAGCAATGCCATCTCTTGAACAATTTCTATAGCTAATGTTGGAATGTTAGGAACTACAGACTTTTTCGCTAAATTATTATCAACCACACAATCATCAGTGACTGTTTCAAGGCCACTTAGTATTTCTTTAGTAGTGGTGGTGGTCGTAGTGTGATTATGGTTTGTGTTGGTTTTGCTGGAAGGATGTGTCGTTTCGAATTGGGAACGCAGCATTTGGATAAGAACGCACGCGGAATTTGCACGTTCTTGCACCTCAATATCATTTGAACTGGAAAATTCTTGAAGTTTTGCAAGAACATGATCACAAAGCTTGATGTAAAAAAAAAACAAGTACATTTGTTCAAATAATTTGTATTTATATAATTTAGCAAAATCAATACGGAAGAGGGACTTACTCTAACAATTCCATCAACATCTCGGTTCTCCAAGCATGTTGTAACCAATCTCGTGAATATTTTGATTACATTTTGCACAAACACGCCCTTTATATGGCCTGGCACTTGTCGTGGACGAAGCAATATGTTTAGTGTACTTTCTGCATCATTGAGTTCACTGTATGTCAAAAACAAAAATATTATAAAGTCACTATGTATGTTGTATCTCAATTCAAATAGCATGAACTATAAATTTGGGTAGGCCATTATTCAAAGACGTGAAGAAATAAGCATATTTAATATCAAATGGAAATTTTAGAGTACACACTGTTCATGGATCTATCTATCTAGGTTAGGTTAGGTTAAGGTGATTGTTGAAGCGTTTGAGACAATAGATGTCGAAATTTTTTAGATCACTAGGATCATTGAATTAAAGTCTCCAATGTGGAGTCTATGTCTTTGTGACAGGGCAGGACATGAACATAGAAAGTGAGACACTGTCTCCTCTTCTTTTTCATTTTGCAACTCATGCAAAAATCATTTGCAGGAGATCAAAGCATCCTTTAAGGACTCCTATAACAGATCCAATTTGCTCTCTATTAACCGCAATGAGTTGTTTAGAGCTTTAAGCATTGGTTGTATTAGGCCATCTGTGGTTTGCTTTCTTTATGGTATCACGCTTTAGCATAAGTTTAAGCTAGCTAGGAGAGTCCAATGATTTTATGGCATCTGAGAAGATCCGTGTATCGGTAGTCAAAATCTCGTTTTCTCTGAGCCAAGAGAGGGATTCTTTGATGACGCTACAGTGATTGGGAAGGCCGTACTACGCGAATGTGGAATGCCTTGCCACGCTCTATCTTTCCCTATCATTGCAATGTTCAGGATTTCAAAATCAATGTACACCGACAGCTCCTATCCAACCCTTCCCTCTTTTCCTAATGCTCACACTGTGTCTTTGGCATATTAAAGGTATACAAAACCCTTTTACTGTTCGCTAATTATAAAAAAAAAATCCGTTTTGATTAATCTGTATAAAAGTAAATTTTTTCATCTGACAAAAGTGACTTATTTTTCAAAGGAAGACCTGGAAGGGATGGACACTTTCTGTTGAATTGCGGATGAGGGGTTATGTAGTCGTCATTATTAGATAAAGATATGAATTTGCAGGTTTAGACAACATAAGGGACTTCATCTGCAGTCAACTGATTTCTATGAACGTAAATTTTGACCAAGGCAACTAGTTAGTTTTCCAAGTGTCATAAATTTCAAACTCAGAACCTTACTTCACTAACCTCTACCTTCAGTTTATCGTACAAAAACTACCTGTCTACAAAACAATTTTCAGGAAGCTACAAATCCATCACGATTTGTATATAGTATTGGAAAGAAATATTACTCATTTTTTTCGAATTGGACAACTTTTTTTGGCACCTGGCCAATCATATACTAGAAACGTGCCTTACTTTCAAGTCTATATGTCGCTTGAACCTGTCCAATGAGTTCAGAATAATGCAGTTATCAATATTATTATTCATTCACTGTGAGCAATCTAAAGATCTATCTAAAATGTTACCGAAAATCACCTTGAAAATTCACCAACAATAAATGCGGCAGCATACAGCACTTCATACATTGAATCGCTTTGCGATGTAATTGCGAATGTATCTAACAAACTACTCATTTCATTAACTGCAAACTGTCTTACAACTGGTACACGAATAGAAACATCTAAAAGTTGTTCAGCAATAAGACCACCTGTAAAAGAAAAAATTTCCCAAGCATATTAAAACTATGAATAATTTTTTGTTTTTTTGAAAAATTCTCACCATGTTTTGAACCAGCTTCCAGTGTTATCAATTCAACTAAAACTGTTAGATACCATTCGAAGTTCGTAACATAAAGATACGAACTTTGCGAACAAATTTCAATCACTTTAAAAAGCAGTTCATCGCGATAAACTGAGCCCTCGGCCCGTTCCATATGACCAAGAAGCCTTTTAACGATTTCCATGAGATTCTTCTTTGAGACCATTCCATACAACAGATCCAAGGCTCGCAATCTAATTGATTCATCTTTGTCGTCCAAACACGCCAAAATCAAATCCTTGTGTGATTGAACACTCTTTGGATGTGTTTTAAGGATTTTTGACATTGCCAGAAGACCTAAGTATTTTACTAAAAATCAGACATAATTAATATTATCACAACTTCAATAGAATTAAGAAGGTAAAGTGCACTAGCCAAAAATTACTCACAATTTTGGTCAGAATCTTCGATTAGGATACGTAGTTTCTGGACACACAGTTGAATTGAGGCACTATGATTTGGCATACCGCTGCTTATGCTTATTAAAACAGCAATTACCGTATTTATACATTCATAAAGAAGACTCATCGCCGACGTACTAAAGGGACACAATTGAGATAAATATTAAATTTATTCTTCGAACTAGATCATAGCTAGCAAAAAGCATTTAGAAACGAATTTTAATTTACAAAAACAAAAAAAAAACAATGAAAATCACATCTAATTTGAGCGCTTAAAATAATAAAACACACAAATATATTATAATTAAAACAAACTTAAAACTTTGAAAAAAAAATCAAAATCAAGTCAAAATAAAAATGTATGAGAGTTCACAAAACTTGCCTATGGATTGATTAGATTTGTGAGAGGTTCTATTAATTTCTTTCCTAGCCGGGGTTCTAAAGGAGTTAAAGCGCCAAACTGCAAATGCAAGAGAAAAAGAAAGAAGCAAAATAAAATAATAAATTTGTACACATTGTTATTTTGTTTTCTTTTTTGTTTGTTTGTTTCTTTGTAATTTTTTAAAATGAATGTGTGTGAGAGATAGATAGAAAAATAATTGGTGGAGATTTTAAATCATTTGGAAAATCTTGTGATTAGGACCCCTACTGTTTTTTAAATGACGAACGAAACCTACATTTACCTCTCTAAATCATGTTCATTGTCGAATTCGTAAATGTGAAAAGTTTGGCAAAGCTTCAAAATTTAAAATTCTTTTCTGTAGGCAATTATTGTTTTTCTTTGTTCTCATTTTGAAACGCCTCCCATCAATGATATAACATTTTACCAAGCGCTTTGCGTATATAATACATTTACGAGCTCGAACTCTCAGTGTGCCGTGATTGGTGAACTTGGGGTTGACATACAAGAAACTCATTTCTAGGTTGTGGAAGTATTTTTAAAAGGTTATGTAAGCAATATTTATTTAATAACTAGCTGTCTATGAGCATTATTGAATGCATCTCTATTGTGTGCTCCAGAATAAATAAGGTTAAGAGATGTCGTGGTCGTTTTTATTTTCAGAAAATCAATTCGTACTACGAAAAAAAAATGAATCACCTACTACAAGTCACGATTTTTCAAATCACAAACAAAGGAAAAAGTTATACGAGAAGTCTATTGTTGTCGACAAAAGTGAATGATAAAATTATATTTTTAGCTTACAAAATACATATACTTATTACTGGAAGGCCCAAACAAGAGCAAATTTTATCTTAACTGAAAAAGTCTGTAGCAAATTTGACAAGTTATAAAAAGTATCTGAATCCAAGTGGCAATCCAATCGATGTATCCCATCTTAATTTGCATTCAAACCACTTGCCTACTTTATCCGGGTCTCTATCAACACAAATTCAGGCGGATGCAGACACTTCATTGCAGTATTTAGATGCGATCGCTTTAAATACAAATAATAGATTCGGTAAATTAAAGGGTGAAGTTCGGGAGCAAGAATATAAAGAACAACATCAGGAAAAGCAACATGAAATTGAAGTGCCATCAGCAGGAAATAAACGTTGGCAGGCTTCCGCTTTAAAAAGGAAAAATGTAAGCTTTTGGAGAAGCAGTGTGTACTTTAAGAAACAACCCAAAATGGTATAAACGAAAGATTCAGGCAAGTCGAATGGATTTGAGTTTTGTCTTATCTGCTTCCTTTTTGTAATTAATTATGTAGTTTGAAAACGCCGCATTCCTCCGTCTTTATCTACGTCACTATCGCTAATTGTATTGTAATACAATTAAACACTTATCATCTGAATTATTGTTTCATTTACTAATAATATAAAATTTGTTTTTGAGTTGATTTTGAAATATGTTGGTTACTTTTTCGTAGTTCAAAAATATGTTACAAAATCATCGCATCAAAGAATTTATGGAATTTAATTTAAAAAACGACAGGACAATAATATAAAACATAAATATGTTTATTGGAGCTGATTAAAAACTCTTGAAAATGCGGTTCTCTAATTAGATGCTGAATTTTCTGTGACCATAGCTCAACAACATCGGTTTATTCAAGGCGCAACATGCTATGCAACGGTCTAGTCATTGAAAGAGAAATTTTGAATTAGTCAAAGTTACCTTACAGCACTTGCTAATTTTTTTTTGGTGCTTAAAGCACTGCCAGCAAAGCTGAAATATCATCATCAATAAAACTTATCACCTAATAATACAGACTTCCAAATTCAACTTTGCTTTTTTATTTACTGAGAAAAAAGATTGAGAATTAATTTTGTCTCTTCAAACCAGTTGGGCTCACTTTCGAAACTCGATATCTACTATTTTATATCACACACTAACTACTTAAACACATAAATCTGTTTTATGTGGTTTGCCGTAAGTTTAACTAGCTAATTCATACATGATACATATTAATTTAAATTTTTGTTCTTCAAATAATTTATTACATTTTAAATGCTAACATAAACTATTCACTTACTTCCACAGGCCAAATGAGTAGAAAAAACAAAAACAAAAACAAAAGAAAAAAATATTCGCTAACAAAATTGAGGAAGCACTAATTGTTATAAAAAGAAAATATAAATTAAATTCTTGGAATCAAATTAAAATAACATAAACAATAACTAATATTCGAATTATATTTTTTTAATAACAAATTTTGTGTTTAAATTTAAAATTGGTGACCAAAGTAAAATTAATAAGAAAAATGTAAAAAGAGGATTAAAAAATTAGAAAAATGGATAAACAGGAATTTTTTAATGTTCAAAAATTATATAAAGAATATAGATAAAAAACCTGGAAATAATTTCGATCAAGGGTTGCGTTAGTTTTCTTCCCAGCGCCGGTTCGATGGCAGTTAAACTGGCAAACTGTTTATATATTTTGTCCGTTTGAATTTTTTGTTTTTATAAGGTTATAATGTTTTTTTTTTTTTATTATTAAACAGAAAGTAGTAAACAATAAAAGTCGACAGGAGTGGAAAAAGTATAAGGACAGGAAAGAAAGATAAAAAGAAGAAAAAATAAAGAAAGAAATGTCAGGTTTACAACGAAAACAGTGTACAAATTTTCTCATTGTTGAGAAGAGAGAGATAAAGATTATGAATTCGTGAGTTTTATAATTTTAATCAATGAAAATAGAATGAAAACTCTTTAAACTTACCAACTTAATAATTTTTATAAGCATCCAATTGTTCGTGGATGTTGTCATAAGTTTAAAAAATATTGGTGCAAGTGGAAGATAGTTTTTCGGATTCTTGCGAGCTAGTTCACATATAACATTCACTGCAGCCGACTGAACACCTGAAACGTTTTTTTTTTTTTCTTATAAAATGAGATCGATTCAATATTTTTTGTTTAACTCATACCTGGATCAGGATCTTCTAGCTTCTCTTTAAGCTTTGGAAATGCTGGCCGCAGAGCTTCTGGGTAACGTAGAAAAACTTTATACATCATAAGGACGGCTTTCATTCTTAAATAAGGTTTCGTTGAACTCATCTAAAAATCAAAAACATTTAAATAGTTTGCCAGCTATTTTCAAAAATATATTCAGTGTATATGCACAAACCAAAGTCATAATGTCATTGGCGAGATCCCTTGATAAGTCTGGCGAAATAAAACAGCTTAAACTACTTAAAGCGACACCTGCATCGTATTGATTTTGGGAATTCAAATCCTTGCGAATCATGTTGGTTGTAAGCATAAGGAGCTAATAAAATGAATTATAAAGATATTTTATGAAAGATGGTGTTTTTTTTTGTTTGTTGCGTCGTTAATAGCTTACCTCACTATCCGGATGAAAACTTTGACTTGCCGCTAGATAACCAATTCTCTTACATGTAAATCTAGAGGAACTCATTACTTCAATGATGTTAAAGCCTGCCCATGATATATCATATCCAAGCATTTGAATCTGGAAATTATATCAAATAAATAAAAATTACTGTATACCATTGAAATATTTTGCATTGTGTTTTTATTTGTATCCATTTTTTAACTAAACATGGTAAACATCTTGAGTCAATGTAAGAAATGTAAATGCAAAAAAAAATTTGGTGGTCAGATATCTTAAGCTGACACAAGCGATTTTACTTTTTGATTAATATTGAACATAATAACAACTTTAGATATTTTACCAAACCTATTTATGCCTATTATCTAAAAGACGAATCAACTTAAGTTATTTTACCTTTTTGCAAAAGCCCTTTACAAAAACCCATAACTTTCTTGTTTTTAAAGATTTATCAACGAGAGTAAACATAAAAACAGTTTGTTGACAGAATATATAAAAAAAGAATACATAGCTAAAACTTCTTAAGTCGATCCTAGGGTCTTAACCTTTTGAGCACAGATATATTAGATGTGATTTTTTGCATTGTGATGATGATATTTTTGTCATATTGTTGTTTCTATTTCGTGAATTTTATACTACATCGAATTTTAAATTGTTCGGAGGTAAAGACTGGTTAAATGCTAACATCAATAGTTCGCTGTGCACATTTTGTTTTTGTTAGTATTTATTCAGATCGGTCATATCGCAAATATTTTATTACCTAATAATACGGGCCATAAATTTTGATATTTTATTAGAATAGTCCGGAACCTATATATGTAAGAGAGTTTCTATACACAAGTGCAACTTGAATCGAATTTTAAATACATTATTAAATACAAAAACTTTTATGGTATTAATAAATTCGAAGAAATGTACAATTTGAAGTGAAATTGCTTTGGATGCTCTAGAACTGAGATTTAAACATACATTTCAAGAATGTAAATGTCCCATAAACAGCAATAGTGACACTTTCGTTAAACTAATGGTTTATTGAAAAACATAATAAAAGTTTCATATCTATTAATTTAATAAAAAAGCTTTTAATCTTTTGAGAAATGAAGTGTACTTTGTGGATGCCACACTTTCTTTCCAACTTATTTGTTTACCTTAATTTGTTTTTATTTATTTTCTTTAAGAAAGTATGTATTTAAATGCATATTTATTCCTTTAAATTCGATAAATATTTTTCTATCTCCAATTTTTTAGTTTTGTTGGCTCCTTTTTGATCAAAATATTTTCAAAAGTTTCATGCAAAACAGTAACTTTTTAGAATTTGTCTTTCTAGCATCAGCTCCAATTTACGAGTAAGCAGATTGAAAATGGTAGTGGTAATATAACTGTTGCAGTCCTACGATACATTTCTTTACAAAAATAATTATACAATAGGTATTATATTATTTATTAAACAAAAAAGGCATTAAACTATTGTTTTTTGTTAAACAAAAACAATTGCATAAAATACTGTTATAAAAAATGTGGTGTAAGCTTGTTACGTGACACTTGTGACAGCTTTTCTGGCACAATTTCTGAATGAAACGCACGCAACCCTCCTGTTAATTATTGTATGTTAGCTCTTAAGTAGGACATATTTAAAAAACTATTGGATTCTTGGAATGCTTTTCTGAGACCAAGCTTTGCTGAGCAACAGTGTTCTTAAAAAATCTAATAACTAAAATGTTCACTTTAGCCATTGAAATATGTAAGTTTAATGTTAAGATACATGTTATTTAATTTTAATTTTGTCAACCTACTTTACAGAACATTTTAAGCGGTGTACAAAACTCGTCCCTGATTAAAAATTCTTGGTTTTAATGCTAAGGCCAAACGGCTAATTTGAGAAAGCAATTTTCATGACAAGACCTCGGGCATAACAGTCCTTAATATTTAAAAATATAATATTAGCTGAAAAATGAATTGATTTTTATAATTTGTAAGTTTGTTTAAAGTTAATAATGTGACAAATTTGAAAAGCTGTTTTAAATTGTTTTTTTTTTTGTGCTCAGCAAAGTTTTAATGTTTATCAAAAAGAGAAAAGAGGGAAGGAGACATTATTTTTCTAACCACTAGGTGCTTCTTTGGATTTATTCAAAACAATATTTCATAAACTCTGAATTCATTAAATCAAACAAGTAAAATCTCTTGAAAAGCGCTAATTATATCGACTTAGACAATAATTTGGTAGAAAAGAGTTTTCTTGAGCAACTATAAGGTTACCCTTTATAAAATATTTATTATCCTGGTACTGTTGAATAGTTCAGGTGCATAAACTCAGTTAAACGCCAGTGACTATTATAGATAGGTTAATTTAAGAAAAGATTATGATTCTCCAACTTCTTGAAATTGCAGAAATTTATCTGGGGAACCAATAAGTAATGCCATTCGTATTTTGTTTTGATTAACATTTTATAATCACAGAACACAAACTCAAAGGCATACAATAAATAAAAGAATCCGATAGCTTGTGAATTGTCAGGAAATATGCGATCTATCTTTTTATCAAATGTATGCTTTACTTGTTTACATACTTTATGTAATTTGACTTCATGCTTGTAATTTTATATATTTATGCACAATTCCAAAAAAATCAACACTGTAGATATTTTTAAATAAGAATCAAGTTAAATATTTTGTTTTTGTTTAAAGAAGTTTGACATCATTATGAAAAGGTCGCATTGATAAGTAATTCTATGACAAGGTTTTAAAAAATATATTCTGATAAGGAGTATTCACAATACATATGTATTTGAAATCATAAACCGTATACTTTGATATGATACGGAATAGATGCTACCGGGGATTAAATTTTAAATTATTCTAATTTTTATTTCTATAAGCAAAGAATAAACACAAAAGTGAAATAGTTTTTTTTTGTAAAATAAAAGATAAACTTGTCTTGGTTTCATAAAAAAGCTTAGGACAGCAATGAAACAGGAGTCAGTATTTTTAAAATTGTTTCAACTCAGTAATGATACATTTTTAAAGGCGAGAATGATCTTTTTTTTTCATTAAATTGTTGGGAATTTTATTGTCATTGTTTTCTATAACATAGTGCTTTTGTGTTTACATGCCATATGATTATAGTAGATGATTCTTGTAACTAAGTTTAGTCTTGGTAACTTATTTTTAAAACCACTTTCCCTACTAATTGTCTTGGATTTCAATTTCCAACATATGTGTTATTCGTATATGTGCACATAGGCTTTTCCGTAGGTTGCCTCAAAGGCAAAATTTTTTTTTATACTTACGTAGGTGAGTTTAGCGACGGCATTGCACTTAACATTGATATTGTCTTGGCGTAGCTCCTGTTTGATCTCCTCAATACACTGTGCGATATACTTGGCCTAAGAAGAACAAAAAGAAAAAACATACTTATACTTTATATTTTTTATAATTCGCAATGTTTTATGGGGGTGGTGTCAATTATGTTACGAATGCAGATACTGCAAATCCGCCCATAAGGCATTCGACAATGGCAGCTGGAAAGCAACCAATTAGTTTGCGGAGGGTTATACCCTCTTCGAGGAAGAGAAGATACTTCTACAATAAGTGCTTTAGAGAGCTTAGAAGGATCCATCAATGTAAACTATTGATTTTTTTAGATTTTTTTTTTTAAACATACAAGAAATCCAAACTTGCAAAGGATCAAAAGAATAGACTACCGAGCTCGAACCGTGGCATATTGTTGATAAGCATATTTCTCTTGCCAAAGATGTTACCAGCTATTTTATATGTTCTTCAATTACCTCATTATCTTTGTTGTTTCGGATTCCACGTACGAGGTCTGTTAGATTTTTATCAAACATTCGTTCGAAGTTTCCTTTCACCTTTTTTAGAGCCATTTTTTTATATAAATATAAATAAAAAAAAGAACAGAAAACTTTAACGCACTACAGCACTTCGGGTATTTTTCCCAACTTTCCCTGGCGAAAGATTTTCTTCTTGGTTTCCTTTTATCACAAGATTTCGCAAATTATATACATTTGCTGATTGATTGTTTTTTTTCTTCTTCAGATTAAGACTATTGTACAAATTTAACAATAATGAATAAGTAGAGTTGTTCTTGATGCAGTTTATTAGTTTAACTTCGAGGCGAAAGTTAGGCAAACACCAAAAATAAAAATTATTTTCTTCCTATTCTTCTCGCGTTTTTTTAACTCTGCTTCACTCAAAAGTTACTTTTCACACGACAGAGAAGAAACACAAAAATCAAAATTACAACGAAATGATAAATGTCAAAAAATGGATCGGCCATTTGTTTTTTTTTTGGTCTGACTGGCAGCCGGCCACGTAAACACGTAAAGAGTATAATATTAAGTGAAGCCAATTTTTCTTCAGAGTTTACGTTGCGTTCACGTTGTTTCTAATGGGTATGTTCAACTGCAATTCAATTCAAAATTAGTTGAACACTAAAATTAATTCTGATGTGGCGTGACTTTATAAAAGACTGTGGAACTCTATGGCTGGATATACACGACCGAGCCATTTGGACCCGGTATAATTGGACGACTGACCCACATTCACTTTGATAGATTGAACATTAGTATATTTTTTATTACGAACACAAACAAATACATATATGAGTTCTGAATAATAATCAACATAAAAAAGGGATTTCTATAAATTAAATTAAAAAATTAAAGCCAGTTGCCTCAAAAAACTATCTTAAAATTACGAAACTTGTAAGCACAAAAACGTAACCAAAAGTGTAACCTCATATGATAAAAAAAAAACAATAAAAAAAGGGAAAGAGACATTAAAAATTAGTGTCCTTGCATTTTTGTATGAGATAGACTGAGATAGTTAAATAGTTGTTGTTAGACAGCAAGCTGAATCATTTGGATCCTTGGCTCCGTCATATATGGCTAGCTTTATAATTTGATCTGTGGAAAATAATATGGCAAGTGATACCTAAATAGCTGTCATAACAAACATTTGATAGTCCAACGAATATGACATTGCAACACATATAGAGGTACCCGATGATTACAAAAAATACTGAATTTTGTCGGTAATCCTTTAAAAAAAATATTTATGTTACCGAAAAAGCTTCAGAAAAAAAAATAGAAAAAAGTATAATAACAGTTTAACCAAGTAGCTAATTTCACAATGGGCAGTTTTAGGCGACACAAGATTCTACTTCCTGATTGGTCAGCTAGATAAAAATTGCCTTCCAATTAGACAACTTCAATGGAAACTTGACTGGAAAGTTAGTCAAGGAAAATTTAATAAGTACAATCTACTTATGTATGTCAAAATATCAGCTGATCATGTTTTTTTATTCAACTGAAAACTGAATTTTATAACTGTGATTTATTTATTAAATGCAAAATTTTATTTAAAGTTTTATGTAAAATGGTTCCATGTCATTTTGGAAATGGAATAGTGACTTTTTCTTTATAATTCAAATTACAACTCATGATGGACATGTAACCTGTGTAAGGAGGTTTTTTTCTTAGATAATAATCTTGGTACTTTCTGCAAGTGTTACTTATCTAGTAACAATGAAAAACGCCTTTTTTAAGTAGTCCAATTTATTACAAAATAATTCAAAATTTATTACAAAATTGTCCAACTAAAAAATTTAAGTGCGTTAGGCGCAGACAACTTTTCATGAGTAAAAGCGTTAATATTTAAATTTCTGAGATTAAGAATGTGAGAATGAGGAGAATAAAGTAAATAAAAAAGAGACCACCTTATGATGGTGGACACGTTCAGTGCAAGCCCATTTCCATCCTGGGCATGTTCAAGTATCTTGTCTTTTCTTGTTCTACATCAGCAACATTTCCCCCACCCAGCAAGGGAGCTCCTCCAACTGCTTGCTCTCTGTAGTTTGACTGATGTTTAACAAAGCTAACCTTGCCACCGGTCGATCAAAAACACCACTTGCCGTCTTCACTGTCGCCCTTCTCACCTGACCATCCTTGGAAATGACTGTACTGGTAATGATCCCCTTTGGCCAAGTACACCTCGGCAAATTTTCATCGATGATCAGAACAACGTCGCCCGTCTTCACTGGTTCAGCCTTCTGAAACCATTTTGTACGCTTTGTAAGAGTTGGTAGGTACTCACGCACCCATCGCTTCCAGAAAATGTTTGCAATCTGTTGTATCTGCCGCCAATCCTTACGTGACATAAGCTCACGATCATTATCGTTTACCAGTTCCTTATTTCCATTTGATGACCCGAGAATAAAATGGTTCGGTGTCAACGCTTCTTCGTCGTCAGGTCCCAAAGTAACATAAGTAAGAGGACGTGAGTTCACCACTGCTTCTATTTCGATTAAAGCTGACTGGAAAGTTTCATCATTCAGGCGCTTGTTTCCCATGACTTCTCTGAGGATCTTCTTCACTGTACCGATTAGTCGCTCCCAACTGCCTCCCATGTGTGGAGCGGCTGGAGGATTGAAGAACCATTTCGTATGTGGAGATGTAAACTTGGAAAGCAGAGCATTCTTGTTAATTAGCTGAAATTGGTCTTTTAGGTCTTTTTCCGCGCCAACAAAGTTCGTTCCATTGTCTGAATAGAACTCAGATGGCTTTCCTCTTCTTGCAATGAAACGCTGGATACTCAAGATGCAAGAATCTGTCGACAGAGAAAACGGCACTTCTATATGAATCGCTCTGCTAGTGAGACAAGTAAATAAGACCCCCCAACGTTTGACTTGACTTCTGCCTTGTACAACTAAAATTGGCCCGAAATAGTCGACACCAACAAATGTAAACGGCTTTCTAAACGGTCCAAGACGAGCTCGAGGTAACTGCGCCATCTGAGGAAACTGCGGTGTTGCACTTTTTATACGGCAGTGGCCACATTGAGTTCTAACTGACCTAACTAATGTTCTTAATGCGGGTATATAATATCGTTGCCTAACCTCATTGTATACTGTAGCATCACAAAGGTGTTTAAAATGTCTATGGTAGAAATCTATAATCAGAAAGCTCACCCTATTTTTCCTTGATAGAAGTATTGGTCGTCTGGTTTCTTCTTTAACGAAATCTGCGTAGTTAATTCGTCCTTCTAGGCGCAGGATTCCATCATCATCAATACAAGGGTTAAGTTTGTATATTTCACTCGTTTTCGGAATCTGGTCACCCCTTTTAAGCATTGCCAACTCGTCCGCGAACTCAGCCCACTGCGCCATTCTCCATAAGATTACCTCCGCTTTTCGCATCTCATCTGACCGAATATTTCCCATTACCAATTCATCGGATGACGGCTCTATCGAAATCGGATCAGTGTCCATCGCCCTTGCTTTTGCTTTCCTTTGAAGATTTTGACAATATCTGACAATCCATGACACCACCTTGCGAAGACGCTCCCATATAGAAAAACGATTAAAGTCTATTACCAATTCTTGGATTCCCTTTTCCATCTGGCTCACGTTCTCTAGCATCACCAATACGTATTTAGGTCGTAGCTCTTCTTCGCAGACGTCTTTTTGTTTGCAGGTAACTTCCTTAGGCCAATACTCCTCCGGCTGGAGCAAAAACCCTGGTGCTGTAAACCATCTACTTTTCGGATCAAAACAAGGTTCCTTTGTCCATTTTGTTGCTTCGTCCGCGACATTCAAGTTACTGGGTACCCATCGCCATTCATCAACTTTTGTTTTCTCTTGTATCTCCCCGATGCGGAACATCACGAATGGCTTGTACATTTTTGCATCAGCGCGCAACCACTGTAAAACAGTTTTTGAGTCTGTCCAAAAGAACTTCCTGTCTATTGTGAAACTATGACCCTTAACAATCGTCTTAGCAAGTCGGGCACCCAACAAGGCTGCCTGGAGCTCTAGCCTGGGAATTGAAACTGGGAGCAGTGGGGTTACTTTGTTCTTTGCTCCGACCAGTGTACATTCCGTTGAAAAACTGTCACAGAACCTCAGATATGCCACAGCTGCGAATGCGTCTTCACTGGCGTCCATAAATATGTGCAACTGCACTGAAACACCATCGCTCATTGATAATGTGTTGTAGCATCTTGGAATTCGCACATGCTCCACATTTGACAATATTCGCCGCCATGACTCCCATTTGGTTGCTAATGAGCCTTCGATGTGGTCATCCCATTCTAGTTTCCGCCGCCAAACGTCTTGGAGGAGTACTTTAATCCTCACCAAGTAAAAGGCCAAGAAACCTAGAGGATCAAAAATAGACATTAAAATTCTAAGCAACTCACGCTTCGTAGGCAATCTGGATCCAGACAAAACATCCTCGTGTGTTTTGATAAACTTCAATGAAAAGGTGAATACGTCATCAGTTGGAAGCCACCATAAGCCTAAGACCTTAGCAATATTGTTTTCGTTCCCACAATCTATGACCCGACTTCCACCTTCTATAGGTTGTCCAAGAGACTTAAGGACCTCCGATGAATTTGACATCCAAATTCTCATTCGAAATCCCGCCTTAGAATGGATCGCTCGCACGTCTTTGGCCAGTTGGACAGCCTCGCCAACAGTGGATACACTATCCAATAAATCGTCCATGTAATGGTGTTTAATAATGCTCTCCACAGCTCGTGGATACTTCTCGGAGAACTCAGCAGCGTTTATATCTTTGACGTATAACGCTATGCTCGGAGAACATGAAGCTCCAAAGGTAAGTACCTCCATTTGATAGATGTCTGGTTTGCGATTTTCTTCACCATTGCGCCAAAGAAAACATTGGGCGCACTGGTCATCCTTGCGTACTCGTACTTGGTGGAACATTTCTTCTATGTCCCCAGTAATCGCCACTTTATTCGATCGGAATCCATATAAAACTTCAGGAAGCTCTTTCAATTGGTCAGGACCCTTTAATAGCATCTTGTTTAGCGAGACACCATTGGCTGAGGCCGCTGCGTCCCAAACTAAACGAATCTTGCCAGGCTTGTTTGGATTTGTAACGATGAATATCGGTAGATACCAAGTCTTCGACGATGATGAATAATCTTCTTCTCCATTACATCTTCTCGCATAGCCTTTCTGCACCAAACTGGCGACCTGTTGGTTGATGTTGGAAACAACCATAGGATCAGAACGTACCTTTTTCTCCAAACAGCAAAGGCGCTTAAGAGCCATATGATAACTATTCGGCATTCTAAAGTCGTCATACCGCCACAAAAGTCCACACTCAAAGGAACCATCGACTCGCTTCGTTGTAGCTGCGAGAATTTCTTTTGCTCTCAAGTCATCTTTTGACTCCGTTCGAACTTGAACTTGAGAAACACCACTGTCTTCCAAAACAAAATGTCGCTTGACCAATTCGTCTAGATCCTCCTCGCACTCGCAAATCTGGAAGTTACCATAAGATTGGTAATCGCTTTCGCTACCACCACTGATACACCAACCTAATCTAGTTTTCAGAGCGATTGGTTCATTCCACTTGCCTTCTCGGACTTTCAAGGCCACAGCTGCCTTTTCGTTATTCAGTCCAATTAAAATTCCACATTCAGCTTTGCTGTATGGCAACAACGGCAGCCCCTTGAGATGATGGAACTTCTCTATAAACTCTTGTGACAAGGATTGTGATGGCAGGGCAAGTGTCTTGACTGTTCTCACCCCATTTAACCGCACGCTCGAATACTTCTCCTTTTCAGCACCGTTTGCCGAAATCGATAACGACATGGCTGTCCATCTGAGGCACAACGGTTTAGGAGTACCTTTCAAGTTTAATTTATGCGCTATTGATTCCTCTAGCAGCGTGAGGGAAGACCCGCTATTCAAAAAGGCATACGTATGAATATCCTTTCCATTGCCATGCAACACCACTGGCAAAATTCGGAATAGCGTTCCCTTTTCTTTGTCGTTCTGATGAGAGTAGCATGCACCGACATCTTTACCACCTCTTGAATGCAACAGCGGATGATGTTTCAGCCTACAGCCTCCAATGCCACACTCTTTCATATTGTTGCACCTTACTCGTTTCGAATGCTTAAGACACATGCACAGTGCCTTCTCTGAAACAAGTTTCTGACGATCTTTAACAAAGAGCGTGTTGAATGCATCGCAATCTAATATTCGATGACTTTGTCCACAAACGTAACACTTCGGTCTAGATCCCTCTTTAGCACATGCAGCCTCAGACCCATTGTCTGCCTGTACATGCGTGTGAACATGTCCCGAACGCTTGTCTACCTTATTGCCATCGTCTGCATACCTCGTTACCACAGCTGCTGCCTCTGCCCTCCTGTACATCCACTCACCAAATCCTCTTATATTTTGCTCAACGTCACTTGCCTGTAACCCCATGGCCCACTCCAATTTCATGGCCGAAGGTAACTTATCTATTAGCTTTTTGAGCAATACTGGATTATTCATGTGGTCTGTCAGGTCAGACGCCTCCATGGTGGAACTCAAATTCTTTACTGCCAGAGCATAAGATATAATTGTTTCCAGGCGCTCCAATCTTGGGGCTGGAAAGATCTCCACCTTCTTTATAAGGTCCTCAACAATGTACTCTGGCCGACCAAATAGCAATTCCAGAGTGGACAAAACTGTTGGCACAGATGCAGGAAGCATTAACTGACTGCTCACTGCTTGAAACGCTTTACCCTTCAGCGCCTTTTGCAGCCGTACCAAATTCTCCTCAGTGGAAAAGTTGCATAAGGCAGTGCTGTTCCGATAGCAACTTATAAATAGAGGCCATTCATCTGATTTACCTGAGAAGAAAGGCAATTCCCCGGATATACTTTTCCTTGACGCCATTTGTTTAATTGTTAAGGTTTCCTTAGACTTGTCATCTTGAGTTCCCAATCTCGCCTGTGCTATCCAGTCCTTAGTACGACGAACAACTGACCCCACGTCATTTGCGACATCCTTGAGGCGACCCTCGCCCGAACAACTATCGCTTCTCGACATGCTGTTGCTGTCTTTGTGTTGTTGTTTTAGTTTCAGTAGCTCGTACTTTCTTGTGATGTACTCCTGCTCCTTCCGTTCTCTTTCCTCCAACAAACGTTTCTCCAGACTCTTTTGCTCCTCCAGTTGAAGCAATTCGAGATCTACCATCTGTCTGCTGAGGACAGAACAAACGCTACGTCCACTTGGTGCTACCATGATGTCCTCGACCTGCCCCGCCACAGTTGGTGTGCTTTTTTGTGTGTGTGCGACGTTTCTAACCGTTTCCAAAGACCTGGCTAAATTTGACTTGCATTTAAGGCAGAACCATTTACGACTCTTTACCGAATCGTCAACTCCTGCACATCTATAATGCACCCAGACGTCGCACACATCACAGCACACCATGTCATCCGTAGAGTCTGCTTCCGTACAGACATCGCAGGCACCCTTCTTGGACATTCTGTCGTTGTCTGAGACAGGAAACTACCAGAAAACCTACTTTTTTGATTATATTAGTATTTAATTAAATTTTTTAGATTTGTTACTTATCTAGTAACAATGAAAAACGCCTTTTTTAAGTAGTCCAATTTATTACAAAATAATTCAAAATTTATTACAAAATTGTCCAACTAAAAAATTTAAGTGCGTTAGGCGCAGACAACTTTTCATGAGTAAAAGCGTTAAAGCATTATTCACATGAGCACGACCAACGACCAACGAATGAACGAATATTCGCAGATTTTGACATTTCTTTCACATGAGAAGTTTTAATTCGTCGCGAATAAAGTTTGACTTTTAGGTTATGTAGCGCGCGAACAATTTATTCGTTGCAGTG
This sequence comes from Eupeodes luniger, assembly GCA_951509635.1. Classification (NCBI taxonomy): domain Eukaryota; kingdom Metazoa; phylum Arthropoda; class Insecta; order Diptera; family Syrphidae; genus Eupeodes; species Eupeodes luniger. Next base: position 76,182,386 of record OX608074.1, read on the forward strand.
TGGATGGTATGTGGAACGCGATCAATTTATTCGTTGCAGTGTGGATGGTATGTGGGACGCGAATAAAGTTTGACAGTTCGTATCAACTAGAATTTTGTTCGCGACGAATAAATTTGTTTTCTTAAATTTATTAATATAATGATATTGAAAAGTAAAAGTATGCATCATAAATCAAATAGAAACTATATTGCTATCTTTTTGTTAAGATTTTGTGTTCAAATATGTCTTTAAACGTATATAAAATCACATTTTGTAATTCATTCGTCGTTCGTTGGTCGCGCTCATGTGAATGCTACTTAATATTTAAATTTCTGAGATTAAGAATGTGAGAATGAGAAGAATAAAGTAAATAAAAAAGAGACCACCTTATGATGGTGGACACGTTCAGTGCAAGCCCATTTCCATCCTGGGCATGTTCAAGTATCTTGTCTTTTCTTGTTCTACATCAGCAACAGCAAGTAAAAGTTTCGTGTTTGAAATGAATGACATCTGAAAAATTAGCTAGTTACATTGGTCTTATTTTGCATTCATGAACCTGTCTAATAGCAATTATTATTCTGGCAATTCGTACTATAAAATAAATTAAAAATTTACAATTACGAAAAACATGGAAGAAAATGGTAACCCCGTATGGCAACTGACCCAAACAAAATAAAAAGTGGGAAAGGGACATTAAGATTTTGTTTAATTGAATTTGTATGGGACAAAGAATGAGACAGTTAATAGTTGTTAGGTGGCGAGATAAGATTGTGTAAACAGACAAAACTACTAGGCTCGTTGATTCCCCACACACGACGAGCCAAGCCTAGCTTAGCTCACTTAGATTCCTTACGTTCAATACATATACATACATATATGAACATTAGAAAATTAATTTTTGAATATTTTGAATCTGTGCAAGCTTTGATTGGCCATCTGTCATAAAAGTTGGCTACTAATATTATAATTATAAATGGGAAAATCATTTTGTTTGTGTATTCGTTTGTCCGTGCTTCACGTTTCAACGGAGCTATAATAGGTCCGTTGGCGTACCCTCCTAAAACAGTCCAATTTTACTAAAAAATACGAAATTTAACCCAATCCTGTTCGCGTACTCAAAAATTTCGTAGTTTTTCGTAAAAGAGAGCGCTCATAAGAGAGTAAAATATTTCCCCAACCTACGAATTTTAGCCCAAGAAATTTTTTTGGACTTATTTGTGAAAATTTCAAATTTGATAGAAATTCAAATAAATTTAATAAATTGCTCGCTTTTGCTGTCAGTTATAAAATTTAAAAACAAATTTTCAAAGAACAGCAACAAGACAGTAATACTGTGTGAAAAATTTCGTTCGCTTACTTTATTGTAGTTTTTTTTTTGGTGAGAGAATTTTACCCCCACTCTTTAAAATATTTCTTTTTACGAATTTTAGTGCAAAAAGTACGCGAACGGACCTATTATAAAATTATTTTTTGTGTGGAGGTAGTTACAAGCCTGGAGACTGTTTAAAGCTACTTTTTGTAGTGGTAGTGGTATAATATCTCATTCAAATATCATTCAAAGAGATACACCGAAATACTTACCATTAGATATTCAATGTATTCTATTTTATAGAACACTAATTAGTAGCTGTTTTTTGACCTATCATCGTTGTCTGTCATTAGGTGTTTATTATAAGGACATTAACGCTCAAACTATGCTATGGCCGGTTAAATACTACTATTTTGAAAACAAATTCAAACATATTGGATGAAGTAGCAGGAGATATGTATGAGGGAATTTTTGTAAACTTGAGCTATCCGGTGCGGCGTTCCCTCACAGCTTCTAAGGTGCCCCTCAATTATGTAACGGTTCAAGACTTCGTGTCACACAAATTGAGTGAAATATTATTAGTGCTAATATCTTAACTGGTGGCGGTTTTTGAAAGGGTGAGGCCCTAGTTCACACAGGACTGTAGCGCCACCTTAAGTAAGTAAGCAAGATTCCTCGAATCCCAATAACTCCTACAGATTGACCATTCCAATTCAAAAGGATTCGATTCCCCATTAAAGTAACTTTCGCTATGACAATTAATAAGGCTCAAAGCGCAAATACTAAAAGTAACGGGTTAATCACTTTAACAATAGACAGCCTAAGTTTGGGTTCCTCTTTGTTTTTATTTTTGATTGTGGAAAGTTTAACAAATCTCGATAAACGAAACATTACGAAGGTGTTCGAGTGACCCAAATGATTGAATGATGTTATTGTCACAAATCATATTAAAAGCTCTAATTTCAATATCGTCCAAAAGGCTTAAGTAATACACCAGAGTACCAGCCCAGAGATGGGAGCCATACCCAAGCCCTGGATAAATACACAGAAGACAATCGTTGGTTGCTGATGTCGAGCAAATTACAAGTACGGGTGTTTTCATAACCATCTGCCCAACTTATCCCTGCGTTAGACATGTTCATAAAGTCATATTTGCGATCGAACAAACGCAGATGAATTGCAGAAGATATGTTCATACTTCATAAACATCATAAATGACATCAGCATCGCGCAGATTGTACAACCATATTTTTTTGACTGCAGAGTGCAGAAGCACAGGAGTTAAAAGTAAAAGTGGGAAAAATGTAAGTTTTATTGGAAAAAAGAAGCTATTGCTTTGAATTTTGCTTCTAATCGAAAGAAGAATCATCATCGAAAAAGAATTCAGGTCTGGAAAAAGTTCATTATGGAGGACGATGTTCTTTAAAATTAAGAAAGTTGAAACATTATTTTCCTTTGACATCTTGGTTATTAAAACAAATCTCTCGGTGGAAATTTTCGATTTTTGTGTGACGTTTATGAACAATCTGCGACTATTTAAAATCGTACTTATAGTAAAATCCATCAGTAAAATTTTTGTTTTTAGTTTTTGAACATGTTACAGATTTATTTCTAGCAAAAGATTGATGCAATAAGATGAATTCCGATGTTCAAGTATTTTTTTTTCAAAAAGAAACAATGCATTTAAAGTTTTATTTAATTTATAAATCCATTTTAATGTTTTTAATGATGAAATTTCATTTTACTGAACAGCTGACTGCCAAAAGCCAAAAAAATTCCATTTCGTTTTACTGTTGGTGTTCCAATTTTTTACTGTTCCGATCACATCATTAAAAATTTTACTGATGCAAGCAACAGTAAGGCGCCAGTTATAGCTATCATTGGTTTTCATCATTGAAAACAAACATTGGAATTTTTTTGGTAGGTCGTTTATAGCTATCATTAAAAATTTCTGTCATTGAAAAAAAATTCCTGATTGAAATCCACCGACAAATTTTTACTGACAGAAATCTGTCATTGGAATTGTGTGAAATTGGAACACAGATCAGTGGAATGATTCGTTTCACTTTTGAACATAAAAGTATCAGCTGTTCAGGAAAATGAATTTCCGTCCGGAAAATAGAAAAATATATTTTTAGAGAAAAATAAATGCGCAATCACACTGTTTTTCCTCAAAAAAAATTCTTTGTGTGATTTCCGATCGATCAGAATATAATTTTCATTTCTAATCAAAGGAAAACACAGTCAAATATCGAATCAAAAAATTTTCCGGATCGATTTCAATGATAGCTATAACTGGCCCCTAAAAAAATTGTCTGAGGCGCGAAGCCTCAAAGTGACATTTAATTTAATGGGCAGGTTCAGCCGACATAAGGGACTTAAAAGTAAGGCAAGTTTCTAGCATCTGATTGGCCAGCTGCCAAAAAATTGCTTTCCAATTAAGGCAACTTTATTGGAAAGTTGACTGGAAAGTTAGGCAAGGAAAATCTCCCTAACTATCAAGTCAAGTCAACTTTATGTCAAAATGACAATTGATCATGTTTTTTAATTCAACTAAAAGCTGAACTTTATTACTCAATGATTTATTTATTTTCTGCACAACTTCATTTTATGCTTTCTGTAAAAAGGTTCCTTGTAAATTTGGAAATGAAATAAGTTATATTTCTTTAAAATACAAAATACAAATCATGATAGACTTGTAGCTTGCCTGAGGAGTGTTTTGTAGAAAATAATGATTTTGGTAATTTTTGTATTATGAACTTGAAGTAGAAGTTTGAGAAGTAAAGTTCTGAATTTTAATTTCATGACACTTGAAAAACTATCTAGTTGCCTTGGTCAAAATTTACGTTCAAAGAATGAAGTTGACTGCAAATGAAGTCCCTTATGTTGTCTGAACCTGCCCAATTTCTAATACAATGAATTGATTATAATCTCATAGTATGGTAAACTACCCAATCATTGGTACCTTAAGGCAACTCCCCACTTATTCGACTTATATAAGTTAAGGGAATTAATAATGAATAAATAAATACAAAATAAATTGAGTGGCGCAACAGTGCGAGGAATTGACCAATAATCCAAGAGTAATAATTCGTGTCATGAAAAGAGCTTTTCCTTTTATCTGAGAGAAGTATCATTTTTCAGAAAAGCGAATTGACTTACAAAATCAAAGATTGAAAATTAAAGGCAACACCTACATTAATTTGATATAACTTTTCTCAGAGCTAGAAATCCATTGTTGCAGACTTTTTAAAAAATGTTGCTTTTGTCCATAGTATCAGAAAAAAATAATTTTAAATTAATTTAAATTTTTAGAAGAAACCATCAAATCGATGAATAAAAAGAACGACTGCTATGGGTTGAATTGTAAAATATTGCTTGACTGTAGAGAGGTGGTTCTACCCCCTTTGTTAAAAATCATAAACTTGCAAGATCTGTCTGTTTGCGGATGATACGCTTATATATGTCAGTGGCAAGGACGTTCTTACTCTGGAAACACTACTTCAAAGAGATTTTGGATTCAATATACCATAGTATGTGCGTAAATAGTAACGATTCAAATGTAAATATTTCAATAAATGGTGATTTCATCTAGGTGTTTACATTGACAATAAATTAAAATTTAACTTCCATTTAAATAAACTCTGTGATAAAATATCAAAAAAGTTGGGTTTTCTAAGAAGAATCCGAGATTGCATTTCCATGAGTTGTGCTCTGACAATTTATAATACAACTGTATTTCCTCATTTTAATTATTGCTCTTCCATTATTTATATGTGTACCCTTGAAAACCAAACTAAACTGCAAGTCCTACAAAATAGAGCGATGAGAATTATATTAAAATGCAGCCGGTATACTCCAATAGCTGATATGTTACGCTTGCTAGGGTGGTTAAATGTGATACAACGTTTAAAATAGAATGCACTTATCATGATTTTTAAAATAAAACATAATTTATATCCTGTTTACTTGCAGAACAACGTAGAGTACATAACCAATGAGAGATATGCACTAAGAAATGCTGGAGACTTTCGGTTACCTTTATATAGGAGAGCGCAGACACAAAACCATCTTCTTTATAAAGGGCTTCAGTTATTCAACCGTCTTCCGAATGACGTGAAAAATTTGGTTAGCTTAAATTTATTTAAATCAAAAATCAACTTCTTATTAAAAACTAATATTTTGTAAGCAATTGTACAAATAGAATTAAGAGTTTTCAAGACTAATAAAAACAATTAAAAAAAAAATCTTGAAGTTAAAAACAAAAAGACAAATCATTTAAACAAAAAAATGTCAAAAAGGGTTTTATGCGAAATCGAATTTTTGGACTTAGGGGCATTTCACGTGAAGCGGACAGGGAAAAAAAAGTGACATCTTGGATTTCGCTCATATTTAGGTCAATTACAGTATTTGAGAATATAAAAAAGTAATTTCATTTTTTTTATTCTACGGCACTTAGTTTAGGAATTACGGACTACCAAAAAATTGACCCACTATGAAAAGCCATTATTTTAAATCAGTGCTGTAGGTATTAGATATAAAGTAAAAATATATTTTAGGTATGTTTTAACAAGAAAAAATGTGTATTATTTTTGTGATAAAGTCGGTGCAAAAAAAATTTTTTTTTTCTTGCTCAAAACCGGAAGTAAAGTTTTCAAAGTAAAATTTCAGTAACTTTGACCATTTTTTTTTTAATTTTTATTTCTGCAAAATAAAGATAAAACTATGTAGATATTACATAAAAAGTTTCAAAGTGGAGACTTAAGTCGTTTTTAAGATAGAGCTCATTGAATAGAATATTACGCGCCTAGCATTGTACTTAGCGCATACATATAGGTTAACGGTAACGGTAACAATACGCTCTGTGAGACATAATGTTCCATATCTCTAAAACGACTTAAGTCTCCATTTTGAAACTTTTTATGTAATATCTACATAGTTTTATCTTTATTTTGCAGAAATAAAAATTAAAAAAAAAATGGTCGAAGTTACTGAAATTTTACTTTGAAAACTTTACTTCCGGTTTTGAGCAAGAAAAAAAAATTTTTTTTTGCACCGACTTTATCACAAAAATAATACACATTTTTTCTTGTTAAAACATACCTAAAATATATTTTTACTTTATATCTAATACCTACAGCACTGATTTAAAATAATGGCTTTTCATAGTGGGTCAATTTTTTGGTAGTCCGTAATTCCTAAACTAAGTGCCGTAGAATAAAAAAAATGAAATTACTTTTTTATATTCTCAAATACTGTAATTGACCTAAATATGAGCGAAATCCAAGATGTCACTTTTTTTTCCCTGGGACTCACTGACTCTTAAAAAATGTATGTAGTTGATACCTTTCTACTTTCCTGAAATATCTTTTCAGCGTCACAGTAACTTGACACAAAAATTGAAAATTGATGAATGTACAAATACTTAAAGAGGACTAAAACACAATAAAAATATTTGGTAAACGTTTTCCTTTATTGAAATTATGTATAGTTTCCTCTTTTGTAGATAATAGTTCTTTTTTGTGTAAATTGGAAAATGTTTTTTTTTTCGGCTTCTTAACAAATATTTAAAAATAGCACACTATGCTATTACGTTTTTATTATAATTTTTTTTATCATATTGAATGTTAACAAGTAGTTTTTTTTCTATTTTGTTATTTTGGTAGCATTCATTTAAATTTGTTTTCGTCTTCTTGTACAAAAATTCATCTTTCCACACAAAAATTGCATAATGCACATAAAAAGTATCTATTTAACTTTGTTTGTGTGTTTTTTTCTCATACCGTTTGTTTGTTATTATTTTTTTTTTAAAGTATGAATTGAAATGTAATACATGCATTCTTATATGTGCATACATAATTTACTTGAATATAAGTTAAGAATATCTTAACAAAACATATCAAATAATTAAAATACATAATAATTTTTTTTAACGGTGATTTCATGTGTCGAAGTTGGTGAAAATGGTTATTTTCGTTTTATAACAAACAGTTTTTGTTTTATATTTAGTTTTGTTGTTTTAAGTACTTTCTTTAATGAACCATTTAAAATTTAACACTTACAAAGTATTTTGCTAAAGAGTAGATATATAAAGTAAGGCTCTCGCTAAATGAAAGATCCTCTTGTGTTTTATTTTGTTTGTGTTGTTTAACATTAGTTTTAAATATAGTGCACTGCTAAGCTAAAAGATACCTATGTATTATTCATTTTTAACACACATTGAATATTATAAATTATAGCAGAAAAGAAAACGAATATGAATAAAATATAGAGGATAAATATGTTATTCATCTTTAAAATTTCCTAAGAAAAAACAATGAAGTAAGTATTTTTGGTGAACAAAAAAAATATGATTGGGTGGGATTTTTACAAACTAAAAAAAACACATTCAGTTTCACATGTAAAATAAACCCCGTAGTTATCAAACTAAACAAATTGGGCGCCATTAATGCATAGCGAATTTCACTTAGATTGTTATCGTAAGCAAAATGTATGGTATTCTCTCTCTTGCAGAGTAATGAAAAACCACAACGTTCAATATTTTAAAATCTATCTCTAATTTGATAACTGGGTTGCATTTATCATGAGAATTTTTTCAGATTCTTTAAAACAAATTGAAAAACACATGTCAGTTTTCCATTTTCATTCCTACAGTTTTACATTTTAGATTTTAAATCTCATTTAAAGAATGATCTGTCATGATAAACCCACAAAATATGAATATTTAAAGTGGCTGTTTATCTGAAAATTAAATTTTACAGATTTTATCCAAATTAACATTTCGTAGTCCAGAACAGCCGATGTTCTTATTAACTACAAAATGCTGGTAGCCATCCCATTGATCAAGTGCCTAGGAAGAACATTTGCATGTATTTCTTTTTAGCCTCTTCTGGCACGCTTTGTATATTAAAACGCAATAAAAAATATAGAAAAAACTATTTATTATTAAAAATTCACTTTTCGAAGGCTACTACGAGAAACTAATATTTTGTTTCATACACAAATATGTATCGTATGTATATTTATATAGTGTTAAATTGAATGTGGCGTTTTGACATAGATTTAACCACATTCATGTACCGTGTCCGACAATTAAGGACAAAAATGTAACTATTACAGACTCTATTATATCCTTTGAAATAGTCCAAGATCCTTAGATTCAAAATCAGCCTTATTTTAACGGAAAACAACCGAAATATAACTCAAAATAAAAACAAATTTTTAATACTAATTGACAAAAAAAATACTTTTTTTTATTCAAGATTGCGTGTGTTAATATAATTTTCTTATTTAATAGAACAAAAAATTTGAATACATCTAAAACATAATGTATAATAATAATGATTAAAATATGAAATATATAAATGTTTTCTTTTTTTTTAAGTTTTATAATTTTAATGTTTCTCTGAATGTTTTTTGTTGTTGTTTAAAATTTTTTAAATTTAACAATCAGTGTCGTACCAAGCAGCCAAATTGTTGTTGTCATTTGGTGGAGTTGGCATAGCGTCCAAATCAAAGTTCAACTCTCCAGCTCCAATCTCGCCAACGTCCATGTCCATTGAATAGGGCGAAGTGGGTGCACCACCAGGTGTAGCTCCAACTGGGCTGCTTATCTCCAGACCTTGCATCGAATCTATTGGTAGAGTATCATATCCTGTTGTAATTAAATTGTCATACACAGAAAGAAGAGAAAAGAAAAAAGTAGTCAGAAAAAGAACAGAAATATTTTATTTACAGTTGTTTTTTTGCAATTAATTTATTTGTCTCTTAGAACAAGTACTCGACAGTTTTCGTTCCCATGAAGAAGAAGACCTAGCAGAGTAATACTCACAAATGAAAATCACTTTTAGCCGTAGGCACAAAATGTGTTTGGTTTTATTTTTATTAAAAGAAAAAAACATTTTTGTATGTTGTTACTCCTGCAGTGTAACGAACTTAAGGTTATTACTCCAACTAACGGCCTCTCCGACTTGAGAACGAATTTCTGTGAGTTACGAGTAAAATGAAAAATTTAACTGTTCACAATCAAAACATAAAAGGATCACACAAATATGTTTACATAAGAATAAATAAAAATGTTTGATTAGAATATTTATGTAATTTAATGTCATTCATAAAATTATTTTATAAAAAAAATCATATACACACACATGAGCAACGCAAAAATGTATAGTATACATTATAAAAAATTTACATTCATATGAGTTGAAAAAGAAACATTTCATGCATTTTATTTTTGAATATATAGTAAATGCATCATGGTTTAAATTAGCTTTGCACTTAATCTTTTATTTTTAACAGTTTACATACCTAGTCGAGCTATAAATTCTGTTACAAAACTTCAAGAACCTGTTGCTCAAGACATTCATTTGATATACAATGGTTATCTTATTTTTCTAAATATTTCCATTTACCATGAAGTGATGCGCTAATGAAAATAGAATCGCAATAATTGCCTAAAATAGGTAAGGAAAGGAGCACAATGGATCCAAGTGAGATGTTTAAGTTAAAGAATTAGTTTTTAAAAACCACTGAGAACTGCAATAATGTTCGGGAATCGAATTCTCCTTCCTGCTGTTTTTAAGAAAAGAAGACAGCCCAAAAAGTAGTCGCCAGTGCACAGTCCACATTTCTATTCTTTCGAAAGAGAAATATAATGCCCAGAGAATTTGATATAACCATTTCAATGCCAGTTAGGGAACATCTACACTTAAAGGGCTGTAAACGCACTTCAGATTATTTATTAATACCTCGACTCTAAAAAGTTATTATGGAAAGAGTTAAAGGGCTTTTACACGCGAGCATTGAGCATGAAATATTTTTTTTTTTTTTTTTACAGTTGTTGAAGAAGTTTATAACAAAGAAAACGAAGTGAATTACATCAAACTAAAACTGTCAAACTTAACTACCACCAAGCTTTTGTAATGGTTTAATTGAAAGTCTCACTCCAAAGTGTCCTAACTAGCCATTTTTGGGAACGAATGTGGGTTTAGTAAAGGGGTTTACTAATATCCTTTTCAATGAAGATAGATGGATTCTTCTACAAGATTTTGATGAGACAAAAAAAAGTCCCTTAGGATCAACATTGTAGGTCTTAGAGAAGCTTAAGGTTGGCTCTCGGGGACTCCATATTTTAATCCTCAAGATTATTGTTTTGTGGTTAGAATTGGAGACCGTGCCTGAAAGATTCCTCACAGGAATCTTTAAATTCTTAAGATAGAGTTAACTGAAGCAGTTTCAAAAATATCAATAGAAACAATGTGTGCCACTATAGGTCGATGGCCACAACGTTTAAGGGCTTTCATTAAAGCTTTTATTTGAACTAAAGTTACGACCAAATAAATGAAACAATGAATACAAAATATTATAAATGAAACAAAAAAAATGATTTTTTAAATAACTATTGGAAATATCGAAAAAATAAACCCTTTTTCTGGGATGATTATGATTTTGTATCCCTTCACTTCAGACAGTTAAGCATAATGTTTTAATTATTCATTGGCAATAATTCCATCTTTAATAATGTAGTTTAGTAGTGCACACGGTAAAAAAAGGCCGATTTATTATTATTATGAGCCGGATACATACAAATTTTAAACCCGATAATAGATTTACATTTTTTCAAAATTCGATTATGATTAATGAATTAAATTTTGTAAATATAAAGATCAGATAAACAACCCAAAAACATAACTCTATTTGTGTCTCTGATCATGGACTATGACATAGTGACAAAATTCTACCGATAAAACCAAATTAAGGGCTTGAAAAATTCCTGATTTAATTTTGAAATTGATTTTAATAAGTTTTTTATTTCAATTATTCTGTTAAGTGCATAAGTTAACTCATTCAACCACTTAGTATAGTTTTATTTATAATAAAAAACAAATTAATTTTAAAATTAAAATATTCTGAAATAAACACACACTCAAACCATGCAAGATGCGTGTAAAAAGCCTACTATAATCATTTATAACAAGTTTGATAAAAATTGTTCACAAACTACAAATAAAAACTATATAAAGCAATACGTTTACGCAATCAGCAATTGGGAGGTAAAAACACAAAAAGAGAAATAATAATATTTACTGACTCAATAAATTAAATTATAATCCGTAAAGGATAATTAAAAAATAAAATACAATTTAAAAATTAATCTAGCTTCAAAAATATAAAACAGAAAGTTTTTGATGATCTAAGCAAAACAAAAAAAAATTATATCTAAGAATATACAAAATTTTGTACAAGATAAATAAATTTGTTTTTTTGGTAATCACCTATTGTACGCCGTTTTGCTTTGCTTGACATTCTTTTCAAAATAACAGAAGTCGAGAAGGAGGAGGAAGAGATCGGTGAATTTCATGTTTCGTAAGTGCTGTTTTTTTTTTGTTACATTTTTTGTTTCTTAAGCTAAGATAAATACTGTTTTCATCAATTTAATATATATATATTATCTTTATGATAATAATATTATATATTTTTTTTATCTCCTACACAAAATTAAAATTATATTTTTTATACTTTTTCTGTTTTTTTTTTTTCTTTAAAATTTTAATTCTTGTTTTAATATTACTAAAAATTCGGTTTTTGTTTATGGTTTCTTTTTGTCCAAAAATGTATTTAATCAGTTGAACAAGCTTTTAAATTTTGTTTTAGTGATGATATATGTTAGGCTGGCTTAGCTATAATTGTAATCAGAAAACAAATTAAAACGAAAAATCCAATGGAGAGACAGAAAAAAGAAGATAAAAAAACGTATTTATTAGTTAAATTCGTTCGATTCGGTTGTATAGATTAGACTGGAAGAATTTTATTGATTATTTTTTTTTTGTAATACAAAACAAACAAAAATAAACTCAGCTATGTAAATGACATTGGTGATATATTTGTATCTACTTCAACAAATGGTTTAATATTTATTTTTTGTTCTGAATGATGGAAAGAGTGGTCGTTGAGATGATGATTCTGCGAGAGTAAAGCATATAACAAATAAAAACAACAAAATCACCTACGCTCGATACAAATTTAATATGATTTTCGTATAAAACAATAATAATAATTTAAAAAAAAAATGAATAAAATTAAACTTGCAATGAACAAAAAGTAAAAATTATAACCAATAAAGATGAATTAATAATGTAAAAGTAATGATAATGACAATTTCAACGATTTTTAATAAATACAGAGGAACATCTGCAAATTTCGTTTTACTGGAGGGGGAGCTAATTAACAATAATTTATTTATTTAAGGGAGTGGAACTAGCTTTGTACTGTGCATTGTGTTTGTGTGTTATTTATGTTTTACGGAAATTGGTGGAAATTGGAACATCAAAGTTGCTTTGCAACGAACGTGTCAACAAAAAACCCATTTTTTTTGTTGTGTATTTTCATATTTTTTACATTTTTGTTTTGTTTTAAGAAACCTTAGTTTGTGTAATTTTATGAACGTTCTTTGCAACATCTAATCTTATACGCTTGATCTATTTTATGGAAGTTTTTTCTAGGCCGCATAGTACTAAATGTACTGTTTTATATATTATAAGTTTTAATAATGCTCAATATCAATATGCGTTTATTTCAGAAAGACAACAATATTTACGTTATTTCCTTTGCATAACCATTATAATGGGTGATTTTTTTGAGGTTAGGATTTTCATGCATTAGTATTTGACAGATCACGCGGGATTTCAGACATGGTGTCAAAGAGAAAGATGCTCAGTATGCTTTGACATTTCATCATGAATAGACTTACTAACGAGCAACGCTTGCAAATCATTGAATTTTATTACCAAAATCAGTGTTTGGTTCGAAATGTGTTTCGCGCTTTACGATGAGGCTCATTTCTGGTTGAATGGCTACGTAAATAAGCAAAATTGCCGCATTTGGAGTGAAGAGCAACCAGAAGCCGTTCAAGAACTGCCCATGCATCCCGAAAAATGCACTGTTTGGTGTGGTTTGTACGCTGGTGGAATCATTGGACCGTATTTTTTCAAAGATGCTGTTGGACGCAACGTTACGGTGAATGGCGATCGCTATCGTTCAATGCTAACAAACTTTTTGTTGCCAAAAATGGAAGAACTGAACTTGGTTGACATGTGGTTTCAACAAGATGGCGCTACATGCCACACAGCTCGCGATTCTATGGCCATTTTGAGGGAAAACTTCGGAGAACAATTCATCTCAAGGAATGGACCGGTAAGTTGGCCACCAAGATCATGCAATTTGACGCCTTTAGACTATTTTTTGAGGGGCTACGTCAAGTCTAAAGTCTACACAAATAAGCCAGCAACTATTCCAGCTTTGGAAGACAACATTTCCGAAGAAATTCGGGCTATTCCGGCCGAAATGCTCGAAAAAGTTACCCAAAATTGGACTTTCCGAATGGACCACCTAAGACGCAGCCGCGGTCAACATTTAAATGAAATTATCTTCAAAAAGTAAATGTCATGGACCAATCTAACGTTTCAAATAAAGAATCGATGAGATTTTGCAAATTTTATGCGTTTTTTTTTTTTTTAAAGTTTTCAAGCTCTTAAAAAATCACCCGATACATTTAATTCTTCTTAGTAAATACCTACTAGAATGCATTCCAAATTTGATTGTACATACTTTTATTTTATGTTTACAAACGACTTAGTCTACATGGGATCTGCTATGAACGCAGACAAAATAAAACCAGCGGACGCCGAGATCAAACCAAGGATTACTCTTTCTAAACGCTGTTATTTCAGTATCTTGATCACAGGAAAATGGAATTCAATTAACTTCAGTGCTCTCAAATTAGAATTTGTCAACCCTCAAAAATAGTATTATATCAATTAAATTAAGCAATTTAATACAACTGCGAGTTTAAAAATTTAAAACAACTATGGAGTATATCAAGAAAACTTCGACCCTTAACATATAATCAGAGGACTAAATCAGTAGTTTATTAGTTAAGAACACTTCCACCTTCTAATTTAATTATTTGATAATAGTTTTGAAACTGATTCCAATTAAAATAAGAGAATAGAAGTGCTAACTTGTAATCAAGAATTAATTAATTCGTACTGAGGCTTAAGAGAAACTCTCAACTAGTAATCAAGAATCGGAGTTGCTTTTACTCCTCAGGTATGAATTCTTGACCCTTAATTAATTACGCTGAATTATTGTAACTATTTCCAAAAATTTTCAATAAATAAAAAAATATATCTTTTATGTTCCAATTCCAATGTTCCGATTTTCAATAAACATACCCCAAAGTCTACACAAATTTTCTATCTATACCGAATTTTGCAAATTACATGGTTGGGTGCGATTTCGTGTTAAGTGTTTTTTATATTTTTGAAATGCTCGTAATTTGTTTAGACTTTATGGAATACCTGTCAGTAAAAAACAATTTTATTCAGCCAATTGAGAGAAAAGTTATTTTCTCTTTCTCTCTCTTTTTTTGTATGATGTTAACTTGTGTAACTTTCCAAATAGTATTTGCATTGATTAAATATTTTTGTCTTTATTTGTTTTGTTTAGTTTTGTATATTATGTAGTTTGCTATTCAACCATACGATAATAATATTCATCGTAGTTGTTCATCGTGTCGTCGCCAATAATAATAACAGGTAGTTCTTTAGTGATAAATATCGAAGAAGTGTTTTTTTGATACATACGTATATAAAACAAAAAGAAAAGGGAAATATTTATTTGTATTATGCTGACAAACATTCATTTAAAACTTATTTTCAATTCTTCACAAAATATCCTACATCAACGTGTGAGAATATAATTATTATATTATTAATTATGGGAGGTGGGTGATTGTATAAAGTAGGGTGAACAACAAAAATAAACTCAAACATTTTTGTTTAAACTGCATTTTGATTTAGTATGTGCAGTAACGTTTTGATTTTACTTTTTAGATCAACTTACGTTTAGTACTTTGTATTTGACTAAAAATGTTAAGTTATTGTTTTTACTTTTTTTTTCCAAAACAGTAGTGCAATGTGTGTGTGATAACTTAACTATATTTCTTTATGTGCATCGTTTGATTGTTTTTTTTTTTTATTAGTAATTGTATAAGTAAAAATATGTTAATGGTTAGAGAATTAGAGTGGTAATTATTATGTGAAAATGTTTTTTTTTGTTTAGGCAAATCTTTTTATAAATGATTTTGTTTGAAAACATTTTTGTTTAGTTTGTTTTTAATGTACATAAAATGTAACTTTAATGATTAATATTCAAACTAGGTGAGATGACATGCAACTCGTTACTTTGGTACGTACCTTGTTGAAATGCTCGACCTCCATGTGAGCTGTGTACGCTCGGAGGGCCTTGCCCATACAAGCCCTCATATGCTTGTTCTGGTCCAAGCATATCCTATTTTATGTATTTTTATTGAATTAGTTCGGTAGAAGTGATAGTTTTTTTTTCCGTCAACAACAATAACGAATTGGTTATTATATTTTATTTGTGATTTGCATTTTATGGTTTGTTGTTGTTGATGTGAATTTAAAGTCAAAGCCCGAATAATACAGGTGCAGAGAGAAGGGAGATTATTTTTTTGTATATATATAATTTGTGGTGGTTGTTAAAAATCGTATACGTGGAGAAAATTTTGTTTCCAACATAAAAATAAAATAAAAAGAAAACAAAGAAAAATAAAAAAACATTTATAAATTAAAAATTTAAATTAATAAAAGTTTTTTAACAAAAGTATTTTAAAACAAAACTTATTTTCTTGTTGCTTAGTTTTTACTATTAAACTACTGTGAAAAGCTATATTTGACAAATGTAATTATCGATTTTCTAAGTCACTTAGGGGCTTAAATATTTAAGTTTCAGTCTTATATAAATGATTATATTGTGACATGTGTTTAAAACTCATAGAAGTACAATAGCATGTATTACATATTATTGATCCATTGATTGGTTTGAGAAATGTTTGAAGTAATTTAAGTGACACGTTTCTCAAATACAACTACAGTCATTCTTAGTCATATTCGTATACCTTGTATTTCTTGCATAATAACACTCCAAAAAGGTAAGCAAGTACTTTGGATACAAAAAAGACATTCATTTATTTAAACAAAAATATTAATCATCTTGACAGAAACAGAAGAAACAATTTCTTTAAGGTAATAACAACTAAAACAATGTATTTTATAAGTAATTTTCAAAATGAATCACTTATTCGTATTCGTACACTTTAACCTTTTTGACATTATATTCTTTAAAAAGTGGTGGTGTAAAACATTCTTAATATCAATGCCCTTTATATTCTAAAGACAGATTTTAGTCCTTTTGGCATTGATTGGACTGATTTATGTCAGGTGATTGCAGTGGTGTTTGCAGCACTTTGGACAGGCACCATGTATGAGCTTTTAATGAGGTGTGTTTAGGATTCATTATCCCAATTATTATTTATTAAGGTTGCCAGTCCCCGCAGCCGAAAAATAGCCCCACATCATTATGGATCCACTTCCATGTTTTACTGTGGGAGTAAGTGTTTCGGAATCCGTTCCGTGTTAGGTTTTCTCCAAACTATCTAGCGAATATCAGATCCAAATAAATTTTATTTATTTTCATCGGTGGAAAAAAAACAAATGCTGAACCCATCCAAAAATTCCAAAGCAAGGTCCTTCGTGGAATAATAAATGCCCCTTGGTATATAAGAAATAGCGATCTACACTTGTGCCCACACAATTAAGCCACATCAATAATCACGTGATGCAACTAAAAATATTAGTTTCCTGCAACTATTATACTGATTGGACCATAACAGTTAACAAATTCCGTTATCTTACTTTAAGAATCACATGACAAGGTTAGGTTGTAAGCAAGGTCTCGTCATTTATTTCGAATCATTTGTAAAAAACAGTCGACTAGAGTGCTCATATAATTAAGCCTTTTTTTTTAATTGTGGTAAAAAATAGTTTTTGGATCGACTTTCTTTCATAAATTAATTAAATTCATTTTTTTAGTGCATTTAAACCTTAAATTCATAGCATTTTCATTAAAATGGGGAAAAATAAAAGTTCCAACCCAACTGAGAGGAAAATAATTTGGGAGTGCTTCCAAAAGGAGAAAAATATTTTAAAAGTAACCAAATTACTAGGTTTTTCTCGGGGCAAAGTCAGAAATGCACTTGCTTATTTCAAAAAAAATAATACTTTTGAGAATTTACCCCGAAAAAGACCACGAAAAACCACTCCTGCTGATGACAGGCAACTTGTAAGGCTTAGCAAGAAAGACCCTTTTCTAACTTCAACTCAAATAAGAGCACAAATGGAAGAAAATTACAACGTCGTGCTATCAGCACAAACGATCCGAAGACGCCTCAAGGAAAAAAACTTAAATGGACGAATCGCCAGACGAAAACCGAACCTGTCGAAAAAGAATATTTCTCGAAGACTGAAATTTGCCAAAGATCATTTTCAAAAAAGTTCTCGATTCTGGAATTTGGTGGTTTGGAGTGATGAATCTAAATTCAATGTGTTTGGAAACGATGGTAGACCATATGTATTACGTCCACCATTAAAGGAATTAGATCCAAAATACACCAAAAAAACCGTAAAACACGGAGGCTCCTCTGTAATGGTCTGGGGATGTTTCACTGCATCCGGCGTTGGCCCAATTGTACAGATAAATGGAAAAATGACTGGCGAGATGTACAGGGACATCTTAGATACTCACTTAAATAGAGACTATGCAGACAATTTGCCACTTGCCTGGATATTTCAACAGGATAACGACCCGAAGCATTGCTCCCGGGTCGTTAAATCCTGGTTTGAGACCAATTCTATTAGTGTTCTGGAATGGCCAGCTCAGAGCCCCGATTTAAACCCCATAGAAAATCTATGGGGTATTATAAAAAGGGCAGTGGCAGCAAGAAAACCCATGAATAGGAGCTCTTTGTGGGAAATTATCCAACAGGAGTGGAATAAAATAACACCCTCTCAATGTGCGGCTTTAGTTGGTACAATGACCAACAGATGTGCTGAAGTTATACAACAAAAGGGATATCCAACGAAATATTAGCTTTACTAAAGGTAAAACATATCTTTGGCATTGATTATGGTGTTATTTAAGTTCTTAATTGCAGATGGCTTAATTATGTGTTGACTAAATTAATGGTTATCGAGCAGAGAATCTGAACTCACAGTTATTTAAGAGGCTTAAATTATGTTAATTATGAATTATTTTGATTTTTTTAAATAAATTTATTTAATAAATACAATTAGTTTTAAAATGATAACGCCTTTAACCTTTTCTTGAACAAAAATACATTTTTTCACTAAAGTGGCTTAATTGCATGAGCACAAGTGTACATCGTGACCTTCAAATTGAAATGGTTACAGAAGTGGTTAAGAAACACGCTGTATCACACAATCAGCGACTGCAAAGTCATACTAACTCCGAAATGGAAACCGTATTAAATGTACGTGACAATGTTCGGAGATTAAGAAGAACCAAGCCTCATGAGCTGATGGTCTAAAAGCTACGGGAAAGTGTTATAACCTTAAACTTCCCCCAATGCGATTTAAAAATTAGGAAATAAAAATCATTTGTCGATCTTTCATAGATTGGTCCTGATTCACCGTTGGTTTTAGTGCGGTAAGAGTCCCACACTACTCGGTACCGATTCTTACCGAGTGTCTTTTGAAGATTTCCATCGGATAAAAAAAAAAAAAAAAAAGCTACGGGAAAGTGTTATAAAAATCGGTGGAAATAACGTTCTTCCAGACCTTAGTCTTATTTTGGTACCTCTTTACAAATTCCACACTCTTTTTTCGATTGATCCATGGCTTTTTTTGTGCTACCCTGGCATTAAATCAAATTTTTTTTTTTTTGCTCGTCTACTGATTTCGGAGCTTACATTTTTTGGTTAAGGTCAGTTTTTACCATTTCAGCCAATTTAGGAGCATTTATCTTCGGATTTGTATTTATTTGTAGCAAAATTAACCTTTCGTTGTATTCATTTAGGAGTTTCGTTATATACGAATATGAATGTGGGATATTATCTTGACTTTCGTTTTTTATAAGCGTATATTTTAGTTTGTTTATTTTAAAATTTGACTTTTTTGCATTTACGCACAAGAAACATGGTTTTCTATGGTTAGATATTAATTTGGAATTTTTTGTTTGCTATTTATGCTACCCCTTTTAACGATTCTATTAAATTGTAACTCTCCTCTACGAATATGACTGAGAGTGACTGTACATACGATAAAGACTAATGAAATTTATTTTAAAACCTTACTAGCACTCTTTAAAAATGTTTAGAAAATGATTTCTTCAAAAATTACCATTTAAAAATTCTTCTGAAGAAGTCTGATAAATATAAAGAAACTATGTGCATTTTATTGACTCATTGGAAATTACGTTTGTCAAACTATATACAAATCTAACCCCCTGTGAACCTTCAAAGTGATTAAAAAAGTGCCACCACTTTGTATCCATCCAATTGTGACAAAAACGTGTTCTTTTTGTGTATGAACTAAAAATAAAGTTTTTTTTTATAAAAGAATAGCCCTGCTAATAAAAAATAAACCTTAAAATAAATATTTAAACTAGCGACCCACATCTTCTATTCATGAATGTTTTGCTTTTGTGTTTACAAGAAGTAAACAAACCAACTAGAGATACATATAAAATCTAGCGACGAGGGGAGGAGGGGGATACATTTCGAAATATTCTAAGGCACTGATATTTCTATTTGTTTACATTATTGTTCACAATTTTCTTTAAAAAAACGTGTTTTTTTTTTAAATGGAATCAACAATTAATATACCTGTAAGTCTGGTCCCATTCCGAGATCAGCATTGCCCCATATATTGTTATCTTCTCTTAGAAGAGAATTTGTTAATTCAATAGACAAACGTTTCTTGTAATCTTGTGGTTTGTCTTCGCTCATGCGGAATAGAACGGCTGCAGCGTATGTTGCTACACCTTCGTTTCTTGAATGCAATAAATCGGTTAAGGGCCCAGTGGCACCTTCTTGCTCGATTATCTCTGCTCCTTCTTTATCAGCAGCCAACTCACAAAGAACTCCAGCAGCAACGCGCTTTTAATAGTAAATATAATTAATTACCTTTATTTAAAAAAAAAATATGTATCAAAACTTACCTGGATATTTTCAATTTCGTTGAATAACAAGCGAACAAAGATGGGAATAACAGCCTGCTGGCGAATAAGTGCTCTATTATGTGATTCTCTAGCGAGAATATGTAATGCACCAACAGTGCCTTCAACAATCTCCTCCATGCGTACACCATCAGCGTATGCACTCGGCTGCTGTGAACCTGTGCTTGCAACCGAAGAACGTTGCTGCAAATAGAACAAGAACAAGAAGTAAGCAAAGTTAAATTTTTTTACTTCAAAAATGTATTTTCTTTAATCTATTTACCCTCTCTGTGTCTTGGAATGCCCTCATTAGAAGTCTAACCAAGTGGTGTATGGCACCGTGCTCACGCAATGGTGCATGGTTTGCTGGACAAAGTGCCAGATTACGAATTAAACCAATAACTGCCTTAATGAGCGGCCAACGGGATGGAGGATGCAACAGCTTAACAATTACTGATAATCCATAATTCAAACGAACTGCATTCTGTGCTAGCTCGGAGTCAACGTGGCGCGAAGTCAAATGACGAAGAGCACATACAGCAGGCTCGGTAATTTCTTCACGGTCGCCTGCATTGATGATAGTACGAACAAGAGCATCGACTCCACCAACTTGACAGACGGTTGCCTTGTTGCGTTGATTGTTGCAAGTTAAGTTGGAGAGAATGCCAGCTGCACAAGTAACAACATTAACATCTGTGGAAGCCAAAACTTGAACCAAGCTCTGCAGAAGAGCCTCTAGTCCCTCAACTTTGGTTGCTGCGTCCGACAAATTTCGCAGAGTCCAGAGACAATTCTGCACCAAACGCTGTGATGGGTTGCCCAAATGCATGGCCAAAGCTTGCATACCACCGGCATCAACAATAGCTGGTTTATTGCTTGAACAGACAGACAATACCTTCAACACTCGCGATGTTGTCCACAAGAGCTTCTCGTAGTCATACGAACGCATTATGCGAACCAACTCGTTCGGTCCACCGGAAGCCAAAATTATCAACTTGCTCTCTTGATTGCCATAAGCCAGAATTTGCAAGCAATCAGTGACAATGGCTAAGAATTTCACATTGTTACGCTGCAACAGGGTGACCATCTTCTGGAGACCCCCAGCTAGACGCACGGCCATTTTTGAGCCGTCCTGGTGCAGAAGCAAATTGTGCAAAGTGGTAATGGCATAAAAGAGAACAGATTCAACAGGCGAAGAGAGCAATTTAACCAGTGCTGGAATGCCCCCGCTCTTGAAAATCGCCAACAGGCCTTGTCTATGGTGTGACAA
Source organism: Eupeodes luniger (assembly GCA_951509635.1). Lineage (NCBI taxonomy): Eukaryota > Metazoa > Arthropoda > Insecta > Diptera > Syrphidae > Eupeodes > Eupeodes luniger. Next base: position 76,204,042 of record OX608074.1, read on the forward strand.
ATTGTGTAGGGTTCCTACGGCTCCCTTGGTTGTCTCCAGATCGTTGCTGTTCGAAATGGCACGTACTAAAGCAGCCACCATTTGGGGGCTGTTCATGATGGCATGACGAGAAGCCTCCTTCTTCGACAATTGATGGACCATCATAGCTGCCTGCGAGACAACAACTTGATCTTCATCGTTCAAAAGTTTGATGAGTTCGGGAATTGCTCGGGTTGCAAGTTCAGCGTCATCCTGATAATTGATTAGATTGACCACGGCATGTTTAAGCATTTGCGACGGTTCAGATAAACGCTGAACAGCTGTGGGTTGTTGCGGATCGAACTGAGTCGATGGGATCTCAATACCTTCTTCAAGTGTCTCAGGGAACATTGCTGCCCGCACACGCTGAGAACGTGTCTGGCTCAATTGCTGATTCATATCGTCAACTTGATCCTGGGTAAAATTCTGGGGGAAACCCTGGTCCAGATCAAACATCAATGGGTCACCTTCCATTTCTTCATCTTCCTTGCCACTCAACGAGGGCACTTGCGTCACTGCACCCGAATGGATACCGGAATCACTCAAATACGAGTTTTGTTGCCACATAAGCGTTTGCTCCTTAGACGATACCATTGGTAAGTCCGGTGGATTGTATTGATTATGCGGCACTGAAAAATCAAACGAAAACAAAATAAAACCCATCATTAAAGAAAAGTCTACAATATAAGACGATACTATGAAAATATAAATACTCAAAAAATAAAAATAAAAGGAACACGACAACAATAAATCGATGTGAGGTTGTAGAGTAGAAAATGTATTCGACTGTGAATCGTACCACTTGAGAATATTACTCTTCTAAAGATGGGTTCCATTAAAAGTGCAAAGCTACCGCTAGTGTATGTCGATGAAGGGGTTAGGTGTTCTCCTTTTTTTTATCAGACGCATTACAATAATTACAGTTTTATATACTGTTGAGCTTCTCTGTACATTATGTATACGAAGACGTGCAAATATATATAACACTCGTACATATATGAAAGTAATGCTGCTTGAAATAATTTTGAAACCACACTGGAGATTTTTTTTTTCTTTTTTATTTTATTTTTATTGGAATCGTATGTTTAAGTTGGTGAGTATTTCATGAGTGAGTGCATTTTACTTTCATGTGAACATGATACTTCAATGTAGTGCGTAAGAGTACTGTACTGGATGTTGTGCCTTAGTAAATATTTGTATACTTTTGGTAGCTGTTTGGATGATTTTACAAGCTCCAGAGCTTGAAACAACATTTGCTGAGCAACACAAAATTATTTAAATTATTTGGTGAATTAAAAATACTTTTCTATCCGTTGTTTATCTATATTTGCAGGTACCTTTTAACTAACGTGTTTTCTATTGCCGCAATCTATTGAATCTTTAACCATAAGGCTTGATTTCAGAATGAAGAATCGAGTTACAGATTGTAAAATAAAAACACTGACCTGTTACAACAACTTCACTGTATCCTGTGAAGAGAACGAGGCTGACACAAGGCGACGCGGACAATGAAATAAATAAGGTTCAGTTGAATAAACTTTTCAACCAGAAACTGTTGGCCTAGCTTCAAAGTCGTTCATATTTTTGAAATTTGGAAATTTAAAGTATAAAACTAAATTCTGTGATTCATTTTTTTCTCAAATGGTCAATTTGGTTTGCTATCTGTCCGTGCGCTGCCCACATTTGTATGCTTATGAATGCATTAACTGAACGAATACCGATTACTAAAACCCCTTCGAAAAATAATGTCCAGAGAATTGGATGTATTCAGATCCGGATCCATTGTAATACTTGTTAGGGAGCATCTACACATAAGCTATTGACGCTCTGCAAATCATTTGTTAATACCTCGACTCTGAAAAGTTATTGTGGAAAGATTCAAAGGGCTTTTACTATGACACGCGAGAATTGAGCGAGAAATAATTGTTTTTTTTTTTCGAATACAAAGTTTTTTTTAGCTTTGAAGAAGTTTATAACAAAGAAAACGATACAATTTATGCCACACCATTATATCAAAATAAAACTGTTGGTTTAAGGGTCAATCGTAACCATCACGACGATCTGTAATTGTTTGATTTAAAGTCTCACTCCAAAATGTCCTTTCTCGTCATTTTTGGGTACGAATGTAAAAAGTTGTACCATAGAGATGTGGTAGAGGGTTTGGTAAAGGGTTTAACTAATATCCTTTTCAATGAAGAAAGATAGATTCTTCTACAGAATTTTGGTAAGACAAACAAAGTTGCCCTACGGTCAACAACAGTCTTAGAGAAGCTTAAGATAGGCTCTCGGGAAGTCCATATTTAAATCCTTAAAATAATTTTTTGTCATCAGAATTGGAGAACGTGCTTGAAAGACTTCTCACAGAAATTTTTAAAATCTTAGGATACAGTAAACGAAAGCTGTGCCAAAAATATCAATAGAAACAATGCGTGCCACTATAGGTCGATGGCCACAATGTTTAAGGGCTGGCATAAAAGCCAGCCAATGAATACAAAATATTATACAGTTCTTGTATTATGGTTACAACTAGATATGGTAAAATACTCCACGATCGATTAAAGGCTTTAAAGATGGAATTCGTTACGTAAAGTTATCAAGGACATACACCCATACAAGGTGGTCATGGAAAATTTCATGATAAAGATAGATATCGCCGGCTGAATGCTTAAATGCCCCACAGACCACTTTTTCGGGAAACTGAGTTAAAGATGCAGTTATACTAATTCGTATGTTCCCTTTCGTTTGGTGCTATTCCCGTTGCTCTATCTCTATTATTAATAAAGTTACAGAAACCAGCATTGCTCCATAGACCACATATTTTCGGTTCTGTTCGTGCTTATTTGCCGCATATCCAAAATTTGTACGAGGTGGGGCAGTTTTTCTATTAAAGTTTTAAAAACAGACGCTTAATGCTTAAATTCCTCATTGCAATGGGCAATGGATATAGATCAAACATCACTCAAATATATTTTCAATGCTTAATTGCCCCATATCCACATGAAAATGGCATATAGAGCATGTAACCTCTCACAATCTATTGAAACCAAGTGACATTTTTCCTGCTTATGTGCCCTATATCCATGGACAAAAGTGCAATCAGCTGGAAAAGTATAAATAGAAGTAAAAAAATAAAAACGAGGTAAAAATAAGGGGAAACAAATATTTTTAATAAGACTATTTCTATATCTTCAGGTTCACAAACTATATAAATGCATTTAGAGTATTCTTAACAAGGTTTTTATCGATAATATTCAAGCATTTTTTTTTTGTTTTTACTAAAATGGATAAAAACAAAAAAGGTAAAAACCAAAAATAATTAATTTGAAAGACTGTGAAAAAATACTAAAACTTAATCCTATGAATGCTGAAGTATTTTTTAAACCAATTCCGAACAAAATTGAATGTATTTTTCTAGGAAATTTTAAGAACCAAAGTTCAAGTTGGGTATTTTTAATTGTAAAGTGTGAAAATACTTTGTCATTTTTCATACTTTTTTTATCGACTTAAAATTAAGCCAATGTAATATAGGGAAGGGCTAAGCCATTATATTATTATTCCTTTTTGTTTTATATTTTTATCACTACAAATAGATTTTAAAAAATTAAAAGTGCTAGAAATTTTATATTTTATTATTATTTTTGCTATCGTTGAATTCCCAATGTTAAAAGCATAAAGGTTCTATATCCATAGGAAATTTGCAGTTTGGTTTTCATAGATTTAACATTCGTATGGAAAGGGTTCTATATCCATTTTTGACTTTTTCTAAACTTTTATTTTTTTTTAAATAACCATAAATGTTTTTAACCCTAGGACTTCAAATTTAAAAAAAGAAATATTCCATTCATGTATATAAAAATTCAAAGGTCGAAATTTTCAAATGCAAAATTACGAAATTATGTTTCAAACCTTAAAATTCGTTTTCTGAGGAATAATTTTTTTGTATATGGGGCATTTAAGCATTCAGCCGGCGATATGGTGATACAACCGTAGTCCTGGTGGCCATTTTGCTGATAAGTTTTCCATTGTAAATGGCATACCTTCCTTTCTACAATGAAATTCTATTTGATGTCATTTTTCAAAGGAAACAATTTTTTTATTTTGTAAAATAATGTTTTTTTTTTTAAGTGAGAGGTTTTTGAAACGTGTTCATCAATTTTTAGTCCATTAGTGGAAAGCTAATAGAGTTTAAGAAGTTTTAATAAAACTTTTAAATATAAATTACATTTTTTTGAGGTATGGAAAAAATCCTTGTATGGAAGAAAACGGTGGCCCACCAAAAATAGAATTGACATATGATACGAAATAGGGAGTAGGGTCCAAATCGGATGATTTTCTGGTTGAACAGATATTTGTCTTGGTTGTACATTCCCAAAACATTTTCCAAAGCAGTGGCGCTTGTTGTACCCAGTACCCTGATGTACGCCGGTTAATGACTACGTCGGAAAAAATGAACCCAAAATATGACATTCTTCTGCTGACTGCTGACACAGATGTCGTACCCTTATGGAGAAAAATGGGATATGAAAATTAAATCAACAAGAAAAAAAAAACTTTTCTTTAAAGCTTCTGAACCATTTGAAAATGCGAACAAGATATGTTTTTCTGAAAAGTGAGAAAAGGACAACAAAAAACTAAATGGAAAAATGTACTGTTACCTACATCTCAACAGAATTACTATTATGACTATCAATTGCAAGCAGAGAGCTTATTCAGTGGACTTTATTAAAGAGCTTTTGAGTTTTTTGAAAACCCTTTGAAAGCGACATGCTTATGAAAGCCAATGCGATCCGAGTGAGAGGCAAACGTCCTATGTTCCCTGTACTGACTATTTTTGTTGAACAGAGTATAGTAAACAATTTAAACAAGGCGATCTGTCATTCGTAATTTTTGTTTAGGGTTACTTTAAGGATCATTGAGCTCCCAACAGTTCCAAAAAACTATAATACTTATAACATTTTTGAAAGTAACTCGCATTTAAATTTCAGTTAACGACAATTGAGGGCTATTTGAATGTTTCCATACGCATGAGGTAAGATGCAATCAATTATAACTTTGCATTTATGATCAAACAACATACCATTTGATTCGTCTACAGGTGTCTTTTGCATTTATTTTAATATATGTTGACTTTTTTTCTTTAAAGGGATTTTACTTATCATATAATTCACCTAGATGTGAAATTGTAATATAAAAACAACGTTACAAACAACAACAAAAAAGACCAATCAAATGTAAATTTGAAATGGCGCAAAAATACCGCAAGCAATGCATTATGCAAGCACATTGCGAATGTACATACATACGAATGTACAATGTACATATGTATATAAAGATTTCCTTTTTCATAATACACATAAATGAAAAATAAACGTACCTAAAGGTGATGGGAAGTATTCATTCCACTTCGGATTTATATATTTCTGTAAACATTGCGGAACGCAACTGAAAGGCTCAGCCGAAGGACTCAACTTACGTAAACTTTTTCCATCCACCTCCTCGCCACCCAATTTTTCCCATTTTTTTCGAATTTATAGAAAGCAGAAAAATCCCTGTTGACAATCAAAATCCCTTTGACACATGCGACGACAGAATTAATGGGAAGCGGGAAAAGTAGGTGGAGATTTTTCATAACCTCCCCCATGGGTTGTTGCTGGTGGCTGGTAGTGTTCTCAGAGGAACTCTCTCCCGCTTTCCTCAATGCACTAACTCAGATATCGTATCGTAAAGAATAATAATACACAAACAGCGAGAGAGAGAAGGATAAAGGATGCAGGAGAAGAAAAAAAACGAAAAATTATGATGACGATGACGACAAGGACTGTGACGAGACGCGACAGTGTTAGATGAATTAATTCAACCAAGTGCACGACTGCAGTGTAAGCTACATACATAGCACTTAGTTTCTATTACAGCACAAGCAGTTTATTTTTTTGTTTAAGGGGCTTTACTTTGTTTTATTTTTTTTCAGAATTTTTTCTCTTTTTTTATATTCATCTTTCTGCAGCAAGTTTATTCAGCCAAAAGGATTTTTTCCCATCCGTCCGTTTGTTCGCCCATTTTTTCGCAGAATGAGTACATGATTGAAAAAAAAAAACGAACAGAATGGGGCTTAATCTTTTATGGCGGGAACATTTTCACAAGTTGGCATAATTTTTGCCTTTTTGTGTTAGAAAGCAAATAGATTCCATGCATAGGCACATACCTAAATGTAAAAAAAAAAAATAAAGACCAGTGAACGACGACGACGGCATGGTCGGGATACACTAAGGCGTGTGCAATTGCTCAAGAGACCCAAATTTGCATCATTTTTTCTCTGATTCTTTTTTTACAAGGCTTTAGCCTCAAGTTAGAACTCTTAAAACACCAATTGGGTGAGATTTTTTTTTTTTTATAAATTCAAATGGATTTTCATGATAAAATAAAGAAAGAGGAATCAATTAATTATGCAACGATGAGAAAAATTCTCAACACAAAGAGAATGTACACTACGTCGGTCGTCGTCGTCATTGGATTGGATGGAGTGTTTGTTTTAGGTTAAATTAAAAAGCATACAGCAGTGTTGTTAAGTATGTATTTTTGTATGTGTACTTACTGGTTCGATTTTGGGGAGGCAAATAACTCATGGTGATTTAGGCGTTTCACACCACACCTGAAAAGAAATATAATAATTATATGTATAAGATTTATTCATGAAAATAAAGTTATTTAATGAAATGGAAAATTGATTCTGGATTCTGTCATTGAATTGTAGTTTCAAAACAAAAGCCAATATACAATTCGTCCTTGTAAGATTATGATATTTGTTAAATAGTATGTGCATTAGAAGTTTCTACCAATACATCTAGTTATTAGCCTTTATTCAGTGAAGAAGAGGGAATAGTGAAAATTTTAGACACAAACGACAACAGCAAAAACTTAGTTCAAATTCATCATCTCTAACAAAATACAAAACAGTTTTATTGATAGTTTTCATAAATCTGTTTTTATCTGCACTTATAAGAAGAGTATAGAAATTTAATCCTTAAAAATTTAAATAGAAATATAAAACAGTGGAAAAAAACAATTTGGATTCAATATTTTAATTCTTGTTCCAGGGGCGAGTTATAGCTTCATTGGTTTTCATCATTGAAACCAGCCAACGGAATTATAGTTTTCATTGAAAATGTCCGTCATTGGATGAAAATTTCCTGACTCGAATCCTTTTTTGCCTGTCTGTGACATATAGGAATGGACAAATCCTCCAAAAGTAATAATTGTTATGAAAAGTGCATTCTAAAATTAACCGTTCGGATTCGGAATCAAAACTGCAGGTCCCCTCGATCCCTGACATTACTCGCACACAGGAATGGTTGAGTGTGGTAAGTCACTAGGCCCTGGTTCTCAACGAGCTGTTGCGTCACTTCAAATCCTATAATCGAGATAAATGTAACACTCAAAGAGCAGTACAAAGACGTGAAAGCTTTCAAAAGTGTGGACACTCTGGATTATTGTTTAGCAGAGTTCCAGGTGTGATCCGAGACTTTTTATAGACCATTACTTAAAACAAAAACACATATGCAACCTAAAGTACAACAATATCGATATAGAACAAATTTCATTTTAAATCAAAACGAAAAAATTGAAGTTCATAAGTAATTTGTAATAAATATCGCGGGGAAATTTTGAAAATGAAAGTAAGCAAAGTTTTGAATTAAGGTGCGTGTCCATTTGAGAGTACTTCTGCTAGTTAACTCTCGGGAGACTGTCCATTTGAGACCCAAATTTTAGAAATCTTGCTATCGCGAGCTCTCTGCTAGAATATTGAGAGTTTTCTTGCAGAGAGTACTCCCATAATCGTGTCCACTTGATAGATTTCTTCTGATAGTATATTATTAGTTGGCCATGTATTCTTACAAGCGAAGGGATGCAGCTGCTTTAATTATCGGCACTGTTCTAAAAAAAAAAGAAGAATTTTTGCCGTTTTTTTGTTTGTCGATCTGTCTTCCTTAAAAGTTTGTAGGTTTTCGTGTTGTGTTAAAAAAGTTTTCAGTTGAATTATTCTTGAAAATTTCAAATTTACCAACAATATTTTCCATGTAATGATATAGTTTTATTTCAAAATCTAGTTTTGGTAACGAGATTTTTAGTCGAAAACCAATTGTTACCAATTTTAATAGCATTTCTTAAATAAATAAGATAAGTTTGAAGCCAATGTTTTTAATTTTTGAAAAGCTATTTGAGCCGAAAGTAAATTTTTATTAAAAAAAACTGTGAATTCGATTTTGCTCAAAATTTTTCTGAATGTTGCAAACGGTATTTCTTATAAGTTAAAATTAGTTCAAAGCCATAATCTCAAATTTTTAAAAAGATATTTGATTCGAAAATCAAATTTTACCAACTTTGTCTCATTTTTCTGTTGGTATCACGTGACAATATCAATTATGTAATTAAATTCAAGTCTCAAGCATTATTGGTTCGTGAGATATTAGGGTTTTCAAATTGCTATGGTAAAAAAACCACCCACTCAATTTTCTTGAGAGCCCTTTCTGCATCTTTCTGCATTATTATCTGTATAACAAAATGTATGTAAATGTCGATATCTCTCCTGGTTCTTAAGCTATGGACGACGAAAAAAACGTCGCGAACGTACGGACGTACAAACGTACATATGTACAAACGCGCGCACAGACATCTCTCTAAAAATCTTTTATTTCGACTCTAGGGACCTTAAAACATCGAGAAATGTCACAATTTTCAATTCGACAAATCCGACCGATTACAATAAGTTAAACATTTATTTTCAACTCAAATTTATATGAACAAAAGACAGTTTCAGAACACGAGAACTGTTTCGCAAATTCGGTTAATATTACGCTTTTTTTTTTATTTCTATCGCGAAATGAGTTATCCGTAGTTCTCCACAATAATTCAACTGACTCATATTTTTCAATAAGTTGATTGATTTCCTCCATGTCCACTGCTTTGCCATGTTTACTCTCGACAGCTACTCGCAAAATACGAACTGTGTTGGTATTCGGCGAGCTTATCTCGGATAGTGGTAAGCACATGTGTCCACTTGCGAGTGACTTTCAAAAAGATCGAATGTCGAGAGTAATTAGTCAACTCTCCGCGAGCTACTCTCCAGACTAGTCCATTTGCGAGATCGGTCTCGAGAGCAGCTTGAGAGCGACTCTCAGCACGTTTACTCTCAAATGGACACGCACCTTTACAGCTCCCATCTAATGAGAGTTAAAATTGTGTACAAAACTAAATTTCAATTTATCAGTCGCGTTCGGTTGTGCCGACAAATTTGACATATTGAATAGAATTAAAAAAAAATATGAATCTTTAAAAATGCTAAATAACCAAAAACGATATAATATGAAATAATACAAATATTTTAACTGAATATTGAAGATAGGATTATAGATTTAGAAAACCATCACTACTACTTCATAAATTTAGATAGCCTAAAAAAGCCTTATATTCGTGGTTTTTTCGAATGTAATAAAGTAATATACCAAAAACCAGACGTGATGCATTCATTTTGAAGTTGGATTTGAATTAACGTCACCGAAACTCATTGAAAAAGTGCAATTTTAAGACAACCTTGTTGACCAGTATAATGTAACATTTAACTCGTCATTTGGACTGGTTAAGATTAGAATTATGTTGTAGTCAATTTGTACTCTCAAACCTTGTTTGAGCTCCAGTTAAAGGACAAAATGACCAATATGGAAACATTAATTAGCATGCATTTTATCTATATGGGATTTACTGAGAATTGCGTGTTTTCCGATTCTTTTATCTAACACATCCCAAAAATGTTCAATGGGATTTATGTTTGGAGAATATACGGGTGTCTTCAGAGTATGAGGAGTATTGAAGAGGATCCATTGCTTGACCTCATGAGCAGTATGTTTGGGTCATTTTTTTTTCTGAAAATAAAAACACTCAGCAACACCTAATTTGTCCGCACTTTTCTTGAGTTAAGTATCATAAGGAATAGAATTTTTCCCATAGCGCCATTCATAAAAACTACCTCCCCTACACCTCCATTTCATGATTTCACCATCCCCATGCAAATTTTCTTTGTTTAGAGCAGTGTTTGTTTTTTGGCCACAGCAATTCTCGACCATCATTAGGAAATATATTAAATTTGCTTTTGTCGGAAAGTGTATGTGTCCCAAATGTCTGATTCCTAGCTCACTTAAGCGTTTGAAAATTCCATATCTTGTTCACTTTACTACTAAACGGTTTTGATCTTGGAATCTGCATTAGGTAGGTATTATATTTCTAACGGTTTTGTCTAAATCGTTTTCCATAATTTTTCGGAAATTACTGCAGGTAAATTAGAGGACGTCAATTTATATTTTTTATAGAAATAATGGCAGAACTTTATCCATCCCTTGTCAACTTCCAGGGTCGGCAGTTACTTTTGTTATTTTCTAAGCTGTTTTCATCTTTGAACAGTTCCACAATGCTGCCAACCCAATCTGTTGACAATGTTCCTTATCTCAGAAAATTATTTTTTCTTTTTTAGAGTACAGATCTAAAATAATTGGTATTGGTAGTTTCATTAACCATCCTTGATATTGTTTGACAGCTTTTTATACAAAACAAAGGGAAAAGCACTTCGCGATTTTTCATTTTGCCAGAATAAGAAACCTTACTTGACAATTACCATTATTAAATGAGCTACGATAGTGAAAAATATAGGAAATTGCTAAAAATGGTAGATTTTAAGACAGCAATTTAAGGATGTACCAATACTTTTTTCAATGAAAAGCTGAACTCTTTTTACATATAATTAAAATTTGTATGAACGAAAATTGATGAAAACATGTACATATGTATGTATGTATTTTTTTTTGGCAAGAGTACGATAACTCAGGCGAAAAGATATTATAATATTTTTAGAACAGTAAAAAACAAGCATTTTTTACTATGGGAGGGGGGGTCTATCTTCCCCCTTTAGGAGGAAGAGGCAATTTAAAAAAAATAATACAAAAATAGTTAAAAAATAACGGTAATGCTTAGAATTAAGTATTATACGTTTTTTAAAGCCAACATTCTATTCTATTAGCTTTTTCTCAAGAACTAGAGGACATAAAATCATCTAGTTTTCATTTTTCGATCAAAAACAAATAAGAGCAATGAATTCTAAAAAAAACAATAGTAAATAATCTTGAAGTTTTGAAAAATTACACTTTAAACCTTTTTTTTTGACTTTTTCTGCCCAAATTTTGAGTTTGAAACAATTTTTTTTGAAAACTATGCATAGTTGACTTGATTTAAAAACAAGCTTTTAGACAAAAGTGTTGGTTTTTAAAAATATATTAAACTTAAGTAATTTTTTTCCATTATCGTAATGTCCCCATTAATTGATTAAATTTATAAATAGAAATTATTTTAAACAAATTTAAGAAGAAAAAAACCTATAATTTTCCTTTATAAATAATTTAGTTTTAAAAATCATATATGTACATAGCTATGTGTTCGTGTGTTCGTTTACATACACAAAATAAAAATTAATAATAGTCCTTTCCCCTGAATTGTAATTTGCAACGAAAATACGGCAGTATTTCAGGTAATTTTTCTTCAAAAATCCAGTACAAATTTGAATAATGGCGACAAAACCACGAAAGCCGCTTTGTCAACACATAACATTCAGTTGTTGAAGTTGAATTGTTCAAAAGTGACGTGTTATCTAAAAAGAAGTTGCTGGCATATTGATAACATTTTCATGCGATGCCGATGTTATCAACAAAATAAACAATACGATTTAAAGTTTCATTATTTTTAAGTTTAGTCAGTATGTAGTAGATACCTGCCAAAAATCCTTTTTTTTTAATTTGTTTCAAATGTTTCCTGTGTTTTCCCAACTAAGAAGGTAGGTACGCACCAATTGCAGAAAAATTCTTTTCAATGTTCAATCAAGACAAAGGCGCAGGTAGGTACACAACTTTTCCATCAATTTAATTCCCTACTTATACCTATCTCAGACCAGACCCATTCAATTCTACAGAGGACTCGAGTTACACGAAGAGAGAGTGTGTTGTGTTGTAAAGGACAAGACAATATTTTGTATTCTTTTTAGCCGGGTTTGAGCAGCCAAGCAGGCACTAGCACTATACTAATACCATTTACCAGCTCCCTCAGTAAGGTGAGCATACTTCGTAAATTAGTCACGATCTTTCCAAGAACTCTGCCAACCAACAACAATACAAATCTAGTGCAAGAAAAAGAAGTAACTTTGCACCTACCCCGCAACAAAACAACAAAAAAAAAAAACAGTGCAATGGATGGAAGAAAATAAAATTAAAAAATAAACATAATTATATGCAGTTCTAAGATACCAACGAAAAAACTTGCAAGCCATTCTCAAGACAACATAAAGAGGTCATCGAGAGAAGCACCACCGTAGAATTCATTACAAAATAAAAAAAAACTGCAATCGTAACAAACACAAAAACTTGCTTGGCATTTCCGGACTTTCATCCAGACTCGAAACATAATTCAAAACAAAAAATTTCAATTTCTTATACATGTCCTCTGAAAAAAAATTTAAACAAAAACTATTTTGAGTTACTACATACATATTTTCCATGTTTTTTTTTCCAATTTAAGGAAATTATCAAAGAAAACTCAAAAGAAAAAAACTTCAATTCCATGTACCTACACCCGCAATAAAAAAAAGAAGAAAAATTGTATGCAAGGTACGCGCTAGGCCGATCCAGAGCCAGCCATTGCACTTGTGATGAACTACTGATGAGATACCACACCCCCAGAATATTTTGTTCAATTCGATTTTTTAGGGATTTGCATTGAGATTTTAGCAATTATTTCATTCACTTACCGTTCGCAAATAGTTGATTAATGTTTTTATGCACAATAAAATTAAATAAACGCACTTATTTTGTTAAAAAAATTGATTTTTCACTGACGGAAAAAATTATTCGAGACACACAATATGGTGGAATGAAAAATTCCCCACACAACTATTCACTTGCAGATGAAAATTCACTTTGCTTTTGCTTTTGAACTACAAAAATTTACACCAACTTTCGTTTGGTGGATGAATTATGTACACAATGGATGAACATATTCAGCGGCGGCCATTTTTGCTTTTTAATTCAGCGATAAATTAATGTTTGTCTTGAACAGGGATGTTTGAGAAGGTGAATTTAAGAATGAGTGCTGCCAGTATTCATTATTTTGTGTTGGTGAATTTTGTTTCGTGAACGGTGTGGCACGGCGGCGGCGGCGTGCTAAAACATTGAACGATTTTTCCAATGGCAGCATCCAGATCAGAGTTGGGTTACTTTCAGAATTTTGAAATCAGATGTTTTTTGAAAGATATTTAATTACTATTATCGAATTGATATTGTTCCGAAAGAAATTAATGAAAAACACGCTTTACTGATGAAATAAACGCAGTTCATTCTGAAAAAGTTAAAAATAATTCGAGCTCAATAGAAGAGAAAAAACACAGCCAGTCTCCCTGAGGTACATTTCAAAAAACGAACAGTTTTCATTTAAAAGACAATAATATCAGACATATTTGTATATAAAATCCATAGTATTATCATGGAGCTGTTTTTTTTTTTTCTTACGTTTGCTGTAGCCTTAGGGTAAGCGCGCACATGCAACTTTTTCGAAACCAAATAGTTCGATCGTTATTTGCCCAAAAATTGCGCACATAAGCAACTCCGAAAGTAATCAACGAAATGAAACAATATATAGGAAACATTTATTCACCTTGACTAAATTTGTCTCTCTCTTGCACTTACAGAAAATTATTCAACGATTTAGTTGAATGTCCGCGCAGTTATCTATAATTCCTTGTGACACAAACTATAAGGAATTGGTTCGAGGTGATCGTCTAGTTTGTGTCAAAACACAAACTGAAAAGTTGCTCGAATAGGCGACAGAATGGTTTCGGCATGTGCGCGGACTCTCATATAAATCTATAGTGCTCAGTTTAGAAACCAAACAGTTTTGAAACTAAAAGTTGCATGTGCGCGCCTAGCCTTAAGCTGGACATACACAGCCGAGCCATTTGAACCCAGTCCAAATTTACCAGCATGCACGATCACAACCAATTGGACAGTTTGATTATTTTTATATTTTTCATTTAGCGCACAAACAAATACACATGTATTTAAAATAGCAATCAACTTAAAAAAGGGTTTTTATAAAATAAATTAAACATTTCCAGATATTTGTTCAGAAAAATATTTTTAATTTACGAAACTTGTAAGCTGTAAAACATGGCCGAAAATGGTAACGCCATATAATAAAAGTTGGCATTTGAAAGAGAACAAATTTAAAGAAAGAGACGTTAAGGATTTGTTTCCTTAAATTACTGTATGAGATAGACTGAGATAGTTAGATAGTTTTTTTGACTCGGTATCCGGAGACATTCTATTTTTCAATATACTAAACGGAAGCAAACGCTATACTAAAAGCAACGGAAATAGCCAGCACAAAAGCAAATAACCTTGTGATTTGCTCCTATAGTTTGGCTACCATCAGCAACATCCAAAAACTGTGCTACAACCATCACCAAAATTCGAAACAATATTTTGAAATACAAAAATGGTATTACTATAAGTTCCAGGACACTCTGGAATCAAAGAAAATGATCTTGCTGACTGTGCAGCAAAAAGAGCTTCAGAACAATTGGACATTCTTCATGTCCCTCCAACTGAAAATGACCATCAATCAATGTGATTAACACCTATTGGGAAAAAAGATTGGATATGATTGGAAAATATATATCTACCATCAATCCAAAAGCAGAGACGTGTATTTATTCAACCAAAGCGACAGCCAAGATGAACGAATGTTTCCTCCGTCTTCGCTTTGGCTACACATAGCTATCTCCTTAAAAAGGAAAACGCCCCTACTTGCCATTTATGCCAATCCAGACAATTTCAATTGAAAACACACAAAATGTTTATAAAATTTTAACTTTACTTAAAATAGAATCTAACATTTAATTATACAAGGATATACCATATATATGGAGTCGTCGGAAGTTGATACTCCTTCGACGTTCTGCTAGTCTTAGGACTTCTTACCTCCGTTGGCCCCATAAGTTTTTTCATTCCCAAATTATTTTTAAAGCTTCCACCCTCAAGTCCTTGACAGAGAGAAAAAATTAATCGAGAGAGTCAAACTTCCTCGTCTCCGTCCCCTCGAAACCTTTTGACTGCATTTTTTATAACGTGTTGAATTCCTATCGGTGTATACTTGTTTTCACCTCGGAGAGGTGACACAAAATAAACTTCAGTTTTTGGATTGTAACATTTCCCATTTGAGTTTATTGCTAGCCAAGAAGGCTGTGTTTTTAAAGTCCCATTATATTAATTGTAATTCTCATCTTCTTTTTCTCTAAGTAGCAGATAGATGGCAGGAACAACCAAAACAAGAAAGGATGTGTTCAAAAAGAGTGTAACAAGATTAAGGTTTTTTAGACTAGACTTTATTTGTACATATGACCTAGTAAATATTTTTCATATATTTATGTTATGCTTATTTCAACAGTAATATCTTAACTAATGTATTATCTAAAATAAACTGCATCGAATTATTTATATGTGTTTCTATAAAAAGCTGTAAGAATAAAATTCTACAATTTACCGGGAATATTTATGTAAAATATCCATATCTTTTTCAATTGCGGTATCAATCGACATTTCCTGGACGATATTGTTAACATTTATTTGTTATGAATTACTTTTTCAGCTTTTGTATTTCACCAAAAAAATCAAATATGAAATTTGACTGAGAGAATAACAACTTAAACACAGATGTTTCTATGTTTATAGTTATTCAGGTTTAGCCCTAAAATTTAGGTTTGAATTTATTTATGGATAAAATAAAGAGTTTAGCAAACATCTATGAATAAGCCCCAATGCATTTTCAGAAAAACTGTTTTTAAAATTTTCCCTGACAGGTTTTTTTTTTCGCTATATAACTGAAAAGATAAGATATATGTAAATAGTAAAAACAGTGTTTCTGACTGGAAAACTTATGAAAATGATGCATAAAGCTTAAATTTTGGTTGAAGAGAAAATATTACTTAAGTCACTGAGCTAGCGAGAACACAAATATTTTTACTTTTGTACAAAAGTACTTTTTGGCTTATGTAGTTAAGCCTTTAAAAGCAACACACTAGCTATTCCTCGTAAGTGGAAAGAGGTAAGAATAGCTTATCACCTATTCACAAATCTTATACAATGAGAATTGGCAACAGAAGTAGCAAGTTGACGGTCTATTTATTTAGTCTCTACTTAAATCACTTATTTTCAGCATTTTGGAAATGTCGTGAGTAATGTAAAGAAAAAAAAACAACGAGTACACACAAATAAAATAGGAATGGAAAAAAGAGATGCGTTTATAAAGATGTTTTCAATGTTCCAACGTTGTTTTTTTCCCATGATCCGTGTTTACATTCTGTAACTCTCGCATCGACAAAATCAAGTCGAGTTTTGTTGCATTTTTCAAAGGTCTGAGCGAAAATTAAACGCAGCTAATAATTAAAATAGTAATACTAGTAGTCATGAAAAGTGTTTTCTCAAATAAGCTTTTCGGATTAGACTTAAAACTGTTGGTCCCCTCTACTCCTGACAACATTACCCGCACACAGGAATGGTTCAGAACTGTAAGTTTTTAGGTCCTAGGTCCTTATTTAATGATTAAAACTGACTTCAAATAACTAGCTAATGTTTCTCTAAATACGTAATTTCGAATTGTTTCTAAATCTACATTGTTCTCGCACCTAAAAAGAGTAATTAATTTCACTTCATATTCAAATGATATTACTCCCAATCGAACGCAATGAGAGTACCAAAAAAGTTGAACATCCGCAATCTATTTTCTTTGAACACATCTGAACAGCTGACTACATCCGACATTTTTCAAAGGTGGTGACCATAGAGGAAATATATTATCTAGAGTCCCGACCGGTACCCGTCCTACCTGAAACACCCTCAAATTTTATTCGAGGTGAACTCTCTCAAATTCCGTATCGGTGAATACATGTGAGTGGTGGAAAAAAGGCAAAATGTCAGATTGAATTCTTGTCAAAAATGACAGTTCCACAATTTCGATTTCAAAAACAAAACATTCAATTTGAGATTCTACAAGTAAGTTTTTGTAAATTATTTTGTTTTGTCTAAACATTTAACAGAATTTATTTCTTTTCAGATCAAAAACCTTAACGATTAAGAGCTACAAGTGCATTTAATTAAAAAAACGATAGACCAGGAACCAGAAGAAAACAATGAGACTTACTCTACTCGAAACTCAAGTAGGTACATTTAAAAAAAAAAGAATTTCTTAAACAAAAGAATATTTATGTTGCTTTGTTTCAGCTATGGATTGCTCCAATAATATACTTTACTACCAACTCAAGAAGATGTACATAAGAATAAAAATCGACTTTATTAGCATCTCCTTAGTGTTTTCATTTCGGGTGCTGCCGATTACAAACCATGATACAAGAAATTTGGAAGGTTTGCTCAAAACAAGGGCGCTAGTCCCCAGGTGAATTTATTTTATATTATATTTCTCTTAATATCAATGTTTTTAACCACAAACTTTCGCCTTTATTTGTAAATAGTTATTCGAAGCCTGTTGAAATAAAGTATATATTTCTACACTCAATTGCTGCTGTATCATGATCGTTGAGATCTGTCTCAGCGGCTATGGTGGGCGCAGGCGTTGACGATAGAGGTGTCAACGTCTCTGCCAATAGTAAGATGCATGAAATGCAACAACACCACCAGAATCACGAATTCAATTCCTCAGCTACAGCTATGTCATCGACTTTGTGAAATTCAATTGAATGGTGCAAGGGAAAGCTTTGACATTCAATAGTCGACCGCCCAGTTTTGGAATGACTTAACAGCGGCAATAGAACCGGCAGAGTATGCAGGCAAATCATGTAAGTTCATTCATTTACTTACGAGTAATCTTAACACGGATATTTTAAATTCTATGGTTCTTTAGGATTTCCAACGTCCTTTGCCCATTCATCAGCTGCCAAGAAGTATGGTACAAGCCGACCAAAAAAAAAACTACTCTTGCAGCTGCAACTAAAGCAACATCTTCTGGTTTCATTGAGTGCAACAGCACATGAGGTTCGGTTGTGTAAGTACAAATCGAAACAATCATATCGTGATTAACTTGTTAATCTTCACCTTCTAGATCTAAATCGATGCTTGTAACGCCAAATATCTCACTAAAGAACGGCAGGGGCACTGCTGACCGAGTCATCGGCTACTGCGGCCACTTAGGCCAACGCAGACCACGTAGATGATGAAATGAATGTTGACATTGAAGCAACCTGCTGGGAGAACACCTCCTAAATGACGGGAATCAAAAATCTTTGGTAAGTCTTTTTAAAAATGAAAATCTAATCATTATCGTATGTACTATTTTAGAATTTTCTTATATAGACAGAAAAAATAGAAGCCGAATTCCTAAATACACAATGCTTATTAAATCACCAAAAGAACTAACTGGAATTTCCCGCAACCTTCACCTGCCGAAAATTTCCAAAAATAATACAACCGGAAATTGTGCATTTATGACATGGTCCGATTGGGATTTTGGAATTTGCCTCGCAAAAGAATGTCACAAACGACTTGCCACAATTTTTTAATCAACGGATCGAATTACCAGCGGGAGTTTTATAATTATAAACCAATCAACTTGCTACAATTTAATTGTGCGTCCATTGACGAGAAGGCTTATGATGGCAAGACTACTTCAAAGTAAGCTTCACATAAACCACAAACTTTGAAAGCACTACCTAATTGATGTGTTTTTTTTTTTCAGCAACAAAACGAAGCGGTATTGCAACAAATCCTGAAGTGAAGATGATTATAGTCGACAACATGTTTTAAATCTCATCCGTTAATAATCAAGGTTCGCGGCGCAGCTAGTTTTTAAATAAAATTGTAATTTTTTTTCAAAATTGTATGTAATTTAATATAATTTTGTTTTAAATTCAACGCTAATAATGTATTTTCACTTAAAAAACAATAACTGGATGTTAAAATGTAACTTCTTAGTTTTTGAGTAAATAAAAAAGATATTAAATGTACTTTTTTCAAAGAAAAATACTTCTTTCTGGTTTTCCCAAATTTGATCTGCTCAGGTCAATTATTATAGCGGATTATACCTTTTTTTATTTTTTGTTTCGTTTTAAGCAAATAATAATAAAAAAATAAATAAGCTGTTTTAAGTAGATTTTATTTTTTTTATTCAGACGTTCATCACGTTGGTATGTATTTCTTTGTGATTTCATATGGTCAATAGCATTAGTCAGAAACTCGTTATTTTTTGAGAGGATTAAGATATCCTGACTTCGAACCTCACCTTCAAAATTTTCTATTACATCAGGTTTTAAAAACCGGTGAACGCTTGCTGTAAGCTAACTACTTTCTGAAAACTCTGAAGTGTAAAAAAGCATGACGTATCTCTTAACTTTAAATTGCAAGATGATTTTGCAAAGTACATAGCATTGCTTTTAGCTCCAGTTCAAATCATTTTGCTATTTCACTTAGTTTTCGTAATTTCTTATTAGTTATGAAAGACTCATAAGTCTTCATTTGACTTTACCTGCAGTTTTGAAAAAACTAGATTGTAATTCTTTTGTGGTTTTAAATACTTCGTTTAATTTTTGATGCTGATTACGAATCCCAACTCCGATTTTATTTTATTTTATATTTTATTATTTATTTTTTTCAATATATTACAAGAACTAGATGTTATAATCTTAAGACTACAAATTCGTTAGGTATAGGAAATAGTAAAAAATTGTAAAGGAAGAAAATATTGAAGGAAGATATTAAAGATTTTGATAATTATCAAACATTTTTTTGAAAAAAAAAAACTATTTCATGAAATTGATAGCTTCGTATGTATATAATTGCTTTGGAATTACAAACTAAATAATATCTCAAGAGCCTAAATTGATAGAGTAGGATTCGGTTTTGAATTGAAGATGTTGACGGCATCGAAAGCAATAAATCATGAATGAAGAAAGGTATTTCAATTGAATTCCAGAGACCTACAATTTAAATTAGAAAAAAGCAAAAATTAAGATAGTTCTTATTTTATTATTTATAAACACATCCTCACCAACTACATCACAGAGTTCGCCGAAAAATGTGAATTTCTGCAAAAAAGAACATAGTGAAACAGATCAATTGGCCAATCCTCGGTGGTAGGTACTGTCTTAAAAAACTGACTGTAGATTAAATTAACTATTGTTCACATCATGAGGAAGGACTTGCATACACTTCAATCTTTCGCCTATCCGTAGCTGGCTGAAAGAAGTGCTTTGCATTGCACAGATGGTGACGCATGACGTGAATGTGCTATACTGCTATCAAACGCTGCAATTGATTCAACTTGTATTTGTTCAAGTTGGCTTGGCTATGAATGACCACCAAGTAAAGAGATTCCTCAACTACATAGCAACTCTCGACTTGTATATCCATCTCGACAAATGAAGCATGTCAGATAGGTTTAATAACGAAGCTTTTTAGTCTTCTGCGACTTCAATCCCTTCTCATTCCTACAGGGTTAAAAATGAGGATATAAGCCATCAGATTTGATTGCCAGGAACAAAGACTTGTTGAGAAGTGTAATTTTAACTAAAAAACAAAACAATATTCATATAATTTGTGTTTAAAATTAATGTGAAGAACACATTTACCTTGAATTTGTACCTCTTCGCTCCAGAATAAACATGTCGGCGTTGCTGGCTTCCTACTCGGGGGATTCCACTTTTCTTGTTGCATCATTATCCTTGGTTTCTTCTTTATCTGAGGATTAAATTAAATTCATTAAATTCATTATATATTTTTATTTCAATAAATTAATATTTTTGTTTTACCTTCATTTGCATTATTGAATATGAATTTTGTTTTGTTTACATTTTCGCAGAATTGTCAAAATACTCACCTCGCTGTTAATCTATCAAAACTAACTTAACTCAAATTGGGCCACGTTCGCATTGAAGTTCTAGGGCGCGCCTATACTTTCAGCACGATTTTTTCTGTTTTTAGCGAAATTTTTCATAAAAACCATAGAATTTGTGTGCCAAAAGCAGTCAAATATTATTTTTAGCACAGTTTTCACCAAAAAGAAGTTGCAAAATTCATTTTTCTTAAAATATTGCATTCATTTTTCAATTTTTGAATTCAACGGATCTCTTTTTTGAACGGCTGAGTTCACCTCACATTTTTTTCCCCCTAATTGTCCACATTTCACCAAAAGCCCATAACAACTACATAGAATCTGGATTTTCCCATAAGAAATGCACGGGAGAACTAACACATGCTTACGCTAATGGGCAAAATGCCCTCAATTTAGTTTGTAGGCAAAAAGAGAGCCGACCCATTAAGTCGGGACTCTAGATAATATATTTCCTCTATGGTGGTGACGGTGAGTATGCACATTTTCTTGCATAAGTATTTGTCAGCACATTTTTTTATATGGAGTTAATACATATGCAAGTTGGTGTGCAATATTACAGCTTGTAGGCAAAAAGAGAGCCACCGTCGAATTTGACTCTCCCGATTAGTTTTTTTCTCTCTGTCCTTGGTTGCTTGTGCTGTAATTGCTGTAATAATCACCGCAGCCACTAGGTGCCGCCCTAAAGCTAAATTATTAACATTAAATTACATGTATTTCATTTCTTTTTGAAAAACACGTGTCTTAAAAAAGCCTTTACTATAGATTTTAAATACAAAGACTTCATATTAATATACGAAAAAATAAAGTGGCTGAACAGAAAGAGTGAACATTTTGTAATAGTTTTGTTAACATAGTTTATTACTATTTGTTAAATCTTATTAAAGGGAAAACATTGATTATAGTTCCATTTCTATTCAATACTTCTACTACAATAAAACTATAATAAACAATTTAAAAATGTTGTGAAATTATTTATGCAGCTGGGTGCGAGTTTGGGTATATGCAAAGAACTTTTGCATTTGAGCACTAAAATCAAAGAAATTCCCAACAAAAAAAAAAGCAAGTATGGCAACACTGAACAAAAAACAGGGAAGAAATGTCAAAATCAACCATTTTTGCGTGTTTTGTATGTAAAAAAGTGAACTTTAAAAATTAAGTTAAAATAGAAATAAATGTTTCCTTGCTCTTCCCCCAATTTTTATTAAAGTTTACGAAAAAATACACCGATTTGGCTATTTTCCGATTTTTTTTCTATTTTTTTAGCAAAAGTAGCTACCTATTCTTGACAATTACCATTTTTTTCTTTTCCAGAGGCCCTAAATCCTCAATCGATCCATTTTATGATTGAAGATGTCCGAATCAATTTAAATTCTGTACAATTTTAAAAATCCAAATACCTCCGTGTGTATCAACATTCTAAATCTCTCACGTCAAACTATCTCGCCGTTCGCGTATGTGTATGCCCCACTTAACGCTCGTCAGCACAAGTGAGCTTCATGCGTCCATTGTGCAACGTAAATTAAATTTCAACTTCCTCTCAACCCATACTATAGTTGTATATATAGTCGGAATGGAGCTTAAGCGCCTTTCAAATTCACATTCTTGTAAAACGGCAGAGAAATTGAAGATAGCGAAAAATCGAGTAGGAAACTGAAACCGCCGAAGCTAAACGATATCGACACCGGCAATATTCACTTTTTGCAAGATTCAATATTCCGTTCACGACTTCGTGTTCACATTCATTTTGCACGTCTAAGTAAGTAACAAAGTTCGTTTTTCCGCAACGCAACTCCCAACCCCACCTTAAATCGCCTGATAATTTAGTAACTTTTTTTTTACCTCTACTTAAGTTTTTTCGTAATTGGTTAATTAATCATCGATTTGTTGCCAAATCAAAGCAAAATCAATCCAATTTGACTAAAAAAATATTAACGCCTATCTATAATTGTTTTTAGGGTTTTCTCTTCAGTGTCGAGATAAAATATTAATTTCAATCCACCATCATGTCCACCAAGGAGGTAAGGACTTTCTTCAAAGTATTGAAATTAAGTTTGGCGGATTAATTTTTTCTATTTCAGCAATTCGACAAAGCCGCCGAAGATGTCAAGAACTTGAAAACCTCACCATCCGATAATGACCTTCTGGAATTATACAGCCTATACAAACAAGCAACTGTTGGCGATTGCAATACCGGTACGGTAATATATAGAAAAATAGCAAAATAATAGCTCACCTCTTGATAGGTTATCTTTATTGACTCGATGAGTATTATTCTATTTGCTTCTTTCATTTTATTCAATCAACAGATAAACCGGGTTTCTTGGACTTTAAAGGCAAGGCAAAGTGGGAGGCATGGAATAAAATAAAGGGCAAATCATCTGATGATGCTCAGAAGGAATACGTTGACAAAGTCAATGCCCTTATTGCATCGATTGGAATTAAGGCATAGAGCGGAGCCAGCCTTCTTTTTAAACGCACAATTTTTATAGTAAACGAATGTATAAAAATCTTTACTTATCTAAGCACAAAATTAGCGCATTTTGTTAGTTCTCTTCACGCACAATGAAAGACAAAAAGAAAAAATTAAATAGTTGCTTTAGCTATATACCTATTATATTATTAAAATGTATTTTGTTGTAATTTGCACAAAGCTTTTTTTCTACATTTACACGAGTAATACATAAATATTAATTTGTTTTGTATTAAATTAATTTATAGGGTGAATGCAATAAAAAATTTACTCTTAAATACTTTTTTTTAAAAAGAATTTATTTTAGTAATTTATTCCTTATTCTGTGGTAATGTTGTTGTTGGGATGGTGGTGGTATTATTTGATCCTTTTTGATGTTGCATATAGAATTCTTTTTGTAGTTCACGCAAGTTTAGTTCTAGAGTGGCAACTTCATCGAAACGCATGGCAGTACGTGCTTGTTTGATGTAGCCCTTGATGATGTTGATCTGCTCAACAAGTGGATCGTTGCTTGCAACTCCAGATGTTGATATTTGATAAGCACTCCAATTGTCCAAGGTACGCAAAGCCGACTAATGAAAGATAGACAAGAATAATATTGCGTTAAAATAATTGAATATTTTTATATTTTGAATGAAATGAGAGAATTCGTGTGTTCCTAACAATATGTGTAGACTGTCTGTATATGATTATTTCAGTTTAGTTTGAAGGGTGGATCCAGACTTTAAATTAAAAGGGGGAGGAGTCGGTTCACACTTTAACCATAAAAAAGGGATTTTGGGCACCGCTTAAAAATGTTCTGTAAAGGAGGCTCACAAAATTAAAATAATTTAATTTACATAAAACTTACATTTACATATTTCAAGGGCTTAAGTGACATTTTTAGTTAATAGCTTCTTTTAGAACTCTTGGCAGGTTCAGGCGACATAAGGGACTTGAAAGTAAGGCAAGTTTCTAGTATCTGATTGGCCAGCTGCCAAAAATTTGCCTTCCAATTAAGGCAACTTCCTTGCAAAGTTGACTGGAAAGTTAGTCAAGAAAAATCTCCCTAACTATCAAGTCAAAGTCTACTTCCGTCAAATTGTGAGTAAATTTCCCATAAGGACCAAATCTGTAAAATTGGGTGTTGTATTTGATAGACCGATACGTGCGATACTAACGACTTATGAGCTTTTGAGCAATAAGTGTCGCCATCTAGAGCAGGATCTGCCCGGTGTCCCTTCTATTTGTAATTATTCAATGGTTTAAATCGTTATAGAAGAATTTTCCTAGGTAGGTGTTGCGTTCTTAAGCTTGATAAGGGCAGGTACAGAGGAAGTGAAGACGAAATTCATCTGCTTGACAATTTCCTGGAATGTCTCTATGACCCGGCGCCCAGATTTATTATTAAACTGTTGTTTCATCTGTATTAGAGATAATCGACAGTTATGGACTATGGTGTAGTCTATGTACTTTTGAATTAATTCTAAAGAACCAAGAATAACGGGTGGCTAATGTTATTTGTCCACTATGATGAAGCTCTGCGGTAGCAGAAGTTGTAGCTATTTATTTGCTTAGTCTATTTAGAGGTGTAAGATAGAAGACATTGTACAGAGCCGCAGATGGAGGCGTATGAAGCAATACGCTTATATGTACACAAGCAAGTTGATTGTTAGACTTTGCCTAGTTTCTCGCGGCTTACCCATTTCTTAAGCAGTCCACCATACTGCCACACCGTATAGTAGAATCGGTCTTAAATAAATTAGGGGGCGCAACAGTCCGTTGAGAACTAGAGCCGAGTGACTTACAACTCGCAACCATTCCTGTGTGCGAGTAATTTTGTCAGGGATGGAGGGACCTACAGTTTTAAGCCGAATCCGAACGGCTAATTTTTGAGAAAGGAATTTTCATGACAAGAATTACTTTTCGAGGATTTGTCAATTCCTCGCAAGAGCCAGTACTCGTAAAAAAAACGACACAGACAGGGATTGAACCCAAGACCTTAAGACATTAAGTAGACGGAAAGTCTCAAAAAACATTTATTATTCTTGATAACAATATCATTTCTTATCACAGTAACAAAATTATATCTTTGTACAATAATGTTGTAAGTTAATATAATACTCTACTTTTTTTCTTACGTAGAAGTATTATCTACTAATCATTTTCAATAATTTAATCTGACTTTTAAGATTAAGACTTATCAAATTTTGTATACGTATAAGACATTAAAATGTAGAAGTTCCTCATAATCCAAATCTAACAGCAATCCATTTAATTTAATCAGAATTTATCAGCGGAGTATTAAGCATTTTTGATATGTTTAAATTTGACTAAAAGTAGATTACTGTTTTCAGTGAGAAACGATAATAAATTGTTGAATACACTCAAAAGGATGTATATATGTATGTATGTATTAATAACAGATATTTAGCTAAAGTGCATTGAATTATAGCATAAAAATCCGTTTTCTCTACAATGTCAGTCATTAAATTACTTTAACTATAAACAGAATAATTTTGTTGATAGTTTTTATCAATTTAAACCAACTTTAGACTAAGCTTTCGAGTATTTATTTTTATCAATTACCTAAGAACTAGGTTGGTTTTGTTGCTACGTTTAATTTAAGGAACATTATCAGAGATTTTCCGATCACTATGTGCCGATAAAATATTAGAGTGGGTATAGATAAAATGATTAAAATGTTATTATAAAAAATGTAAGCTAAACAAATTAAACAGTTTTAACACGATGTTTTTTGCAATAGAAAGAAAATTTACGACAGAGTCGCATGAACTTGATCTTGTGGCTCAACCCAAAATTTGTTAAAGGAATATGTTGGATATGTAGATATGTTCTTAAATGATTGAATTAAAATAATTTTGAGTCAATGTAAACAAATAAATTAATTTATTGGCGATACAGTTTACAACTTTCAACTTAACCTTTTTTTCACTGATACTGCCTCATTCAAGGAACTGATAAATTCTCTAGAGTCATTCTTTTTTAAGTAGTGGTCAATAACTAAAACGTATTAACTTATTATTTTTTTTTTTCTGAAGTCGGTCTTTGATATTCAAACCTATGTGAACAAACTGTTATGTAACATCGTTGATTGAAATATTTTATACTAGTTTTTACAACCTACATAACTAGCGTAGCATACATTCGAAGTGTAAAAAACATCGGCTATTGAAGGATTTAAAAATCCAGAAACATACCAATAATTCTAAACTGGGCCCTATTCCTCAAAAAAAAATTCAAAGCGATACGAAATATACAACGCGACACAATCTGCATTCCATTAGTCGCTTTCAACCTTTGTCACTCGTTCTTTAAAGAAAATCATTATATAAAGTGACGTAATTTTAAACGAACAATCTATAATTTTTACGAAACCTGAATAAACAAAAAAAGGGAATTTTTTAAAAACTTAATAATGATGAAGAGGAATTCAGAAACGAAGCTGAACTTGAAACAAGAAGCAACTATGGAGCCGAATAATGAATAATAATGAAGATAATAAAGAAATGTAAAATACTCAAACTGATGTAAGCTCATTTGAAGAAAATCATCGAAGTAAAAGGTCAAGCAAAATACCAATCAGATTCGAAGACTTTGACATGACAACATTTATTGCATATGCCTTAAATGCTGAAAGTTTCGTTGACAATGTACCAAATACACTTGAAGAAGCAAAGAAGTGCATTGATTGAAAAAATTGGAGATCTGCGATTGAGGAGGAGCTCATTTTTTTCAGATTCAAAGAAAGCTATTAGAAACAAGTGGGTCTTTGAAATTAAAAAAGGATCAATTCGCAAAATAATAAAATACAATCAGATCGTTTGGTTACAAAAGGATATTCACAAAAAATAGGATTCGACTATACAGAGACCTATGCACCAGTCGCAAAACTAACTTTTGTGCATGTGCTTCTATCCCCGTTGCAAATAAGTATGGCTATGTTAAGGAGGATATATACTTGCGACAGCATGATGGTTTTGGAATTGGAAATCTTGTCTGTTAGTTGAACAAATCACTGTTTGTTCAAAACAAGCTTCAAGAAGTGAAGACATGAAAGATTCCAATAGGATAAACGAACGAATTCGGACTACTGTATTTACACCCGAATTAAAAAAGAAAATCTGTTATTTATTCTCATTAATGTTGACGACTTACTGGGCGTTTTTCTTTTTTAGTTCAGAGCTGAGCTCTGAGCAGACTCTGAGCGAACAGAGTAGAGTAGAGTAGAGTTCTGAGCAGAGTATGTTCAGAGCTCTCTGATTTAATTATGAAACAACTTGAGCACTAAACTGTCATGATTTGAAATGTCGTCTGTTTGAAGGCGTTT
Organism: Eupeodes luniger; assembly: GCA_951509635.1. Lineage (NCBI taxonomy): Eukaryota > Metazoa > Arthropoda > Insecta > Diptera > Syrphidae > Eupeodes > Eupeodes luniger. The sequence continues at coordinate 76,231,842 of OX608074.1, forward strand.
AAAATTTTCTTTAATCAAATGAATTAAAAAAACAGTCATAGCGTTGGTCCATTTGAAGCCTGAAATAAATTTGATTCATAAAAATGCTATCTGCAATTAGTTTTTCCTAAATTATCTTTCCTTCTGCACCAGAGCAACCAGCCTCTTCCGCCATTTTTATTGTTTTGATGATGATTTTTTTTTT